>CM041293.1:131811560-133228227 GCA_023052935.1 Piezodorus guildinii | reverse complement strand
TAAATAGATAAATAGGGACCAATCAATTTCAAAACGTCCAATTTTCATTAATTTTTCTGCTCGACATTTTTGAATTTCATAATTTTTTTGACCATTTATTCTCTATCCTTTCCTGATTATAAAACCGTAAATAAAATGAAAACATTTGTTTGGAAAATATTTCTAATTCTTGTAATTTTGTATATATCAAATCAAAAATAAAATAACAATAAGATAAGGACAGTATTTGTATATTTTATCCCCAATACTCATTACCTAAATAGTGAAGAATGTGTTTTTAAAAATTATGGAAAAAAGAATAAAATGAGATTACATATTTATACGACGAGTTTAAGTGATATTTTTTTTTTTTATTTATTAATTTATTGAAATTTAAAACTGTATTAGTAAATACATCAAGTAAATTGGCTCATAATATAGATAATATACATGAAGAGAATATGCCCATTGGCAAC
This sequence comes from Piezodorus guildinii, assembly GCA_023052935.1. NCBI lineage: Eukaryota > Metazoa > Arthropoda > Insecta > Hemiptera > Pentatomidae > Piezodorus > Piezodorus guildinii. The sequence continues at coordinate 133,227,772 of CM041293.1, read as the reverse complement.
ACTCCACTAGGTAATCTACACTAGAAGGTCTCGAGGCCATCTTCTTTTCAGACGCCTCGGAGGATTGTCAGGAATGGTAGAGGAAGCTAGGATTGAAACTAGTGGGTCAATGTGGGAGTGGAGTATTTAAGTGATATAAATTTGGTTATTGAGATTAAGCAGGTTACTTAGTTACAAAAGTGGTTAAGTCAAAATCTTTCATTTTAGAGGGGAGCGACTTAATGTTTTACGTAATACCAAACATAGAGAAATTAACATATATAAACATAAAGCTTTCTTTCCACTTGAAATTTCTTCCACCAAGAAATTTCTTTAACTAATTTAACACGACGTGGAGATGGTCTGAGGGAGCGAACGTGGAGTTAAACCGTTTTTTATATAACTCGAGTTATATAGTTTTTCACGACCGTCACAAATATAATAATAATAATTTACTTATTTCTCTTTAGGGCAGTCCCCATGCAAATGGAGCTGGCTGGCACAGCACAAATAATAAATCTGTCTCCAGCATATGTACATTATTAATTGCAACGTTAATGAATGTTTAAAACAAAAATAACAAAATACAGAAACAACATTAAGTATAACGGTGTTGCTATTTTAATGTTCACTTTTATCCAACATATACATAGATAACATAAATTAAATATAACAATACCAATAAATTTTGTAATAGCAATAATACTAATGCAATTAATTAACCCCTACAAAATGCTTAAAAAGTCTTGACGCATTTAAGAGTGATCAACGTATGTTGAGATCTTATTTTTAGATTTTCTGGGATTACTTTACAAGCTCCGTCTATTTCTCCCTCTTACTTATTTTCTTATTATACAGTCCTACCTTGCAGATAGATCTTTTCAAATAAATCGCCACAGTTCCTATTCCTCCCTTTTTTCTCAATCTGCTAGTGTTCCTCAAGGCAGCATCCTAGGACCCGTTCTATATTCAGTCTATACAGCTGATATCCCAACCCATCCTAACACTTTCCTTTCTACGTATGCTGATAGATAATGATCCATTCACTGCCTCTAACACTCTCTAATCCCACATCCGAGACCTTGAAGTATGGTGCCAGAGTTGGAGGATTAAAATTAATTCTAACAAATCTCACCAAATAACCTTTACCCTTTGTCGTAAACAAATGATTTCCTGCCCTACAGTATCGCTTAATGACATTCCATTAGTCTCTGTTGAACATATTCGATACCTAGAACTTCACCTTGACAAACGTCTGACTTGGAATCCCCATATAAGACTGAAACGACAAGAAACTGCACGACGTTTTCGACTAGTTCAACACTTACTGGACAAACGTTCCAGCCTTCCACTTAATTACAAAAGACTTATTTATATGACCATCATAAGATCGATATGGACTTACGGAGTAGAGCTATGGGGCTCTACTAAAGCATCGAATTCTTCTCGTATCCAATCCTTAAAATCCAAAATTCTTCGTAAAATCCTTAACGCACCTTACTTTGTCACGAATAAGCTTATCCATGAAGACCTCTATTTCCCATATGTTACTGAATTAGCCCGAACCAGGTATCAATCATTCCATAAAATACTCCATTTCCACTCTAACCCACTAGTTTCTATCCTATCATCATATTCGATTCCTGATAATCCTCCGAGGCGTCTGAAAAGAAGATGGCCCGGAGACCTTCTAGTTCAAAATATGTTTAGAGTGCTGCCAATGGGTGGCGTCTCTTCATGTATTTCATGTCAGTTTACTATGTCCATCACATTTACTTGTTGTATATAATAATACAGTTGTAAATATAAAAAAAAGATTTTCTGTGACATAAATAAATAATGATTTTAGATCAATTACGTGAGGTTCCGCAAGAATTTCACAAAAGCCACCTATACCTACATTATTTAATACGGTCATTTTTATTTTTATATTGGGGTATTTAAAAAAATAACATAAAATCCTTCATTATTTTCTGGAATACGCAATATGCCTAGTAACATGACAATATAGACACGCTGTGTTCACTCGTGAATGACGATTTGACAAAGCTATGTATTTTGATTTAGTGTAAATAAGGTGTTATGGATGGGAATAAAGCGGAGACAGATAGGAACATTGAAGACACTCCAAAGCACGAGAGGTAGCGTGCGGGGAATCGCCACCTGCTCGCACAGATAGGGCTACTTCAATCTCCTCTATAATTAAACAGGCCAATTAGCCCGCGATATATAGTTCTTAATTACTTGTAGCACTATTAATAATTGAGCAACTTAACAAAAATAGAATATTCTGTAAAATGTTTAGCTTGAATATTCACTGGCAGAATTAGTCTATCTACGGTAGAATATATGTCACTGAATAAAAAAAACCTGGTGCTCGTAGCACTCGACATTCACTTACCTCCGTTATTTATATCAATTCAAGAATTTTTAAATAAATTTAGAAAATAAAATAAATTGTTAAAGAATTTTTTACATTGGATTTAAAAAGAAACAAGTGTATTATTAAATAATCTATTATATTATTATCTAAAATAATCAGTTTATTTTATAACTCTCCGTTAACTTTTAAATAAATAATAAATAAATAAATTCTTTATTATTCTGGGACATGTCCCTTTAGAATAAATTATACAGAATGTACAAAAAAGGCTTAAGATTCTTAGAGTAAGTTAATGGAATTAATACAAAGAAGTTAATAATTGCTGGTAAAGAGAAAAAAACAAAATAATATATAAAAAAGCTTATTTACAATTCTATTGAGCCTGGGTACTCATAAAGTTATCGAATATAAGTGATTTGAAGGTAGAAAGAGAATTGGAGTGACGGATGGTAGGAGGGATAGAATTCCATAGGATTGAGGACCGGATAAGAAAGGATCTGTCGAAATGTGCAGTTCAGTGGGCCGTACTGTATAAATCTGAATTGTGTAAACAAAGCTAATCCTAACATTGATCATTATTATACCAAAACAAACCTTATCTAATACCCTCTCTTTCACCATGAATTTGTTTAGTAAAGTCGTTTTGTTCAGTGTGTTCAAAGGTCTTGAATCGAAAATGTCAAAGTGCGATTTTCGTCAAATTTATTTTTACGAATTTAAATTAGGGCGCAGCGCTGCGCAAACGGCTCGTAATATTAATGAAGTGTGGGGTCAGGGGGCTATTAATGAGTGCACGGTGCAGCGTTGGTTCCAGAAGTTTCGCAGAGGAGATTTCGACCTCGAAGACAAGGAAGGTCGGGGCCGTCATCTTGCTCTGGACAACGACCAGCTGAGGTCAAAAGTGGAAGAAGACCCAACCAAAACCACACGAGAAATGGCGGCGGAACTCGGAACTCAAAAATTGCAACGTCTTTGCCCAGCATTGATGAATCGGAAGGGGCCGATCCTGCTCCACGATAACGCCAGACCACACGTTGCACAACCAACGCTTCGACGACTGCACGAGTTGGGCTACGAAGTTCTCCAACATCCGCCTTATTCACCTGACCTCTATCCTACAGACTTCCACTTTTTCAGGCATCTGGACAACTTTTTGAGGGAGAAAAATTTTCAAAACCAGGACGACATTGAAAATTCTTTTCGTGATTTCATTGAGTCCAGGGATTCGGATTTTTTTTCTGGTGGAATAAGAAAGCTTGTTGAACGTTGGCAAAAGTGCATTGATTCAGATGGAAATTATTTTGATTAAATATATATGGTTAAAGTAAAGATATGGCGTATTTACAATACCTACTAAAAACCTGCATTAATTTTGCATCAACCCAATACATGTATATAACTGTACTTATTTTGAAAAATTATTGCATTAAACAAACATTTTTGCAGTTATCGCCATTAGTTGGATATCTAATTCGTTTAACTTATATATTTAACTGTTTTTTTTTTATCAATGCTAATCAGATGATTGGTCAAATCAATAAAAAATACAAAAGTAAAGGTACTTTAAAGAAAGAAATTTTGTAATATCGGCATTTAAGCCCTGTCAGACTATTTCAATTAATATGAAACCTACACGATATTGAAGCCCGTCAAATTACACACCGATATAGCGAGTTTAATCAAAATCGTTAGAGCCGTTTTTGAGATAATCGTAAATAAGTGCAAAATGCAAGGTATAAAGTGGCTCTTCTGGTTTGCTGATTTCGATGAAAAAGTTGCTGTAACATCTCGGGCGCATAGTTGTCTTAAATATGAAATTTCAGTTTATTTATTCCATATATAGGTAAGTGAAAGAAAAAATAAGCACGAAATTATAAAAAAACGATTACATTCTATTCAATATTTATTTTTTTAAATTATTAATTTGTAAAGTTTAAAACCTTATATTGTTTATTTAAGTAAGAAAGTAATACAATCTGCCAAACTCAGGGACGATAAGTATCAGGTTTGTGAGATTCTGTTCCTGTCACATGAAAACGATCAGTGAGATACTCTGAATTGTTCAGAGTTACTAATCAGTAGGTATGAGTATCTTTACGTAACTAGCGATATGATTAGTACAATACATACATAATTAAGGAATTTATAGATCATGAATATACACGAATCTAACCGAAGCTAACTGAAATGCAAGTTATATGCATTAGTATCCTGTGATAATAAATAACCATTTTTTTTAAATACTTTTTCATAGGGCTTGTTGTTTTTGGGCTGGACTTACCACACACAGACACACTGACCATTTCGTGGTACTAGATAATTTTGACTCAGGAACCCTAAAACATGTATTTCTGGTAAAACATGAATTCGAAAATTTTCAGGACCAAAATACGCAATACCCTTACTATATATTTATATAAGTGTGTGAAAATAAAAGTTATTACATTAAGCTATCCCAATCAACAATGTTTGTTACCTTTGTTAAAATTAATATTTAAGAATATTTTTTTATTTTTATTTAAAATATTTTTATTGAAATTTACAACTGTATTTTGTAATACAACTAGTAAATATGCTGGTAAAGATAAAATACATGAAAAAACATGAAGAGAGACTACCCATTGGCAGCACTTTAATAGTCAATCTAAACAAGAAGATCTCGAGGCCATCTTCTTTTCAGACGCCTCGGAGGGTTAACAGGAATCGAAGAGGAAGCTAGGGTAGAAACTAGTGGGTTAGAGTGGGAATGAAGTTTTGCATGGAAAGATTCATACCTGGTTCGGGCCAAAACACTAACATAGGGAACATCAAGATCTTTGTGGATGAGCTTATTAGTGACAAAGTAAGGAGCGTTGAGGATTTTACGAAGGATTTTGGATTGTAAGGATTGGATACGAGAGGAATTGGATGGTTTGGTGGAGCCCCATAGCTCAATTCTCTAAGTCCAGATAGGTCTTATAATAGTCATGTAGATGAGTCTTTTGTAGTTAAGTGGAAGGTTAGAACGTTTGTCTAGTAAGTGTTGAAGTAGTCTAAAACGTCGTGCAGTTTCTTGTCGTTTCAGTCTTGTATGAGGGTAAGAATATTTTAAAAATATTATTATGGGCTAACAAAAGGTTCACTATGTGCTAATCTATTTATTTCATTTTATCATTTATCATTTAAAAAAAAAAAACTAAATTAAAAGGTCAAAAATTTTTAAATTATAGAGGAGGAGGCACTACCCTACGTCTTTGTCCCTTACACGATTAGGGCTAGAGCAATTTAATAACATATTTTCATATATTATGTATTAATGACTATTTATTTAAATATGCTGCAATCTCCTGACGTGTATAGTTCGTAACAAGAAGAGACATTGAGATATGAGCTATGCTAGGTCAATGCTGCGATATCTGATGGTTGAATGTCAATAGACCTAACCTCGATTCATATCAATCCAGTGTATTGACTGCCACTCTATGTATTCAGTCCCTATTCTAATCTTGGCTTACTTTTCTATTGTTTTTCAACTATATTTTCAGCATACCTATAGTTAAAAATAGTATCCGAAACAATTAACTACTGAATATTAGATAGACAGAAGATATAATATAAAATGATATAATTATTTTAATATTTGAATATCGGATTATATGATTAAATTAAGATACGAAATAATGGAAAAGATATAGAAACGAGTTTCAGAATCGGCTAATGTACATAATTAACTACAAGTCCCATGACCTAAAAAACTTATGAACTTGTGACCTCAGCTATTTTCATCCTTTTAGGGCACGCTTTGAATTTATACTCATTTTAATGGGATTCGATTGCAACTGTATTAAGTGATTTGATAACAATGACATTTTTGCATATTGAAATTGAAATTGAATTATTTCGAGAGAGGATATAAATATTTATTAATTCGAAATCTGAAAGAACATCCCTTATCGACTATAAAAGTTTTTTTTTTTTTTTTTTTGTACGTCACATCTCAGTTTTTTTAATTCTTTTTTTCTTAAAAGGTTTAAAACCTATATTTTGTTATAATTTTTTTTTCCGGAAAAAAACATTTTTATTCAGAAAGCTTACAATTGTCTCAATATGGACAATAATAATGCTTTTAGGTCACATTCATATGATATTTACAGAAAAAGAGGTAAGATCAAATTACATAAAATAGAAAACTAAAATAGAATTGAATAGAGCAAGAAACTTTATTCTTGAACATTGTCCTTTAAGAATAACATTTATGAACAAAAAAAAAAATTATAACCGGCCAAAAACAATATATAAATACACTAAGATAACAGAAGAAAGAAAAAAGAAAAGGAAGAAAATCATAGTACCATCTCTATGTACTAATTCTAGAAAAAAATAAATAAGAATAACCATAAAATTTGATATTTTTACAATTCTAGATTAACTTTTAGATCTCTTATACATAGCTTACATTTGACTGAAGAGAATGGAAGTATTGAAAGAGGAGGGATCTAAACGATGATACGTAAGGAGCATGACCGATGTTTGACGGGAGAGGATTCCATAAGGCAGTGGATCAGGCTAAAAAAGGAGCAATCATATTATTTGGTTCCATGATGAGGAGTGTAGAGGTCGGACAGACGGGATCTTGTTTCCTGACGATGGGTTGAAGATTTAAATACCAAGAGGATATAAATTATACATATATATATATATATATATATATATATATATATATATATATATATATATATATATATATATAAAAATTATAGATATAATAACAAAAATCAAAATATAGGCATAAAATAAATACAAAATTAACAAATGAATGAATATCATAAACACAAACATACCCATATGATTTAAAATATGGTGGACAAACCCCGGACTGGGCTAGTTGTGGAAGAAAAAGAACCTGAGGATCCCAGGGCCTCTCTCTCAGCCTCGTCCCTGTATGAGCCAGTAGAAGCTGAGTGAGGGCTCTGCTCTATACGGAAAATCTCAAGCGCACCTCACTTGAGATTTTAAAATTAATAAATGAATATAATTTTATTTTGTACAGATGAGTCGGTATATGATATATGAAATGGGTTACGTACATACAAAAAGTTTTATAAATAATTTAATTAATTAAGATATAAAACTTTTATTAAGAACTCAATGTACGTGCTAAAGAACTTATCAGCATGAAGCTTGAACTGTTTATCACGTCTGAGAACAGGGAAAAGAAGGGGAGAGCTACTCTCCACCTAAATAATGGTGGGACGTATAATAATTACAAATATAAAATAAGATATAATTATAAAAGTTGTAGTTACAGACGGTTTTTATCTCTGAGCACGTGCTTAGAATTTATTAGCATACAGACAGTTTTTGGAAAAATCGAATTATATTTTCAATCCACTTTTCTCTCCTTAACTATTTTCAACCTAATTCTTCCTCTCTATCGAAAATCCTACTTAAGCCCTTGCTATTAACCATTTCTTTATAAAATAATAAATCATAAATTTAATTAATTATTGGCCTCGAATTCATTGGATATAAACATAAATTAAAATGCGTGGAAAATCAATAGTTGCAATAAATTAGGGAAATGTATATATATATATATATATATATATATATATATATATATATATATATATATATATATATATAATTCTGCTTAACTTTGTGGTCGATTTCTGCTTCTTTATATACTTTTTTCCCCTTTTTTTTTTAAATAATGTATGATTGTTAGTGACCGTATATTTCCGTATTTGAAAAAAATAAGGAAAACGTTTTTTTCGAATGTGAAATAAAAAAATAAAATAAAAAATGGGTGCGGGCAAGACGCGACTTTCACTTACCTATTTACTTTCACTGTTAAAATCAATTAAAGAACTATTAAATAAACGTATAGTTGAAAATTTTTTAAGTTAATTTAAATACAATTTATACAGTTTCGTTGGAATCATGATTTATATGAAATAATAAAACAATATTAAATTGTTACGTCAAATATGTTTGCCATAATCGTCAGGGCCGTATTTCAGATGAATGTGAAAATAAGTAAAATCCATGGTATAAAGTAGCTCATCCGGTTAGCCGATTGCAGTAAAAAAAAAATGCTGTATAAGTGGTCTTCCCGAGCGTATAAGTGGTCTTAAATATGAAATTTGGGTTTCGTACGACTTTTCATTTTCGCTAGACTTACCACATAAAGACAAACACACAAACCTTTTGTGTTCATTTGGATTCAGGGGTTTCCGTTAGAAACTGAAATTAAAACCGTCGTTTTCGCTTACTTCAACACTTACTGGTCAGACGCTCTAACCTTCCACTTATTTACAAAAGGCTCATCTATATCACCATCATATTATCCTATCTGGACTTACGGAGTTCAGCTTTGGGCTCCATAAACCATCAAATTCTTCCCGTATTCAATCCTTACAATCCGAAATCCTTCGAAAATCCTCAATGCTCCTTACTTTGTCACGAATAAACTCATCCATAAAGACCTTAACATCCCATTTGTTGCTGATTTGGTCCGAACCAGGTATTAATCCTTCCATGACAAACTCCACACCCACTCTAACCCACTAGTTTCAATTCTTGCTTCCTCGTATAATCCTGACAATCCTACGAGTATAATAAAAGATGGCCCCGAGACCATCTAGTTTAGATTACCTAGTGGAGTGCTGTCAATGGGCATTTTCTCTTCATTTATTTTTCATGTTTATTTTCTGTTGAAAATGTCAATAAATAATAATAAAAAAAACATTGTCACTATCGCAATACTTTCCAATACTATATATTTCATATGTTGGTAAATGAAATTAAATAGCATTTTTGGTAAAGAGAGAAGTATTTTGAAGCTAACAAAAGTAATTTCAAATAAATAAAGTATTTTAAAGTTTATTTTTCTTACATTTCATTCATATCCCAGGAAATGTAATTTCATACGTCAATCGAAAATTAAATATTATTATTTATTTTATTTTTTTGAAGAATCTATGATAGTTAGTGACCGTAAAATCTCGTATGTGTAATAATTTCTGAGTTTCACCAGAATCAGTACAAAAATAAAACCTTCATATCTAACTGGATATAAAATAAGAAATACTTATCTTTTGCTGATTTGTTGAAAAAAAAAATTTCCGAATATGGAATAAAAAACAAACCTTTTTTTTTGGCACTGAGAAAAGTATAATAAAGTTATCGAAAGTAATTTATTCTTCTTACATTTCCCTCACATCCAAGAAACTGACATTTGAGATGACAGTTTTATTTTACAAATTTTATACTCTTTAGTTAATTTTGAAAGTTTGTTCACAGGACCATTAAAGTTAAATTATAACATCCTAGCTGAGCAAGAACCCATACCAAATTAATGGCTTGTACGAAATTAATTAAATTAAGTAGTCTAATAGTGTATCCTACCTCGGTGCAGATGTTTAACTCTTGAATAATACAGGAGCAATTATTTATAATTAGAATAGCCATGTTATTCCTATCATTATAACAATATCACGGGCCCTTCTCCAACAGCAAGAAATTTCTAGGCTTATCAACAAACAGTGCTAACTGGAGGGGTTATGACGTACTGAATGAAAGGATGAAGCATAATGAAGTTATGTTAAGTTATAATTTTTATTTAGAAAGTTGAAAGGTAAGGTTTTATGGGCTATATAAATGATTTGTCTTAAAGTTTGAAACTTATATTTATTATATTTTCCCAAATTTAGGAAATACTAATCGAGATAAGAATGAATGATTAAGATAATTAATATATTTCAATCAATACAATATTTAATAGGGAGAAAAAAACACAGGATTCAGTCGACTATATTTGTTTTTCTTTTAACAAAGCGGAAATGAGGGAAGGATCGATCTGTATCGAGGAATAATTGTGGGTTCTGGAGATGTGTGGAAGAGTATGTAAATAAGATTTTTAATTAGATCGTTGAAGAATTGTTTTGGATTTTATGATTTTTTATAGTCGAATTATATTGTAGTTGTGGAATTGTGCTAAGATATTGTATGAAAGTTTCTAGGGAATGTAGAACAAAATAATTCAGGAAAGAGCCAGAATAAGTAGATTTTGTTTAACAATTAGTGGATAGAGAATTTTCGATATTTATGATGATAAATAGATTGAGAAATGGAAATGAGTTTATGTTTTATAAGTGGTTAAGAAAAAAATTAATTAAAATAAGAACATCCTCAATAAAATATTAATCATTTCTTTATTATTAAATTAAGCATATCCCGAGGTTATTTCGTAGCACAAAGATTAAGTTTGTCAAAAATCACAATAGAGTGATAAGTGAGATATAAAAAGACATTATTTGTAAACAAAAAAAAAAATATGATAAGAGTAACCTGTGGTGTAGTGGCTAGCATAACAGCCTTCTATGCCGAAAGTCAAGGTTCAATTCCCTATTCAATGGCCCTACGATTTTTCAAAGGAAGTGAAAAATCCTTGGTCAAGCCGTCCTTTGGAGGAAACGTGAAATGGTGATTTAGAAGCTTTATAATCAGCTTATTTTCATTGGTATAAAAAGAATATGTTTGGAAGAACACAATTATAACTGGGTTTAATTGAAATAATTTCATGAGTATAATATTCCTTCACTTTTTTAATGTTACTTTCTGCTTCGAAATCACACCAGATATTATTATAATAATTTAGTGGTTTTAAATAAAATATCATCTTTATTTTTTTTACATTCGTCTTAGGGGAGCTGCGTAGTCTAGCGGGTAGAGCACCAGTCTACTGTTCTCCAGGTCCTGGGTTCGTACCTCGGCTGAGGCTGAATTGTTAGTTCTGTTATTTCAGCTTTGGAGCGACCCTGGGGTATGTAGACCTCCCTGGGGCATACCCAACCTCTATAAAGTGGGTACCGAGAGATTGGGAAAAACTGGCGGCTAAGCGTGATCCTCTCCCATAGATTGACTCAAAATTCTAAGAGTACTTCTAGACTAAAGAGCCAATCCTTCCCTTACTGGACTATATCAGCAATTAATACAATGAATTACCTCATAAGATCAGAAATTATCTATTATTTAGACTTTGAAAACACATCACAAATATCATAAATAGTGTTAGTTGCAAAGATACGTAGAAAAGTTGAAAAGTCATAGGTATAGATGAATTGTAGTTTACTTATACTTTTCAATAAGGCTACAATTTAATACTGAACCCAAGAAAATTTGGTTGAAACATCGCAATAACTTACATAAAAGCTGGCCAATAAATAATGATAGATGATACATAATGGGGAAGGGACACCATTACACAACGCTGGGTTCGTACCTCGGCTGAGGCTGAATTGTTAGTTCTGTTATTTCAGCTTTGGAGCGACCCTGGGGTATGTAGACCTCCCTGGGGCATACCCAACCTCTATAAAGTGGGTACCGAGAGATTGGGAAAAACTGGCGGCTAAGCGTGATCCTCTCCCATAGATTGACTCAAAATTCTAAGAGTACTTCTAGACTAAAGAGCCAATCCTTCCCTTACTGGACTATATCAGCAATTAATACAATGAATTACCTCATAAGATCAGAAATTATCTATTATTTAGACTTTGAAAACACATCACAAATATCATAAATAGTGTTAGTTGCAAAGATACGTAGAAAAGTTGAAAAGTCATAGGTATAGATGAATTGTAGTTTACTTATACTTTTCAATAAGGCTACAATTTAATACTGAACCCAAGAAAATTTGGTTGAAACATCGCAATAACTTACATAAAAGCTGGCCAATAAATAATGATAGATGATACATAATGGGGAAGGGACACCATTACACAACGCTGGGTTCGTACCTCGGCTGAGGCTGAATTGTTAGTTCTGTTATTTCAGCTTTGGAGCGACCCTGGGGTATGTAGACCTCCCTGGGGCATACCCAACCTCTATAAAGTGGGTACCGAGAGATTGGGAAAAACTGGCGGCTAAGCGTGATCCTCTCCCATAGATTGACTCAAAATTCTAAGAGTACTTCTAGACTAAAGAGCCAATCCTTCCCTTACTGGACTATATCAGCAATTAATACAATGAATTACCTCATAAGATCAGAAATTATCTATTATTTAGACTTTGAAAACACATCACAAATATCATAAATAGTGTTAGTTGCAAAGATACGTAGAAAAGTTGAAAAGTCATAGGTATAGATGAATTGTAGTTTACTTATACTTTTCAATAAGGCTACAATTTAATACTGAACCCAAGAAAATTTGGTTGAAACATCGCAATAACTTACATAAAAGCTGGCCAATAAATAATGATAGATGATACATAATGGGGAAGGGACACCATTACACAACGCTACTTTCGCTCAATGCCTTTCACCGCAGCCTCTATCGTGCATAACCGGACCCAGCTTCCTGCACCCTGCGCTGGTCAGTGCGGTCGCTTCGTTCATTAGAAGGCTTTCATGGTATCTCAGGAATAGGGGTATCTGCTCCAAACCATTCCAAAAGATATGAAAAAATAGCATAAATTGAGACGTTGATTTCCAAAAGGTACTAAAGGACATTTTTTTCAAAGTTGATATTTCACATACTTGTATTCTAATGGTTTAGTTTTATCTGAAATTTTATCTAAAAAACATAAAAAATCATTCAAAAAAATATTTATAATTGCATTTCATTCCAAAAGGTACTAAATCCACACTTCATTTCATTCCAAAAGGTACTATATCCATGTTTCTTTTAAAAACGTACTATATCCTAAGTAAACAGATATACCCTTTCCTTTCGTTTCCTTCCGAAAGCTACTATATTCCCTACTATACAGCAGAAGCAACTAATCCCGTAATATATCACCATTAATTTATTGTTTTCATCATTTTATGCATTTTTATTGGTTCATTTAGTACGTCTTGAATCACCGCTATTATTTTGGTCACTGGTTTTAACCTAATAATCAGTTTTTAGGCTATTTGAAACAACTTAATTGTGTCGCTTTGGTTCTTTTAGTTTGTCAACTAAATTAAGTTTTTTCATTGTATTTCTTATTGCAGCAACATAAATTTGATTTAAATGTTTTCAGAAACTCGCATTTTAATAGACATGGCATTTGATGCAGCAAATAGTTGGAATTAGCATTCCATGAACTTGCTAAATATGTGATGAAAATCCGTGCCTGATCTAACTTAGTAGTAGATTTTTTTATGTTAAATAAAAGCTCAAAAGTTATTATTTATCAGTATCTATGGTTAAATATTGTTTAAACGGAGTTAATAATATAAATAAATTTTCTAAAATCTCACCAATAGTAAATACAAACTCAAAACAAACTTCATAATTACATACTTTCTAATTATAGTGCCATAAATAGATAAACTTTCTTTTGAATATTCACTTTCTTTATGAATAATAGATAATAAATGTAATTAACAAATAAATAAAGATGTTTCTCAGGGGGAGAATAAGGAAATATGCATAACTTAGTAGTTAACGATATAAACACGTTAGTTATCGGTAATATTGTATCAGGAAGGTTATAGTGACTATTACCAACTTATATTCTTCCAAAAAGTACTATATCCCTTTTAATTCTTTCCAAAAAGTAATATATCCATGTTTCGTTCTAAAAAGTACTATAACCATATTCTTTTTTTTTAAATCATCGGAAAACTGCAATAATTTGAAATAATAATAATAATATAGTACCTTTTGGAAATCAACGTCTCAATTATGTTTTAAGTCACAACTAAAGGAGGTCGGAGTGACCTCAAGTATCGAGGTGATTTGTCCGAGCTGCTTAGAGCGGCTTGAGTAAGAATATCCCATTAATTGAATTCCTATCTTTTTACTCTAACTGCAATATAATAACCATCCTTGTTTGCTATAAGTTGAGTCGATAAGATTAAAGGATATACAATTCCTGCAAAATTAATAGCGTTTTCTGAAAATGCAATACGATCACCAAAAGCTTACCGATAGTTCTTTAAGAACCCGGAAGAATAAATCAACAACAAGGTGGTCCTCATGGATCTCCATACTGTCAACTGAGACGTTGATTTCCAAAAGGTACAAAGGACATTTTTTACGAAATTGATTTTTTTACATATTTGTATTCTCATCATTTAGCTTTATCTAAATATTCTATTTGATATTATCTAATGAACTCTCAAGTCCTTAAAAACGGGATTTACAAATACGGCCATTTTCTTAATGTACTAACTACGCACTTATTTTCGTTCGAAATTATTCTAAAAAAATTCATTTTATAACTTTAATATGATATTATTATTATAGTAAAAAAATAATTCTAAATTTTAATGCAAAAAGACCCAAATTAGCTGATTTAATAATATAGTAATGAGAGATTTTCGCGCTTCCTAACATGGATTACTACCTTTTGGAAATCAACGTCTCAACTGTTGATATTGAGTGTGTTAATTTTTATTTAATTCAATAAAAAATCCTTTACCTCCACAACCCATGAAGGGTATCGGGTTTAGTACGTTCGTACTTGTGTAAGGAGGTGAATAGGCCTTGATCACAGTCAGCCGCCAGGATTTTCCCTTTATAGAGGCTGAATGTGCCCCAGGAGAGTCTTCTTACTCCAAGGTCGCTCTACGGCTTAAAGATAAATTTAATAATTCTGCCTCAGCCAGGGTTCGAACCCTGGACCCGAAGAACACTAGACTAGTGATCTATCTACTTGACCACGCTACTCCCGCAATATATCAAGGCCCTGCCAACATTTCAGTTTTAAATATAGGAGCATCATATGACCTATAATTTGCTCGAAAATGTGCCAGAGATAAAATTTTATCACATCGTCAGTATGGTTAACATAATGCTCTGAGATTACACTTAATAATGAATTTAAAGTAAAAAACTGACATAGATTACAAATATAGCTATTAAGCTCAGACGCAGTCCGGTATTTTGGCTTCGTTCTAGGCAAAAGACTAACTTGGAATCCACATACTATACTTAAACGACAGGAACTTAACCGACGATTTGGCCAATTATAAGGACTGTTAAACATAAAATCTCAACTTCCTATTAAAAACAAAGTTTTAATTTATAAGACAGTACTGAAACCTACCTGGCAAAATTTTCTAACATCAAACGCATTCAACCCTTTCAATCCAAAGTCCTCCAAACAATAGTTGACTAATTCCATTTATTCTAAACCTTATTCCATCAAAACTCTGCAATTTCCATCAGAACCTTCATCCCCTCAATCTCTATCCAGCTCCACAAACCCTTACCCTCCCTCTAAAAGGTTAAAACGGCAGTGGCCTCGAGACCTCTTGTGCTGTATGTATGAAGGGCATATAGGTTTAAGTGATTTATAGACTTTGTATAAACTTTATTGATTCTGTATTGTATATATATTTTATTATTATTTTATAATTCTATTGATGTGTAAATATTGTATTTCAACACTATTATCAATGCGAAAATCGAGACATTGGGCATCGAGATTGTAATATTATTCAATAAAAGTTGTTAAAAAAAAAAAGAAATGATGAATTAAGTTGGTAGTCACTTAAGACACAATCCCTTTAAAATGTGTCATGTATTGAAAAAATAAATGAACTCACGTTTAAATTATCAAACAAATATCCGTATTTTTAAAAATAAATTATTACATCCTGGGATGAAGCCTCCGAAGAGAGTTTAGAAAGCCGAAGCACATATGCGGTTAGTATTAAAGACCACCTAAAACCAGATTCCGAAAATGGAAAGCAATTACTCATGTACTCAAGTACCTCCTGCTCGCTTTCCACTTTCTCAGAGTTATGCAAAATATAGATAAATATATAGAATTATTTATATGTATTAATAAAGGGATTTTCAGCAATTAAGTTATTTATAAGATAAAGGAAATATTAGTTATATGTGGTGTTAAAAATACCCTCCTATGCCACCAGTCGGTATGTACAGTTAGCATGTCGAGCAAATACTCACAAAAAAAAGTACCAGACTGTACTCAAATAATCAACTAGTTGAAGTACAAAGTACACTTTTCACTAATTTTCCTCTGTCCATTTTGAGGTATATTAACAATTTATTTAGTTCATGTTATCGATTTTGAAATCAATTACTTTTAACTATTGAATGCAGTACTCGTACCTTTTTACTTTCACTTACTATATATAGTAAGGGGAAGTATTGCGATCGTGAAAATTTTCGAATTCCAGTTTTTCAACGGAAATATACATTTTAGGGTCCCCTGAGTCCAAATAACCAAGTCCCGCAAAAAGTTCTGTGTTTGTGTGTGTGTGGTAACTCCCGGACGGAAACGGTAAGTCCTATAGAACTCAAATTTCATATTTAAGACAACTATATGCCCGAGACGTGACAAAACATTCTTCATCAAAATGACCTTACCAGAAGAGGCACTTTATACCTTGGATTTTGCACCTTTTTTCGATTTTCTTGAAAACGGTTCCGACGATTTTGATCAAACTCGCTATATCGATGTAAAATTTAATGGGCTTTAATATCATGTAGGTTTTATTTGGATAAAAATGGTCAGACAGAGCTTAAATGCCGATATTTTAAATTTTCTTTCTCTAAAGTACCTTTAATTTTGTAGATTCAATAAAAATAACTACATTATCTTATTACCACTGATAAAAAACAGGTAAATATATAAATTGAATGAATTCGATACTCAACTAAAGGAGAAAAGAGAAAAAAATATTTTTTTAATGCAATTTTTTGTTTTTAATATAAGAGCAGTAATATACATGTATGATATGCCGTTGGAAAGCTAAAAATTTTAGAAAAAATATTACCTCACACACAAGCTTTTAAAAGTTAATAGAGAGTGATGAAAAGAAGATAAAACAAACTGATTATTTTAGATAATAATATAATAGATTTTTTAATAAAACACATGTTTCTATATGAATTCGATTTAATAAATTCTTTAATAGTTTCACGTATTTTTATCTCTAACTGTATTTGAAAATTCTTTCATTGATTTTAAAAATGGAGGTAAGTGAAAGTCGTGTGTTGCACGCACCATATTTTTTTGTGAGTATTTGCCCATCTCTGTGTACAGTAATAAAGCTACTCAACCATGTTTCCCGCCGGCATTTCTTCTTAGGTGTCTATCTCTTCCCAACCTCCAGAACCAAAAATCATCTATCACATTTAACACGTTTACCCAGTGCTTTTCTGTTCTCACTAATAGATACGACATCTCAACCCACAAGCTTGTATATTTGTCTTCCCAGATGAGCTTTTTGACAAAAAAAAGTTGAATTTTTTTTTTTTTGTGGAACGTTCCTTAGATATAGGTATTTATGGTTTTCCACTCATATACATACAGCCACATAAAAAGACCAAACTTGTGACTTCTGAGAATATTTTGACTTATGGGTGATTCAAAAGTGTATTTCGCTAGAAATTTAATTAAAAATCTGTCAAACAACTGACTGCCATATTTCATGGATAACGAAGTAATTAAACAAAACATTTCCTGGATAAATGATGTAGGAGAACGGGTGGAAAAACTCAATAATAAAAAAAACTGGGCTTTAATCCTACAGGATTTTAGACAATCTTTAACAGATATTAATATATCAAAATTTATACAAAAGGCTGCAGTTTCAGAAAATTAAAATTTAATTTAAAAATTTAAACTATGATTATGGGACACATTAACGGAATGATACCAAAATAACTTATAGAATAAATTATTAAAGTTAAGTGTGAACTTTTTTATCTGGACTGTTAGAGATTTTGATCAGATAGCAATGTAATATGTTCGCTTTGTAATAAAAGAAGAACTGAGAATACATTTCATTTTCTTTCTAAATGTACAATTGCTTGAAATTAGAAAATGCGATTTCCGAACCTATATTCTAAACGTTGAAGAAGTGATTAAGTATCTTAAAGGTAAAAACTAGGTGGCTATGTACAATTATTGTAAAATATTGGGTTGATGCAAAATTAATGCAGGTTTCCTCTATTGCAATATCTTAATTCCAATTGTGTAAACAAAGCTAATCCTAACATTGATCATTATTATACCAAAACAAACCTTATCTAATACCCTCTCTTTCACCATGAATTTGTTTAGTAAAATCGTTTTGTTCAGTGTGTTCAAAGGTCTTGAATCGAAAATGTCAAAGTGCGATTTTCGTCAAATTTATTTTTACGAATTTAAATTAGGGCGCAGCGCTGCGCAAACGGCTCGTAATATTAATGAAGTGTGGGGTCAGGGGGCTATTAATGAGTGCACGGTGCAGCGTTGGTTCCAGAAGTTTCGCAGAGGAGATTTTGACCTCGAAGACAAGGAAGGTCGGGGCCGTCATCTTGCTCTGGACAACGACCAGCTGAGGTCAAAAGTGGAAGAAGACCCAACCAAAACCACACGAGAAATGGCGGCGGAACTCGGAACTCAAAAATTGCAACGTCTTTGCCCAGCATTGATGAATCGGAAGGGGCCGATCCTGCTCCACGATAACGCCAGACCACACGTTGCACAACCAACGCTTCGACGACTGCACGAGTTGGGCTACGAAGTTCCAACATCCGCCTTATTCACCTGACCTCTCTCCTACAGACTTCCACTTTTTCAGGCATCTGGACAACTTTTTGAGGGAGAAAAATTTTCAAAACCAGGACGACATTGAAAATTCTTTTCGTGATTTCATTGAGTCCAGGGATTCGGATTTTTTTTTCTGGTGGAATAAGAAAGCTTGTTGAACGTTGGCAAAAGTGCATTGATTCAGATGGAAATTATTTTGATTAAATATATATGGTTAAAGTAAAGATATGGCGTATTTACAATACCTACTAAAAACCTGCATTAATTTTGCATCAACCCAATAGCAAGGTTCCATGGATATATATTCATAAAATATTTAATTATAATTAAAATGTGTCTAATATATAATACCTATCAATTGTTTGATATTTGCTGTTAGTTCTTCCTTACAATCCAAATTCTTTCGTAAAACCTTCAACACTCCTTCCTTTCTCACGAATAAACCAATCCATAATTCCACAATAATTGACAAAATCCGTCCCACCTGATGATCCTCCGAAGTGTCTGAAAAGAAGATGGCCCCGAGACCTTCTGATTTAACATAGTTTTTGGAGAGCTGCCAATGGGCAGTTTCCCCACATATGTACTATGTTTCATACTGCCTTACATTTACTGCATTCCATAACACTGTTGCGAATTTCTATAAATATATTTAAACAAATTTGCTGTTGTTTTAGACCTTGTGAAATTATGTTAGAACAGTCAGTGACTTAGGTTTGAATGTTAAATAATTTGTAAAATTGGACAGGTCGGCTCTGGATCTATCAATCTGCCACATATAAAAGAAATTCAAAATAACGATTAGCGTTAGAGCAAAACTAGATCCATGAATGATTGTTATAAATGAAATTGAAAATTAATATCTTTGTCCTCACTCAACAAATATTTAATTCATGATATCAAGAGCTTTCTCTGGAATATCTTTTCTGTTTATAAATACACACACCTTCATCAATATTGATTTGATTTTTGAAGATATGAATAAATATTATGCAGTCAACGGCTTAGAATTGGATACGCTACATCGGATATAGCAAGCCTAATCTAATCCACAGATCCCCCGCCCACACGAAGACACATCTTTCTCCCAGTGCGTTACCCTTTCACTCATTAATTTGTTAAGCCTTCTCTGGGTCACGATTCATGTGAGATATCCTCAAATGTTAAACAGAAAATAGACTTTCCCCAGCTCAAAGAGATCTACTACCCGATACAGCATTAGCTATGCCGGCGATTCCAGAAACGTGAACTCCCCTATTTACCAACCCCACGACCCGGCGCACCCACACTGCAACACAACTTATGCAACTAATTATCTCTTTGTTTTCTCCTCTACGTCTGCTGGGAAAGTGTAAGTCGTCCCTCGAGGGTACAAAGACCTCTTCTGGATTCGTTGAAGGTTATGACAGCTCGTGGATAAGTTAACCATAAGATGAAAATTGTAAATATAATTGACTAGAGTTCACTATTACTTTCGCTTACCTATATAGGAAATATATAGTAAGGGAAAGTATTGCGATCATGAAAAATTTCTAATTCCACTTTTTAACGAAAATATATGGCTTAAGTTCCCTTAAGTCCAAATAACCAAATCGAGCGAAAAGGTGTGTGGGTTTGTGTGTGGGTTGTAAGTCTAGCAAAGTATGCATTTTGGAATTTTTTTAAGATTTTCTCGAAAACGGGTTTTAATATCATATAGGTTTCATTCAAATTAAAATATTCTTACAAGTCTTAAACGACGATATTTTAAATTTTATTCTCTAAAGTACCTCTAATTTAATAGATTCGAAAAAAATATCATTGATTTAAAACGGAAAAATATAAGTTGATTGAATTCGATATCCAACTAAAGGAGAAAGTTATATTTGTTTAATGCACTTTTTGAACATAAGAACAATTATATAGATGTACCGCTGGAAAACTAAAGATTTGTTAAAAAATATTATCTTATACAAAAAATTGTAAAATTTAATGGAAAGTTATGAAAAGCCGATAAAAATAACTGATTTTTGTCGATAATATTGTAACAGATTATTTAATAAAACACATGTATCCATCAAAACTTAATGCAATAAGCTGAAATCCTCCTTATTCCTTCAATTATTATTATTTCCTTCCTATTATTTTAATTATTCAATTTCTTAAATTCAAATCCTCCGTTCGTTCCTGTAACACCCGCTCATGGCCTTCTGATCTGTATATAACGTCCTATCGATCCACAGCTTTCGATAGATCATTCTTAATCCGATCCGCATCCCTATGGAACTCCATTCCTTCCAACATCCGTGACTACAAACTTTTTCATCATTTAAATACTGTCTATTCAGCCATTTCCTTTCACTTCAATCTAAATAATCTCTATTAGATACTAATTTCAGGGACAATCAATTACTAAGCAGACAGATACATTTATTTAACTTTCATTTTCGTGGATACATATATTATTCGAAAAGATTATCTTAAAAAGATGTAAGATTAAATCATATACAATTTTACAAACTTTTTTTTAAACTGTATATATTTAATTTTTCTTTATAATTTAATTATATTTTGTATTATATACTATTCTCTGTTTTCAATTTAACATATACATATACTTTTTTTTTTCTTGTTTGAACATTTTTGTTAGAAGATTTTTTTAATTATTTTCTTTTTTTATTTTATTAATTTAATTCTGTTGTTGTCAATTATTTTACTCTAACACTCTAGCCTTAAGACCTTTGTTTATTTCCTGTAATATTATTCTGAAGGGACCCGTCCCAGAATAAATAAAGGATTATTATTATTATTATTATTATATATTCTTAAATTGATTTTAACAACGGAAGTAATTGAAAGTTGTGTGTTGCGCGCACCAGATTTTTATTTATTTAAATTTAATTATGTACATAAATGTCTCTAGCTGTCGAGAGAGAAAGAGAGGGGAAAATAAACAGTATCAGATGGAGAGAGAAAATGAGAATGTCGTAACTTGTGTTTGATTTCATCGATCAAACCGATTTGAACAGGCTCGAAGATTTGACAACAGGTTGTGACTTCTCGAGAGTTACTCTGCCTTCGGTACATAAAAACAATATCTACAGTATAGCTTCAACGCACGAGGCTGCTGTAAATAATACAAACTAAAACTGAAGCAATATATCTAACTGTTTATATAGAACAGTCTTATAGAATCCTTTCCTGGATTTAAATGGTAAGCACGAAATTTTTAGTGCAAAAATTTCGATTCTTGCTGTTTTCGTTTTCATGTCAAGAAAACGTAAAATAGAGATCTTAGAGCTATGTATGTTATAGTGATTTATTTGGATTTTTTAAAATGTTTTATTTATTGAGTAGTGTGTACGAATACATATTAATTTGGAAGGAAGAGTTTTGTTTTGGCTGAGCCAATTACGTAATTATTTTTAGACCGTGATAACATCTACTTAAATGTTTAATAACAGAAATAAATTTGATTATTCACATAAATGAATTCATAACCACTTCATAATCACACATAAGTGTGAAGATAAATAAAGCAATTCTAATTAACCCATAGTTATTAATGACATTGGGTTACAAACTTGTTGAAAGTCATTATATGCAATATGCGTTTTGCTATAATGTTAAAATTAAGGGAAGATATTGAGTAGAGGAGATCCATCAATAAAAGTCAGACAATGATAGATAAATCAGGACAGTTCCTAACAGAGTTATCCGTTCCATCAGAAACTGCTACTAATCACTGCTACTTAGGCATATCAGCCACACCGATTAATCTGATCTAATATTACATTTAATTATTTGTTTTAAAATAAATTCATGAAACTTTTTCTTATTCATATTATACTATAATGTATTTTATCTAATACATAAGACAGAGTACACGATAGTATTTTGTATCGTCTACCACATTTACTACCGAGATTAAACAGCCTTTTCATTTAAATATTACCGTATTTATTATCTCTTATTATACCTAAAACTAACTGTTTTACTATTCCTTTATAGTAGATATTAGCAAAAAGCTAAAAATTTTAGAAAAAAAAAAGTGGTCTCACTATACCCAAATTATACATGAACTAATTTGGGTTTGTTTTATAGCCACTTTCATTCATTCAGCTTTAAAAATAATCATGTACTAATTATTTGTTGTTCTTCAATGCTGATTAACCAGAAAATGATAAGATATTGAATAAATTAAATCATATTCCCGTATTTTCGGAGAAAAAATATTGACGGACAGATTTTTTTAATCCATATTTGCATTCTATGTGCCATGAAACTGAAACCAATTTTGATAATAATTTTGAGAAGGGTTATTTATTCATTTCTTCATCATCAATTGCAATGGTTCATTATTGATAGTAATATATCAAAAAGAAGAATATGTATTCGCTATATTAATTTCCTTCTTGAGATAAAAGCTGGATTTTAATTACTGATCTTCTACACCGAAATAACGTTTCGTGATCATAAGTGCCTAGTAATTTTCTTATCGTAGGCTATGTTGAATTATCGAAAATATGCATCAAAGTCACTCATCTGTGCTTAGTTAACTACATCTATATCGTTGGTATAAATGGTCATAATTGTTGTTCTGATAATAATCGTTAATTAAAATTTTATTAATTTGAATAAAACCAAGACAAATACAAACATTTTACTTTCTCTGTTCGACATGAAAAGTACCCTCTAGTATATCTTGAAAATATCCTAATTCCAGAGACGGACACAATAAGATATCTCGGCTTGAAATTATACAGAAGAAAGACATGCGACACAAAAATCCATAAGAGGTAGATAACGCTAATCAAAAGAATAAAATATTTTTACTCACTACTCTCAAGACGTTCAGATTTTTTTTCTTTTTTTTTTTTTTTTGAACTTCATGTCAACTTACACGGACATACTAAAAACCATAGAACATAAAAACATGGCTTCCACCGACATTCTCGCCATGCCCATAAAAAGGCTGAAAAGAAGTTCGATGAGGGACCTACTGACATAAATAGGAAATAAGAAGAGATGCCGCTTGGTACTGCACTCACCTCTACCACGCCACAAGATGAAAACCTTGCCACAAAACATAAACTGATCGTCAACTTCAGTATTAGTATAATCTGTTGAAGTTTATTATTTTTTCACTCAGTCCTCTTTGGGATATTTTTAATACAAATGTAACCTAGCTGGAAAATAATCCTTCTTTGAAAATTTATATTGGAAAGAAGATATAGCTTACTCCACCAAAATTTCTAAAACAAGTAGAGCAACGATAAACCTGTATAAGGAAAATAATTAAGTGTGAAACTCATTTCTGACCTCCCTTGTCATATCGAGTCAAAGGTTTCAGTAGATTTGTATTTTTTCCCATTTTCTTGCTCTTAGGTAATGTGTTGTAACGACAAAATTATATAAAATACTCTCATCATCATTCTGGTTTTTGTTTGAAAAACCAAATTTATATCACTTAAACACAACTTACTTAGGTAATCTGTAACAGTTTCATAATTTTTCATCGAGTCCCTTTTGAGATATTTCCGTTTAAATATCGAAAAATGACTTTTTGCCAATTTTGAAAATTCATAAACAAAAAAGGATCTTTGTAAAGATCGAAATTTTTACAGCAAGTAGGACACGACTAAGCTATATACGAAAAAATAATAAAAGTGAGTCTCTTTTCCTTAATATATTTTATCTCGTAAAAAATCTCGTTTTTTCATTCATATTCGAGAATTTTTAAACAACTTTCACCATATTTAGGAAATGAGTTGAGGGAACAAAAAATACAAAGCATGTTCTTATCTTATTGTTAGTTTTGTTTCTGACTCAATATCTGAAAAAAAAATACAACGAAATTAGAAAGGTTTTCCCAATAACATTGGGAACATTTAAAATGGATTACCATATGCAGTAATAGAAGTAAATTATGATCTGAAAATAAATAAAATTAGTGCGGCTGACAATAATGTTCAGAAAACAGCTGAGATAGCTGTGGCTTAAGGTGCAGCTGAGTCGGTTGGATGGCTGTCGAGCCGGCCGAGCGATGCTGCACCGTCCGCCCGACTGATCAAAGAAAATCTTCTCCCGGGTTTAGAACTGCTACAGCTCCCTCACACAGGGCCCTACTACTACGCATCATGTTTGATGTCCCATCTAGGTCAGTGTAATATATCAATAAAGGTTTCATCTCAGGAAAACAAAGAAGGAACGAAGGTAGAAAACATACAACAAAATAATTTTAAGGAATATTAAAAGTAAGCACAAATAGTATCAACTACAAAAAATAAATAAATAAAATTATATATATATATATATATATATATATATATATATATATATATATATATATATATCATAAGATACAGTTGAATATATTTGGTTTGAACCGTACATATGTGAAAACGCCATGTATGTTTAATTTGACTTAGGGATGAATAAATACTAATGGTAATCATTACCTATTTTCCATAAGTATATATCTTGTAAATTGTCTAATGAATAAAGTAATTTGAAAGTGTCAGTCATGTTTACTAGGAACGTCTGCAAGATATCGAGGAATTCGAAAAATTTTCGGCGGATAGATTATTTCATAGATTTACATATTTACCTCTGACGTTTCGATGTTTGGTCTGATATTCAGCGTTGTAATAACTTTTTTTTCCTGTTTTAATGCGTATTTATTCCGATTAAAACATTTTTTTTCCAATGTCAGTAAGTATATTTAGAAACTTTTTTTAAAATAAAAAAATTCCACCATCTAATAAGTAAATAACACATATATGTATTAAATTATAAGTATTAAATGTTGGAAACTTCATGTAAGTGCTTTGAAATGAGGTTTATAGAAATAATTAAAATTATTAACTGTCATTTTGGCAAATAATACAAAATTTTAATAATTTTATAATGAAATAGAACCTGAGAATGAGTCACAACCTCTAAAAGTCTGAGGGAAATATTTATATTTATTAAAGGAAGATAAAAATGATTTCTAATTATTATTATTGTTTATTTTGACCAAACCCAAGATTATAGTTTCTTCTAAGAAATTATAAATAAATTAAAGATAAATAATGACAAAGAACTTCGAATATCAACAGCGACAGGCGCCCAGTGAGAAAAAATCACGATTTAGCGGTCATAATTCTATAACTCTTCATCTAACCAATAAAACTTCTTTTTTCATTAATGAGTAGAGAATGTCCCTTATTAAAGAGTGTAGACCAATTACTCTTGTTACAATTTTTAAAAGTTACACATTTCTATCTCTTTAATATCTACAAGGTGTAACAAAAATAAAAATAAACAATATATA
This sequence comes from Piezodorus guildinii, assembly GCA_023052935.1. Lineage (NCBI taxonomy): Eukaryota > Metazoa > Arthropoda > Insecta > Hemiptera > Pentatomidae > Piezodorus > Piezodorus guildinii. The sequence continues at coordinate 133,201,628 of CM041293.1, read as the reverse complement.
TATATATATATATATATATATATATATATATATATATATATATATATATATTCAAAAATATCCTTGATATCATCAGGCCAATCCTTATGTGATTCGCTATTTATTGACACATTCTCAAAGAGGATATTAAATATATTTCAACAACATATATATTGTTTATTTTTATTTTTGATAAAACTTATGTATATTAAAGATATATAAATGTGAATATTATTTTTTTTAGAAATTCCAAGCACATCGTTTCATACACTTTTTTAGTTACGGACAATAATATTTTTGCACACATTGAAGTAATAATATGAGAAACAAAAAATAATTCCAGCTTTATTTTTGGCTTTCATTACAACTCATGTATTAGAAATTTGAAATGTGTTTAAAAATATCAAATAATATTGTTTATGTACTAGGTTAAAAAACAATTGAAAAATTCATTAAATTTTAATTGGAAACATTTGGTTTCAGCTTTTCTTTAATGTTATAGATAGTTAATGGTAATAAATAACTATTATACAATTTGATCGATCAAATGCGATCGATCAGTGTTATATCGATTTGAAGATGTGATGCCAAATTTTTAAACATTAATTTAGACAAAATCCTAAAAAAGCCTCATATTTCATAATTTGTCTTTTCTTTGTTCTATTGGAATAAAATTTAAAAAAATATTCACAGGAATATATTATTTTGTCAAGTTAAATTTCTCGGTTTTATTCCTTCATACAATAATTTCTTATAAATTCTGTGTTCGTCGTAAATTCCCTAAGGCAATTATAAACGCAGAAAACTCTACAAAACCAGATAATAGATCATTTCTGTCGATTCGAAGCTCTTATATAGAGCAAATACAATAAAATGTATGAAATCAGTAAATTTGAAAATAATTAAAAATATTTCAAAATATGACGAGAGTAATTGTTTTACACTTACTAGTAAAAAACACTTTCTACTTATAAATGAAAAAAAATTTAATTTATATTGATTAGATAAAGTGTTATAAAATTTTGACCACTAAATCGTGAATTTTTTCCCACAGTGCGGCGGAATGAATTTGCCATAAGCTGGTTGTATTGAAAACATAAACCCTACGGTGAGTTTCGTTTTTGAATATCTGAATTACGGAAAAGCTTCAAATAAGAAAATTTTATGACACTTTAAAAATCACCGAGAATGAATGACTTAAGAACGAATATGATTGGTATTATGTATTTTAATGTTTATATTTTCGTACATTATATTAACATTACAATGCACTTAATACTACTCCTTGTAATGGCTTGTGTATTATTATTATTTAATGATTCGCCCTGTGTATCACAATGAACTGGAAATATTACATTAGGTATTCCCCTCAGGTACTCCTGTACAGGGTACAGGACACTGCATATCAAAGGATATTTTAATTCAAAGGATGCTTATTTGTTCATGCCCGAATCTTACGATTCGTTAGCTTTTAAGGTATGTCAGTGGCGTATCTTCTACCGTGATGTACTTCTAACGAACGAACGTGAGATGTTTAAATTACGATAAAAGCCATGCTTCGGAGATCTTAGCTCCCGGCTCAATCTGAAAAAAACTTCTAACAATTACTTTTAATTAATCATTTTTTTAGCGAAACAAGATTTTTTGAAACTGTTGTTAGAAGGTAATTAGAATTTCAGGACCAAAATAATAATAAACTATGTATTCTAGTTAAATCAATCTTATGGATTTTTCGACTTTCTGCCCTATCTTAAGGAACTAAATCGTACAGATAAAAAGGTAATCTAATTTTTATGGTTTTAATAAACTGTATTAGCTGTTAAAGAAGGTAAATGAACAAAGCTAAGAATAATTCTCTAGCATTAATCTGCTACTTTGCCTGATATTTAATAGGAAATTGGATAGCTTCGCTTGGAACCGGTAACTAAACATTGGCAATGCGCTTCATTGACTCAGTAGGATGTTGAATCGTTATAATGAAACAAATAATCGGTGAACTTGGAACTTAGTAGAAAAAAATACTTCTTGTTTTAGGGAATTAACAGTTAAGGAGATATTATAACAATCAAGGAGACATCACCTATATGAATCCACTGACAATAGATAAACTCAGCAACAGGAAACCTTTATGTGAGCGGCATTGCGCATCTCTCCAAAAACAGAAAAATACCATTATCAGCGAATGTGATATCACCATTAAGTCAGTATTTTAAAGGTTTTACAAGTAGTTAAAACAAATTCTTATGTCAAACTATTCTATAATAGTATAATAATCACAGATCGATTAGGATCTTTTTGAATATACGAGATACTCTTGAACAAGGAGTTTTAAGGGCATTTGATTCATGAATTAATCAAATATTCATGTAATATATTTAATTATTATAATAATGGTAAAGCGTTACTGTTCCAATAATTTTTTTTGAATAGAACTCATGGTATGGTTAGGCATTTTTAGCTCTCAACTTGCCCCATACCCTTGCCCAACTTAAGTCATCGATGGGGTAAATTGAGCAAACTTCACTTCCTGGATTTAAATAGCTGTAGCTCTTAAATTCGACTTTTTACAAAAAAATTACTATGGACACTTTTTTAAGGGATATATTACGAATCCATCAAGCCGCTTAAAAGCTTATTGAAACTTATTATTGAGGAGCTATATCCTTTCAAGTGAAAATTACTCAGCTAACCCCGCACTACCCTACCAATTTCTAAATGTACATAGATTATTTTTTTTAAATGTTTGTAAGTAAATGATTTCGTTCTTTCTATAATATTCAATCGTTAATTAAGTTTCGTCCGCAAACTTAATTTCTGACTGGGAAAACCAGTAAGTTATAGATCCACATATCCATGATCTATTGTTTTTCAAAGTAAGTGAAAACTACTAAAACCATTTTAATTTTTTTTTTTGTTCTCCTCGTCCCCAAAACACGAATTTTTGACACACACATAGGAAGGAAAAATCCTGAGCCTAGGAGAAGATGCGAGAGCGAAAGGAGTAATTACGAAGACTAGAGCCGGCAACGCTGCTATCCTAGCCGGGACCGGTTCTCCACAGTCCGTCTGTATGTCTGCCTCGGCTTTATAGTTCCTAGCTCTATCTAGGATATGTCCAAACTATTCTAAATAGATAACGCTTTTCTCAATACGGACCAGCTGTCTCAGAAAAAAACAAAAAATATTCATGACCCGAATATTTTCTGCATGAGAAACATCGGAAACCACAAGCAGCTATATTTGGTGAATATTGAATAATATTATCTCATTTTATTTTTATCTTGTTGATTTCAAGTTCTTTTTTGACGTATTTATAATTATAATATGTATATTTTAACAATAACCATAAATCGAACATTTTTCAGCTTAAGAAACATTGGAAGCCCGAATCAGTTTTTTGCTTGCCTTCATTAATGGTATTAGTAATGTGGTAGTCAGGAAATGGTTCATGAAGACAACTCTCAATAAAGCTCTGTACCTATGAGGAGTTAAAACAAACCTATATGATAATTTATTATAAATTTAAATTATAATTTGTTTTGTTGTAGATATGATTAGATATTAAATTTTTTTTTTAATTTAATTGGATAATCTGAAGATGTGGTAAAAAATACCTCGTAACGTAATTAAGATTTATTTATGTCAAAATAAATAAAAATATAATAAAAAGAAAGAGAAAGTTCCATTTTTTTTATTCATATGAACCTATATTCATAAGCAATAATACCGCGATATTGTGCTGTACAAGTTTTATTTTGTAGAAAGAATGTGAAAAAAGTTTAATTTACTTTTAAAACACAAAAATGTCCTTGGTATGTGATTTAGTCATTTTATTTTTAAAAAATGTTATTCTGAAATACAACAATTTGCCCGAATGTAGACAATAATCAGAATTCTTTCAGACCACATTCATCCAATATTTACTGGTAAAAAATGTAAAAAATACCAAAGTCCAATATATATAAATATGTTTGTGTGTGTATTTTCTTAAAGAGTTAAGTCTATAACATTCTACTCTATTTTCGAACGATTTTGTAAATATTCCTTGTGGTATTAAAGTATAGCATTAATTTAGTCGTTTTAATTCTTTAAGTTTTTGTTTACAGAACATAGTGTTTTCATGTAACAATCTTGCGATTGGCTGATACAGGGAAATGACAAAAAACAGTGAATAAAATAAGTAATCAGAAAAAAAAAAAAAAAGATGCCTTATATAAGTTTTATTAAGATGCCTTTATTTGGCGTATAGTGAAATTATATATTCTCATTTTAAATTGTTCCTTGTGGATTTTTACTAGATTTTTACGTTTCTTAACCATAAACTTCAGTAATAAAAATATAGACATAATTAGAAAAATTATAACTACATACTGCTTTTGAAATGGTCTGTACGGGATACAATCTGTCAATACCTGAAAAAAAACCAAAAAAACAACGTTAAAAAATAATATTTATTAATGAAAATAATATAGCATATATATTAATATTTGATATAACAAGCACTTTAAGTATAATTTATTTTACAAGATTTTTTCATGTTCAAAAGAATTAACATAATAATAATACACAGTGCTAATAAATTTAATTATTTATTATACATAGTAATACAACAGAATAGATGGGTAGCGTCTCATGTGACTTCCAGATGCACCTCATTGTGAGCCTCCAGCAGACTCACAAAGCCTAGCATGCCGTCGCATAATGCAACTGCATCTGCCCTGCAAGCCATTCTTAGTATACCAACCGCCAAAGAAAGAAGACATGGGAAAAAAACATGTTTTTTTTTTTTTTGGTTTGTTTTTATTTATGACCAGCATTGTACCCCATAAAATTATACACTCAGCAACAATAAGATATTATCATCCTTTTTAGCATTTATAATGCTGCTGTAGCAAAAGTTTTATATCCTTCGTCAAATAAGACTCAGAACATACGGCAAAGAGGAGAAAACAATTTAATTTAAGTGCACTTCATATTAATGCTGAGCTTAATATTTCCAAATAGTCGTAATTGAACTTAAAAGTGTTGCCGTTCAAACTACACTTTTCATCACTACATATTTTTTATTTTATGAGATATTAAGCTTATCAACAAACAACCGAATTCATGAAACCACAAATTTGACACGAAGAGGTTAACAACTTTTTCTTCCGGTCTAAGTAATCTACTGACATTTATTATTTAAACTTATATACTAAAAGAGAATTTACTATTAAGTTCATAGTAAAAGTGGGTATAGGACCCATTTAAGAAATATTCTATTATACTTAATTTATAAAATGTTAAAGCACTCTATGTTGTATTTATTTATTATCATATTGTTTCTCACGAATGAATATCGGTTTTAAAAATTTGTTACGATGTCTAGTAAAAATCGAATATTATCTATTCCATTATTTGCTATAACATATCTTATTTATTATGTTGGAACTTCAGCAGGTTTAATATTTGAAAAAAAAGATGCGATAAGATAAGATTTTTAGTGGTAAATTTGGTAAAAGTTTTCAAGGGAATAAATTCTTTCCTATTGTTTAGACAGTTTATAATGGTTTGGCATCCCTTGTGGGGACAACCGTAATACAAATATCTATCCTTATTAATTCATTCAATTATTTACATTTTAGTGAGATAAATGATTTACATCTGTTTAATAAGAACACAGCATTCTATCACATAACTCAATCCTCTAAAATAAACAAAAATAAAGTGTACACTGAGTGAACAATAATCGTTTTGTCTAAATGAGGGAAAATACCGAGCAGGTACAGAACTGGTCGCTGTATGTGGTATTACAGAGTGCTCATAAGAACGTACAGAAGACATAAGAACCACCCACAAACCGAACCAAATGCAGGGGTTGAGTAGGAAGCTGCAGTTAGGAGCGTGGGAACTGCACTTTCACCGGCACAACTAACTGGGTGCACTCCAGCCGCTATTAGAAGAGAAACCTATCGATTTCTCTAGCTGTGCATCTCGTTATCTCTTATTGGTCCTTAGATCGTGGGTGGTGGGGGAGAGAGGGTTATTTTATTGCACAAAAGTGCACCTCTAAGTTGCACTGTCTTCTAAAACACACTGAAGAAGTGTTTCATCAGTTTAAACGACTATTCAATTAGTGTATCTCATAGTCCTACTTATAACGCTTATTTAACTGACCATAAAGCAATTGTATTTATCATTATTGAGGTATCATCAACTCGAATAAAATACGAATTAAAATCAATATAATACGAACATGTAAAACTTAGTGGTAAAACGAACATAATGGTCAGTTTCCATTCGCCTACAATACGCCCTGATGATGACCCACAATGGAGGTCGAAACGTTGGCAGAAAATAAATGGTTGAAACTTCTTAATTGTTTCATTCACTGGCCGCTAATTCCTTCTAATAATAGTAAAACTATAAAGGATATTAATAAATTATTTATTATTATCACAGAACACCTTAATCAGTTATTTTATCAAACATCCATATAGAAAATTTAACAATAATAATAAATATTTAAGAGATGATATAAATCATAATGCAGTTAGTAAAATACATACAATTAATAAGGCTTTAAGAAAATAAACAATATCTGCCTTGTTAAATATACTGCAAAATTAAAACTTTTTACGGTTATACAAAATACTTAAGATAAGAAGAGTTCAACATTTTTAGTAAATGGAGCATATTACATTGATAATAGCTAATATCTGTATAGCGTTTTTATTAAACACAATATAAATGCCAGAAAAATTATATTGAATATTATATTCTAATAAAGAAATGAGGTCGGTAGAGTTTGAAAAATCCTCTCATTTAACTCAAATCTGATGCACTCCATCCATATGCAAATCGATCTGTGAAAAAGCTCATGGTCTCTAATGAATCGTAAAAAAGTACTATGTTAGCTATTAGTGAGTGTTATTTGACTAATAAGCTCACTATTACTTTATGTATTTTAAGAAGTAAAAATAAAGTATCTACTTAAAATTATTGAATCGAAATATAAAGCCGTTGGATATAAGCTACTTATAATATAAAAACGAATGTAATTGCAATAGACAAATTTTTAATAAAACTAAGGCTATGATTACAAAAATATAAAATGAATGTAAATGCAAAATAGTATACATTTAATTTATTGTACAATACAAGGAAGATTTTTTTTTACTAAATTGCTTCAAAGAACTTCCCGAATTAATGGCTCAGAATTTAGAACCTAGAATAAAAACTAGATGGTTAAACTTTGATGAAATTATTAGAGTATATTAAGCAAAGATAAGGGTAGAACTGGGAAATGGGGTTAGTAGAACAGAAAATCAATGAACGAATCACTAAATTATTAACGGAAGAAAAGTGGTTAGTTTTCGTATTAGTGCCACAGAGCTGTTTTTTACTTCAAAGTGTCAGATAGATCTATGACCATAACGCATTAAAAAAGTAAAAATGAGCAGCAATAATACTTCGTAGAGTGACAGGTAGAAAAATGAAATCAACACAGAGAATTAGGAGCGTTCTGTATCTTGACTAGATTAAAAAAAAAAAAAAAATAATAAAAACAACTGAAAAAAACCACCTCTTTAGATTTATAGACTTCTTTTCTCTGAGTGTTTATTCTAATTTACAATTGTATTAAACAAATAAATTGAGGAAGTGTTTATATTTATTTTTTCTTTCATTTATCTATGAGAAATATATCCTGTATTTAAGTTGCTATATGTCTAATTAAAGATTGGTCTACTTTTGGTACACCAAATATATGTATAATGTATGATTTTATATACTTCAATAAAGAATTTAAAAAAAACAAAAAAACAAAACAGAGAAAACAAGAAATTAAAATAGCTTATGAAAAACTTCTCATTGATATTACTTTAATAAATATCACAAGGAATAGGACCAGAAGCCACCTTGTTTTTAATATTTTCAGAAGATTATCAGGATTATGTATAGAAGATAGGTTACGAATGAATGGGTTTGTGTGGGAGAGAGTTGGAATGAAAGGGACTTGATCATATTCCACTTTTATTCTGTTGACCAGATTTTGACAAACGTATAAATTGGAATACTTACACAAAACTAAAACAAAAAAGTATGTCTTTCTCTACAGCTTGCCGTTTTTGGTTACTTCAACACTAAATAAGTGCTCTAAGCTTTCCAATCATGAAAGACTCATCTACATGTCTTTAAAAATAAGGCCTATTTAATCTTTGAAACAAAATAAAATACCGAGTTCAATGCCTACAATAAAAAATACTTCGTAAAATCCTTAATACTCCTCGATTTGCTACAAAGAAAGTCATCCATAATGACCTCAATTTTCAATATTTTACGAATCTGACTCGATCCATGTACATCTCCATCCTTGACAAACTCCATCCTTACTCATACCCTCCAAGTTTCAAATATAGCTCTTATAGCTCCTTTGATACCTCATAAAAGTAGATACCAGGAACCTCAAAGGAAGACGGCCTCAGGACATTTTGGACTAATTAAATAGCTGCTGGAGTGCTACCAAGAGGTCTGTCATTAATATAATATTCATTCCCATTTCCTTGTTATAATTTCAGTTAGTATAATTGTTCATTTGAATAACTTATAAATATTTCACAATGCATTTATTTTTAGAAAAAATAAAATAAATAATACAAAAAGAAAGACCGAATCCTTTGCTTACCCCCATAAACAAAGACATTAGAAAAAACATAAAAAGGATCTTAAGAAATATAAAGAAGATAATCTAACGATGGGAATGAACACATAGTTTAAAAAATTAAAACTCGAATTAAATGAAGTAAACACTCTCCATTGAGTTACAAAATCAATCTAGGAAAGAAGGTGAGCAACAGAGACGACATGATCGACTTGGCAACAAAATACCATCAAGAATTATATAATGCTGAAGATGAAAAAATATTTAAAAGAAACAATAAGGATTGAAAATTCTGTACTACAATACTAAAATCAGAAGTGGAGAAGTATAATTAAATCACTGAAGTGCTCAAAAATCCCAGGCCAAGATTACAAATGAAATCCTGAAACCTCCAGCTAACAGCACTACTATGCAATATTTTCAATAAAGTTCTAGAAGAACAAGAAATCCCCACGGACTGGAAAATATAAAAAAATATTTTTGCTTCACAAGAAAGGGGACAAATTTTCGTTGGGCAACAGGAAAAGTTTTTACAAAAATCATTCAAACCAGACAGATAAAGATGAAAATTTACCTCTGAACGAATCAGGGTTTAAGAATGGGATGTATACAATAGCTCATTTACACGCTGTCAACAATCTCATAGAAAAAAGTTAAGAATATAATTTAAATTTGTACATCGGATTCGTAGACTTTTCCAAAGCATTTGACAGTATATACTATAGCAATATTATAACAGTTCTCAAGTCGATAGCTATCGAGGAAAAATACATTTATATAATAAAGCAATTATATACTAATAACAAAGCATTTATATCTAGCTATAAAAAAGTAATGAGTTTCCAATCAAGAAGGGAGTCAGGCAAGGAGATGCACTATCACCTTCCGCATAGATCTTCCGCATAGTATTGGAGCTTATTCTAAAGGAGATGGAATGAGAAAAATATGGAATAAATATACCTTAATACGCTCATGATATGCTATTGATTTCTGAAAACGAAGAAGAGATAGTGACAACGCTCAAACACCGATTGTGGTTGAACTTGGCAAAGACCAAAATAATAACCAACTTAAGTCTCGCTAAGTGAAAACAGACCTTCCTGAAATAAGCATAGTAGATGAAATCAATTATCTAGGACAAGTGACCTCTTTTAAAGATAGACAAACAACTGAAATTCAAACAAGGACAGCTATGGCTTGGCGGAAATATTAGAGCTTAGGTATGGTTATGACGAACAACAATATCAGCCAGTCTCTAAAAAAAAATTAGCCTTCAATAGTTTTATATTGAATGTAATGTGGATGCCAAACATGGTTCCTAAATAAACGCCACGAGAGAAAAATCATAACATGCCAAAGAGCAATGGAGAGGAAAATGTTAGGTGTAAGGAAAATCCAAACAATTAGAAAAGTTAGTGGCGTTACTGATGCAATTAGATACGTGAAAAAGATGAAATGACAATGGACTGGCCATCTAATGACAAAAAAACATAAAAACTGGGCCAAGAATAGTCAAGAAAAATAGTCAACTTAACCGAGGTAGGCAAAGAAGATGGGTAGATGAAATTAAAAAAGGCAGAAGGAGTGATATGGTCACGAAGAGCCAAGAGCAGAGAATATTGGAATGTGAAGATGAGCGAACTCTTCAACCAAATTACGGATAGTCACCGTTAAAGACTTTAAACTCCAGAGATATGTTATTTATAAAGAAATATAAATAAAAATGTATTGTAGATGTTTATAGATAAAGACTATCACTATTAATATTATTATTGATATACTTGTTTTAACAATGAAACGTGAATTACGGAACACAGCTTGGAGATATCACAACACAATCCGGACCCAGAGGGAATTCGCCTGCGATTGGTTGTCATGAATATTTCGAACTCGCAGCGGAAACGTCAGAGCGGCATCAATAACTCTCCATTTGATGGAGCTCTGTGTTCAGTTCAGTTGCCCATTTCAATCACAGGGTAATACCCATCTGGTCATCATTTAGGAATCTGTCAATAAAAATATATATAGCCCTTGTATTTTTAAAATACTTACCGGATAGTGTAGCTATCTTGTCAAGTAATAAAATAGTGTATGGAAAAATCAAACAGATATTCAGTAACATATGGGACGTTGATTTCCAAAAGGGACTAAAGGGACATTTTTTACGAAATTGGTAATTAGACATATTTTTATTCTAATGGTTTAGTTTTATCTAAATCCGCCATCAGATTTTATTTAAAAATCATAGAAATCATTTAAAAACTTATTTTCTGTAGTGCTATCACTGGTAGCTTCTGCGCATGTCCTATTCATGCCTATTGTTGTCATTCATCCATTTTACTTATTGTATTTGTATATAAAATTGTAAAAAACAATAAAATATGTTTAAAAAAATAACTTATTTGAAAATTAAAGTGCATTCCATAAGGTACTGAATCAAAATTTTATTTCCTACTAAATTCATTTCCTGCCAAAACGTGCTATATCCTTTGTTAACAGATAACTTTTCTTTTCAGTTTCTTCTTCCAAAGTACCATTTTTCCCTACTATACAGCAGAAGCACCTAACTTCCGTAATGTACTGTCATTAATTTATTGTTTTCATTATTTTGTCTTTTTTCATTGGTTCATTTAGCACGTCTTGAATCACTAATGTTATTTTGGTCAATGGTTTTAATTTAAAAATTAGTTTTTAGGCGTTTTAAACAACAAATATGGTCGCTTTGGTACTCCTAGGTTTTTAATTAAATTAAGTTTTTTCATAGTAATTCTTCTTGCAGCCACATAAATCTGGTTTATGAAACTCACATTTTTATAGAAAAATGGTATTTGATTAGAAATGGGTAGCATTAGCTTTCCCTGACTTTGCAAAATATGAGAAGGAAAATCATGCCTGATCAAACCTAATAGAAAATAAATTTAAAAAGGTTAAAGACCCAAACAAAAGCTTAAAATTTATTTATTTATCGGTCTCTAAAGTTAAATATTGTTTGCATGTAGTAAATAATGTAAATAAATTGGCTAAATTAAAAAAGTAAATTAAAGTTCAAAACAAACTTCATAATTATATACTGTTCTACCTTCTTATAGTGCCATAAATAAATAAGAGGTTATTTGAATAATCACTTTCTTTATGAAGAAATAAAAATCGAAAGTAAGATGTTATTAAACAATAAAGAAAGATATTTCTCTGAGAAAGAATAAGGAAATATCATTATTTAGTAATTAACAGAATAAAGACAATAGTTATCAATAATATTGTAAGAGGAAGGTTATGGTAACTTTTAACAGCCGTTATCGCGCGTTATATTCCTCCAAAAAGTACTATATACCTTTTTAATTCTTACCAAAGAGTACTTACTATATCCACGTTTCATCCTGAAAAGTATTACATCCAAGTGTTTTAATATTTTTTTAAAAAGTCATGAGAAAAGTGGAATAGTTAAAAAAGGTGCGCACAACACACGACTTTCACTTACCTCAGTTATTAAAATCAATTTAAGAATTTTTAAATACATTTAAAGATACGAATAAATTTTGAAAGAAATATTTTGAATTTCAATAGAAACGTGTGTTTTAATAAATAAACTATTATGTATTTATCCAAAAAAAATATCAGTTAGTTTTATCGGCATTTAATCACTCTCCATTAACCTTTAAAATTCCGTGTATTAGATAATATTTTTTCTAAATTCATGAGCTATCCAACGGCATATTATACATCTATATTACTATTCTTGTGTTCAAAAAAACAAAAATTGCATTAAAAAATATGTTTGCACTTTTTTCCTTTAGTTGTTTATCAAATTTGTTCAAAACTCATATTTACCTGTTATTTATCAGTTCTAATAAGATGATGTTCCAATTTTTTTGAAATCTACAAAATTAAAGATACTTTAGAGGAAGAAAATTTAAAATATCAGTATTCAAGACCCGTCAGACTATTTCAGTCAGAATGAAATCTACATGATATTAAAGCACATCAAATTTTACATCGATATATAAAGTTTAATCAAAATCGTAAGAACCGTTTTTTAGAAAATCGAAAAAAAAGGCATAATGCATAGTATAAAGTAGATCTTCCGATCAGCTGATTTTTATGAAAAAAGTTTCTGTAACATCTTGGGTCTTGTCTTTAATATGAAATTTCAGTTTCATAGGACTATTCATTTTCGCCCGGGAGTTACCACACACACAGACATTTTTGTGGGACATTCTGGGACCCTAAAACGTCGAAAATCTTCACGATCGCAATACTTTCCCTTACTATATATTTCATATATGTAAGTGAAAGAAAAAATTAGGTTATTTACACAGTTCACTTTAGATTAAAAAAAAAAAATTAAGTACATTGGTCCAATAAAAAATAAATGACAGAATTCTTTCGTTCATTGTAAAATTTTGAAGTGGATTTAGAACCTTTTGGAAATCAACGTAACATATATTAGCAATATCCTTACTGAAAGCAGCAGATCAGCATCATTAGGTATTGAAATATTTATTTTAATAGCTAAATTCCTATTATGGAACATTTGGCATTGAAGAAGGAAATAAAACTAATCTTAAAAAGTAAAAAGGGCGAACGATAAAACTAATGTCAATCCTACCTTTATTATCATTTCAAGGGCAAGAGAAACGATTAGTTAGAAAAACAGCAATGAAATGAATTGAATACGGGGTGAGAAAATAACAATTGGGGACATGGTTTAATTGTTTTTAATAATAACATCACAAAAAAAAACAAAAAAAAAACAATCTGAAGATATTAGGGTAAAAGTCAAAATAATAGATTTTTTAAATTTAATTATTTTATAAAATTCGTAACTCAATTATTCTAATGGCAAGTCTTCAAAAATACTTAATCCCTACTCGCACCTAATTTTCTATTTTTTCGATCTTTAGTTGTATACATGGTATCTTCTTCTTGACGATAATGAAAGGTTTTCTCAATCTTTTAAAAGTACTAATTTATGTACGTTTGTTTTTGTATTTTCTTCATTAAAATAATGTTGCCGAATATAAAAGTTGTTCGAAACACAGAAAATTGTAAAGCGGGCTATTTATAAAATTAAATTAAGGATTAAAAATGCTTCTTTATACCTACACAAAATTAGTAGAATAGTAATAGGGGTAGGGTATGGTGTACCCTTTGTCATTAACTCAGATTAAAAAAAATAATTAATTTAGACGCTGAATATCTAACCACTTAAGAATGTTTGATGCACTATTATCGGTAAAAATATAATGTGTAGACCACACTTTATCAATAACAGAAATATAATAGAGGAATAAGGAATGCCATGTTCTCGAATCGTTACTAATAAAAACGATCCCTAAGTTTGAGAAACTAAATTCAAACTGCGAATTTTTTTATTACATCTAACTTTTAGTTAAAAGCTAAATACAGTACCGGCCGCTAATAACCCGCTTGGGTAGATGCGGAATATTATTAAATAAATAAATACAGTACCATTAAAATTAAGAGATTAGAATATTTTTAGATGCGATTTGTCACTCTATCTTCAGCAATTCTACCATAGTTTGTTTTTTTTACATGAATCAAATCAAGAATTTGATAACGTTCATCAAGAAAGGATTTATTACATCGTTTAACATTTCTTTTTTTTTCATAATCCCAATTAAGTTACATGTTTTGCCAAATAGTTTCTGAATAATTTCCTTTTACTGTATCCAAGATACATTTTAAGGTTGTTTCTGTTAATAGATTATGTTTTTAAAGTGCTATCACTGATTCGCTATTTCCACTTGGTGGTAGGGATCACTTCAATTTTGACACTTCCAGTATTAAGCTAATCTTAAACTCTACCTTACACTATGTTGCCACTTCTAAGGAGCTGGTGAAATCTTAAGACTGGGTTTGGAAGCACTTCTAAGTAATTATAATAGTTATGTTTTCTTTATCAAGGAATTCTGTCACTTTTTTCTATTTATTAAAAAAAAATATATAGATTATTTACCCTCAAATTTAATGGTAATAAAAAGAGTCAACGAAGATCAGTTAAATCCTATCACTCCACCCAAAATAGAACATAAAACAGGCAGCTGGTATTAGATTATTATAAAGAATACAGTTATTATAACAAATTTCTAATATACATTGTTCAATTTTTTTATTTATTTTGTTTTTTTAGAAGAGAATAAACTTTATTTATTTAACGTATTTTTCATTGCTCATCAACTATTTTTAACGCCCAGTTATAATCATTAACGTCTGCATCGGTACACTCGTCGTTTCTATCGTCAAAATTAAAAACTAAATGAAGTGATCGTTGGTGAAACCTTTAATTTTCATAGAAACCTCCATTCCATACATACAGAATAGAGTGAATTAAAAAAAAATGTAAATATGAGTGAACAATTAAGAAAAAAAATAATGAAACAATAAAAACTTTTTTATATCTTGACCACATTAATACCTAGTTAAAGCATTAGTTTAAATATTATGGGAAAAGTATAATTTAACAAACAAGCACAAGCTGTAAGTACTAACCAGACTACACAAACATCCCCATTTCCTTGCTACATAAATCATCACATTCACATACGTATCACAATACATAAGTGCATGGACAATGTTCCTTTCGCAGATATGTAGCAGTTATGAAGACAGTTATGCAACGCGTAGCCCGAGACATGAAACATGATTGTATAAGGCAGTCTAAGGGAGATTGCATTGTGTAAGCCTGGTTATCTTTAATGTACAAATAGACTTCCTCATTTATATTGGATTTAATATCTGTTCTTAACTCCTTTTGACCTTTTAAGTCGCCTTATAGGAGAAAGCATCGATTGTTTTTTCCGAATTAACTACTTTTAATGTGAACTCGCTTCTGAAAATGGTCCGTCTCAGAGAGAAAGGCCTGAAGTTTAATAGGAATTACTATACGAACCTTAACGGAATTCTAAGTAATGGCTATTTTATTAACCATGTTAAGGAATATATTAACTTTGGATTCCAACTTCTTATAAGTAATGGTTAAACTTTAGGTTTAACATCCACCAGCAGGCAGTAATTTTATCTAATTAACAATAAAACGACTAACCTTTAAAGTTAGGAAACCATATATAATAAATACAAAATTAAATATCTAAATAACCACCAAATATCTATAAGTAAAATGAGGAGATGATAGTTTAAGGTGATGGTCAGAAATAAAACACATTTTAATGGAATAATCCATCTAAAGTATTCCTCATTCCCAAACCAGATTGAAATATTACAAAATAAAATAGAGTCTTAAAATGTACATAATGTATATTTTAGTGCATAAAAAAGGACTTTCATTGATACTATGACAAATATCTTAAATATAAAAACATGACATAAATATGGAGGGTTGGGTCTAATTCCGAACTTCCTTCATTCTAGTAGGTATCCAAGTATCTAATTTACCAAGGCGCTTGATAAGAATTTCTGATACTACAATGCTAAGTGAGACACTGTCACACTGTATAGTTAGCCAACAAAAATGTGGCTGAACATGCAAACGTTGTATGTAGAAGATTCAAAAGGGGTAGATAAACTGGAGAAATAGATAATCAGAAACAGAGTGGAACGGAATGTTTTTAACAGAAGCCAAGTTCCCGTATGGAACTAAAGTGCTACTTAATAAATATTAATATATTTTATATACAAATGAGAAATAATAATAGTTTCATACCAACAATATAAATTAGCCATGGCTTCCCAAAAAAACTTGTCCCCTCCGTAATAATGACGTATAATTATTATAAATAAAATAACAAATTTATTCATTTAATTCCAATTTACTCATTCGGGAATTTTTTTTTCTACGAGCGATTTATGTCGTTAGTTAGGGCTTTGGCTCTGTTGTCTGTGATAGTCCGTGGCTACCCTGCCCACGATAGATGGACTATTTGGTGCAAACTATAGTCCGAGACGATAATTAGAAAAGTCACGAAAGCGGATAACTCTAAAGATTAAGAATTTTGGATCTCCTTAGTTTTGCAAGACTGAATATAGAAGAACCTCAGGAGACGACAGAGTGAGCCCGTTCGAGAGAAGGCAGGAAGCAGGCAACTCTGGGTGAGTGTGGTTCAGTAAAAACATTCTGGAGATCTCTTGTTCGGACTTACCTAATTTTTTTATATTTTTATATTTATATTTAAAATTGACAACTGTATATTATAATACATAAAAGTAAATATGCTGATAAAAGATAGTGTACATAAAAAACATGAAGAGGCATTGCCATTGGCAGCACTATAGTAGTAATCTAAACAAGAAGGTCTATCTTCTCTTCAGACGCCTCCGTGGATTTTTAGGAATTGATGAGAAAGCAAGGATTGAAACTAGTGGATTAGAGTGGGAATGGAGTTTGTCATGAAAAGAATGATATCAGGTATGGGCCAAATCAGCTACATATGGAACATGGAGGTCCTTATGAATGATTTTATTCGTGACAAAGTAAGGAGCGTTGAGGATTTTACAAAGGATTTTGGATTGTAAGGATTGTATACGGAAAGAATTGGATGGTTTAGTAGAGCCCCAAAGCTTAACTCCGTAGGTCCAGATAGGCCTTATGATTGTCATGCGAAATGAGTCTTTTGTAGTTAAGTGGAAGGCTAGAGCGACTGACTAGTAAGTGTTGGAGTAGCCGAAACGTCGAGCAGTTTCTTGTCTTTTAACTCTTGTATCGTTTGTCAAGCAGGAGTCCAAAATAGCGGATCTGTTTAACCGGGACAAGCGGAATATAATTAAAGGACACTGTAGGGCAGGATGTCATATTACCTAAATTTAAAGTATTTTTTACTTAGCTAATCGGACTATGCTACAATGGGAGTCCTGAATTTTGCCTGTTCAGGGTTAATTATTAGAGGATCTTAAACGAGTACCTGACATCGCAAAGCTCGGAACACCCTTTTATGTCTCCTCTGAAGGACAGTATAACTAAAATATTTTAGACCTATTAAAAATCCCTAGGGTCAACCTGCAGGTTTAAACCCGCCACCTGGGATATGAATCTGCTATGCTACCACTATGCCACAGGTGACCCAATAAGAATATGTATTGCATACGCTCCGTTATAAATAAATATATTTTTTGTTTATATTTTTTCAAACGACATTCGAAGTTTTTGTAACCACAGAATAGGACTCAAAGACTTTATAATTAACCAAACCTGTTATTGATTAGTAATACTAGTCTTTAGTTATAAATGTCATCTTTATCTTAAAATCCTGTCAGGATGGTTCGACACAACATGACTAATCCATTTGCGAAAGCATACATCTGCTGTTTTAACACAGGAAGATCTGAAAGTTTAATCAGATACATGGCAATACTCGACATAAATCATTTCACTTTCAGCAGTACAAACAATTTATTTAAAATATGATGCCAATGTAGCTTGTTTCGCTCGTTAAAACAATATTTGGAAAACATGTTTTAACGCCCGATACAAGGTAGAACGATCGATTTCGTCCCATTAACTGCGTTATTTATCTCTCTTCACTTTTGTTTAAATAACAATAAATGTTATGAAACTTCTCAATGTTTTTAACAACAAAAAAAATTACTTGGAAAAACCAGTGAGGGATTTTTTATTACTGTAAGATTATTTTTTCTTTATGATCAATCCTCTTAATTAGCTTTTTTTTTTGGATAAACTTATAGATAACAAGTTTATATCCTCTTCTCTATTCCCTATATGTTCCGATATCCAAGACGACACAGGCAGAGTTTCATCTCACAAAGATCCTACTTTTCTCTAACACCATTTGTCTGACCTAGAAAAATCAGACCTAAAGCATTTTTTTTCTTTGTTTATATTCTATCCACCTGTAAAACTTGAAGACAACTCAGTACCCTGCATAAAACAAAAAATGATCTACTAGACCAAAATAAAGTAGTTTAAAAAATAACAAAGACCACAGAAAGAGCATATTAAACAATTAAAAAGACTAGATGGTAGAAACAGCAATTACATCGCCTGAAATACATATCCTTCCTAAAATCATGATATTAACAATGAATCCGTACAACTGAATTTGAACCTGAACATGTGGTTATATATATATATATTTCTTTCCAATCCGAAATCCTTCATGGTCCAAACTTTGTTACTAATAAAATCATCCATAAGACCTAAATATCCTATAGTTGAAGACAGCCTGAATTAGATATACCTCTTTTCTAGCTTCGATTCCTGCCCACACAAACCCACTTATCCGTGACCTCTCCTCCATATACCATACACTCCTTGGCAATCCACCTAGGAGACTTAAAAGAAGATGGCTAAGTGACCTCTTACTATAAATTAGACATAAGAGTTTCTACACAGGACTATCATGTAGTTATTTACTTGTATTGAATCAATACAGTTGAAAATTTCATTAAATCAGTTTTAAAAAATAATATGGTGGGCAACACACGAGTTTTACTCATTTTCGTTGTTAAAAGTAATTTAAGAATTTTTAAATGGAGTTATAAGGTTAAGGAATTAATTAAAATTGAGTTTCGATGGAAACATTTATTTTATTAAATTATCTATTATATTATTATCTACAAAAGTCAAGTTAGTTTTATCA
The DNA here is from genome assembly GCA_023052935.1 of Piezodorus guildinii. Taxonomy (NCBI): domain Eukaryota; kingdom Metazoa; phylum Arthropoda; class Insecta; order Hemiptera; family Pentatomidae; genus Piezodorus; species Piezodorus guildinii. The sequence goes on along the minus strand of CM041293.1, from coordinate 133,182,437 downwards.
GCTTTCCATCACTCTCGATTAATTTTTACAATTTTTTGTATAGGATAATATATTTTCTAAAACCCACTCATACGAGTACCTGTCGTACAAATCCGATACCTAGGACTCCATCTTAACAGAAGTCTTACATAGAATCCTCACACGAGACTAAAACGACAAGAAACTGCCCGTAGATACCGATTACTGCAATATTTACTAGAAAAACGTTCAAAACTTTCAATTTATTACAAAAAGCTTATTTAAGTTACTATCATGAGAGTTCTGCGCATGCGCGTGAGTATAGCAGTCATATTTTAAGTCGGCTCTCGGATTTCTTGCTTTTACAGTTGGATTTCACTTCAGCACAGTCTTGAAAACATCATCAGACTTCAGGATAACAACAACAGTTATTATTGGAGCAAACAGCGGTAAGTTGTGATATAATTTACAGTGTAAAGTGAATGCTGAGTCACCTCTTCATATCAGCTGATTGCCAATAGCCCGGCAAGGCTGGTCTTGCTTAACTTTTTTAAGTTATTGTTTTTTTTTCCCACATCTGGTTATTATTTAATTACTTTCTATACATGAAATGCGATATTATCATCAAGTAATGTCCTCCAAAGCTTCAACTAAAAGATCTAGATCTAGTGGTTCAATCCCGTCACCTACAAAACAAAGACCCCGCCGTGATACTAATAAAAGATTAAATCTACAAGCAACCCCTTCCGGTACTAATTCAGAATCTGAACCACAACCTGGCACATCGTCACAAGGGATGACTGACGAATCGCCGTTTTTCACCCCAAATCCTTTTCAGATTTTACATAATGAAAAAGAAAACATGGAATCTACTCCTATACCTAGTGAACCACGGCCTCCTCCAATATTTGTCAAAAATATTAGAAATTTCCAGTTGTTGTGTGCGCAATTGAACAAAATTACCGAATCTACCAGCTACTACTGTATGAGTAGAATCAATGATACCAAAATATCTCCTACTACTGCCGAGACATATAGAAAAATAGTGAAATACCTAACTGAAACCAAAGCAGATTTCCATACCTATCAGCTACGCCAAGAGAGAGCTTTAAGGGTTGTAATCAGAAACTTACACCCCTCGACACCAGTTGAAGCTATTAAAGAAGAACTAACGGAGATGGGCTATAAAGTGCGGCAAGTCACTAACGTCCTAAAGGATAAAATTCCTCTACCTCTCTTTTTTGTGGATTTGGAACCAGCTGAAGGAGTTGAAAAAATCTATGACCTCAATAGATTGTACTATTCCAGTGTAAGAGTTGAAAAACCTTACACAAAGAGAGAGATAATTCAGTGCCATAATTGTCAAGCATATGGTCATACTAAAAGTTATTGTCATCACATACCTCGATGCGTGAAATGCGGTGAACAGCACAAGTCTGTGGAGTGTACAAAACCAAAATCAACACCAGCTCTATGTGCTCATTGCCTGAAAGACCACCCGGCCAACTATAAAGGATGCCAAATCTATAAGGAACTGAGGACCAGGTTTCAAAAACCTCAAGTACTGGATGAAACAGCAAGACAAGTAAGAAACAGAAGAGAACCCTCAAAACTTATTGATGCCAATTTATCATTTGCCCACTTACTTGGAGGTGGGAATCAAAGTACTGAAGCCGTGGCCCTGCCGGAACTACAAAATGTACCTCAACCCATTCCACATATACCTCTTTCTCAAAATGTAACCAATCCTAAGAATCCTAATCCACCACAAATCTCTCATATTCCTCCTCCTTCAAACGCCACAGACCTTACCAGTTTGATGACATCCTTTATTTCCGAAATTAAATCCCTTGTTATGCCCCTAATATCACTCCTTACGAATCTCGTAACAAATCTCATTCCTGCCTTAAAAAAACCATAAATGACCTCACCTAATTCCTTATCCATTCTCCTTTGGAATGCGAATGGTGTTAGAACTCACACTGACGAACTTACAGCCGTACTGCAGGACAAAAACATTGATGTTGCACTCATTACTGAAACTAGACTAACCACTAAACAGTACTTTAAAATACCAGGATACACGACATACCGGACAGACCATCCAGACGGCAAAGCCCATGCCGGTACTGCTGTCATAGTCCGCCGATCCCTCACCCATCACTTACACCCAATTTCCGCCCACGATTACCTACAAGCAACTTCCATCGTTATCAAAACCTTTTCCTTTCCGCTTATCATCGCATCAGCATACTGCCCTCCTAAACATCCCATTTCCTCTGCCCAATTTGGATCCTTCCTCAACTCCTTGGGTAATCACTTCATTTTGGGTGCAGACTTAAACGCTAAGAACCAACAGTGGGGTTCTAGAACCACCAATTCTCGTGGACGGACATTGCAGTCTGCACTCAACTCCCGACGCTTTCATCTCCTACCTCCCGATTCTCCTACCTACTGGCCAACAGATCCTAAGCGTAATCCTGACATCCTCGACTTCTTCATCCACAGCGGATTAGGCTCTCTGAATTTTTCCATAGGTCGCCTTGATGATCTATCCTCTGATCATAGTCCATTGATTCTAAATGTATCCATAACACCTATTCCTAAACCTATCCCACCGTCATTCATTAGGGGCCCTGTCAACTGGAACCTCTTCCGCGAAATTCTCACTAATGATATTGACCTCAGAGTGATTCTCAAAACCCCAAATGACCTTAACGACGCCGTATATTCCTTTACAACCGCTATTCAACAAACCGCCTGGACTGCCTCCTCTCCCAAACAATCCCAAATAATTCCTTACAAAAGCCATTTACCACAACACCTGACAGACCTCATCAACAGCAAACGTCGAGCTAGAACATTATGGCAACGCACCCGCCACCCAGAAGATCGCCGCTCCTATAATTTTTTTTGTAGAAAATTAAAGCGGGAGTTGGCGATCTTCCGTTCCCAATCCTACAATACCTACCTCTCCTCTCTCTCGACTCGTGACAATTCCCTGTGGAATGTCACGAAGAGAATCCTAAAATCCCACACCATTTCCCATCCTCTCCGGCGCTGTGATGGTTCCTGGGCTGCTTCTGACAAGCATAAGGCCGAGGAATTCGCACAGCACCTTTCCAAAGTTTTTACTCCTCATCCAGAGCTTAATCCAACCCATACTGCAGCAGTTGAAGAGTTCCTCACGTCACCAATACTACTATCCTTACCACCTAAAGCAGTTAATCCCTCTGAGGTCAGATATCTTCTTAAAAAGCTTCCTCTCCGCAAATCTCCTGGATACGATCTCCTTACTCCCCAAATCTTAAGACAACTTCCACCTAAAGCCATTACATTCCTTACATATCTCTATAACTGTATCCTACGCACTACCTATTTTCCTCTCTTATGGAAACATTCAACTATGATCCTTTTCCTAAAACCAGGCAAACCTTCTAACAACACGTCATCTTACAGACCTATCAGCCTACTTCCGATCCTCTCAAAAATTTTCGAAAAGCTCCTACTAAAACGAATCCTAGCCAAATTTCAAAATTTTCCTTCACATCAGTTCGGATTTCGTCCTCAACATTCCACGGTTCAGCAAGGACTCCGAGTTGTAGACCACATTTCCTACGCCCTTGAGTGCAAGGAGTATTGTTCGGGTGCCTTTCTGGACATAGCTCAAGCTTTTGACCGGGTGTGGCACCCGGGACTGCTCTTTAAGCTCAAAACCCATTTACCTCAATCCTTATACCTAATCCTCCGATCCTATTTATCCAACCGCTCCTTCCGAGTTCGCTGTGGTTCCGAATTTTCCGAACAATATACTGTTGAGGCCGGTGTTCCTCAAGGCAGCGTCTTAGGACCCGTCCTCTACATCCTCTTCACCGCCGATATCCCTACCGACCCCAATACCTTTCTGGCAACATTTGCTGATGACACAGCCATTTTATCATCCAATTCCGATCCTGAAGCAGCATCGCTAAATCTCCAAAAGCACCTTTCTCTTGTCGAAGACTGGTGCAATGCTTGGCGCATTAAGGTGAACGAAAGCAAATGCACTCACGTCACATTCACCCTTCGACGCAAATCCTGTCCAACGGTTAATTTCAATTCTATACCGCTTCCTTCCTCAGACACAGTCCGGTATCTCGGCTTTTTACTAGACAAAAGACTGACGTGGAACCCACATACAAGACTAAAAAGAAAAGAACTCAACCGCAGATTCGGCCAGTTATACAGACTACTAAACAGAAAATCTCATCTTACAGTTGACAACAAATTACTAATATACAAGACAGTACTGAAACCTATATGGACCTATGGACTTGAACTGTGGGGGACAGTTAAACATTCTAACATTAAACGCATCCAATCCTTCCAATCCAAAGTCCTCCGAACAATAGTTAATGCTCCTTATTACGTTACCAACTGTACCCTACACCATGACCTTAATATTCCGTTTGTTTTAGACCTGGTACCATCCAAATTTTCCAAATTTCATCAGAACCTTAGTCATCATCCTAACCCTCTAGCACAATCCCTATCCAGCACCACCCATCCCTACAATCCTCCTCGAAGATTGAAACGGCAGTGGCCACGAGACCTATTGTAAACATTTAAACTGGAGTTCTGACAATGGTCAGATCCTCCACTCATGTACGGTATGTTTGTGGCTACAGCGCCCTAACTCAGCCTCCACTGGCTCAGACCAGTGATGCGGCTGAGATAGAGGTGCTGGGATCTCTTGGGTTCCGCTTTTTCCTCCACAAGTGGAGGGAAAAGCGCTTGCTGGGGTCCCTTTAGCAATTGTATATATTGTATATAGTTATGATTGTGTGTAAGATGTTTATTTATTTGCCAACTTTTTATTTATCTCAATAATAGGTTTATGTTTCGATTTGTTTTGTTTTTTATTTATTATTATTATTTTATTGTATATATTTGAATTTATGTTATATTTTATGAAATTTGACCATTATTATTATTTTCTGTATATATAGTATGAATGTGGTATCTTATCAATATTATTATTGTTCATTTTGTAACAAATTGTAATATATCTCAATAAAAAAAAAAAAAAAAAAAACTATCATGAGACCCGTCTGGACATATGGAATAGAGCTTTGGGGCTCTATTAAACCATCTAATTCCTCTCGCATCCATTTCTTACAATCCAATATCCTTTGCAAAATCTTAAATGCTCCTTATTTCGTCACAAATAAAATCATCCTTAACGACCTTAAGCATCCATTTGTGGCAGACCTTTCTCGTACCAGATATACCACTTTTAATTCCAAACTCCCAACCCATATAAACCCTCTTGTCCACAACTTATCAACCTAACATATTCCTGACAACCCTCCATCGAAGTTCTACCGCTTGGTAGTTTCTTCACAAGCCTTTCACGCCCCTTTATTATAATTCAACACTTTTACTTATTGTATTTATGTTAATAAGCAGTTGTAAAATTTAATAAAATATAAATTTAAAAAAATACCGGCATTTAAGCCCTCTCAGACTATTTCAATCAGAATAAAAACTGCACGATATGAGTTTAATCAAAATTGTTTGAGCCATTTAAAAAAAAATCGATAAAAGGAAGAAGCTGCATAGTACAAAGTGGTTCTTTTAGTTCCGATTTTGTTGAAACTTCTGCTGTATCATTTCAAGCATATACGCTTTTAAAGTATGAATTTTCAGTTTCAGATAAGTTATGGTTTTCGAGTTAGACGTAACACATACACACACAGACCACTTTGGGGGACTTGGTCATGAGGACTCAAGGGACCCTAAATCGTATATTCACCCTGAAAATTTGAATTCGATTTTTTTTACAATATTTACCCTTACTGTATATTTCATATATAGGCGAGTGAAAGTATAAATATATTGCTACATAATAATAAACCCTGTATCTCTGCAACCCATGAAGTATCTCGGGTTCAGTACTTCTTGAGATTCATACTGTTCCACGGCCAACGATTGAACAAGAAAGTGATTAGGCCTAAATCACGCTCCGTAGCCAGGTTTTTTTTCCAATTCTAGGTACCCACTTATAGAGGCTTGTTTTGCCCCAGGAGGGTCTCCAATCCCCAGGGTCCACAACTGAAATAACAGAATAAATAATTCTGCCTCAGAGCCTGGGACCTGAAGAACAGTAGTCTTACTCTCTATCCACTACCCCACATAATAATGCATGTTATAAAAAAAAATTAATAAAGAATCTAACGTTATTAAATAGATCTATATTTATAGGAGACTTAAAGCACAATCCATAGAAGGCTATTTCTTTTCAATATCTTACTTTTCGAAATTGGCATATTTATACCGACAGAAACATTTTCATTTCCTTCGGGACATTAATCAATTCAGCAGTTCTACTCCCTCGAACGCTCCATATTATCCCTTCCAGTAATATGCTAATGCTTGAATAGAATGTAGATGTATGGGAATATACATGACAGTACCGAAGAGGCCAAACGGGTTCACTGTCTGACATGGCGCAAGTGAGCTAGCCAGCAAAAGCTTTTTAAAAAATGAAAAATTCATGTATTTTCGGAAGGCTCGCCTGTCGCTCATGACGTTCGCTAATGCACGGCGCGACATGACGTACCCCTTCTCCCACTCTAAGCTATCCGAGGATATATTCCACTGAAGGTGCGTCAGTTATACTGGTCATTATTCCTTTATCTCATCGGGAAAATATTTATAAAATTAGGAAAATCATAAATTTATAGGTCTGGAAATCCCTCCTATGTCAGGTCACGAATTATTTATGTTCAAAAAATACTTACATGGAATAAGTACAATAAAAGATCACTATCCCGTAATGCGAAATTAAAATATTAAGTCAAATCGGAAGTTTTATATGTATCAGAGACGGAGGCAGAACAAATTCGAAATGAAACAGAAAAAAAAAAAAAGGAAAATTGTTGGTCCAACGAGTTATATCAGATTTTGGAGTAAATCTCTGGCACTTTTAGAAATATAATACAGAAATTTTATAGCTGCATTCTCAGAATAGATAATAATAATAGACTTACTAAAGCTATTCTCTGCCTTTCCCTCGCAATGAAAGTTAAAAACAATCGGATACTTAAAATTGAAAAAGATGTTCAGGAAATAGGCAATACCTCAAATGTAGTGTAAGTTCTGACAAGGCCTGTACTGTTGCACTATTTGTTTTTGAAACATTGTTTTATTCTTTACTTTAGTTTTAAACAATAAAGGAGATAAGAAAAAAAAAAAAGGAAATTGACATTACAAACAAAATTCTACATGACAGAGCTGCCTTTAACAATTTAATTGTCGAGCATTAGTGTTACGTTTAACAGAACATGGACAGAATAACGTGGAAAAAACAAACAGTTAAAAGATGAAAATTTTGAGAGATGAAGAAATAACAAAATTACAAGCTAATCATTCTCTCAAAAGTAAATCATATCATTCGATAGGGATCAGTAAGGCATATCCCGGTATTTCAAATATATAAAAGATTTTACCATGGGTCTTTTACTTTCATTTAGGGATGCAATTTTTAGGCTGAATGGATAAAAAAAATTAAATATGGACTGATATACAAAATTAGGATAAATCCATAATATAAATTATAATGCTACCCGCAGACATTTACAATTCCTTTAATATAAAACATCATTGAATTAAAAATAAATCAAACTTTCTATTCAATTTTTACTTTTAGGAGGTGACAGTGGCATGAAGGAAGGACTAAGAGAGAAATGTGAAAAGAAAATTTAAAATAACTATCAAAATTAATTTTATAAAGAAAAGCTCAAGGCGAGGAAAATGAGAGAATGATATTTTGTGCTTTTCTTTTTTTTTACTGACATCAACATTCTTTATTATATTGTAAAATACAATTTTTTATTTGAATTTTACAAAATATATGAGGTTACATTGAAATTCTATTGTGTTTCTAATTTACTCTTTAATACTTTAAATCGGGGATACCTGTAGCATGGTGGTTAGCATAACAGCCTCCTATGGTCCAGGGTCAAACCCGCAGGGAGCCATAATATTTTTTAAGGGAAGCCAAAAATCCTTAGTTACGCCGTCTTTCGGAGTAGACGTTAAAAGGTGGTCAAGAGCCTGTGCGATGTAAGGTACTCGTTATAGATCCCTTTCCTAATTAAACCTGGAGAGGCGAAATTTAGTACTCCCACTGTATCATCGTCTGATTAGCCAGGGCAACATAAAGGGACGTTAAATAAATAACACTACAAATCGTAAAGAGACATTTTCTGATAAAAAAAACATACCATTCTTGTATTCAACTATCAAATATTTTGATATAGTTTAAATTGGTTGATCTTAAATGTTTGTCTGATTTAGGAAGCTAACATCGATTTGCTTATTTTCGACAAAGTCATTATTATTTACAGGCACGCGAGGATGGTGCCTCCATGAAATTCGTATTGCAACTAATGCATCGTTTTTGTTTTTGTTTTCGTTATTCTAAATTCATATAGTCACGTGATGAGGAAATCAGAAAAAGAAAAGAAGAAAATTTTTTTTTTGATAACTTAGAATTAAATTAAGATTAAATATTGAAACCAAAATTAGGAAATGAAATGTGTAAAGCTAGTCTTTAAAAAAACTGCAAATTTCTTTAAACTTTTTCTCTTCCAAATTTGTATTTTCTACAGATTTATTTAATATATAAAAGTAATTAATTATCACTAGTATATTTCTTATCATATGTCATATATGTTTTAAAAAATCTTGTACGCACACAACTTCAATAAAATTTCCTACATGAAATATATTCAGGAAAACTAATAATTAGTATTTTTATGGAGGTTTTCCTTAGTTACTTACTATCAAAACTAATAATCTAGATTGTCTATTTTCGGTTCCTAAAGATTTTTCTGTACTTTCCAACGATACATTATAAAATTCTTATTAAATATGTCCATGTTATAACAAAATAACCAACACTCTGATTTAGTACATAACTAAGTATTTAGCTACTTCAAATTTCTTTTCTTATTTCTAAATAATAAAACTAAAGGCATTTGAGAAGAAGGCATTTTAGAAGTTTGGGAATTAAGTTCTGCCATATAGCGAACATTTTGAAAAAAATATAAAACATGGATAGTAGAAAGTGTTACTTCTGGTTCCTCGATGTTTGTGAATATGTTGCTAAAACAAGACCTTGGTTGTATTAAATATGAAATTTCAGTTTGATAAGACTTTTCGTTTTCGTGATAGACTTACTAAACCGCACATACCTTATGTGGTGCAGAGTTATTTTGACTCAGATGTTCAGGTGAAAACTCGAATTATAATTTTTTTACGATCACAATACTTTTCCTTAATAGAAAAGAATTGTTATGTATTGATGATACCGAGGGGTGTAGAATTATCATTTGTTAATTATTATTATATTAAATAAACATTAATAGGCCATTGTCGGCGAAAGTTCAAAAGGTGTTTACGCTTACCCCCCGGTTTACCCATCGGTCTGGGATCCCAGAGACCCCTGATAGTTTCCCTCAGCGGCAGCCGACAAGAATATTAAGGGTGGTCAAAAGATAAAAATATGATCACAAAAGCTGGACCGCCAACGGGGACACTTCCCATATCTGCTCCTTCGAGATGACAAGGTTAAGAAAGAGGATTCGAAGAGGTCAGTCTTATTCCAGCCAGGAGTCGAAGTCCAGCAAGAGGACGGTCGAGTTCCATCCTCAAGAAGAAGCGAGGTCCGTCGGAGGGTCAGAGAGAGCAGCTGGAGATCTAAAAGCCTGGAATGGGCGCCTAAGATTCCACCTTCGCCAGCCGATAATGTGTTTTAAAGGTATTTTCTTTAGTTGTAATATTGTATGGTAAGGTTAACGGTAATCCCTCAGTATTCTCAACAAAAGTTCTAGGCGATGTGTTAACATAATGGATATTTATAAGCTAATAATATTGTGTTTATTGAAACTTGTTTAAATGAATATTCCCTTGCATACCACCTACTGGGATCGGTAAATACGATACCTTTGGAAAGGAAATGCAATGGTTATATTAAATATAGTCTATATATCAATTAAATATATCAAGTAAGCTAGTTTTTGAATTTACCGGTGCCTTAGAAAAGCAGCCGGTCAAAAACATAGTAGAATGGTTATATATATATATATATATATATATATATATATATATATATATATATATATATATATATGCATCTGAATTTTAATTTCATAAAAACTGATTTGATGTGAGTGTGAACATTTCATATACTGGGAAGTGGAAGTAAAAATGTGTTGTCAGGTTAATATTGCTCGTAATTATTATTTCTGGATAGATTTTTCATTTATAATAACTTATATTTATACATTATGTTTAATTTGATTATCAAGTTCATTAATTAAGTCTGACACTTATTTGATTATAAATATATCTGAACTGTAAAGGGGTGAAATAATTATTCTGTGACAAAATTATAAATTGATTGAGACATCATTGGAATAATATTGTTTTATTTTTGTGGTCTGACCTTATCTACATGGATATATTCGATAATTACTCAGTAGGATAGACAGGGGAACATTGCACATGCCAACCCTGCCAGGCTAGAAATAAACTTGTCAATTTATATGCAAACTATCCGAGAACTGCCCCGCGGGCCTTGCGAATGTTTTCTTTAATTAGCGGCTCAGTAATTGGCTCTCAGAGATCAAACGTTCCCATGATGATCCCATTCACTTCACCGATTGTCATAATCGATTTAAGATCGATTTTTTTTAAAGATAGGCTGTGCTTTTCGTAATTTAAAACTTCATTCACACTTCCTTATGTATGGATGGTATATATAAAATTTACAGTCATCGAGGCAAACTGAAAATATGAACTTTTTTTTATAATAGCCACCAAATATACAATTATTTATTGTTATACAAAAATTTTAAATGTCCTAGACTTGTGGTCCAAATCAGATCATCTGTGAACAAGATGAAACTAATAATTAATCCTCAAAACGAGTATAAAATGTACAATATACATGAACGAAATAAACATTCTACGATATCATGTTTAAATGTCCTAAATTAGGTTTAAATATTCTTGGAGGCATCGAAACTACCAATAAGATTAAAATATTAGATCAGTATAACCTGGAGGACATGAAAAAAAAAGTATTTTTTCATTGCATGGAGTGGCAAATAATTGAGAGTTGGTCGATTAGTTTTCTTGTATAATTATAAGTGTGCTTTGGTGTAGTAATTTAAACTTTTCTAATTGATAATGCAATGTTTTAATATTTTAGCTTTTATTGCTGAACTAATTTATTTTATTGTGTTTAATCTCTTAATATTTTATAGCACATGTAAATTTATTAAAAATCTGCCCAAAAATATTTTAGTAATGAAAATATCTATAATTATTTTTTTTTTTCTTTAAATCTATATTCACGCCTGTCAGAATGTATCTGACAATCAGCAAATGTGCTGTATAAATTGAGATCCAGGCATGGTAGGCATGAAGAAGGAAAATGCCCAGCAGCACCCCTTCCATGGCTTTATTTTATCCGAGGAGGTCCCTCATCCAGCCTCTCTTTAGCCTTCTTCTGACTGGCATTTCAGCTATTGACATGTCGTTAATCAGTCTATTGTCGTGTCCGTTAAGTTTACTGTGAAAACGAGTATAGAGTGTTCGTATGTGTTGGTCAACTGTTGGTTGTTGTAAGTCCGTATGTAGGGTTCTGTTGTTTACGTACCAAGGAGCTGTCGTTTTTGTATGTGTGCAGTTTGTATTTTTATGTATGTGTGCAGTTTTTGTATGTGAGTCTTTTTTGCTGAACCAAAAATCTGTGAAGCGTAAGTCCATATTGGCTTAAGAAGGTATGTGTATGTATTCAGTTTCTGTCTAACTTTTAATTTTGAAGATTTAGATAAAAGTGAGTATAGTACTTTCAGTCGGTGGTTAAGAGTCTGTCTTTTCATCTTGACATGTGGGCCCCAAGTCATCCTTCGATCGAGTGTCAGTCCTAGGTAATGTACAGAGTTGGTCTGAGGAATTTGGTTGTTGTCGATAAAAATTGGTGGGCAAGTGTTTTGTCGTAGTGTGAACGTTACGTGTTTTGACTTGTCGTGATTTAAACGAATTTTCCATAGCTTGTACCAATTTTGTAGTATCATCAAGTGATTTTGTAGAGTCAGTGAGGCGAGTATAGGATCGTCGTTTGAAGTTAAAATTGCATTATCGTCCGCGTAAGTTGCAGTCAATGTGGTGGGGTGAGTTGGTATGTCATTTGTGTATACAATGTATAGGAGCGGAGCAAGTATCGATCCTTGCGGTACTCCTGCCAAGACTGGTCGGATTGAAGAAGTTTCTGAGCCCTGCCGAACAGAGAAAAATCTATCAGAGAGAAAAGAGTGTATAATAAGATAGTATGTGTAAGGTAGTACGTTCTTGAGTTTAAAGAGAAGCCCCTCGTGCCAGACTTTATCAAACGCTTGGGCAACATCCAAAAATACTCCAGTCGCGTATTGCTTTTTTTCTAGTGCTCCTGCAATGAAGTCAGTAACTCTGTGTAATTGGTGTATCGTTGAGTGTGACGTGCGAAAACCGAATTGATGGTCAGGTATTACTTTTTGCTCAGTCAGTATGTCAACCAATCTTTTATAAATTAATTTTTCGAAAAGTTTAGAACATATGGGAAGAGACTAATAGGCCTATAAGAGGATGGTTTGTACATGTCTTTGTCTTTTTTGTGTATCATTTTTATGATTGAATATTTCCACTGTATTGGGAATTTAGCTGTCCTAAGTATGCAATTGTATATTGTCGTGAGGAACACCAGAGCTTTCTTGGGCATCAGTTGGAGCGCCTCGGCAGTTATTAAATCATAACCTGGGGCTTTTCTTTTAGGTAAGTGTCTGATTTGTTGTGCGACTTGTGAAGGAGTGAAAGATATAGGAGGTAGTACTCTGGACATTCCACTACAGCTGACACTACCTCCTATAATTATTTAATTTCAAAATCCTATTAATTTTTAAATAGTTAAATAACTAATTGTAAATTATTTTAAGAAAGACTATGCATAGATCAACTAGTGATAGACTCTATTTGTAAAGGGTTCTTCCCTAAAAAAAAAAAAATAATAATAAATAAACAAAATAAAACAAAAGTAAAAATAAAAAAAAGTACTGTTAAAATATTAAATGGGAATATTTATAATATGAGAACATATAATTTAAATACATTCATTTCCTATAGGAACTATAGGACATTTTGTAAATAATTCCTTTAAAACGACTCTGGAAATTGAAAGACATTCCAAAAGGTATCAATCGTAAGAACATGTTTATTTTTATTTCAAATACTTTCTTTCTTTTTTTAAATTAATTTATTGAAATTAACAACTGTACTAGTAAATACTTATATAATAGGCACACGATTAAAATAATTAATACTTTTTAATGTGTGTTTCTTTCTGATGACCGAACCCTTCCGAAAATCTTCCTTATTCAATTAAAATTATGTTTATTTGTTTCTCCTTGCATAAAAAGATTATTAACAAATTTAGTAATTCTCAAACATTGTTTAAACCTTTCCATTTTTAAAGACCACATTACAAGTATTTGAAAAATATGAATACTAAAGAATGTACAAAAATATTTCTTATTCGCAGCACTGAAAATTTTAACAATATGTTTTCAGATATTATTTAATTCGCATCATATAACTCCAAATAAAAATGAAAAGCCATATTCGTTCAGATAACCACACGTTTAATAATAAAACTATTTTTTCAATTTTTTTTTTTTTTTTATGATAAGGAATTTCGAATTAATATAATTACTGTGAATTCGCACCTCCTTCAGAGCTGTTTTGTTTATTATTATTTCTTATTCGAGGGTAAGCTTGTAATCGACAAGATAGTTTTGTATATAGAAGACCATTGAAGTTCAAATATGCTTTTATGTATTTACTAAGAATTTTTTATTTGTTTAAATTTATTTATTGGAATTTACAACTCTATAATGAAATGCAACAAGTAAATTTGGCTGAAATAGAAAAGGCATGAAACACATGTAGAGAAGCTTCCCAATGGAAGTACTCTAAAAATATTCTAAACTAGAAGATCTCGGGGACATCTCCTTTTCAGACGCCTCGGAGAATTGTCAGGAATTGAAGGGAAGAAATGATTTAAACTAGAGGGTGGGAATAGAGTTTGTCATGAAAGGAATGGTATGTAGATCGGGCCAAATAACCAACATACGGAATATTAAGGTCTTTATAGATCAGTTTATAAGTTACAAAGTAGGGAGCATGAGGATTTTACGAAGGATTTTTGATTGTAGGGATTGGGTACGGGAAGAATTTGATTGTTTAGTAGAATCCCGAAGCTCTACAAAAATAACCTTTTTTTTTTTTTTTTTTTAAACATATTTATTGATATTTACAACTGTATTAAATAAAAATACATCTAGTAAATGTGATGGTAATATACAAAACTGTCATGAAAAACATGTAGAGACACTACCCAGTGGCAGCACTCTAAAAATAACCTTAAATTTAAAACTTATACAAGAAGGTATTCATTTAAATACTCATAAAGAAATCAAATATTGTTCAATATCTTCTGTAATACATCATATAACTTCTGTTCTTTAAGCTCGGAATGTTAGAAATTCGTAAATTTTAAGGTAGTGAATGGAAACAGTAGCAATAAACACAAGCAATTAGAATTTTAAGTTATAGCAACAGGCTCGTGAGTGTCCTATAGTGTCAAGCCATTGGCAACCTACCACCATCTAACTTATTATTAGAGACCTACCGAACGAATGGTGGGATGGAAATGATAAATCTAAAGTTATAGTTATGGTATGGGTACCAGCACCCTGCGAAATACCAGAGAATGAAAAAGCTGGCCAAGCAGCCAATTAAGCCTGAATGGGAGAAGAAGTAAGAATTACCAAAACGTAAGAAACCACAGTGGATGACTGAGTACTGCTGGGTAGAATGAGAAGACAGTTGGAAAAAGAAAACTCTAAATTGGGAACAACAAAAACTGACTGCCAGAAACGGAAAACGAGTTCTAGTACGTCGAGGAGAGAGAGGAAGTCATTATATGCAGACTGAGGATTGGGCACTGCCACATTACGCATGGCTACTTTTTAAAATGCATAGAAGTGAATACTGCTACTAATACTCTAAAAACTACGACGCACTTGATAATTAACACTACTTGAGCAATCGAAGATAATGATTGGCCTGAAGAAGTCAATGGACGAAAAACACATAGCCACCCTAATGTTAATCATAAAAATTGCGAGGTACTATCAATGAATATAATTCTTTTGATCACGGCAATAACACTCGAGGGTAAACAATGAAAAATTTATATTAATATTTAAACACCAAAAATTTGTTAGCGATAAAACAAATACAAATAGGACAAAAATAATTTTTTTACACTTTTCAGGAATGGTTTAAACAATGATCCCCTCACATAATTAATAATATAATTTAATTCTTACACATTTGCAATAAAATGATTTACTAACAATTGGAATATGTACATTTAAATTTAAATCGTTTAAAAGCAATGAATTATTCCATTTGCTTTCGTTGAATTTACATAAATGAAATTACCATGCAAGGGTGCACATGACATTTACGGTGAATTGCACTAATTCAGCTAATGGAAGAATATTGTACTGTAAAATCAAAACTGACGATGCTAACACGATATAACACGTCCCCAATAAAAATTAACACCAATGAACGCTAAAATTCCGAAATATTGTAAATGAAGGTTCAAAATTGTATCCACCGGTTCCTCGGGTTATTTTAAAGCAGTAGTAACATGCAATTTAGTAACTAATATTTTTGAGTAATAAAAATAGGAAGTTCACCAGCTGAGCAAAATAATTACATCGAGACATATAAAGTTAGTTTGAGACACAATATACCGATAACTAATCAAATTATGATGAAGAATAAAGAAGTGTTATTTAAAGGATGTCACAAATATTTTAGTTAAACATTATGTATTAAAAATCAATTTCAATAAGAAAGCAAAACAACATTTTCATTAAAAATATCCAAACTTGGCCTTCAGCTCTCAATTACTTAACACTAAAGGTAAATTTTAATTCGAAAGCAGGTTGTGGTAATGTTTATAGGTAATTGCTTAAAATGGTTTTACTAACTTATGTCATTTTTGTTTTTTATGTTCAGATATTAATGATTCAATTCCTATTAATATGATGGGCCTAATCAATAGAAAACAGAATAGAAGATATCTGTCCCCAACCAGGTCACGAAGATTACTTAGAAACTCGTTATCGCCAAGAGGACAGATACAAAGGTTGACTTGCATTCCCTACATCCTCCGTACGGCGAGGGGCTGTCCCCCTGAGGAACTCCACACAGGGCTTGGCTCGAGGGTTCAATAACTCCAACCGGTTCTCCGGTCGCCGAACTCTTTGGTTCCTCGCACCCGGAACTCGTCCATCCTCTTCTAGCCTTCCTCGTCTTCGGTTTGGTCATAGGCCGGCTTCCAGTTCTTGGTAGTAGCCTGTCTCTTGGAAACAAGAGGAAAAAACCCTTAGCGAAATGTACTGTATACCATCTAGCCGAGATACCTGCTAAGAGTGCTTCCTATTGTTTTGGATACGTTTCATCAAATACGGTTCTTATAAGTTTCTTTTGACTAACTTATTTTTTACTAAAATAAATATTATTTACCTCAATTTACAGCGCTACAGTGGACGTTATTATGGAACTATCGGGAAAATGTGGTTAACCACAAACGTAATTGGTCAGAAGCAGTTGGTCAATGAAAAAACATTGAAGACTAACAACGATTAAAAAGCTATAGGAATTAGTGTAATAATTATATTAGGCTTAGCGAACCTAAAGATTCATTGCCGATACCACTAAATTTTGCGTATACAGATGCATCCGATGTTCACCGTTTAAGCCTCAGATATCAGACACCATCAATGCTCTTGGATGCCTACCAGTCGGTTCAGGGCATACCAACTTTTTCGTAATTCGTTCTTAAATGAACTCAACAACTTTACAAGCCCATTTAAGTCTCCGTGATGCTATAAGCTCAATTATACTCACAAGATACAAGTTCCGCAACTCTGCGTTACGTAACCTTCTCAATCTCGTCAATGTAACCTTCTCACTAGTGGCATTATCTCTTTTTGGACCAAATATTTTATGTAGTAACTTATTCTCGAAAACCTAAAGGCGTTGTTCATCCTTGGTAAGTGACCACGCTTCACATCCGTATATAACTAATAGGAGAATAGTTTTATAAATTATAACCTTTTAGTTTCTTGATAGAAACTGTGAGCTAATTTATTTCACAGCAGAATAATAACAATCATTTCTCGACTTTAACCGCGTCTTTAGCTCTTTCCAGGTTTCGTTTTTCTTGTTATTATATACCTTAAATTTCTCTATCTATTCAAACGTATTTTGTAATATATCAAGATCGTCTACGTTTCTACTTTTTTTATATAAGCGCTAATTGATAAAGTTAATAACTCATGACTTTAAAATATATACGTAAACGCATGAAAATCGTTACGTTTTTTGAAAATTGTTTATGAATAAAATAAATGATATAAGATATGAAAAATCAGAAGTCGCAGATTCAACAAAGGAAATTCCCGGTTAAAAGAAAACTTGTTGCCATAAAAGAAGACTAGATATTATTTGGAAAATCGGAAGATGGGTAAGCGCTTATATACTTCAGGCTTCAATTAATAGACACATAACACATACATCATATCTAATACAACCTAAATCGTGATCATACAACGCATGGTAAGTCAGGACACAACAGTAGCATCTTGGCGTTTTTGCATCGTTGTAAATAGAGTCCCTCCCCAAAACGATATCTTTACAACCCATCGTCCCCCGCACAGAAGCTTTTTTGGGCCCATACCGTCTGTCTTCCTGACTACATGGTCTGTCTCCTGAGTCGGCACGCTTTGAACTCCACAAGCTCGTTAAACCTAACTTAAGAAACATTTTCTTTCATTCGCCGCCATTCTCAGCTTACAAGTACTAATTTATAAAATCTTCTCAGTATTCGTAATCTTCGTAATCGTCTGCGCTACTGTATCAAGAGGTTCTGCTCAATCACGCCTCATTAGTTGTCGAGATTATGGATCTTTCCATATATCATCTTTGCTTCAATGCCCTGCTCCCAATACAATTGCTTCCGAAATTTTATTATGGCACATGACGCTGTAATTCCATAGGTTCTTCAGAGACACCAACTTCAAAATTCAAACATTTTATAAAAAAATTTTGAAAATTCTGTAAACCCCTACCTTTTTGTCTTTTTTCCTATTTCATCCACATTTTTATAAGCAAGTATGATGTATTGGAAACCGGTGAAAATAATAGGAGATGCAAGCGAAACATCAATTATACATAGAATTTATTTAAGAGGTCTTCCAACACACTAATAATTTGTCTGTAACCAGGAGTAACAGGAATTTCATCCTTCCCTACAATTGGAAACAATTTTTTTACTGACATGTTTTTTAATAGCTAAAAACAAGAAACAAATTAAACACCACGTACCATTCAGCTCCGAAAACCCTTCATTCGCTCCTTAAGCTTATGAACTCAACTGGAAACAACAACAGACTTGTTAAATCGTTCATCTTATGATTGAACAAATTACTCATCTATAATCGTAAGTGCTTTTCGTCAAGTTTTTACTTTCAATTACCTAGGGGGCGGGGTAGCTGAGCGGGTTTTTGGAGAGGACCAAATAATTACGCGCTCTAGACTCGGTGCTGTGGGGAGCTTCTATTTTAGCATTTATCCCCCGCCTTCACCCCCTGGACCGAGAAACCCCGTATAGAATTCAAAGGGGGAGTAGGAGTGAAAAAAAAAATTCAATTACCTATATATGAAAAATATAGTAAGGTAAATTATTGCGATCGTTCGTGAAAATTGTCTAATTCCAGTTTTCAAAGGAAATATACATTTTAGTGTCCCCTGAGTCCAAATAACCAAGTCCGTAAAACGTTCTGTGTATGTATGTGTGGTAGGTCTAGCACGAAAACAAAAAGTCACACAAAACCCTAAAGTGCTACTTTATACCACGCATTTGGCCCATTTTACGGTATAAACAATAGATTATTTAATGAAACATATGTTTCTTTCGGGACTCAATGTAATTCTTAAACCTTTTTTCAACTCTATCTTTATTTAAAAGTAATTGAATTGATTTTAACAATGGAGGTAAGTAAAAGTCGTGTGCTGCAGACATTTTTTTTTTTTTTTCATTTAGGTGTTCTAATAACAAATATGACTGAGGTATTGTTGATGGAATATGAAATATTTTGATCCACTATAAGTTATCAACTCCAAGAGCGGAAGGAACATAAACCAGGACTGAGCCGATGTAGGATGAGGTATATGAGGCCCGGCGAGGTTCCCATGGAGCATCGCACGTGAGCGGATTGCCGACCAGCCCATGAGGAATGCTGCCAGTGGGCGGACTAGTGTATTGTTCTCCTATCTCTATCTCTCTTCGATAGTTCCTCCGGTAATGGGTTCTTCGTCTTCACTAAGGCGGTCCAAATGGGATAAACCTCAAGGATTAATAGTCCCTCTTTAAACTACTGAAATCTTTCTGCAACAAATACGGTTTTTATTTTAATAACGCGAGGTCATCAAAAGTTTCTGGATAAGGCATGGAAATATAGAAATACTCAACTAACGAGGATACTCTGGAAGTTATATCAAGATATAAAAACATATATTTTTTTTAAATATATTACAATGTACAATTGTATCATGGAATACATCTTATAAATGTATTAGTATTAACACGTTCACGCCGGGGTGACCCACCGGTGAGTCATGCTTGTCTGTTTCGTGGGTCACGCTTTAATATCCCGTGGGGCGACGGGGATCACAGGCGAGTCACTTGTTTTTGTAAAATAGGTTTATATTATTTGTTCTTATCATTCTATGTTGTAGGAATTAACAAGCATAAAGGTTTATTTATTCAATATTTCATAACTTTCAACATTCCCCTTAAAGGACTCTTATCGGTTAATTCCACTTGATTACTCTTCTTTAAGAATTTTATTCAGCTGTTTATTTGGTTATTTCTTTTCATATTTTTATTCCCATGATATGATGTAAGAATATAGTATAATAATAATAATTATTTAAGAATCATTTTTAATAATACAAGAATCTTTTCTTAATACTTTCAATAATTACTCCTTCAAGTCACATGTGTATCTCAAAACTGTTACAATCTTCAATTTAGCGCGTTGGAAGCCTAGAACTGTTGTGATCTTGCATTAAACACGTTGGAACTTGCAACAGTACCGCCCCTCACCATGAAGCGTAAGCAGCAAAGACAGTCCCGCTCCACGCGGATTAACGCAGATATTCGCCTCGGTGTGAACGTGTTAAACTATGCCATAATACATTTGTAGGCAATTGATAGATTAGCAGCTCTACAAAAGCTATGCTAAACCATAATGTCCTTTTTAGACGCCAGGATTATCAGGGATTATAGAGGAAGGTTTGAAACTAGCGGGTTAGAGTGGTGATGGAGTTTGCCATGAAAGGAGTGGTACCTAGTTCGGGCCAGGTCAGGAACATTAAGGTCTTTATGGATGAGTTTATTTGTGACAAAGTAAGGAGCATTGAGGATTTAATGAAGGATTTTGGATTGTAACGATTGGATATAAGAGGAGTTTGATGGTAAGTATAGCCCAAAAGCTCAACTCCGTACGTCCAGACTGACCATATGATGTTCATCTAGTTAAGACCTTATGAAGTTAAGTGGAAGGTTAGAGCGTCTGTCTAATATAAGTTGAAGTAACTGAAAGCGGCGAGCAGTTTCTTGTATTGTGTGCGGATGAAAGATATATTTGGTAAATATGAATGAATTATTTAAAAGTTGATTATTAATTATTATTTCACCACGGCCTAAATATTCCATTTATTTTTTACCCTATTCCATCAAAATTCTCCAAATTCCATCAGAACCTATCCACCACCCCAATCCTTTAGCTCAATCCCTATCCAGCTCCACTCACCTACCATCCCCCCAGAAGGTTGAAACGGCAGTGGCCTCGAGGCCTCTTGTAACATATATATCGGAGTTCTAGCATTTGCTAGATTTTCCACTCACGAGATGTATGCTTGAGAATTGTGTATAGGTATGAGTGACTTTTGTAAATATTCTTATTGGTTCCTCATTGTATATATGTATATAGTATTATTATTTTATATTTATAGCTCAGAAGGTGGACTTGGGACCTACTGTATTAAAATAGTTAGTGAAGTGCTACCACTGGGTGGTTCTTTCTCAAGAAATTTTCATGACTGTTTATATTCATTCTACATATTTACTTATTGTATTCTTTAGTACAGTTGTAAATTACTTTAAATAAATTTAAAAAAATATTTATAGCTTTGTACATATTGTGTGAATGTAGCATGAATGTTGTACTTCATTATTAATAGTTTACTATCCTATTTTAAATTACCTTATTCGAACAGATTGTAATATTACTCAATAAAAATTGTTTTGAAATAAATAAATAAAAAAAAATATTTATATTAATTCTCTATAGAAAAAGGAGGGACAATAATTTTCTGAAATTAAATTGTTTTTTCTAAAATAAAAATAGTCATATCAATGTATAATATTGCGTTGAAAAGCCTTTATTCAATCAAGTATCTAGTTTCATCTGTGGTCGTAGATGAAGGATCTGTGACAAAAACCAACTTAGAAAATTGATAACTAATTACCAGATGCTTTGACAGCGAGATCGAATGAATTTAAATTTGGTATAGATGAGATATAAACTCAAATATCATTCATTAAAGATTTTCCTTTCTTCTCTTATCTGCAAGTTTCCCTCTTATATCAATTCATCTCACGTTTCTGGTCATTCCTGTATCCAAAATATTACTATGAAGCTGAAATTATTTCTGAAGGTTTCCCCTAGTGTCTAGATTTGCAATGAAGCTGGGTATGGGTAAATCCGACCAGGCATTTAAGATTTTTATTCAAAGAACTGTAAAAACCTTTAATTTACATTCTAAAAGTTAGCTCTTTATAACGAAATTTCTTCTTCAGCATTGTTAAAAAATAGAGTTAGATTCGAAGAATCACAAGGCGAAAAAATGATGCGTAATTATAGCATCAATTTTCTGATCTAATTATTACTTTATAAATTTAATATAAGCAATTGTTTTTATTTTTTTTTATTCCTGGGAGACTTCCAAAAAAAAAAAAAAATAAGAGATACCAAATGCAAAACGAATATTTATATACCGACAGGAAACCCACTCTACTTTGAATTAAAAGCCATGCGATGTGAGTAAATAACGGGTTGCTTCCTTTGGAGATACAGGAGAAATATTTGAAGAGCCAGATTGAGGAAAAGACTTGTGGATATTACATAGAACCTTTTAGGACCACGTTAGGAGCATAATGGATTTCGGACTACAAGGCATCAAGCTGGGTAGAATTAAATTTCTAGGAATGAAACGATATGTACCATTAGGAACCAATACAGTATGTATGGTCTACAAAAAATCATAAAAAAACTAGAGGTTGGTCTTTTAGATGAGACCATCCGAAGCCCAACATTGCTTTGGTATTATATGGTACCCTTAAGATGTCACCTCCGTAAAAAATTAATAGTAACCCAGTCATAAATGTGATCACCGATAACTTTGTGATATGGAATGCTAGCAAAATCTAAATATATGATGAATAAAATGTTATTATGTTTTAATTTGAACTCTTTAATAACAAAATAGTTTGTTATAAAATATAGACCATATGCTTACTTTCTTCTTGTCTTTCACCTCGGTAACCATTATACAAATCGACAAACGATGCAGAAAAATCTTGCTTTTATCAATTTAAAAATACTCATCTTACCTAAAACAATTTAAGATCCTCTTACATATTGTAAATAAATATTTTTCAAGGAAAACACCTTCCATTGGTTATTTGATTTAGTACATGACTTGAAGAAAGAATCATTCCTATAGAATATATATATATATATATATATATATATATATATATATATATATATATATGTGTGTGTGTGTGATGATGATGATGATGATTATGTTTAAGTCGGCTTTATTGATTTGTGACTCAAAACTAAAGACATAGAATATAATTGGCGATATCTGCGTAAAATGTTGTTTCTAATGATATCCTATTCATTTTATTTGAGAGTCTTAAGGCACTTGAGTTTGGCAATGTGACAATAAAAATATAATTTTTTGTACGGATAACCCGACATGCCACGTAGACCCTCATCCGCTCGGTGCAATCTCCTAGGAGAATATAAATAAAATATGTAATGGGTAGTTGTCACACTACGCCTATTTTTGTGAGTGGCATCAGTTAGTCGACGGGCATCACATATTCAGGAGCGAGGCTGTGGGTGAATCCTCATTTAGTTCTCTGCTCGAAAAAGCCCTTCCGGAACTGGTATTAGAATTCAGAACCTTAAGCACAGTATAATAAAATGCTATCTGCACAG
Source organism: Piezodorus guildinii (assembly GCA_023052935.1). Lineage (NCBI taxonomy): Eukaryota > Metazoa > Arthropoda > Insecta > Hemiptera > Pentatomidae > Piezodorus > Piezodorus guildinii. The sequence continues at coordinate 133,158,951 of CM041293.1, read as the reverse complement.
CCAAGGGATCCTCAATAAATATAGAAAATTATCATAGGAATCTTATTAAAATAAATTCTATCGGATAACATATTTTAAATTACGAACTATTCAGGAACATAAATTACATATTTGATATAGGTGTATGAATAGGATTTAATACACAAAAAATTTTCACCGAATTTCACCTAACAAGAGCCTCTTTATACAATGTACTTTAAATATCTCAACCATATTCTAGACACGATTGATAATATAATTTAAATTAATTATATTAGCAATCGTGTCTTTTTCTAAAAAATGCTAACCCATGATGCATATTTCTCCATATATAATGGAACTATAAGACGGCCGATGGGATGTTGAGTAAGTGAATATAACTTTAGAATACATAGAGTTTTTTATATTAAAATATGACTCTTTTAAAACATGTTTTTTTTATTATAATTTTTTACCAATTTAATGATACGTAAAGCTAAATTTAACGACGCTGCTGATGAAGTTGTGTAAGATTATACATGGAGAAATATGCATGATAGGTAAGCATTATTTAGAAAAAGACAAGATTAATAAAATAATTAATTAAAATTTTCAAATGAGATATAAAATGTATAGAGATATCATAAAAATACAATTGTTTTACAGATACTTGAAATTAGCCCTTGAACAATGGAAGGTTGAAAAAAAAGAAAACGTAGGACGATCATTTTTACTGATATATTTTTTAATCTAAAATAAAATTTTCCATTGAAACTCACTATAACATTTATTTTAAGTACTGAGGTGAGTATAAGTTGTGTTTAGCATTTGATTTTTTTTTTTTTTTTTTAACTTCATAAACTTGGTTTTGTTATTTTTTAACAACCGTAGAGTTAAAGGATTTTCAGGAAGAATACACGTCATTTGTGTTTGATAAATGGGATTTCCACCCCTCATTTCAGTTTAAAATAATTCAAGCCTTGCAGAGTACAAAACCTACTTGCCCGAGGTATCCTTTGTTGTATGACTATAGTCAGCATAATGTGAAAAATTTGAATTTTTATTGTACCCGAATCCTTGCTTTCCACTCCCACATACACCATTTTTTCATATGAGCTTTTTTCGCACTACAATCTAAAATTTAAAATTAAATGTGAAAGAAGAATTTTATTTATCAGTTAAAATAATGTAAACATATGAAGGAGATGTGTAAATAAACTCTACTTCATCAAAAAAGTACTATCTAAAATTTTCACAAGACCAAAATGATATCTTACAAACGTGATAAACGAAAAAATCTTCTAAATGTAATGAAAAAATTATATGCATGGTTATGTGCATAGATTATCAGATAAATAATTAATTTAAAGTTTAACCTGTTAAAGTAAAATATATTATTATGGACAATATGTCTTGTCAGTTTTTTATATAATTTGATAAACCAGCGTTGAAATAATTGGCCTATTTATAAAATGATGTATCAGATCTATGGTATTCGATCTTGGATAGCAGCCAAATAGCGGTAAGCATTACTTTAAAAAAAAATTTCATGTAGTTTTCGCGCATGTGTTGGACCATACTGGAGGCAAGCATAGCATACAGGTGGTCATATGTGTATGTATTGTAATAACTTTATACAATTAATGCATTTAAGAATATTTATAAGAGAGGAATTCATTTTGAAGGATCCTATAGCTTTATTTAGTTCGATATTAATGTTACCTCTATTAATCGTGGTATTAATCATTAAATATTGATGCGAGGACATATCCTTGAGGAACACCGCCTGCGGAAGTTTTAAATCAGATTTAAAATTGTTCTTTTGAATTTATTTTTTAATAAACAATTAATTATTATACAAATAAATATTTTCTGTTTATAATACTTCATTAAGTAAGTGTATATAAATATATAATTTTATATCGGTTGTTCCTGTCATATGGCCGTCAACATATTGAAATAGGAAATCACTTGTAGCTGAGTGGTTAGCATAACAGCCTCCTATGCCAAAGGTCACGGGTACGAAGCCGCAGGTGGTCCTTGGATTTTTTAATGGGAGTAAAAAATCCTTAGTTGTGCCGTTCTTTGGATGGGACGTTAATAGGTGATCCCGAGCCTGTGCGATGTCAGGTACTCGTTTAAGACCCATATCCTAATAAAACCTGGTTAGGGAAAATTTAGGTTTCCCACTGTAGCATCGTCCGATTAGACATAGTAGCATAAATAAAGGGTTTCTTTAAATAAATAAACAACTAACAAAAATATTGGAATAAAAAAGTAATAACTAATTATTAGAATGTATTTTATACTTAATTATTAAGTAATTAATGCTTAATACCATCTTTATCAAGCCAATACTCCGAAAAGCTCCTCGGTTCCTACAACGATGCTTTGGTATTCCCTATGGAAGCTCAAAATTAGATTTCACTTGGATATTATATAAATCTAATCTTGCCTTTGATCCAATCTATGGAAATCCACACGAAGGGCGGATCTGGCGAATGAACCGCTTTCCTTTCTAATGCTCCCTTTCAACATCCAATGGGGCTGAGCAGCTCCCTATTAAATGGATAGGTTCGCTCTTACCTTATCTTCTACTTCTTGATATCTGTATTTAGTAATGCTCTGCAAGTTCTCTTTATTTACAAAACCTCTACGTAAAAAACCTCTCTTTACCTTTTTACTAAAAGGTACTTTTTACTCTCTAAACCCTGTCTCCTGAAATATACTCTCAAAGGTTTGTGCCACCGCAACCCAGGATGTTTTATTAGTCTGTTTGTCCATATAACGTCAATTTTTGCTGCTATGGCTAATTGGACGATGCTAATATGGAAGTTCTAAATTTTGCCTCTCCAGGTTTACTTAGGATAGGAATATTTAACGTGAAACTGACATCGCGCAAGTTCTGGAACAGCATTTTACGTCCTCTGGTGAATAGTGGGAAGGTCTGCATAACCAAGATTTTTTTACTTATATTAAAAAACAATAGGACCATCAGCCAGGTTTGAACCTTGGGTATAACATATTAAATTTTAAGGATCCATACCAATCCACATCTATACCAATTGCTGTGCCAAGAGTTGATATGCAGGGGGGCGGGGTAGCCGAGTAGGTTAGCGCGCGTTGCCTAGCAACCACAGAGAACCAAAAGTTGGAAACCAAAACAATACGAGTTCGAGCCTCGGTACCGGAGGGACTTTTATCTCGACATTTATACCCCGCTCTCACCCCTGGTCCGAGAAACTCCCGTATAGCCTTCAAAGGAGAGGTAGGGGTGAGCAGGAAAAAAAAAAAAAAAAAAAAAAAAAAAAAAAAAAAAAAAAAAAAAAAAGAGTTGATATGCAAGGGAAATTAATGGTTTTTATACATACATATATATATATATATATATTATATATATATATATATACATATACATGGTTTCCATGCTGCGGACTACCCATAGCTCTATTTACATTCTCATGTGGGCCAATCTGAGTATCCTACCCATCGACTTTCTCGGGTTCAAGGACAATGACAGATCGGCCAAGTTTCACGGACCATGGAGGTTCGAGGTCAATTGGCACACGAGGACTTTCTTTCCCTGAACTGCAAGATCAGACTGCATAAATATGGTCAGTTTAGTCAAAATAGCTGTTTTGAGAAAGTCGTAAAAATATGCAAAATACGTTAAATAAAGTGGAACTTCTGGTAAGTTGATTCTTCTCAATAATATGCTATGCAAATGAAAAGCAATTTTCAAAAACGTTTTTAAAGGTTTTCTATGTTTTTTAGATAAAATCTGAGGGCAGATTTAGATAAAACTAAACCTGTACTATTTAAATATCTCAAAACTTCAATTTAAATAAATGTCCTTAAGTACCTATTCTAAATCAACGTCTTAATTCAGTATGATCGAAATTCTATAAAAAGAAATATTAGCTTTAGTAAGCTTTATCGACATAATAACGTGATGCGCGTGGTTGGTTGGAAACTGGATTTAGTTGGATTAAGCTCTGTGTGTAGGCTTAACGATTGTAAGTGCTATCTGCGTGGAACTTTCGGATTTATTGATCCTTCTAAATATTTCCACATGATTAATGAGCTTGCGACAGTTGACTGATTTAGAATATTGAGGGACAATGTGTGATCGAGTCACTAATATTTTGTTTCCAACCTTATCTTAGAGGAAATTTTTATACAATACTACAAAGTAATTATAACTAATAACTAATGAGAAGCAGTGTGAGAAGGAAGAGGTAGGAAGAGTGGGCACAGAATGCGAGAGATAGTGGGGAGTGAGGAGGGAGAAAGTGGGAGAGAGTGAGGAGCGAGGAGGAGGCCGTCGACCTGGGAAGTGAGAGTAAGGGTTCAAGGGCACGGCCACCGTTACGTATCGCTGTCTCCCGGCTGTCATTCAGCTCATCTCTATGTCTTATCTTTCTTCTTTATTTATTAATATATAAAATATAATAAATAATTTAGTACATTATCTAAACGTACATAATCAGTCACAATTCATTAATCTTCAAATTAAAAAAAAAAAAAATAGCAGTGAGCAATTTTTACTTCTTCAACTTCGAGAAATCAAAAGTTTTTAATGATTACAATGGCAGAGTTCCTCAAAATGCCTATTAACACACAATAGAAAATCTGCGGCGAGATCTAAGATACTCTGAAAAGCAATATTATTTATGCGTCCAACACAAATAAAAAAGTGGGCCCATCACCTGTTTAAATATGTTTAAAATCAATTTAAGAAATTTTCAATACACTTAGAGGTGAAAAAAGTTTTTTATTGTGTTTTAGTATTTATTTACATTTTTACGGTCCTATATTTATTTGCTAACGTTCCTGTTAATCTATATTATTTATAAAAGAAAAACCCATTTCACTCGATTTTCTGGTCATCGCAGTATCTCAAAAATGACTATGGTTGTTCACGCCATATGTTACGGCCTGATAAGGTTTTTATAGTTTTTCAATCGAAAAATTATAAGTTCATAATTTTATGATATGTATAATAAGATCATTTTTTTTTGTTTAAATCTTTATTTTTTAATTTCTTTTTAAAATAGTTATTTTAAATATAATTATAAGTTTTTAAACGAGAGCAGTAGAAGAGAAAGACAGAAGACGATCGTACTTCAATTGTTTTTTGACTGCCTTGTGGCAGTCGAGTCTTAAGCTAGCGTCTGAGCGGTGAAGATGTGCCGTATATAGACCCAAGATTCCTCTCAACGTTTGAACGTTTGGAAACGAATTTCTTCATCTTCTCATCGTTCCCCTTGGAACTTGGAAGAGCCGCCTTGCGGTCATTTTCAACACCCAAGAGAACTTCGTCCAAGCCGCCCTGCGGTAATTTTCTTCAATACTCAAGACGACTTCGTTCAAGCCGCCCTGCGGTCGTTTTCTTCAACACTCAACTGGACATCTTTACGTGAATATAACTTATCTTTATCCATTAATAGAAACATTTAATTTCTTAATTCTTATTCAAGAATCTGTTTAATTTGATAACTATTTTTTTTACATCTTTGAGCATTAATTAAGTTAAGTTTGTTTCTTCTATTTTTACAATATTTTAATTAGGTTTATTTTGTTTCCTACATTTTCTTACAGCTGTTTAATTATAATTAGGTTAGTTTTTCTTATATAAATTTATTAGGTTAATTTGTTTCTTATCTTGTTCATATGTATTTCAGTGTATTAAATGTATTGTGATTCGTCGTTTGCTTTCATTATTTTTATTTATTTTAAATCTATACAGTCCACTTATTTATTTCAATAGAACCACCCTCAATTTTGAGTTGTCACTTGGAAGTACTATTCTTTCACGGATAGCCCAGCGTATACAATGGTCGTGAAGTTGAAATTCTTCGTGGAGATTAGTCTTACCGTTTAGATGTGCAATAAAGTGTTTGAAAAAATATATTTTTATAAAACGTAAAACTAAATTGGTTTTGGAATGACATAAAACCTAAACGTTTCCTGAAAGACTATAAGTACTCATTTTAATAATAATTGAATTTATAACTACCCGGAAGCAAAATTGTCTTAATCTGAACAGTAATAGCAAAGATACTAAAATACTTATAACAAATATATTTAGGCATATTTCGTTTCATAGCCATGTTTTGTGTGTAGGTTTCTATCAAATTCATGTGTTTCAATGTTGTTGATTTGTTTAGAATGATCAACAACCTGAAAAACGTTTAAGTTTTGAAAAGATAATAGAACTTAGTTCTGAGTCCTAAAATAACATGCAAGCTTATTCAGATGGAAGGGTACACCCCCGAGTGGAAAAAATAAGTATTTATATAACAAAGAAGTGACGATAGTATAGAATGATTATGTTTTAAAGCAAAAATGTTAGTATTAGATAATCAAGAGTACGGCTACTTGGTACTGGCATATCATTGTAGATTTAACTGTATTAAATTAGTATCTGACAATCAACAATAATCTTTTATTTGTCATACATAGACATAGTTAAAAATTTAACTCACTGCTATCTCAGGTGTATTTCTACTGTATAACCTCACCCAACACAGTTAATATAAACAACCTTCTTAATTCACAGCAACTATTAAAAAAATGAAACAGTCGCGTGCAAAGCCGCGAGTTACAGCTAGAACTTGCCCGTATACTTTGTATATAATAACAATATAGGGATTAGTAGAACCAGAACGATTGATGCCAATCCCGCTGTCTAGATTAAATAATCATTTGTTCCGACCCACGCCAAATTCACAATCCGCAATGTTAGCCTTATACTATCCTCTGATCTATATCTCTGTTATCACCTCAGCTTGTAATTAGCATTGCAGGGATTCATTCATAATATTGGGTTGTGTCACATGAAATGTCCGTTTTCAAGATAAAGGAATTTTATTAAAAATACGATATGAAAACAAGATAATTTTATTCGAAGTATTTACCTTCTTTTTGTACACATTTTTCCCAACGTGACACCAACTTTTTTATCCACGAACTGAAAAACTCTGAGCTTTGAAGTGAAACAAAATCTGAAAACGCACTTTTCACTTGATCATCATTTTCAAAAAGTTTTCCTTTGACGAAGTTGTCTAATATGGTGGGTGGAGAAGAACTTCGTAGCCCAGTTCTTTCAATTTTTGTACGGTATATTTTGATACATGCCGCTCAGTGAGATCATGAGGTATCCATGTATCGAGCTTTTTTACTTTCCCAATACACTTTAAATGTCTGGAAACGGTAGATGCACTTGCATTTAGTTGTGCTGAGAGTCTTTTAACTGTTTGGTAGGGGGTTTCCTTCTACTGTATGAGGACATCGTTGTCTAATACGGACGGAGGTCTTCCTCGGGACAAGTTTTCCAAGTCGGTATCCCCAGCTGAAAACTTAGCAAACCAACAGCGAATGTTCCGTTCATTAACACTCCCTTCCCCAAACGTCTTGCAAATATTTCTAACGGCCTCAGGTGCTGAATGGCCGAGTTTAAACTCGTACAAAAATATTACTCGAAAATCGCGTGTTTTCATGTTCATATTTGGAGGTATACTAAAAAGTGGGTAATTGATTTTTAAGCTAATGTTTATAATACAAAGGTAAAGGATTAGTAACTGTTTACTTTAAATATGTAAACATTACGGAAGAAAACAACAGAGACCTGCAAAATCCTTTATGTATTTCAGAAACTATAAAAACGGATATTTCAATTGAAACAACCCAATACAAGCCCAATAACATAAATAGATCAATCTATCCTAACTGAAAAGGTACCTGCATATCTACTTAAACACATTGAGAAGTCGTCTGTGAAATGAAAGTCATGGAATGAAGACTATATAGAAACATCCGAGTGACTTACATGCTCCCACGAATCTTAAGACATTCATTTTTTTTTTATACGTCTACACGTAAGAATATGCATTCTGAACATCGATATGTGATTTGTCGCAACCTTATTTTTAGTTTCACCCGGTTATGGGTTTCATCTATATCGCTAACTTCTTCTTCCACACTTCAAGATCATTAATGTCTAAAAATATTAAACTTAAAAAATCTAGATGTAGCAAGATTTTTTCCAAGATTATTGGTTTTCTTTTAAAGTTCTGTTTGACATATTCTTATAACCATCAACAGTTAAAATCAAATCAAGAAGTTCATAATACATTTAAAGGTTCGTTTAATGTCTTTAGCACAATTCTTTTGTGACATTTCTGTGAATTCATTTGAACTGTCCGTTCAAAAAAACCGACATAATAAATCTAATATATCAGGGTTTGAAATCAAATTGCTTCATTGGGGCTCTACTAAACCATTCTTCTCGTCTCCAATCCTTACAATAAAAAATCCTCCTTATTTTGTCACAAATAAACTCATCGATAAAGACCTTAATGTTCCTGACCTGGCCCGGACCAGGTACCACTCCTTTCATGGCAAACTTCATCACCACTCTAACCCGCTAGTTTCAAACCTTCCTCTACAATCCCTGATAATCCTCCGAGAAGATGGCCCATGAATCATGTCAATATATCTTGTATCACATTTACTAAATGTATTTTATTATACAGTTGTAAATACCAATAAATACATATATATTTTTTAATTGTTTAATAACATTCACGAGTTCTCGCTGAGAATTTAATATATCAAAATCAGCCTATCGGTCAAAAAAAATTTTTTTTTTGTTTGCTCATCCTCCAAATTAATTACATAAAACACAAATACATAGGAATATGTAAGCAATAAATGTCCTGCTATTTCCCGAATGTATCAAAAAATCATTTATACCTACAATACATTACCCTTATGGCTGAAACGTAGTCGGGGAAAATTAGAATACATATAGCCTCTTAAAACTACCTTTGGCCCAGATTTTACTAATTCTTGATTTATGAAAACTATTTGCAAAAATCATACAATATTAAATAGTTTAATAAACCGCGACATAATATTTATTTTCGTTCTCCCCAAACGCACTCTGATATTCCAAGACAATACCTACTAGGAACAACTGTTATGCTATTCGACTAAGAGCCAGAAAACCTTCATGGATTAATCCTTCCTAAAACACTTCCCCATTCCAAATAATACTTTGTTATATATTTAGAAAATTGATCGATTCCATCAATCCTTCTGTTTCAGCATTTTTCTTTAATTAACGAGAATTTCTAATAATTTAAATATTTTACAGCAATATCTTAAAATACATTTGCTTGAATTAATTTTGATAACATATTTATTTAATTTTTCCTTAAAATTATTAAGTACGACGGTTGGCTAAATGAGATAGTGAAACCCGTTTGTTTCATCCTGGAGAACAATGAACCCCTGAATCTGGCATGCGTGACTGGAACAAGTGCCCCCAGGTACCGCCTCCAGCCTTGATATTAATGTTGCCTCCAAGTCAAGGAGCTCCCTCATCAAGCTCCTTTTCGGCTCCTAATGGCGTTGTATTGTATGAATGCTTTAGCTTTGTTCATATGTGTCTGTTGGTATAGCCTGGTTGTTTATTTTGATTTATGTTTAAGTAGTGTATGTTCGTTTAGTCCATTAAATCCTAATGATAGTATAAACTATTCTTGTTAATATGCAAAGGTGCTTCGTTTAGTTTAATAGAAGTCAATAGCCATGGTTTTAAATTTGTCATTTGAGGCTTTTACGATATTTTAAAAGCATTATGTAGGGTGTAATTATTTGGTTTTTTATTCATATAAGCCAATTTATGCTGATGTAGCTAATCATACCATGCTACAGCTGGATTACTAAATTTTTATTATCCAGTCTTCCTTAGGATAGGTATGTTTAACGAGTACCTGACATCGAACAGGCCCGGAACCACCTTTATACGCTCCCTCCGAAGTACAGCATAAATAACGATTTTTTAATCCCAATAAATAAATGGGTCACCTGCTAGGGTTGAACCCGCGACCCTATGCATAGAAGATTGTTTTGCTAGCCAATACACCACAGGTGACCTGGATGTCATTATTTTCTTAGTGTTTCTGCAAATATATATCAAGTAGGTAAGCATAGATTTCTCAAGATTACTCCTATGTACGAAAGAAACATGTTTGAATTATGAATTAACTTCCTCCTTTTTGGGAAAATCATAAAAAGGTCCAAAATGCAAGGTATAAAGTAGATCTTTTGGTCAGCTGGTTTTTATGAAAAACTTTCTGTAACGTCTCGGGTGTTGTCTTAAAGTTGTGTATGGTTGTCTTAAATATGAAATTTCAATTTCATAGGACTTTTATTGTTTGCCTGGGAGTTACCACACATACTGTGCTTTTTGCGGGATTTGGTTATTTGGACACAGGGGACCTAAAAAGTGTATTTCCTTCGAAAACTGGAATTCGAAAATTTTCACGATCGCAATACTTTCCCTTACTATATATTCAATATATTGGTAAGTGAAAGTAATATAACAGTATAAAATTGTTATGTACAATAATCAATAAGGTTATGTTCTATTCTTCACTATCCATTACCTTACACATGTTTTTATTTTAAAATACCAATGTTTCTTAAATCTTCAGCTTTCCAACGATATTATAGGTCTATATTACTATTCTTATTTAAAAAAAAAAAAAAAATATATATGTATATATATATATAATATATATATATATATATATATATATATATGTGTATATATAATCCCCTTTTCTTCTCTAGTTTTTATCAAGTCATTAATTTGTCCAAAATTCAGCGTACTTCAGAAGAAGAAAATTCAAAAATTCAGCTTTTAAGCCCTTTTTTTCAATCAGAATGATACTACATAATATTAAAGATGCTTAAATTTTACATCGATGTAGCGAGTTTGATCAAAATCCTAACTGCCATTTTTGAGAAAATCGCGAAAAGATGAAAAATGCATAGTACAAAGTGGCTCTTCCGTGAGACCATTTTAATAAAGAATCTGCTGTAACATCTCAGGGATATAACTCCTAAAATATGAAATTTCAGTTTTATACAAATTATCGTTTTTGAGCTAGACTTATCACACACAGACCCAAGATCTTTTTGTGGGACTGATCATTTATTTTAAGTAAACAATTTGAAAATTTTCCACACTTCAACACTTCCTCTTACTATATATTTCATTTACGTGTAAGTGAAAGAAAAAATAATATAGATACTTATCGAAAAATCAAACACAAAAAGCCTTGGTAAAATATCTATTTACTTATTTATCAACTTTTCATAATATTTTATCAGTTGACAATCTAGCATGATCCTAGAACGAAAACGATAAAGAAATAAATAAAACCAATGGTTTACACTCGAAAGATCTTCACAAAAAAGTAAAGGAGCTTTGGCAAAGACCCAGATGTTGAAACAACGCTCAACAAGGTAAAACTGTTGACATCAGAGATCACGGTCGTAAAAACAAAGGCGTTCACTGCAAGATCAGCAAAGCCCCAGCTAGTGGTAAGTCAGCAAGCTAACTTCCAATGGTAAAGGCTTTCAATAAAGATCAAAGATCTCGTAAATAAAAACATCTATATCAAACCAAAATGAGGTATAATCGTTAATTTAACTACAATGCAGCAATAATATGACTATGCCCTCTCAGAACGATGGTAATGTGTTACAACTATTTCGATTTATTTCTGTTATTCTAAAAAGACTTAGTAATGATAGGCAATAATTAACTAATCTCTAAATATTCATAATTCGCTATCGAAAAAAATAAGAAAGTGTGATATAAGGTAAGTGTTTGATCTACGGTTTACACCAAAATGAAAGTCTCAATTCAGGAAAAATACCTCATAATTTATATATATAACATAAACACATAAATAACGATTTCCTCAAAACCGCTTGTGTACGGTCTGTATCTTATTAAACTTTAGTGTTTGAGTTGTATATACTCATAAACAGAGTGGTTCAACTTAAAAACCTGTCAATAGATCTTTGCCATATCCTTTAATATAGCTTAAGCCTGGTAGTATCAACCGATAAGAACTTTTCTAATTAAGACTCTAAACCTTTAGGAAGAGATTGTAATTCCGTCCCAAGTTTGTTATTACGGCTTCCTCTATCTGTGGTTTAGTAAAGACGATTTCGGATTCCGTTGATAGTACTACAACAACATAGAACAATAAGTTCATTTTAATTTAAAAGAAATGGAGTGAAATATTCTAAATCACTTTTTTTTTTTTCTCTCTCTGGCGCGAAAGGCCGTGTAGGCCCTTGGCCTCGTGGTACAATCTCCTGGAAGAATATACTCACGATTGACGATGTGATTTAGCAGGGTAGGTTCATCACTCCTTACGCCTATTTTTTGTGAGTTGCCACCATTTGACTGACGGGTCTCACATACCCGGGGGAGAGGCTGTGAGTGAATTCCTACTTATTTATATCCTTATAAAAGCCCCGCCTGGACTGGGATTCGAACTCGGAACCTCTAGCATGAGAGACTAGCGTGCTAGCCACTCAGCCACGGGCTCCCCATATTCTAAATCACTTTATAATTCGTTATGTTAACATGGTTGGTATTGTATTTTGAAACCAATAGCACCGACTTTCCTTTACTGGAAACTAACTACCAAACAACTTACACTATCATATCTACTAGCACTTTTTATTGGACCTTAAGTACGCTTAACCTTAGTTTTTAAGGTGATGGATCTTTTATTTTCCTTATGTTTTGTGAATATATACTTATCGTTTATCTCAAGTCAGTTATTCCAATCGACTTTATTCACACTCTAACCCACTAGTATCTTATCATCCTCATCGATTCCTGATGAACACTGAAGGCGTCTAAAAAGAAGATAGCCTCGAGACATTATTGTTTCGATTATTACTATATTGGATTACTAGATGGTTGCCACTGGATCGTTTCTCTACATGTTTTTTTATAATATATCATATTTAATTTTATAATTAAATGCAGTAGTAGATTTGAATAAATAAATTTTAAATAAACTCTAATCTTATAAGATTCTGGTTTAGTTACATAATAAAAATGTCTTGTATTTGTATAACTTCATACTTGACTAAATGCTAACATGATAAAATTGTGATCAGAAAGTCGAGCTCCAAAAATTTTATGCAATCGAATATATTCCTCATTCCAGTCAACTTGTTAGTTCGAAGCACTGATGATAGAATAATAAAAATTTTGGCAAGAGTGTTTATTTTATTCTAGTATAAACTTGTTAGTGGCGGAAAGTTTTGTAAATCACAAGAAAACTTTTGAAACATAAAACGATTAGTTAATGTGTTTTAGCTTCTCCACAAACTTGAGTTGATTGATTTATTGAGCGAAAACGATCGTAAGTGAATTTCACCTGAAATGCCGGGGTTGAAAATAAAATATCATTCTCCTTTTTCTCGCTTTGCTAATTAGATTTTTCTCATATAATTTTAAGCCTTTTTTAGTATTTCTTCCATATATTCATCATAATATTTAGTCAAATGTATCACCTACAGAAGGATAGGTTTGTCAGTAAATATTCTATCAAAAATTATTAATTAGATCACACAATGTTTGTTCCAAATATTTTGCTTGTTGGATTAGATCAATTTTTATCAAAATAATAGAATAAAACTGACCCTAGTAAAGTTAAACGAGCAGACAAGAAAGTAGGGCTTGAACGTAAATTATATTAAGAGAAGAATAAATCTTTTTTCTTCTTTCAAAAACTCATAATTAACAGAAACGTCCTAACCTTTAACTGGTCAGGTGGGATCTGCAGGACCTCAGGGCCTCTTTTAAAGTTTCGTGAATCCCATAGCCCCGATCCGATCGGCTTGTGAAAACCTGACATTTCCTGTCTCAACATGAGTGTTATATAGCATTATTTTTTAGTCAGATACAAACACCTTGTTGAATGCATTTAGGGTCAACTGTGGTGTAGTGGCTAGCATTTTATGCTTAAGGTCGCAAGTCTAAAACCAGCAGATCGTCCTATATTTGTGCACCACAGATGACTCTTAAAAGATTTAATAAGTGGAACTCCTAAAAGATTCCTGTCTTAAGTAAACCTGGGTAGGCAAAACATAGGACTCCCGCTGCACCGTCGGATTAAGCACAGTAACATAAAGTGACGTTAAATGGATAAACAACAACAAGACTTAATAAAAATGTTAAGTTCTTGGTAGCAAAACCTCATTAAATTAACTGTATAAAATGGGTACAAGAAATTATGAAATTGACTGAAAAAATTATGAATTTGATTGAAAAAATTATGAATTTGACTGAAAAAATTATGAATTTGACTGAAAAAATTATGAATTTGACTGAAAAAATTATGAATTTGATTGAAAAAATTATGAATTTGACTGAAAAAATTATGAATTTGACTGAAAAAAGCTATAATTAAAATAGTAGGTTTCTATTATCTTAAAAAAAAGGTTTTTACACAAAAACTAAAAACATTAAAGTACTGTAGAAAATATAAAAACACTAAAAAAATAAAGTTATACTGCACAGGGAACAACACTCATCCCACCTCACATATTCTTTGGCCTCTTATGGATCCATTTTTATTTTTTATCCATTCTAATTTTATTTTAAAGACTTTTTTGACAACATTTTTATATTATAAAAAAAGATTTTTAACTTGTCAGACAACTCAGTGAGTCCTGATGATGGGGAAGGTCCCCGAAACGTTGACTCGTTAAAGTTTTTCTGTAAAAACTTTTTTTTGGAAGATAATAGAAACCTACTATTTTAATTGTGTTTTTTCAATTTATTGAAAGAAATGTCTCGCGATCGAGTTATTTTACGCAACTTTTTTTAAATTTTATTAAGAAGCTGAGTTCATCTTTTTTAAATGATCACACGGCCAAACGGTCAGACAATCCAAGACATAAAGCTCAATCATTACTAGGGAAAAAACCCAGAAGAATTTAACACATATAGTCAGGGGGCTCCTCCGAAGAAAAGAAGATGTTATTTTTGTCCAATAAACAAGGATAGGATGTCATCTATACTTTTTATTAAATGTGAACAAAATATTTATGGACAATGTTCAGTTATTGCAAAAATTGTGCCTAATTTTAGCTGTGCATACTTTCTTTACAATATAAAAGTTTTATTTTTTAAAATTATTTTCTGTTTTTTAAATATAATAAACTTTAAGATAAGGACTTGTTTATGTATTATTTTACAAATGTTTTCATTGCCTAGATTATAACATTAAAAAAGAAAAGAAAAAGTATTAATAATATGTATTTAATAATATTAGGTATTTATTCAATTTTATAAGGACAAACAATTCTAGAATTTTTTTTTTTTACCTAGATGTTTCAGGATTACAAATTAAAAAAATGAGTTCTGGGGTCTGAGAGACCTTACCTCACCAATTTTGACAATAAATTTCACCTCTCCAGTTAAAGTTTAAGAATAAAACATATTATTATTTTTTTTAAAATGTATATTCGTATTAATTTACATTAATAATAATCATTATTATTTACTATTAAATAATTACTTAAAAAACAATGAACACGCTCAATGAATTAAGTAAGGAAATAGAGTAGATAATGAATGGTTGGAGTAGAATGTAACACGCTGTTATTCAGCCTTGACAGTGCTCTTGGGATCAGCTGCGTGTGTTCTGGGTTAGTGACCTCCATCCACTCTTCTCGCTCGGAGAAAACAGAGATTTTATTCACTATCATAATAAATGCAATAATAACAATAAAAAATGCAATATGTACTACAAAAATGGCGAATTCCAAATAATAAATACAATATAAATTAAAGAAAAGTATAAATCAAAGAGGTACTCGATTCCTATAATTTATAAGACACAGTCAGATATCCTTACTTACCTTTATATATTTCTGTTATTAAACTTTAAGGTATGGATAGTAAATATTATCTATATTGAAGACTTTAAGAAGCTTTCGGCGTCTACAAGCACCACATTCATCAGTATAAATTTTCATAATTAATTAATTAATTAAGAAAAATTCATAGATTTTTTTTAAAAATTGTTATAAGGAAAACTGAGAATTTTCGTCAGATAAATATATTTGTCAACCTATTGTTTCCTTAGTCATTTTTTTAAACTAAATATTATAGTACTTTAATAAATTTCATTTCTTAGATATTTAAAATAATGAGATATTTATTGTAAAGCACTTTATTAAACTTTTAATATTTTAGATGCACCAAGAGAGGTAAATTCTAATAGTATTTACTCAATTCTATAACATCTTATCTTCTCAATCTGTTACGGGTTTCTAAAGGGTTTTCTTCTTTATTTAATTATTATTATCCAACGTTAGGACCATTTTCAAGGTCAATTTTTGATCTATTAAGAGGATTAAGGTTATTTTAAATGACAAATTCAACTCATTAATTCACATAAAATTTATTAAGTATTATTTGTCTGAATTTACATTACTTCCCTTACTTATTATGTAATTAAATTATATGATAAAACATATTTATTATGAACAGGACTAAGTCTAACATACCTAACTGACTTTAGAAAGTCAGGCTTATTTTATTATTTAAATTAAGAATAAAAATATTAAAAGACTTAATAAAAATAGACCTTAATTCAACATCTCGTTCAAAAGTTACAAAACAAAATTATACCATTACACCTCACCAATCTTTCGAAAAAGACTCAAAGAATGTTGATTAAACTCCTTCTATCAATGTATATTTAAGTATTATTTTATATGAAATAAATTTTATTCTCATTGAAGTTATTTGATTGTGTTAGTTTATTTATTTGACGTCAATTTATGCTATTATGGATACCTCCGGGTAACAGAAGGACAAATCTGACAGCTATACATATTATATTTGTATTTGTATTTTGTTCGAAAATAAAACCAGAGGGTAAGAAAAAAAAAAAAAAAAAAAAAAAGAAAAAAAAAAAAAAATGCTATTATGGCGCAGGGGCCATGCTAATCTTCTCTGTATCGTTCCAATTTTAGTATATGTACCGCCGAAGCGAGTACAAATGATTGTTGTGTATTTATTTATTAAATAAAGTTGGAGGATAAGGAAAAAAAAAAAAAAAAAAAAAAAAAAAAAAAAAAAAAAAAAAAAAAAAAAAAAAAAAAAAAAAAAAAAAAGCTATTATGGCTAATCGGACGATGCCACACGGGGGTCTTAAATTTTGCCTGTCCAGGTTTTATTAGGATAGGGATCTTTAACGAATAACTGACATCGCACAGGCTCGGGACCACCTTTTAACGTCCCCTCCGAAGGACGGCATAACTAAGAAATTTTTACCCCCATTAAAAAATCCTAGGACCACTTGCGTGTTTGAACCTGTGGCCTTTGGCGTAGGAGGCTGTTATGCTAGCCACCCAGCTACAAGTAATCCTCATTGTGACTATAAATAAGTAAATTTAGTTACATTAATTTGAAATAATGTACTTAATAGCCTCGCTTTATTATTATTAATAATAATAAGAAACATACAAATATAAACAAATAAATAATTTGGTAATGATCTATAGGGAAAAAAATCATAAATTATCCTAGAAGTTAATGGAGAGTAATGATAGAACTGTCAACTTATGTTATTGTTTTATTTAGTATTTTCAACTTTAAGATTATTTCCAGTTTGTTTTACATTAAATCGAAAAAAATAAATAAAAAAGATTAGGCAATGTTTCAAAGGTTAGCCTCGGATTAGGTTATGGTATACAATCTGTAACTTAATTCGAGTTAATGTTTTTTTTAACTTTCCGTTCGGTTTTTTTAAAAGTTGTTCAATGTCTCATGAGGAAATGAGAATACAAATTAATACAATGCCGAGTTGCCACAGCCATCTATATCGTGATTCAGTCGGCATGTTCTTCTCGAGACGTGTGATTACGGCAGAATCAGGTTTTAAATTTCTATGATAGCCGTCAAATGGACGCGTAGTCTATAATTGAAAGGCTGGACATCGTCTGAATATGAAACTGATTATACAACGAACCCGTCAATTAATATTTTACGACCATAAAATTTTAAATTAAACATGTCATAAACGATTCTGAAAAGAATCATGTTGTTATAGTTTGTTTTGTTTTTAGGGTAAAAATTAAAAAGTCACATTAAATGACCAAAATCTCTTGTTATAATCGATTTTGAAATTTTTTAATTAATTTGAACTTGGATAAAATACTGTAGGTAAAGACACTTTAGAAATCCGGGCTCTAAGCACTTGTCAGTTAATAGTTAAAAAAACTCTGTCTTCTGAAAATGTCGTATTAAGAATCTATTTCTTGGTCCGGTTCCCGTTTATTTATGTTCTTGGTCTAAGTTATGTTCTTGGTCAGAATAATTGACAATTTCATCTTCAGACTCAGAAGAATCATACCCTGTCGATATGCAAGCACAAACTCTAGCTTCTTTTTCCTCGTCGGATTGCTCTTCAAGCACTTATAAATTTCCAGGTATGTCTTCAGTTTTAATAAAATTTGATTTTAAACAACATAATCCGATTTCGAGAAAAGACTCGTAAATTATAATCAGAAAAAAAAAAACAGCGGAAATTTGATGAGATTAAAGATAACATATCTTAAAGTTCAATAATGTTCATAACGAGTCGAATTAAAATTATAAGAGCCATTTATTTGATAATTATGTAAGGTGTATGATGTATGGTTTAAAGTGGCACTTTCGGCACGAGCACTCGGTTAAAAACGTAGCCAGAAAGCGTTCTCGACGTAGTACAGGATTTAACAGGGTTGGGTATCCTGTTAAATCCTAATATAACAAAAATCGTCAATTCCTCTCACCGACTTACTTTCTAAGAATTTATATTAACAAGTTAACTATAATCTTTTTCACTCATCTACATTCATTTATTCCACTAAACAACCAGCTGGTGTGTCTCAAGATTTCCTAGCCCCAATCGTCTACTCTGATATTCCCATCCATCCAAACACTGATATTTCTGGTTAAG
This sequence comes from Piezodorus guildinii, assembly GCA_023052935.1. Lineage (NCBI taxonomy): Eukaryota > Metazoa > Arthropoda > Insecta > Hemiptera > Pentatomidae > Piezodorus > Piezodorus guildinii. Next base: position 133,140,142 of record CM041293.1, on the reverse strand, counting down.
CCTAATCGCCTGAACTATTATAATATCTGCCTACAGGACCATTGGCCCTTAATCGTATCCAAGATTTATATGAATCCAGAATAATCAAAATAAATCCCATCAAAATACCTTTACTTTACATCGCAAACCTATTTACCTCCTGCCGCACTATATCCTTCAAGAATATCACACTTATTCCTGCACAATAGATCAGATCAGGACTGGATCATGACATAGTCAAACATGGAATCCTCATACTAAACTGGAATGACAAGAAACTGTTAGTAATACCGAATACTATAGTATTTAATTGACAAACGCTCAAAAATCCCTACTTGCTACAAAAAAGAAATTTATATAACCATTATTAGGTCTATTTGGACCTATCACATCGAGCTCTGGGGATCCACTAAACTATTGAATTCCTATTCTAGCCAATCGAAAGTCCTTAACGAATAATAATAACTGATAAAATTATAACAAATATTCCAGTAGTTGAAACCTGAGCCCAAAATGAATATACTTCTTTTAATTCTAAACTCTCGATTTCAACAAAATCACTAGTCCTTAATCATTCCTATCCATGACCCACCATTCTCATAGGCAACTAAAAAGAAAATTTAGATGTGACCTCTTACCTTAAATCAAATATTAGACTTGTAGGTGGGTGGCTAGCATAACAGCCTCCTGTGCCAAAAGTGACGGGTTCAAACCCGCAGGTGGTCCTAAGATTTTTTAATGGGAGTAAAAAGTCCTTAGCTATGCCGTCCTTCGGATGGGACGTTAGAAGGTGGTCCCGAGCCTGTGCGATGTTAAAGATCCCTATCCTAATAAAACCTGAAGAGGCAAAATTTAGGACTCCGACTGTAGCATCGTCCGATTAGCCACAGTAACATAAAGTGACGTTAAATAAATAAACAAACAATCATTTATTTGGCACATCTGCATGCCCTATTGCATTAATAAAGTTGTAAATTTCTTTAATTCAATAAAAAATAAATTTAAAAAACAAATTCAAAGCATATTTTAGTCATGTATATGAAACTCGCAAGACTTCTTTAATCGTAGTCTAGTATTTTTCTAGCAGCTGATCCCTTAAGATAATCTTATTAGTCAAATATTTAAGATAAGATAAATTTTCTCTTCCTTCAGGGTCGATTTTAAATGAAAATCTAATTTCACGATTAGGGATTTTAAAAGACTTGAATAAGATGAAGACAGGAATATCAGGGCTTTTTTAACACTTTTAATTTTTTTTTTTTTTTTACTTACATCTCATCATGCAAATTTATGGAGATTAGTCCGGGCCAATAGCCAGGAGCTACGCGTTTCCTCACCCTTAGGAATTATTTGTTGTTGTTATTAGTTTACTATTTTATCTGTAGAACTTTTTTATATATCGCCCTGATAAATAGTTTAATTATTAAGGTCGATTGGTTTGTAAAAAATGATAAATAATAACAAATATGTTTTAAATTATAAGTGGAGTGTTGACCACATAGCTGTGAAATGAGACATCAATAGTATTTTCTCGGGTCAATGGCTGATATCGCTTGCATGTTTTTACTACAACGTCATATATATCAGTATTATTATATATAAATATAAATATATATATATATATATATATTGATAATGCAATTTTGGTTTCCGCTAACTCATTTTAAACAACAAAACGGATTTTGATACGGTTTTCACCATCAGTTAGGGCATTCTTTTCTTTAAACGTGAAAAATAAGTTTTCTGTAACCAAGTCATCAAAAAATCATTTCGGGCATATAAGTAGTAATATAGGCGAATAATGTACCGTTGGAAAGCGGAAGATTTCGGAAAGGTTAGTATGCAATAAAATAAGTCGGACAAGTTAATAGAAAGATGCTATAAGCGCATAAACTTATAAACAAATGTTACTTGTAATGTTGTGGATTAGGGACGTTATGGTGATTCATGGTGAACGCACAGGTTATACGAATATACTTCTTTACAGTACACAGTCAAAATTATAGGAAAAACATATTACGTACCAAATCGTACTTAAATTGCTAAAATAAAGGGAAAGTTGTTATAAACTAATACTGTTAATGATTATTTCTACTGTTATTGGGTTGTGTCACATGAAATGTCCGTTTTCAAGGTAAAGGGTTTTCATTAAAAATACGATGTGAAAACAAGATAATTTTATTCGAAGTATTTACCCTATTTGTCTACACATTTTTCCCAACGTGACAACAACTTTTTTATCCCCGAACTGAAAAACTCTGAGCTTTGAAGTGAAACAAAATCTGAAAACGCACTTTTCACTTGATCATCATTTTCAAAAAGTTTTCCTTTGACGAAGTTGTCTTAATTCCTGAACAGGTGGTAATCTGTTGGAGACAAATCGGGAGAATATGGTGGGTGCGGAAGAACTTCGTAGCCCACTTCTTTCAATTTTTGCACGTTATGTTTTAAAACATGCCGCTCAGTGAGATCATGAGGTACCCATCTATCGAGCTTTTTTACTTTCCCAATACACTTTAAATGTCTGGAAACGGTAGATGCACTTGCATTTAGTTGTGCTGAAAGTCCTTTAACTGTTTGGTAGGGGGTTTCCTTCTACTGTATGTTTGAGGACATCGTTGTCTAATACGAACGGAGGTCTTCCTCGGGGCAAGTTTTCCAAGTCGGTATCCCCAGCTGAAAACTTAGCAAACCAACGGCGAATGTTCTGTTCATTAACACTTCCTTCCCCAAACGCCTTGCAAATATTTCTAGCGGCCTCAGCTCCTGAATGGCCGAGTTTAAACTCGTACAAAAATATTACTCGAAAATCGCGTGTTTCCATGTTCATGTATACTAAAAACTGGGTAATTGATTGGGAAGCTAATGTTTATAATACAAAGGTAGAGGATTAGTAACTGTTTACTTTAAATATGTAAACATTCGGAAGAAAACAACAGAGAGATCTGCAAAATCCTTCATAAAAACGGACATTTCATGTGAAACAACCCAATATAATTATTAACATCATAGAATGCTGAACGTAGTGTTTGAAATAAGTAATGGTTAAGGATACTTTTTTTTTTTTTAAACCTAGATAAACCACAACCGTCACTTCTACATCGAAAGACGAGTGAATCCTACCTCGATGGGTTTCTACAAAAAGAAGCGCGAGTCATTTTGGTTCAACATTTCACCCGACTAACCATAACTGTTTACTTTAAATATGTAAACATTCGGAAAAAAACAACAGAGACCTTCAAAATCCCTTATGTATTTCAGAAACTATAAAAACGGACATTTCATGTGAAACAACCCAATAGATCATTTGACAAAACATAGTAGTTCTACTGTAGACTAAATGGGACTCCCATGGAAACTAGATTAACTTTAATACATTGAAATATATTTAGAAAAATGTCTTACGAAATTTAAAATTATAATCAATCGAATAAAATAGAAACCTTTAAACATAACAAACAAATAAACTAAACCAACTTTTGATTTGTTGACCAATTTATGTTTCTAATTTCCTCCGACTACTAAATATAATAATGAACAGACATTATATAATAATAATAATAAAGATTATATTTTCTTGCTAAGTGCACTTTTCATTGCGATAAACTAAAACTACCAAAGTAATGAACTTTTAATTAGTCAAACTGAAGTTTTTTAAATATAAATTACACCACACTTATTTTCTGCGCAGGTGGTCCTAGGATTTTTTAACGGGAGTAAAAAATCCTTGGATATGTGAGGTGACATTAAAATAATTTTCCTGCCACAGTTGGATAAGAGGCCGGAACCTGGCAAGAACAGTAGTCCAGTGCTTCAAACATAAATAAATAACTTTTAAATTTCAAATGTTAACATAAAAGTTGTAATCTGGGGTTACCTGTAGCATGGTGGTTAGCATAACAGCCTCTTTTGCCCAAGGTCCCAGTACATAACCGCAGGTGGCCCTAAGATTTTTTAATTGGAGTAAAAAATCCTTAGTTATGCCGTTCCTCGGAGGTGACATTAAAAGGTGGTCCCGAGCCTGTGCGATGTCAGGTACTCGTTAAAGATCTCTCTCTATACTACTTAAACCTGGATAGGCAAAATTTAGGACTCCCACTGTAGCATTGTCCGATTAGCCAAAGCAGCATAAAGTGACGTTAAATTAATAAACAAACAACAAAATATTTAAATTAAAAAAAAAAAACGTTTTATATAACCATGGACAGAAAATGCCCTCCTCTAAAACGTTCAACGAATTTCTCTTCGGAAATTTTTTTTCGCAGTCATGGTGTAAGCTTTGGCGATTCAAAGAAGTTGTTCCAGAAAAATGTTTTGCATAAGATCCGCGAGAAGCTTATATCTAAGAGCAGATTCGATCCACTTAATAAGCCTTGTTACCAGGATTATGGCATGCGATGTCGAAACAGGTTTCCCTTCTATTCAGCCCTATATTAAAAACAGTTTAGAGACAAGTTATTTTAGTTTTTTTTTACGAAAGAAATCTCATTGTCTGTTCATCCATATTTACTTGCACTACGGCTCAGGTATTAATAACTATTTTAAAATTAAATTCTGAAAAAAAAAATGATTCGATAATACTATATATTAAGTGAAAGTATTTACGATCCTAAAAATTTAAAGATTAATTATTAAAACTCGAGTTTTCGTCGGTAAGTAGGATTTAGAAGAAAAACTCACATGGCTCGATTTAGAGGCATTAATTTTGATTTTCTATTTTTAGGTCAAATATATGGTTTTGTATGGAAATAGAAGCTATATTACAATCTCTGTTAGAATAAAGAAGTGCTGTATCATTAGCAAAGGTATAGATGGTAGTGCAAAGGTGCTCAGGAATATTGTAAGTATAAACAGAGTTGATAAGAGGGCTCAATATGCTACCTTGTGGCACGCCAGCGTATTGAGATATTCATAATTTACTTTTTTTTAAAGTCTCATCTACATGACCATCATAAGACCTATCTGGACTTACGAAGTTGAGCTTTGGGCCAACCACTAAACCATCCAATTCTTCCCCTCTTTAATCCTTCGAAAAATCCTCAACGCTCCTTACTTTGTCACAAATATGCTCATCCATAAAGACCTTAATGTCCCATATATTGCTGATTTGGCCCGAAAAAGGTATCAATCCTTCCATGACAAACTCCACTCCCACTTTAACCCACTAGTTTCAATCCTTGCTTCCTCTTCCATTCCTAACAATCCTCCGAGGCGTTTGAAATAAGATGGCCCCGAGACCTTCTAGTTTAGAATAATTTTAGAGTTCTACATGTCCTGTTCATGTTTATTTTCTTTTATATATGGAATTACTTAAAAAAAAAAAAAAATAGTGCAGACAATAATCGAACTATCAAAAATCTATTACTATATGTTCACGCCATATGTTACGGCCTGATAAGGTTTTTATAGTTTTTCAATCGAAAAATTTCAAGTTCATAATTCTATGATATTTATAATAAGATCATTTTTTTTGTTTAAATCTTTATTTTTTAATTTCTTTTTAAAATAGTTATTTTAAATATAATTATAAGTTTTTAAACGAGAGCAGTAGAAGAGAAAGACAGAAGACGATCGTACTTCAATTGTTTTTTGACTGCCTCGGGCCAGTCGAGTCTTAAGCTAGCGTCTGAGCGGTGAAGATGTGCCGTATATAGACCCAAGATTCCTCTCAACGTTTGAACGTTTGGAAACGAATTTCTTCATCTTCTCATAGTTCCCCTTGGAACTTGGAAGAGCCGCCCTGCGGTCATTTTCAACACTCAAGAGAACTTCGTCCAAGCCGCCCTGCGGTAATTTTCTTCAATACTCAAGACGACTTCGTTCATGCCGCCCTGCGGTCGTTTTCTTCAATACTCAACTGGACATCTTTACGTGAATATAACCTATCTTTATCCATTAATGTAACATTTAATTTCTTAATTCTTATTCAAGAAACTGTTTAATCTGATAACTATTTTTTTTACATCTTTAAGCATTAATTAAGTTAAGTTTGTTTCTTCTATTTTTACAATATTTTAATTAGGTTTATTTTGGTTCCTACATTTTCTTACAGCTGTTTAATTATAATTAGGTTAATTTTTCTTATATAAATTTATTAGGTTAATTTGTTTTCTATCATCTTTATATGTATTTCAGTGTATTAAATGTATTGTGATTCGTCGTTTGCTTTCATTATTTTTATTTATTTTAAATCTATACAGTCCACTTATTTATTTCAATAGAACCACCCTTAATTTTGAGTTGTCACTTGAAAGTACTATTCTTTCACGGATAGCCCAGCGTATACAAATTTTTGGTCCTCCGGGCCGGATGACCAAAATTTGTATACGCTGGGCTATCCGTGAAAGAATAGTACTTTCAAGTGACAACTCAAATTGAGGGTGGTTCTATTGAAATAAATAAGTGGACTGTATAGATTTAAAATAAATAAAAATAATGAAAGCAAACGACGAATCACAATACATTCCTTAAGCTATCTCTTATTGTTTTATTTAGCCTTCTAAATAATTATTAAATTTAGGTTTAAATTTATTGGAATTTAAACATTTCAGCAATTGTTAGGTGCCAGTTGGGAAACATATCGTTATTTGAATTTCAGTTTATTTTTTTGTGATCAATCACATTTCTTTTTTCACATCTTGTTTAACATATAGATTTTGTCAATTGTTTAAACTAAAAATGGGTCCAAAAATTGATAATGAGGTAGTATTGAGCTCCCTGTTGGACGAATTAGAGGACTTAAGGGACGATATACACGAAACAAATGAAATAGGTCAGGCTGCAAAAAAAAAATTCAGAATTATTTCCGGTTTTTAAAGCTAGGTTATCACGACTGGACGCTACTTTCCAAAATTTCACTAAAACTGTCACAGAAGTGAAACAATATGCTAAATTACTAAACAAAGATTGCAGTGAGTATGACAACATTAGGAAGGAGACCCGCCATAAATTTTATGAAGCGTTGGTACTTGAGCGAGAACAAGTAGTTCAAGATCATTCATTGAATGCATCTTCTAGTGAATCCCAAAATCAGTTATTTAAACTTCCCTCTATAAATCTTCCTACATTCAACGGTGACTTGACTAAGTGGACTTCATTCAAAGACACTTATGTTTCATTAATTCATGAAAATACTTCGTTATCTCCAGTTCAAAAGTTCCATTATCTCAAGTCCTCATTAAAGGGACCTGCCTTGCAATGTGTTGCTTCCATACCAATTACTGCCCAAGATTATCCACAAGCTTGGCTCAGTTTGACCAAACGGTATGATAACAAACGGATTCAAGCTAGCAATTTGCTTGCAAAAATATTTAATTTTAAGCCATTACAGGAATGTAATTTAGCTTCCTTAGAACAATTTTCGGAGATTGTATTAGAGAGTGTAACTGCGTTCAAAAATTTAGACATAAAAGATGAATCTGGGTTTGTTCTTCTTACATTTGCATTAAGACTGTTAGATCCCAAAACCCGTGAGCGGTTTGAGACTTTACAATCAGTGAAAGAAGAACTTCCTTCATTTCAAGATTTAGTTGACCTAATTTCTCAGCAATGTGTTGCATTTCAATCTCAAGCCTTATCTACTCCAAGCATGTCCAAACACTCGAACGACAATAAAACTTATCCTAAAAGGATGAAACAAATTTTTTACTCCAGAGGGCAGCAAACTACTCGTTCTTGCCCCTTATGTAAGGAAAAGCATGCTTTGTATCGTTGCTCTAAATTTTTGGAACTTAGTCCACAAAAACGTTTTAATACTTTAAAGCCATTAAATATTTGTTCCAATTGCCTTAGCGAAAATCATAAAAATGCTGATTGTCGGTCAAATAAATTATGTCGTTACTGTAATAAAAAACACCATTCCTTATTACACTGGGGTAATTCGGTGACATCTCCACCCTCTGTGGAGGGAGAACCTAAAACTAATACTTCGACAGTTTTAGAAAACTCTCAGTTAGAAACTTATACATCAGAAAGCGCTGTTTTTTCCACATCTCTAGATGGCAAAGTAAATGTTTTACTTGGTACTGCTTTGGCCAGAATAAAAGACCATGTAGGTAACTATCACCAAATAAGAATTGTCATCGACAGTGGAGCACAACGTTCGTTTATTACGGCTTCGTGTGCTAGAAAATTGAAATTGATACCCTCTCAAAACCCCCACAAACTCTGTGGATTTGCGAATAGCCCAATTGCTGGTGGGACTCAGCAGGTAGACTGCACATTGGTTCCATTAAATTCTGAAAATCCCAAGTTGCGAACAAATGCTGTAATTATTCAGCAAATAAGTAATAATATACCCTCTCAACCTATCTCTGAGCATATTAGGAGACAATTAAGTAGTGAGGATCTTTCAGACCCTTCCTTTTGGAAGCCAGGCCCTATAGATTTTCTTTTAGGAGCGGATTTGTTTCTAAATATTTTCAGAAATATCAAAACAACTTCTAGTTGTCCCAATCTCTTAAATACAGTATTTGGAGGGATAATTCTAGGACCCTTACCTAATAACTCACACTCACCGCAAAATGTTCTGTTACTTACCAACGTGCCACAGGAGTCTTGTGAGTCCAAAATATCCTTATCCGACTTCGATGATTCATCTGTTAAACTATTGGGAATGCAATGGAACCCTGTACAAGATAGTATTTCTTATAACGTGCAAGAGCTCGCTCGCGTAAATACAAAACGTGGGGTAATGTCTACTATAGCAAGAATGTATGACCCCCTTGATTATTTAGCACCCGTGATTTTCAAAGCTAAATGTGTACTACAACAGCTTTGGAAACGACGCCTGGATTGGGATTCTCAGCTTCCGCCCGATTTATTGCTTGAGTGGGATCATTTTGTTAAAGAATTTCCTAACTCTGACTCCAAATCCTCCTCTTTGGGGGCTATCACCCTTTATTGATAGCCGAGGGATTCTCAGGGTGGGCGGTCGTCTTACAAACGCCCCGCTAAATTACGAAAATAAACACCCAATTTTGCTTCCTCACAAATCACATTTAAGTTCCCTGATCATAGATCACTTCCACATTGCATACCTACACGCAGGTCCACAATTACTCCAGTCAATGCTGCAACGTAAGTTTTGGATAATTTCGGCAAGGAAATTGATTCGGTGTCGAATACATCAATGTTTTCGATGCCACCGGTTTGGAGTACAAAATTATAGTCCGAAAATGGCTGATTTACCACATTCACGATTCGAACAGGGTAGAGCATTCATTAATACCGGGATTGACTATGCGGGCCCCTTCCCCATTAAAGAATCGAAACGTCGAAAGGCAAATGTGGAAAAAGCTTATGTCTGCTTATTTGTTTGCATGAGCACAAAGGCAGTCCACCTCGAAGTGGTTTCTCAACTTTCCACCGAAATGTTTCTAGCAGCACTTGAACGATTTATTTCACGAAGAGGACTACCCAGCCAAATCTTTTCGGACTGCGGTACTAATTTTGTCGGCGCAAACCGACACTTGAAAGAACTGTTTGCATGGTTCAACGATAAGCGTACCAAAGATGCTTTGGATTACCACCTCCACAACCGAGGAATTCAGTGGTGCTTTAACCCTCCTAATGCACCACATTTTGGGGGTATCTGGGAAGCCGGTGTGAAATCATTCAAGTACCATTTCAATCGAGTTGTGGGCACATACTTGTTAACATTTGAAGAACTGAGCACTCTTGTGGTTAAGATTGAGGCAGTCCTCAACTCTCGACCGTTGTATCCCATTTCATCCTCTCCTATTGAATATGACGTGCTTACACCAGGCCATTTCCTAATAGGTGCACCCTTGTTGTCACTGCCTACCCATGACTTGACAGACGTACCAGAAAATAGACTATCCAGGTGGCAAATTGTACAATGTTGCATTCAAAACGTCTGGAAAAGATGGCGTTATGACTATTTAAATAGTTTGCAGCAACGGACAAAATGGACTTTGACCAAACCAAACTTGAATATTGGAACCCTAGTTTTACTAAAAGAACCAAACGCATCGGTGCAAAATTGGCCTACCGGTAGAATAATGGAAGTATACCCCGGAAAAGATGGAACAGTTAGAGTTGTAAAAGTTAAAACTCCAAAAGGAGAGTACATCCGGCCTGTTTCCAAATTGGCACCACTGCTACCACAAACATAAGCTAACTAATGTAGTTAGTGTCACCACCAATATGTTCATGTAAACCTTGGAAATTTTCAACGAAAATTTGGTGGGCGGTATGTTCACGCCATATGTTACGGCCTGATAAGGTTTTTATAGTTTTTCAATCGAAAAATTTCAAGTTCATAATTCTATGATATTTATAATAAGATCATTTTTTTTGTTTAAATCTTTATTTTTTAATTTCTTTTTAAAATAGTTATTTTAAATATAATTATAAGTTTTTAAACGAGAGCAGTAGAAGAGAAAGACAGAAGACGATCGTACTTCAATTGTTTTTTGACTGCCTCGGGCCAGTCGAGTCTTAAGCTAGCGTCTGAGCGGTGAAGATGTGCCGTATATAGACCCAAGATTCCTCTCAACGTTTGAACGTTTGGAAACGAATTTCTTCATCTTCTCATAGTTCCCCTTGGAACTTGGAAGAGCCGCCCTGCGGTCATTTTCAACACTCAAGAGAACTTCGTCCAAGCCGCCCTGCGGTAATTTTCTTCAATACTCAAGACGACTTCGTTCATGCCGCCCTGCGGTCGTTTTCTTCAATACTCAACTGGACATCTTTACGTGAATATAACCTATCTTTATCCATTAATGTAACATTTAATTTCTTAATTCTTATTCAAGAAACTGTTTAATCTGATAACTATTTTTTTTACATCTTTAAGCATTAATTAAGTTAAGTTTGTTTCTTCTATTTTTACAATATTTTAATTAGGTTTATTTTGGTTCCTACATTTTCTTACAGCTGTTTAATTATAATTAGGTTAATTTTTCTTATATAAATTTATTAGGTTAATTTGTTTTCTATCATCTTTATATGTATTTCAGTGTATTAAATGTATTGTGATTCGTCGTTTGCTTTCATTATTTTTATTTATTTTAAATCTATACAGTCCACTTATTTATTTCAATAGAACCACCCTCAATTTTGAGTTGTCACTTGAAAGTACTATTCTTTCACGGATAGCCCAGCGTATACACTATCTGTAGAAGGACTTCTTGGGCCCTAACATATCGTTCTATATCGTTGAATTTTTTTTTTTCAATAGGGAACCACTCGATGCACCTGTGAGAAATAAGCATCATGCGAATAGCTCGGAAGGCATACCCATCAGATTACCCTGAAGTCGTGAAAGAGGATTCGGCTAAGAGGTATAGTGGTGGAAAAGAAGGATAGAGAAGTGAAAGGAGCCAGGGAGAGGGTGTTGACTCCGGATGAGTGATTGCCGAAAATCCCAGCCACTGAATAAAAGATGGCCGAATACATAGCACTTCTCTTGTCGCTTCTTCTGACGATCCTAGGTCGCGAGGTATTCAGCAATCCGAGCTGTCGGTGCTACGAAACGCACTATGGATAGCAAGGCTTGCTGGAGAGAACGTTCAGATTAAAAGAATTAGTAGGAGGCAGGGGATGCAAAACGAAATCCTAAAACATTTCTATCGAACGAACCCTGAAGTACGAAAAGGCGGAGAAATTACACGAAGAATATTGTAACTAGCCTACAACTCTCTCAACAAGAAATGTATTAGAAAGTAGCAAAGAAGTTGGATGAAACTTCCGCGTTGAACACATAAATTTCAGCCATGGAAAGTGAACCACATCCACTTAGTACGGTTAGTTCTTGTTCATGTCTGATCCATCATTCATTTATTCTCCATTCTGCACTTTCATTCAATAGAAACAACTGTGCCCATGTCTATAAATATATTCTATAGTTTATTTCGAAGTAAACTACTTTATTACGTGGTGAAATTCGTTATGGAATTTAAGAATTACTACACCGAGATTGCCATAAGAATTTATAAATACAAAAAAAAACAGCATTTGTTATTTTCAACGTTTCTTTGATTAATTTATCGCTTTTCATATTACTTAATTGCCTGTAAAGAAATATACAAATTGTTATGCCCTGACTTAGTTATTTGTAAATAATAAACCATTGTGTGATAATTTGCAGCGTGTTTATGTTTTTAATTGAAACTAACAGATAACAATAAAAAATATTCACAAATGCAACATAGTATAATTCAATAGACACCACTTCATGATTCAAAAAATTAAATCAGACAATGGTTTGTTTATCAATAAAACAAAAAGCAAGGCATACCCTGTTTGAAGACGTAATTTTTATTCGTATTATTGATTTTAAATAAGGAAACCTTATTTTGCTTTAAAATTAATGTTCATGGACAAATGTTTTTTTTATAGATTCCTCCCAAAGAAGTAGTCAAAGCACGGTTTTAATATTACCTCCTCAGATGTATTTTGTGTATTGTTCATATCAAGTTTATAAAAAAAAAACAAAAAAACTGGGGACCATATAATTCAACTGGTAAGATCCACATTAAAACCATAGTTATAAAAATTTTATTTTCAAGAAAAGAACCCGATTTTGCATTGTTTGCGATACCGATCAAGCATAATGGTAAAGAAAATCAGGCCCATTAAAATAATAAATAAATAATTTATATTTTCTTGTTCCATCACACATTGTCTAAACATGTTTTTCTTCTATTGCAGATCAACCATAAAAAATTACTTTGGGGCCGTCATTTTGAAAGGTCTAGTAATAATATTTTAGATGCGATCATTCCTTGATGAAACTTAGTCATTGATTAAATAAAACTGTCCGATTCAGTCATAAAACTAACTTAATCACCTCTACGCAAAAAAAGCTCAATGTTTAAATACACACACACACACACACACACACACACACACACATATATATATATATATATATATATATATATATATATATATATATATATTATATATATTGAATTATATATAATACACTCCATTGATGTACCCCATTAATCACTTACCGAACCCGGATTTGGTATGACCTCTAAGGGTACATGGTGCTCGACATGTGTTGGATGGACTTGTAGCTCTAATGCGTAGACATGGTATGTGACGGACAGATGCGCTGTATTCTATTAATGCTAATTCCAGTAATGCATGTTGTTTGTTCCTCCGTACTGAATATACCATGTATATGATGCCTTTACAGTAGCCAAACAGATATCGTAATTAGGTCTAGTTTCCAAAATAATTCGAAACATGTGCAGAGGTGCGTGTATAATGGGTGTTCTTCAGCTACTTTTTATTTGAATTAGTGTGGAACTGGAGCTACGTTGCGAGCTGTATTGAAATTTTAATGAAAATCTTTAAAGAAAAAACAATTGTAAAACATATTATTTTGGACAGGTCGAACTGAAATAAACTGGTTAAAATAAGAAGACTAACATTCAAAACAATTATCTTCCGGATCAATCAGCTATTTTATTTTGTTTTTTAGATCGTTTAGATTGCTATTATTAATTATTTAAAAAATAGCTTTTAACCTGAGATATATATATATACATATATATATATATATATATATATATATATATATATATATATATATATATATATATTTCTGATAATATCAATAATAAAATAAATATTAACCAGTAGTGTCAAAATTATTATTGCAAACTCTCATATTATTAATCCACATGCCAGTCTCTCAACATCGAGCATAGATAGATTGACACACAACAGAATTACTAACAATACATGAGGCATCATGTAGTGTGTACAAAGCTTGTTACATTACAATGGAACTTCATCTATCTATTGTTTGAAGGATCATAGAGTTTGGTACAACATGATTAACCGGAAACACACAGAAATAAATAAATAATGAATAGAAAAATAAACAAAATATTACAGGGTTAATTTGTGTACAAACGCATCAGCAAAGTTTTACTTCCTAACATAAATTCAATTTTCTTCATTATTAAAAAGAAAAGAATTTCTATCGGCATTAAGGGTCATGGCTCACATAGCCTATTGCCGGCCAACCGTTTTATAATCCTCCGAGTGTTTGAACTTTTTATTATTAGTTGTTAAGACGCCTAATACTAATATTCCCTCCATACCGTGTTTACAAATAAATAGTAAATGAATAAATCTTTCTGTTCACACAAGTGCCTAATAGCCGACAGTGGGATTATTATTATTTGATGGTCATTTATTGTGTATAGCGCAAAGTCTTTTTGCTTTTATTTAGCAATGGACATTTATGAGACAGGTAAGGCATTATATTTCCAAACTCGTTATTGAATATACATTGCAATCTACCTGTAGAGTTAATTTAGCAATTTGTAAATGTATGCTCCCATTCAATAACGAAAAACTATATAATCCCCAAGTTACCCCAAGGATTTGTTTGTGGGATTTGTTTCATCAATCCTTCTAGTCTTTAAATATTATAAAGAATGTTTGCGAGTTTTTGCGTTTTGGGTGATACATAATTTTTTTCAGACACAACACTTCGAATCAAATGTTTTACGATCTATAATTTGAAGAGTTTCCTAAATGGTTTAAAATATATCTATTAGCAGATTTAAGCCGCCTCGAGCCAATAATTAGATTTTTGTATTATTTTTCCCGCATTCTGGGACTATAAACATAAAATGTAGAGAAGTTTTAGAATTTAACAAATAAATTAGATTTTTTACCACTTTGCGCTCGCCAATGGTGACAAAATATTAATTATTTTTAATAATATTTTCTTATGATTTTTTAAATATTTTTTGCCGGCTTCTGAGACCCCAAAGGTTAAATATGGACATGTTTCAGAATTTTGTCCGCCTAAATAGGTAAATATTTGCCACTGTGCACCGCAAATCCGGCTATGTGTGCCTTAGCCTTGCCCCAACTGTTAATATCCACGACCCGTTTCGCCTTCAATAAATTAAATACTTCAGTCACTAGTAAGCTGAAAATTACTAAATAATCGAACTGATTTGGGCAATAGCAAACTGACAAGCATGACGGAGGATGGTATCCTTCGTTCAGTCACATCGGTTAGCGAAGATCTCTCATACAGTACCTTTTTAAACTCTTTTCTATTTTAATATTTTTTATTATTGTATAATTATCGTAAGTAATCCATTGCTATTTCTAGTAAACAGTAAAGGAACCAGTATTAACCTAGGAGTACCCCCACTAGCTGGGGCGAATTCGAATGTACGAATATTTCATTTTTATCAAGAATGTTGATTAAAAACCTTAAACATAATAGAAAACTGAAACTGAAAATTAAATCGATTTTACTGCATCAATTAATTCATTAGATAGAGACAAATTAAATTTTAAAAAGTAATTTACATTACGTATTACGTAATTTAAGTTATTTATGAAATGCTACAGCATCAATCGGTCGCGAGTAACCGAAATTCTACATTGAATTTGTTGAATTGAACTATGTTGAATGCTTCGTATATACATAATTTTTTTTTTAACTATTCAGAATTTCAGATTTACTCTTACAAAAATATTGAGGTATCCTACAAATAATTTGCTTATACAATAACTTATTTCATAGTTCGTATATCTGAAAGTTAATTAATACTTTTCCCAAATAACTTTCGCAAAGCACATTTATAACCTATGATAGGAGTAATAAAATATACTTTCTTCAATAACCCATTCTATTAATTTTATCGGGTAATAAAAGAACAACAATAAAAGAAATTTCTCATGAAAATATAAAATATCTTATTACTACTTTGTTCTTTATTCTATTCAGAACATAAAAATATATCTTATATTATTTATTTTGTTTTATGATTTACCCCTTATAATATAACCAAGCTAAAATATAATTCTAATATTAAAAAGCTAATCAGTTTTATTGTTGTGTAAAATATATATCTAATACACTTGGATGTAAAACCTTTACCAATCTACTAAATGCTATTCGATTGGTTAGTAGTGAAAGTCGAACGTGACACGAGCTAAGGTTTTATTGCTCAGTGTTTATCTCGGAGCAGAAAAGACTTTCAAAAAAATACGAGTAATCTCTCGGTATAAACACGCCCAAACAACAAGTATCACAAAACTTTACATACATTCGCGAATATATACATGGAACAAAGTCGGAGAATTACACATTCCGTAAGTTTGGTAGCACAATCAACATATAACTGGGAAAGTGCAATATGCAGTGAAAATATTCAGGATCTAAATGAGCTTTCTCTTAAAAAAGAGTTTGTTCATAGCGGCATTTCCAGGTTAATGGTTTAGAGAGTGAGTGCGAGGAATGGTTAGTCGGGTGAAATGTTGAACCAAAATGACTCGCGCTTCTTTTTGTAGAAACCCATCGAGGTAGGATTCACTCGTCTTTCGATGTAAAAGTGTCGGTTGTGGTTATCTAGGTTTAAAAAAAAAAATATCCTTAACCATTACTTATTTCAAACACTACGTTCAGCATTCTATGATGTTAATAATTATATTGGGTTGTTTCACATGAAATGTCCGTTTTTATAGTTTCTGAAATACATAAAGGATTTTGCAGGTCTTGCAGGAATGTTTACATATTTAAAGTAAACATTAACTAATCCTCTACCTTTGTATTATAAACATTAGCTTCCCAATCAATTACCCACTTTTTAGTATACCTCTAAATATGAACATGGAAACAAGCGATTTTCGAGTAATATTTTTGTACGAGTTTAAACTCTTCCATTCCGCAGCTGAGGCCCTAGAAATATTTGCAAGGCGTTTGGAGATGGGAGTGTTAATGAACGGACCATTAGCCGTTGGTTTTCTAAGGTTTGAGCTGGGGATACCGACTTGGAAAACTTGAAAAATGTGTAGAAAAAGAAGGGAAATACTTCGAATAAAATTATGTTGTTTTCATATCGTATTTTAAATAAAAATCCTTTACCTTGAAAACGGACATTTATGTGACACAACCCAATATTAATATTAGTAAATTTTTTTAAAACTTTATTTATTGGGTTGTAAAATAAGTTTGTAACGTTTTTCAAAATTTCAATTTAATCCTCTTTGTATGCATGTTCACTTGGTCAATAATGTTTACATATTCTAAAAAAGTATTAGTTAAGGTGCATTTATCCATCAGTTTCCACCAAGATTCCTTACCTTTAAGTGGTATTTTATCTGCTAAAAATGGACGAGAAAAAAATTAATTTTCGTCATTTAATGATTTTTTTTTCCGAAAAGAAAAATCTGCTGCAAAGACGGTTAACAAAATTTACAGCGTGTATCCCTTAGGAGAAAGTACACAAGTGATGTGTATTATTATTTTTTTTTTTTTACTCGCCCCAATACATCTATATCATGTAGATGTATTGGGGTGAGTAAAAAATAAATGAGCGTTTTAAGTATTAAAATTAACTTGATTCTTTATTTAATTCAAATAAGTTTTAGGAATCAATGTATTGTCCATTTTGCCCAATGGTTGGTTGGTTGCCATCTAGAAGCCAGCTGTTGAATTCCCGACCGATATCAAGCTTTGTGTTTTGGATTGATACAGTTTACTACCCCAATTTCGACTTACTCCAATGTACGTAAAGTTTTCATGTTAAACATATTTTAGGTAACGAATTTTCAAGATAAAATCCCATGTGGAATTCGTTAAGATACGTGTATTTTCAATAGAGGTATTGAAGAAAAGTTTGAAATATTGAAGGATATACTATATATTTAAAACATTAACGAAATATTTGAATATCTTTCTGATAAGCATGCTTCTCAGTGCTTATACTATTTAATTAATTTAAATAGAGCAATAGTCAACTTTTCTGATATTTAAAATCTTAACTGAAGCACTCTTGAAAAAAATCACAGAGTAACTTACTGAGACCAAGGCGATGATGCCTGTTCCTTATTACCTGTAACAAATTTAAAAAATTAATAAATAAGTAAACGGCATTAAAAAAATAGTTTAAAAAAAACAAATACATAAACATTTAAAAGTTAACATTTAGTTTTGGGGTCCAAATGAATGCTATAATTATAAATACACTTACTTCATTGATGTCAGTATTTGTTTTTAATATTGTTCTTTTTTTTTTTGTCTAATTTTTCAATTAATTCAATAAATAACATGATGAAGGATAGTTTCATAAACCTAAAAGGATTTAGATTCATAGTGGCTATGATCCACAAATTGCCTCTAACAGTTTTTTTTAATCGAGATTCTTAGCTTCAATCGTTAGTAGGATAAAAGTGAAAAACATTCATATGATTCGTTACAAATATATTTTAAATATACTATAAATACAATATTACAAATATATTTTTATAATAAATAATTCACTGTAAGTATTTTTCAAACTTGTATTCACATTTTCAATATATTGAAGTAAAGCAGCATTTTTCTTAGTTGTATTAAGAAAATAAAACACCAATTTTTTCTTTCAGAACGTAGGTTCATTCCTTACTAAGTAGTTTGATATCATAACAATCTATTATGCGTGTGATTTTCAGATTCATATCTGGTCCCCCAACAGAGATATTGCAGGTAAAAAAAAAAATTCCCAAAATTATTTTTTTTTTTTTTTAAATGTATATTATCTTAAGGATGAGCATCTCACCATTGATACTGTATGTTGTATTATTACAAAAAATATTGAGCTGTAGGAGTTATCCTTTTTATGCAAAACTGCCGTTTAAAAATTGAGGTTTTTTTTAAATTATCGATCAATAACTTTGAGCTATAAAAAATACTTCAGGAAAAGCATAGATAGATGGAAAAAAGATAGATTTTAAAGGTTTTAGTTTTTCGCACTCAAAAAAGCACTCCTTAACTTCTTTTTCTTACACATTTATTTTTCTTCACAATCTATTACATAGTTTTCTACGTTTCTGGGTTCTTTTACCGTTATCAAGACTTTTTTTAAAATCACTTTTTAACACAACACACTATATTTCATATCTAGCTTACTACTATTCGTCCTATTTGATTTTTATTGGCTTGCTTTTAGTTGAACGTTTGGTTAACAGTTAGCAAATAAACATCAAATAGGACGAATAGCAATAAGCTAGATATGAAATATAATGTGTTGTGTGTTAAAAAGTTATTTAAAAAAAGTCTTAATAATGGGGAAAGAACTCCGAAACGTCGAAAAAATATGTGATAGATTGAGAAGACAAATAAATGTGTGTAAAAGAAAGTTAATGAGTGCTTTTTTGAGTGTGAAATATCAAATGAAACTTCCTAAAATATTATTATAAAAGAAAAGAATGGTTTTAGTTTGTAGACCGTATTGTATGAATGAGATCCTGTAGCACTATTATTATTGTCTATTATGACAAATTGTAATATATACGAATAAAAAAACAAAATAAAACAAAAAAACAAAAGTTTGTAGACCGGAGTATGCTGAACTAAATGTTTCATATTTGAAAAGCATAGGAAAAGGCATTATTGAAAGATTTAAAAAACTGCAGATACTTGCAAGTGCGGAAAAAACCTTTGCTTTATAAACATATTACTAAATGTCGTCATTACTAAATGACAAATATATAAAAACGTAAAATATTATTTTTGAGTCTATAAAACATTTTTCTTTTTTTTTAGATCACTTGGTATGGAATGACCCAGGACGAAAATGTATCTACCACTGTTTAATATCGATCATAATCGTTATTTTAGTTTCAAATTCATATCAACTAAGCAATAAATTTTTCATATTTTTATCTTATTTTTATTTAGTGATTCATCAAACTATTTATTTTATCCAATTGTTCGTTGTTGACGAAGGTTCTTGTAGAGGTTTAGGATAAAAGGTTTCAGAGGAGGTAGCCATCCTCTGGAAAACACAACAGCTGGGACTCGCTCTTCTGGAAGAGTAGCACTTAGCCCAAAGGACCCAGATCTATCCCACTCCAAACCGAATTAGTTCACCAAAACCATTTGGAGAAGAAACTAAAGCGATTCCGGGAAATTACGGGTTTAGTAGGTCTTTTTATGTTTATTTTGATTCCCATCAAGAATAAAAAGAAGAGAAAAAAATCAATCTAATGAAAAAAAAAAATCTGGTGCGTGCAACACACGACTTTCACTTACCTTCGTTATTTATATCAATTTGAGAATATTGAACAAATTTAAAAACGAAAATAAATTTTTAAAGAATTATTGAAATTGGATTTTAATAGAAACATGTATTTTAATAAATTATCTACGACAATCAGTTGTGTTTATCGACTTTTCATCATTTTCCGTTATTTTTTACAATATGTATGAGATAATATTCTTTTTTTTTTAATCTTTAGCTTTCCAATGGTACATTACACATGTATATTACTGTTCTTAAGTTAAAAAACAAATAATTGCATTAAAAAAATATTTTTGCAGTTATCTTCTTTAATTGGATATCAAATCCGTTCAACTTTTATATTTACCTGTTTTTTAGCAATGCTAATCAGAGATAATATGGTCAATTTTATAAAAACTACAAAATTAAAGGTACTTTAGTAGAAGAAATTTTTAAATATTGGAAGTTGAGCCCTGTCAGACTATTTTAATCAGAATGAAACCCAAGGCCCGTCCAATTTTACACCGATATAGCGTGTTGAAATTTCAGTGTCATAGGACTTTTCGATTACGCGCGGGAGTTACCACACACACGCACGCACGCACACACACACACTTTTTGCGGGACTTGGTTATTAGGACTCAGGGGACCCTAAAACGTGTATTTCTGTTGAAAACTATAATAATAATAATAATAATAATAGGCTTATCGAACCCGAAGGTTCGATGCCGATACCACCAAACTTCGCCTGCACAGACTCGTCCAATGTTCGCCGGTCAAGCCCAAGCCCCTGAGATCAGTCTTGATGCAATCCTCCCATCGACGCTTCGGCCTACCTTTCGGACCCCTACCAGTCGGATTAGCGAATACCAACTTTCTCGGAATCCGATCCTCACCGAACCCAACAACTTTACGCGCCCATTTGAGTCTCCGAGATGCTATCAACTCAATTATATTCATAGGGTACAGACTCTGCATCTGTTGAAAACTGGAATTCGAAAATTTTCACAATCGCAATACTTCTCCTTACCGTATATTTCATATATAGTTAAGTTAGTTAATGTATTTAACGTCCATTTATGCTGCTGTGGTTAATCGGACGATGCTACAGTGGGAGTCGTACAATTTTGCCTACCCAGGTTTAATTAGGATAGGGATCTTTAACGAGTACCTGACATCGCACAGGCTCGGAACCACGTGTTAACGTCCCCTCCGAAGGTAGGCATAATTAAGGATTTTGTACTCCCATTAAAAAATCCTTGGGCCATCTGTGGGTTTGAACCCGGGACCTTGAGCATAGGAAGCTGTTATGCTTACCAACATGCTAATGGTAACCCCCTTATATATAGATATGTGAAAGTATAAAGTCGTCGAAAACAATAAACATTATTTGTTTCTATCGAAACTGAATTATATATATATATATATATTTTTTTTTTTTTTTTTTTTTTTTTCATTAAAATGGTCATCTAGGAGAGAAGTAAGTAAAATCTATGTGCTGTACACCTCCATTGTTCTGTGCTTTTCGTCCCTACAATTTGTTTGGTTATTGAAATACGTTAAGATCATTAAAACTGTCATGAAAGGTTAGTAATAGTCAGGATAGGTTGGATAGGAAATAACCCGTGTAGACAGGACCCAGTAGCCTCTGACCTTGAGCTACCTTATGCACGTATAATTCCCGCGAATCTGATTTGTGACGGTCACGTAAGCTTGTCTGTGGTTTCTCGTCAGAAACAGAGGATTGTGAGTCCGCTAAAGTACTTGACAGTATGGTTTGGATGATTATAGGTTTTATAAGGAAAAGTTGGTTGGGGATGCAGTCATCGAAACACTTCAATTTAAGCGTTAATTTGAACTTGTCATTAAACGATAAGCATCTGCAAATTATAAGGAGCCATCGCTCCGAAGGAGTGACTTAAAAACAAACATTTTATTTAATATATCTGGTTCTAGTAAACGTAGAAAAAAAAAATACTGAGCTTGAGTTTATGCTTGGCATGGCTCAGTAAAGCACTGATGATGGCTCACAAACTTGAGCCGAAACGTCAGCAAAATTTAAATATTTAGAAAAAAACTTATAATAAATTATTTTTGTTGGATATAAACTCCAATGAGATCGGCAAGAAATAATTAGTTCATTAAACTATGTAAAACATTCTGGAAAAGTCTTTTAACTTTTATATTAAGCATGTGCTCTCAAGATTTAGCATTAATGTGATGTAAGAAAGATTTAACATGTCGGCGTCCGTAGAAGGCAGCCGAGATGAAAATTACCTCGACTACTACATTGAATAATTAATTTCATCTGTTATTCACTTGGCATATTCAACAAGGCACAATTAGAGCTATCCTTCTGCATAATGGAGCCGCTCTTTCTTATTCACATTCCATGCTAAGATTTATAATATTCAATGGGGAGCCTTCTCAGGCTGATGACTATTTTATTGTTGACGTTTCAGATCAGACTCGTCTTGCCAGGTGGAATGATTAAATTATATACTCATAAGTGTTGTTTTTGGTTCATGGTTTAAAAGATCCCATCAAACTGACTTAATTTTTAACTCACTATTATTTCATTGATATTAATAGTTAATTATTTATTTATTCTTGGACTAGTCCCTTTAGAATAACATAATAAAATATATTTAAAAAAATTGATAATAGTAATAAATTGAAATTTAGCTTCTAATAATAATAATTCTAATAGTTAATAACACCGGATTTCTGGCACTAGTCAGATTCTCTACTCATGTACTGTATGTTTGTGGCGCTGGGATCCTTGGATTCCCCTTTTCCCTGTACAAGTGGAGGGAAAGGCCCAGTCTGGGGCTCCTTTAGCAGATTGTTAATATTGTATATACTTATGATTGTGTGAATAGTGGTAATTTATTTCTCAGTTCGTATTTATCTCAATTTTAAGTTGTATTTTTATTTTTGTATTTTTTAGTTTTTTAATGTTTATTTATTTTTTTATATTTTATGTAATTTGACTTTATCACTATTTTCTGTACATATTGGGTGAATGTGGTCTCATATCACTATTACTACAGTTCATTTAGAAACAAATTGTAATACTTCTCAATAAATATTTAAAATTAAAAAAATAGTTAATAACAAACTAGAAAAGAAATAAAACATTGCATATATACAAATTCTACGAATAACAATATTGGTAGGATTTTGATCAAATAATATAGATAAATGTGCTAATGCAACACAAAATAAATAAAAAATAGTATAATTTAATACTATGTGTTCTTAATATTTTTTTATTGAACTTTATAAATCTATTTCAGTTCTTTGGGAATCGGACAGTAAGGAAGGATGAATAGACGGAATTTAAAGGTCGGAAGAGTATCTGAGTGACGAATATATGAAGGAATATAATTCCATATGGAGGAGGAACGCATTAGGAAGGATCTCTCGAAAGATGCGATTTTATGGGGCGTAATATACAGGTCTGAAGGCCGCGAACGAGGGTTGCGGGAGTGGACGGAGGATTTTAAGAAAACATATCTGAGATGTGCGATGGGCGGTGGAATCAAAGAACTTGGAAGAGGAAGGGTGTATGGAAGGACTTAAAACAGTATGAAGGGGAAATCCACCCAACTGTTCTTAGAATCGGATGACAAAATTGTTACTAACCCATATTATAGCTCTAGCCCACATTTAGTTACTCTCCTCTACTAATAGATCTCCAACGATTGAAAAAACTACCAT
Organism: Piezodorus guildinii; assembly: GCA_023052935.1. Taxonomy (NCBI): domain Eukaryota; kingdom Metazoa; phylum Arthropoda; class Insecta; order Hemiptera; family Pentatomidae; genus Piezodorus; species Piezodorus guildinii. Next base: position 133,116,440 of record CM041293.1, on the reverse strand, counting down.
ATAGGTTCATCTGGTAAGAGCTTAAGAAGTGTCCGTACAAAGTAGTATACTATAAGACCAATCAATATCTATTAGGAGAAGTGCGTTGGTTGGGAGAAAGAAAATGGACAGCACCTGTTTCCTTCGTGACATGAACATATGGCTCCTGTATCTATCCGAAAGCACTTACAGCCTCGGCAAACAGCGCTAGAATGTGAGATGAGGAAGGTAAGAACGTTTTTAAATGAGCTTTCTCTATAACAAGAATATTCTGTATTTATTTTGAGAAAAATCCACATAAACAAACCTCTGACTAATTAAAAAAAATCTAGTGCTACTTTCACTTACCTTTTACCACTTATCTTAATCAATTTAAGAACTATAAAATAAACTTAAAGTTAAAATAGGTTTAAAGCAAAGTTAAAGTTGGAAACATATGATTTAGATTAGATACGAGAGCAATATAAAATTGTTATTGTTTGTTTATTTATTTAACGTCGCTTTATGCTGCTATGCCTAATCCGACGATGCTACAGTGGGAGTCCTAAATTTTGCCTATCCAGGTTTTATTAGGATAGGGATCTTTAACGAGTACCTGACATCGCACAAGCTCGGGACCACCTTTTAACGTCCCTCCGAAGGACGGCATAACTAAGGATTTTTACTCCATTTAGAATCCTAGTGCTACCTGCAGGCTTAAACCGGACCTTGGTATAAGAGGCTGTTATGCTAACCACCCTGCTACAGGTAACCCCTAAAATTGTCATTTATAATTATCAGTGACAAGTTTTATGCCCTATTCGTCATTTTAAATTAATTCCTGACAAATTAAAAACTTTACTGTGCTCTTTTTATTTTGTCCAAACCTAAATGTGTCTTATGCAATAGACTCAGAATAAAATGCTTTAACGCAGCCAGTACAATGACCTATTCACCAAATATAATGATTCATTTTCTCTACAAATGTTATTAAGAAGCTTATAAAAATGAACTACTTCGGGAGCTATAGGTGATTTTAGCTTCGATGGTTTAGAATTTAGCTATCTATCAAAGTCTTTTTAGTTTTAACTACGAATTTCTAATAGAGAATATTTATCCACCGTGAAATTTATCGTAGCTCCTAAACAATGCACCCTCTCCAGCATAGATGGGTCATCATTAGAGCCAGATTTGATAAAATTACAGGAAAACTTTTACAACTTTTAATATCAGAAAGTATCTATTTTTATAATCTTTAGTTTCCAACGGCGTATTATTTATCTACATTACTGTTATTATGTTAAAAATAAACAAAAAATTACATTAAAAACATAGTTTTGATCCTTTCTCCCTTAGGTGGTTGACAATTTTGCTCAACTTTTACATTTAGCTGTTTTAAACCAATCCTAATAAGATTAAATGATTTTTTTTTTAAATCTATAAAATTAAATTGTACTTTTGAAGAGGAAAATTTAAAATATCGGTATTTAAGCTCTGTCTACCTATTTCAATCAGAATGAAACCTATATGATATTAAATCCCATTAAATTTTACATCCATATAGCAAGTTTAATCAAAATCGTTTGAACCGTTTTTATGGGAATCTTACAAAGGTACAAAATGCAGGGTATAAAGTGGCTCATCTAGTTTGCCAATATTTTTGAAAAAGTTGCTCCAACATCTCGTTATACTTGTTAATAGTACTATAATACTTCACATTCGCTTGATGCGGAATAACGCAGTTGCGAACAAAAACAATAATATCTACTGAAAACACTGATTTTCTTTAGTTCTAAAATTCCATAAAAAGAAAGTATAAAAGGTCATTGTTTCGAATAAAACGGCTTTGATTTATAAACATGTTTAATCAAGTCACGAAAATTTTATGTAGATCAACTTGACATAACTATAATTGTCTAAAAAAACTTAATTATGTTATCTTTCAATATAAAAGAACTGAGATTGTGTCGTTATCCTCAATCAATTCTATTCATTAGTTTCCAGTTCATACAAGATAAATATTAACATTACATTTACTTCATTTTGAATTAGAAATGTCTACACAAATTGAGAGGAATGGATAATAGCACGATTGAAAGTTGTACCGATTAAAATAGAGGACATTGAAAAATATTTTCATCAAAGTAATCCTTGATGTCTTAAATCTTAAAATGTTCGTTCGCAGTGAAGTAAAAGGGCTTGAGCATCTCTATCCTAATCAAAAGCAGTTTAGAAACGACAACAATCATTTTGGATGGGACAATATTGACCAACGGAGTCGGAAATGGACAGCCCTGGGAAGCAGCCGGTTCTAAGTCGATTCTTGATTGGACGGCAACCCCCACAATCAAAACAATCGCCGATCGACCAACCGGAAACTGTCTCCCATTTAATGGACTACAAGCAAGAATATTGAACAGAACGATGGACGATGCAGGATTTAGATTTTTTGTATTTAAATATTAATTTATATTTATAAATGAAAGTACCATTGTACTCACTTTTCCTGTCACCGCAGTATCTAAAAAAATCTGGAAAGGGCAGCAGACGACATTCAGTCACCTCCGTTTTTTAAATTGATTAAAGAATTTTCAAACACTGTTAGAGATAAAAATGAGTGAAACCATTAAAGAATTAATTAAATTGAATTTCTATAGAACAATGTATTTTATTAAAAAATCTATTATATCTTTATCTAAAGTAATCAGTTAGTTTTATCGGCTTTTTATCACTCTTTATTAACTTTTACAAGCTTGTGTATAAGATAATATTTTTTTATAAAATGTTAAGCTTTCCAACGGTATATTATACATGTATATTACTGTTCTTATGATTAAAAACAAAAAAATGCACTAAAAAATATATTTTTTCAGTTTTCTCCTTTAGTTAGTTATCAAATTTGTTCAACATTCTTATTTTGCCACTTTTTATCAATAATGATAAAAGTATAGGGGTATTTTTTTCTGAATCTATGAAATAAAAGGTACTTTAAAGGAAAAAACTTTTAAATATCGGCATTTAAGCCCTGTCATACTATTTCAATCATAATGAAACCTATTTGATATTAAAGCCTAACTAATTTTATATCGAAAAAGCATATTTAATCAACTGTTTTTGAGAAAATCTTAAAAATGTGCAAAATGCCATGGTAGAAAGTGGCTCTTCTGGTAGGCTGATTTTGAAGAAAAAATCGCTGTAACATCTAGGGCGTATAGTTTTCTTAAATATAAAATTTTAGTTTCATACGACTTTTCGTTTTGCGCTGGACTTACCACCCACACAGATATTTTTTCGGACTTGGTTATTTGGACTCAGAGAATCCTAAAACGTGTATTTCCGATGAAAACTGGAATTAGAAAATTTTCCCGATCGCAATACTTTCCAAATATATAATATACATTAAGATGATTCATATATAATTAAGTGAAAGTAAAAAACGACTAAGCTTTGGGCACCTAGTTACCAAAAAAGGCACTAGATACTGTGGTTTTAGACGCGTGTATCCTTAAGTCACCAAAAAATATAGTTACAAGATAGTCGGAGGTGCTGAAGAACAATATAAGGTTCGACAACCTGAGCAGTAGGATACGTTAGTTCTAATTCTGGGGTCACTTCCGGCTACCGTGAGATCTCACTTCATTTCAAAGAGTTCACTACACTCATGTATTCGGGCTATTAATAGCACGTATACCAATCTACGTCTAATTGAAATAATTGTAGATCACGCTTTTGGTTTATTATTTTCAATGATGAACCTTTGTAATCTACAAAAAAATAAAATAAATAAATGAAAAAAAATATACCCCCTCAAAATTTCCCTTCTAGATACGTAGAACCCAAGTAACGAATAAAAAAAAATCATTTGTTCGCCATACGCACTCCGTTGTCCGCGAAATTTCTGCGAAACTATTGAACTATTTTTTTCGAATTCGCCACAAAAATACTAGGGCATGCAACGATGATCCTATAATCCAGACGTTAATATATGCTGATTATTTTAAAAATAGCAGCCGATTAAAAGTCATTTAATTAAATAATTCAGTTATTTTTGAAGATAGAGAGCAAATTTATTAGTGTTTTTTAACCAAAATAAACGCAAATAATTACAAAAAAAAAAAGTGAAAAAAGAATAGAAACAAAATTTAAATTTAAACGAAAATTGGCTCTTCTGGCAGGTTGTTTGATAAAAAAAAATTGTGTATTATCTCAGGCATACATGCTTCTAAAATATAAAATTCCATTTTTATAAAACTAATGGTTTTCGAGTTAGACTTCCCACACACACACACACACACACAGAACTTCTTTCGGGGTTTGGTTTCAGAGGATCGTAAAACATTTATTTCCGTTGAAAACAGGAATTCAAATATTTTAGCGATCGCAATACTTTTCCTTACAATATTTCATATATATGTAAGTGAAAGTAGAATAAAAAAAAATAGTATTAAATATTAAGTATCAATTTGTTTCACGATACTCTGAGCATTACTATATACAATTCCCCCCTAACAGCCAAAGAGGCACTGGCCTGATAAGATATCAGTCTTTTTTTACTTCCTCTATCTAATAATATCATCGATTATATAATCGATAATTTTTTTTTTGCCTCACATATTTAATAAGGCCAAAATAAACACCTCTTATCTCAGTGCTGTTATCTCCAGAGCCCCGACAAAATCGGGCAGGACTGAATGGAAAAAGGTGTCCATTAGAGCTTCTATTTTTAGAAAAGTTACGCTCCTTAACTGGTTTATTCAAAGAATGCGATAGAAATTCAATATATAATATATATATATACACGTCAAACCATTCGAAATCGTCCAGATCTTGCCGATCAACATTTTTGATTTTCATTATTTTTTGACTAGTTATTTTCTATTCTTTCGTGGATATAACACCATAAACAGAAAAAAATTCTGCCCAATACTTTTAGTGTTGCAGCCGTTTTAAATCAGCTTCATGGGCAAAAGATAAGGACATTCTTTGTATATTTTGTCCTCATGACTCATTACTTAAATAGTGAAGAAAGAAAGAAACACTAAAAGTATTGGCCAGATTTCGTATTTATTTATAGTTTTATATTCACAAAAGGATTGAGAATAACTGTTCGATAAATCATGAAAATAAAAAATGTCGAGCTGCAAAATTAATGACAATTGGACAATTTCAAATAGATTGACCCGTATTCAACTTCAAACAAAGCTTGATCGCGGGTGATTTCTATTCGTATATAATTTTTCAAATCATAAAATACAAGATGTACAAAATACAAATTTATATAAAGATGATAATTATAGGAACATATGTCTACAGCTACTTGATAATTCTTCTAAAAGGCCAAGAACCTTCCACACTCTACTGCTCGTAGTTAATTCAATCTGTCTAAATATAATTATAGATCAACGTACTGAATCAGTAAGAGGCACTAAATATATATTGAGGTAAACTAATTTTTAAAAATCTGGTGCGAACAACACACGACTTTCACTTACCTCGGCAGTTAAAATCAATATAAAAATATTATAAAAAGTTAGATTTGAAAAAAGTTTAAAGAATTATATTCAGTTTCGTTGGAAACATATGTTTTATATTAAATAGTATAACAATGTAAAATTGTTAAGTACAATAATCACTTAATTTTATGCCCTATTCGTAACTCTTCATTACCTTTGTATATAAGGTAACATTTTTTCTCAAATCTTTAGCTTTCCATCGGTACATTATACCGATCGAAAAAAAACAACAACCTAAAACATATTTTTACTATTTTCTTTTCTAGTTGGTAATAACATTTGTTTGGGGAGCCCGTGGCTGAGTGGCTAGCGCGCTAGTCCCTCATGCTACAGGTTCTGAGTTCGAATCCCAGTCCCGGCGGGGCTTTTATAAGGATGTAAAAAAATGGGGATTCACGCACAGCCTCTCCCCCGGGTATGTGAGACCCGTCAGCCAAATGGTGGCCACTCACAAAGTTAGTCGTAGGGAGTGATGACCCTACACTAAAAATTGCATCGTGAAACGTCAGTGTTAACTCGCAGGAGTTTACACCACGAGGTCCAGGGCCTACACGGCCTGTCGCGCCATTGGAAGAAGAATAACATTTATTTAAATTGCATATTTATTTGTTATTTATCAATGCTAAAAGCATCAAATGTTTCATTTTTTCGAATTTACCAAACAAAGGTTACTTCAAGGAAGAAATTTCGAAATCTCGGCATTTAAGCCCAGTCACACTATTTTAATCAGAATGAAATCTACATCATATTAATGCGCATTACATTTTGCATCGTCAAAATCGTTTTACTTTATCAATCGTTATAGATTTTATTAAGAAAATCGTAAAAAAAAAGTGCTAAATGTATTCCATAAAGGGACTCTTCTGATTTCCTTATTAGAAAAAAAGCATTTTTAGGTTCTGTTCAATAAAAAAAAAAACTCTCAATTTTACACTCAACAATCCTTTTTTTTTTTTTTTTTTTTTTGTCTCACCTACGTTTTGGCCTTTGCCATTTACCAGGATCCTTCCTACTAACATCATTTATCTTAAAATTAAGAGATAATCAACATTTTATTTTCACACTGTTATAGAACATTATGGATACCTTTAATCAGTCTTGTATATTGCACATATAAAAATATATTTTGTCACATTATAAAACAATCTGGTGCGGGCAACACACGACTTTTACTCACCTCTATTTTAAAATCAATGAAAGAATTTTCAAATACAGTTAGAGATAAAAATACGTGAAACTATTAAAGAATTAATTAAATTGAATTTATATATAGAAACATGTGTTTTATTAAAAAATCTATTATATTATTATCTAAAATAATCAGTTAGTTTTATCGGCTTTTCATCACTCTCTAATTACTTTTAAAAGCTTATGTATAAGATAATATTTTTCCTAAAATCTTTAGCTTTTCAACGGTATATCATACATGTATATTAATGTTCTGATGTTCAAAAAATAAAAATTGCATTAAAAAAATACTTTTTTAGTTTTCTCCTTTAGTTGGGTATCGAATTCATTCAATTTATATAGTTACCTGTTTTTCATCAGTGGTAACAAGATAATATAGTTATTTTTATAGAATCAACAAAATTAAAGGTACTTTAGAGAAAGAAAATTTAAAATATCGGCATTTAAGCACTGTCAGAACATTTTAATCAGAATGAAACCTATATGATATTAAAGCCCATTGAATTTTGCATCGATATAGCGAGTTCAAACAAAGTCTAAAAAAGGTGCAAATTATATAGGTATAAAGTATAATATATGATATATAAAGCTTCTGGTAAGCTCATTTTGATGAAAAAGGTTTTGTAACGTCTCGGGCGTATATTTGTCTTAAATATGAAATTTCAGTCACAGAACTTACCGTTTCCGTCCGGGAGTTACCACACACACACACACACACAGACCTTTTTGCGGGACTTGGTTATTTGGACTCAGGGGACCCTAAAATGTGTATTTCCGTTGTAAACTGGAATTCGAAAATTTTCACGATCGCAATACTTTCCTTTAGTAAGAATATAGTAAGTGAAAGTAAAATATATTCTTTAGGCCGAAACCAGCCTTTTTATTATCTACTGGATTAAGGTAATATACCTTTTCACTTCTTACAACATTTGATCTTCAAAACATTATTTTTCCTTATCTTTACTTAGAAAGTGATCATTTAAAAAAAAACACAATTATAATTGAAATTAAAGATATAGTTCAAGGATTTTTTATTATAGTTATATTTCATTGTGTATCAACTCTCTAATGTGAGACCGTGGCTCAAGTTCAGTAAACAAATACGTGTATTATGTTTGGCTACTTTTGGAATTTTCGAATTTTGTAAAAAATGCATACCACCCTCCCATCTTGAAACATAAATAAGAACGACTAAAACTCTCCCTAAATAAATGGTGCTCTCAAAGCCAATGTAATATTCAGAGACAGTTAAGAAGCAGGCGAAAGAAGACGTCCTTTAGGAACGGCTGTTTTGACAAAGTAAACTCAATTTTGCTTCCATTTGATAAGGGACGTTAAAGCTATAAGTTCTCAACACCCAGAACAAACAAAATCCCCGATTGAGGAATCAAATAAGGTAACATCAATCATTTCTACATGACTCAAGGGCATAAATATTAGCGTACATTCTTCATAGATAATTAAAAATAAAATAAAATTACAAATTAAATGACTGCCTAGGGACTATAAAAATTGATTTCTCGGCAATAAAATGTACGTCGTTATTTAATAAATACTTATATATATATATAAAATATTGATAACACATTAATTATTGTTTAATAGCACTAATTACATATTTGATTAATAATCAATTTATTTTAATTAAAGCAATATTGTTTGAAATACGTTTTTCGCCTAAAACGATTAAACAGTTATTTGCAATATGTTGTAATTATTACCATAAATGCAGTGTAATTAACCGCATATGGATTCGAATTCCGATCTTCTGTGTGATAATTAAAAAAAAAATCAATCATTTCTGGTTGATTTATCATCAAAAAATTTTAAATATTATGATTTCTTTTTTTTATCTTATCTTTTTTTTATTTGCACCTTTTAACGATCTAAAGAAACAAACAGAGAATGTGCTGGTGAAAGTAAATAAGTATGATATGTTAGGCATGGAGTAAGACAGAGACAAAAACACTCCTTTCTATGCTTGAATCGTTTCTTTAAATAAGCAGATCTCTCATCCATTTCCTTTTCAGCTCTCTTCTGATATGACAATAGCAGTTCGTGTTCTAACTTGAGTCACGTGTGTGAGCTTTATAGTGCACGCGTTTTGGGGGATGAAAACCTTAAAGGCGAAAGGCCTAAAACGCGTGAAGTATAAACTTGCTCTTAGAGGAGGCTAAAAATTTACTGAATGAGCTTATTTAGACTACTTAGAAACTGGTACAATTGTGGTGAATTATAATTATTTGCTGGTGACCAATAGTGAATTTTCCTCCTCTTGCCTACTGAAGAATGTTTTCTTGTTGGAGATTTGTTTTCTACTTGATGTTGATTGAGTAATTAAAGTATTATGATCAATAAAATGTGGAATGCAGTGTTTTATAAATAAAATTTAGTAATTATATACAGTATATTATTGAATTAAATAATAGTCACATTTTTTAAACGTTTGTAGAAAATATCATAGTTTTATTTTTACTTTCCCTTACTATATATAGTAAGGGGAAGTATTGCGATCGTGAAAATTTTCGAATTCCAGTTTTCAACGGAAATACACGTTTTAGGGTCCTCTGAGTCCAAATAACCAAGTCCCGCAAAAAGGTCTGTGTGTGTGTGTGTGTGTGTGTGTGCGTGTGTGTGTGTGTGTGTGGTAACTCCCGGGGGGAAACGGTAAGTCCTATGAAACTGAAATTTCATATTTAAGACAACTATACGCCCGAGACGTGACAAAACTTTTTTCATCACAATGAGCTTATCAGAAGAGGCACTTTATACCATGCATTTTGCACCTTTTTTCGATTTTCTCGAAAACGGTTCCGACGATTTTGATTAAACTCGCTATATCGATGTAAAATTTAATGGGCTTTAATATCATGTAGGTTTTATTTGGATAAAAATGGTCTGACAGGGCTTAAATGCCGATATTTTAAATTGTGTACCCCTAAAGTACCTTTAATTTTATAGATTCAATAATAATAACTAGATTATCTTGTTAACGCTGATGAAAAACAGGTAAATATATAAATTGAATAAATTCGATACCCAACTAAAGGAGAAAACAGAAAAAATATATTTTGTATGCAATTTTTTGTTTTTGAACATAAGAACAGTAATATACATGTATGACATACCGTTGGAAAGCTTGAGATTGTAGAAAAAATATTATCTCATACACAATCAATTGATACAAGTGATTATTTTAGATAATAAGGTAATCGATTTTTTAATAAAACACATGTTTTTTATAGAAATTCCATTTAATTAATTCTTTAATGATTTCACTCAATTTTATATCTAACTGTATTTGAAAATTCTTTAATTTATTTTAAAAATGGAGGTAAGTGAAAGTCGTGTGTTGCTCGCACCAGATTTTTTACATAATATCTGTTTATTCGCGTAGCTTTCTTATAATTATATTAGTCGTTCAATTAATAACTGCGCAAGCTTTAGCTACCTTGTCATATTTTAATTCAAAATGGGCAGGACTCTACAACTTCCGTATGCTAAGAGAATCCCTTAATACGTTCAGATACTCTTAGCATTAGGACGTGGTAGGGTCTTGCCCATTTGGAATGGAAATATGACAAGCATGTTAAAGCTTGAGAAATTATTAAGTGAACACTAACGACTAAAATAATTATATGATGAATATGACACATAATACGCCAAAAGCTACACGAATGTAGCAATAAAGAAAAATATAAAAAAATTATTGCATTATTTCTATATTTGATAACGTTATCTGAATTTTTTTTTCTGAAAACAACAAATGGAAATCAAAGAAAAACATATTAATACCTGTACCTCGTAAACAACTTTTAAACTCATCATAAGAAGCCCAACACTTATGAACCCCGTCAAAAAACACTAAGGTGTATATACAAATATCTTCCCGTCTACGTTTCAGGACATAACCTCCGTAGTCCACCTTTCGTTTATCTTTCGAGATTCGTTTATGAATTCTACCGACTCGACCTACTCAGTAAACCTTATTGTATTAAATGGTCTTCTTACATCATATTTAAAAATCGATTACACGTTTAATAATTATTTTTATAATTGATTATATATGGTATAGACAGGATGAATTGCTGTATCAATTTAGTTCGAAAAATGTTAAGTACATTAAATTATTTAGGTGTAATCTACATAAATTAAGTTAGGAAAAAAATAATATTTTTTTTTACAAATAATTTATTGATTTAAATAGTGATAATTATAACAGATTTTTTTACTATTATTTATTACTCTCGTATAAAAAATATAAACCGCATCGACTCTTACCACTAATCCAATACGAAATATGTCTAATCCAAAACTCCGCTAATTTATCTGTCTTCGTATTTAAAAATCAATTATTCGTTAATTTATTATTTTTATTATTCATTATATATGGAATAGACGGGATGAACTTATTTTAGCAGTGTGTTATCCCCCGCCCCCTCCACTGGCAGAGCCTGCGGTCTGACTAGTTCTTGTACAGCCTTGAGCTCGTATTCTTACCAACTTCCTGTACCACTCAACATTCGTGTCTTCTTTTCCTTTCTTTTTCAAGGAAACTCGTTTATTTTGAAACTTTCGTGATAATTATCCTTTTATATATGTAAATCCCGTTTTCTAACAACGCGTTTTCGTGTAGATAAGGTAAACTTTAATATTTATTTCCGGAATCTTTTCTTTCTTACTATTATTTGTTTTTTACTTGATAAAGTTATAATTAAAACACATTATATTTATACAATACTATTTCACACAATTATTGAAAAAAAAAATATCGCTGTATTAATTTAGTTCGAAAAAGGTCGGGTACATTATATTATTTAGATGTAGTCTACATAAATTAAGTTAGAAAAAACCTTACCCTTTTTTTATTTTTTACTACTAATTTTTTGCTTGAAACAAGTGATAGTTATATCAGAATTGTTTATTATTATTTATCACTCTCATATCAAAAATATAAAGTGCATCGATTATTACCACTAATCCAATACGAAATATGTCTAATCCAAAACTCCGCTAATTTTGCTTTCCACAATCATTTCTTTTCTTTGTTAATAGATTAAATTTTTTTTTTTTAATCCTTTAACTTATTCCAAATGTATGTTTCCTCAATCTTTATAATTTGTTCTAGTTAGGAGAGTAAATCTTAGAGGGACATTTTAGGGTGGTTTTTATGCGAAATTAAAATAAAAAAATTGTGGAATATTTTTATTCCATATTTATACTTCATTAACCTGGTAACGTATTTTGTACAATTCTAAAAACATTAAATTTTTTTCTTAGTCTATTATTGATCAAATAATATTAGCGATTATGGTTAATTGATCAAAATTTTTTATAGTGCAAATTTTAGATATTTAAGTAGGATTCTTTATTCCTTATAGTTAAGTATTGTTATACTTTATATAAAGTAGTCAAATTGCTGTAAAGTAAACCAAATAACAATATAATAATTGATTTTTTTTTTTATTCAGTTTAGATAATTAAATATTGTATGTTCATGACATGAACTAGAGCAAAGATAATTTCTCTTCGCATTTTTAATTTTAACACAAAACTTAAATAATAAAATGATCATATAATAATGAAAATGGCCTACGATTTTTTTTTTTTTTTTAAATTGGCCATTGACCTTTAAAGCCATATTTGTTGATAATAGCATGGGTATGAGTCCATATATATATATATATGGAAACATAACAGATTTGTGTGACTGAAACATTTTCTTAACGAAATTTCCCTTATACATCTTGTTCTAATTAGAGATGACGAACCTAGGTGTGATCTTAATAATCGATCTAAAGATGATTTACCTCTCAGAAATTATGGGAACCTAAAAATCGAATTATAAATTAATGTAATAAGACGAGTCCTATTTCAGGCAGAGTGGCTGGCACCTCAGAGTCTACAGAGACAGACAGGATAGGAAGGTTAGCCTGACGGCGCACAGACCGCACTCTATATATAGGCTAAGATATTGGCCAACGTTCAAAATGACAACAAACAATGAGATATTTCATCGATCGCGAGTATGTAATGTACGAGGGTAAGGCATGAATTCTTTTATGGGACTCCTGGAAATCGTTAGTATCAAATTTTTTGCTGAGACAAGTGGTTTACTGTTCAGTAATTATAAAAAAATCATCAAAGACATATTTTGGATTCTCTCCTTGTGAGTTTATGTATTTTTAATTTTTATTTTAGCTGAACAGCTCATTCTGTATGGTGCCTGATATAGATAATAATGCTTTAACCCATTGAACCTAACCTTATACAAACGGAATCATGATGAGCATAACGTTATTTAATAACCGTCCTTAGCTGTATTATCGCCAATATACTGGCTGGGTAGTAAAAAACAAATTTTTTATATTTGACTCGTAAAAATTGCGCAAGTTGATATATGCGATGGCTGGAATTTCGAAAGTGCAATTCACAAAGAAATATGCCATTGGCATGGAAATGCATATTCTTTCTTATCAATAGCACTAGATTAATAACTTTTTTTTTTTTTTATTAATTATACGTTTTTCTTATTATGATGAGTTGATTTATGTAAAAAGCTTAACCGTTCCTATGCCTATTTAAAAGAAATTTAGGAGTAGTTGCTTTTCTATCCATGTCTATAATTGTTAGGTGAACAATAACAAATTATTTTAAACAAACGAAATTGGGTCCAGTTAAACCCAATTTCGAAAAGAGGAAACTAGCTCCAGAACCTCAAGGAGAGAAGAAGTCAAACTACGCGGACTCGGAACAAGTCATTGCCAATTTACACATAGATACCTCCTAAAATATGAGCATATAGGAAAAACATTTAGAATATGACCAATATTAGGAAAAATGCCTAACAACAAGATAATACAAACATCCACACTTATGGACTTTATTAAGAGTGCAATTCACTACAATAGACTATAAGGACAAGGAAATTCCGATTTGGATCTGCTGCTCAACTTCGCCGAGTTGCTATCAGTACACAGCATACCGCATCAATACGAAGACAATCTTAAAGGAAAAAGATAGAGAGAGATTCTGCTAAATAGGAAATACATATATTTTACTAATCTTGAAATCGATCATGGACATTTGAAAATCCAGACCAGCCTCAATATATATGGTGATGCAGGATTCCCAATGAGTCCAAGATTATGGTCTCCGCCTATAATAATGAAGCCAATGATCCTGTAGGGCAGAGGCCAACCCACAAATTAAAAAAATAATTAAAATAATTTTTAACATCTTAAATGAAACAACAGGATTACTCAAGGCCAAAGAAAAAGTCAATAGACTTTAACTGATCGCCATTAGAAGGCGCACGGGGACCAAAATTGCTTCCCCTGAAACAAAACTCAAACTTCGTGTGACTATTTGAATTCCTTGAAAACCACGACTCGATTACCGAGAGACGTACAAGGAATTAGGTTTTGTCAGTGTGAGTTGCTTCAAATAAGTTGACCAGCCTCAGATGCACGAGGGAGAGGGATTAATTCCCGAAGAATCCAGAGACCGGAATTCCAACCCACAATCTACAGATGCGCTAGCGTGTTAACCCGTTCGGAAAACATAATATACAAAAATACTAAATTATGTATTAGTTGGTGTTTGGATTAAAGATTAATGATTTGTTACTATTGTGAAGTATTCAGAAAAAGCTCTAATGTCTCAAACGGAATTTGTTGGTGATCTAAAAATTATCACTCTAAAGGAACTGGCTTTGATGTAATATACAAAAAAATTATTTGTTGAAAGTAAAAGTCCATTAAATATCAAAATGAGATTATAATTTAAAACAGAAAATTAATCGAATCCATTTATGAAGTATGAAGCGTGAAGGGTATATTCAGGTGCAAGGTATCCGCAACATAGACGCAGTAGAGTAGATAAATCGCTTATCGTGACTTCACAAGAAACGAGACTACCGAACAGAAGAAGTGAATAAACGCGAATAAAACCTTCACTCGAGATGAAGGAGGCATTGGCAACCGGTTCAGCTTCCACGGCTAATTACATTCGATGTATCGAAGCATTAATCATCCAATCGATTGCCGTCCTTTCCCAGGCATGGAATCGAGATGGAGGAACCCCCTGGTTCCTTGGATTGGAAAGCAATGTCGAGTGAAATTCAAACAAGTTCTAGAGACCGCTTCCGGGCTAGCTTTCTATTGTAGGTTTAGTCTAAGGCATCATTTAGTTGGGATCATTGACTCCTCTAGAGACCACACCGGCCGAAGATATCTGTTGAGCTGGTACTGCCAAACCACTGTGGTTTTGACTAGAGGAATGTACCTACTTCAAACAATTATTATCATAGTTTGCTAACTATCGTTGTGGGAAATGATTCTAAAACGGAAACTAATCAGCGATCTTTTGTGAATAAGTTCTTACTTGGTGGATAATGGAGTCCATTCAATGTAAATCTCCAATAGATTTCTGTGCATTAGTGGAAAGATTAGGGGGTTAAAGTTAGATTTAACTGCCATCGATTGGGGGTAAATAATTCATATCAATATATATAGCTTGAACCTACTCATTTTGCCTAATACAAATCGATGACCGTTTAATCTTATTACCAACCCATACTTACATGTTAACAAAATATTGGTTAATCCAATGGGTGTAATATTTTATCAATATAGCATCGCTTTTTCTTACATCATCCTAAAAAACGTCTAACTCGGACTTAATCGACCGTTTTGAAAGATAGGCGTGTCAAGGGAAGAATGTTCGCGCATGATTGACAGGAAGTACTGGATTTGTGACATGGGGATCAAATAATGGGGAGCCCGTGGCTGAGTGGTTAGCGCGCTAGCCTGCCACGCTGAAGTTGTGAGTTCGAATCCCAGTCCCAGGAGGACTTTTTTCAAGCATACAAATAAATGGGAATTCACTCACAGTCTCCCCCGGGTATGTGGGACCCGTCAGCTAATTGATAGCCACCCACAAAAATAGGCGTAGGGAGTGATGACCCTACCCTATAAAATGTCATCGAGCATCGCGGTGTGGAATATAAACCATACCGCGCGGCCAAGGGCCTCCAAGGCCTGTCGCGCCAACCGAAGAAGAAGAAGAAGGATCAAATAAAAATTAATTATGAATTATTTACATTCCACTCCTCGATGAAATGCGATGGGAAATTCCGGTTCTGAGGACTATAACTTTTCCCACTTCCAGTATGAACGAAAGGGCTCACTATCTTTTTAATCAAGAAATATTAATATTTGGTCATTACTATTTCATATTGGAATATTTTAGAAATTACCTAAGTCTATTACTATTTTGCAGAAATCTGAGAATTCTTGGTCCCCTAATGGTTCTCTTAACAATATAACCAAACATCTTCAAATGATGGTACTAATAACTTCTTTTTAATCATATCATAATCTGTTTTTGAGTGGTCAAATACTTTTAAATAATTAAATCATCAGTACAAGCATATATATATATTGGGTTGATGCAAAATTAATGCAGGTTTTTAGTAGGTATTGTAAATACGCCATATCTTCACTTTAACCATATATATTTAATCAAAATAATTTCCATCTGAATCAATGCACTTTTGCCAACGTTCAACAAGCTTTCTTATTCCACCAGAAAAAAAATCCGAATCCCTGGACTCAATGAAATCACGAAAAGAATTTTCAATGTCGTCCTGGTTTTGAAAATTTTTCTCCCTCAAAAAGTTGTCCAGATGCCTGAAAAAGTGGAAGTCTGTAGGAGAGAGGTCAGGTGAATAAGGCGGATGTTGGAGAACTTCGTAGCCCAATTCGTGCAGTCGTCGAAGCGTTGGTTGTGCAACGTGTGGTCTGGCGTTATCGTGGAGCAGGATCGGCCCCTTCTGATTCATCAATGCTGGGCAAAGACGTTGCAATTTTTGAGTTTCGAGTTCCGCCGCCATTTCTCGTGTGGTTTTGGTTGGGTCTTCTTCCACTTTTGACCTCAGCTGGTCGTTGTCCAGAGCAAGATGACGGCCCCGACCTTCCTTGTCTTCGAGGTCGAAATCTCCTCTGCGAAACTTCTGGAACCAACGCTGCACCGTGCACTCATTAATAGCCCCCTGACCCCACACTTCATTAATATTACGAGCCGTTTGCGCAGCGCTGCGCCCTAATTTAAATTCGTAAAAATAAATTTGACGAAAATCGCACTTTGACATTTTCGATTCAAGACCTTTGAACACACTGAACAAAACGATTTTACTAAACAAATTCATGGTGAAAGAGAGGGTATTAGATAAGGTTTGTTTTGGTATAATAATGATCAATGTTAGGATTAGCTTTGTTTACACAATTGGAATTAAGATATTGCAATAGAGGAAACCTGCATTAATTTTGCATCAACCCAATATATATATATATATATATATACAAACATAAACTCGTACTACTTCTTCTACTTCCGTAAGTAATATTACTTACTGAAGTATAAGTATCAGTAAGGATCAATAAGTTGTGAAAGGAGTTGAAGGGATAAAAATAATAATAATAATAAATAGAGGTAACTGTAGCCATGTGGTGCATACTCGAACAATACTCAGAGTTCTCCACAAACCACGGTGATTCTAGGAAGTTCTCTAGAAATTCTATCCCAGAGATTCAGATCGAGAATTGGTCCCATCCAGTCCACAAAAGGTAGATTAAAACCACTCGACCTAACAAGTGGAGGTTTTTTATGACAAAACCACAACACATTTCTGCGAAAACAGACATAGGTTAGCAAAGATATTTTTGTAAGAAAACTACTGCTTTTGATATTACAGTAATACCCTATTTGTAATAAAAAAAACAACTGCAATAAAATCGATTTCAAGGGGCTATTTTAATGCATACATAAGGTAAAATATATTATGGAGTATCATTATTTCATTTTGTACAGTACTAGTAGTATATTGGAATGTTAGACCTTCTAGAGGTCTGTTTTTTTTCTTTTGTAATTACTGACTTCTAAAAACTTTAGTATCATATAATTTTTAAATATGCGTATTTTCAATGTCTACAACGATTAAAAACAAACAGGTCTAGTCTAATAAGTAATTAAGTGATGGGACTCAACTTTGTTGTTAATATCCTTCCGCACTGATATCTCCATAATCGGTAGTTCTTATTCATACAGCATATTGGTCATCAAATTAAAACTCCTCTAGGTATAAGTTTGAGGAATAAGCTTGTGTTTTTAGCCATCCATCGTTACCTTCTACGATATATATTACAGATATCAATTTCTCTAAACATTTTACCTTCACGACTATTTTCGGAAATTCGTTATAGATGTTATAATATATATTAAAGATATTTTTTTTTTTATTCACCTTATGTTATTTAATCATTGAATCATTCATCGAGCAACCTTTAATTTTAGACTGTTTGCCTGAAACCACATATTACTTAGGTATTTGGACTTTATAGGGTACTAAAACATTTATTTCCGTTGAAATCACAAATACGTAATTTTTAAATCAAAGACCTACTTTATCTTACTTTGAATTTGTTTTTTTGTTTATTTAACTTCATTTCATGCTACTATGGCTATCCGGACGATGCTACAGTGGGAGTCCTAAAGTTTGCCTTTGGTTTAATTAGAATAGGGATCTTTAACGAGTATATGACATCGCACAGGCTCGGGACCACCTTTTTACGAAGGTCTGCGTAACTAAGGATTTTTTACTCCCATTAATAAATCTACAGACCATATTGAACTAATGACCTTTGGCACACAAGGCTGTTACGCTAGCCACCATGCTAGAGGTGATCCCTGGGTAGGCCGTGGTGGCCTAAGCAGCTATGACTTGGTCTTGTTTTAAGGTTATATATACCTTCGGTTCGGTCTGGGCGGGATTAAATGTATTTCCGCTTAATGACTTTCGACCATCCCACTCTGATTAAAATAGTAGGTTATCTTTAAGGTAGGTTTTTTTTTATTGCCATCTATTCCAATGATGTCCGCAAAATAATATATAGAAAAGGTGAAGCATAAAACACTTATTTTATTAATTGAATATTACTGTGCTTTAAAAAAAAAGGTATCAGCCTTAATGATGCTTCAAGCCTATGTTTAATTATTTGTTTTTGTTGTTAATTAAAATAATTAACTTCATTAATATCTGTTTTCATATAATTTTAAATACTAATTTTTAGTGAAAGAGGTAATCTAATTTATAGCGATTAAGAATCATTTTGCCATTTTCAGATATCTCTACGACTAAGATGGAATGCCTTGATCGTAATTTAATGTTGAAATCGTCCTCAAGTTCCCGAAACAACATTCCTACCAAGGCCTTTGATACAGCGAACTGAGCCGCGAGTGATCGTTGCATAAGACAGGAACAGACTAGATGGTCAGAGTTGCGAGGGTGAAAGCTGAAATAATCGACCTTTCTTCAGGAACACTTTCAGCATCTGGTGGACAACGGGTACCGCCACCACGAAGGACACGCAATGACCTACAAGGCACCGGCTTCCAAATCCATTACGGCACACTGGACGGCCGTTCCTTGCTGAGCATCAAACGTCACTCATTGTTAAATGTATGTTAAATCATTTAGTATTATATTATATGCATATAAATAAAGAATTAATGTAAATACAAACAGAAAAAAATTTCAATTAAAAAATGTTAAGTAGGTACTTCTTAAAAAATTACAACTTTTTTTTATTTCTATTACGATTCATTCATTTTATATCAATAGAATTCAAAAAGAAAAAACATCGGGAAATCAATAGCATTTGACAATAATAAATAACCCACTCTAGTGGACGCTAAACGTTATTGGTAATTTATGTCTTTAAAGGTCTAAATTGCCTTTTTTTTCCTTTATCAAATTATATTTCTTCCAGTTTTAATTCTATAATGTAGAAACGTGGGCTAAATCAGAAGTAGCCTGCGAGGTAGTGGGTACATAACAGCCTTTTATGTCCATAGTTGCAGGTTCAAACCTGACAGTTGGCCCTTGAATTTTTGAATGAATTAATAAAGCCTTTATTGCAAGAATAACATTTAAATTATAATATTCGATTTTAGTTCTAATATATGTGAAAAATAATAATAATTTATATACTTAATAAATGAACAAAACTATATAACTAGAGTTCCTTAATATCTATTTACAATGTGTTATCCCTACAGGCATCTCTAAATGGAGGTGATGCTCTAACTTCCCCGGTGACCAAACCTACTGAGAAGTGGATGATTTTTTTAATGAGACTACAATATCCTTAGTTATGCCGTCCTTAAAAATGTGGTCCAGAGCCAATGTACAGGTCAGTACTCATTGTTGTTGTTGGTTCCGGTTTTGAACAACCCGTAAAACCCGAAGGTCGTCAACGCCTTTATTTCGTTTGTTTATTCTATTAACTGTTATCCAAATTAAAAAATATGTATATATACATATAAAATAGTGTCAGTCTCACACGATTATTTTATTCATTATTATGTTTGTGTACAGTACCCCTATATTTTATTTGGCAGATAGAGGGCGCTGAAAACGTTAGCAATAATTTGATATTATTTTCGTCATTGTTCAGTAAGGTAGGTCTTATTTCTGTATCAGGTCTTATTTTACTGATTTGTTTAAATATGATTGGGAAAAAAGACATTCCTCTAATATGTGTCTGACAGTAAGTAGGTGGTTGCAGTGTTGGCACTTTGGGGGTGGCTGTTTGGCAACGGGATATTCAGGTACTAGTTTAAACTTCCCTATCCTAATTATACTTGGATAGACAAAATTTAGGACTCCCACTGTAGCATCGTCCGATCAGCCACAGTAGCATAAAGTGACGTTAAATGAATAAACGTGCAATATACCTATTAATATGTTTATACAAGTAAAACATTTTTTCCTGAATCGAGAAGAAAAAACAAAAAAATTATTTCCTAAAATATATACTAGATGAGAGAGCGGAGCGGGCCCGAAACACGGCGGCTAGAGAAAGAGGAGGGGAAGGTCGTTGCCCGCGCGGAGGCTTAGCTTGGTATCCTCGGCCATCTTCTCCTCTATAACACCCTTCTCTTCTTGTCATCTTCGGCACCAGCCACTTCACAGCACGAGGGTATCCGATGGCTCCATAATAATACATGGCTATGCAGGTCTGGATAAAGAATGGCAAACAAAAAAAATAGGATTGAAATTAAAATTTATGACGGTACAAATAAACGATGAGTTCCATTTGCGTAACAAACAATCCATTAATCTAATAAAAAAAAAAGTTGGTGCGGGCAACTCACGACTTTCACTTACCACGACTGTTAAAATCAATTTAAAAACTATTAAATATACTTCAATTTGAAAAATATTTTAAATAGATTTTAATAAAACGTGTATTCATTTTCGTAAAAACATGTGATTCAGATTAAATAATATAAAAATATTAAATCGCTAGGTATGATAATCAGTAATAAGTGTATGCACTATTCATCGCTTTACATTACTTTTTACAACTTTGGGTATCAAATAATATTTTTTCTAAATTTTTTCTCTTTCCAACGATATATTATATGTCTATATTATTGGTCCTTGATATTAAAACGCCAAAAATCACAATAAAAATTGTTTTACTCTCTGTTCTCCTTTGGTTGATTATCAAATTCGCTCAACTTGCATATTTAGCCGTTATTTATCAATGCTAATAAGATGATGTGAATAATTTTTTGAAACCTACAAAATTAAAGGTACTTTAGAGAAAGAAAATTTAAAATATCGGCATTTAAGTCCTGTCAGACTATTTCAAACCTGATTGCCTACTAAATTTTACACTAATATAGCGAGTTTAATCAAAATCGTTAAGGGCGTTTTTGTAAAAATCGTCATAAGATGCAAAATACATCGTATAAAGTGGCTCTTCTGGTAATCCGATTATGATGAAAAAGTTGCTGTAACGTTTCTTGCGTATAGTCGTCTCAAATATGTATTTTTGGTTTTATATAAATTATCGTTTTCGCGCTAGACTTACCACATACACAGACACAGACATACAGACCATTGTGTGTGACTTGGTTATTTGGACTCAGGACCATAAAACGTGTATTTCCGTTGGAAACTGGAAAATTTTCACGATCACAATACTTTCTCTTACTATATATTTCATATATAGGTAAGTGAAAGTAATACAATCATTTAGATACGACAGTTTTATGTACTGGACAAGATAGCCAGAGTTACACACAGCTTGTCTTTTGTACAACTTATCATGTGTATTAATCTTTTGTCACATGGACCTTTAGAGATACGTTTTAGTAGGACTGAAAAGGAAAAGTCGTTATTAAATAATATAGTAAATGGCTGTCCTTTGTTTATTTTAGTATACCCTAAAACATAATTAAATAGTTTTCATTACCAAATGTTCAAACTAAAGTTTCCTCAATAGTACAATAGCTTGATGCAATTTCACTAACTCCATTAGCGATATATAAGCGAAATTTTAAAATTGTATAGTAATTGTGAAAAATAGATTTTTTTAAAAAGAAAATACGCAGTAAATAATTATTTGACATGAGGATTAAAAGTAAGTCAAAAGAAAAAATTAATCTTAAAATCAATTACTATATTCACAAATGTTATGAATGAGACAATCTTTAGATTTTTTGAATAAATATTTAATGTTGTCTACGTCAAGATATTTCTTATCCAAATTGTTTTCACCCTTCCTTGGCTGTTGTGGTTCCTATAGTAAGTTGTCGTAAAACCACTTGTAGTAGATCTGAATGTAGTCCATTAACTTGGTACAAAACGTCTATCATGGAGCTTTAGTTATAGTCCTAAGAGTTTTCAACTAGAAAATTTTAATTTTATATGAGTTTTTTATTACGCCCTAAAGAACGCCTATAATTTAGGCCGAAACATCGGCATCAGTAAATTAAGTTTATACTTAATTGCGTTTTCTTTTGACTGCACCCTCAATTAACTTCTCCCATATGTACACACAGTCAACCATTCTCACTTCACTATGTATGTATTATTTTTTTTGGCAGTTCGATACTAATAATTTCAATTCTAATGTATTAACTAGCACTTACTGGTTTCTATTTTGTATAATTATGATATCAAATAATTAGTTACTGTTTATTTTCTCAAAAAAACTTTTTTTTCTTTTTTATGAGAACAGTGAACATCGTGAAGGCATATTTGTATATTTATGACTCCTTGAACCCTAAAAAACAAACTATAATTATAAGTACATATTGATGTTTGTTCTACTGTGCTAATGATATGTATCTGTAGTTAATATTAAACATTTAATTTTGGAACACAACGTATGAAGTTATAATTAATGTTTATTACAAAAAAATTGCCAAATAACAATCCATTAATTTGTTCATAAATTTATTTTCTTAACGTCTTATAGGCTCCTCTATAAAATAAAGATGTAATATATATTGAGGTTAGTTTACTTCAAATAATGTTATAAAAAGTAATTCATTATTTAAACGGTTCTGTTGCCAGGCAAAATAGCAGCCAGCAAAACATTATCTGATTTAAGAGAAAGGTTATTAAACTAAACTAATTACGAAAATTACACCTGAACAAAAATGTTGCGGATTTAATGCTCTACCAGTAACAACGATACGACTACGATTTTATGGTTATTTTGCCTTATAATTTTATTTCGCCGATGGGATACATGTCAGATAAAGTGGAATATCAAACACATGACTTATTGATTAAAATATTATTTTCTCTAATATACTTGTTTATTGTGTTGTTTTTTTTCCACATAGCAAATTATAAAATTTTGTTAAAATATTTCAATAATTATAAATAAAGAAGTCAGTTTGACCCAAATATTATGAGAAGAGTTATCAGAAATAAGTAATTTTTTTTTTTTACATCATATCAATCGTCAATATCGAGGAGCAGTTTTAAGTGAAGAGATAGTTGTTAGAAATTGTAACGATTGATAAAATACTAATTAATCTTAAAAATTATTAAGATATTGAAATATAAAATTTAAAAGAAACTTATTTGAAAATTTCTTATGATTGAAATTCTTAATATAATAAACTATTTTATTGTAATTTGCGTTTTTTTACTTTCCTTTGGCAGCTGGGACACAAAATAGTACGTTTTTTTTTTCTTTTTTTTTTTTTCTTTTTGGATTAACACTGATAAAACTTCACAGGTCATATAAATAATTTAACTATTGAATAGAAATATTTTAATTAACATTTTAAGGTAAATAAACATTTTATAAGATGAATAACTGTATACCTTTGTGATAAACCTGAGAAAATCCGAATAAAGATTGCCCCTTATTTGTAAAAAAATATTTAGATTTTATGTTATGTAGAAAATAGAATGTTGAATGTATAGAATGTTATATAGACTCTAATATGTTATATAGAACTTGTAAAACGTCATTTGTAACTCACACGGCCAAATAAAAAGATATTTTTTATAAGTTTACCAGCCACTAGTTTCTGACTAGATCTAGTTTTTTATTTAATTATTCTATTAAAATATATTAATGTAAATTTTACATACATTTACAAGAATATTATTCAAATCAATTCAATGCATACAATTCTATATGCGTGTGCAATCTATATATAATATTAAGCTATATTAAACTAAAATACGTATCTAAAAGCAGCTTCGTTTCCTCAAGCTGCTCGATGGAACGTTAAATCTCTTTAAGCTTAACCAGGCCGAAGTGTTTCCGTTTAAATCTTCACAGGATTAAATTCAAGTACCGAAATAGATAATATTTTCTCAGCAGGCGTAATTTTAAAAGTATTTTTATAACAAAAAATATCAGGTTGCTCCTCTAATTTAGTTTTCTACCTACCAAAAATAACAAAGTAGAAAAATAATGCTTCAGAAAAATCATCAACTGAAACAGATAGTTCAATAAAACTTTAAGTAACTAAGGAAAACACCACTTATTAACTGTTGATTATTTAAATACATTTGCATTATATTAAATTGTCCTCACTTAAAAAAATAATAAAAACTTTTAATTGTTTTAAAGGGCCGTATTATTATAATATTCAAATTAGAAACTTTCTCTAAAGTGCAATGCATTATGCAATGCTAAAATAAAAACAGCGCGCAGTGCACTTTCACATCCGTCAGGAACCTATTTACATCTTTCTAACACCGGAATCGCATTAATGAGGATAAATCCAGAAATTTTATAATATTATGGATAGTATGCGTATTCAAAGCTATTGTAGGAAAAATAAATTATTTCTATATTCTATGTACACATATTCTGATATGCCTTTCTCGATACCTTAAAAAAAAAATGGCCTTAGTATTTCTGACTCACTTGGAAAACAATATATCATGGATATGTCTATCTATAATTCACTGTTTTTCCCGTTCAGGGAGAAATTGAAATTGACAGGCGAATTGAGACGTTGAGTTCCAAAATGTACAATATCCACTTTAAACAATTTTACAGGATCGCAAAAATCTGTCATTTATTTATTATTGGTCAATTTACTTGATTCTTTTTTTATTAAAATCTAAATTTAATTTTTTGCTGTTTCGACAGCTTATTTTTCCAAATTATTGCATATTTTCCATGACTATTTAACAATATAAATATGGATATAGTACGTTTTGGAATGAAACGTGGATCTAGTACTATTAGAAAGATTTAAAAGGGATATAGTACTTTTTGGAAGAATATAACGAGAGAAAACATTCATCATAATCTTCTTCATACAACATACTCATAACTAACGTCTTTATTATGTTTATTTTTGGGGAAGAGCCAAGATTTTAACATCAATCATTTCAATCCAAAGTCCTCCAATAGTAAATGGTCCGTTTTAGGTCACCAACCATGCCTCACAACACGACCTTAATATTCCATTTATTCTAGGCCTTATTCCATCCAAATTCTCCATATTCCATCAGAACCTTATTCATCACGCAAATCCTCTAGCTCAATCCATATCCCGTTCCACACACCCTTACAGTCCCCCCAGAAGGTTGAAACGGCAGTGGCCTCGAGACCTATTGTAAATATGTATATTAGAGTTCTAGCACTGGTTAGATTCACCACTTGATGTGCTTTATCTATGGCGTGTGTATAGGTATGAATGATTTCTAGACTTTGTATACATTTTATTGATTCTATATTATATATATATAGTTTGTAATTTTATTGCTGTGTCCAAATTAGGACAGATTGTGATATTACTCAATAAAAATTCCCTATTCTTACTCTGAGAAATATATTTCCCTGTTGGTGAACTAGATTTTATTGTCTATTCTTCATAAAGAAAGCGAATATTCAAAGAACCTTTTTTTTATTTACCGCACTATTATAAGGTAGTATGTAATAATGAAATTTGTTTTGAACTTTTAGTTATTCTTTCTGTGAATTTAACAAGTGTATTTATAATTCTTAACTAAGTGTAAACCATATTAAACTATTAAGACTGATAAATAAATAACTTTTATTTTGGTCTTTTAAAAAATTCCACTGTTTTTTCTTCTCATGTTTAGCAAGGTCAGGGAATTCTAATGAAAACAATTTTCTGGATAAAATACCATCATTCTATTAAATATGAGTTTCTGAAAATTTGTATATCAATTTTATGTGGCTGCAAAAAGAAATACTAAGAAAATAATTAATTTAATTGAGAACCTACGAGAGCCGAAGCGATGCAATTAAGTTGTTTAAAACAACCTAAAAACTGACATTAGATTAAAACTATTGATAAAAATAATAGGGGTGATTCAAGACGTACTAAATGAACCAATAAAATTGCATAAAATGAAAAAACAATAAATTAATGATGATATATAACGGGGTTAGGTGCTTCTGCTGTATAATAAGAAATATAGTACTTTTTGGGAGGAAATGAAAGGAAAGGTTATCTGTTTGCAGAGGATACAGTTCGTTTTGGAAGGAAATGTTTTTAGTACCTTTTGGAATGAAATGAAATGTGGATTTAGTACCATTTGGAATGAAATGCAATATTTAAAATAAGTTTTTAAATGATTTCTATGTTTTCAGATAAAATCTTACGACGGATTTAGATAAAACTAAACCAATACTATACAAATATGTCAAATTCGAAATCTGTCCTTCAGTACATTTTGGAAATCAACGTCTCAATTGATGAAGTATATAATTTATTAGAAATAATCTACTAACAAACAATTTTTTTAATATCAGTACATTGGTGACTTTTTGTCATTCACCAGTCATAAAGCAATATAGCTCCTAAACGGTAGGTCCTAGCAACAAATGTTATATAACAAAAAATATTCTCCACTAAATTTGTGTCATGTAAACTACAGTCAAAATTTTGATTCGAGCAATATCAGCAGAAACTTAGTCAAAAAAGCGCGCACACTAAAAAATGTTGACAAAACGTGACTTTTTTTATTTAAAAAAATATAGCTTCTAAACAGTAGCTATTAACGGCAAATGTCATATACGGAAATAAGTTTCAATGGGACCATCGCCAACACAACTTTTTTGATAAAGAGCATGTCCTTCGGAGAGGATGTTAAAAGGTGGTCCCGAGCCTGTGCGATGTCAGATACTTGTTAAAGATCCCTATCCCAATTAAACCTGGATAGCCAAAACTTAGGACTCCCACTATAGCATCGTCCGAATAAGCCAATTTCTTTATGAATTTCATTCTGCTTTAGGATTTCATGCCGGTTGTAAGTTCCTTGAGGGATAACATCTTTATAGGTTAATCGTTTTATAATTGCATGAAGCTTTAATAGATACAAAAACAGATGGTCATGATTAAATCAAACAAATTGTAGTATATCTGAATATAAATTGTATTTCCAAAAAATATTGTTAATTCCTAAATCTCCTTATTTTAGGTCTGAATAGAGAGAAAATAGTCCCAAATTTATAGAATTACTTCTCGTCCAATAGTTTATATTCATTGAGTATTCAACTTATTTCACTTTTTTTCGTATTATGGAATTTTATTTTACATAAACTAATATTTCTTCCAGATGCCTTATATTAGTAGAAGATATAAGAGGTTTATAAACGAATTATTTTAAAAAATATCATTTTTTTCGGTCTCCTCAATTTCTTTATGAATTTCATTCTGTTTTAAGATTTCATGGCGATTGTAAGTACCTTGAGGAATGACATCGCTATAAGATTAGTTTTATGAAGCAATAAGAGACGCAAAAAAGAAAGTCGGTCATTATTAATTTTGGTAACATTATTATCACTTTCAATATTAAGACAAATTGTAATATATCTAAATATATATATATATTGTTTAATGTAGGTATTGTTTATTCTTAAACCTGCTTAGTAAAGTAGAAAGAAAATAGTCCCAAATCTATCGAATCACTTCTCGTCCATGAGTTTGTATTCCTTTTATTTTTCATAAACCAATAATTCTTCCAGGTGGCTTATTTTAGTAAAATAGATAAGTTTACGTTCTAAAAATTATCATTATTTTAGGCCATAGGATTTCATGACAATTGAAAATTCCTTGAGGAATAACATCTTTACAAGATAATCATTTTATGAAGCTATCACAGAATTAAAAATTGATAGACATGATTAATTATTATAGCATTATTATCTATGTCTATATTGAGACAAATTGCAATATATCTGAATAAAAATTAATAGTTTTCGAGGGAAAAAAAATACTTAATCCTTAAATCTGCTTATTTTTTTATTATTTCTAAACAGAAAGAAAATATCCACAAATTTTCGGAATCTAAATGGAAAGAAAATAGTCCGAGGTTTGTGGAATCATCCAATCAAGTGTTAATATTTTTCGATATTCAACCGGTTTCAGCGATTTTTTTTTGGATTTTGGTTTTAAGAGGTAAATGTTCTAATAATAATAATTTTGTATGTTATTTTTCAACGAAATTGGCGCCACTTTATACTATGCATTTTGCATTAAACTTGCTAAATTGATAAAGAAAATGGGCTTTATTTCTATGTAGGTTTTATTCTGATAGAATTAATTAACCATTTCAACTTGTTAGCTCTTAGGCAAAATAGGTACACGAGAGAATGTGACAATCAACTAAAATATAACATAGCAGATATATACTTTTTAGCATTAATTTTTCTTGTCCCCTTCATTTATTATGGAATTAGGATAATATTTCTCTACAATTTTACCGAATATCAATTGTTTTATTTCAATTTCGGGACTGACATGAAAGGGAATGAAACTTGAGGAAGGACATATTTATAAGATTAATTTTTTCGCGATCTTATAAAGCTATAATATACACAAAAAGGATTAATTTGTGTAACATTATTATCACTTTTAATATTAAGACAAATTGTGATATATCTAAATAAAAATATTTTATTTAAAAATGTATTGTATTAAAAAAAATGTATTGTTTATTCTTAAACCTGCTTAGTAAAGTAGAAAGAAAATAGTCCCAAATCTATCGAATCACTTCTCGTCCAAGAGTTTGTATTCCTTTTATTTTTTATAAACCGATATTTGAGACGTTGATTTCCAAAAGGTACTATATCCATTCTAGGAAAGTTTACAGGAGACGCGAAAATCACTAATTATTATATTATTAAATTAGCTAATTTGATTCTTTTCGCATTAAAATGCAGAATTTTTATTTTGGTCTATTAATAACATCATATTAAAGTTATGAAATGAGATGTTTTGGTATAATTTGGAACGAAATTCAATGTGTAATTAGTTTCTTTAAAAAATAACAATATTTCTAAATTGCGATTATAAAGGGCTTGGGTGTACATTAGATAAAATAAAAACGGAGATTTAGATACATTTAAATGATGAGAATACAAATATGTAAAAAAATCAATTATGTAAAAAATGTCCTTTAGTACCTTTTGGAAATCAACGTCTCAATTCTTCCAGGTGGCTTAGTTTAATGAAATATCTTATAGAAAGTTTTAAGTTCTAAAACTTGTCATTTTATTTTCGGTTTCTTCAATTTATAAGATTAATTATATTGTTTTAGAATTGCATGGCAATTGCAAGTTCCTTAAGGAATAACATCTTTACAAGATAATCGTTTTATGATTTTATGAAGCTATCACAAAATCAAAAAAAGTTAGTCATGATTAATTACTGTGGCATTAATATCTTTGTCTATATTGAAACAAATTAAACATAATATATCTAAATGAAAATTGATTGTTTTGTTTTTTTCGAGAAAACTAAAATTTCTTAATCCTCAAATCTGCCTATTTTATTATTTATTTTTTTTTTTTATTGCTAAACGAAAAGAAAATATCCCCACATTTTTGGAATCTCAATAGAAAGAAAATAGTTCGAGATTTATTGAATTATCCAATCAAGTGTTAATACTTCTCGTTATTCAACCGGTATCCACTATATTTTATGGATTTTCGTTTTAACATGTTTATGAGCGAAATGTTCTCATAATAATCATTTTTATTTTATTTTTCAATGAAATCTGCGCCACTTGATACTATGCATTTTTCGTCAAACTTGCTAAATTGGTGTTAAAATGAGCTTTATTTCCATGTAGCTTTTATTCAGATTAAAATATTCTGACATGGCTTAAAAGGCAAATCTTTCAAATGTCTTTAACTAAAATACCTTTAATTTGTTGTTCATAGAATTAATAAACCATTTCAGCTTGTTAATATTTAGTCGAAATAGGTATACCAGAGAGTGTGATAATCAACTAAAATATAAGATAGCAGATCAATTTTTACTTTCAATCAAAATCAGCTGACCGGAAGATCTACTTTATACCATGCATTTAGCACCTCTTTACAATTTTCTTAAAAACGGCTATAAAGATTTTGATTAAACTCCCTTTATCGATGTAAATTTAATGGGCTTTATTATCATGTAGGTTTTATCCTGATTGAAATAGTCTGACTGGGCTTAAACGGCGATACTTTAAATGTTCTTCATCTAAAGTACCCTTAATTTTGTATTTTATATAAAAATAACTATATTCTCTTGTTAGCATTGATAATTAACAGTTAAATATGGAAGTTGAGCGTAGTTGATAAACAACTAAAGGAGAAAACTGAAAAAAAGATTTTTTTTATGCAATTTTTTGTTTTTGAACATAAGAACAGTAATATATATGTATAACATACCGTTTTAAAGCTAAAGATCTTAGAAAAAAGAGTATCTTATGCACCAGCTTGTGAAAGTTGATGAAGTGTGATGAAAAGACGATAAAACTAACTGATTATTATAGATAACAATATAATAACAATTTTTAATAAAACACATTTTTCTATAGGAATTCAATTTAATTAGTTCTTTAATGGTTTCATTTATTTTTATCTCTAACTTTATTTGAAAATTCTTTAGTCGATTTTAAAAACGGAGGTAAGGGAAAGTCGTGTGTTGTCCGCACTAGATTTTTTTTAACTTTAGTTTTTTTTCTTCCTCTGACTTATTATAGAATCTGAGGTTAATGTTTCTCTACAATTTTACCGAATTTCAATTGTTTTATTCCAATTTTGGACTTGACTATTTTTTTAAAAATGATATTCCTTGAAGGTGAATTTTTTAGTAGAAGATATCTGTATGAGGGAAATGTTTTAAATAATATAATTTCCTAGATGTTCCTCCAGATAAGAGATAATCTTGCTTACCTTGCTTGTTCCTCTGAGGACTGAGACAGACGGTGGGAGGACTGCCCTGACTCTCGACGGAAGAAGGCCCACCCTCTGGTTCGGTGAAGAAGAGGCCGAACTCGGACCCGAAGACCGGGGATCCGCCCCTTTGGCCCCGCTCTTCGAAGAGCTCCATCCTGCATGGCGGCCCGCTACCGACTGCTCTCCCACTCCCCAACCGCCCCCCACCATCGCCCCTATCCCTCGCCGCCACTTAACCAAATTATATATTTTATGGTCACCCCTTAATGGCCAATTATCTTTACAGCGGGTTTATAAATTTCCAATGAGAATATCATGTTCCGTATGACCTGTTGTAGCCGTTAAAAAGGGCCATCCGAAAAGGGGGAAGAAAAAAAAAAATTAAGATAGAATTTGTGAAAGTGTCGAAATTTGAAAGCTTGGAGTTACAAGTTTTTATTAGTGTTCAGTACCGTTTCTTTGAAAAATTAATACCACAGGTGGAACACTTTTAATTTTCTATAGTTAAAAAATCTAGTGAATACAACACACGACTTTCCCTTACCTCCATTGTTCAGTTTAAGTATTTTTAAATTAAAATAGGAATGAATTAAATTATTTTTTTGGATATCAAAAAATCCTACATGAGGAAAACCCTGTATATTACCACTTCATTATCTTCGCAACCATTTATTTTAGCTAAAAAATTTATATAATTGTCGTTGAATATTTTGTTAAGTACTTTAATTTTGTATAAAACAATGTTATCGATAAAGATAATACTTTTTGAGATATTCACAAAAATGCAAAATTTAAATTTTTTCTGATCCCCTCTACGATTACGACTCGAAAACTCTGGAACATTATAAGGGAAGTAGTTTAGAACGATTTCTGACAGGTTTCAGATTTTTTTTTCAATGTTCAGGTTTTGCCTTTTTTTTTTAAGTCCAGATAATTTTGTTTCACAAAATGTTGCTGATATGAATTGTAAACAAAAATACACATGTATATTTAATTTAATTAATGGTAAGTAAAGATTTGTCTGGGATGTTAAAGCAACGTTTTTTCACCAAAACAGAAAGTACCACTTGTATAATTAACATTTTTCAAAAACGGAGTGGAATAATGCAGAGTGACCTGAAAAGGGTATGAGGCAAGTAATTATAGATAAGAATTTTTATCTTATATTCTTTTATGTAAAATAAATGACACAATAGAATATCTTTTTAGTTCTATACCTATATATAAATATATAGTAAGGAGAAGTATAGTAGTATATGACTTTATTTTTTGAAGTTGAAAAATCAATATGATTATTGTATTTCGGTTTTAAATTATAATGGATATTAATAGTTGACCGTTGAGAGATTCAGGAGGAAATTAATCCGAATCAATAATCAATCAACACAATATCCTCTAAAATATCTTTAATTTTGTTATTTGGAATTGTTGTGAGTTTACACCAACAATCGCCCTGATGATGACCCACAATGGGGATCGAAACGTTGGCAAGGCAATAAATAGTTAAAAACTATTTAATTGTTTCTCTTTCACTAACGCAAGCAGAACTAATATCCTCTTGTTTTAAATTATAAGTTCCTTGTCTTACATTCTTGCCTTATAGTTACCGTTTTTTGTTTTATACTATTTTTAAAAACACACTTCGCACTTAGTCCTCCTAGCCAAAACATAATCTCTTAACTCTAATTTCTTTATGAATTCAACTGTAGATTCTGCCAGTTTTACAGACTACTAAAAAGAAAATCTCGTCTTACAGTTGACAACAAATTACTAATATACAAGTCAGTACTGAAACTTATATTCAGTTACGGACTTGAACTGTGGGGGACAGCTAAATATTCTAAAATCATACGCATCCGATCCAAAGTCATCCAAACAATAGTTAATGCTTCTTATTATGTTTCCAACTGAACCTTACATCACGACCTTAATATTCCATTTATTCTAGACCTGGTACCATCCATTTTTTTTAAAAGTCCATCAGAACCTTATACATCATCTTAAACATTTAGCTTACCAGCTCCACCAACCCCTACTGTAAACATTTATACTGTTCTTAAACTGGTCAGATTCTTCTCTCATGTACTCTATGTGGCTATTGCGCCCTAACTCAGCCTCTACTGGCTCATACAAGTGACACGACTGAGAGAAAGAGGCGCTGTGATCTTTTGGATTCTTCTATTCCCCCACAAGTGGAGGGAAAGGGCCTAGTTCGGGGTTTCCTTAGCAGATTGTAAATATTTTATATAGCTATCATTGTGTGTATCTTTGTATAAATTTTATTCATAGGGTTCATATTGTTTTTTTATTAGTGTTTCTTCAGTACATATCACTATTACTGTTGTTCATTATGAAATAAATTGTAATATATCTCAAAAATAAATTTTAACAATTTCTTTATGAACCCGTTTCATAGTTCGCTACCTTATCAATATCGATTCTACATTATAAGTCTGATAGAGATATGAGTTTCAATCTGACAAAAGTTGTAGATAAAACGTAATAGTTACTTAAGGCCAATCTTCTGACATACTCTTCTGTGTATACATAAAAAAAACAATTATACCAATTTATATCCATGATTTTAGTATTGTGAAGGATTTCTTCAGTGTTGCAGTTTAGACCATTATATGTGAGGAAATTATGTTGGAGAGAAAAGATATTTAAAATTTTTGCAGTAGTTAACTGTAGAAACCATTACATTACAAATCTCTTTTACTTGTATTTAATGTCAGAATATAACATAGATTGTTGTTGATGTAACACATGGAGTTAATTGTCGTTATGTGAAAGTTTATTACCGTTTAGTTTCTTTTCCATGGAAATTTTAAAATTAGAATCAAATAGTGTAATGTTCTTTTATATATAAGTTATGGACCGAGGCGAGTCGGTATCAGCTTAATACCAACTCTTATCATATAAACAATGCAATAGTGTATAAATAGAGGATTTATAGAGAATAAAGTCAGTCTTAACACAGTTGCCGTGTGAGTCATTTATGCACCCTTTCTCTCATTTATTTTTATTTTTTTTATTTAAGTTATCCGAGTCATCATAACTTATATATATATAATCATAAGTTTATTTATTATAATTAAACAAATCGTTGGTTTTGATATAATTTTAATGTTGTATTTTCTGAGATTGATCGTTTTAAGGAAATCATATTTGTACAGAAAGATAAATATTGATCTTGCACTAGAAGATGGCATTATAGCCGAAACGTAGTGCGTTATAATAAAATACAATAGTAATGAAGTATAATTATATGCCTCCATTTTTATATTAGAATAAATAACATTTTATCTCAGCCGGGATTCGGACTAAAATCAATGGTTGCGGAGATGGTGAAGTAGTAATATACAGGGGTTTTCCTGATGTAGAAAAAATGTGTTCAAACTCCATAAGTATAAATGTTGATGGGCAACTGACAGGCTTAATTTGATTGTTTAACATCTTTTATCGTTGATATGATCAATCAAAATTAATATACAGTTAAATAATCATTCAATTACGACTAAAAAACATAATTAACCATTGACACGATTAATCATTGTGGTAAGCTTTAAAATTAAAAATAATTCCAATACAATACCTGAATTGTATTTTTTATGTATTTAATTACATAGGTTCCTCCTGAACATCCGTCATCCTATCGTCCTATCTCTCTTTTGCCCACTATGGGAAAAATCCTAGAAAAACTTCTAAAACGCCTTTATCCTATCCTAGAAATGAATCATGTCATCCCTGACCACCAGTTTGGATTTCGAAAATCTCATTCTACAATACAACAATGTCACCGCGTGATGGATATAGTGTCCTCTGCATTGGATCGCGGAATGTATTGCATTGGAGCCTTTTTTTGATGTAGAACAAGCATTTGATCGAGTCTGGCACCAGGGACTGCTTTACAAACTCCGTCAATTCCTCACCCCTACATATTTCCTATTAATGCGTTCCTACCTTACTGGCAGAACCTTTAAGGTAAACCATAACTTTTCCTACTCATCCATATTTTCGATATCTGCTGGAGTGCCTCAAGGTAGTATCTTAGGTTCTATCCTCTACTCCCTTTATACAGCTGACATTCCACTTCATCCTCGCACTGTTCTTAATACTTATGCTGATGACACGTGTGTCTTATCAGTCCATAATGATCTAACTACTGCATCCCAAATCCTTCAGTTCCACATCACAGCCATTGAAGAATGGTGTCAAAATTGGAGGATTAAAATAAATCCCACCAAATCACCTTTTTTACCCTTCGTCGCAAACCGATGACTTCCAGCCTCCCTCCCTAGTATCCTTTAATAACATTACCCTTACTCCTGTAGAACAAATCCGATACGCCTTACTTGGAATCCTCACACAAGACTGAAATGACAAGAAATTGCTCGCAGATATCAATTACTACACCACTTACTAGACAAACGTTCAAAATTTCCAGTATATTACAAAAGACTCATCTACATCACTATTATCAGACCTATTTGGGCATATGGAATCGAGCTTTGGGGCTCTACGAAACAGTCTAATTCCTCCCGCATCCAGTCCTTACAATCCAAAATCCTTCGCAAAATCCTGAATGCCCTTATTTTGTCAAAAATCAACTCCTCCATAATGACCTAAACATCCCATTTGTTGCAGACATAGCCCGTGATAGATAGTCCTCTATTCATTCTAAACTCCCTGCCCATACAAACTTTTCTTCTTCTTCTTTTGGTGCCTATCCGTTGGGGATGTTGGCGATCATCAAGGCCATGCGCACCTTATCCACTGCTGCACGTAAAAGGCCCACTGTTATTGTTTAAAGTAATCACCTCCAACTAAATGTCAAGATGATCACTCCTTTAGTAGTATGTAAGTGGACTGTATGAAAAATATAACTAAATGAAATAAGGCTGGGCCAAGATAAAATAAACACATTATGGGGATGAAATTAATTATATTATAAAGAAAATATGGTACATATTTAACTTAATGGCCAGATGTTCATTAGGACTGGGTTAGTAAAGTTATAAGTGCTATTGTAAATTATAACAAGTTATGACAATTGGTGATTTCTGAGCTGGTGAAAATGCTCTGGAAGATGAGTCTGTTCTTCTCTCCTCCTCTCCTCCTCCCCTTTGGCCAGGGGGTCTTCTAAATTCTCTACTCCATGGTAAAGGGTGGTTCTACAGGAGGAACAAAAAAACTAGCGAGACTGTCTGGCACAACCAGCCAGGACCTGCAACTTCAGTTTCATTCTCGGCCGCTAGG
Source organism: Piezodorus guildinii (assembly GCA_023052935.1). Lineage (NCBI taxonomy): Eukaryota > Metazoa > Arthropoda > Insecta > Hemiptera > Pentatomidae > Piezodorus > Piezodorus guildinii. The sequence continues at coordinate 133,079,980 of CM041293.1, read as the reverse complement.
GGCGCTATCTTTCTCCCTATGGCCACTAGATGGCAGAGCAGTGACATTTCTCTTTTCGGGAACCGGAAACACACCGCCCACCTAAATCAGCTCCGGGTGATTTACTTCTAAGACGATGAAGAAAGATGATTTTGGTAATTGCAGTCTTCATGAAGGTCTTAGGTTGAAGCCTGAAATACAAAAGAAAGATCCCTATTCACAGAGCTTGAGAGAAAAAAAATAAACGCATGAATTAATTAAAACTGAAAGCAGATTGGTGTTAATTATATCAAATGTTTATGTTTCTTTATGTTGGAGTCCAAAATGAATATAAATGATATCATAAACTGCGAAAACAAAAACTGCCACTGAATCAGAAATAATAACAACGAAATGACTCTAAAAGGAAAATAATAAATATTAGTTTGCAACTATTACCTCCTAGAAGGCGTAATAAAATCATCGTCCGCCCACCATGACGAGCCCCCGTCATTAAGGAAAGGGCGAAAGAAAAAAAACAAAAATTATATTTTCTTAATAAAAAAAAAAAAATATGCTTTTATGAATGAAACAAAACCAAGAGCTTTACTTGTCTTTATCCTCAAGAGGGTAAAATAATGGCACTACCGAGGTGACTGCGCGAGTCAAATAGCTTCCAGAAGGGGTACGCACCGTCAAGGTACGGGTGACTCCATCCCTACCTGGGAAGGTTTCTGTGACTCTTGCGATGGGCCACTGACCAACGATGGTCCGTTTTTCGATGAGGATGACAAGGTCTCCCACAACCAACGTAGGCTTTTGCTCTTTCCACTTATGGCGCTGCTGGAGCGAGTGTAGGTATTCCTTCCTCCAGCGATTCCACACATGTGTGATCTGGGCCTCTATCATTTTCCATCTGGACATATGAGGAGGCATCGGACCGGCGTGGATTGAGCATTGAGGTAGCGATGTGATAGGACCTCCTATCAGGAAATGGCCTGGCGTCAAAAAATCAAAGCTCGTTGCGTCCTCGGTGAGGGGGCACAGAGGACGGGAATTCAGTACGGCCTCAATTTTGATTAATGCTGTAGCCAGCTCTTCATACGTGTATGGTTGTCTGCCAACAGAACCCGTCAATAATCTCTTCACCGACTTGACACCGGCTTCCCATAGACCGCCGAAGTGAGGAGCTCGAGGAGGTATGAATTTCCAGTCTATTCCTCTTAGAGCCAAATGGTCGCATACCAGCCCTTGAATTTCCCCTTTAAATTTGAATATTTCCTTAAGGAACTTGGAGGCACCGACAAAATTGGTCCCGTTGTCGGACCAAATAGTACTAGGTGCGCCACGTCGCGAGATAAATCGCTCCAGACTAGCTATGAACGCAGATGTTGTAAGCGAAGATACTAATTCCAGATGAATAGCCTTACTGGACATACATACAAAAATACATAGATAGGCCTTCCCGAGGGACGCGTTTCGTCTCCTGGACTCCTTTATGAGAAAGGGGCCAGCATAATCAACGCCGGTCTGAAAGAAGGCGCGTATCCCGTCAAATCTAGCTCTTGGCAGTGGTGCCATCATGGGCGCTATTGGTTTCGCCCTTTGGATACGACAACGAACACAGCGTCGAATTCTACCTCTAATAAGTATAGCAGCTGATGGTATCCAATATTTTCCTCTAAGAAGTGCCAAAGTCAAGGCTTGTCCTGAGTGAAAATTATTTGAATGGACCGAATCGATTATAAGGGTCGCAAGCGGTGCCTGTCTTGGAATTAGAATCGGGTGTTTACTGGAGTAGGAAATCGAAGATTCCTGTAGACGTCCGCCCACCCTAACTACACCCCGTTCGTCCCGAAAGGGCGACAGCTGATCGAAGGATTTAGGGATCCGGAAGGTTTCACTGAAGCACTCAGGAGGAAGGTACAGTCGCTGAACGAAAACGATGCATCTAATCTCAGCTTCGGCAATCTCGTTGGCGGAGAACTGCTCTGACTGCTGAACACTGTGTTTAGAGGCGACCCTGGCCCTTCTTAGACTTATAAACCTTATAATCCTCGCCACGGTTCTAACAAGGGTGCGCATAGAAGAGAAGCGAGAGGTCCAATCATAGGGCGGCTCGTGTAGCCTTGGTTTTGAGCGTAGTGCACTCATGACGACGGTCCTGGAGACGGGTGCAAACCAAGATGAGATTGGTGAGCTCAGCCATTCGGGTCCATTCCACCATATAGTGGCGTCCTTCAGTTTCTTTGGATTGCATCCGCGCGATGCTAGATCGGCGGGGTTGTCCTCGGAATCTACGTGTCTCCAAAAGTCAACAGCAACGGCTTGGGTAATTTGAGACACACGATTGGCTTCGAAAATCCCTAGTTCATGAGTTGGAGTATGCAGCCAAGAAAGAACCACTTGCGAGTCCGTGAAACATATTACATTACTAGCCGCAGGTAACGTGATCGAAGATACCAGTCGAGCGAGCAGGAGAGCGCCACACAGCTCGAGACGTGCAGTAGAAACATATCGTAATGGGGCCACCCTCGACTTGGCTTTTACGATTATTATAATTAATAAGAAGTCCCTGGAACCTCGAGGGAGAGAGAATATGAGAGTGAAGAAAGTTAAGAGATATCACCATCCTGGGAAACTAACTCGGCAACAAAGTTGCGCTTATATGTAACTCGGGCTGAAATATGAAAAAAAAAAAATGAATAAATCTTGCCAATCTGAAATACAAATGGTGAAACGTCGAAAGCCAAACTAAATTATGACGTCACCGCAACTATTGTAAATAGATTTTGAAAATTAAATATACTGAAGCGCCGAAGGAAACTGAAAAATAGCGACGAAAAATATTTAAAATATCTGAAAATGACAATGGTGAAACGCCGAAGGCCAAACTATATTATGACGTCACCGAAACTAATGCAAATAACGATTGAAGATTAAATATAGTGAAGCACCGAAAGAAAACTGAAATATGGTGACCACAAAATATTTAATATATCAGAAAATGAAGATGGTGTAACGCCGAAGGCCAAACTATATTATGACGTCACCGAAACTAATGCAAATAACGATTGAAGATTAAATATAGTGAAGCACCGAAAGAAAACTGAAATATGGTGACCACAAAATATTTAATATATCAGAAAATGAAGATGGTGTAACGCCGAAGGCCAAACTATATTATGACGTCACCGAAACTAATGCAAATAACGATTGAAGATTAAATATAGTGAAGCACCGAAAGAAAACTGAAATATGGTGACCACAAAATATTTAATATATCAGAAAATGAAGATGGTGAAACGCCGAAGGCCAACCTTAATTATGACGTCACCACTAAATAATTGCATCAATATCTAAGAGAAAAGGAAACGACGTGAAGCGTCGAAAGAAAACTAAAACATGACGTCACCAAGTAGAGACTCGATTGTAACTGCTAATTGAAGTTGATGACAGCGCTAGCACAAGTTAGTCCGACCTCTTTGGATCCAGGTTATGATTAACTGAATGACTAACTCATGAACGTCCACCCTATTGGAAGTATCTCTTTACTGTTCTAGTAATTGGCTGGCAACTATAATGAAACTATTGTATTAAAACCTATTGTAATTGAAATGTAATGCTGAAATTAAATATAAAACATGAAAGAAATGTGATGTGGTCTTTGTTAATGTTTTACTTGCTGGTTTAAGTAGATAGTGATTTTAACCTAACAGCTGTGCCTAAGTGAAGATAATTTAATTTATAAATGAAATGGTAAATTAAAATGTAAGAACAAATGAACTTATGCATTATTATATTTGTTCTTAGGTAACAATAACTGCAAACTACTTATGGATTGATTTAAAGTAAAACTGCATGCAATGAATAGACATTATTTAAAAATTACCTTTAAAGCAGTCAGTTAAATGAAATAAATTGACTCTGTGAATAAAGTTACATATAATAACACTTAGAAATATTATACATTATGACAAACAAAACAGGCAATACATTATTTGATGTAATTTTGTTAGTTCTATTAATAGGTTAGTTCTATCATAACAATGAAATATCCTTAAATTGAATTTATTACAAACATTAAAACTTTTATGTTGCCATTTAATAGAGCTTATTAGGTGATTAGAGCACATTTAATTCAATAAATTTTTAACAATGAATGGCATACTGTTGTAGAATTTTGCTAATGGATATACAATTTTGAAATTATTTCACTAATGAATTGAATAAAATATATTTAATATCTTGGCCACATGGAAATACAACTTTGACTATAAATTGAATAAAAGATGTATAATTTTGGCTGTAATCAATTATGAATGAAAAGAGAAAATGTTTTGACATCTTGGCAATATATAAATACAATTTGACTTAGATTGTCTAGGTCCAGAGTTATCAAATAGTTAGGTATCTAGGCCCCGCAGGGCAATTTGTTAGGATATCTAGGCCCGCTGTGACCAATTGTTAAGATATCTGGGCCCGGAGTGACCATATGTTTAGATATCTGGGCCCGGAGTGACCATATGTTTAAAGTAATCACCTCCAACTAAATGTCAAGATGATCACTCCTTTAGTAGTATGTAAGTGGACTGTATGAAAAATATAACTAAATGAAATAAGGCTGGGCCAAGATAAAATAAACACATTATGGGGATGAAATTAATTATATTATAAAGAAAATATGGTACATATTTAACTTAATGGCCAGATGTTCATTAGGACTGGGTTAGTAAAGTTATAAGTGCTATTGTAAATTATAACAAGTTATGACAATTGGTGATTTCTGAGCTGGTGAAAATGCTCTGGAAGATGAGTCTGTTCTTCTCTCCTCCTATCCTCCTCCCCTTTGGCCAGGGGGTCTTCTAAATTCTCTACTCCATGGTAAAGGGTGGTTCTACAGGAGGAACAAAAAAACTAGCGAGACTGTCTGGCACAACCAGCCAGGACCTGCAACTTCAGTTTCATTCTCGGCCGCTAGGGGCGCTATCTTTCTCCCTATGGCCACTAGATGGCAGAGCAGTGACATTTCTCTTTTCGGGAACCGGAAACAGTTATTGTTTTGTTCTATTTTTGCAAGTTTTTCAACCAGGATATCCTTCACCTACCAGGCCTCCTTTTGCCTCCCCCCCTTGCTCTGCAAAATCAACTGCAACATGTTATATCGCTGGTTGTTTCTCATTATATGTCCTAGATATTTCGGTTTGCTAGACTTTATTAAAAACAGCAACTCCTTTTCTTTACCCATTCTTTCTAAGACCCTAAGATTAGTGACATGATCGGTCCATGGCATTCTTAAAATACCTTGGTAAAACCACATCTCAAACGACTCAAGTTTTGCACAGGTAGCTTCAGTTAGAGTCCAGGATTCGACCCCGTAGTGCAGCACTGGGAAGACATAACACTTCAATAGCCTGGTCTTAGTTGGCAGTGATAGATCATGGCATGTGAACAATTTTGACATTTTGCGAAAAGCATCTCCGGCCTTCTCTATTCTGCATTTAATCTCCACAGAGTGATCCCACGTTTCACATATTTTGGTCTCGAGATAAGTATATGTCTGAACTCTTTCTATTTATACAAACCCACTTGTCCGTAATTTATCTTCCTTAGATATCCCTGATAACCCTCCAAGGCGACTGAAAAGAAGGTGGCCTCGGGACCTACTGCCTTAAAATAGTTAGTGAAGTGCTACCACTGGGTAGTTCTTTCTCAAGACATTTTCATGACTTTTTATTTTCATGCTACATATTTACTTATTGTGTTCTTTAATACAGTTGAAAAACCGACGATCTCCGGCCGCTGTTCTCCTCGGTGGCTAAAAATGGATTAACAAAAAATTGGGTGTTAGATGTGCACCCAATGGTTCGGTTCCAATTATTGGAGTTGGGGACCTTGAATGAAGTATGGTGGTCCTTGTCGTTTAAAGACTACCTACATGCTGCTCGTTGTACCAAGTGCCAGGGCTATGAGCATACCAAGGCAACATGCACAGTAGATACTGAAGTTTGCCACTTCCATCCCAACGTTTTTCGGCGAGATGGGTGAGAGTTGGATTGACGTGATTCTGTCATCTCCGACGCTCGTAGGACACGTTATCGATTGGACCCTCAGATCTAAAACGAGTTCAGACCACAAAGCTCTCGTATTTGAAATAGTTCAGGATGAAGAGCGTTCCCACGGTGTTGAAAACGATTATCTAACGCGTATAAGCAACTGGGATGCTTTCCGATCGACGCTGGAGGGAAAAATTGTTGATGAAGATTGGGAAGAAGGATATTTTGAGACCGAAGAAGACCTGGATTTCAGAGTGTCCAGAATTACTAATCTTATTCGCGACACCGCAGAGATTTCCCTCCAGCATCGGAAGGTGAGAGCTCGACCTGTCCCATGGTGGACGCCGGCCTTAACCACCATGAAGAGAGAACTCAACAAGGCTCGGCGATCGTATCAGAAGTGTAGGTGTGACGAGAGGCGCATCTCACTTCGTAACGAGAATAAGTATAAAGCCAAAGTATACCAAAACGAGGTGCGTTCACGTAAGCGACGTTCTTGGGATGAGTTCATCTTAAATGAGTCCGCAAAGCATCCTTGGGGCATCCCATATAAAGTGGTTATGGGCAAATTGACCCCTCCGCAAACTGTGGCAGCCCTAAGACATGGAGATAATCAGGCCGTAACTCTTGAAGAGGCGGCAAAAATCTTTATAGAGGCTACTTACCTCAGAGGTAAAAGTTCTGAAGATAATGAAGAGGATAACTTCGTGAGTCGTACTACCAGACACGGACTTATACCCTCCATGGGACATATATGATATCTCCGATAAGCAGAAAGCTGGTCGTGCTCCAGGACTTGATGCTATAGACGCGGCGATCTTGAAAAACAGTTTCCCGTACATAGAAGGTAAGCTACTAAATCTTTTCAATGACTGCCTTGATAGAGGATATTTTCCGAGAAAATGGAAGATCGCCGATCTAAGACTCCTCTATAAAGGAGGGGGTAGGGATAAGCAGGTCCCTAAGTCCTATAGACCCATATGCCTTCTCCCGTTACTGAGCAACATCGCAGGTTCAAGAACATCGCACAGCGGCAGAAGCGCAGGTTGGCGACCATTCACCGAACGGCTTTGCTACGAGTAACAAAGGCTTACCGTACGGTATCGCATGAGGCGGTTCAAATTCTTGCAGCAGGGGTACCTCTCGACCTTCTCTTGCGTGAAGATTCATTTAAAGATGCCTTCAAGAGGCAAGGCTCAGCAGGTCTCTCGGGAAATATCCAAATGAGAATTGCGGAGGACCCAAGGAAATGGAAGCGTGCAATCCGAGAAGACACCATTGATGAGTGGGACCGGTGGATGACAACCTCAAAAGGTGCTACCTTGAGGAAATTCTTTCCCACGGTCCGGTCACGATTGGAAGCTAAATGGATAGTGCCGGATTACTGGGTCTCGCAATTCCTCACTGGGCAAGGGGCTTTCGGAAGTAAGTTACACAGTTTTGGGAAAGAAATAGATCCCCTGTGCCCCAGTTGTGGAGTACCGGAGACTGTTGAGCACATAATTGTGGACTGCTACGCCTTCGAAGCACTAAGGGTCAAACTACTAAGGGAATGTGGGCTCTGGGTCCTCGCGGAGAGCGATATCCTTCAGCTGGTGTCCAAGCAGAATTATGGACATTTTCTAGCATTTATTTATGCTTGGAAAACTTCACTTGGTCCATCAGCTTTTAACGTAGGTGGAACAGGACGAGATCAAGGAAGGCCACCACCGAGAAAAGAAGCAGAAGCTGAAGATATGGTCATCGAGGAGAGACCAGAGTGAAAAACTGGGAAGAAAAGAAAAAAAAAAAATTTCAAGATTACTACTGGCTACCGACACCCGTATTGCCATGTGGCAAGGTAGGGAGAAATAAATAATACAGTTGTAAATTAATATAAATAAATAAAAAATCACATAGGTTTCATCGATAAGTACAAAATCCACCCATTATAAGATCTTTATTTTCATTTTTGCCTCACTGAGGTGTAAATATACATATTTTTCCTACTCTCATAAAATGATTTAATTTTTATTTACACTTTACAGCTTACACTTACAGCGTCCTAGAAACGTAAATATCGAACCATTTAAAGACAAGACCACCGGAAACTCACTTTATTCCAAAATGAACCTAAAAATTTCGTATTTTTTTCTTTCAACGCTCAATATCTAAATACATACCAGCTACGAGAAAACATAATAAATTTCTTTCAAAAGTGCATTAAAATTGCTGTAGGTGGAACTTTTTCAATTTTCTTTATGTATTGTAGTTTCCAAGATAATGCATTTCAAGGTACTCTTTTTTTGGATTAAAAAATCTTGTATCACCCTTATATACATTAATTTTGTAAAATGTCACACATATTGTTACATCTACAATACAAATATTATGAAGATAAATCGAATTATGACTGATCTTCTTAACTTTAATTTGAGTGGTAATAGAAATTCTTAAGTTTAATAATTACCGAGATAAGATAATTTAAGTAAAATATTGTCTTTCTAAAAATCAGAAATCAACATTTCGCTGCTTTAATGTGTCAAATTTCATAGAAATTGATCTTCCTACAAAAATTATGAACATAAAGTACATTATTGCATATGTAATAATCTTCAATTGGAGTGGTAATAGATATTTTCGCGTTCTTTAGTTTGCGAGATAAAGTTTTACAAGTAAAAACTTATTTTTAAAAAAATCGATGAATGACATTTTGTTATTTCATTGTGTAAGATATCATAAAAAATGTACTTTCTAAGACAATTCTGAAGATAAGGTAAATCATAGCACCGATTAATAAGCTTTGATTTGAGTAGTAATTGACATCTGTAAATTCAATAGTTTTCGAGATAAAAGTCAACAAGTAAAAACGTTTTTTCCGCTAAAAACCAGAAATAAATATTTTATTACTTCATTTTGCCAAATATATGCAGCATATTGCCTCTTTAATATATCCGCAACCATTCATTTTAGCTAAAACATTTATATTATTGTTTTTTAAGATTTTGTGAAGTACTTTTGTACATGATTTTGTACAGAATAATGTTATCGATAAAGCAAACTTTTTGAGATATTCACAAAAAAAACTTAAACATTTTTTTTTTCTCATTATCGCCCTCCCCCCTATAAAGCCCGCCGCGGAAAACTGTGGGACTTTTTACCACTTAATAAGGGAAAGATCCTGAACAATTTCTGACTGGTTTCAGTTTGTTTTTTTTTATTTTATTTTTTTTTTATGGGAGGGGGATGTTCTAGTTAAAACCTAATTTTACTGTACTAAAAGTGTGTTTTCGTTTAAATATTTTTATTTAACTGTCAGCCATAACGAAAAAATCTGGTACGGGCAACACAACTTTCACTTACCTCCATTTTTAAATCAATGAAAGAATTTTCAAAAACAGAGATAAAAATACCCGAAACTATTAAGGAATTAATTAAATTCAATTTCTTTAGAAACATGTTATATTATACAGGTATATTACTGCTCTTATGTTCAAAAACGAAAAATTGCATTAAAAAAATATTTTTTCTGTTTTCTCCTTTAGTAGGGTATCGAATTTATTCAATTTATATATTTACCTGTTTTTCATCAGCGTTAACAAGATAATATAGTTATTTTTATTGAATCTTCAAAATTAAAGGTACTTTAGAAGAAGAAAATTTAAAATATAGGCATTTAAGCCCTGTCACACCATTTTTATCAGAATAAAACCTACATGATATTAAAGCTCATTAAATTTTACATCGATATAGCGAGTTTAATCAAAATCGTCGGGAACGTTTTCGAGAAAATCGAAAAAAGGTGGAAAATGCATGGTATAAAGTGCCTCTTCTGGTAAGCTCATTTTGATGAAAAATGTTTTGTCACGTCTCGGGCCTATAGTTGTCTTAAATATGACATTTCAGTTTCATAGGACTTACCGTTTCCGTCCCGGAGTTACCACACACACACACACACACACACACACACGCACACACACACACACACACACACACACACACACACACACAGACCTTTTTGCGGGACTTGATTATTTGGACTCAGGGGACCCTAAAACGTGTATTTCCGTTGAAATCTGAAATTCGAAAATCTTCACGATCGCAATACTTCCCCTTACTATATATAGTAAGTGAAAGTAAAAATAAAATAATCTTTGAATAAAGCGTTCCAAGAATAAATTTGAAAAAAACGTAATGAATAAAGGTGGTACCTTCATTTATTTAGTCAGGGAAAAAAATGGATCCCAGAAAAGGATTGGTAAGAGTTAAATCCATAACGACACTATCTCTTAAATCATCAAGATTAATTGATCGTGATAATGTTGTTTAATGGTCAAAACTTTGTATTCTAATTTACATGCTATCAGCGATCATTCTTTTTTTATCGAAAAAATGTATTATTAAGTTCAACTAATTATAAAAAATGATTAGCCAAAAAAATGATGACTAAATAGTATCAATGATGGTACTTCCGTCAAAAGCATAGCAATAATTTCTATTGTAAAACAATTGGTGTGGGCAACACACAACTTTCTCTTACCTCGACTGGCAAAATAAATTTAAGTAGTACTTAAATTAAAAATTTTGAAGTTAATTTAAACAAAACGTTTATTCATTTTCGTTAGAAACATATGATTTAGATTAAATTATATAGCAATATCAAATTAGTACGTATAATTATCAGAAATAATTTAATGTCCTTTGTCACATTACATTGCCTTATACAACTTAGTATATAAGATAATATTTTTTCCAAAATATTTAGCTTTCCAACGTTATATTATAAATCTATGTTGCTGTATTTACGTAAAAAACAAAACAGAAATTGTATTAAAAAATATTTTCGCTCTTTTCTTCTTTAGTGTTAACTTTTTTATTAAACCGCTTTATATCAACCATAATAAGAAGATATGGGTAATTTCTTCTGAACTTATAAAATTAAATGTACTTTAGATGAATCCAATCTTTACAATCCAAAATCCTTCGTAAAATCATCAACGCTCCTTGCTTTGTCACGAATAAACTCAACCACATAGACCTTAATGTTCCCTATGTTACTGTTCTACTACTAAACTACATTCCCAGGCCACTAGCTTCTCTCCTAGCTTCCTCTTCGATCCATGATAATCCTTCGAGGCGAATGAAAAGAATATGGACTCGAGACCTTCTTGTTTAGAATGACTACTAGAGTGCTGCCAATGGGCAGTTTCTCTTCATGAATTTTATCATTAACCAGCATATTAACTGGTTGTATTATAATATACAGTTGTAAATTTCAATAAAAATATATTTTTTTAAAAACTTTAGAGGAAGAAAATTTTAAATATCGGCATTTAAGCCCTGTCATCAGAATAAAACCTGATAAAGTCCGTTAAATTTTACTTCGATATAGCGAGTCTAATCAAAATCGTAAGAGTATTTTTTTGAGTAAATCGTAAAAAAGAGCAAAATGCAAGTATGGTTATTGCAAATCGGTCAGCCGATTTTACTACAAACGTTGCTGTAACATCTCAGGCGCATAATTGTCTTAAATATGTAATTTCTGTTTCGTACGAGTTTTTGTTTTCGTGCTAGACTCACACACACACAGACCCATACACACATAGACCTTTTTTCGGGACTTGGTTATATGGACACAGGGGACCCTAAAACGTGTTTTTCCATCGAAAAATGGAATACGAAAATTTTCACGAACGCAATTCTTTTTGTAACAACAATTTTTGGAACAACCACAGCTACTCATAAACAATGGCGACAATAAGCCTATATATATATATATATATATATATATATATATATATATATGGATATATATATATATATATATATATATATATATATATATATATATAATTTTTTTTTTTTTTTTTTTTAATTTCAGAAAGAGGTTGAAAGAATGTATATGATAATTTTGATGGCATATACTAATAATACTTGTAATAATAATAATAATCACATAATATACGCAATATTCAATAATATTGTAACGCTGCCATAAGTTTAATAATAATGATAGATGAAGTTTTCATCTTAAAGGGAAGGTCGTCATGGGATGGTTAAGAGAGTTACTCTAGTCCCTCCCCTCTTCATCCCCAATAATTTGAAAACCTATAAAGTTGGAAAGTTTATGATTTAAGAACCTTCTTCAAACTATATAAGTGCTTAATTAAAATAGTTCGGAATTCGGTATTCTATGCAAGTAGAAATATAAAACAAAAATCAGAGGAATGGTTATTTATTTATGCATAAATATTACACTATTTTTCATTATTTGTTAAGAAAATTTAAATACTAAATATAATTGAAAAATCTAGCTAGAATTGATAGAAAAATATTTTATTCGTTACTAAGCATAGCAGTGGAATCGACTGAACGAATGTAAAATATAGCATTATGGAAACAAAATTGGAATCTCACCAAGAAGCTAGGCTGGTTATGCAAACCTTCCGCAGTAAGTACAATTACAGAACTGGTCTGAAAAATTAAAAAGTATCATTTTTATTTATTTTTGGAACGCAACTACCTTCTTTTTTTCTTTTTTTTAAACACATTTATCTATATCCCTTTCAATCCGTAAAATTTTCTGGAATACCTGAGTACTATATACCACAGTACAATTATTCCTGAATCCATATATACACGGATTGTTCGGCCGAACATGCAAAGTACAATCAATGGAGGAGCAGACGTATAATAGCATCTATTTGCAATCTCGAAGCCGGTAGTGAATGGACTACAATTTTCGACAGTGAAATCCGAGATATATTTGTAGCTTTTCAAGCTCTCCCAAATATAAATGCAAAGATCAATGTCTTGTTTGTGGATTCCCCGGCGGCTATCATTTCAGCTACACAGCCTAATGTATCCTATAACCAAAAAATTGAAGAACAGCTTCAAAAGAGGGTACAGAGGTGATTTTCCAGTGGATACCAGGCCACTGCGGTATCCATGGGAATGGGAAATAATAGAAAAGATCGAAAGAGAAGCTGCTAGTCTAGAGCAGTCGGATAATCAAATTCCCTAATGTAGAGCTAGAAAAAAATAGGAAGGTAAGCTACGTTCTATGGATTCTCAAACGATAAGTACAATAAACAAGCACCGCACTAAACTGATTATCGAGGAATAATGAGTACCAATGGATTCGCCAAGAAAAGTTGCAGTTGCCCGGTTCCGAATGATTACCGGTCATGAAAACCTGGCGTTGCACTTGCATCTGATAGGAGTGGTGGAATTCCCAAGTCTCTGTATTGCGAATTCTGAAATAAATCCAACGCATTTAGAAGTATGGTAACGACTGCTGAAAATAAAAGACGAAACTCCATCAAAATCGGAGTGATACTAGACTGGCATATCCCTTATAGCGGAAGCTGAAAACAGAAGGCATAATTGAAAATAAAATACTAATAATACAATTATTTCATCAAGTTAACATGATGACGTTTCAGGAACATGAATTGGATAAAATAATTTCAGTATTTTTTATAAGTCAATAGGTATTTTATTTATGACCTAAAATAGTAATAAATAAGTCAGTTTGAAAATACGGAAGATGGACGCTTCATTCTGATCCAACAAATTGCAATAACTTATTTAATTCTTCTTTCATGATAGCCAAGGGACAACAAATCAAACGAAAGCCTGTAAGATAAACTGAGGACACTGTGGTGTTTTCCTGATAGCAAATCAATTAAACTAAGATCTATGCATCGCAGATCTTAAAAACAACTAAATAAAATGTATATATCTGATTGGTATTCTAGTTATAGTTAACCTAAAATTACTATTCTCAGATTTCTACCACCTATTTAGTACACCAATAGTTAGAGCAGAACTTCCTCATATTTCATGTTCCGAAGTAGTGCAACTCATTACCAATGTATCTTACATAAATAATATTTCTTTTAACTTACCCTAGTGGTTACCTAGGTGTTGCCATTCCTCAGCATTGACAGGAAAGTTTTTGATAATTAATCCAGTTACGCAATGACACGTGGACTCAGATAGGCTGATATTGAGGTAGCCGGGAGGGATGTATAATATCGATATCAAGATAGATAATCGGGCGTGCTTTCACTTGAGGTTCTCCTCTCCCACGCTATCGTAAGCGCTCATTAACCAAATTACCGGTTTCCTTGTAGCCTCTGTGTTCATTTCGCCTTCCTATTTGCTATCTGTATCTGTTCCTGTTCTGTATGTATTGCCCTTGTACTTGATTCATTTTATTTCTTTATTATCCATATTATAAAATAAAGTCACCATTCAATCACTGGACGTGGATATCGCAGTATCTCAAAAATGAGAATGCCTATCAAGCTGAATATTATTTTTTTAAATTTATTTTTAATGGAGGTTCCCCTTACTTTCTAAATATGCATTGAGGCTGGTTTTGGGAAAACACACTCTAAACTGGTTGTCAAAAAAATTAATTGAAAATCAAGCTACGTACGTTAGAATCCAAATGTCGAATAAAAACAAATGTGTCTGTCCGCCGTCCGTGATACCTCATACGTTTATAAAAGTGCGCGTCAATAACTATGATCACCCAACCTTCACTGCCTTTGTCAAAAACCTGGGTATTACCATTGCCCAAATATCCCGTAGAACAATAAGTACACTTAAATTGTTCCATCGCTCCCGCCATCTTCTTCCACTATCCACCCGTAAGCTCCTTGTCTCCCCACTTATTTCCCCCACTTTGACTACTGCTGCGAGGTATATGGTGACCTCTCGACTGTTCTCGAGGACAGGCTTACGCGACTTATGAATACATTTTTAAGATTTGTCCTCGGCACACCGAAGAGGTCTCATGTGACCCATTTATACAGCGAGTTAAAGTGGCTCCTTCCCTCTATCCGCAGACAATATTTCCTAGGATCATACCTTTACCAAACCATCCACTCCCAGCTACCTCCCTATATCCACAGTCTTCTGCAATTTAAATCGTCAATTCACTCCCTCGAAACAAGATCACGCCATTCTGACCTTTATATTCCTATCTATAGAACAAAAACTTTTGATCATTCCTTTCTTATCCGCTCTACTACCCTCTGGAATTCCCTTCCTACACATATCCGTCATGCTTCATCCCTACCATCATTCAAGTCTCAGCTGTTCCAGTACCTACAGTCATCCCAAACGACGCTCAACAAGCCTGATATTTCAAATCAAATATCAATTCATAAAGAAACTTTATTATTTATTTTTTATATTAAACTTAGTTAATGAATATATTATCATGAACCAGTTTCAATGTTTAGTTTTATTCAACACTTTAATCTATAAGATGTTATGCATATTACTCTATTTTTATTTACTGTTTTGTATACTTTAATCCATTTTTTTTGTATCATTGTAAATAAAAATTCATTATAATCCTTTGGCCTTTTGGCCAGACACATCGTAAATCTTAATTGTACATATCAATTGTACTTAAGGGACCCTGTCCCAGAATAAAAAAACGTTTTTTCTATTCTATTTTAGGTTATCGTGAAATCAGCACACGGCGATTAAGAATTAATAAATACCTATTTAAAATAACGAATAAATAACTAAAATCTGTTAAATTAGGGGTGATATTGCATTTTGAACTTGACAATCGTGTTTCGCAATTATCCTAGAATATAAATTGACTGTGTTGCGGGTTCTTTTTTCTTTAGCTCTTGAAATCTAAATATTCCTCCTCAACATGTGGTTTTCATTCAGAAGTAGTTGCCTACGCAACTGTAAAATATGATAAAATATAATATATATATATATATATAATATATATATATATATATATATATATATATACCGTATATATATATATATTATATGCTCTATAATACCGTATGTATATATATATATATATATATATATATATATATATATATATATATATAATATATATATATATAATATACGGTATTATAGAGCATTGTGGGGAGCCCGTGGCTAGCGCGCTTGTCTCTCATGCTAGAGGTTCTGAGTTCGAATCAGAGTCCCGGCGGGGCTTTTATAAGGATATAAATGAATGGGAATTCACTCACAGCCTCTCCCCCGGGTATATGAGACCCGTCAGCCAAATGGTGGCCACTCACAAAAATAGGCGTAAGGAGTGATGACCCTACCCTGTAAAATCTCATTGTGAATCCAGGCCAGCGCCTACACGGCCTGTCGCGCCAGAGAAAAAAAAATTAAAGAGCAATGTAAAATAATATAGAGCTTTTTATGTTGCAATGGTAATTGTTACTAATTACTGGTTAATAATTGGCACGTTCAAAGTTCTCTTATATTTCTATATATTCTATATCTGATCTGCTTGTTTTTAGTTTTCCATTTAAATTGTTAGTAATTAAAGCGCATTGAATTCGTAAAAAATAGAAATTTCCAGCTATTCAAAAAATCCTACATATCTACACTGACCACACTGTAGCCTATAACACTGACCTTACACACACTTGGAGGCATAAAGAGATTAGGCACCATGCTGCAACTAAAATCAATTAAGATACATTACAAATAAAATAAGATACCTTTATTTTTTCTGTTGCTGAAAATATTGGTTTTTAAAATTACTTGTTAAATTTTATTTTAACTTATTTTATTTTAGGCCATATGAATAAAACAAATTGGGAACCAAGACAGACCAAGACAAAAAGATATATATATATATAAGAGGGGTGTGGTCTAATAGTCTAGTCTCTATCCGAGTCCTGGGTTCGACCGGCTGTGGCAGAATATTATTAATTCTGTTAATATAGCCGTGGGGCGACCGTAGGGTATATAGAACCTCCTGGGGTAGACCCAGCCTCTTTAAAGTGGGAAAAAACCTGACGGCTATCAAGATCAAGGCCTAATTACTTTATTTCAGGACAGTTAGCCCAGAAAATATGCACTGAGCCCAAGATCTTTCATGGGTTGTAGAGGTACAGGTTTCTTTTTTTGTGTTTTATATATATATATATATATATATATATATATATATATATATATATATATATATTATATTTTATATATATATATATATTTTCATGCTGCTTCTCTATCCTCCTGTACAAACTGACGTTAAACAAGTATGATATTGCAATTTTAAATGAAGAAAATAAGTAAAGAGCCTACTCTTAAAATGTATATATTGATTGTAAAATTGATTTTTCATTCCGTTTAACACCATCGTTTTTGGACGATTACGTTTTTTTTTTTTTTTTTTGTATAATATTTCTTCTTGTTTCTTATCTCATTATTTTAAATAATAACTCTGTTAATTTTTTCTGTTGGAGAGACATATTATATCATTTCATATTGCAATGTACAACCTCTTATTCTTAAGGGACCCGGTCCCAGAATAATTCTTTAATATAATTTTTTCTAACATATATATATGTATATATATAAATCGTAATAATTTTGATATTTTCGCCCAAAAATCACTCTCTGTCTTACCTAAGCAAGAATTAAAACATTGAGTAATATTCCAATAATAAAAATCAAGGGCGTAAATAAATTAAAAACGGCAGTACGAACGCAAACTAAAAAAAAAAAAAAAGTGAACGGTAAAGAGAACACAAATATACACAGACGTAACTCGCTCTTTGAGAAAACATAAAAATCAAACACTGCCTAAAGAGTCCTAGAGATTTCTTTGACGGATGAGAAAGAGGTCTGTCTCGTTAAGGCTGAGTAGAATTCGTGGCCCATTCACAGCTTCTTATTTATACATAGCGCGTTAGATAGATCTCAGCTTTATATTTTCGATACATAAATATATATATATATAATATATATATATATATATATATATATATATAATATATATAACACAACATAATTTCCACCAAATCACATTGATGAATTAACAATGAACAGTATCTGCTCATCAAGCACTGTCTAACCATTTCTGTTACAGGTTAATATGAATTAAATTATTCCATTAAATTAAATTAGTTACAACTTTTTTACTTAAAACTAACTCTCTCCTTGATATACATTTTTAAACATTGAAATAAAGTATAATTTAAAAAACAATAAAATAACTTGAGTTTTAATGAAAGCACACATTAATGGATTAAAGGTTACATCATTAGAAATCGACACAAAAAAAAGTTGTGCACCTACATTTGTTACCACTTCGAATTTTTGGTAGTAAGAGTTCCTTATATGTTATAAATCTATATTACTATTCTAATTTTCAAAAAAAATATTCGTAATTTGTAAAATAATTCTACAAAACCTCCTGAAGTCGATATTCTTTCTTCTTCTCCATAACTTCGTTCTACATTTTTTACCGCCAACAATAATGCGACATCGTCATATTTTTCAAGTTAATAAAATCATTGGTACTCTAAAGGGAGAAATTTTAAAGGATTAATATTTAAGCCCTCAGAAAATTTCAAAGAGGATTAACCTTAGCATTAAAATCCGTTTAATTCCACAAAGATTTATTTAATTTGAGTTTACTACGATTTTTCCTTCATGAGCCGAATCTCCTAGTTACACAGGTCATTTTGTGAAATTAGATGATTTATACTAAATGATTCTTATTGTGTCTATTCCCGTTGAAAACTCGAATGTGAATCGATTTTCTGGTTCCTTAAAAATCCATGTTTCAGTTTTTTTTTCATTCATTTACCTATACATGAAATATATAGTAAGGGAAAGTATTGCGATCGTGAAAATTTTCGGCTTCCAGTTTTCGACGGAAATATACCTTTTAGGGTCTCCTGAGTCTAAATGACCAAGCCCCGAAAAAAGGTCTGTGTGTGTATTGGTCTCTGTGTGAATGTGGTAAGTCTAGCACGAAAATGAAAAGTCGTACGAAACTGAAATTTCGTATTTAAGACAACAATTCGCCCGAGATGTTACAGCAACTTTTTCATCAAAATCGGCTGACCAGAAAAGCCACTTAATTGTATTTTGCATTTTTTTATGATTTTCTCAAAAATTGTAACAAAAATGTAAAATTTAATGGGCTTTAATATCTTATAGGTTTCATTCTGATTGAAATTGTTTGAAAGGGCTTAAATGACGATATTTCAAAATATAATTCAAAAGATTAACCATATCATCTCAATGGCATTAGTGAAGGACGGCTGAGTATACAGGTTGTTCGAATTTGATGATCAAATAAAGGATAAAAGAGATAAACTATTTTTTAACGTAATTGTTGGCTTTTTCATATTAAGAACAGTAATATAGACGTATAATTTACTGTTAGAAAGAGAAATATATTATAATAAATATTATCTGATACACAAAGTTGTAAAAGGTAATATGAAGTGACGAATAGGGAACAATCAAATATACTTATATTATTTAATCTAAATCATATGTTTCCAACAAAAATGAATACACGTTTTATTAAAATCAACTTCAAATATTTTCAAATTAAACGATATTTAATAGTTTTTAAATTGATTTCTACAGTCAAGGTAAGTGAAAGTCGTGTGTTTCCCGCACCAGATTTTTTAATTTATAAGTCGTGTCAAAAATAAATGAAGATTTTTTTGGATGAGGTGGAATGACCTATTTTCGGTATTTAATTCTAAACATTGGCATGCAGCTTTATTCTGAAATCATTTAAAAACTACCTTAAAATTTTTACAATATCACGTAGTAACACTTCGGTTATTTCTCTTAACCATACCCTTTGCCTTGCTAGAAAACCTCTTACTTCTAAAACTATATAAGACGCACGTTGTGAAGATCATAGAGACGAGGATGAACAGATCTGTACCTTCGGAACGCATCAGGCATTCATCAATTCAGGAAGAACAGCCCACGGACTTGCTAAAGAGTGTGTGACCTCTCAGGTCCTGTATCAATATCTAGTCTGTACAGATCCTCCATACTTCAGTCTCCTTCGTTCTCTAGGATTTCTCATAGATAATGTGTGTTATAAGTAAAATATTGAAAGAATTTTATCTAAAAAAAAAGTCAGAAGAAAAAGTCTTTCTCTGAGAATATAATTAAAGCCTAATTCTTGATTCACTGAGTCCGGGTAGGCCAGTCGTATTCCCGGCGAAAGCTAAGGTAGTGTGAAATTATAAAATAACAATTATATTAATAATTAAGTAATATCATGATTTGGGTGAAGATTTGAAGCAGCTATACTAACTTGACAAAGTTAGAGTGCTGCAATTGATCATCTCAACAAATGGCCTGATTCCAGAGATGACTTTAAACATCAATGTTGAAACTTGATTTTCCCCACATTTTTTTTAGAAGAGGTGCTAAAAGCAGTTTTACTAGGTACTGCGAGTATATTTCGAAAACTTATGAACATAAAAGACTATCACTATCCTAACCCCTGAATTTAGTCCTGGTAGGAACTAATGCCTGCGAAAGCTGAGAAGAAAGGAAAAGTAATTATAATAAAACCCTTGACTCATTGAATGAGAGAAGCTGAATATTCCCAAGGAAAGTTAAGGAAGTGTGAAATTCTAAAATAATAATAAAATAAAATAGTCTAGTGGAACTAACCCTATTATATATTTATTTTAATGATATTTAGATAATATAATAAATCAACGAAATAATGGCGTTTGTGACCTTCGGGTTATACGTTTCAAAGTCAGAACCAACAACAACAATAACATGAAAACAAAAAATAAATAATAAAATTACATTAAATTTCATCTCTAGATTATCATAACCAAACTTGCCTGAATTATCTAATAATATATTACTAACTACAAAAAATATTAAATATCCCTTTTTCGTTAATATTTAAAATAACACTTAATAAAGTATTATTGGGTTATTTAGAACTTATTTTTATGTTCAATTAACTATATATGGAATGCTTAGTGAGGGAAAGTATTGCGATCGTGAAAATTTTCGAATTCCAGTTTTTAACGGAAATACACGTTTTAGGGTCCCCTGAGTCCAAATGACCAAGTTTCCCAAAAAGGTCTATGTGTGTGCCCGTGTGTGTGTGGTAATCCAGCGCAAAAACGAAAAGTCCTATGAAACTAATATTTCATATTTCAAGACAGCTATACGCCTGATATTTTACAGCAACATTTTCATCAAAATCAGTTAACCCGGAGAGCCACTTTATGTCATGCATTTTGTACCTATTAACGATTTTCTCCAAAACGGTTAAAACAATTTTGATTAAACTCGCTATATCGAAGAAAAATTTAATGGGCTTTACTATCAGTTAGGTTTCAATCTGTTTGAAATAGTCTGACAGGGATTAAATGCCGAGATTTCAAAATTTATTTTTCTAAAGTATCTTTAATTTTGTAGAGTTTATAAAATTGACTACATCATCTGATCAGCATTGCGAAAAAAATAGTAAATATATTAGTTGAATGAATTCGATATCCAACTAAAGGAGAAAACTGCAAAAATATTTTTTTAAAGCAGTCTTTTATTTTTGAACTTATGAACAGTAATATACATGTATAATATACTGTTGGAATGCTAAAGATTTTAGAAAAAAATATTATCTCATTCATACTATTGTAAAAGTTAAGGGAGAGTGATGAAAAGCCGATAAAACAAACTGATTGTCGTAGATCGTAATATAATAGATGATTTAATAAAACACATGTTTCTACGTATTAAAATCCAATTTTAATAATTCTTTAACAATTTATTATCGTTTCAAAATTTAGTTAAAAATTCTTAAATTTATATGAATAACGGACGTAAGTGAAAGTCGTGTGTTGCGCGCACCAGATTTTTAGTAATAAATGATGTCACGGACAAAAAATTAATAAACATAATTACAGATTAAAAAACTGTTTCCTCAGCTCTGATATATATTAAGATTAAAAAAAAAAAAAAGGAGAAAATCGTGACTTCAGTTGAAACATAATCTGCATATTAGTAGAGAGAGGTAGGCAGATAATGCCAACATTTCCCCCAACCATAGCTCAGTAGTTTACAGCGTAGGGGGTGAATTCACCCTACCCCACCCCTATCCATTACCCAGGGGATTACTGTAACATGTACCTGGGGACAGTTTTTGTTATTTTCCATAGTGTGTACCAGAAAGCGAGGTATTGATTACATGTCAGCGATCGTCAACGCAGCAGTCATTTCCAAGCGGCAATTCAGACTCTTTGTCACCACTATTGGAATAAATTCTAAATAAAAAATATCGGTACACTGTTGATAACCTTATAAATTTCCTTTAAACTAAAAATTAATAAAAGGTTTGATACAACTTTTCTTCATTTAATTAAGATTAAGTTTTCACGTACCAAACAAATTTCTTAAATGAATTATATTTCTAAATCAAAGGAAAATATACATTTTTTTTTAATCTCACCTGACGTTTGAACTATACAAAGGAATTAATTAAAATAACAATTAGGTAATGTGAAATACTGAATAAATGACAAGAAACCTCAATATTTCAAATAAAATATATTAGTTAAAACTGTCTTAACACATCCGTAGGTGAAACCTTAAAAAATATTTCCAATTTCATGAATAATGAATACATAAATTTTACGACTTTAACATGTAATAGTATACCAAGAATGAATTTCTTCTAATTAAAAAAAAAATAACAAAACTCGATGTCATTCAAACAACTTTCAATACCGATATGACTAGAAGCATTATACTAAAATTATTTTATGATGAACAATGTTATTAATTAAAATTATTTTCAGAGTTGTACAAAAAATTTTAAATACGTATAAAAGCAAAAGTACGTTATATTGTATTCCAAATAGGAAATTTTAATAAACAGATCATAGAATTCTGGTACCGTAATTTATGATATACATAGCGCTAATACACTGAATAGAATATTAGCGAGCGAAGCCCCGAGTTACAGCTAGTTAAATATAAGGAAATTAATAAATTGCTAACGTCATCAAAAACATAAAAACTAACCATTGTCAAATAATTTATAAAATATCTTGAACAATGTCTAGATTATTTTAATGTCTTAAAAGATCTCTCTTTTTTTTATTTTTATCATATAATATGTGTACTACAGGAGAACAGCACTAAGCAGAAGAGACTTCCTACCTCCAATGAATACAAATTTGATGAAAACAAGTTTTTTATGTTCATCGACACCATTATCGTATAACTCTCATCAGGATCGTCGAAGAACTCCAAGAACCATTTCGGAGCGATTACATTCATTAGGTGGGCTACTAAAGGCCCTGAGAGAGTTCAATCACTCCTATCACCCGTCTTGAGGTTAATCTACCAACTCCACCGATTTTTGCCAAAAATGTTTTTTTAAAAAAAGGAGGAAAAATAAATAACTAAAACCGCAGAATGATTGTTCTTAAAACAATATATATATATATATATATATATATATATATATATATATCTAAAGGAAGAATTGTACATTGGTTTGATTTCTTCGAAATAAGTCTGCCGAGAAACAGAGACGGCTTCTCTTTCGGTTTAACGAAAGCTAATCTCTTAATTCCTCTGATCTATGAGGTTCTTTCGCTGCCGTCCTTTGTAATAATTTTCTTATAAATCTTATATGAATATTTAATAAAATATAAATTAATTCTTATTACAGTATGGTCAACATACCCATACCTTAATAATATATAAATTTTGTTTATTTTTAAAAATTGACAGTTAGCACTGATGAAAACGGCTAAATATACCAGTTGAACGAAGTTGAACCAACTATTGGAGAAAAGAGCAAAAATATTTATTCATGTATTCTTTTCTAAACGTAAAAGTGTAATATAGATGTCTACTATACCATTGGAAACTGAAGATTTTAGAAAAATGTTAATCTGATATAGACAGTTGATGAAGGTAATAAAAAGTGACGAATAAATCCAGATGATTGTTTTACATAACAATATTTATATAATTTGTTTTTTATATACTTTTATTTTGATTTAGCTTTGTTTATTCTGTTGTGCGAATGTGATCTTAAAGCATCATTATTATTTTAATGTATCTAAATAAAATTGTTTTAAAAAAAAGCAAAGTTAATTTAAAAGTTCTAAAATTGATTTTAAGAACAAAGGCGAATGTAAGTCCTATAATTTTTTACTTGATCTACTTTTTATTTTCAACAGTTAAATTAATCAAGTTGCGTCATTACTTTCATTAAACATCTTCGAATTGAGCTGATATATCTATATCTATACTGTAGAAAATATCGGCATTAAAGCCCTGTCAGGCTATTACAAACAGAATAAAAACTACATGATATTAAGGCCTATTACATATTAAATCCATATAACGAGTTTAATTAAAATCGTTAAAGCCTTTTTCAAGAAGATTGTAAGAAGATGCAAATTGTATGGTATAGAGTGAATCTTATAATTCGGCGATTTTGTTGATAAAATTGCTGTAATATGTTAGGCATATAGGCTTCCAAAATATGAAATTTTAGTTATTACACAACTATTTTTTTTCTTCTTATCCTCCATTTACTTTTCAAACAAAACATACACAATAAAAAAAAAAAAAAAGGTAATATAAAGTGATATCTCGCTCTGAGTTATTAGCTATTTTCATAAACGTATAGTTCTAGTGATTCAATTCTTTAAGTTATTTTAGTTATTTTCCGTATTTGTTACAGTTTGAAAATGTTTTAACTTAATTAAATTGTGAATAGTGTAAGTTGAGTCATAGGCTAGGTGAGGTTAGGACACACTAAGTGTTTTAGAACCATATAAAGTTGAACTACCACGCTGGCGAAGTGTTGAAGAGCCAGTCGTGAAACCACGGTGGTCTGCGGAATATCAACGTGTCTCTCCAGCTAAGTAATAACAATTTACTTATTAGTGTCTTCAAAATTTTCTTATTTTGATTATTATAAGGTACTGTTATATTCAGCACTATGGGTGAACCTCCCCCATTAAAAAGGAAAAAAGGGAGATTTAAAACTTCCATCATGGGTAACAATGATGTAAGCATAAAGAAAAACTGTGCTAGGTTTTTTATTATAAGAAGAACAGAAGTGGACATCGAAGGTAATGCATTAGATTTTAAAAAAGTGTCTCCATTCTTCATCTATAAAAGCATAAAAAGCATTATTGGTGATGTTAAAGTTGTAAAAAAACTGAAAGATGGAACACTTTTAGTCGAGGTAATTTCTGAAACACAGTCCGAAAAATTGATAAGATGTGATAGCCTTGCTATAAACTTCCCAGTTCAAGTAGAGCCCCATAGTAGGTTAAATTTAAGTAAAGGCGTAATATGGTGCCCTGACTTAAATTTTTGTTCAATTGACGAAATAAGAGATGAGTTGAAACAACAGAACGTTGTAGAGGTTAAAAGAATGACTTACTTTAAAAATAACGAAAGAAAAAATAGCCATAATTACTTATTAACATTTGATAACCCCACTTTGCCTAAAGAAATAAAAATAGGATATTGTAATGTCATTATAAGGCAATACATTTCAAACCCAACGCGTTGCTATGTTTGTCTCAAATTCGGACACACTAAAACAGTTTGCAAAAAGGAGCCCCTTTGTCGGTTTTGTGGGAAAACAAAACATGAAGGGTTAGATTGTGATGGTCCAATTAAATGCGTAAATTGTCAGGGTAACCATGATTCCTTTTCGAAAAACTGCCCTCTGTACGTTAAAGAGAAAGAAATTAGAGGCATACAGGAAGCCGAAAAAATAACATATGTTGCTGCAAAAAAAAAATATGACATGCTACATCCTCTGTCAACTCAGATGTCATTTTCCAACGTGGTAAAAAATAAAAAAAGTGTTTGTGTCCAAACTGAAGATCTTGGTAATAATGCATTTCAAATCAGCAAACCGATCGAAATGTTAGCTAATGATAAAACATCAAGCCTTAGTTGTGCTCATAATGACTTGAGCGTTACCCCTACCACTCTTTCCCCCACCTCTTCTTCTACTTCTTTACCCAACCCTTCCCCAAACTCTTCCTCTTTCCCCTCTCCTATACCTCTCCATACTCCTTCTTCCCCTACTCTTCTCCTACTGTCTCACTCCCATCTACCCCTACACCCTCTACCTCAAACTCTATCGATAATTCCCAAACTCGGTCCTTGACCGGAACACTGTCCAAAACCAAGGGAGCTCCTAATAACAACCAGGAGTATCCCTCATATGCGAAATCTGCCCTAGAAAAATCGACTTCTAGTGAAGTCGTCTCTCTTCAGGGTAGCTTAAAGGACCAAAATGACGATTGGATAACGGTTAAGGAAAAGAGAACCCGAAGCAAAACCAGGAAAAAATCTCCTAGTCGAACGGAGACAATGGAAACTAATTAATTACTTGTACGGTTTTAATACCATCTACACCTCTAAATTTAATATATAATTCACGACGTTTAATATATTCCACAATCTTTCTTCTTGTTATAATTAAATCTACTTATCTTTCTTTATGGTTCTTCAAACCAATATTATTCAGTGGAATTGCAATGGTTTAACTGGGAAATATGAAGAATTAAAACTTATTATCGATAAATATCATCCACTAATAATTTGTATTCAGGAAACTAAACTCCTTCAGAACAGAAAATTTAATTTAAAAGACTACGAAATTTATAGAACTGACTTTGAAGAAAATAGAATAGCAAGTGGTGGGGTTTTAATTGCAGTACACAAAAGTATCGTTTCCGAGTTGATAACAATTAATACTCCCCTACAGGCAATTATTGTTAAAGTTTTTCTCCACTTTCCAATTTTTCTCGCCAATATTTATCTCTCTCCGGGAAATCTATCTGAAACCGATTTACTTCATCTTTTAAATTCCCTTCCTTCTCCGTATATCGCGATGAGTGATGTGAACGGTCATCACACCTCATGGGGTTCTCGATATTGCTCAGCGCGAGGTAATATTATTAGACGAATCATAGATAACACCAACTCCATAATTTTAAACACAGGGCAGCCAACGTATCTAAGTCCGGCCTACCATACATTCTCCTGTATAGATCTTGCATGGTGCTCACCAAGCATTTTCACCCACTTACAGTGGGAGGTTTCCAATGATCAGTATTCAAGTGATCACTTTCCTTTAATTATTAGTTTCCGCCATAGCAACCCCCGAATCTCAAAACATCCCAAGTGGATCACAGGGAGTTCTGATTGGTCAAAGTTCCAAAACAATATAGCAGTAACGGAATCAGATTTATCACCATTAAACAGTAGCAACGAGATAAACCACCTAATCACCTCATCTATTTTGAAAGCAGCAGATCTCTCAATTCCCAAAAGTTCCACTAATACCACTTCCAGGCGAAGTACTGTTCCTTGGTATGACGACGAGTGTAGACTGGTAATCAAAAATAGAAGAAAGGCACTTAAGACATTCCGAAGGGAACCTAGTTTAAGCAATCTAATTGAATATAAAAAGACCCGGTCTATATCCCGTAGATTAATTAAAACCAAAAAGAAAAAATCCTGGGAACAATTTTTGGGAACAATCTCAACAAATTCCTCACCAAGCTTATTTTGGAATAAAATACAGAGAGTTTCAGGGAAGTATATCGACTACCAACCCACACTTCTTATTAACGAAAACATTGAACGAAACCCAGACACGCTGGCTGAGCACTTCGCAACATTTTATTCAAATATATATACCCCACTAACACCGTTGTTGATATCAGAAGATACAAGTTTGGATACAATTGATTTTCAACCTGAATACGTGTATAACCTTCCACTTACTAAGACAGAACTATTGACCAATATCAAAGAGCTGAAACCGACCTCTCCGGGAATTGACAATATACATAATGACATGTTGAAACATTTACCTAAACCAGCTCTTGATGCACTTCTTGCACTCTACAATCATATTTGGT
Source organism: Piezodorus guildinii (assembly GCA_023052935.1). Taxonomy (NCBI): domain Eukaryota; kingdom Metazoa; phylum Arthropoda; class Insecta; order Hemiptera; family Pentatomidae; genus Piezodorus; species Piezodorus guildinii. The sequence continues at coordinate 133,052,253 of CM041293.1, read as the reverse complement.
GCACAGGAGACTTTCCTGATATCTGGCGAAGATCTATAATCATCCCGATACTGAAAACAGGAAAAAATAAATTACTCCCCTCAAGCTACCGTCCCATATCACTCACAAGTTGTATGTGCAAACTACTAGAAAAAATAATTTTTAAAAGGCTCATATGGGTGTTAGAGACAAACAACTTTCTATCAAGCGCGCAAAGTGGATTCAGAACTGGACGTTCCACTATGGACCATCTTGTAACTATGGAATATGAAATACTTAATTCCTTCGCCGAAAAAAAGGAATGTGTTGGCATTTACTTCGATATTGAGAAAGCTTATGACAACCTAAATCCCTCTCTTGTCCTACAACAGTTAAGGGAATGGGGAATCAGAGGCCGTCTTTTTATACTGATAAAAAACTTTCTGTATAATCGAACCTTCCAAGTTAGAATAGGCAATAACCTATCTTCAACAAAAGTAATGAACAACGGAATACCTCAGGGAAGTGTTTTGAGCTGCGTACTTTTTGCTGTCGCCATCAACCAAGTTACATATTTAATCCCGAAACAAATAAGAACGTTTTTATTTGTTGATGATCTGGCTTTATTACTGCCTTTTAAAAACAAACAAAGGATGGAAAAAATACTACACAATTGTTTGTTAAAGTGAGATTCATGGTCTACTCAATCTGGATTAAAATTTTCAATAGAAAAAACAAAATGCCTACTTTTTTCAAAATTTAGAACACCTACTCCTCCTCCAGAATTAACGTACAGAGGTATACAACTGAGCTTCGTATCAAACGTAAGATTTCTGGGTTTGATTTTAAATAGCAGACTGGACTGGAAAGATCATCTTAGGTGGTTAAAGGAAGAAACTCAAAAAAGATTAAATATTCTCAAGGTTCTAGCTGGGTGCTCGTGGGGAGCGGACAGGCCTAGCATGCTGAAAGTATATTCCTGTTTGATAAGACCCAAATTAGAATACGGCTGCACTATCTTCTCATCTGCAAATCCTAAAGATCTCTCAGCTTTAGACTCAGTCCACCACGCTGGTATCCGACTTGCTACGGGTGCATTCAGAACTAGTCCTGTGAATAGTTTATGTGTAGAAGCTGGTCTTGCTCCTCTGGCTGTCAGGCGACAGCAGCTTGCATGTGGATACATCGGCAAACTAAAATTTAATAAAAATAATCCTGCATGGAAACATGTTTTTCAACCCAAAACAAGATGGTTTGCAGAAAACCGAAGGTTAGCTGCCCCACTGGGAGTCAGATACAAAAGATATATAGACGAAATCCAAGACATCGAAACAACGATCTTTGAAAATAATTTCGCTCCATGGACCTTACAACTACCCACCATAGATCTAACGCTTCTAAAATTTAAGAAAAACAACACCTCAGAATTCACCTATGCAACAGAATATCAAAACGTTAAGGACAAATATGAAAATAGGACCCATATTTATACAGATGGCTCAAAAACAGAAAATAGCGTTGGATGTTCTGTTGTAATCGAACCCAATATTGTTAAGCACAGACTTCCACACACTGCTAGCAACTTCACAGCAGAAAGTTACGCAATTAGTTCAGCACTATACAAAATCCTACAGTGTGAAGAGGAAGAATTCGTAATATTTACGGACTCTTTATCTTTCTTATTGGCTTTTACAAATATTTATTCCAATGATACTGTGATAAAGAAAGCCCAAGCCAATGCCTCGATGATAAAATGTATAAACAAAAGCGTGGTTCTTGTTTGGACACCATCGCATGTAGGGATAAAAGGCAACGAAAAAGCAGACCAAGCAGCCAAAGAAGCAGCATTATCCTGTACAGAAATCACCCCGATATTTACAAAATCTGATATATGCGCTTATCTAAAAAAACAAGCGACAATGACATGGGCCGAGCTTTGGGAAAATACAGAAGAGTCGAATAAGTTAAGAAGTATCAAATCCGATGTTCAACCGTGGAAGAGCGCCAACAGTGTCAACAGGCGAGAAGGTGTTGTCATGACTCGCTTAAGAATAGGGCACACGCGACTGACCCATGGATACCTTATAGAGAAAAGCACACCTCCGAGCTGCGAGAACTGCAACCAGCGACTGACCATCTGCCACATCTTTGAGGACTGCCCACTCTACCACAACTATTTTCAGACAGAAAATATTCAAAGAAACCTCAAGAGGATACTAGGTGACAACACTACAACGATTAGAAAAACAATTGAGTTCTTAAAAACATTTGATTTGTTTAAAAAAATCTAATGAAATTTTTATGTAAATAGAAAAGGGCGCTAAAGACCCAAGATGTTTTGTGCCCATAAATAAAATAACCTAACCTAACCAATAAAAAAAAAACATAAAACATGATGATTTTGCTTCTTTTTTTTTTTCTGTTCTTTCTTTTGCACGAAGGCATTATACGACAAATCGTTTTCGAGCTATACTTATCACATTACACACAGATACCAATTCGCGGGATTTCGTCAATCGGACTAAAACGTGTATTTTCAGTGAAACCTCGAATTCGAAAATTTTCACTTTATAACGATTTCAGTCGGACACCCAGGACTGTTGTACAACCTCCGTAAATTCCTTCCTCCTACATACTTCCTGATTGTTCAATTTACCTCTCTGATAGATCCTTCAAAATAAATCACAATTGTTCCTATTCATCCCTTTTTACAGACTGCTGGTGTTCCTCAAGGACCCATTCTTTACACAGTCTATACATCTGATATCCCAACCCCTCCTAACACTTTCCTTTCTACCTATGCTGATGAAACCTGCGTGTTGTCAGTTCATAAAGATCCATTTATTGCCTCACATACCCTTCAAGCCCACATCAAAGACCTAGAAGTATGGTGTCAGAACTGGAGAACAAAAATAAATCCCATCAAATAACCTTTACACTTCGTCGTAAACCTTTGACTTCCTGCCCTACAGTATCCTTTAATAACACTCAACTAGTTCCAGTTGAACAGATTCGATACCTAGGACTCCTTCTTGACAAACGCGAAACTTTGAGTCCTCATACACGACTGAAACGACAAGAAAATGATCGCCGTTTTAGGCTACTTCAACACTTACAAGACAAACGGTCAAACATTCCTCTTAACTTCAAAAGGCTCATCTACATAACTATTATAAGACCAATTTGGACTTACGGTGTCCAGCTATGGTAGACTAAACTAGAGCTATGGGGCTGTACTAAACCATCGAATTCTTCCCGTATCCCATGCTTACAATCCAAAATCCTTCGTAAAATCCTCAACGCTCTTTACTTTGTCACGAAAAATCTCATCCATAAAGACCTTAATGTTCCCCATGTTACTGATTTGGCCCGGTTCAGGTATCAATCCTTTCATGACAAACTCCATTCTCAGTCTAACCCACTAGTTTCAATCCTTTCTTCCTCTTCAGTTCCTGATAATGAGACGCCTGAAAAGGAGACGGCCTCCGAACTTCTAGATTAGGATATTTTTAGAGTGCTTCCAGTGGAAAGCTTCTCTTCATGTATTTCATGTCATTGTATTATATAACCATCACATTTACTTCATGTATTTTTTTTTTTGTTAATACAGTTGTAAATATCAATAAAAACGTTTAAAAAAAAAAGTTCGTTTAAAATATATTTCATTACGACAAATGAAAGTATTTACTTTAGATTTACTTTAATTTACTTTAGAAAAACTCTAAAAATATCATAAAAAATAGCAAATACTGTGAGAGATAAATACACCAGTATTTTATTTAAACCTCTTACCTTTTATTTCCTGTAGCTGCTGCTATAAGCGTGACCACTTTTGTGTGGAATTGTTTGATTAAATTTTAAAGCTCACAGAGGCAACAAGTGGTCACAAACGACCACCGAATTCACAGTTAATAACAATCAGTCCAGCTCGGGGAACTGATTTATAAAAAAAACAAATGAGCCTTTGTTTAGCACGCAATTTTCTGTAAATATTTGAGTTATTAATTAGTATGGGTTATGAAAGCAATCCATAATTTTATAGCTTGTATATCCATCCTAAATCGGAAGGTATATGCCAGTGCATATTAGAGGCGAGAGGCAGTGCTTGCTGTCAGTGCTGCCGTCTAGTGGAACAGCCGGCTGACAGTTATTCTGTCTCCCCTCACATCCACATTACCAGGTCCCATCCCCAGCCACTGTGCCTCTACATTTCCATGGATATAACGCAGATTGGACAGCTAGAGGAGCAATATCCTTTTTTTCTTTTAATAGCTACACGATAAAATAACTAGTACTACATATAATACTAATTACACGAAAAAGTTTCTTTTTTTATTTATAACGGACACCCCTCCTGCAGACAATGTCCGCAACATTTTTTTCCACGTTTTATCTCTCTTAAAGGACTATGATATGAGACCCCATTTATACAATATATACAGAAAATAATGATAGAGTCAAATTACATAAAATAGAAAAAAATTATATATTGTATATATATATACAATAAAATAATAATAAATAAAAAATACCAATCAAAATAACAACCTATAATTTGGATGAATAAAAAGATGGCAAATAAATAAACATCATACAAACAATCATAACTATATACAATATAAAATCTGCTAAATGGGTCCCAGACTGGGCTTTTCCCTCCAAAAAGCGGAATCCAAGAGATCCCAGCGCCTCTCTCTCAGCCGCATCACTGGTGTGAAACAGTGGAAGCTGAGTTAGGGCGTAATAGCCACATACATGCAGTACATGAGTAGAGGATCTGACCAGTGTCAGAACTCCAGTATAAATGTTTACAGAACGACGCGGGGCCACTGCCGTTTCAATCTTCGAGGAGGATTGTAGAGGTGGGTAGAGCTGGAGAGGATTGAGCTAGAGAATTGGGATGATGAAGAAGTTTCTAATGAAATTTGGGAAATTTAGATGGTATCAGGTCTAAAATAAATGGAATATTAAGGTCGTGGTGTAGGGTACAGTTGGTAACGTAATAAGGAGCATTAACTATTGTTCGGAGGACTTTGGACTTTAACTATCTAAGCAACTATTACGACTGTTTTTGAATGGTGTCTAGTTAGTCTCTAGAACGTGTTTGAAACCGAAGTCAATTATAATTATTTTTTAATGATTTGTCTTTGGTATCTAGAAGAGGGCTTAGGTAACCCAATTCTACGGGGAGTTTAAGTCCCACCGTCCCTCCAGACGTAAAGAATATTTCCTCGAATCAATTTTTTTATAAAACATTAATTCCCACCACTCTCCTTCCATTCCCAGAAATTCAAATTCTTATTCAACTAAAACTAAAACATATTATCGCTCCTTACCTGTCCATTAGATTACCCTCTTGAATTCCCTACCTACTCACGTCCACATTCTCTTTTTAAAGATATTTACAACTTTATTAATAAATACACCTAGTAAATGTGATAAAAACATAATTCAATCACATGAAATACATGTAGAGACACTATCAAAGTGCAATATTCCAATATGAATTCTAAAGCAGAAGTTCCTGCGACTATCTTCTTTTCAGAAGATTATCAGGAAACGAAGAGAAAGCAAGGATCGAAATTAATGGATTAGAGTGGGAATGGAGTTTGTCATGAAAGAAAAGGTTGGTTCGGGCCAATTCAGCAAGATATGGAACATTATGGTCTTTATGGATAAGTTTATTCGTGACAAAGTAAAGAGTATAGATGGTTTTACGAAGGGTTTCGTATTGTAAATACTGGATACGAGAGGAATGCGATGGTTTAGTGGATCCCTTTAGTCCATTTCGGCCTCATGATGCTCATGCAAAGAAAGACTCAACATTTCAACAAATTTCAATTAAAATATTAAAAATGATTATTTTTATTTCTCCAATTTTGATTGGCCTTGATGATAAGTTAAGTAGAAGCCTTGACGACAAATTAAACTATTAAGAGTTTTTTTGTTTGCTTTTATTATGTAATTTTCTTTTCCCCACATTTTAACTAAACTATCATGTTCCTTCGATCTTGGCAAGACATGTTGTATATTTTAATTTCACCTGTTTATTATTCTTAAAAAAAAAAAATTATTTTCTATTTCTAATATTTTATTTTATTCCCCTCCTTCCTCCTTGCTCGACGATCGTGTCACTTCCCGGTCCTCAGTATTCCGTTTCTCCAACAATCACTACCAGCGCAGTCATCCTCAGTCAGATCTTTAACTGCCATATCTTCTCCCACATCCTCTCTCCATCAGAGGACTTCCCCGTTTTCTCTTCTTGTGTGGACAGTATTTAACTAATCAAAGAGGCCACCGTGCTTTGTCCATTCGAATGATGTGCCCATACCCATCAACATTCTTCTATTAATTTCTTCTAGAATGTGTAGCTCGTCCCCTACACTTTCTCTTATTTCACTATTTGGGATTTTTTTTCCGACCGACACACAGCACAGTTTTTTTCCAAAAATCCATCTCCAGAGATAATGATTTTTTTTTTTTTTGGGATTTCTTCACTGTCCACGATTCACATCTATTCAGTGTAGTGTCAATCAAAAAGGAGTGAAATATCTTCTTTTTCGTTTGTTTTATTACCTTTTTATTCCACAACACTCCATTTAATATCCCAATAATCCTTTTTCCGTTAGTAACCTTGTTAGATATGTCACTACCTGTTGAGATGTGCTTAGCTATAGTAACTCCTAGATATTTGAACGCACCCCTTCGTTTTTGAATCGTCCTGTCCTCTAGGCAGAGAGTAAGGACAGATGAGAGGACATGCATATATTCGGTTTTTTTCTATATTCATTACCAGACCCCATCGTGCATATATTTCTACGAGCTTTCTCATCATATATTACATGTAAAATTCATCCCATGCTATGACCACTCCCATACCCCGGCAACATTTTTCCAATGATTTTAAGGCCTGTTCTTTATAGACATTAAAAAATGTTGGGGATAGGCAACATCCTTGTTTCAAGCCCTTTGTGATTGCAAAAGGCTCTGAGAATCCTATTCCAATCTTCACTCTCGATTTGGCTCCAATATACAAACATTTTATAGCTTTTATAAGGACCTTTACTTATCTTTGCCAAACCCAACGCTTCCTAAAGTTTCTTCAGAGAAACACTGCCACATGCTTTCCGGAGATCAATGAATATTAGATGAGTAAAATATGATCGCAAAATGATCTACCTCTTCTGAGCCCTGCTGTTGCTCTGTGATTTAATCCAAGAACTCTACATCTAGCCTTTCCTTATGATTCAACCATATAGCCTATCCACACTGCTTGTCATTGTTATTTCTCTGTAATTTGTACACAGGTTTGTTTTTCCTTTTTTTGTAGATAGGTATAATATTTCCCACTAACCAATCCTTTGGCACTTCTTTCTTCATATAGGATGTTATACCATGGACAAGTCTTTTTTTTTAGTTCTATTGGTCCAGCACTAGAACTAGTTCTAGTCCTCAATCGGCAGGTTCCTGGTCATGGAGATCTACAATTTTCATCCCTAAGACCCTTTCTATTCTCATCAACTCTACTTACATCATCAACTTCGTACTCCTTCTGGTCGTTTTCTTGGTCTTCAAATTGACCGACCTCTCTTCTAGTAGTAAGTTACAAAATTAATCTCTTTCTTCCACAGTAGATATTAAGTGGGAGCTATTTTCTGTGCGGGGATTGAGTCTTAATAAATTTCAGCCTTTTCCAGGCTTCTCTCACTTTTTGGCCTTGCAATGCAGCGGTCGATCATTTCACAGTTGTGAGCACAAATCTCGTCTACTGCCTTTCTTGTTTTATTTTTTTCCGTCCCTTTTAGTCCAATATCTGGTTCTTAAGTCTTCTGTGCACTAAAATAGATACTCCTGCGGAAGCTCTCTTATCCTTGTCAACGCCGATTTGTGATGGACGAAACTTCCCAAAGTCTCTTCTCCTTTTCCCTTTTTCTTTGTCTTGGTTATTTCGATATTAAAATTCTCCATATCTTTCTACACCTCCGTTTCTTTTTCCGATTCCTTGAATATTCCATGTGTTTAGTTTGCAAGCGGTTTGTTCCTAGCCCAAATCCTAAACCTCACCTGGAGGACCAGAGTTTTGATTTCGGGGTAACCTTCCCTAGAAAGATTGGCAGCTATGAGCACTGTCTGCCGGGAGTGTGTTAGCATGACCTAAAGAGTACCACGAGGAGGTACGGGTCGGATTTAACTCCCTTAATATTTTCTATCTACTAGATTTTTGTGAGCAGTGGAGTTTAACCGCACGATTGAATAGGTTACGTTAGCTTTTTTTTTGCTGGAATTTTGGCGCGTGAGAAAAAACTGGTATACATTCGAGTCTAAAGCTCATAGTACACCATTCTAACCAAGCATAAGTGTGGAAAAAAGGTGGGTTGTAGTGATAGGCTCTGATGTTTTGTAACTATAATACTTAGAAAAGTCATTGCTGAATATTTGTTAAATTCAAAAATTTTTGATGTAATAAAATGAGATTTCCTTTTGAAATTAATGTGATTTCCTGAATAAAGGTCTAAAGGTCAGAAACATCTTAAAAACTGACAAAAATAAAGTTAAGATAGTAAGGATGATTTATGCTACAATCCTATAAATGCGAATAGTTCAAAATCGTATTTTTTAGGTAACCAAATTCAAATATAAGTTTAAAGTAGATTACATCTAAGTAGACAATATTATGCTTCAAAATTCAGCTATGTTTTTATATAAAATAATTTGGAATTCTTTTTTTTTTCCGTACGAAGTTTTCAAAACATAAAAATCATCATAATAATTTATAGTATATAAATGTCATAGTTTGTACAACATAATGTTGGTCAGAAAAATTCATCTAAGTCATATTAAAATATGTTACTTCTCACAATATGCGCAGTATATGTAATACATAATCTTCCAAAATACATTTACTTAATTGGGACAAAATATGAGTACTTACCCACATCAACTCCAATAGCTGATATGTTGAACTTTCCTCTCTGTTTGTTAACGCTGCCAGGCCATTCCAGAAATTCGTTACATTGCTCTGAAAAAGTGGAAGACTCTCCTCTCTGAATTCACCTTCGGGTTTTTTAAGGAGTTCTTAAGAAACTAAACCAGACTAATAATAAAATCTATCATTACGACATGGATTAGCTACTAACAAGTCTAGTAATAACTTTTATGCAAATAATAAGCGAAAGGCTACAACAGTAAAGTCTGCAAAATGCCTCCATGAAAAGTAAATTTTCAATTTGAGGAAAAGTTCATGCATAAAAACAAGTCTGTCAGGGTCCATGCTAGGAAAGTCCCACCTTTTGTTGATGTATGTATTCATGAACCTTCAACCGCAAACCTAATATTTTTTGATGTTATATTGGAGTTATCATAAATTCTGAAGAATATTCAATATTTCTTGAAGATTTGTATTCTTTCAGAAGCTATCAAAACTATATCGGAAAGACAATATTTTTTTCCATTCTTTCCACCTTGTCTATAGCTGGAAACTAATGCTAATTTATTTTAAGTAAATACCTTATTCGGTTAATAGTAATTAAATAATATATATAAAAGTATTTTATTAATAATCGTAACTAATTATAATTTACAAATAAGTAGGACGAATACCTTTTTTAACATCAATATTGGGCGGATAAAAATGAAATACGAATTTATTAGGAAAAAATTTAATCGTTAAATTGCTTAGTCCAAAATTTAAATAAATATATTTAAAAAAAAAGGTAATATGTATATGAAAAAATGTAATGGAAATGAGTTCTCAAACAAAAGAAATTAAAAATTACAAATAAAATATTAGCATGAATTTAATAAAGCTAACAACGAATTAATTTAATCAGAAATACTAATATCGCGTATGATGTAATTAAATATTATAGAAATGTAAGAGATTGTTATATTTATTAGAGTTATTATACTATGTATGAATGAATAAATTCTTTATTTACATAATATCCAACATAGTAATAACACACACACAATATATATATATATATATATATATATATATTTTTTTTTTAATAATCAAATGCCTACAAGACAATGGCGTTTTTGCATTTTGATGATAATAATTTTGATTTGTATAACTTATGATCTATTTTTATTGATTGTAAAATTATAATTAAAATGCTGGACTAAAAAATTTCTGTATTTGAATTATTTATTACGTATGCTGCAAGTTTAACCCAATCTAGCCCATTTAGGATATTTACAACTAAATATTTCATTCTGAACTAATTAAGTAAGTTGCACATAATTTCAGATCGATCTTGGTTCATTTCAAACTAGCAAGCTACAATTTTTAAGGGTCCTGCTAATTTGAAGTGAGCGATTAGCACATTGTGTAGTAAACTGAAGTACTGATCTCTGGGCTCCGGGTTCGAACATCGGTTGTTGTTGTATAATTTTATTTATTCTGATATATTATTCATGGGGTAGAAAGGCCCTCACAACCACTATAAAGTGGCTACCAAAAAAAAAGGGGGTAATCTGGAGAAAGAGCGTGGACAAATCTTGGACAAAATCCTTGCTCAGGAAACACTGCGAATTATCGCTATCTACTAAAGAGACCACATGGTGCTGTAACAAGTTTTAAATTTTCCCGCTCTGTTTCCGTCCGCTCGCTAGTCTTGAAGTTTGAACTTAATCCTATATAAGTGAACGTAAAGTGTCGCTGCCTTTGATAAGTACCGATGAGATAGAGGGACCCTCCAATTTTAAGCTATTCCCTTAGGAAGCCTCTTCCCGAATACATGGATGGAAGTACCGAGTACCGAAATAACCAGGAGCAGTTTGAGGCTATTCTTATCTAATTTTTTCGTTATATTATTTTATACCCAGCGGTAAGCATCCTATGTTAATTTTTCTTTGAAGATTAATAGATATTATTTTCTTTTTTTTTTTTGTTTTAAAACTAATTATTATTTATTACTTTTAGTTGGTGTTATGATAGAATTTTCTACCGTATGACTTAAATCTTGTATGCCGCTTGTTGATGAAAATAAAGTATAGTACTTTGAATAATTTTATTTTTAATGAAGGACCTGGACCTTGCAGTTGTTTTTATTTTTATTTTAGAGGAAGATAGATGAATTTTTTTCCTATTCTAACCTATACCACACACATATATTTAAGCACTTTTGGTTCTTGTTATGAAAATACTATAGATATCTTTTAATATCATTAATATTTCTGGTTCTATTCAAAAAGGGTTAAAATATTATTCCTATGCAGTTAAATCTACTTGATTGCTGCCTGGGTTTACTTTTATGTAATCCACATATCTTTTATTTGCATTCAAAACATTTCATCTAAGTCTAAGCAGTAATAACATTTATATACTAAAGTAATCCAATATGCTAGGCGTTATATAATATCCAGAGAATTGTCGGTAATATTTCTTAAGATCTTAATTAAATCTGCTGGCCGTAGTAGAAAGGTGGTTAAAAGAGCTGTATAATATAGAGTATCGATATTAAAAACTAAAATGGGACCATTAAATGAAACGAGGAAACTGGCTGAAAATGCAATCTGCTGCAAGCCAATGAATTTTTATTTTATATTTTTCTTCTCTAGCTCGACAACTTCACCATGATTATTGTACCATTCGTAATCCCCCTCCACTCTTCACATTCTGCATCTAGCTTCTGCCTCTATGCAATCATATCAATATGAAAAAAAACCAGAGTGATATAGTTTATAACCTCAACGTAAAAAATTTATAGCATTCATTAGCTTTGTAGGAAAAAATAATCTGTTGCGCGCAATACACACGACTTTCACTTACCTGCATTATTTATATCAATTTAGGAACGGAAATAAATTGTTAAAGAGTTATTTATTCACATTGGATAAAAACAGGTGTTTTATTAAATAATATATTATATTATTATATACGACAATCGGTTTGTTTTATCGGCTTTTCATTACTCTCCGATACCTTTCACAATAATATATAAGATAATATTTTTTCTAAAATCTTTAGCATTCCAACAGTATATTATACATGTATATTACTGTTCTGAGGTTAAAACAAAATTGCATTAAATAATATTTTTTGCAGTTATCACCTTTAGTTGGGTATCGAATTTGTTCAACTTATATAATTACCTGTTTTATAGCAATGCTGATCAGATGCTATGGTTAATTTCATAAAAACTACAAAATTAAAGGTACTTTGGGAGAAGAAATTTTGGAATAGCAGCATTTAGGCCCTACCAGACTATTTCAATCAGAATAAAACCTACATCATATTAAAGCCCGTCAAATTTTGCATCGATATATAGAGCTTAATCAAAATCGTTAGAGCCGTTTTTAAGAAAATCGTAAAAAGGTGCAAAATGCATGGTGTAAAGAAAATCTTTCCGTCAGCTGATTTTGATGCAAACGTTTTTGTAACGTCTCGGGTGTATAGTTGTCTTAAATATGAAATTTCAGTTTCACAGGATTTTTTGTTTTCTCCCGGGAGTTAAAACACACACACACAGACCTTTTTGCGGTGTGTGTGTGTGTGTGTGTGTGTGTGCGTGTGAGTGTGTATGTGTGTGTGTGTGTCCATGTGCGATAAACTCCTGGGCAGACACGAAAAGTCTTATGATACTGAAATTTTACATTTAAGACAACTATACGCCCGAGATGTTTCAAAAACTTTTTCATCAATATCGGCTAACCAGAAGAGCCACTTTATACCATGCATATTGCACCTTTTTATGATTTTCTCAAAAACGGTTCTGACGATTTTGATTAAATTCGCTATATAGATGTAAAATTTAATAGATTTTAATAACATGTAGGTTTCATTCTGATTAAAATAATCTGACAGGACTTAAATGCCTATATTTTAAATTTTCTTCTTCTAAAGTACCTTTAATTTTGTTGATTCTATAAAAATAAATTATTACCTTGTTAACACTGATGAAAAACAGGTAAATATATAAATTGAATGAATTCGATACCCAACTAAAGGAAAACTGAAATAAAATTTTTTGTTTTTGAACATATGAACAGTAATATACATGTGTAATGTACCGTTGGAAAGCTAAAGATTTTAGAAAAAATATTATCTTATACTCAAGCTTTTAAAAGTTAATATGGAGTGATGAAAAGAAGATAAAACTAACTGATTATTTTAGATAATAATATAATAGATTTTTTAATAAGACACATATTTCTATATAAATTCAATTTAATTAATTCTTTAGTAGTTTCACGTATTTTTATCTCTAACTGTATTTTAAAATTCTTTCATTGGTTTTTAAAATGGAGGTAAGTGAAAGTCGTGTGTTGCCCGCACCATATTTTTTTTATCTCTAACTGTTGTTGAAAATTCTTTGATCGGTTTTCAAAACGGAGGTAAGTGAAAGTCGTGTGTGGCCCGCACCAGATTTTTTGTATTTGTGTTTAACATCTTCGTTGGACTGTTATTTTTTTTAATAATAATTAAATAAGATTTCAACTTAGTATTTGAGGTGACAATTCGCCAGAGGAAACGCTAGTGCCAAGAAAAGTATAATGAACAGTTATCCCAGAACGTGGACTCGCAGCATAAAAGATGGCAAAGGCTAAATTTTAGTGACGACATGACAAAATAGATAACTGTTAAATAATACCACATTCAACCCCATAAAAGAAAACAGTTTTACTAATAAAATTACCAACAAATCCATGAAATCCGGCAGATGGTCCCTGAATTTTTTTTAAGGGAATACAAAATCCTTAGTTATGTCGTCATCTAAAAGGAACGTAAAATGTCAGTCCCGAGCCTATGCAATGAGTGCAATGCAAAAATATTTTAATTACTAAGTTTGACTTTTTTACTTTTATAATGACATGTGATCTGAATTACGGAAGAACAGTATTGACATATTATTATACTAATGAATAAAAAAAATGTTTTAAAATAACCAGAACCTAATAACGGATGAAACGTCACAATACGATAAACAACTTTGTTGGTAACTCTATAAATAATTGACTGCTCATAAAAACGGGCTTATTATAATTCTAAATTTAATAAGTTATTATAAACAATTTTATCTTTGTCTTATCCTGTTTCTAATAATACGTTTCAGCCATGGACAGGATTATTGTATCTTGACAACCTGGTAGACTATGTAAAGTACCAAATCTAACCTCAACAGATATAAAAGAAAATTATATTATTTTTTAACATCCTTTACTTTCAGCCAAGGTAATAATAACAAAAATGAAAGCCATTGATGGCTTGCATCACTCTGGACGGTCAATAACATATTATTTAAGAATATGGTACTTTTGAAAATATGCGGATGTAAAATCACGCCTTATTTTTTTCTTTTCTAACCAATTGAAATGGCATAAATAAGCTAAATATAATTAAAAGCAGCATTAGTAAAGTTATTACAGTCAGTTAAATTACTTAAAAAATAGATAATACTACAATAGTAGCTAATGTTACATTTGCTATTTCACTACGTTCTTGCAGGTTAAAATGATTATTCAATTTTTAAAATTACACTGCATTGGGTTTAGGTATTTCCTGAGATGTCTTTCTAAATCAAGTATTTATTTTTTTATTTCTTCAACAACAATTTTTATAGAGTAATAATACAATCTGCCTTAATTTGGACATTAATAATAGTATTGAGTTCTTGTCTTTTAAGTCTTGTATGTGATTTCCATGTCAATCTTTTTTCTAATAGCACGCCAAGATACCAGACTGTATCTGAAAGAGGAATTGGTATTAAGTTGAAATAAACTGGCGGACAGGATTTTCGTCTAAGAATGAAGTTTACGTGTTTACATTTGTCTTTGTTCTCCTTTATACACGAGTTATCACACCTGTGTTCGATAAGGCAAATTTGTCTTTGCAGGTTTAAGGATGCAGTTTCAGGTTCGGAAATGGATGATAGGATGTTGGTGTCGTCTGCAAATGTTGCCAGAAAGGTATCAGGATGTGTAAGGATATCAGCAGTGTATAGGATGTAAAGGACAGGTCCCAAGACGCTGCTTTGAGGAACACCGGGGTAAAGGTTAGAAAATCCTACACCAAGACGAAGTCGGAATGAGCGGTTTGAGAGATAGGATCGGAGAATGAGGTATAGAGACTGGGGTAAATGGATTTTCAGTCACTTAAATTAGTCACATTTTTATAATTTTATTGCTGTGTAAATATTGTATGAATGTTATCTTCCACCACTATTATTAATGTCCACATTAGGACAAATTATAATATCAATCAATAAAAAATTGTTGTTGAAATATAAATAAAAAAAAAAAAAAAGTCTCATTGGATCATTCGTCTGTTCCCTGGCAAATCTCTAAGTATATGGCATGAGTATAAGAAGGATGGCATCGATGGTACCCAACTAAAAACTACCTACCTATGGATTCGTACTTGCAAGCAAATATGGATTTGTTAGTAAATTCGCGATAAAAAGAAAGGAAAACATTTACAAAAAAAGAAGCTTTAGTATTTCTCAGTGATTTGGAACAGCTTTAATGTAAGAAAACATATTTTTTATTAAATTTCTAAAATGAAACTGTAGTCAAATCCTAAAACGTTAGGTCATAGCGACAAATGCTATGAAACCAAAATGTTTTTCCACTAAATCTCTGACATATGACCAAGAATGCTAGAGCGTATCAAACTGAGGCTGAAAAAAGTCACATTCTCCTGCCAAAAACAAAAAGCTTATGCATGTAAAAATTAATAAAGAATGTCTTTTAATGTAATAGAAGCTCAATCTATATTTATTAAAGAAAGTGCCATTTCACTCGATTTTCTGGACACTGTCTCAAAAACGAAAATGGTTGTGAAGTTGAAATTTCCTGGAAGTTCGTCTTACTGTCTAGATGTGCAATAAGGCTGGGTTTGGTATAATTCGTCCTCAAAGTGATATAAAAAAATATTTTTCTAAAACATTGATCAAAATTGGTTTTCGAATAACTCCAAAATTATACGCATCCTGTAAACTATAAGTAATTGAATGACAATCAAATTTCTAACTACCCAGAAGCAAGAGCCTCTTAATCTGATCAGTAATAGCATAGATACTAAAAAATTTATATTTAACAAAACAAATATATTTAGGCATATTTCGTTTCATAGCCATGTTTCGTGTGTTGGTTTCTATCCAATCCATATGTTTCATTTATATTGTTTTTTTGGAATGATTAATAGGCTGAAAAACGTTTAAGTTTTAAAAATATAATAGAACTTAGTTCTGAATCCTAAAAACAATGCAAGTTTATTCAGTTGGAAGGGTACACCCCCGAGTGGAGAAAATACGCATTTATGTTACATAAAAGTTAGGATGGTATAGAATGACAATGTTTTCAAGCAAAAATGTCAGTATTGGATAATCACGGGTATGGCTACTTGCTACTGGTATGGTATTGTAGATTAAACTGAATAAAATTAATATCTTTCAATCAACAATAGTCATTTATTTATCATACGTAGACATAGTTAAAATTTTAGCTCGCTGCTATGTCAGATATATTTATATTGTATAAACTCACCCAACACAGTTATGATAAACAACTTTCTTAATTCGCAGCAATTAAAAAAAATGAAATAGTCGCGTGCAAAGCCGGTACAGCTAGTTATATGATAAATAAAACTCGATTATATTATAAATAAGGCATTATTTATTTGTTTTTTTAAATAATAAATAATGCCCTTTAATGTTAAACTTAATTCAAATACAACGGATGAAAGCTGTTTTGTTTTCTTATTTAGAAATAAATAATAAATATTTTATCATATTTTTTATTGAGACTTAAAAAGTAAATTTATATCATATAGAACTAATTTACTCACGTCAATTCCGTTCAATTGTCACGATCCCATTGTATCAGTTAATTTCCTGAAGATATGAAATCCTTGGAGATAATTTGACCCCAACGACCCCTAGAACGACACCGGAGTGCTTTCACCCGACGAAGGATAACCGATTGCTCGAGCTCTCTCCGTAATAAAATAGAAACTTAACTCGAAAGGCTTGGCAAAGTCAGGATTAGCATAGTCAGCTGGAGCCAGGACAGTCGTGAGCCGGGTACGTTCACCTCCATCGTGACTCCGGGCCCGGCACAAATCTTCCTCGGGCACCTCATTCAATGTCTTCTAGGTAGACGTTCATCTGTCCCTCAGGGTTAACTAGTCTCCCTCGAAACGACCGTTAGTCCGGAATGGTACCAGCCAAACTCTATATATAGGCAACTTGAGAGTGATCTCGCAATTAATCAAAGCGACTGTCTGATCCGGCCCGGAGCACCAAAATATCCAGCCGGCTCAGGGTTTCTATTTGAGCCTTTATTATTCCAATCCACAAAGAGAAACATGTTAAAATTTTTAATTATGCAAAATAAGACAAATGGATTATAATTTTTAAAATCAATAGCTTAAATTAAACATATTTTTCTAAACACGATTGTTAATAAATAAAAAAAAAAAGAAGATAGATGTTTTTCGTACTTTATAGCGCTGTCACACAGCAACCACTGACTTAAAGTAACAGAGCTGAGAAGATAAACCTGTGCTATCAACTTTTATAGAGACAGCTCTCTATAAAAATTAATTTAAGAATTTTTAAATATAAACATTGAGACGAAATAAGATCAAAGACCTAATTACATAAAGTGTCGATAGAAGCATGTGTTTTATTAAATACCAATTATATTATAATATTTGGCAATCAGCTAGTTTTATCGGCTTTTCATCTCTCTCCATTGACTTTTACAACTCCGTGTATAAGGTAATATTTTT
Source organism: Piezodorus guildinii (assembly GCA_023052935.1). Classification (NCBI taxonomy): domain Eukaryota; kingdom Metazoa; phylum Arthropoda; class Insecta; order Hemiptera; family Pentatomidae; genus Piezodorus; species Piezodorus guildinii. Next base: position 133,034,558 of record CM041293.1, on the reverse strand, counting down.
TCTAATTTTTTTTCCAAGGTGCATTATACATCTATATTACCATTCTAAGTTCAAAAACACAAAAATTGCATAAACAAATACTTCCACACTTGTCTCCTTTAGTTGTTAATCAAATTCACTCAATTTTCATATTTAGCAGTTATTTATCTATGCTAATAAAATGATATGCTTAATTTTTTTTTTTTTTTGAAATCTACTAAATTATTGGTACTTTAGACGAAGAGAATTTAAAATATTGGCATTTAAGTAACAAAGTACTTCAATCAGAATGAAACCAACATCCAATTGAAGCCAATTAAATTTTACATCCATAGTTTAATTAAAATCGTTAAAACGAAATTGAGAAAATCGTAAAAAGATGCAAAACGTATAATATAATTATAATAATGCATAGTATAAAGTAATAATATAAATTATTAAAAGATATATTTATAAAGCTCTTATTTGTATTCTCTTGAAAGCCCTAGTTTGTTTGTTTAACGTCTTAATTTAACATCACCTTATGCTCCTGTAGCTAATCTGACTGTTATTTTTCGATCTAGACTTACCATGCATACACACACACCTTTTGGACCGGGACTTAATCATTTGGACTCAGCGGACCCTAAAATGTGTATTTCCGGTGAAAACTCGAATTTGAAAAATTTCACGATCGCAATACATTCCCTTACTTCCATTCCATTCCATATAGAGGTAAGTAAAAGTAATAATATAAATTGTTAAAAGATATATTTATAAAGCTCTTGTATTCTCTTGAAAGCCCTAGTTTGTTTGTTTAACGCCTTAATTTAACATCACTTTATGCTCCTGTAGCTAATCGGACGATGCTATAGTGGGATTCCTAAATTTTGCCAACCCATGTTTAGTTGGAGTAGGGGTCTTTAACGAGTACCTTACCTCGCACAGACTCAGGACTACCATTTTACGTCCCCTCCGAAGTACGGCATAACTAAGGATTTTTTCACCCTTTGAAAAAACATCTGCTTCGTTATAAAAGGCTGTTATGCTAGTCAATGCACCACAGGTGGCTCCGAAAAGCCATATCCAGAGACTTATATTTGAATTTTATCAATATTTCAATGAGTGTTATGTCTGTTGAGACCAAAGGAAATTTAAGCTTAGGAGAAGGGGTATTAAATTTTCGTTGAGGAGCAACAAGAAATTTGCCAAATCATAACCAAAAAGGAGTTTCCCTAATAATATTTCTTTTGATCATTACTTTTTCCAGAGGATTTTTTTCCTCCTTTTTACATGAATAGTTAACATATTTTAAGTTGACGATAAGGTAAGCCTTATAATTACTACACTACCCATGTTGGGGGTACCTTCTGGAACTTAGGAATACAAGCAAATAATATAATTTAATAATTTTTTTTTTCAACTGTCTTGAGCAGATAAATCATTATTTGACAACAGACGATTTAAGTCAGGCTTCATAAACACCTGGTAGCTAGAAAAAAATATATAGTCCATCATAATCCCACAGTATAACTTACCTATTTAGCAACGAAAGATAATCGTGTATAAAGATGAATCTGGAGTGCTTCACGATTTTGCACTTACCAGCTTACTCATTTAGCATGTTAAATACGATTTTGAATATTCCTAAACATTACTTATATGTTATAACATATTATAACAAGTTCTATATTAAAATTTAATTCTCATTCATACATTCAAATAATGATATCCTAAGAGATTGGCTTGGCATTAAAGAGGAAGAATGGAACTGTAAGAGAAAGGAGGTCAGAGTGAACAGTCTACAAAGTTGCTAGGAGAAATGGTGGAGTAGTAAATCAGGATGTCCTTGAAGGATGACACAAAATCTATAGGTAGAGGATGAGGATAAGAGCGGAACCATTAGAGTCTAGGATGTCAGGTGTGCCGAGGAGTTAGGCAACTGTCCTCGGGGATTTCGGTGGCTTTAGTAGAATCGGTTCTCTTACAATATTTTATTATTCCGAATCTTCTAGAACGTTCTACGATACTGATAAAAACGAATATACCTATAGAAAAGATTTTTTTTAATGGATGTTGTTGTTTTAATTATGAGTGCAAAAAACTACTAATGGTTATTATCGCCCTCACATCTTTACGAAAAACGATTAACTAATTAAGATTGTGAAAATACAATAAAAAAATAATTTAAAATACCTTCCCCTACTATATACTTTATATATAGTTAATGGAAAGTAAAAAATAAACAATAAGTGAATAAATAATAATTTAAAAAAATCTGGTAGGCGCAACACACGACTTTCACTTACCTTGGTTGTTAAAATCAATAAATAAAGTTCAAAAAAATTTAAATGATGATATTTAGTTTCATTGCAAACATATGTTTTAGATTAAACAATTTAACAATAAAGAATTGCTATCAACAACAACCAGTTAATTTTGCCAGCTTTTTATCACTCTCCATTACATTTTACAACTATTTTTTCTAAACTCTTTAGCTTTCCAACGGTATATAATACATATTTATTACGGTCCTTATCTTAAAAAAACAAAAATTACATTAAAGAATATTTTTGCTCTTTTATCTTTCAGTTATGAAATTCGTCCAGCTTATTTAATAAGCAGTTTTGTACCAATGCTAGTTTTGTAGCCATCAGATGGTTGATTTTTTCGAATCTACAAATTTGAAGATACTTTAAAGGAAAAAAATTAAACTATCGACATTTAAGCCCTGTCAGACGATTTCAATCTAAATAAATCCTACACCACATTATAGCTCATTAAATTTTGCATCGATATAGCCAGTTTAAGTTGCTGTAATATCTCAAACAATGACGCTCTTAAAATATGAAATTTCAGTTTTATACAAATTATCTTGTCCGCGCTAGACTTACCACATACATACACACAGACCTTTTTGTGGTACTTGGTTATTTGGACCCATGGGACCCTAAAACGTGTATTTTTGTTGAAAACTTGAATTAGAAAATTTTCACGATCACAATACTTTCCCTTAATATATATTTCAGATATAGGTAAGTGAAAGTAAAAATGGGTTCAACTATATAATAACATAATTTTTATAAATAAGACAGATGCCTTGAAACAAACGAATCTTATTTATCAATTGGATGGTGTGGCCCAGGAGCTTGCATTAGGATAGATGTCTTTAAGCTTGTTATTCCAGGTCTGTTGCTATTTTTTAAAGATTTTTTTCCTTAATTAGTATTAATAACTTTGATTACGCGATGTAAGAGGGCGTTATTTCTTCTAACAAATGGACCTCTGCTGTTGCTTTGTTAACTAGTTCGTTTCCAGATATCCCTAGGAATCCAAAAGAAATTAATTTTTCTAGAAGATTCCTCCATTTGTTTCATAGTGTAGTAGACCTCCTGTACAAAAGGACTTTCTTTTAACAAATTCAAAATGGCTCTGAGACCACTAAATGAGTCAGAGCAATTAACTATTGATTTATCTGATGACGATCCGGCTAATTGGATAGATTTTTGCATATTCGTCAATCCGGAAATGAAAATACTAAAATTACTATTCAGTTTGTACTTGTGCAGTTTGTCACCGACTTAAACTGCACATGCAGATTCAGAAGTTTTTGAATCATCAGCATAAAGGACTTTGTTGTTGAGGCCTTGTACTAAATATATGATAAAAAACTATGGTGCGGGCAACAGACGACATATGCTTACCTCGGTAGTTAAAATCAATTTCAGTTACAATTGTTTAAAGAATAATATTCAGGTTTATTGGAAACATATGTTTTAGATTAAATAATATAACAATATAAAATTGTTATGTATAATAATTACTCAAGTTTATACCCAATCCGTCACTCAACATTACCTTCCAAAACTTTGTACATAAGATAATATTATTTCTAAAATATTTTGATTTTCAACGATATATTATGCATCCATATTACTAGTCTAATGTTCATAAATTAATTAATTACCAAAAAAAAAAAAAAAAGAAAAGATATTTTGGCTCTGTTCTACTTTAGTTGCTTAATAAATTCGTTTAACTTGTACACCGGTTTTTATCGATGATAATAAAATGATATGTTTATTTTTTTTGGAGTCTACAGTGGTAGGTGAGGAGTTTTAGGGCGATACATTTCTAGATTATTACGCCCGGGAATCTACAAAATTAAAAGTACATTACATGGAATTTTTTTTTTAATCAGTATTTAAGCTCTGTCAGACTATTTCGATGAGAATGAAACCTACATGATTATAGCCCATTAAATTTCCATCGATATAGCAATTTTAATCAAAATGATGAGCCATCTTCGAGAAGATCGTAAAACGAAATTTATGGTTTAAAGAGGCTCTTCTGGTTTGCCTATTTTTATGATAAATTTGCTGTAACATCCAAGGCAAATATGGTTCAAAAATTTCATTTTGTGAGTCATTTCGACTCAAAGAACCCTAAAATGTAAATTTCCCGTGAAATCTGGACTTCGAAAATTTTCAGAATCGCTATATTTTCCCTTGCTATATATTTCATATATAGGTAATTGATAGTAAAATTAGCATGTTGGCAGTCCAGCATAGTGAGACTTTTCACTTTAAATGCTCCACCTACGTATTAGTTAAAAATTAAAACTTAAGCCAACAATTACTTTTTTAAAATCGCCTAACACCTGTGCGAGAAGCTCTTCTATTATGGACGGTTGAACTGGGGCCTAGCTAGAACTCACAACACCCGACATGGACGGCCTAACAACGTTATCCACTCAAATACAGAGACTGCGCCAAAGTTATGGTGTTTCGTGGAATTTGGAACTTCCCCGTGAGCGGGTAAACCAGATTTTTCCGGTACTGGGGATCTAGATGAGTTAAAAAATGCTATGCATAAAGTATTATTTTCGGTAAAATCGGATAGATAAATTTTATATTACGTCATATTTTATTATGATAGTTTAAATTATGACGTAAAAATGACCCTAGAATTAAAGTGATCACTATTTCGTCTAACAAACTATCTCATTGGCATTTTTTTAATTATCTGTAGCCATTTGCTCTCTGGAGTAGAAGGTTGTGTCATGATGCATTTCGCTATCATTAAATATTTCTTGATCGAAGTCGAGTTGAACTAATGCCGCATCTGAACAGCGCCTCTATAATTAATTTATAATTAAATTATAGTTAAGCTTAAATAGTTGACCGCTTGACGAAAAGAATGTGCATATGAAGGGTAAGATTATTCGGGTCTAAGTCATAAAAGATGAGAAAAGTTATCAACCAACGGTTCGACCCACTTTGCACGTCTTCATCGTGGCTAAAAAAAAAACAACAACAAAACAATATAGCAAATAATAAATAAAGAAGATCTAATTAACATATTTTTTTTTTTTTTTTTTTATTTTTTTTTTTTTTAGCAATATTACAATCTGTCCAATTCAGGACATTTTTAATAGTGATAACGTACAACATTCATACTACATTCACACGATATATACAAAACTATAAATTTATATAATAATAATAATAAAATATACATATATACAAAATAAAATCAATAAAAATATATACAATAGTCACTCATACCTATATACAATTCACAAGCATACAGCACGTGAGTGGAGAATCTAGCCAATGCTAGAACTCCAATATACATGTTATAAGAGGTCACGAGGCCACTGCCGTTTCAACCTTCTAGGTGGGTTGTATGGATGGGTGGGGCTGGATAAGGATTGAGCTAGAGGATTAGGATGATGAATGAGATTCTGGTGGAATTTGGAAAATTTGGATGGAATCAGGTCTGAAATAAAAGGAACATTAAGGTCGTGGTGCAAGGTATAGTTGGAAACATAATAAGGAGCATTTACTATTGTACGGAGGACTTTGGATTGAAAGGATTGAATGCGTTTGATGTTAGTACGTTTAGCTGTCCCCCACAGTTCAAGTCCGTAGGTCCAGATGGGCTTCAGTATTGTCCTGTAGATTAATAATTTGTTGTCAACTGTAAGTTCAGATTTTCTGTTGAGTAGTCGGTATAACTGTCCGAATCGTCGGTTGAGTTCTTGTCTTTTAAGTCTTGTATGTGGGTTCCAAGTCAATCTTTTGTCTAATAGTAAGCCAAGATACCGGACTGTATCTGAAGGAGGAATTGGAATGGAATTGAAGTAAACTGGCGGACAGGAGTTTCGTCGAAGAGTGAAGGTTACGTGTTTGCATTTGGCTTCGTTCACCTTAATGCGCCAAGCATTACACCAGTCTTCGATAAGAGAAAGGTGTCTTTGCAGGTTTAAGGATGCTGTTTCAGGATTGGAACTGGATGATAGGATGGCGGTGTCGTCTGCAAAAGTTGCCAGAAAGGTATCAGGATGTGTAGGAATATCAGCAGTGTAAAGGATGTAGAGGACGGGTCCCAAGACGCTGCCTTGAGGAACACCGGCCTCAACGGGATGAAGGTTAGAAAATTCTACACCACAGCGAACGCGGAAGGAACGGTTTGAGAGATAGGATCGGAGAATGAGGTATAGAGACTGGGGTAAATGGGTTTTCAGCTTGAAGAGTAATCCAGTGTGCCATACCCGGTCAAAAGCTTGCGCAATGTCCAGAAACGCACCAGAACAATACTCTTTGCATTCAAGAGCTGAGGAAATATGGTCAACAACTCGGAGCCCCTGTTGAACTGTGGAATGCTGAGGACGGAATCCAAACTGATGGGAAGGAAGATTTTGAGATTCTAATATGGGTAGGATACGTTTAAGAAGAAGCCTTTCGAAGATTTTTGAGAGGATGGGGAGTAGACTAATAGGCCTGTAGGATGAAGTGTTGTTGGAAGGTTTGCCTGGTTTTAGAAAAAGAATGATAGTGGAATGTTTCCATAACAGAGGAAAATAGGTGGTGCGTAAGATGCAGTTGTAAATATAAGTAAGGAATATAATAGCTTTCTGCGGAAGTTGTCGGAGGATCTGGGGAGTAAGGAGATCGTGTCCAGGAGATTTACGGAGAGTAAGTTTTTGGAGAAGATATTTGACCTCAGAGGGATTAATAGCTTTAGGAGGTAGGGAAAGTGGAATTGGTGACGTAAGAAAGTCTTGCACTGTTGCGGTGTGATTGGCGTGGGATTCCGGGTGAGGAGTGAAAACTTTGGAGAGGTGTGTGGCGAATTCCTCGGCTTTATCTTCATCAGACGCAGCCCAGGAGTCATCACCACGTCGGAGAGGATGGGAAACTTGGTGGTATTTTAGGATCTTTTTCGTGACATTCCACAGGGAATTATCACGAGCTGATAGAGAGGAGAGGTAGGAATTAAAGGACTGGGAACGGAAGGTCGCCAACTCCCTCTTCAATTGTCTACAATAGAAGTTATAGGAGCGGCGATCTGTTGGGTGTCGGGTGCGCTGCCATAATGATCTTGCTCGGCGTTTGGTATGGATAAGGTCAATAATATGTTGTGGAAAATGATTTTGGTGAGGATTTATATTGGGGTGTTTAGGAGAGGAGGCAGTCCAGACAGCTTGTTGGATGGCAGTGGTAAAGGAATAGACGGAATTATCTAGGTCATCTGGGGTTTTGAGGGTTACTCTGAGGTCAATATTATCGGTCAGGATTTGGCGGAAAAGGTTCCAGTTGACAGGGCCTCGGATGAATGATGGTGGAATGGGTTTTGGAATTGGAGTGAGAGATACTTTTAGGATCAGTGGACTATGGTTTGAGGATAGTTCATCAAGGCGAGTTACAGAAAAGTTGAGGAAGCGTAATCCGCTGTGGATAAAGAAGTCGAGGATGTCAGGATTGCGGTTAGGATCGGTTGGCCAGTAGGTAGGGGAGTCAGGAGGCAGGATATTAAAATTTCGGGAGTTGAGTGCAGACAGCAAATTTCGTCCCCGAGAATTCGTGGTTCTGGAACCCCACTGCTGATGCTTGGCGTTTAAGTCTGCACCCAGAATGAAACGATTTCCTAAGGAATCCAGGAAGGATACAAATTCGGAATTGGAAATGGAATGTTTAGGAGGGCAGTATGCAGATGTGAGGGTTACCGGAAAGGAAAAAGTCTTGATTACTATGGCTGTGGCTTGTAGGAAATCATAGCTGGGAAGTGGGAGTAAATGATGAGAGAGGGATTGGTGGACAATGATAGCAGAACCGGCATGGGCTTTGCCGTCTGGGTGGTCAGTACGGTATGTGATGTATTGCGGTATTTTGAAGTACTGTTTAGTCGTTAGTCTTGTTTCAGTTATAAGTGCAACATCGATTGTTTTGTCTTGCAACAACGCTGTCAGTTCGTCAGTATGATTTCTAACACCATTCGCATTCCAAAGGAGAATGGATAAGGAGTTAGGTGAATTCATTTAAGGATTTTTCAAGGCAGGGATTAGATTTGATACTAGATTTGTAAGGAGTGATATAAGCGGCATAACAAGAGATTTGATTTCGGAGATGAACGATGTCATTAGACTGGTAAGATCTGTGACGTTTGATGGTGGAGGGATATGAGAAATTTGATGTTGAGGAGTTTTTTGAAGATTAGGTAAACTTTGAGGGATAGATTGTTGTCCAATAGATTGAGAAAGTTGAGGAAAAAGTTGTTCCGGCAGTGCCTCGACTTCATGATTCTGGTTTCCACCTCCAAGCAAGTGGGCAAATGATACGTTAGAATTTACAAGTTTAGATGGTTCTCTTCTGCTTCTGGTTGGTACAGCTGTTTCATTCGGATCCTGAGGTTTTTGGTATCTGGTTCTGAGTTTCTTGTAGATTTCACATCCTTGTAGTTAGCCGGGTGGTCCTTGAGGCACAGAGCACATACAGCGGGTGTAGATCTTGATCTTGTACATTCTTCTGTTTTATGCTGTTCACCGCATTTCACACAGCGTGGTATGTGATGGCAATAACTTTTAGTATGACCATATGCCTGACAGTTATGACACTGAACTATTTCCCTCTTTGTGTAAGGTTTTTCAACTTTTACACGGGTATAGTACAGTCTACTGAGTTCATAGATTTTTGCGACTCCTACTGATGGTTCCAAGTCCACGAAGAATAGAGGCAGTGGACTTTTATCTTTTAGAACGTTGGTGACTTGCCTCACTTGGAATCCTAATTCTGTCAGTTCTTCTTTGATAGCTTCAACGGGTGTTGAGGAATGTAGGTTTCTGATTACGACCCTTAATGCTCTCTCCTGGCGCAGCTGATATGTATGAAAGTCAGCTTTGGTCTCAGTCAGATATTTTACAATCTTTCTGTAGGTTTCAGCAGTAGTCGGAGATATTTTAGTATCATTGGTTCTACTTATACAATAATAACTATTAGGATCAGTTACTTTGTTTAAATGCGCACACATCAGTTTAAAATTTTTAATATTTTTAACAAATATTGGTGGAGGTAGTGGTTCCCTGGGTATAGGAGAAGATTCCATGGTCTCTTTTTCATTTTGGAGGATCTCAAATGGATTCGGTGTAAAAAACGGGGATTCATCAGTTATTCCTTGTGATGATGTGCTGAGATCTGTGTTCAGATCCTAATGAGGTAGCTGAAGCGGTCGCTGGTGGAATTATTTTTTTATTTTGTTCACGGCGGGGTCTCTGTTTTGTAGGAGACGAGTTAGAACCTGCAGATCTAGATCTTTTACTTGCAGACTTTGAGGACATGACTTGGTGAAAATATCTCATTGATTAAGAAAATAATAATAATAAATAAATAATGAGATAAGAATTAAAGATAAAAGAAAGATAAGTTAAAGAAAAGCAAGCCCGAGCTTGCCGAGCTAGCGGCAATCAGCTGATCAGTGACCCTCCTTTCACTTTTTCGTGATTGTACAAAGTAAATTATAACTTTGCTTACCGAAATTTCTCCAATATTCACTGCCGTAGTATTCCTGAGGTCTAGTGATGTTCTCCAGACTGAATTCAAGCGAATTCCTACTGAAAAAAGCAAAAATCTGAGAGACGATGTAACGTATGACTGTTATCATCGAGCGCATCAGCTGATTCTTTTTAATTAACATATTAAATTAATAAATACACTTATAAATAACTAACACCTACACTGTATCTTGTTTTGTTTTTTGGGTCTAATGAAGATCCGCAATGTGGGTCAAAACGTTAGGTAATGAATTTTTTTTTTTTTTATTATGCTCTAATCTTTTATGACCACCACCCAAATCATCTTATCCTTCATATAATTAAAACACAAAAACATTATTTCATAACAGCAAATAATAAAAACATAAAAATAAATATTATAAGTGCAACGAATTAATGAATGAATTAATTCAAGAGGAATTGGGTATTTCATTAAATTGTAGTTATAAATTGATACATGGGTAAAAATCCACATAAAATATCTATACATTTAATTTCTGAACAAAAAGCCATATAAAAATATAACTATAACCTAGATGAAAAATCACAGTTAATATTAATGAGGTTTTTAATTTATAAGAGTACAAAGTATGTGTCAAACTGTTTGCTTTATTGTTTTTAACCTGAAGAAAACCATAAACTTATTTGAGGCCAGCGAATTTTGTGTAACAGTAAATGTGTTGGATTAAATAAAAAATGTTTTTCATCTGTTTTTTTTTTATCGCATTGACTTTAATTAGCTTACAAATATTAGTCAATGTGACAATCTCATATAATTGGTGAGCAGCATGGCCTAGTGGATAGAGGATAAGGCTACTGTTCTACGGGTCTCGTGTTCAAACCCCTGCGAGGCAGAATTATTATATCCTGTTATTTCTGCCATGGAGCAACGCTGAGGTATGGAGACCCTCCTGGGGCACATCCAGCCCCTACAAAGTGAGTACCCAAATTTTAGAGAAAAACATGGGGGGGATTTAAGTTTATTCACCTCCTTCCTCGTTCGTTTGCCGTGAAACATTATGAGTGGGTTGTAGAGGTAGAGGTTTCTTTTTATCTTTTTTTTTTTTTTTTTCAAACAATATTATTTATAATTTATTATAAAATGAAGAACCTTTTCTCCGGTCCAAAAATGACTTAAGGTTGTGAATCTGAATCTGTTCCTAGAGGTTCGTAGTGAAAATTCGCCCTCTAAGTTATTAAAAAAATATATATATTTCAAAAACCTTTAAAATTATTGTTTTCCGAATAACTTAAAAACTATTCCCTTACTAAAAAATTACTCAGTTGAAATTACAATTTTTGATTAACTAAAATAAAATTATTTATGTTATTCTATCAACTTTAATTAATGTACCAGTTGATATTAATGTGAAAAACAGACATAATTATTCCTAAATATGACTAACATCTTCAATTTGGTTATAAAACTGTTCTTTTTATTGGAGGAGAGCCGAAATAAGATGAAGCAAAATTGAGTTAACACCTCCTTCCAACAAAAAAACTAGTTCCAGCTCTTTCTTTATAGTCCCCCGAAAAAAACTACCTATGGATCTATTTTTATATTTATTATTATTTTTTTTTTTTTTTTGGTGATTTTTGTTTTATTTATTTTATTATACTCAACAAGCGGAGACCCTTCAACTCCAGAAAATACTTACTCGTAAAGGTAATAAAAATGTCATATATTATATATTGCAATTACTCACCCGTACATGCCCATTTAGGTAAAAAAAAAGTATGCATTTAATCTTATTACTGTGTATTACATAATATTCTATTATCACTAATGTAGAGGGATTCAAAATAAATAAATAAACCTATGAATCTTGTCTGCTCTTAATAGCAATTTTCAGGCGGTAATTAGTAACTGAATAACAAAAACAACCAGCATGGTTTGGAAGAATCAAATTGTATTCTAAGTTCGAAATACATCCTTATAATTCTTATACAAATTACATTATTATATAATTATATAGAGAGACAGACTGGAGTTCATACAGAAACGACCGAAAGCAGATCCCGGGATGAACCAAACCCCCTTTCTACCCGCTCGGGTAGCATAATTGCGGGCTCCAACCCTTTCCATTTAGACGATTGAAATTGAATTTGTTTTTATCCCTCTTACAGCGTCTGTTAGCAACACAGCGGCTTAGCTAAAATTTTTCCTTGCTACATTGGATTTAAGGGTCTGTTAATGAAATATCCACAATCCTATCTCTTTTTCAAAGACTTGCTTATTTATATCAATCAAATTCATATAAGGAAAAATTCCTCCCTATCCTTGTGAAATCCATTTAAACTTAAAAAATAACCAACTCCCACCCATTAATTTTATCAAGTAAAATCTAAATTTAATAATGGCCAGTGAATTATGTGTGTTTATGGTTGAGTTTTTTTTTTTTTTTTCAAGAATTAAAAACACGTTTAAGATGTATACACGTTTAATTTTATGACGCTCAGGCCAAAATTGTAGGCGTTCATGAAGACTAAGAAAAACAAAACATAGGAATAATTGTGTTTATTTATTTTTAAATTTAAGTTTTTTAAATCATCACACAGGTTTGAGACCACCTTTTTACGCTTCCTCCGAAGGACGGCATAAATAATGGCTTTTTACTCCCATAAAAAACTAGGGCCACATGCAGGTTTGAACCCGTGGCCTTGCACATCGAAGATAGTAATAATATAATGGCATTGCAAAAACGTATAAAAATAGTCAATATAAATTTATTATTTAGTCCTATTTGTACATATGTTTAATGTTTTCATATTGTCATGGATATGTCTTTTAACTTGGAGTCTGTAACTTTTTTTTTCAAACTTTGAAATCCTACTGAAATCCACATAAAATAAAAATCTTCCTTTATCATATGAAATGAAATGAAATAAAAAATAATTTTTTTCTGGGACATTTCGTCTCCTAAGAATAGTATACAGTGAACACAAGAACTCCAATTTGTCTGGCTTCATTTGATATATAATTATTTGGTCAAGTAAATTATATAAGGTTAATATGAATAAAATATACAAACAAAAACAGACAGATAACAACATCAAATGAGTTTAGTTAATTATTATCAGAGTTTAGATTTATCACATATGTGCGGAAGATTTATTTTTGATGAGGTGGTTAAATAATTGGTGTTTGTATGTGGTTAAGGATAACACTTTTTCAAAGTATGGTAGCACTGATAATGAAGGACTTTTCATAGGATGCTGTTCTATGAGAGGGAAGGCATAGATCGGTGGGTTGGGATCTTGTATTTAGGGTGTGCACAGAAGAGCGCGAGGTAAGGAGATCAAAGATATAGGAAGGTTTTCTAGTTCGCAAGGATTGGAATAGGAAGATGCCAAGTAGGAATTTTCTGCAGGATTCGGGATAGAGCCACCTTTGACCAGAATACCTATGAGACGTGTGACTTGTCTAGAGAGGCCGTACATAAATCTTATAAACCTATTCAGTAATATTTTATTTCATAATTTTGCCCCATCTCCTACAATACTCTTCCTCAAACCTTTTCCTAAACAATACTCCTATCTCTTTTCATTCATCTGTCAAGAACTTAGGTATTACTCTTGATCAAACTCTCTCTTGGAAACCGCACATCTCTCAAATATCCCGCCGAACCATAACAACCCTAAAGCAATTCCGTCGCCTCCATCACCTCCTACCATTCAATATTCGTAAACTCCTTGTTTCTTCCCTTGTCTTTCCCCACTTTGACTACGGATGTGAGGTGTACAGCGGACTTTCAGGTGAGCTCGAAGCAAAAGTTAAGCGTATTATGAACTGTGCAATACGGTTTGTATTCGGAATCACCAGAGACACGCATATAACCCAGTATTACACCGAGTTAAGGTGGCTTTATCCTCCTTATAGATGCCAGTATTTCCTAGCCTCCTTCCTCTACCAGGTTATCAGAACTCATCGTCCCAGCTACATCTTCCAATCCCTTCAATTTAAATCATCAATTCAGTCCCGTTCTACTAGATCCCGTCTTTCTGACCTCTACCCTCCTCCTCACCGTACTGCTGCCTTTGACAAGTCCTTTCTAGCCAAAGCAACCACTCTTTGGAATTCTATTCCTCCTGAGATCCGTCATGCAAGTACTGCTTCCTCCTTCAAATCGCTACTTTTCAACCACCTTCTCCTTACCCAGTCAAACAGACAATAACTTCAAACTGCAGATGCTATAAATACCAATTATTATTATTATTATTATTTTTTTGTGTGTTTGTATTACTCAAATTATCATTGATGAACCAGCTATTTCTGTTTTGTTTTTTTTGTTTTTCTTATTCCGAAAGTCTGATTGTAAAGATGTACATATATTACTACCTTAATTATTTTTTAGTTTAGTATTTTGTTATTCTAAATCATGACCACACTGTACCGGTCATCAATTATGTATTTTATTTTATTCTTAAGGGACTTTAGTCCCAGGATAATAAAGAAGTTTTTTCATTTCATTTTCATTTCATCTCGTCTTCGCCACTGAGTCCACCATATACTAGGCATCCATAGGCAAAGTAAGAGTATGAGGGAAGACACTAAGAGGTGGCGGGTAAAAAAAAAAGAAACCTGTACCACTACAACCCATGAAGGGTCTTGGGCTCAGTACATATAGAGATTCGTACTGTTACTAGGCCAACGGCCGTGCAATGAGGTAATTAGGCCGAGATCACACTCAACCGTCAGGTTTTTTCCCCAATTTGGGTACCCACTTTATAGAGGCTGGGTCTCCATAACCTGTGGTTACCCCCCGACTAAAATAATAGAATAAATAATATTCCGCCATAGCCAGGATTCAAACCCAGGACCCGGAGTACAGTAAACTAGTGCCCTATCCACTAGACCACGCCGCTCCTAAGAGATGGCGGGTACTTCAAGGAAAGAGTCACGGAAACGTAGAAGTTGTTTGAGGATAGATATGGATTTTCTGGTAATTTGGAAAATGTGGTTCTCCCACGTTAAGTTTTGATCAAACATAACTCCTAGTTTTTGATGGAGTTTTATAATTGAATAGGAATTTTATTGAGAAAGAGTAATGGGTAGTAAGGAAGTGAATGGAGGGGAAGTATCATATCTCATATAAAACTATTAATAAGTCTCTTTCTTAATTTCTAAAGGTGTTTCTACACTGATAGGCATTAGTGAGTCCTGAGAAAGGAACCATAATGCTAAACAATGCCAGAGGCACCTTTTGGAATACATGAGGTGCATATAAATTGACACTCCATTCTAATAGCCACTCACAATCCCTTCCCTACATGTCCACCCACGCGATGTATCATCTTGTGGATTCTTCTCGGACGTCAAGGAATCGCAGGCTCCTACAAGAGAGCGAGAGTTGACAGGTCCTCGCTGGTTGACGCCTCATACATATTCACATAATGTGCTCTGCCTGTCTCTTATACATGCCAAGCTTAACATATCCCATATCATATTATGGCAGCTTTCATATTAAAACTAAGTGGGGAAGCTGGAGGCTCGTCTGCAGCCGTTTTCATAATATCCCTAATGTAATTAACTAACATTTCATGAAAAAAATTCATGACCCGTCATCCCAAAGTGTAATCGATATATGGACAAAAATAAAATAATTTAAGACCCATTGACATTTAATAATTTATTAAATTAAATATAAACTTTGTTAATCATGAATACAGTTGGTAGAGTAATAAGGAGCATTAACTATTGATCAAGTGTTTAAAAAAATAACATATATTTTCGACGGACTTGTGCCCTCCTAACGAATTCCGACCCACTTGATCCCCTTTCGCAAATCCTGTCTTGTCTAATTAGCAAAGACATAGCAACTGGATTAGAAGAGTACAAACCCAATAGAGATAGACAGATGGAATGCCAAGCGTGTTTGAAAACGGACAGATGCGACCGTCCCCACACTCTCAATTACTTTTACATGATGTTTTCAAAAATATTATTGGTCTAACACTTTTCTTAAAATCGAATTTACAATATTGAATATTTTTACAAATTGTTTATAAAAAAAAGATAAATCTGGTTAGTGAATGTATTTAAAAAAAAATATTTTTATTGAAATTCACAACTGTATTCACATAAATATTGTAAATTTGAGTAAAATATAAAACAAAGACACGATACATGTGTTGAGAAACTACCCATTGTTAGCACTTCATAAAAGTTATGTCAAAGTTAAGTCAAATTTTTCAAAAGTTCCGGGGCCATCGTCTTTTCATACGATTTGGAGGATTATCAGGAAAACTCGATTGAGCCCAAATCACCAACATAAGGAATCATAGATGAGTTTATTCGTGACAAAGGGAGCGTTTGTAATTTTTTTTTTTTTTAATGTTATTTATCAACTTCTTTTTAGAACTCTGTATAGTAGGGCAGCACTATGTTTAATAAAGCATATCTCTCGTTATGAATAAAACAGTGGGTATATTTATGATAAATGTAATATACTATTTAAAAAATTTATTTTTAAATATAATGTACTATAACTTAAAAAAGTAACAAATAACGCATATATTTAAGCGATTATTTTAGTTAGTAACTAAAATACTCATCTTAAAATGACGACTTCATTTTATTTGATGAAAACCAGGAATTTAATGGAAAATTTAAACACTTATTTGATCTAAGAATGGTAAGAGAAGGAAACAGGGTGAGCAGGGTTTTAAGTAAAATTAATACCAATTAGTTTATTAAAATATTACTTGATCTGATAATAGGAAGACTGAAATCATTAGTTTCCATTAATATAAGCAATTAATGCCTCAAAAAAGAATACTGATATAAACCACACAATCTTAATGTAATTATGATTTTACATTAATAATATAACATTTAGCATGAACAAATCATATCTACTACATGGTTAAGTTAATCAAAAGCCGCACCTAAGTCTATCCATATCGTAAAAATTTTCAAGCATGATAGCAGCATAAAATCCATTACAAAATTTTTTAACTAATCGTATACCACTTTGTAGGTTTCTCATTACTTTATAAAATAAACTTTTCATCGGATTATTAAATGCATTTTATTCTATTTATCTCATCAACAAACTTTTAAACTTGGGAAAATTCATCATAGCATCATAGAAAATTAAGAACGGTTCCACGTGGAGACGAAAAGAGGTTTATGTTTTAACTGAAAACACTCCGCATTTTACGGAGAGATGAAAGGGAGGAGGTGAAATTCCAGGGGTGGGTGGATGTAAAAATTCAAGAGAAGAAGAGCCGGTGAAGAAATCAATATTTCCTCTCCAGGTTGGCCGTTGAAGACAAAGCCATTCGTCTTCCTTCTCTTTGTCAGTGCCATCTTCATCACCCTTCTTTTTGAACACGTCTTTGTACACATCTTCAGCTAAGAAAGAGTTTTAACTAGTCACCCCTTAGTTGTCTACAATTGGAGTTTTCCTGTATTTCCGTTTAAATCTCAACACCCAATAATTAATTTTTATTTTCACTTTTCCATATATAAAATATATATTAAGGGAAAGGATTAAGAATCATGAAAATATTCGAATTCCAGTTTTCAAAGGAAATACACGTTTTAGGTTCGCTCTTTTTTTTTTTTTATTGATATTGATATTTACAACGGTATTATTATACACAACAAGTAAATATGATGGACATAGTACACTGACATTAAATGCACGTAGATACGCTACTCATTGGCAGCACTCTAAAAATATTCTAAACTAGAATATCTCGGGCCATCTTCTTTGCTGACGCCTCGGAGGATTATCAGGAATCGAAGAGGATGGCAGGATAGAAACTAGTGGATTAGAGTGGAAATGGAGTTTTTCATGGAATGGTTATTACCTGGTTCAGTAACATATGGGATATTAAGATCTTTATGGATTAGTTTATTCGTGGCAAAGTAAGGAGCGTTAAGGATTTTACGAAGGATTTTGGATTTTAAGGATTGGATACGAGAAGAATTCAATGGTTCAGTAGAGCCCCATAGCTCTACTCCGTAAGTCTATATCGGTATTATGATTGTCATATAAATAAGTTTTTTGTAATTAAGTGGAAGGTTGGAGCGTCTGTCCAGTAAGTGTTAAAGTAGTCGAAAACGTCGTACAGTTTCTTGTCGTTTCAGTCTTGTATGGGGATTCCGAGTTAGACGTTTTTCAAGGTGGAGTCCTAGTTATCGAATCTGTTCAATAGGGGCTTGTGGAGTGTCATTAAACGGAACAGTAGGGCAGGAAGTCATTGGTTTACAAGGAAGGGTAAAAGATATTTGGTAGGATTTGTTAGAAAACATTAAAACTTTAAAGATTGAAGAGTGTGGGAGGCATTAAATGGATCATTATCTACTGATAGGAAATACCTATCATCAGCATAGGTAGAAAAGGATCCCCCTCAGTGCAAAAAATAAAGTCGCGCGAAAAGGCTTATATGTGCATGTGTGGTAAGTATTGTAAGAAAACGATTAATCGTACGAGAATCAAAAAAAAAAAAAAAAAAAAAATATATATATAATATATATATATATATATATATATATATATATATATATATTGAAGACAACTACACCTTCTCAAAAACCGCTTTACCGATTTTGATTAAACTCGCTTTATAGATGTACAATTTAACTGGCTTTAATATCATGTAGGTTTCATTCTGATTGATATATTCTGACAGGGCTAAAATACCGATATTTTACTTTTAATTAACCATTTCAGCTTGTTAGCATTAAGATAAAAAAAAACGGATAAATATAAAAAGTTAAGTAAATTTGATAACCAACTAAAGGAGAATATACAAAGTATTTTTTTATTTTATAATGAGATATTTTAGGTCGGGTCAGATAAAATAATATGATGAATTACTTTGAAATTAATTTAATACTTTTTAGATTACCTTAGAGATACATTGATTGTATGGTAATAAAGGTAAGTATTACTATCTATAAAATTTCAAATGCTCAATGTAAATACACATTTTAAGATATCTTGAATTAAAATAACCAAATCTAGATCAATCTATTCCCAAGTCTATTCTACATCCGAAGGAGGGAAGCACTGCAGCAGCTAAGTGTAAACTGGATATGACCTCCTCGCACGGTCATAGGCCTAAGAACATTATGAATCCCTTTTTTGAAACGTAATGATTTATTTATTTTACTCTATTATTATTATATTTGCAATTACAGCTAAATTATCCCTAAAATTTACTTACCATGGGTGTAACTTTACATCATTGTTTATTTCTTACATTTGTTCATAAACGTATCATATGATCAGTATCAAACATGCTATTTCAATTACTTATGTTTCTCTCTGTAAGATTGTAATTTCACTTCAGAATCATAAAAATCCAGGGATGAGTAAAACTCAAATATCACATTATTGTTTACATTTAAACCCAAAATCTAACGTATGCATACCTCAATGGTGACAATACCCAAAGAGTCCCTTTATAGACTCTATTTGATTCCGACAAACTCGGGATCAAATAGTCATTTTTATAAGTTTATTGACATATTTTAGGTAAGGATCAAAGTCTAAAATCACTTTTGCAATCAATGAAACTAGTTCTGTCCGTATTGACTTTACACCTTGGTAAACGATTCCTAAAAACCAAGAATTTTCGTGTTGTTTATCAGACTAGAAGACATTTTAATATATTTTGAAGAACATCAAACCATGGCTGTGTTTAATTAAATTAATGCATTTCGGCTTCCCTTAAGTTTTAGCCGACTAAAAGGGTTGAGGCGGCTCGAACCATCTTCAATAATCGCTTTGATGACGAAGACATAATTGACAGGCACATCGGCGCTGCTAACTTTATAAATCTCTAGGCTAAGTGGAAGCGAACCAATGAAGAGGTTGCTAGGGCGCCAACCAATCACCGATCGACCATAAACCAATCACTTGCCGCTAATCCGATATGTTGCCACGCCCCCTGTCTTCGCTAATTGTTGTCTCTTGGAATCCTCCGACTTTTTTCAACCAATCAAGGGGAACCATTCTCTTTTTCAGCTTTTGATTGCCCTATGAAATCGGTATGTATTTTATTCAATTAAATTGTAAAAAAGTCGAGTTTCAAATATTTTATATAAATAGATGTAGAATTATTTATACAGTGTTCAAATGCCGATATTTAACGTTTAATTAACCATTTCAGCTTCTTAGCACTGATAAAAAAACAGCTAAATATACAAGTTTCACGAATTTGATAACCAACTAAAGGGGAAAAGAGGACAGCTATTTTTTAGTTAATATTTTTATTGAACACAGGAATAGTAATCTAGATGATTAATGTATTGTTCGAAAGCTAAAGATTTAAGAGAAAATATTATCTTACACAGAATATTTTAGCACCTGATCTCTTTTTTAGTTGAAGAAAATAAATATTTTTCATTTAATAAATGAGATAATTTATGAATTTATCATCAACAGTCTGACAGAGCTTAAATGCTGAATTTTTTTGTTTTCTTGCTCTAAAATACCTTAATTTTATATGTTTAAAAGAATTACATAAATATAAATAAATTATAATAAAATTTAAATAAATATAAAAAAAACTCAAGAAGAAAAGAGCAAAATGTTTTAAATGTAATTATTAGTTTTTTTAACATAAGGACAGTAATACAGGTATAATAAATCGTTGGAAAGCTTAAGATGTTAGAAAACATATTTTCTTATATACAACGTTGTAAAAGGTAATATAAAGTGACGAATAGGGCATAAACTTATTACTGATTTTATCTTGCTATATTATTTAATCTAAACAATGTTTCCAACGAAACTGAATAAGCTTTCTATTTAAATTACAATTTAGCTTTGAAAGTTCTTAAATTGATTTTAACAGTCGAGGTAACTGAAAAACGTGTGTTGTCCTCGCCAGATTTTTCAAAAATAAATTCGAGTACAAAATTGTATGTATATATATATATATATATATATATATATATATATATATATATATATATATATATATATATATATATATATATATAAACGAGATACGATCCTTGAATATAGGTTAGCCGTGAGTGAATACTGAATAAGAAAGAGGAGGATCATGCAGCCTAAGACGTGGCTTATTGTTGGTTGGAGACTGTACCATCTGTTAGCACAAGTACAGTACTCAGTCTCTTTCACAGGCCACACCCACACCCAGATAGCATCTTGTCCCCGTGGTTGAGGGCCTTATAAATGGATGACATGCACACATCTCTACATCTAAGGGATCCTTTTTGCCTCAGGATTATTTTTAAAGTGATTCCGGCATGATGTAATTGATAAGAATGTATGTGCGAAAAAGCGCTATAATTGCGAAACTAAAATTTTTAATGGAGTTTCGTTCTATCCTCTAGATGTACAATAAGGCTGGGTTAGAAAGTTCCTCTATGTGGTTAAAATTCCTTTTTCTTCTAATTTTAAAATAAATTTGGTTCTTGACTAAATCCAATATAAATCATCTTCTGAACAATTACAATTCATTTAAACGGTAATTAAATCGACTTTCCAACTGTATAAAAGAAAAATCATCTTAATCTGATAACAAAAATACCATAATAAATAATAATAATAGACTTACCGAACCCGAAGGTTCGATGCCGATACCACCAAATTCAGTCTACACAGACTCGTCCAATGTTCACCGTTCAAGCCCAAGCCCCCGAGATCAGCCTTAACGCAATCCTCCCATCGCCGCTTCGGCATACCCTTCGGACGCCTACCAGTCGCATCAGCGAATACCAACTTTCTCGGAATCCGTTCCACACCGAGCCCAACAATTTTACTCGCCCATTTGAGTCTCCGCGAAGCTATCAACTCAATTATATTCACAGGATATAAGTTCCGCAATTCCACGTTGTGCAACCTTCAAATCTCCCCAGTGGCCTCATCTCTCTTCGGCCCAAATATTTTACGCAATACCTTGTAACAAAAAACGATATAAAACCTTAAGCCGCTGTTCATCCTTCAAAGTAAGCGGCTCTGTTTCACATCCGTAAAGAACCGTCGGAAAAATAATAGTTTTATAAATTCTAACCTTTAAATTTTTAGATAGAAGCCGCGAACTAAGTAACTTAGAAACAGAACAATAACACGCATTTTCCACCTTTAATCAGTACTTTATTTCTTCCTGGATTTAATTTTTTCTTGTTATTATTGAACCTAAATACTTGAATTTCTCTACGTGTTCAAATGTATGCCCTGATATATTAATATCATCAAGACCGCCACCCTTTCTGCTACTAACCATATATTTCGTCTTATCGGTATTTAATTCCAGTCCTATTTCCTTACCGGTTTTTATTAACACACTTGTATTTAGTTGTATGGTTTCCGTGTCTTCACCTAGCAATACCAAATCATCGGCATACCCTAAAACCGGAATCTTGTCACCCATATTTAAACCTTTCTCAGTACACATCACCTTTTCTATGACATATTCTAAAGCTATATTAAATAACACAGATGAAAGGGAGTCACCCTGTTTCAAACTCGATCGCACCTCAAATCTCTCGAAGTAATTATGACCGATTCCAACTTTATGGAATGTTTCCGACAAACACATCCTTACTAGGTTTACTAACTTTCTAGGTATCCCCTGTTCAATTATGATGTTATATAACTTCTGACGGTCTATTGAATCATAAGCCTTTTTAAAATCGATATAAAGTTGATGGACTACACCGTTGTACTCACACAAAAATACCATATGAAACACAAAAATACCATATTTATAAAAAATATCTTTAAGCTTATTGTGCTTGGTATCTAATTTTATGTATTGAGGGTGTAGCTTCATCATTGTATAATTATTATATTAATTAAATAAATATTAATAAGCCTTTGTCGGCGAAAGTTCAAAAAGTGTTTACTTATCTCCCTAGATTTCTCTGTCGGTCAGGGCCGAGTAAAATACCATAATACTCTAAGACTCTAGTCTTAAGATCATTTTTTATGTCCTGTTATATTATTCTGAAGGGACTCGTCCCAGAATAAATAAAGAATTATTATATAAAATGTGACGCTAAGACTGAAAAGTCATACTTTGACTACGTTTTTTAAGTTTTTGGACCTTTTTGACACTTTAGCTGTATTGTTGTTGCTTAGATCGAAAATTTAATGACAGTTCGTAAATCAGAAAGGAGGAATAATTTATGCTATATAACATTTTTCTCTAGGATCTACCGTTTAGGATCTGTATTGGTTTGGACCAAAGTAAATAAGTAATGTACCATTATCTAAATGTACAGAGATGATTAATTTTTAAATTTTGAGTGTAATTTGTTAGTTTCTTTTTTTATCTTCTCTATTTCATCAATCCCCGCAAACTCAGTTACATTCTGACTGGGAAAGGCAGTAGATTTTTAGAGACTGAGATAGACATATACAACTCCCAGTCAGGTAGAAATACTAAATCATTCTTTTTTCATTTATTGAACTTTTATTTTCTATGTGTCTAGTACCTCTTCCGACAAAACAATACTTTTGTTCACTTTTGAGAAACAATTATTAGGTTTAAGTCATCGCAAATCACCATACCAATTTTATCTCCAAATCTACTCGATTGAGATAGACATAAACCAATGTTATCCTAGCTGAAAAGAAACAATTTCGTTCTAATAAAATAATAAATAGCAAGTCTAAAAATCCGAAATCATGAGGGTACAGTTGTATCAGATAACTAGATCTATAATTAAATTATTTTACATGCATTATAATCTATGATCATGATGTCTAACATTTTTTTAAAGATTATATATTATTTTTTTCTTTTGGGTTATTTCAGATTTTTTTTAAATTTGTATAAAACGTTAATTAGTTAAAACAGTTAATTTACTTGGTCAACCTACTAGTTTGATGCAGTTTTCTCTCTTTTACTTTCATTTTTCCTTAAATGAAATATATAGAAATAGAAAAAAGTATTGCGATCGTGAAAATTTTTAAACATTATAAGAGCAGTTATTTGGAGTTTGTGTGGTCTGTCCCCTTTCATTTGTTTATCTTGTTGGGCCCCGCAGTACCAGAGACCCCTGATAGTTTCCCCCAGCGATAGTAAGGGTGGTCAAAAGATAAAAATAAGATCACAAAGGCTTACAACGCCGCCTTAAATATACAATAAATATTTCTTAAATGTAGTTTCTACAAAGGCTGGACCGCAAACTGGGAAACTTCCCATATCAGCAGCACCGCCCGAGGTGACAAGGAGAGGAAGATCAGCGAGAGGAGTAGTCTTATTCCATCAACGATTCTTATCCATTCGAACCACATAAGAGTCAGAGATCGAAAAGAAGTCCATCAGAGGTGAGAGAGCAGAGCCGAGTCGCTGGGGTATGAAACTTAGTAGTGACGAATTCAACCATCACTAGCAGCTGTGTTTTTAAGGTAACTATTAATTGTATTATTGTATGGGAAAGATAATAATAACGAATCCCTCAGTATTATCAGTCATAGAGTTGGCATTGTGTCAGATTGGGTATGTATTGGCAAATGTTGAATAATACTGTCATTTATTAAAACCTGGTTAAATTAATTTTTCCCTGCATGCACCCGTTGGGATTGATAAACACGAAACCTTTGGAAAGGAAATCCAATGGTTTCAAAAGTTATGCTATATAAAGAAATTAAATATATTAGTTTACACTGTTTTGAAGCAACCACTGCCTTAGAACAGCAGCCGGTCAAGAACATAGCACTATATTTCATTCGTTCTTTGGAAACACATTCAATTGTAACTGAACTTTCAAGAATGACTTTAATCGAGAAAAAATGATTCGCTATCAGAAAATTATGCTTTTATTTCATACATTTTTTACACTTTCTTTGTGTGTGTGTGGAAAGCTTTTTCTATGAGCGGGATTAATGCACATTTATATTGCAAAGCAGTTCTCTCAATATTCGACGATTATTTTTGCAATCGAAATCGTATGGATTATTTATAAGTATTCCTGTTTCTAATGTTTGTTATTTTAATTTTCAGAATCATATTAATATCAGGAAATAAATAACATTTTTTTGTTAAGCATAAAAACAGTTAAAAGAATAACAGATTGACCGATAGCTAAGTAAGATTTATTATAATTATATAGCATTTCCAAGTCAATTGTAACCTTTTCCAAGTCAAATGTAACTTTTTCCAAGTCAAATGTAACCTTTTCCAAGTCAAATGTAACCCTTTCCATTTCAAATGTCACCTTTTCCAAGTCAAATGTCACCTTTTCCATTTCAAATGTTACCTTTTCCAAGTCAAATGTCACCTTTTTCTTCACTTCTAGCCTTAAATATTCCGTTTTATTTATTTATTTATTGAAAAATAATTAGTTTAATAAACATAATGACTTTTTTAATAATTTTGGCATATAATAATTGATATTTTTTTTGGGTCTCTTAGATATTTGATATCAAGTTCTGTTTTTTACTAGCTAATATTTAAAAAAAATAATTATCGTCTATTTAATTTTAAGATAGTTGTTGATTTTGATTTTTTAGAGAGGAGGGGTAGTTTTTTGGAATAATTAATGTGTTTTCGGGTATTATAATTAAATTTTTAGAGCTGTATTTTTTATCGCTCGCGTGCATTTTAACTCGCATTAAATTTTAATGTTTTTTATTGATATAGGGATTAAATAATGTGCTTTCGGGTGGTTATGATTACGTTTTTTGAGCTGTATCTTTTATCGGTCATGCGTATTTCAACTCATATTTACTTTTAATGTTTTTTATTGATATAGGGATTAATTATTGTGCTTTCGGGTGGTTTTGATTACGTTTGTTGAGCTGTATCTTTTATCGGTCATGCGTATTTCAACTCATATTTACTTTTAATGTTTTTTATTGATATAGGGATTAATTATTATGCTTTCGGATGGTTATGATAAGGTTTTTCGAGCTGTATTTTTTATCGCTCACGTGCATGTTAACTCTCATTAAATTTTAATGTTTTTTATTGATATAGGGATTAATTAATGTGCTTTCGGGTGGTTATGATTACGTTTTTCGAGCTGTATTTTTTATCGCTCATGCGTATTTCAACTCATATTTACTTTTAATGTTATTTATTGATATAGGGATTAATTATTTTGCTTTCGGGTGGTTATGATAAGGTTTTTCGAGCTGTATTTTTTATCGCTCACGTGCATGTTAACTCGCATTAAATTTTAATGTTTTTTATTGATATAGGGATTAATTATTGTGCTTTCGGGTGCTTATGATTACGTTTTTTGAGCTGTATCTTTTATCGGTCATGCGTATTTCAACTCATATTTACTTTTAATGTTTTTTATTGATATAGGGATTAATTATTGTGCTTTCGGGTGGTTTTGATTACGTTTTTTGAGCTGTATCTTTTATCGGTCATGCGTATTTCAACTCATATTTACTTTTAATGTTTTTTATTGATATAGGGATTAATTATTTTGCTTTCGGGTGGTTATGATAAGGTTTTTCGAGCTGTATTTTTTATCGCTCACGTGCATGTTAACTCTCATTAAATTTTAATGTTTTTTATTGATATAGGGATTAATTAATGTGCTTTCGGGTGGTTATGATTACGTTTTTCGAGCTGTATTTTTTATCGCTCATGCGTATTTCAACTCATATTTACTTTTAATGTTATTTATTGATATAGGGATTAATTATTTTGCTTTCGGGTGGTTATGATAAGGTTTTTCGAGCTGTATTTTTTATCGCTCACGTGCATGTTAACTCGCATTAAATTTTAATGTTTTTTATTGATATAGGGATTAATTAATGTGCTTTCGGGTGGTTATGATTACGTTTTTTGAGCTGTATCTTTTATTGCTTATGCGTATTTCAATTCGGATTTACTTTTGATATTTTTTATTGTTATAGAGGTATGTAATTATCTTTTCGGGTCTTGTGATTACGTTGTTTAAGCTGTTTTTATTGTCGCTTGCTCTCATTTCAACTTGCATTTGCAGTGGTCTTTCTTTGTTTTTGTTTTACGCGATTCTCATAACGTGTTTTGAACTTTATTCTTTTATGCGCTTGGGAATTTCTACAAACCGTAGGTATTATGTTATAATATGATGTAAAAATTATTTATTGTTTTTTTGCAGGATCTGATTACATTTTTGATTTGGACGTTACATCGCGATTGCGCATTCTTCTAGATCACTTTTCATTTAAGTTAAAATGTGCACTAGCTATAAATAAATGTCATAAACTCTATTAGTATTCCCGAAAACACTATAAACGATCTCTCTATCGAATATTTATGAAATAGAAACAGTAACTTAAAATGAGTAAAAGCGATAACGAATTTGGTTCAAATAATGTTATCAGAACACCCGAAAATAGAATAAACGATTCCTCAATTAAATTATTAAATAATTGTAAGACCAAGTTAGGAAGCGGATCCTTTACAAAAGATTTAGTTAAAAAAAATTACTCAGGACGCTAGAAAAGGAACTATAACTAATCCTTTTATAAAATAATAATAATAAAAAAAAAATAAAAAAAAAAACCTAAACGATGTATATTCCAGCAACGTTATAATGAGAACCAAAAACAAAACAATCAATCCCAATATCAATAAAAAAATATCAAAAATAAAGGCGAGTTGAAATCCGCACGAGTGATAATAAAAAAGCTTTTAAACATTTTCATAACCCCGCGAAAACACAAGGATAGATCTCTATAAAAATAAAAAGATTAAAAGTAAGTAGAAGTTGAAATACGCATGAGCGATAAAACATACAGCTCGAAAAACGTAATCATAACCACCCGAAAGCACATTAATTAATCCTATATCAATAAAAAACATTAAAAGTAAATATGAGTTGAAATACGCATGACCGATAAAAGATACAGCTCATAAAACGTAATCAAAACCACCCGAAAGCACAATAATTAATCCCTATATCAATAAAAAACATTAAAAGTAAATATGAGTTGAAATACGCATGACCGATAAAAGATACAGCTCAAAAAACGTAATCATAACCACCCGAAAGCACATTATTTAATCCCTATATCAATAAAAAACATTAAAATTTAATGCGAGTTAAAATGCACGCGAGCGATAAAAAATACAGCTCTAAAAATTTAATTATAATACCCGAAAACACATTAATTATTCCAAAAAACTACCCCTCCTCTCTAAAAAATCAAAATCAACAACTATCTTAAAACTAAATAGACGATAATTATTTTTTTTAAATATTAGCTAGTAAAAAACAGAACTTGATATCAAATATCTAAGAGACCCAAAAAAAATATCAATTATTATATGCCAAAATTATTAAAAAAGTCATTATGTTTATTAAACTAATTATTTTTCAATAAATAAATAAATAAAACGGAATATTTAAGGCTAGAAGTGAAGAAAAAGGTGACATTTGACTTGGAAAAGGTAACATTTGAAATGGAAAAGGTGACATTCGACTTGGAAAAGGTGACATTTGAAATGGAAAGGGTTACATTTGACTTGGAAAAGGTTACATTTGACTTGGAAAAAGTTACATTTGACTTGGAAAAGGTTACAATTGACTTGGAAATGCTATATACTAGCTGTAACCAGCGGCTTTGCTCGCGAATATTTCATTTTGTCTTTATTGAAATTTACATGAATGCGTTGGATCAATGTATATCAATCAATCACATTTATGTTGCAAACGTGACTATATACCACGGTTACGTTACAGCTAAAAGTAATTTTGAGTGTGCCTACTTCTTTAACAGAATAAAATTGCAAATTATGAGACTAAAGTTAGAATTATGGTTGATGAGAAAAGTGATTTAAAAACAACTTAACCTATTACTATAATTAATCTAATACACCTATATATATCTTGTTTCTAATATGATGAGACACATTTAAAAATAAAACAAAAACTACACTTCATTATCTTTGTTTGCGCCTTGGTGGATTCAATTTGTTGAATAAAATAATTTGAATTAAAATTGCTACAAAGTACGATAGATGTGGATAGTGACTATGTTGACTAAGGTTATATAAAAGAAATACAAGTGAATAGCAATGAACTACTCTGTTTATGATAAATAAAAGATTATTATTTCATGTCAGATATAAATTTTATTTACTCAATTTTACAATAAGATACCAGTACCATGTAGCCACATCCAAATCATTCAATAACATCGTTTTATCTTTTAAACATAACCGTTGTATATCACCATCACTCCTTTGCAGCTCATAACTCTTTGCAAGTCATTCAAATGAGTACTTATAATTTTTCTGGTAGCGTATAGTAATATGTATTTTAGTATATCTGGAAACTATAACGTGAATGCATATTTTATAAATAAGAAGGCATAAATTTTTTTTTTTTTTTTTTTTTTTTTTTTTTTTTTTTTTCTAAGCCCCATGGTAGTTGGGGGTTGAAAATCAGAAATAGAGGAAGGGATATGGGATCTCTTTTTCTGCATTACATGCATTATAAGAGGGAAGAGAGGATACACAAATTTTCGGTATATGGGAGCGATGGGAGTCACGTCTAGTGATGGGGCTCACTAGTCTTTCTGAGTCAGTTAGTCAAGTTATGGTTTCTCAGTCTAGTCTGAGGGTCCGTACATAGTCTTGCCAGCGCTGTGGCCGTCCTGTCGGAGTCAGTGTGTTAAACAGTGGGTTCGTGCAGTACCGGAGACTATAAAAGAATTTGATATGTCTCCGGGAGATGAACTCTGTCATGGTCGGAAGTTCGAAGGTGTCGTGTATTTGGTCTGTCTTCGTCCTCTGCAGAGAAGTATGCCTCACTATTCGTCTCAGCACTCCATTTTGAAACTGCTGGAGCTTTTTTGCTATAGTTGGTGATATATTAGTTTGTGCTCTGTATAGGAGGGTCGGTCTAATCAATGATTTATATATTAATATTTTCAGGCGGAGGGATAGATTCGGTGATGTTAGTAAATGATTTAGTCGATAGGACTTGGTCCTAGCCGAGCTAATCTTTTTGAGGCAGTGATTAGACAATTTGAGGTGCCTGTCAAGGGTGATGCCCAGGTAAACGATCCTATTGGCCGGCTTGTTTTTGATTCCCGCTACCTCGTAGGTCTTCGGTAGACGGCGCTTATTCTTCTGGAAAGAAAAAATAATACAGTCGATCTTCTTGGGATTAACTGTAATATTTAATCTCTCCAGCTTTTTTGTTATCTCATTACAAGCCAACTCCGCCTGATGTAGAGCTGTCTCTGCGTTCATCGAGCTACTGTAAATCGCAATGTCATCGGCATAGGCCGCTACAGTAGCTGTTTTGTATTTTGCTCCAACATTTTCAGCTGTGTATATAGAGAATAGTACTGGTGATAGCACAGACCCTTGAGGAACTCCGCAGGTGAGGTCGATTTCCTCGGAGAAGGCTCCGCCAACCATCACTTCTATCTTACGCTCCTGGAGAAATGAACGCAAGAGGGTGTAGAGCTGCTCCGGAAACCCATTGTCCTGCAGTGTCTTACATAGTAGACTATGGGACACTGAGTCGAACGCCTCCGTGCAGTCTATTGATATCATTGCAGTGGCGTCATTTTTGAAGGAGCTCTTGCTCACTTCCGCTTGTAGCTTCGCCAGATGGTGATTCGGGCAGAGTCCGGCCTGAAAGCCGGTCTGTTCCGGTGGGATTAGGGCTACCTCTGAGCAATACGTCTTGAGATAATTAAGGATAATGTTGATTGTTTTTATGCGTTCTTATCCATAGAACGCATAAAAACAATCAACACACACTTATATTTGAATTAATAATCACATATGTGAAGATATGGGAAGGTTACCATGTTTAATCATTGTTGCCACAGTTAAACAAATTTTGTTTTACGTTTTAGAAAAATATATTTTTCAACCATTTAGAATAGTAATAAAAACGATCCTACCATTTAAGTTGGACCAAATAACAGATACTTACGAAGTTTGATCAAAGTCGGTTCAGTAATTTCAGAGTTTATCCCGAACAAACATTTTGACACGAGATTTTTATATATATAGATGAATGTGTATAAATTAAAAAAAAATAAAGTATATGTGAGTAATGCCGCAGGTTACACCTACTATGTTTATTAAATAATATTCCTGTTTAGTCGTTTGTATCTTTAAACGAAAATGCCCATATTACGAAATTTTTAATGGAGGTTCACCTTACTTTATTTATTTTCAATATGACCGTTTAGGGAAAACTCTACCTCAAAGTGGTTGAAAACATTATTATTTCTTATAAACTTTTATATTAGCTTTCAAATAAATCAAAAACTTTACAAATCCTGAAAATTTATAAGTACTCCTTTAAAAGAAAAAAATAATCGCATGGAAACAAAATCATTGTAATCTAACCAGTACTAAATTTATAACAATAATGTAAATATAATATTAAAAATATGGTACTCATGTTTCGTGTGAATATATTTTGTAGATTAAAAAAAATATATATATAATCTTGTTAAGATTGATAAAAATCGGGTAAATGTATAATTTGAACAAATTTGATATCCAACTAAAGGAAGAAAGAGCAACAATATCTTTTCAGGTATTTTTTTTTTTTATTCCGAGCAAACAAATCGACTAATAGCACACAGTTACATGGAAACCTAAAGATTCAAGAAAAATTTTACGTGATTTACAAAGTGGAAAATAATGTATAGTTCGGAATAGGGCTAAAGTAATTATTGCACATAACAATTTGATATCGGGGGATCACTTGTAGCTGGGTGGCTAGCGTAACAGCCTCCCATGCTAAAGGTCACGGGTTCAAACCCGCAGGTGGTCCTAGGATTTTTTAATGGAAGTAAAAAATCCTTAGTTACGCCGTCCTTCGGAGGGGACGTTAAAAGGTGGTCCCGAGCCTGTGCAATGTCAGGTACTCGTTAAAGATCCCTATCATAATAAAACCTGAATAGGCAAAATTTAGGACTCCCACTGTAGCATCGTCCGATTAGCCATAATAGCATAAAGTGACGTTAAATAAATAAATAAATAAACAATTTGATATCGTTATATTATTTATTCTTAAACATATGTTTCCAACGGAACTGACTGTAAATCTTTAACCTCCAACTTTATTTAATAGTTTCTAAATTAATTTTATCACCAAGATGAAAGTCGTGTACTCTTAGGAAAACGTTTAATAGTTATTGCATTTTATGAAATATTTTCAAGCTACTAAAAAACATATTTAACAGCTTAAATACATGAGTGATTTTGGGAATGCCTACTTACACTTAAAGCAGTGATGTGCTATTGAGATATTGATGGTATAAATTGTCCTACCACTAAATAATACTTTGATCTTAATAATACATTGTTCGGCTAGCATAACAACCTTGTATACCCAACGGCATGTGGTTCTTTGACTTTTTAATGGGAGTGAAAAATTCTTGGTTATGCCGTCCTTCGTAAATTGATGATCCGATTTCAGGTACTCGTTAAAGATCCCTATCCTAATTAAACTGGATAATCTAAATTCAGGACTCCCACTGGAATATAAAGGGACGTTAAATGAATAAAAAAATACTTTTTTGGGTTTTGATTATAGAAGAGACATCCCATCCATAGGGATCAATAACGAGTTGAACATGTTTCGTTAAGGAACTAACAGAACAGTCTGTTAATAATACCATTTTTTTGTAAACAAAACAGTGCATGAAAACGCACTTTGCAGTATCGGAAACAAGAACAAAAATTGAATCACTTCATAACTACGAGACAGCTCCGACATTAATGATTTTCTGAAAATGACAATTCACTTGAAAATTCAATTGACATTAAAAGCGGGAAAGTTGTTCGATAACAGTTTGATGAGCCGATTATCAAGCTTGAAGGATGGTGAGATTAATTCACTTGTTACTTCCTGATTCCATTTATTGGTCCAGTTATTTTTAAGGCTCAAATACAAACATTTATAATTATAATTTCTTTATTATGATAAATATTTAACAAACAATTTTGTTTGTAGCTAATGACCCTTCATGGATAGAAGCTTTATATAAATAAATAAATATTTGATAAATTCTCCGGAACAATCTCTTCTTTTTAAATGTTATTTATTAATTCAACATTATTACATTAACGTTTCGAGGAGGTTGAGAATATTATCTTTTATTTAGTACTATTAATAAAAAATTCAATATGTTAAATATATCAGTATAAATGTGATTTTTTTTTTTTTTAATCCAATTTTTAATTTACTGTAGTACATATTTAAATTTTTAGTTAAATAAATCGATTCTAGAATTTTACTCTGTTTAAATTTTTGTTCCGTATTTAATATTTTTTTTTGTAATATATTTCAACCTCTAGCTAAGGTGATGTTTTGTTATTAATATTTGTTGTATATATATACATATACATTGGTATAAAGGTTGGGGAGTGGGAGTGAAGTCCAATTTTTAGTCTACTCCATGCCTGATATTGTATATTTTTAAACAAAATATGGATGAAATGAATAGAAATATGAGATAATATAATAGTTTTATCCAATTTAGTCACCAAATGACCTTTTTTGACACAATTTTTTTTATTATTGTTAATTTGTTGAAAATGTAAACTGATGTTGAATTGTTATTAGTTGTTGACTAGTGATTCTGAAGATGAGACATATAAACTTCGAAACGTTAATATAATAATGATGAATTAATAAATAATATTTAAAAAGAAGAGATTGTTCCGAAGAATTTATATTATATTAATACTCTTCATAATTAGAAATTGAATTTAATAAATATTTGAATGAGGAAGATTGTTATTTGTGAACAAATTTTTAATGATTCGTAACTCTTTAACATGTTAAATAACATGACATTCTCACCTGATTGTTTGAGATCGTCGCTATCCGGGCTGAGAGCCTCCACCGTACTCCCCGGCTCCTCCTTCTTCACGCTGCAACAGAATGGTCAGCATTACTAATCAGGCCACATCATATTATATACTATACCTTACAACTATACATGAACAATATGTACAGTGTTTAGTAAAAAAAAGTTATTGTAATTCCTTAAATTTTAAAACGAATGCAATTTATAACTAGATTACAGGGTGTTTCGCGGTTAATTGGCAAGACTTCAGGAACGAAATAAATATCTCAAAACAAAAAAAAAGTCCTATGGGCATGGGTTGAAGTGCTACAGTCGAAATTTTTTTCAGGCATTATCAGCTTATATCTTCTCAGGATTCGATTTTGGGGCAAAATCTCTAGAATAAAAGTTTAATGTCATTAAGTTCTACAAGAATTGGTTCTAGCAATTGACTCTAGTATCCTTGGGCTCGGGGACATCTTAGTTGAAGTACTAAATATGATTTGGTCCTATGATTGAACATAAGGAATGGATTTATGAAATTTAAAATGTTAAGATGTTAGGAAACACTAATTTGCGCTAAAAGAGTGTTAGTTGTTTGTAAATAAGGATGAGTGTAGGGTTTGTTTGTTTATTTATTTAACGTCACTTTATGCTACTATGGCTAATCGGACGATGCTACAGGGGAGTCCTAAATTTTGCCTATCCAGGTTTTATTAGGATAGGGATCTTTAACGAGTACCTGACATCGCACAGGCTCAAACACCTTTTAACGTCCTCTCCGAAGGACGGCGTAACTAAGGATTTTTTACTCCCATTAAAAAATCCTAGGACCACCTGCGGGTTTGAACCCGTGACCTTTAGCATGGGAGGCTGTTACGCTAGCCATCCAGCTACAAGTGATCCCGAGTGTAGGGTTTAAATAAATAATAAATATTTGGATATTAGTGCTATGTGTTTTCAGAAAACGGATGAATTCATTAACAGAGAATTTTGATACGTATTAGTTAATTAATCATTGCCTAAACGACGAATAATCATATTCCTTGACGAAAATGGGTCTTCTGAGGAATGCATAAGTATTTCTTCAGTCGTAGCATTTTGTTACTCGTTTTAAGATCTTTATTTCACATTTTCAGGAGACATGGCTAAGCTGATTGCTCACGCTCCATGATAAGTAACTGTCATAAATTGATTCCCAAAAGTTAATTTTAAATTGTACTGTTGGATCATGGGAAAAAACATATTTAGGATTACAAATGAATTATCTCCGGGCCCAAGGATACTAGGTTCGATTGCTTGAACTAATTTTGTGGAATTTAATGAACTACAACTTTTTACAAGAGATTTGTTCACAATATCGATTCCTGAGAAGTTAGAAGCTGATAATGTCAAACACTTGATTTTCGATATCTCCTTAACTGCGCAATTCCGGATAAATCTTCAGGGACTTTTGTGTTACGGAAAATGCACCTGTATTTGATGTCCTAAGAGCATAATGAGAGCCACGTGAATGTTCGTCCTCAAAGAAGAGGAGTTTCCTCAATTAGTGAATGGAACCGACTTCTCGTAGTTCAAAGAGTTAATGAGAGTTATGGGGTCTGTCCACTTCAACCGCGGAGTTCGAAGAGGTAGATAGAAAGCCACTACAAGGAAGACTACAGGAGCAATAGAAGAGGTTAGTGGGATGATACCTGGTGTGCTTTACATCGCTGATGTCAAACCCTGTTTAGCCGTATAGGCCAGGAAGTAATAAAAATAAATAAATATATATCATACACATAACTATATATTTTGTTATAGTTTCGAGAAAATATGAGAGATGTAGGGGAGAGCGGGGCTAGTTAGCATAGGGGCAAGTTAGGCAATTAAATATATTCACCGTAGGATATAGGCATCTTATGGCGGAAATGAAAGAGTCCTGGAAAGGATAATCACCACGCGATAGCTAGTTGCGCTGGATGAGCAGTGAAGCGCTCGTGTTTTTTGTTCATTTTGTGACCAAAAAGTAAAAACATCGTTCATCACAAGTTTTCGTTTGGAATACTCAATTTTTACCTTTTTTTAATCAGGTAAGTGTTAATCTTTCAGAGAATTATTGACTTTTGTTATATGGAGTTGTTCTAGGTATAATTCTTATGGTTATTTTTATAACCTCAGCCATTGTTTGAAAATTCCGGGTTGGGACTAGTTGAGCTTTAGTTGCTTTGTTGTTTTGTTTATTATATTTTCAGTTAATTATCCAAAGAAAATTACTTCAAGTTTTGTTATTATGCCAATAACACTACATAAACTTACTTTCATTTTTGTCAATTGCAACAGTAGTAATGATCATTAAGTTCCAAGGTCTATTAATATTTTTTAAATTATAAGCTTTCTTTCCGTATTCAATCCTTACAATCCAAAATTCTTCGTAAAATCCTCAACGCTCCTTACTTTGTTACAAATAAAATCATCCATAAATATCTAAATGTTCCATGTTCTATGTTGCTGTTAATGGCCTGAACCAGATATCAATCCTTCTATGACAAACTCCATCCCCCCCCAACCCACTAGTTTCAACCCTTGCTTCTCTTCGATTCCTGATAATCCTCGAGGCGTCTAAAAAGAAGATGGCGTCGAGACCTTCTAGTTTAAAATAGTTACTGGAGTGCTACCGTTCGGTTATTTCTCTAGAAGTCTGTCTCATGTGATTTTTCTTTTGGCATATTTACTTGTTGTAATATAAATTACAGTTGTAAATTTCAATAAATAAATATTAATATAAAAATTATATTTATATATATAATAATAAACGATTAATAGTTGATTTTAAATAGCAAGACTGAATCTAAGATTGAAGTTAATCTTAAGATACGTTAATGTTTTGGTTAATTATTTAAAAAAAATTACTTTAAATTTTGTCCTTCTTTCCACTAAAAGATTGTTAAACACACATTTTACTTTATTTCTAGTCGAATTTAAACCCATGGTTTGGTTAGACATTCTTAGTGCTCAATCTTGCCCCATACCCTTGCTCAACTTACCTCACATATGGGGTGCATTGAGCGAACTTGACTTCCTGGATTTAGATAGCTGTAGCTCTTAAATTCGACTTCTTACAAAAAAACTTACTATGGACACTTTTGCTAAGGGATATATTACGAATCCATCAAGCCGCTTAAAAAGTCATTGAGGAGCTAGCATCCGTTCAAGTGAAAAATTGCTCAACTAGCCCCGCCCTACCCTATATTGCATTTTTCTGGCCTGGTATATTTTTATTTTTCAGCTGAAACATAATTATTACCAAAATATTGGAATAGAACCTGTCCTGATCATTAATTATATATAACTCATTCAATCGTGCCAGGACAACAATAAGGCAGGTTGACAGTTCGAAATTGTTCGATTTCCAAATTGAAATTTATACAGAAACTGCACGTATTAAATAGAACTTCATTCGTGCATAACTCTGAATCTTGAATTTGAAACGTTATAACTCATGATCTTGAGTGACACAAAACTAATATTATTGTACTTATTAGTTCGTAATATGTGTATAAGTTTAAAATCAAATGATTATTGCCTCTCTCTGCCCTGCCAAAGGAGAATGTACACCCCAATTATTGTTACTTTTTTTTAACATACAACAGTATTCAAAATAAGTTAGCTAATTCGGAAGAACAAATATTGTTGTTAGCAACTTATTACTATCCCAATCATCCCTACAATAGTACTAAGTTAAATCTATTTATAGTTAGTTACATACTTCGTCTTCGATTTAGTAGAGATAGGCAAATTACATAGAGTTCATTACCTACAAATATTACATATTTAGGACCTACATTTTGAGGTCCATTAATAAATTACTTAAGCCTTATTTGTTATGATATTATAGATAATTTTTAAAGTTCTCGGATTTATTTGATATTGAAGTCTTTTCATTATGTTGTTTTTAGTCATTCGATGACATCACACTGAAAATTTTAAAATTTTGCGTTCGAGCATCAAAATTTAACATGAAATTTTGAAAATAAAGCATCATTATTAAATTTTTTGAAGTCCTACAGCTCATATTGGTCAAGTTATAATTTATAAAACGTTCTTGATTAGGCAGAGCATCGCCTGGGTGCCTAAAGGGTTTGTTGTGTTATGATATAAATAACTGGCGGGAGAGAGTGACAGAGTGAACTGGTGAATATTTAAAGGGTCAGTGGAGATACAGCCGGTGACGGACGGGACAGGACAAACCACTTTAGCCGTGACCCGGTGCTATCGACGGGGATGTACTACAGTCGCGCTCCCACTGGGGGCTGTCTGTCATCGCATGGTCACTCCGGGCTCTACTAGGTGGCTACTAGGGTTCGATCCAAGAACAGGTCCCAACACCGATTCGGAACTAAGTTAGAATACCGCCCTTCAAGGAAAATCGTTATACGTTTTTAAGTGCCTCCCATATATCTTGGAAAACATGAACAGTATTCTCTTAGAACATGAATCAGACAACTTGAGAACGCAACAGAGATGATCGTTTACATCTTTTTCTTTTCTTTTTATTTTTTTAAACATGTTTAGGCACGGGGTAACTAAATGCTTTGGACTCTAGTTATCTCATTAGCCACCAGTATCTTTTAAGTCTGATTAATAATTTTCAGTCGAATTCATATTTTGTTCAATCACATTCATAATTTTTACTTCCACTTAACTATATTTAAAATATATAGATAGTAAGGGAAAGTATTGCAACCGTGAAAATTTTCGAATTCTCGTTTTCGACGGAAATACACGTTTTAGGGTCCCATGAGTCCAAATGACCAAGTCTCTCAAAAAGGTCTGTGTGTTTGTGTGTGTGTGGTAGTCAAGGTGGTGGTCCAGCACGTAAACGATAAGTCCTATGAAACTGAAATTTCATATTTAAGACAACTATACGCCCGAGATGTTACAGCAACTTTTTCGTCTAAATCACTTAACAAAAAGAGCCAGTTTATACCATGCATTATGTACCTTTTTACGATTTTCTCTGAAACGGCTCTAA
This sequence comes from Piezodorus guildinii, assembly GCA_023052935.1. NCBI lineage: Eukaryota > Metazoa > Arthropoda > Insecta > Hemiptera > Pentatomidae > Piezodorus > Piezodorus guildinii. The sequence continues at coordinate 132,996,037 of CM041293.1, read as the reverse complement.
CGATTTTAATTAAACTCGCTATATCGATGTGAAATTGGACGGGCTTTAATATCATGTAGGTTTCATTCTGATTGAAATATTCTGACAGGACTTAAATGCCAATATTTTGAAATTTCTTTCACTAAAGTATCCTTAATTTTGTACATTTTATGATATTGACCATATTATCTGATTAACATTGCTAAAAAAAACTGGTACATGTATAAGTTGAATGAATTCGATATCCAACTGAAGGAGAAAACTGCAAAAATATGTTTTTAATGCAATTATTTTTTTTTTAAACTTAAGAACAGTACTGTACATGTATTGTATACCGTTGAAATATATTATATACATAGTAAGTGAAAGTATTGCGATCGTGAACACTTTCGAATTCGAGTTTTCACCAGGAATACACGTTTTAGGGTCTCCTTACTCTAAAGAAGTTTCACCAAGTTTTGTGTGTATTGTAATTTGTACAACAAATTGTATAAAACTGAAATTTCATATTTTTGAAGCGCATGCCCGAGATATTACAGGAGCTTTTTGATCAAAATTTGGGAAGAAGAAGAGCTACTTATACACTTACTTATAAACACCTTTTTATGATTTTCTCAAAAACGGCTCTAACTATTTTGATTAAACTAGCTGAATCAATACAAAATTTAATGGACTTTGATATCTTGTAAGTTCATTCTTATTTGAATAGTTTGACGGTGCTTAAATTCAATTTTCTTCCTCTAAAGTGCATTTATTTTGTAGATTTGTAAAAAAGTATACATATTAGATCAACTTATATATTTATCCGTTTTTTATCAATGCTAGTAAGATGATATGGTTAATTTATCCAAATTTACAAAATTAAAAGTACTTCAGAGAAAGAAAATTTAAACTACCAGTAGCTAGATTCTGTCAATCAGAATGAAACCTACATCTTTAAGACCACTAAATTTAATCGATATAGCGAAATTAACCAAAATCCTTAAGTTGTTTATGAGAAAATCTTAAAAAGGTGCAAAATGCATGTTATTCAGCAGATCTTCCGGGCAGCCGATTTAGAAGAAAAAGTTGCTTTAACATCACGGACTTATAGTTGTTTGAAATATGAAATTTCAGTTCCGTACGACTATTTCATTTTTGCGCTAGACCTATCTCACACACACGGACACTTACTCACACAAACTGACACACATACACACAGACCTTTTTGCAGGACTTGGTTATTTGGATTCAGGAGATCTTTAAAGACACGTTTTAAACGTGCATTTCCGTAGAAAACTGGAATTCGAAAATTTTCATGATCGCAATATTTTCCCTATCTATATATTTCATAGAAAGTTCTGACTTCATACTATAATATGATATACAAAGTCTTGGAAGGCAAATTAAAGTGAGGAATAGGGCATAAACTCAAGTGATTGTTTTTAATACTTTTATATAATTTAATTTAAAACATATGTTTCCAACGAAACCTAAATGTAATTCATAAAACTTTTTTGGAATTCTAGCTTTATTTAAAATTTCTTAAATTTATTATAACAACCGAGGGAAGTAAAAGTCGTATGTCGCCTGCACCTTGGGAAATATCCGAGTATGGTCCACATAATATAGTTATATGAAAGGTTACTTAAAACATGTCAATAGAGGTTTAGGCAAAGTAGGAAGGAAATTATTTCCTAATTTAGGAACCTAGAAATATTACTACTCTTAACAATAACTTAAGCTCTAAATGCCAGAAATAAATCTCCCACATATAGTATTTTATTTAACTCCTGCTTCCTTGACATATAATTACAGAGATAAAAATGACAGTCACGGACAGATTTAATGTGACTTTCTACAAGGCATTAAACCAAAGTAAAAGTTACTAGTAAAGTTATAGAAGACAGAAGGCTGTGGATAAGTGGATGAGTGGTGTCCAACAGGTTTCTAGCCCAAAGGTTACTTTGCCATCACTGCCAGTCAAATCTGACACATGTTCAACTCTCCTAAGGCTAGAAGTTTTCTTTTCATTTCGCCGCTGCATATCAGAAAAGATATTATGAAATAATTAAGGACTAATAATTAATAAATATTATGTATAAACAAAAGATGTCTCGTTAAATTCATTCGGAATGGTTGACTGGTTTATTACTAATGGTTGACATTGTAAAAATAAAAGAACGGAGATTTATGTGGTTGCCTAAGAGATATTGATTATATATCTGCTACATACTAATAATAATATATTTAAGAATATTGCTCTAAGATAGGTGAAAAGTAACTCCGATTCATTTTTTTTTTTTTTTTTTATTTTTTTTTTTTTTTTATTTTTTTTTTTATTTTTTTACAAATCTTCTTAGGCAAGAGTAATTAAAAATAAAAAAGGAAAGAGCAATTGAATTAAATTATTAATTTAATTTAATAAGTTAATATAAATATGAACAGCAAATATGAATAATTAATGACAATGATTCTTCATAATATATAAGAAAGAAAGAAAAAGTGTATATATATATATATATAATATATATTATATATATATATAATAATAATAGGCTTAGCGAACCCGAAGGTTCGATGCCGATACCACCAAATTCCGCCTACACAGACTCGTCCAATGTTCACCGTTCAAGCCCAAGCCCTCGAGATTACCCTTAACACAATCCTCCTATCGACGCTTCGGCCTACCTTTCGGACGCCTACAAGTCGGTTCAGCGAATACCAACTTTCTCGGAATCCGCTCTTCATCGAGCCCAACAACCTTACTCGCCCACTTGAGTCTCCGAGATGCTACCAAATCAATTATATTCACAGGATACAAGTCCCGCAATTCCGCGTTGTGCAATCTTCTAAACTCCCCAGTGGCCTCATCTCTCTTCGGACCAAATATTTTACGCAGTACCTTATTTTCGAAAACCTTAAGCCGTTGTTCATCCTTCAAAGTAAGCGGCCACGTTTCACATCCGTAAAGAACCGTCGGAAGAATAATAGTTTTTAGATAGAAGCCGCGAACTAAGTAACTTAGCAACTGAATAATAACACGCATTTCCCACCTTTAACCAGGACTTTATTTCTTCCTGGATTTCATTTATATATATATATATATATATATATATATATATATATATATATATATATATATATACCTAATCATTAATTTTTATATCTGCATCTGTCCCTTAGTCCATAGACTATAAGCAGGAGAGAGGATATAATTCAACTATTATGGAATAAGGTAATTACTTGTTTTTATCGGTTTGTGTTTTCCTAAATGTTTGATATATTTTGTCAAATTAATATATTTTGACAAACAAATATTTTTTCTATTTTCTCCTTTAGTTGGTTATAAAATTCGTTCAACTTGTATATTAATCAATGTTAATAAGATGCCATGTTTAATATTTTTGAATCTACAAAATTAAAATTGAATTAATTTTAGAGAAACAAAATTTTTAATATCGGCATTTAAGCCCTGTCAGACTACTTCAATCAGAATATCATTAAATTTCTTTATTTCCAGATCGGCTGCTTGAGCCATACATGGTTTTTTTTTGTTTTTTTTTAACATAAATGAATAATTATTACAACTCGTAACAATGGAAAAAGTGGGGGTATAGCCTCGTGCAAAGACACCCCTAACGATTATAAATTTATAATTATTTCTGAGAATTAAATAATAAAAACAATTTGATAACATAACGAACAATTATAATAAAACTAAAGAAAGAAAGAGAAGTAATGAATATACAAAATTAATACTAGGTTTGCAAGAATATAAATTATAAATTTAAGATCGATTTTAGTCTAAAAAAAAATAAAAAATGAATAAATAAAATAAAATAAAAATAATTTAAAATATTATAAAAAAAATAAATAAATGAGAAAAAAAGAAATTTTCAAAAACAAAAGCTAAATAATAATAAATAGAAATAAGTTAAAAATATACATAAAAAGTAAAATAATATGAGGTTCATAAAACTAGATAATAATATTTACAACAGCATGTCCTGTAGAAGCCTGGGTTTGAGCCTGCGAGATGAAGTTGGAATTCCTATGTTGTAGGCTACTGCACCTCCAACTGCTGGTAGCTGCGAGTGATATTTTTTGAAGCGGATTTTGATGAAGTCTTCCATGTATTCGATTTGTAGCTCACGATGGAGTTGGCTATTTCTAATAAACCATGGGGCATCAACGGCTATTCTTAATATTTTGTTTTGAAAAGTTTGCAATTTTTTTCTTTTCGTTGAGGAAGCTGCGCCCCACACTTCACAACCATACATTAGTAATGGCCTTAATATTGTTTTATATATAAGAATGGTTGTTTCAGGTTTGAGACTAGATTTTCTGTTGAGGATCGGGTATAGCATTGCCAGTCTTGCATAGGCCTGGGTTAGTTTAAGGTTAATGTGGTGGTTCCAAGTGAGGCGGCGATCGAGGTGAACCCCGAGGTATTTTACTGGTTCGTAGGCTGGACTCCATGGCAGCGTATTACCGTTGAGTGTCAGTTCAGATGGATCCGAAGGTCGTCTTAATGTAAATATTTTTGAGTTACATTTTTGCACATTTAGACTTATCTTCCATTTAGTGAAATATTTTTCTAAGTCTGTGAGGTGGCTTTGGAGGGTATTACGGGCGATATCTATATCTTCATGCTGAGTGAAAACTGCCGTGTCTTCCGCAAACATAGCAATCGAGGTATCTGTTGACTGGATGATGTCATGGAGGTAAAGGTTGAAGAGGATGGGAGAAAGAACTGAACCTTGCGGAGTACCGGCTTAATCAGAATAAAACTACATGATATTAAATCCCATTAAATTTTACATAGATTTAGCAAGTTTAATCAAAATGGTTAGAGTAGTTTTTGAGATCCAATATGGATGGCATAAAGTGGTACCTTTGGTTAGCCGAGATTGATGAAAAAGTTGCTGTAATATATAGTTGTCTTAAATATTAAATTTAAGTTTAGTACGACTTTTTGTTTTCGTGCTAGACTTGCTCGACAATCGCGGACACACAGACACACACACCGACATTTTCGCGCGACTTGGCTTCTGGATTCAGAGTTAGGGCCCGTATAACGCATATTTCCGTTGAAAGCTATAATTCGAAAATTTTCATGATCGCAATACTTTTCCTTACTATATATTTCATGTAAAGTCAAGTTAAAGTAAAAATTTATTATAAGTTCTCATGTTACTATCTAGGCCTTTCAAGCGAGTGAATCACATACAGTATGGTTCCATCTCACCTTGGAGCATGAATAAAGGGGGGACTACGAGAGAAGACAGACACGGGCTGGAAGCAGCGAGCTAAAGAGCCCATGTAAATAATATATTGTATTGACTGACTGGTCGAGGAGTGGCTATAACTAATTTAAGGGGCAGAGTACGGACTCTACTCAGCATTAAACAGTTAGTCGGGCTAAAATTGTTAGCTCTGCCTTCTACTATATTCACCTCTATCCAAGGTATGTAGCTCAATCGACTATTTCACAGCTTAGCGGAAGTTCAATTTTACCACTTTTATTTAAAAAATAGCTATTATATTCCAAGTAATTATACGCCTATGCGTTACATCTGTGATATGATAGAGAATAAATATAGTCATGTATTTCGCAGTATATATCAGTTTTAGATAATTAAAATGAACAAGAATATCTTTCTTTTTTTCTGTTCACCTCTACCTCGCCTTCCAAGGCTATACGGGGTTTCTCGGGCCTGAGGGGTGAGGGCGGGGGATAAATGCTGAAATAAAAACCCTCCACAGCACCGAGTCTCGAACTCGTAATTGTTTGGTTTTCAAATTATTTGGTCCTCTGTGTTGCAGGGCAACGCGCGCTAACCCGCTCAACTACCCCGCCCTCCCAAGGAACCAAGAATATCTTAAATGTATACCTCTTTTTTTGACATACTTATAAAATGATGCTTTTAAAGCTCGGCTTAGAAAATAGACATCTACTTGGTTTTCCCCTTTAAGATTTCAATAAGGAAAAATATAAACTTCAAAGAAAAAATTAATTTCTTTGAAGTGAAATAAACTGAAAATATTGGTAAATTATTTTGTAACTTAGATAGATTTTCTTCTACCATAAATGATTTAGCACAGTGCCTTTTTTTTTTTTAAAAAAATATCATCAGTTTTTTTTTAGTTTTAAGAGGTTTCAAAACATTCAAACCTTCGTTTGTGTTTGAAGCTCCATATCTCAGTCTCCTTATTTCAGTCTACCTATATTCAATATTCCTAGAACCATCACCAAAGTATTATTAGAACCTAAAAGGGGATTATTTTGGTTTCATAAATAAAAAAAAATCGCAGTATCTAGAAGATCATGTTTAAAAAAAAAAAGAAAAAAAGTTTATTAATTTTCTGGTTAAGCAGCCACAGAGTTCATTCCGAAATAATTTAGATTCAATTATCTCTGAATAACTATGTGCTAGATTTGTGATATGATAGATAATAGATATTGTCATGTATTTCGCAGTATATATATATATATATATATATATATATATATATATATATATATATATATATATATATATACAGTTGGATTGGAAAAAAAATTAAAATGAACAAGAATATCTTACATGTATGGGTCTTTTATTGACGTACTTGTAAACTGAGGCAGTAATTTCACCATTCAAAAAAGACAGCCTTTTCAGGAAAAGCTGCGAGGTAAAACAGTAGAATTGCATCGTGACAGCGATTCTACACCTGAGGACCTAAGCCAGGTCAGAGGAGTAATGTAATAGGCTCAGTAAGAGAGTGATAGGAAACAGGTTCACTAAAAAAAACTAAAATTCTCTTCAATCTAATTCCATCATGGATCCAACCGTCTTTAATAAACAAACCTTTAGAGGTTATATATATATATATATATATATATATATATATATATATATATATATATATATATATATACACACACATACGTGTTTGACATTGAGTCCTGAATATGGGTAAAAGCCCTGAAACGTAGAATGAAAAGAATTTAAAGTAATATATTCATGATTAATAATGTTTCTTTTGGAAAAAAATAATATCATCATATATATTGGGTTGATGCAAAATTAATGCAGGTTTCCTCTATTGCAATATCTTAATTCCAATTGTGTAAACAAAGCTAATCCTAACATTGATCATTATTATACCAAAACAAACCTTATCTAATACCCTCTCTTTCACCATGAATTTGTTTAGTAAAATCGTTTTGTTCAGTGTGTTCAAAGGTCTTGAATCGAAAATGTCAAAGTGCGATTTTCGTCAAATTTATTTTTACGAATTTAAATTAGGGCGCAGCGCTGCGCAAACGGCTCGTAATATTAATGAAGTGTGGGGTCAGGGGGCTATTAATGAGTGCACGGTGCAGCGTTGGTTCCAGAAGTTTCGCAGAGGAGATTTCGACTTCGAAGACAAGGAAGGTCGGGGCCGTCATCTTGCTCTGGACAACGACCAGCTGAGGTCAAAAGTGGAAGAAGACCCAACCAAAACCACACGAGAAATGGCGGCGGAACTCGGTGTGAACCAATCCACAGTTGTACGCCACTTGGAAGCAATTGGTAAGGTAAAAAAGTTGGCCAAGTGGGTGCCAGTAGTAACGCCAGACCACACGTTGCATAACCAACTCTTCGACGACTGCACGAAGTTCTCCAACATCCGCCTTATTCACCTGACCTCTCTCCTACAGACTTCCACTTTTTCAGGCATCTGGACAACTTTTTGAGGGAGAAAATTTTTCAAAACCAGGACGACATTGAAAATTCTTTTCGTGATTTCATTGAGTCCAGGGATTCGGATTTTTTTTCTGGTGGAATAAGAAAGCTTGTTGAACGTTGGCAAAAGTGCATTGATTCAGATGGAAATTATTTTGATTAAATATATATGGTTAAAGTAAAGATATGGCGTATTTACAATACCTACTAAAAACCTGCATTAATTTTGCATCAACCCAATATATCCAGTGGATCCATAAATACCTTCCGTTTTTGAAGGGTGAATTCTTTTTTTTTTTATTTATTTATAGTAATTTACAACTGTACTAAAGAATACAATAAGTAAATATGTAGATTGAATATAAAAAGTCATGAAAATGTCTTGAGAAAGAACCACTCAGTGGTAGCACTTCACTAACTATTTTAATACAGTAGGTCCCGAGGCCACCTTCTTTTCAGTCGCCTTGGAGGTTTATCAGGGATATCTGAGGAAGATAAATTACGGACAAGTGGGTTTGTATGGGCAGGGAGTTTAGAATGGAAAGAGGAGTATCTATCACGGGCTATGTCTGCAACAAATAGAATGTTTAGGTCATTATGGAGGAGTTGATTTGTGACAAAATAAGGAGCATTCAGGATTTTGCGAAGGATTTTGGATTGTAAGGACTGGATGCGGGAGGAATTATATGGTTTCGTAGAGTCCCAAAGCTCGATTCCATATGTCCAAATAGGTCTGATAATTGTGATGTAGATGAGTCTTTTGTAATGTACTGGAAGTTTTGAACGTTTGTCTAATAAGTGTTGTAGTAATCGATATTTTCGAGTAGTTTCTTGTCGTTTCAGTCTTGTGTGAGGATTCCAAGTAAGGCGCTTGTCAAGATGGAGACCTAGGTATCGGATTTGTTCTACAGAAGTAAGGGTAATGTTATTAAAGGATACTGGGGGGCAGGAAGTCATCGGTTTGCGACGAAGGGTAAAGGTGATTTGGTGGGATTTGTTGGGATTTATTTTAATCCTCCAATTTTGACACCATTCTTCAATGGCTTTGATGTGGGACTGAAGGGTTTGGGATGCAGTAGTTGGATCATTATGGACGGAAAAGACACACGTGTCATCAGCATAAGTATTGAGGACAGTGCGAGGATGGAGTGGATGAGGGTGAATTCGAATAAGTTTTTTTCTATACAAAGACTAGATTTTATTTAATACAGTTTTCGCCACTATTGATGAGCTCATGCCTTCTTCTAACTATTCATTTTTCCGCTCTAGTGAAAAATCTAGTGCGTGGAAGCAAAGAACTGACCGAGATATTTTTTCACCTTTCACCAACAAAACTTTTTCCTGTGGAGTTTTGGAGGGACCGGAATAAGTGCAATAGTAGTAAATGTTGCAAGTTCAGGAGAATACGGTGGGTGTAATGAAACATCCCAGCCAACTTGCAATGACGTTTGATGTGTGATTATTGCGGATTGTAGTATAGCGCTGTGATGGTAAAATGCAAACATTTGCGATTAACTTGCTCATTTCTGTCTCAATAGGACCAAGGATCACTTTGTACCATTTCGTTAGCAGTAGATTTTTGAATCAATCTTTTTCCTCATAAAAGCCACTCTTAGAACCTTGCCGCGATAATCCCACTATGTATAGAGCAAAACCCTTTTCGGGTGTGCCTTCGAGATGAAATTAGAAGAAATGTCGGAAATTTTCCACCATCTCCTACGAATTACATTGTCGTATATGATCCACATTTTGTAACCCGTCACTGTTTCTTTGAGAAATAGGTTCCTTTCGTGTTTCTTCCGAGGATAGTTGCAAATTTATATACGGTCAGCCAGGTTCAATATGTGTGTTCTCAAACATCAAGGTGCGGCCAAGTTGTTTTAAATGCCTTTGAACCAACTTATTTTCAGTGTCTCTGAAATTTCTCTTACCTGTAGCGACCGGCCTTTTTCGATTAGAGCTTTGATGTCCCCCGAGATGTGGGGTGTAACTCCGAGACACGTATCTCCGGAACGAAACTTCTGTAAAAACGAAAATTTCTGTACGTAATGTTAATACATCGTCCATGAATATCTTAATTAACTTTCGATGGCCGTCTTACTTGCCTTTTTTTTTCAAGTATACGTGCCGAAAAATCGCTATATCATTTGACATATTAGCTACGCTGTCGCACAAACAAAAGTAATGCCAATGGAACCTACGATATCTTTTTGAAATTCTCAACAATTAACATTATAGGTTAGAAAAGGCAAAGAGAACTGGAGATATTTGAAAACAATGCGAACTACTAACATAAACCGAAAGAGCTTGGATTCACATTATATATATATATATATATATATATATATATATATATATATATATATATATATATATATATATATATATATAGGGTTGGCCTCTAATTATGTTATATTTAAAAATTTTCGAATACTGGTTGCTATTCCCAGAACGACTGCTAACTGAATCCCCACTAGAATTTTAATAGGTAGCTCTAGTTGTTGGATTGATTCTAGCGTACTCTCTGGAATCGGGCCATTACAAGATATTATAATTAGGTAAATCCCGCAGCTCTCCAATCCATAGAGTTGCTTAAGCTCCGCTGCCAGCTCCTGGTATTTCCTTTTCTTTTCAGAAACATTTATTTGAAGATGATCATCCGATTGGAAGCCTATTTCAACAATCTGTGCCAGTTTTCTATGTTTATCAATAACTAAAATATCAGGCCGATTATTAAAAACCGTGTAGTCCGTAATGATAGGGTGATTCCAATAAATTTTAGTTTTATGACCGGTAGTAATTGGTAATAATAATAATTATGATTATATATGTGTGTGTGTGTGTGTGTGATTAAATAATCTTCAACACTAAATCACTTTTTAAAAATAACTTCATTGAAAACTTACTGTTAACATAATAAATAATCTAATTATGATCTACAATAAACTCTCAGTAGCCTGTACCTTTAGTTATATATAGACATTTTTTCGTGTAAAACATTTGAATTGAAAATAAGTAAATGAGGTCATTAAAGATTTAGCTGGATTCAGTCATTGATAGAACGGCGTGCGAAGGAAAGGGGCTGGTTCTAACCTCAAATTACATCATCACGTGACGATGACAGGATATTTAATCCACGCAATTCCTCCGTTGAAGTTGATCGTATGAGTACGTTCACGAATGAGTAAATAATAATTAGCACCGAGCTTAAAAATAAAATATATAATTAAGTTAATAATACTTCCATTCAGCTTTAGAATTAAACTGAAAGATGTGGCCCTGTATATGTGAGTATATGTATATGTAATTTGTGTATATTTTACACTGAGTATTTTATTAACAATAATTTATTTTTTAGTTATATAAACTATTCTCTATATCATGATTGATAAAAGGATTTCTTTTTCTAGTCACGTTCTTAACCAAACCGATGAGAGAAAGTTACATTTTGAATTAAACTTTAATTTAGGTTGTGTGAATATACTTTAAATTAATTAAAAAACAAGAAATTTTAATAATTTTATTGTTAGTCTGTATACCCAAATTGTTACCAAGAAAACAAGAATGTAATAACATGTCCAACATTTCATATTGAGATCTTAGATTTATTATCAATATTTTAGAAAGTAAGGTAAATTGTTTGTACCAATTATGCAGCTGTACATTATAATTTATTTAGTAAGCATAAGAACAAAACAGGTTTGGATTGCAACTATATGCTAATGTTTTTATAATATATTTATATTTAGTAATATATTATTCTCTCCCGTATTGGCAGCATTAATAATACACTTTATTAACACAATATTTACAAAAAAAATATTTTTTAATTCTTTTATTGAAATTTACAACTGTACACGGTACAATAAGAAAATGAGCTATTTACAGACAATTGGCTTGAAAATGTTTTGAAAAGAATCTATCCAGTGGTAGCACTTCAATGTTTATTTGATCAGAAGGTCTCGAGGTCACCATCTTTTCAGATGCCTCGGAGGATTATTGGGAATAGATATCGATGAGAGGGTACTGACTGGTTTGTGTGGGCGGGTAATTTGGAATGAAAGGAGGTGTATCATTTTTGGGCATTTCTGCAACTAGTGGGATATTCGGGTGTCTATGCATGAGTTTGTTGGTAACAAAGTAAAGAGCGTCGAGAATTTGTAATTTGAAAATTGAAGGATTTTTGATTGCAAGGATTGGATGCGGGAGGAATTCGTTAAAACAAAAAAATAAGAGTAAAGTAATATTATGGCAAAAGAAAATAAATAACATGTAAAAAAACATTTAAATCCATAGCTATCTAAAAGTACAGTTAGAATATGTAATATTTACAATCAGCAACTTCTACCCTCCAGCTTGTTTCCCAAAACGATAAAAAATTTCCTCCCCTAAAAGTAAAATATTCTCCCCTATTCGTCACTGGAATATGTGAAAAATTAACTAAATAATAAAGTTACGAATTTAGTATGCTAAAAAAGGGCTTGATTATAATTGCTACTGGACTGGAGGTTCAAGTCGAGAAAATGAAATAATTATTGCCTGATCTCTTTGTTACGTAGGTGCTGATTGGACTGTGAACAACGCATTCGTGATCAACGCCAGGTAGCATGATACCTCGCACGTCGGGGGCTGAATCGTTCATGAAGACAAGCCGTGTCAGTATACGAGTAGCCTATTACAAGAGGTCTATTATTTACAGCAAGTGGAAGAGGAGAGGCCATTTCCGTGCTATACTGTCGTAATAAATATACATCACTCCATAAACTAGGCACCTGCGCCATTTAACAACCATTAGGCCGTGGATCGACTAGTATTCCCAAAATATTTCGGAAAATAAAATATAACAGTGGACAAATTAAAGATCAGTAAGAATTACTACATTATTTTATAAAAGAAAACAATACAGTCAACAAAGATGGACAAGTTTTAGAGCTTTCAACGAGGAAGGTTATGTGCTAAAGTTTAAAGTGTTTCTGTGCTTGAAACTTTTCCTTTTTTGAAAGATTTATTGTTCACGGAGACTTAGTTTACTGTGTTTAAATTGACTAATGTTAATTTTCGTTGTTAGTACTCCTGAAAAATGTTTCTGTTATTTATCTGTAAATAGTGTAAATAAACTTCACAGCTCGGGTAAGGTTATAACTTACCACGAGGCAAGGTGCAAGAACATTGTAAAACATTTCATATTGGCCGGTAAAGAATACAGCAGAGGACTGGAAGTCAGTGCTTATGCTCGGTGGAAAGCAGGCGTGTTGTAAGCTGAGCTGTTAAGGTGTACGACTAACTGATAAGTCTTATACATTTAAAATTTTTGTTTTATAACCTCTTTTTTTCTCTTTAAAGTTAATTTTTCTTTTTGTATTATACGGTAATTTGTTTTCTATTCCCTTTTAAATTTTTATGATACTTATTTTTTCTCTTTTTTCCGCTCTTTTTTACCTGATGAGATGGCCGAATCTTCTCCGGTTAAACGGAAAAAAGGGAGATTTAGAACTCCTAACTTAGAAATAAGTGAAAATATAGAAAAAAGTTTTGTCAAATTTCTGATTGTCAAACGAGACGAGAAAGATGATGAAGGAAACAGTTTAGATTTTGGGAAGGTTTCGCCTTTCTTTATTCATAAAAGCATTAAAAATGTAGTAGGATATGTAAGAAATGTAAAAAAGTTAAGAGACGGGACACTTCTTGTTGAAGTACTGTCAAATAATCAGTCTGATGTACTATTAAAATGCAAACAATTCTTAAATAACCTCCCTGTTAGTGTAGAACCACATGGCAAACTGAATTCCAGCAAAGGCATTATCTGGTGTCCAGATTTACATTTTTGTACCATTGAGGAAATAAAAGCAGAGCTAAAGTCTCAAGCTGTAAAAGACGTAAAAAGAATGACTTTCTACAAAAATAATGAAATTAAGGGAAGCCATAATTACTTAATAACCTTTAACGCACCCACTATACCCAATAAACTTAAAATAGGTTTCCACAATGTCATTGTTAGGCAATTTATATCAAGCCCTACACGGTGCTATGTTTGTTTGAAATTTGGACACACTAAAATTGCGTGCAAAAAAGAACCTTTATGTAGGTATTGTGGTAAAAATAAACACGAAGGTTCCGAATGTAACAGCCCCCTAAAATGTGTAAATTGTTCCGAACAACACGATTCCTTTTCGAAACATTGTCCGATCTTCAAAAAAGAGAAAGAAATTAAAGGCATTCAAGATGTTGAAAAAATAATCTATTTAGCCGCTAAGAAAAAGTACGAATTACTGCATCCAATTTCATCACGGATTACTTTTTCCAACATCGTAAAAAATAAAACAGATGTTAGTGTTCAAACTGATAATATAATAGATAACAAAATATTTTTTAAATCCCTAGAGCATATGAAGGTTAGTTCCATATCCACATCGGACGCTTGCTGCATTACGAATAATAAACCCGCTATCCCTTCTCCTTCCCATCTCACATCTCCTTCCCTTCCCTCACCTCCTTCCCTTCCCCCACCTCCTTCCCTTCCCCCACCTCCTTCCCTTCCCCTACCTGTTTTCCTTCCTTCATCTCCACCCCCACTCCTCTCCCCCCTCCTCCTCCACCTTCCATTTCATCTCCATCCCCATCCACTAGAGGACCTTCCTCTGAAGAGGAAGCTGCTTCTAGCTCTCAAGAGCTTCTCTCTACAGCCGTCGTTTTTTCGGAAGGAAAAACGATTTATAATAAAACCACCTCCCTTAGTGGTCATGATATTGACCCACAGGGTTCGTGGAAGGTTGTTAAAGAAAAAAGAACGAGAAGTAAAACGCGAAACAGGTCTCAAAATAGAAATGACAGTAAAGAAAAAATGGAAACAAATTAGTAATACGGTCTTCATGTAAAGCCATGTTTTATTTTTATTTATGTAACTGTTTATAACTTTTTTAATTTAATTTATTTTCTTCTCATGTTATCGTTCATTGAATTTAACTACTTATTATTAACATATTTATTGATTTGTATTTATTTGGTCTTATATTAAAGTACCAACGTTTTAGCAACATGACACTTCCAACAAATATTATACAGTGGAACTGCAACGGCATTTCAGGTAAACGCGAGGAATTGGCACTATTAATTAATAAATACAAACCGATAGCCATATGCCTTCAAGAAAGTAAACTGACCCCCAGAAAAAGTTTTAACCTCAAAGGGTATACCGTTTATCGAAAAGATTTTGAAAATAATAACAGAGGTTTCGGTGGAGTACTAGTTGCGATCCGAAATAATATCGTCTCTGAGTTATTCCCCGTCAATACTTCTCTACAAGCTTTAGTAGTTAAAGTCTTCCTTAAGTTCCCTATATATCTTTGCAATCTCTATTTACCTCCTGACACTCTTGACGCTAATTCATTACTAAATCTTTTGCAAGTTCTTCCCTCCCCTTATATCTGTATGAGCGATGTCAACGGCCATCACACCTCATGGGGCTCTTCACATTGCTCAGCACGGGGAAATATTATTAAACGGACAATCGATACAACAGATTCGATCATTCTAAATTCCGGAGAACCAACGTACTTAAGTCCAGCTTACAACTCGTTTTCTTCCATAGACCTATCATGGTGCTCATTAGGCATTTTTTCACACTTATGTTGGCAAGTAGCCCAGGACCAACATTCTAGTGACCATTTTCCAATAATCATTAGCTTCCCTCATGGAAAATCTGAGACGTCAAAACACCCTAGATGGATTACTGACAAATCAGACTGGACGAAATTCCAAAGCAACCTAAATGTTAACGAATCTGAAACCAGCGATGATAAAAACGAACTTCTTACTTCTGATATCTTAAACGCAGCAAACCAATCTATTCCTAAAACTCCTAATAAACCAAGTGCCTACAAAAGAGTCCCCTGGTTTGATGAAGAATGTAAAGCCTCTATTAAGAAAAGGAAAAAATCGCTCAAAATGTTTCAAAGGGAACCTACAATAACTCACCTAATCGAATACAAAAAAAGCCGTTCCCTCTCCCGAAGAATTATAAAAACAAAAAAGAAGGAGTCATGGGAAAAATTCCTAAGCAGTATTTCGACCAATACTTCCCCAATATCGTTCTGGAAGAAAATAAAAGGTATTTCGGGAAATTACCAAGAGCAGCAAGCAACCCTTTTAATCAACGGAAACGTGGAGCAAAATGAAGAACTGTTGGCAGAAAATTTCGCAGAATTTTATTCCAGCATATATTCCTCTCTAACGCACCAGACAATAGAAGATACCAGTACCAGTACACTCGACAACCAAGTGGAAGAAGCATACAACCTCCCATTCACTAAGCTTGAGCTATCAACCTGCATTAAAGAACTTAAGCCCTCAACACCAGGCTTAGATGACATTCATAACGAGATGCTAAGACATCTACCAATGAAGACGAAGGACGCGCTTCTAGCTCTCTACAACTTCATATGGTGCACTGGAGACTTTCCTAATACCTGGAGGAGAGCGGTTATAATTCCCATCCCTAAACCTGGAAAAAATAAGTTGTTTCCCTCAAGCTATCGACCCATTTCATTGACCAGCTGTATGTCTAAACTGCTCGAGAAGATGGTATACAAACGTTTAGTATGGGAATTAGAAGAAAACCAACTAATAGCCAAAGAACAAAGCGGGTTCAGAAAAGGACGTTCTACTTTAGACCATCTGGTGACAATTGAATATGAGATTCTTAACTGTTTTGCGGAAAAAAAAGAATGCCTTGGGATCTTCTTTGACATCGAAAAAGCCTATGATAATTTAAATCCCAACCTTATCATGTTACAGTTGAAGGAATGGGGATTTAAAGGTCGCATTTTCACGATGATAGGGAATTTCCTAAGAAATCGCACGTTCCAAGTAAGGGTGGGAGATCATCTATCGACGATCAAAGTAATGTCTAATGGAATACCACAAGGGAGCGTTCTCAGCTGTGCTCTTTTTGCCATAGCAATTAATAAAATCACTAATATAATTCCGAAACCTATAATACCCTTTTTATTTGTAGACGATCTAGCCTTGCTACTTCCGTTCAAGAGCCGAGAATCAATGAGAGAAACGTTACAAAATTGTTTTTTAAAACTGGAATCTTGGTCAGCACAATCAGGGCTACATTTCTCCGTCGAAAAAACAAAATGTCTCCTCTTCTCTAGACTAAAAACGCCTACAACTCCACCGGACCTAATCTATAAGGGCACAAAACTAAATTTTGAGACAAAAGTTAAGTTCTTAGGACTTTACTTAAACGGAAGACTTGATTGGAAAGATCATATTAAGTGGCTCAAAGAGGAATCTACGAAGAGGTTAAACATACTAAAAGTCCTAGCAGGATGTTCCTGGGGAGCCGATAGAACCAGCATGTTAAAAGTCTACAAAACTTTAATCGAACCGAAATTGGATTATGTTAGTTTCATATTTGCATCGGCCAGTACCACAGTGCTCTCAAAACTTGATTCAGTCCATTACGCAGGTATCCGAATTGCAACGGGTGCATTTAGAACAAGCCCTGTAAGCAGTATATGTGTTGAAGCCGGTTTAGCTCCCCTAGCAGTCAGGAGACATCATCTAGCATGCGGATACATTGGGAGGCTGAAATTTAATGATCAAAACCCAGCTTGGAAAGCTATTTTTCGACCAAGAACTGAACCGTTCAGAGAAAATCGAAGGTTACCAGCCCCACTGGGGATAAGAGCAAGACGGTACGTAGAAGAAATAAAAAACTTGCCAACAACCACTGAACTTAACTATCCACCGTGGACCTTAAAATTACCAATATTAGACCTTACTCTGAGCAAACACAAAAAACACAACACTTCCGCATTCAAATACTTGACTGAATTCCAAAAAATTAAAGAAAAATACACCAACAGTATCTGTATTTATACCGATGGCTCCAAATTGAACGGTACAGTAGGTTGTTCTATTGTTACAGATTCTATAACCTCTAAATATAAATTACCCAACACGGCAAGTAACTTTATTGCTGAAAGCTACGCTATAAGTGCAGCGCTTCATCTAATCATGCAGCGTGATGACAAAAATTATCTAATCTGCACGGATTCTCTTTCCGCTATTAAGGCATTAAGTGATATCTATTCAAAAAATTTAATAATAAAAAAATGTCAAGCATATTCAACCATGATTAATAATCAAAATAAAAAAATATCAATAGTTTTGATCCCATCACACATTGGCATCAAAGGAAATGAGGAAGCGGACAGAGCAGCGAGGGATGCGGCAATGTCCACATTGGAGGAAATAAATATTCATACCCCATCTGATCTTACTAATCACCTAAAATGTCTAGCTAGGAAGATGTGGGAAGAGATTTGGGAATCAGTCGAGGAAAACAATAAACTGAAAAGCATAAAAAATGAAATAAAAGCGTGGAAAAGTTCAATCCGAGATTCGAGGAGAGAAGAAGTTGTTATCGCGCGATTGAGGATAGGCCACTCACGCCTCACTCATGGCTATTTAATAAAAAGGGAAACCCCTCCACAATGCACCATCTGCAATGTTCAACTCACTATCGCACACCTATTAGTTGACTGCCCCCAATACACCACTTCCTTTCAAAATCTTGGTATTGAAAGAAGGCTAGACACGTTATTAGGAGATGATCCCTCAACGTTAACAAAACTAATAGATTTACTAAAAAATAACGGGTTGTTTTACAAAATTTGAGCAAAAAAAAAAAAAAAAAAAAAAAGAAAAAAAAAAAAAAGAAAAGAGAATTACAATAGCCAAATTACAATTACAAATCACCATTTTAACCATTCATAGGGAACAATTACACCAAATTTGAAGCTAAGCACCCAGCACAGGAATAAAACAGGACACCCTCTTCTGGAAAACATCTTTCAGAAAATCAAGATTTGAAAAAGTGGACAAAGAACAGGACATGGAGCTCCAGGAGCTCACGCCAGGTTACCGGATGAGACACTGAACCTCTAATAATAACATGTAAGAAGCCTGTGTCACTAAATATATTGTAACAACATGCCTCTGACACTAAACCATATTGTAACAACAT
This sequence comes from Piezodorus guildinii, assembly GCA_023052935.1. Classification (NCBI taxonomy): domain Eukaryota; kingdom Metazoa; phylum Arthropoda; class Insecta; order Hemiptera; family Pentatomidae; genus Piezodorus; species Piezodorus guildinii. The sequence continues at coordinate 132,977,326 of CM041293.1, read as the reverse complement.
GCCAATGATCAAAACACAATATAACCTCCACTGTTATCAAAACAAATGTTAAAACAGGACACATATGACCTTGGCTGTTGAGTGTCCGTAAAATATATAACCTAACCTAACCTACAGTCAACAATGTGTTTGTCCGTTGAGAAGGAATTTCTCGCCAAAAAGTGTAAAGAGGAACTATACGTACTACATAAATATTTGATATACGAGGCATGTTTTTTAAGTAAGTACCGTTTTGGAATTAAAAAAAGACGTGCAAACATATCTCAATAATTTTATTTTTATATGAAAGCCTGTACCTTAATCTACTTTTCTACATAATTTTCATGAATTTTGAGGCACTTGTCATAACGCGGCACCAGTTTTTGAATATCCTCCTCAAAAAATTTTGCCGCCTGACTTGTTAACCACGGCATCACAAATGTTTTGACTTCGTTATCGTCTTGAAGACGTCGACCTCCCAGGTGTTTCTTCAAGTGCAGGAACAAACGGTTGTCGCTGGGCGCCAGATCAGAGCTGTATGGAGGATGATCTAGAGTTTTCCATTTAAATGATTTGATGAGATCTTTGGTCCGATTAGCCACATGTGGACCGGCATTGTCATGCTGCAAAACGAAACCCTTACTCAACTTGTCTTAAAAAGACGATAACGAAGTCAAAAAATTTGTGATGCAGTAGTTAACAAGTCAGGCGGCAGAATTTTTTGAGGAGGGTATTCAAAAACTGGTGCCGCGTTATGACAAGTGCCTCAAAATTCATGGAAATTATGTAAAAAAAGTAGATTAAGGTACAGGCTTTCATGTAAAAATAAAATTATTGCGATATCGTTTTTGGAAAAAAGCTGGAAGGTCGAAGTTGCTGATTGTAAATACTGGATATTCTAACTGTACTTTTGGATGGCTATGAATTTAGATTTTTGTTTTTTTTACATGTTATTTATTTTCTTTTGCCATAATATTACTTTACTTTTGTTTTATTTTTTGTAAATATTGTGTAAATAAAGTATTTTTTTCAATACTGCCATTATGGGACAGAATAAAATATTACTAAATATAAATAAATTATAAAAACATTGGCATAAGTTGCAATCCAAACCTGTTTTGTTCTTATAATTACTAAATAAGTTAAAATGTACAACTGCATAATTGATACAAAAAACTTACCTTACTTTCTAAAATATTGATAATAACTCTAAGATGTCTATATGTCGAAATGCTGGACAAGTTTTTACATTCTTGTTTTCTTGGGTCTATTTATTTGGCTATACAGACTAATAATAAGATTATTAAAATCTCTTGGTTTTTAATTAATTTAAAGTTTATTCATACTTTCATTTCGTTTATAGTCTGGTTTTATGCCTGATAAGATTGCGATAAAAACCTGAATTGGGTATGCGTATTGGTCGATTTTCGGCTGTTTTAAGACAGTATGGAAAATGATCTTGTATACGTACATGGAGCAGCAATTATACTAAAATATTTTTTAATCTCCCAACATGACTATCATAAGACCTATATGAACTTACGGAGTAGAGATTTGGGGCTCTACTAAACCATAAAATTCTTCTCGTCTCCAATCATCACAATCAAAAATCCTCAATGATCCTTATTCTGTCACGAATCAACTCATCTATAAAGGTCCTTAATGTTCCCTACGTTGTTGACATGACACGAACCAGGTACCACTCCTTTTATGACAAACTCTTTTCCCACTCTAATCCACTAGTTTCAATCCTTGATTCCTATACAATCCCTGATGATTATCCGAGGCGTCTGAAAAGAATATGGCCCCGAGACCTTCTGGTTTACCATTGTAGATCTGCCAATGGGTAGTATCTCTACATATGAATCTTTACAGCATAATCCTGTATCACATTTACCAAATGTATTTTGTTAAACAGTTGTAAATATCAATAAACTATAAATAATTTTCTACTTATCAAGTCAAAGTGAGTATTTTTTGAATAATCTTAAATAATATTTGTCCTTATTTTTGATTTTCATGATTTGTTTACCAGTTATTCTCTATCCCTTCATGAATTAAAAGCAACATATATAATTTTTTTTTTTCTGAAAAACACTTTTTGTATTGCAGTCCTTTTAAGTCAGGTCGCGGCTGAAAACATGTATTGGCAAAATCTCTCTAATTCTACTGTAATTTTGCAGATATCGATTCAAAACATAAACTATTTATATAATAAGGATCTACATTACACTTCTTGTTATCTCAACACGTTACAATAACTATTTCAACTAAATCGGCATACCAGAAAAGCCGATATTCATTTTGCACCTTTTAACGTTTTTATCAAAAACCGGCTGTAATGATTTTGATTAAACTATACAAGTTAAACGAATTTGATATCCAACTAAAAGAGAAAACAGTAAAAATATTTTTTTATGTATTTTTTTTTTAAACATAACAGTAATATAGATATGTAATTTACCATTGGGGATGTATAGTCGACTGTAGAAACTATTATAGGTGTAATAGTCAGGAATCAGTCATTTTTTGAAATGTTTTTAATTTTGCCAACGTTTCGGCTCAAGCTTATGAGTCATCATCAGGGCATTACTGAGCCATGTCCAAGCATAAACTGACTATATCACTCAGTTTATGTTGACATGTGAGTATGCCTGTATGGCTCACAAGCTTGAGCCGAAACGTTGTAAAAATTAAAAACTTTTCAAAAAATGACTGATTCCTGACTATTACACCTATAATTGTGTAATTTATCGTTGTAAAGCTAAAGACTATATAAAAATATATTATTTTACACGAATTTCTAAAAGGCAATGAAACAGATAAAACTAAATTATTGTTATAATAATAAAATAATATAATCGATTATTTAATTAAACACATTTTTCTATCGAAACTCTATAATTTAAACTTCATACAATACCTCGTTATCAAGCAAACCTATAGTTATGTATTTAGACTTCCCGACAGAAATTAGAAAACTACCTACGTTCTAAGCTTGCGTTTATTTTAAATTAACTTGAAATAATTGACTAGTTTAATAGAACTTAAAAATAATAAAAAACCGAAAGGAATATATTTCATTAGCGTGGATAATTTTGTTACAAACGTGAAATTTTTAAGGGATTGAATATATACTGAAAACTTTCAAATGCAAATGAAAATAACAATAAGACAATCACAAAAGATTTACTTTTACGACCTAAAGGAAAATGGAAGGTCAAAGATTAAACAAAAATTTATTCCAACAGTTAGGTACATATTTTGATTAGGGGTATACAATCAAATAAACTATTTATTATTTTATTGTACAATCGAAAACAAAAATAATAATATGCACCATAAAATCATACTTCATATCGAATAAGGCGGGCGAGAAAGGAGAAAGAAAAAAACCCGGACATGAACCCAAAACGCCAGGGGAAATAAATTGAGCTAAACCTGAACTGTGAGGTAGCGAATCAGATAAGGAATGAATCATTGAGCCATTTGTCTGTATTATCAGCTATCAACCAATAGAATGAAAGCCTTTTTCGTCCAAGGATACAATTGGCTGTCCGTCATACCGAATACGAAATCCCGCTTCTAGAGTTTGAAAAATATTAATATATATAAGGAATTTATCTAAAATATTACTTGAAATAAATTGTATAATTTAATATTTCTTAACATATTATTGAAAAAGTCTACAGACATTGGAAATCTGAATTTATAGTTAATTATTATGAAAAAAGAAATAAAATGTGTTATTAACATATTTAAATATACTATCATTTGTTAATTATATTTTTAAATAATTTCGGTTATACTTAAAACCAACAATTTAGGATTTTTATTTCAAACACTGATTAATATGCATATCAATGTAGTTAATAATAGTAGGAAAAATGTACAAAGAACCTACTGAAAAAAAAAACATTATAATAAATAAGATAAAATTGTATAAATGCGTTACAATTTTTTGAAGTTAAAAATTATTAAAAAAATAAAGAAGATATAATAGATATAATTAACTTCAATATTATTAACAAAACAATAATTGTTTTGTCCTTTTAGGAATGGGTTTTTTGTATGGGAGTATTAATTATAATTGCCCATCAATTTTATTAGTGGATTCATATGTCTCGATTAGGGCCTGTACTGTCTTAAGGACACCAAACATGGTTTGTCCCTCGTCAAGCTCCTTGAGGAAACATTATAAGATGCCAAAGAGCAATGGAGGCATGCCTCGCAAACAGACGATTTTACATTAAAATAAAAATCCTCCTCTAATGTTTTTCCTCTTATTTCGGTCTTCAAGGAAGTTTCTATATTCGTAACATTAATCTTATCTAATGCTATCAAACTTTCTAACTCAGCCTAAATTAGTTGGACCCCTTCTGGGCAGCGACACAGATTTATAAATATATTTTCATTACATTAATTTAATCGTTAACACGTTAAAATCTTTACCTATATTCACCAGTGCTTCCCAATTAAACATGCCAGAACACAATGATTTGACATAACAAACTGAATCATTAAATCAATTTAGATTAGGGTAATGATCACAAAATCATCTAATAGTTGATAAGTAGAACATTTGAGGCATGGAGAAAGACAGTACCTTCTCTTTCCTAACCCCGAATCGCTCATTAAAATCAAGAGATCTCTCATCCAGCTCCTTTTCTAAATAAAATATTTTAATTTTATCAAAATAATTTTAATTATTTGTTATAAAACAAATTATTAATTTTAAAAATGTTTAATAATATTTATAATTGAAAAACAAAATTTTCTAATAAATATTTATTTACTAATTAAATTTTAATATTAGTAAAAAAATTATTTAAAATTTAAAAGACTTGTAATATTAATAAATAACGCATTTCTAAAACCAATTTTTACAAAATCAAAATTCTTAATTTATTTTTACCTAATTTTCATTGGAATTTTATATTATAGATGATTAAATTTTTTTAACTTAACATCTTAATATTTCGTTGTCAAACTTAATTTTAAAATTTTAATTTTAATTTATATTTAAACATAAAATTTAATTTTTTCATGAGTTAAGTATAAAATTTTTTATAATAATATATTAAAACTTTTTATAATTATATTAGAATGAACGATGAAATTCAAAATTTTTCAAAAAAAATTCTTACTTAATCATATTTCTAAAAATTTTTAATCACTAATCAAATCTTTTAAATTAATACTATATATGTCATTTTGCTACATAAATTAATTTAATATAGTTAAACCTCTATTTTACTTTAACATAACTTTTAAAATCTTTTTGCAACTCTTTTTTATTAACATTTGATTAATATTTGGTTCATTTTAAATTTAATGTTTTTAATTAAATTTTCTTTACAAAGTTCTTTTTTTTAGTATAGAAATTTTTAGTTCAAATTATATCCTTTTATGAAATTAAATTTAGATTTTAATTACATTTACCTTATTTTAATAACAAATGTAAGTATTATTTTAATATATTATTCTTATACAAGTTTCAATTTTTTAAATCGAATAAGTTTCTCTAATACCTTCTTATGCTTTTTATATTTCAACTAATTTAACAATTATTCTTCATACTTTTCAATTTAAAAATTTTATCGAGTACTTGTACATCTTCAACTTATTATCAATGACCCAAACAACTTTTATTTCTCAAAAGAATTTTTCACAATTTACTTAAACCTATCCTATTTTAAATTTAGTTTTTCAAATTTATATGTAGGATATATTAATATTAAAATTTTAACTTTTAAAATAATTTTTAATTATTATTTTGAAATATAAAGGTTTTTGCATTTTATGAATCATTAACAGGAATGTACATATTTTTGGAATATATTTTTTAAAAATTTTATTTCTCAATTAACAATTTTCATTAAATCCAGTAATTAAACTATGAATTATTTTCGTGAATTTTTTTTACATTTTAAATTTTTATCCCTAATCAAGTTTCATTTAAATAAATTATCTGAAATTTTCTTTTAACTCAAGCAATTTCGGAAATCTTTATTCTACATTAAATATTATAAATCATTTATTCAAATTTATTATTCAATTAATAATACTTTAAAAATAATTTTTTAATTTCAATTTTTTATTAAATATTATCAATTAATCAATTATAAATTTGAATTAACATTTTTTTGAAATCTAAATTGTTTCTATTTTTTCAAATACAAACTTATTAAAATTTTTTTGCTAATAATTATAATTATTTAATGTATAATAAATTTTCTAATACAATTCATTAAAAAATTTATTTTAATTTATATTATAATAACAATAAATTTTTGAAAATTATTGATATTTTAGGAAATCAAAAAATTTGTTTTTATAGTCAATTCTATAATGAAAATATTAGGTTAAATATTTTTGTACTAAATTTAAATATAAACTCAAAAAGTTTATGTTATCAAAATTTAATCGAAGTTTAACAACGAAGTTTTGTAATATATTATAGAATTCAAATTGTTAAAATTCATTAGTTTTAAATTATAGATGATTATTAAATAAATTTTATCAATTCAAAAGTTTGTATAAAAAATATTTTATTTGTTAAACGAAATTATAATTAATTAACTGTTCATTTAAACTTAGTATTAAATAAGGTCTATTTGCATTTACCTGCTTTTTGAAAATTGTATTAATAATTTTTGTTTTAATCAAAACAATTCTTTTATTTCAAAAAATATTAATTCTTCGACCTTTCAGATTAATTTAAAACTTAAATTTCACAGACCGATTTAATTTCCTTTAAATAAATTATATTGTATCTTGATATATTCTGTTACTAATAATTGTTTAGTGTTATTTTGAATTAAAATTTTATGAATTCATTTTTAGGTAACTACTTCATTAAATTACTGTAAAGTCATGTCAATTCCTTTAACTTGATATGATTATTTCTCATTTACAAAATTTGATCAATTCTTTTATTATAAATACAATCTTTTCCATCAAAATTAGATTTTGACACTTATTTTTAAATTAAATTATCTTTATTATTTTGAATAAATTTATTACAAAAAATTGCATTATTAAAAACATTTATAAAATTGTAATTATAATTTAATATTTTAAATTTTATTATATTAGTTTATTTTAAAATTTTATTACATTATTTAAATCTTTTTATATTAACAATTTTTATAACATATAATTTTTTAAATCATTTTTATTAATAAAAATTTTATTTCTTAACATTTATATTTTTTATATAAAATTATTATTTAATAAATATACAAATTGATCATTTTACATATTTATATAAATTTATGTTAATTAATTTTTAATTTTATCAATAAAGTTTTTCCACTTTAAAAACTTAATTATATTTTTTTTTATATAATCTGAAAGTTCTAATTAAAATGGTAAAGTTTAACCAATTAATTTAATTTAAAAAAACTAAACTTTTAAAAAACTTTTAATAAATTAAATTATAGTTTTAAATTTTACAGAAAAATTTTTTTTAAATGTTTATTTTAGTAGTTGAAAAAGTTTTTCAATAACTTGAATTTTGCTGACCCAAGTTTAAATTTGTTTAATGATAATTTTTATAATATTCATATTGTTACTATAAACACATTTTTGAAATTTAATACTTCTACATAACATCATTTGCAGTGATTTATCTGATCTAACGTGAATTTAATTTTTCACTTATCTCTTTGAACTACTTAATTTTAATCATTACTTTGATTTTATCTTTCCACTTTATCTATATTTAATAATTGCATTTGTAAATCCGGTTAAAAAATGAAAACTAATGAAATGAAAATTTTCATATTTAAACAATTTACGTCCAAGTTTTACAGCAACTTTTCTTTCTAAAATCGCTGACCGAATTCTACTTTATACATGCATTAAGAATTTTTATATTTCTCAAAACGGCAACGATTTTGATTAAATCTATATCTTGTAAAATGTTGATTCTTTAACATGATGTAGGTTTTATTTTTAATAGTCTCAGGGTTTAAATCATAATTTTTATCCCGAAAACACTTAAATTTATTTAATTATAAAATATAATAATATCAATTCAGTCTCAACAAAAGTATCACTTATATCCTCTTATTCAAAAACCTAGTATTTTCATGACCAAACCCTTCCTGGAAACCCTATATTTCCAAATCTCTGAAGAAAATTAGACCTCAAAGTTTTTCTCTCCCCATTTTTTCAATCCACCCTTAAGTCTTTAACTATTTATTTTCCCCCCTTTGATATTTTTAGGGGTATATGTACCTTTACTTTCAGATCGGATTCTAAAGTCGAATTATGAATACATTTTAAATTTTCCTGCAAAATTAAGGTCTTGTACCCTTTATTAAGAGTTAAATGGCTCTTCCTTAACCGAAATATTTCTTGGATATTCTTTACCAAACCAATCAATACTATACTCTTTTAATCCACAAATTTTTAATTTAAATCACAGTCGTCCCTCAAACAGATGCCCATTTGCCTTTATATTCTGCCCAAAAACAATGTTTTGGACATTCCTTTGTTGTCGCTTTACAGTATTGGAATTCCATAACCTTCATACAACATGCTTTTCCACATTTTCAAGTTCCCAGGTGTTTCGATACTATGTTCATTAAATACTTCACAGCTATATTAAATCAATTAATTCAAAATGAAATTTATTATTATTGTTATGTTTCTAATCATTCAAATTTAATTAATAGTTTAATGTTGTTTGTTCAAATCAGATTTATTTCATATTTTACTCTTTTAGTTATACATTCTTTTTTTTTTGTATTTTTTTCTTAAAGCATTTGTAATAAAATAATTTAATCTTTGTCTGCAATGAACTTGTATATATTATTTACTATCATATTGTTTTAGAGGACTCAGTCTAGATAAAATATTTCTATTTATTCTATTTATTGGTTACATTGTAAACATAATAGCATATACATTATAATAGCTAAGATTAATAAATTTTTATCATTTTTTTGAAATAGAATGTATATAGTAATACTTACGAGTTTAAAAAATTTCCTTATAAAACTTAAGTGGAACTGGTATAAATAAATAGGTTTACTATAATGTTTATCAAATTAATCTTAAGTTTACATTATCAACGATAAATTTAATCGTTTAATCTTTGAAAATTTTTCATTCTTACAAAAACTATGGTTCATAAATAAAATCATTTATATTGTATTTAATGAAAAAAACAACTTTCAAATGTTTACATTATTAAATATCTAGGATTAATAGTTAAATACTTGTAAATAGGTATTATTCGACTGTGAAAAGTAATTTTTTAAAGAATTTTTAGAAATAGATTATGCTGATTTTGTGTATAATGACAAAAAAGTATTTGAAAACTGATTGCTATAGCGTTCAAACGGGCCTATCGAAATACTTAAAATTTCATAAACTTCATTGTTAAACGAACAGTGATTATACATCATTTAAAGTTTTAATGTAAATAATGATCTTGCGGACTACATAGTGTTGTAAAACTTAAGAATTTATCTTTTAACAAGAAGAATGATTATGTTAAACGTTTAATTTTATCTAATATATGTTCTTTTATAACTTTTACGATAATAAGAAAATGCTTAAAAAATATTTGTTTTCTAAGAATCGAAGTTGATACTTCATTTATCGAATATTTTTTTATTCAATAATTATTATTTTATTGTCATATTATAATCAGAATGTTAAATAGTACTTAATGAAATTTTATTATTTATGAAATCGATTTAAGTTATTAGCTAATAAATTCTATCAGCGACACGATTTATTATTATAGCATAAATATTCGTAACTATCAATAGTAATTCTTTCTACACATCAATAGGAAAAATGATATATAAGCACATATTTACGATTATCTGCCATATATAAAGGATTATTGAGTCAATATTAAGACTGTTTTGTTTCAACAGTTTTATTTAAGACATCAGCATTATATTTATAGCAGATTTTTCAAATAATTTTCTTATATTAAAATTTTGTCAATCTTTCATAAAAGAGCTTCTTATCGTCAACTAGGATGTTTCCCAGATACATATTTCCATTAATTTGACTGTTCTTAATTTCCTTAAATGAATTAGCATATAAAAAGTTTTTAAACTGAAATGTACAACGTAATTCAATCTTACATTTTAATGAAACATGTTTATAAATGTTATAAATTATATAATCTGAGTTATTATTTCTCAATTTTTTGATTTATCTACATTATTATACTATCTGCAAAAAAATAGTATTCAAGTTTTAAAACACTTTCAAACATTTGTGTTTAGTACAAGAATTGATTTTACCGTGAGAAACTTTTGTCATTAAATGTTTTATAACTAATTCCTAACTGACTTTATACTATTAGACAACGTTTAGTTAAACTAACAAATTAGACTATTCTAAACATTTTAGTTGTCCAAAAATTTGAATGACAAATTCAGAGCATGATAAAGCAGATATTATAAAAATCTTACATTGTTGGAAACAAGATTTCGATTAACGATTCTATGAAATTGATTTAAGGTTTTATTTATTACGTTAAGTTTGGTACTTCCTCAACGACATATTACGATTATCTAGTTGACATTATTTGAATCAGATTTACACTTTTAAATCATAGCATTTTTGAATTGACCGTTATTTCTCTGTTTCTACAAGAATCTTTTTCATTTCGCACTTATTATCTAAGGCTGTAACAGTTTCATAGAAATCAGTAATTAAATAATGGCATTATTAACGGCATTTCAGAAGTTTGAAATTATACCATTACAAATTCTAGTATCCGCTTTAAAACCCATTCTGCCATTAAAAGTAAAAAATTTAAGCTTGATCAGTTATAAATTAATGGAATCTCATTTGATGTTAGATGATAAATTATATCTAAACATTACGATTTATATATCAATTGTTTAACTTCAGATTCGCCACGTTTCCTTAATTTTACAATGTATTATATAGATAATATATGAACTTTCATGAAAAAATGTAAATTTTTCATCTATATTTAGTTCTTATATATAAGTTGAATATCAAGTTTTATATATATTATCATGTGCGTGATATACACAAATTTAGTTTAAAGGTAGCCGTTTTTCAAAATTTAAAGACTATTATTAAATCATGATATATGATATTCTTGATATAGTATTGAATATATAATACAAGTTATTATCATATTAAGAAAAGCAGTTAAATGACAACAAGACTTATATTGTTACTTTACTGTAAAATTTTATTCTTGTAAATTTTTCCTATCCTTTTATGATAGATTTGTTCATCAACTACTGCTAATTCAATATGTTTAAAAATTGTTTTGGATTTACATAACTGTATCATTTAAGATATATTGAGTTTATATTTCAAAATCACTTAATCTTATCTATTATTTATATGTGTCATATAGAGTTAAGAGTGATTTTAGCATTCTGTATACTATACTAAATATGTTGATTCTTTAATATGAAATTTAGACTCTTATTTTAAAAAATTTAGACTTTTAAAATAAAAATTTGGTTTTGAAAAATTAAATGATTTTTCTGATCGATTTTAATTCCGTTTCGTTACTCATTATTTTTCAAAAATTGAAAATCAGTTAATTTTATATAAAATAATTTTACTTTTAATAATTATACATTCTAATTACAATGAATTTTTGTGCATAATGTAATCGTCACTATTTAGGTTCGATAACCTTAATTTACTCTAACAAAATTGATATTTAATTTATGCAAACATTTTTATTACGGAAATATAAAATATGCTGTAATTTGTCTCACAGCTCTGTTTCGAAGCTTTTACAGGCCATTAAAGATGTCCTTCTTCATAGTATTTATGATGGGTACTCTTTAGGGAAATTGCCTCCGATGGGATTATAATCTCTGCCGAAATATTACAATGCTTTCAAACGAACTAAGTGAGTAAAGTATTAAAATTAATAAAGTATATTTAAAGTTCAATATCAGAAACAATTACTTCCTACATTTATAAAATTTGTATATTGGAGGAAATTTGATATTATAAGAAATATTTATTTACGTAAAAATCTAAAAGCTTATCTTTATATTTATAATTTGTATTGGATGTAATTTTTTCTATTAATCACAAACAATTACTGCAAAACAAATTCTATTTAAAAATAACTTCCCAATAAGCATTTTCCTTCCTACAGATCTACTTACCAGATTTAATTTTATTTCAAGGTTTAAGATTATTACTGCATATTGACTTATGCTTAATATGCACTGATTAAAAGAATATATATCACGTATTTCAAAAATCTAGCCTTCTTTAGATATCTGATGACCTATTATAGCAGCTAAAAATATGAATTGACAAATTGTACATACTCAAAGGTAGACGCAAAATTTTAATGAATTTGGTTTTTAAATAGATTCATAAAGTACTTTAAAGATTTCTATTAAGATGTTAATTATCTTTAATCATGTTAATGAAGAGACTATTTTATAGTTATAAATCACTGACTAATCCTCTCCGGACAAACCTAAATCTAAGAATAAGTTCATACTGAATAATGACAAAATGTTGTTTCTATTATGTATTCGATTTGAATTATACTAGCTAATTGACAGCTGATCTATTAATATGCTATTGATAGCATTCAGATCAGATTTGTGATGCTAGACATCTGTATATCTGCGCATCATCCCAGTATAGGAACATTACACTATTAATAGTATGTTTAATATTATATAAGTCTGCATAAATTTTAAGTCGTGTATAAAAATGATGAAATGTTGAATACTTTAACTATGAAATGAAATTTATGATAGTATGTGATGAATATTGATCTATATATTTGATTTATAATTCTTATGAAAATATTATTCATATAATGTTTTTATTTTTGAGAGGATGAAATATCTATTTTTATGCCTAGTTGTTAATGTCTTATTTGTTAATAATTTAATAAAATGCTCCGAGTATTTATATGATATATTTAATTGTTATTTAAAACTTACATTAATTTTATTAATTTTATTGAGGTTATCATATCAGTTAAATATGTAAATTATAAAAGACTATTATGATATATGATGAAAATCTAATGATTCTTATGTAGAGTCTCTTATCATATAAAAAAAGACATAGCACTACAATAAATGGTCTCCTAAATGTTACATACAAACAAATAGAAAACATTTATTGTTAAGTTATAATGGTATTACACTCTTTAACATGTTATAATAAATTTTACTTCAAAAAATTGTAAGCACATATGCAATTTACTCATTTTCATTTGCCATATTATTATAATGTTTAGTTTTTTTTAGTAGATTGTGTTATTGTAATTTTTTACAACTGTTAATACTGCATTCAAACGAATGTTCAATTATTGTTTGGAAGAAAATCCTAAATTGTTGATTTTACAATAACCGAAATCATTTAAAATATAATTGACTAAGGATCTTATATTTCAAATAGGTAAATATAACTTTTCTTTCTTTTCTCTTAGTTTAGTTTGTTCTGTCAAACTCAGTTTGTATTAAATAGTATTTTTCTACAATGTCTGTTTCAATACATAGATCTTTTATTCAATATCATAAATTTATCTGAACTGGTTATTTTAATATATGTACCTTGATAAACAAAAGAAATATTAAATATAAGAAATTGACGGATATAACTTATTAAAGAAAAATATTTAAAAAAAGAAAGCATATTAAAAAAAGTACCTTTTTCTTAGAACATAAAGACAAAACTTTCGGGGTGTGTTTGAAAACAATTTAATTAAATTTAGTAAAACATAACCGATCTGGATTTCCATTTGCAGTTGTTTATTTCAGATTTTTCTTAGAATTTTCTTCGTGTTGTAGTCGTTCCATAACTTCGTAAAGTCAATTATTTTTCTTTCTAAAGGGAAGCAATATAGGAAGAAGTTAAATCGATTTATAACAATCGTTAAAAATAAGGAGAGTTTATTTCTTCAAAAGATAATATGTATTTTACGAATTCGTGTAATTATATGTATCCATCTTCATTGTTAAATAAATAAGGCTATAGTATACATTCTGGTTTCTAAATATTAATTTTAGTGCCAATTTTCGTGAGTGGCCTGCAGTTGGCTAATGGGTCGCTCTTACTGGAGGAGTTTGGGTGAATCCGCTCTTAATTATATGATTAAAAAGCTAAGAGGGCTTCGACCTTACAACCTGTGTGTTATACGGTTTAATGCCTTAAAATCAGTTTTAAAACGAAAAATATTGAACCATGTTCCATAAGATTTATGCAAAAATGGATAGGAAGTCTAATCAGATAAAGCTAATCAGCTTTAATATGTTTATTATAAATTTAGTATCTTTGCTAGAATTATTATATGATTTTGCTTTCTCCTTATTGGTAATTTGATAACATTTCAACTGAGTGGTCACCTTTGGTGTAGTGCGGGAAAGCTTTTTATGAACAAGGCCACAGGTTCAAACCCGGCATGTGGCCCTGGGATCTTCGATAACTGTTTAGTTTTAAATAAATCTGGGAGTAAAACATCCTTTGGAGGGGACGTAAAATGGTGGTCCCGTGCCTATGCAATAGGCAGGTACTCATTATAAATCCCTAAACCTGGATAGGCAAAATTTAGCCAACGTCCAATTACAAACAGTAACATAAAAGTGAAGTTAAAAGAATATAAAACCATTCAAATAATCACTTATAATTTTTCAGATGTTTTCTAAGTTATTCAAAAAACAAATTACTTTCACTTACCTATTTATGAAAAATATAGTAAGGGAATGTATTGCGATCGTGAAAATTTTCGAATTACAGTTTTCAACGGAAATACGCGCTTTACCCCTTGAGTCCAAATAACAAAGTCCTGAAGAAAGGTATGTTTGCGTGTGTATGTATTTGTGTGTGTGTGTGTGTGTGTGTGTGTGCGTGTGTGTGTATGTATGTGTGTTCGTATGTGGTAAGTCTAGCGCGAAAACGAAAATACGTGCAAAACTGAAATTTCATATTTAAAAAACTATACGCCCGAGACGTAACAGCAACTTTTTCACTAAAATCGGCTGACGAGAAATTCTACTTTATACCATGCATTTTACACCTTTCTACGATTTCCTCAAAAACGGTTCTAACGAATTTGATTAAACTCGCCATATAAATGAAAATTTGATGGGCTTTAATATTATGCAGGTTTCATTCTGATTGAAATAATCTGACAATGCTTAAGTGCCGATATTTCAAATCTTCTTCCTCTAAAGTACCTTTACTTTTGTAGATTCTATAAAAATGACCATATCATCTGATTAGCATTGCTAAAAAATGGCCAAATATAG
This sequence comes from Piezodorus guildinii, assembly GCA_023052935.1. Taxonomy (NCBI): domain Eukaryota; kingdom Metazoa; phylum Arthropoda; class Insecta; order Hemiptera; family Pentatomidae; genus Piezodorus; species Piezodorus guildinii. Next base: position 132,962,081 of record CM041293.1, on the reverse strand, counting down.
AAGTTGAACAAATTTGATAAATAACTAAAGGAGAAAAGAGCAAAAATATTTGTCAATGCAATTTTTGTGTTTTTAAAAATAAGAACATTTATATATATGGTAAACTTTTAAAATTTATTTCATCAATTGAATGAAAGATGTATAATTTATTTTTTAATTATTGTTAATGAAGAAAACGATTCTTTTACATAGTTTAAGAAACACACAAGAACTCCGTCTGCGCGCATTAAAGAAACCCAAAAATCGTAAGCAGCACAAACATAAAAGTTCAATACTGTATATAGCATGATACAAAGAGTGTATGTTTCTATTATAAGTAGTTTCCGAAATCTGGAAGATGGTAGACACAGGCTAGCCACCCCCTACAGTTGACCAGCCTGACCCATTGACCACCTATGACTAGGTTGGTCACCCTGTCACTTGGTCTAGGTCAGGGATATCTGTCGAGGACCTCTCCACTGTCCCCGGTGTAACACGTGCGCCATCCACTGCCTCCTGTATACAGTGCAACAGTCTAGCCAACTAATTATAGGGTTTTCCTTTCAATTATAAATAAGTCTTGACAGTAAATTCATTAGTAAGTTGTTATTGAAACAAACTAAACTCGTAACTGTTGAAAACATTAAACCCTTATGTAAATTCTGAAACTTTTGAAGGTGATATAAGTGTCATAATGCCTCCAAGTATGGAATGAATTGAATCTATTAAGTAACTATTGTTTCATTAATTCCTATATAGATAAATTTCACAGCAAGTAATGTTGGTTTTTTGGAGGGGGTGTTGATAAATAGTGTTATTGTTTTCTTAAATAACGCACTAATGGTTGGTTAAATGGCATTATTATTTGTATGATAAATTAATAAAAAAATGCACAACGAGTTAATATTATATAGATCAAATTTTTAATTAGTTATTTTATAAAGTTACATTAATTTTACTCTGATTCATTTCCTCATTTGGGTTCTATCATGAGTCTGAGTAAAAAATAAAATAAAATAATGAACATATTACTGATATATGATGCATATTTTCATATATATATATATATATATATATATATATATATATATATATATATATATATATATATATATATATGTAGGTTTTCTTATACACGTATTTAATGGCAATCGACTGTAGAAAAATTCATAACAACAACAAAACATATCATATTTAGAATCAATAAATATGATCACCATATATACAAATATTTGGTAAATACTATTTTCTTCCTATTTTGTTAATTTAAACTCGAAGATTACAATGGTGGAATTTATTATATACACAATTTAGTATCTGTTGCATCAATATTAATTTGAACATGTAACTATTAGTTGAAGAGTGGATATGTGTGATTGTTTATAAATATATTTGTATAAACATCATGTATTTTTCATATTAATAAATTTCCAACAACAGTATAAAATAATTTATATGCGTGAAAGTGCGTCTAGCCATTCTGATACATCCTAACAGTAACATCTTCATCTACATGATGTAGGCTAATCTCCATCATATACTTAAACTTAAGAAATATATTCATAGATGGATACAAAATAATGAACATAATTAGACTTATGAAGTTACTACAATCGAAGCAGCTTTAAGTTAATATCATTATGTAGAACAGTAACATAATTGAGTTAAATTATTATCATATATGCTTTATAAACATTGAATATTCCGTATAAACAATAATGCAAATGCGGATTTAGCATTTTTAAATATATTTCCTTCTCATTACCCAACTTTAAATGACACTTGTATCAAACTTTAAATGATTCTTTAAGAAATAATTGTTTCATTGCATACAAACCCAAGCAGCAGTATTGAAATGATCTGTCAGCAATGGTGATTCTTTGGATATAACATTTGAAATGAGCATGAGTATTAATTAATGTTTCATTCGTCACTCCCATTAACAAATTATAAAAATTATCCTTTATTATGACTTCTATTATGATTATTTCTGTAATGGTTTTCAAAATATAAAGAATTAATTGACAACAAGCTTCATTGAATGATATTAATGAAACTTCAATTATCGTAAATTGGAAACGTAGCGTTTCAGTTCGAAACAAACTGCAAACCCGACTCCTAGCGGCACAAAACACCAACAAGACGTCACCGGCAGGCCATATAATGTGTTCCTATGGAGGTCGCCTTGGATATATACATGTATGTAAGTGACGTCAGAAGATATATATAATGATATACATATTGAATATGTATATATATTACGTACCTGACGGAGCAGAGGGTGGGCTCCAGCCCCGAGGGCTCCATGGCCACTACTATCGATTGTCGGGGCTCTCCCGCGCCCGCGCAGCCCGGACACTTGTTGACTGTGCCAGGCGGGTATCCACCGCTCACTTGTATACTATATGTGTATACAAACAGCATGTGTATATAGAAGGTAAATAGGGTGTTTCAGGGTTGAGTGGTCAGACTTCAGGAATGAATTAAGGACCTCAAAACAAGAAAAAAAATCCTACGGATGTTTATCCGGAATTGCGCGGTAAAGGAGCTTTATATTTTAATTTATTTTATTAAGAGATAATACAATCTACCACCTTCTGGGAAATGAGTATTACAGATAGAAGAAATCATTCATCCCATATGTACATCGTAAATATATTAAAAATAAATAATTAATAAACATTAAACAAAGAAGAAAAAAAATATATATATAAAAAAAAAAAAAAAAAAACCTGTACCACTACAACCCAAGAAGAAAATAATAATATCAACCTTGATCACATTCATACCTATTTACAAACTGCCCCTGGGATCACCGAATCAAACCTCAAGATCCACTATTGGATGTCGAGGCAGAATGCCAGAAGAATCCAGCGCCTCTCATTCAGCCCCGTCACAGGTCTTGAGGGCCAGTGGAGGCTGAACGAGTGTGCTAGAGCCACATACACTCAGGGCATGAGTGAAGACGCACCCCAATGACCCTCACAAGAGATCTCTGGGCCACTGCCGCTTCAACCTACGAGGAGGGTTATAAGGGTGTTTGGAACTAGATAGGGAGTGTGCCAAGGGATTGGAAAGGTGATTAAACTTCTGATGGAAGATTGAGACTTAGGAGGAGATTAGATCAAGGACAAATGGGATATAGTAAAGGAGCTAGAGTCGGCAATCACATGTTAGAGTCGAAAATGTTTTCAGACACTATCAGCTTCTAGCATCTCAGGAATCGATTTTTCGTCAGAATATCTGAAATAAAAGTAGTAGGTCATTAAATTCTACAACAATTAAGATGTTTGGAAGCACTAATATGCGCTGAAGGGGTGTTAGTAAATAAGCAAGTGTCTAGATCATACGGTTGAAATAAATTATCAAGCCGGTGCAGATAACTGATATCGACATACCTGCTTTTACCTGACACCCGATAGTTTGTTCAGAAAAATATTAGTAACCCAACGGCTGCACATTCTATACCTTTGATACTTTAAGTCAGGGTAAAAGTTTTCTCATTATCATGATGTTGCAACATTTAGTTAAATGTTTTTTTTTTAAATTATTAAAAATAGTCTGTCCAGGATTTTTTTAGGGAACCCATTCTTAACATATTTTCTAATATACTAAATTTCTTTTAAAATATGTTTCATTCTATTATCAGCTCGGTGCAGATCGTTTCAAGTTCGGATCTTAAACTAACAATAAAGCGGTGAATAAGAAAAGTTAAAAAATAAAATAATATATAACTTTAGGTTAGATACTCCAGTTCAAGTACGTGAGATGCTTATTACATATATAAAACAATAAAGTAGAGAGTGAAATACAAGCCAAAATAGGTTTTTAGTGCATGTTTCTGAATGGAAAGAGAATTGAAGTTTATTTAACCTAAAGAATCGAATTTATTTTCAAAAAGTTACAGATGTTTTGTATGTTTTTAATAGAAAATTTAATATTCTATAAGATTGGTTCTGTATCATGTTTTTATTTAATTTAAGAACTGTTAAAAAAAAAAGTTAGATGGCTAATCGGATGATGCTTCAGTGGGAGTCCTAAATTTTGCATATCCAGGTTTTATCAGAATATGTACCTTTAACGAGTACCTGACATCGCACAGGCTTGAGACCACCTTTCAACTTTTAACGTCCCCTCCGAAGGACGGCATAACTAAGGATTTTTTACTCTCATTAAAAAATCCTAGGACCACATGCGGGTTTGAACCCGTGACCTTTGGCATAGGAGGCTATGAGGTATATCGAATCGACTAACTTACATATATACCTGTTTTTTATCAATGTTAACAAGATAATATCGTTATTTTTATGGGAAAAAACAATTTTAAAAAAATTATTTAAAAAAATAAAGGAACTTTAGAGGAAGAAAATATCGGCATTTGAGACCTGTCAAACTATTTCAATTAAAATAAAACCTACAAGATGTTAAAGCCCAAATTTTACATCGACATAGCGAGTTTGATCAAAATCGTTAGAGCTGTTTCTGAGAAAATCTTAAGAAGATGCAAAATGCATGATAGTTCCGGTCAGCTGATTTTGATGAAAAAGTTTCTGTAACATCTCGGGCGTATAGTTGTCTTAAATATGAAATTTCAGTTTCATACGACTTTTCGTTTTCGCCCGGGAGTTACCACACACATACACAAACACACACCGGGAATTTGGTGGATTTTTTGCAGGACTTGGTTATTTTGGCTCGGAGACCTTAAAACGTGTATTTCCGTTGAAAACTGAAATTCTAAAATTTTCACGATCGCAATACTTTCCCTTACTATAAATTTTCATATATAGGTAAGCGGAAATTTTAGTTTAGCTATAATATTTTTAATTGATAAATTATCCAGCTAACAATAAATTAGTATAATTTAATAAAGCAAATGCTCTTTACTTTTTAAAGTTATCTCATTTTCCTACTTACCTAGCCCCAGCAGCCGTCAGGTTAGGTTAATATTAATTATACTGGGATTGGGCTCTTCCAGCTCCTTATAGAGAATGCCGCTTCTCTGGCACTTACCCATCCATCATATTCTCGTCCCAGGTGGCTCACAAACGTCGAGTAGTCTCTAATAGAACTCGAGAGAATAACCTCTATCCCCAAGTCGATTTCGTATCACTCTGTTTCTTGTGCTAATTTACTTCTATTATTTAGATACTATTCGAAGTATAAACAATCTCAGATTTGTATTAAGCATCTCAAAAAGCCCTTTAATCCAGATTCAAAGTTATAAAAGAGAATTTAGGATTACACTTCCCTTTAATTTAGACATGGATATGTCTTTTAGCAGGAGCTCAGTTGTTGTTAGTTAGGGCTTTAAGGCGTAAAACACCAAAGGTCATCAACGCCTATACGAATGCTAACATAATTGTTAAACTTCTAGAAGAAGGAAGAAATAAATAAATAATATTAATTATAAATAAAAGGTATAAAAAGGGAAATCAATTAAGCATGAATGACAAAATGAACTTTTAAAAAATAAGTGTAAAGTTGCGACAAACTAATTAACAAAAATAAATAAAGTTGTAACAAAAAACTTCTTTTTTGGTATAAAGTTCGAATGATAAAGGTAGTAAAGTATATAATTTGGGTAGTAAAGAGTTTTCCCGAAAAAAGTTCAAATATTAATTTAATTAAATCCTCATTAGCTCCTAGAACTTTTGATATATCTGGAATGAGTCCCATTCTGTGACTCCATAATAGAGAGGGTTCCATTGCAATGTTGGCACCGGGGTATAGGCTCGAGAGCAAAAAGGTAGGAAAGCAGAAACTTAGTATTATATTAATATTCTTTAACGGTTTTTTCAATCTCCAAAATGTAACTCGTTCTGTTGGGTGTTCCTCTGGTCGAAGATTTGACGACAGTTTCCTCGTAAAAAAATTAATGAAAACATTTTTTGTTGTATAACATTTTTCGCTAAAACCTACCTTTATAGTTAAGCAGTTATATTGGTTTGAAACTTTATTAACACTGTGTTAGTAAAGCTGTGTCGGTGTTGATCGCATTTTAAATTTAAAGTTATTTCCGTATGAAACATGTGCCGCTAGCCACGACCTACTGTTCAGGAGTTGGTTTCAATGAAAAGAGTCAAGTTTTGATTGAGTGTTGGGGCTTTTTGGCACGCTCTAGTTCTGTTGGTGTTACTCAGATAAAGAATTTGGCAGTTTTCAGGTCAGAAATTCAGTGGAGAATATTTTTCGTTATATAACATTAGTCGCTATGACCAAACCGTTTAAGATTCCTTTCAATGAAAAACGTACCAAGTTACCAACTTAGCAAGGGGCATGGTGGCTAGCATAACGGCCTTCTATGCCAAAGGACACGGGTTCAAACCAGCAGGTGGTCCTACGATTTTTTAATAGGAGAAAAAATTCTTACTTTTGCCGTCGTTCGGAGGTGACGTAAAGAGGTGGTCCTGAGCCTGTGCGATGTCAGGTACTCGTTAATGATCCCTATTTTAATTTAACCTGGTTAGACAAAATTTAGGACTCCCTCTGTACCATCGTCCGATTAACCACAGTAGCCTAAACTGACGTTAAATAAACAAACCAACATATCAATTTTTATTTTATCATTTAGTTCTTGTAAATAGATGGCGATAGAATCAAAACATCTGCTTTAAATTTCTTTAAAATTTTGTTTTCTCAGTTGATTAGGTTACACTAGGTTAGGTTACAGTGTGTGTTAGTTACACGTATGATGGGTGTTCCTCAGTATAAGACCGCCTTAGGTTCGAAAATAATTTAAATCCAAAAGGTTTAAAAATAATCCATCCAAGAAAAGTATTGACTTGTTCAACTTCTTGAGATTAGGGAAAGACATATCAACGATCTATTTTTTTCCCATTCAGAGAGATATACAGAAGCAATTTTTTTGTTTTCCGGATTCACGGAAATTTTTCATAAGACTCCTTATTAAAGGTGCTAGAAGTTGATCAGCCAAATTTCTTATTGTATACATCAATTTGATTTTTTTAAATGATTGTAGTATAAAATTTAGGGTTTGGCTAACTAGATGTCAAAGTCTACTTGGATATAGAAAAAATGGGTTAGATAACACAGTACTGCAAAATACATTCCAAAAGAACTACCAGGAAGCTTTTTACTAATATCCCATAGGATGTTTAAACTTTTGTAGAAGTAAGTCGATTTGCAGTTTTTTTCCCTTCCCTATCTCTCCTTAGTTGGCTGGACGGGTGTTTCTCGGCCAAGAGGGGAAAGGGCGTAGGATTAATACCGAGTTAAAAGCCCCCTGACACCGAGACACGAAATGGTTTTCTTCTAAACTTTCTGGTCATCTGGTTTTCTGGACAAAAGGCTCTAACCCACTCGGGCATCCCGTCCCCGTCGATTTGCAGTTGAAATAACAAACCAATTAAGTAGTTTTTCAAATTCCAGTTCCCAAAAAGATAGGGCGGAACTAAGGCAGAAATAATACACCCCCATGCTAGGGCCAATCTATAAAATGATATACTCTCCCCAGAATAATTAATAAACACATAGTGTATACAGTTTTGCAATTGTTTCTGTTCGCAATTAATTATTTTTTTAAGATTCACAATAATAATAATAATAATGGGCTTAGCGAACCCGAAGGTTCGATGCCGATACCACCAAATTCCGCCTACACAGACTCGTCCAATGCTCACCATTCAAGCCCAAGCTCCCGAGATCAGTCTTAACGCAATCCTCCCATCTCCGCTTCGACCTACCTTTCGGACGCCTACCAGTCGGATCAGCAAATACCAACTTTCTCGGAATCCGTTCGTCATCGAGCCCAACAACTTTACTCGCCCATTTGAGTCTCCGCGATGCAATCAGCTCAATTATATTCACAGGATGCAAGTTCCGCAATTCCGCGTTATGCAACCTTCTAAACTCCCCAGTGGCCTCATCTCTCTTTGGACCAAATATTTTACGCAATACTTTATTTTCGAAAACCTTAAGCCGCTGTTCATCCTTTAAAGTAAGCGGCCACGTTTCACATCCGTAAAGAACCGTTGGAAGAATAATAGTTTTATAAATTCTAATCTTTAAGTTTTTAGATAGAAGCCGCGAACTAAGTAACTTAGCAACTGAATAATAACACGCATTTCCCACCTTTAACCGGGACTTTATTTCTTCCTGGATTTCATTTTTTCTAGTTATAATTGAACCTAAATACTTGAATTTCTCTACGTGTTCAAAAGTATGACCTGATACATCAATATCTCCAAGATCGACACCGTTTCTGCTACTAATCATATACTTCGTTTTATCGGTATTTAATTCGAGTCCTATTTCTTTACCGGTTTTTATTAACACACTTGTATTTAGTTGTATAGTTTCCGTGTCTTCACCTAGCAGTACCAGATCATCGGCATACCCCAAAACCGAAATCTTGTCACCCATATTTAAGCCTTTCTCGGTACACATCACCTTTTCTATGACATATTCTAAAGCTATATTAAATAACACAGGTGAAAGAGAGTCACCCTGTTTTAAACCCGATCGCACCTCAAATCTCTCGGAGTAATTATGACCGATTCTAACTTTATGGAATGTTTCCGACAAACACATCTCTACTAGGTTTACTAACTTTCTAGGTATTCCCTGTTCAATCATGATGTTATATAGCTTCTGACGGTCTATTGAATCATAAGCCTTTTTAAAATCGATATAAAGTTGATGGACTACACCGTTGTATTCCAATTTTTTCTCTAATATTTGATGTAGGGAAAATATTTGGTCAATAGTCGAGCGATTCCGCCTAAAACCACATTGGTAATCTCCGATAATTTCCTCAGCGTATTCCGTGATTCGACTAGTTAGAATTGACGAGAATATTTTATAGCATACTGGGAGAAGAGAGATCCCACGATAGTTATTACAATCCGACCTCGGTCCTTGTTTGTGAATCGGAATAAGTATTGATTCTTTCCATTCCTCGGGCATTTTTTCAGTTTCCCAGATCTTTTTAACTAAAAAATGTATTTTGGAAACGCCCGCTTCTCCACACGCCTTGATTAATTCACTCGTGATATTATCATTTCCTGCGGCCTTATAACGTTTTAATTTTCCTATCGCCATTTCGACTTCCTCTTTACTCGGTGCGTCTATCCATGGTTCAGCGCTCTGATATTCAGAGAGAGGAGATTGATTATTATTTTCCGTATTTAAGATGCCGTCAAAGTGTTGTTTAAATTTATTTAATATCTCAGAAGGATCCGCAATTATATTGTTATTTGCATCTTTAATCGCATTCAATAGAGGTTCAAATCTTTTACGCGATTTGTTTATTTATACCTTTGTACATCTCTCTTACGTCATTTTCGTTTCTGTGTTTTTCTATTTCTATTATTTTGCCTTTAAGATACTCTCTTTTCTTATTTTTTAAGAGTTTTGAAGTTTCATTCTTTACTAACCGAAAATAAGCCACATTATTATCGCTTGGATTATTTAAGGAATTCAGTTTAGCGGTTTTTCTTTTTTCGCACATATTTTGACAATCCCTGTCGAACCAAGGTTTGTTCTTTTTATTTTCAATTTTTCCAAGACATAAATTACCGACCTCTTTAATATTATCCCTGATCCCTTCCCATAGTTTGTTTACATCTTTGTGTTCCTCGTCTGAAGATTCCAAAGCTTCGAACCGATTTTTTACTTCTATCGCGAATTGTTTTCTAATTTCGAGGTTGTTCAATTTAACTAAATCAAAATTCTCGGGACGAATATAGTTCGGTGTTCTCTTTTTTGTATTTAGTTTTTGTCGAAGTTTCGCGATTACTAATTCATGATCAGAACCGCATTCTGCACCCCGATACGATCTCACGTTAATTATGCTACTTTGCCATCTGTTTTGTATTAAAACATGATCGATTTGATTCCGTGTTTGTCCATCCGGCGATGTCCACGTATACTTATGAATATCCTTATGTTTAAATGTAGTACTTTTGATTACTAGGTTTTTCGAAATGGCAAAGTTTATTAGTCGGGTCCCATTATCATTACTATATTCGTGCAAACTTTCTTTACCGATTGTAGGACGATATACTTCTTCCCTTCCAACCTTTGCGTTCGCGTCGCCTAGTATTATCTTAATGTAATTTCGTGGTAACTTATCGTAAACCGACTCTAGTTTATCATAAAATTCGCATTTTACTTCATCATCACTGTCTTCGGTGGGAGAATGAATGTTTATAAACGCGATTTTAAACCAACGCCCTTGAAATATAGCAACCGATATTCTTTCACTAAAGAACTGTACGTCCCGTAAAGCGGAAAGAAATCTATTCCTAATCAGAAACCCGGTACCTAGACAATAATTAACGCTCCCCCCGTACCAAATAGTATACTTTCCTTCTGTTAACGAACCCTCCCCTGGCCAGCGAACCTCTTGTAATGCAACGATATCTAAATGGTACCCCTTAACTTCATTCGCGACCGACTTTAACCCACCTGCCGTATTTAAACTTCTAACGTTCCACGTCCCTATTGTTAGATCTCTAATTTTCATCTTGCGCCATGATTCCCCTGAAGCAGTCCCCACCCGGAGACCCGAACGGGGGACTAGTTTACCTCCGGATAATGAGCGTTTTACCTCAGAGGAATCCATGACTTTTGGTGATATTTTGTGAACTAAAATATGTGAGTAGGGCGTTCGAACCTACGTCACACCCTCCAGCAAGCCTGGGGGGCCGCTCTCATTGTTGGTCAGCGAGTCCATCGGACTTAGCCGGGAGGAGCTTCCGAGGAAATTCCACCGACCATCCCCACATCCGCCACCCGTGGGACGCTCCCCATACGCGGTAATGAGATCCGCGCGAGGAAGATTCACAATATTTATCACTAAATTGGAAAACACAAATCACCTCTGGTTAAGAATCCAATTATAAATTCCTTGCTAAATTAAATAATTTTGGATAGTTATATTCAGTAATTACCCACGGCATCCCACATTTTAACCTCCTTTTTAAATAAGTAAACTTATCAGCACTTAGAAGGTTTGAAAGACTTTCATCATTTTTAGAAACAATCAAATGTAAGGAAGAATTTGATGATGAAACAAATAAGAAAGTTTTTTTATAATTAACAATTTTTTTTTGTGAATATTTTATTTAAAGAGACTTTTACTTCTTTTTTTTCAAGCTCCTCCAAACCTCCAGCGCATTTTCCCCGATGTTTTAAATCGTTCCCAACTCCGATTATAGCAAACAGGATGGGTTATAAAACTGATTCACTCCATGATCAGGAAGACAGTGATCCAATTTTAACTAAATAAATTTTAACGCGCCTACGCCGTACTAGAACTGTCGCCGTTTAACTTGATTTCGATTGTAGTACTGTAGGATTAGCACAAAAAAAGAGGTTTGGCTTGAAAAAGGTGAAGAAATTTTTATTTTTAGATATGATTTTTGAACTCATCTTGGACCCAGCAATCGTGCTTTTTTGCCTTTCCGATCAATTTTATATTCTTTGAAACTATGATAAACTTTGCGTAGCTGTGCAAGTTCTCTTAATGTTTTATGAGGGTCTTCTTTCACAGCTTTCTTAATATCTCCGTCGTACATTGATGTTTGAGGCCGTCAACGGGACAAATTTTTTATGCCGTATCTCCTGAATTTTTTAAAAATAAATGACGCCCTCACACAAGACTGAAACGACAAGAAACTGCTCGAAGATACCGATTAATAAAACACTTACTAGACAAACGTTCAAAACTTCCAATATATTACAAAAGACTCATTTACATCACTATTATCAGACCTATTTGGACATATGGAATCGAGCTTTGGGGCTCTACTTAATCATCTAATTTCTCCCGCATCCAGTCCTTACAATCCAAAATCCTTCGCAAAATCCTGAATGCCCCTTATTTTGTCACAAATCAACTCCTCCTAAAAGGACCTAAACAACGCATTTTTTGCAGACATAACCCGTGATAGATACACCTCTTTTCATTCTAAACTCCTTGCCCACACAAACCCACTTGTCCGTAATTTATCTTCCTTAGATATCCCTGATAACCCTCCGAGTGATTGAAAAGAATGTGGCCTCAGGACCTACTGCCTTAAAATAGTTAGTGAAGCGCTACCACTGGGTAGTTCTTTCACAAGACATTTTCATGACTTTTCTTCATACAGCATATTTACTCATTGTGTTTTTTAATACAGTTGTAAATTACAATAAATAATTTTTTTTTAAATAAAATAAAAAAAACAATGACAGATGTTGCTTTCATTAGAACTTCCTTTACCAAACGACATTTCTACATTGAATCAAAACCTGCAAGAAGATAATTTTAATATGAATAAAAGGCAATTTAGACATTTCAAAACCTATTAGAGGAAGTGATTAATTATATACATCAACAACAGGTAAGCAAAGCAACAAACACTGAGAGTTTTTTGTTTGAAATCTCTAATATATTATTAAAGTATAATTTAATAAGTATTTTATTTGTATTTTGTTGAAATACAATTTTGTCATAAGTCCTTGAATATTAGTAGATTTTTAAAAAATTCTTTTCTACCAAAAATTTACATAAATCTTATCGAAGACACGTGTATATTACATACATAGTGAGATTAAAATGTTTTTTTTCCTAAGGCGAAGTCGTTGGTCATTCGGCCATCTGACATCTAGCTGCCCAGTATAAATTAATTATGATATTTCATTCATTATAAATGATAATAAGGATTAATATGATATTTCATTCAAACATACTAATTTGGAAGAATATTCGAATCAACATTTTTCTGCCATAGTCCTCTAAAATTGTTTCTGCTAAATTTCCTCTCGATTTTTGACGTAATTTACAAATGTGTTGTATATTTCTTATAGTAACTTTAATCCTCTACAAGATTGGTTATTATGGAATTCGCTTTAAACAGCACTAAATAAAAGTTACTTGACTGCAATTCCTGGCATAATTGACTTTTTTCGTTCAGTTTTTTTTTTTTTTTTTTTTTTTTTTAAGGTGGCCGCCCCATGTCTCAGAAGCTGTTTATTATGTTAGGTATATTTATTATGCAACTTCATCATGATAAGGATAGAACAGCAGTAAATTGATTGATCTATAAAATTGCAAACGACGATGTTTCACATAAAATTTATTGGAAGCGAGTTATTAAGGAAAAGCTGAAAAGTGTTTTCTTCTTTCATTCTTTTTTCAAGATGGCGGAAAACGCAAAAGGTCTGCGAGTGTGAAAAATTGGAATTTTAAAGGAGAGGTCAATACATACAATTATATCTAAAAATCAAAATTGCCCAACCTTTTTCAAGCGAAAATGCTTTTTCTAATGAGCTATTAGAGAACGGCGCCTTAACTCTCTCCATTAAGAATTTATATCTCCCTGTTCTGAAAGAATGTATATCTAACTAAACACTCTGGTTAGAATTAATGGGTAAAGTGTAAATCATCTCCTAACTGCTGCATACTCAGTCCCTGATGACCTGAGACAAATGTGGGTTGAAACGTTGGCAATAAATAGTTGATACTATTTTATTGTTTTTCTTGACCAACACCTAGAATATCTACAGTGAGTGTCAAAAGTATTCGGAATTCACTACTATTCTGTAATTCACTTGTTTTTAACTTATTTTTTATGTTTTTAAAGAGTTATTAACCACTTTACAATGTTGGAAGGAAGGTATATAATAGCTAAAACCAAAAATTACGATAACAATTATTTTATTACTAACGTATTGAACGCTTATTTACGAAAAAATTAGAAATAGTGTATGTTAATGGTGTCAAAAGTATTCGGAATTTCGTGGTTTCCTAGTTATATTAGTGCAGTGATCATAAATAAACATCCTGTTGGTAAAAACTTTTGTATAATTATAGATTTTAGCCAACTAGGAAATGATCTTACTAATTAATTAATTGTTTAGTGTGAAATATTACCCCACTCCAACACTTATTGTATCTTGAGGCCATTTTCATTTTGAATATAGTATTTCCTGATTTTCCTTTTTAGTAAGACCCAAAAATAGTTCATTAAACTTGAAATAAATAATGGAAGAGGGATTTCGAGAACTTTTTAAAATTTTGCAGCAACTAAATATGAATAGATAACGTATATAGGTCCAGAGTCATGGTCGCGCGTATGTTAATAATTTGATTTATTCCAAATTTTTCTTCTACTTTTAATTCCGGCTTTTCATACTTAAAAAATACACAAACCTATCAATAATTCTGTCCATGAATCCAATGTTATCAAACTTTTTCAAAGAAAAACGCTCGTAAATATCACTGACCGCTCAAGATGTTTTACTATGGCATACTAAATTCTTTATTTGGTTTCCTCTAAACCATAATATTTTCATAAGAACCATGTATTTTAGTATGGGAGTCATCTATAAACATTTTAATTCAACAACCTTCTCTTTAAAAAATGTTACAAACATTCAGCCTATTCTCTTATTTCCTTGCCTGCTGATAGATGTTTTCCGTACTTCTTGTACCATGTTTTCCTTTCGTAAAATGTTTTTAGAACGCATCGAACAGTTGAAAAATTTATTGTATACCCAGAAGTTCTGAAAAATTCATAAATAAGTTAAGTTTTACTCATTTGAGGTAATGTTTTCTTATTTGATGAATAATCAGTCATTAAGTTTTAACATTTAATATTTTTTGGACGCTTATTTTTTTGCTTTTATATTTTGATATTATATTATCTACACTGCACATAGCTATCCATATATTCTTATCAATTTTTTTCAACATCTCAACTATTTTTCTTTAGTGTTGACGTGTGAACGTGTTAAAAATTATTCGAGGGCGTTGTGCGATCGTTGCGTTTTTATTTTAGGGCCTTATTTAAGAGAAAAAAAATCTTTTAATGGTTGGATATATGTAACATGAGAGAGGAGAATTGTTTAGAACATATAATTATGTCGAAGATTGGTGAGAATATTAAAATTTGAAATCATTGAACAACAGGATATTACGATTTCCGAATACTTTTGACACTAACTGATCTTGTAATTTTACATTATTAATCGGATATTTTTAAAAACAATAAACTTTTCGGTTATCTGGTCAGTGACTTTCCTTTATGGGAGTCTCTTTTAAAGATTTGGTAGTGAAAAAGAATTATAACAAATTAATAGTTGTGAAATATAATAATTAAACGAAAAGAAATACGAATTCCGAATATTTTTGACACTCACTGTACCTTGTGAATTCTCTTCATAACCATTTTTTTTTGGACTTAAGGATATGTGTTACTCTCGGCGGAACCTACCCGCTAGGGAGCGCGTCCTCCGGGTGGCGGATGGAGGATCCCTCCTAGGAGGGGTGGTCTGAATATAAAGAATAAAGACCCGTGGACCAATAGGTACCCAGTGCTGGGGGGTATAGCCCGGCCACCCTTCTTCCCGAGGGGATCTAAATATTCGGGAAGCCAGCAGTCCCGAGGTTACGGGGCCTCCTGAGCTGGGCCAATCACCCGCTTGAGAGTATAACTGATTCAAAGGAACATAGTGAACAGCCTCGGAACTGGACAGTCTAAAAGGAAACGACCCGGCACGGATAAGGACGTACGATTAGGAACATGGAATGTGAGATCACTCACCGGCAAAGAAGTCGAAATTATAGAGGAAATGGTGGCATACAGGCTGGATATTCTTGGTCTGAGTGAGGTAAAGAGAAAGGGATCTGGCGAGTACAGGATGGACCGAGGGCACACTTTGGTTTACTCAGGAGTTCCACCGGGAAACAGAGCTGTAGAAGGTGTGGGCATCATAATGAAAGATGAGCTTTTCAAGAAGGTTGTCGAATGGGAGCCAGTTAGCCCTCGCATCATAGTGGCAAATATAAACCTGCGTATTGGAGACTGGGCTCTTATCCAAGTTTATGCCCCTACGAATGACTCTGATATCCTCGAGAAAGAACAGTTCTACAGTGATTTGGAGCGAGCTACCGTTAAAGCAAGGGGTAACAACAGAAGCATATTGATAATGGGAGATTTAAATGCGAGAACAGGCAATGAACACATTAGGGCACATGGAGTGATGGGCCTGCATGGTGGAGAGAGCATCAAGAATGAAAGTGGCCAGCGCTTAATAGATTTCTGCATTGAGAATGATCTGCTGCTAGGAAACTCCTTCTATCCCCACAAGAAGGTGCATAAAATTACCTTTTCTGCTGCTGAGAGAAACGCCAATAGTGTCATAGACTATTTTATCTATAGTCGTGACATCAGGAGGTGTTTCACGGATGTGAAGGTAATTAGAGGGGCTGAGATAGGAAGTGACCATATGCTTTTGGTGGCTGAAACCCGGGTACTGAGGGAACGTAAAGTGAAGCCGAAATCCTATGAAAGGATTGAAGTAAAGAAGCTGCAGGACCCCCAAAAGGGTGAAGAATACAGGGAAGAAATAAAAAGAAGGCTTCAAGAATTAAACGCGGATGCTACCCTAGATATCTTGTGGAGTCACATAAAAGATAGTATACTGCAGGCAGCATCTATTGCGTGCGGAGTAAAAAGAATATCCACGAAGGGCAAGCGAACTTCTTGGTGGACTGAAGAGCTTAGAGCACAAATCAAAGAAAAGAAAATTGCATGGAAGGACTACTGCAAAAATAAAACACCAGAGAAATGGCAGGTATATGTAGGGGTCCGCAACAGAACGAAGGAAGAAGTGAGAAGAGCTAAACAGAAGTCATGGGAAGAATTTGGAGAAAAGCTGAACCAAGACCATGGAGATAACATCAAGCAGTTTTGGAAGAAGATTAAAGCTTTAAGAGGCCAAAAAAGTAAGCCAATAAGAAATATAAAGAATGAGCATGGGAGAGTGATCACGGAGGATAAGGCTATTCTGGATGTTTGGTGCAAACATTACGAGAAGCAATTTCGTGCAGATAATACCTATCCAGTGAACCAGGAAGAACCGTGGAATGAGGCTGATTTTAATGACGTGATAGATGAGGAGGAAATTGAATTGGCTATATCGAGAATGAAGACAGGAAAAGCACCGGGTCGAGACAACATAGTGGCAGAATATATCAAGGCGGGAGGCCCAGAGTTAGTCAGAGCCCTACAAGTTCTTTTCCAAAAAGCTTGGGATGAGAAGAGGATCCCTACGGAATGGGAATACAACGTTATCATTCCGATACACAAGAAAGGGTCCCAGGCAGAATGCTCGAATTATCGCCCTATATGCCTATCACCAACAGTCTACAAACTTTATACGACTATTCTGGAGGGAAGGGTAAGACCCCTAGTGGAGCACCTAATCGGAGAAGAACAAGCCGGGTTCAGACCAAGACGGCAAATCCAGGACCACATTTTCTCTTTGCGAAATGTTCTCCAGAAATCTTGGGATAGAGACAGAAGTATGTATCTCGCCTTCCTTGACCTCAAAGCAGCGTTTGACTCCGTTCCAAGAAATGAAATATGGGAGGCTCTCAGAGTTAAGAATGTCCCAAGGAGCTTGGCGGAAGCCATTAAATCTATATATCAAGAACCAAAAGGAGTAGTAAGGCTGAACGGACAGGAGTCGGATGTCTTTAGCATAGCAAGGGGGGTCAAACAAGGGGACTGTTTAAGCCCTTTGCTATTCTTGCTCTACATGGATGAAGTGGCCACCATATGTAAAAGAAGAACGGAGAGGACCTTCCTGGGTGGTAGAAACCTTCGCCCAGTAGTGATTCAACTTCTCCTCTACGCGGACGACATTGTTCTTGTGGCGGACAACGTTGATAAATTACAGCAAGCGGTAACTGAATGGCATGAAGAGCTTAGCCGAAAGGGAATGAAAATCAATACCAGCAAAAGCAAGATTCTACAAGTGGGAAGGCAAGCGGAAGATGTCCATATATACTGTAACGGAGAGGAAATGGAAGTGGTTACGGATTTCACCTACCTCGGCACAATAATAGAAAAATCTGGGAAAGTAGACTCTGAAATATCAAATAGAATCATGAAGGCAAATGCAGTCTACTATCAGATATGCAATACTGTAGTAGGGAAGCGAGAGGTGGGTAGAGGTGTTAAGCTCCATATCTTCAAGTCAGTATATTTGCCTATACTACTATATGGAGCTGAAAGCTGGATATTGACGGACCGACAGGAGAGCAGAGTCACAGCTGCTGAAATGAAGTTCCTGCGAAGAATAGTCGGAAAGACAAGAAGAGATCGTGTCAGGAATGAGCGGATACGCCAGGAACTGGAGGTTGCGCCGTTAAAGGACATTCTGCAAACCCGCCAGCTGAAGTGGTTCGGCCACGTTATTAGAATGGAGGATCACAGAGATCCTCTAAAAACTATGGATTACGTGCCAGATGGGAGAAGGCCTCGGGGGCGACCAAGGATGTCCTACCTGGAGTACGTGGACAGGCTTTGCAGAGGAAGAGGGAAAGATCTCCGCCAGGCCAGGAACCTAGCAGGGAATAGAGAGGATTGGAGCCGGTGGCTGAACGCTCCCCTACGCTGATACGGCACAACAGGGAGAATCAAAAGAAGAAGAAGAGAAGGATATGTGTTAAAAAGTAAAGACTAAACTTATAAGAAAGATTTAATTTTATTTATCTGGATCATTTAGAAGACAGTAAACTAAAATGCTAAACAAGATATCCTTCGAATGCAGAATGTCTTCAGTTATTGTGGTTATTCAAATGTAGTTTAAGTAGGAAAGGTGTAGTATCCAATCAGTGGAAGCAATTATTTAAAATATTAGTGAAAGTAAATAAACACTAAACTAAATTAATTTATAAATGGTAAATACTTTTCTTTTATTAATTTCATTTATTCTAAATATAAATACTTGTAATTATATTGGCATTTATAATTACTAATCAAATAAATTATGATTGTATTTATTTATTGAAAACTTATTTAATTAGATTCGCGACTTTTCAAATATACTGAGCATTCCAACATTTTTTGGAAATTAAATATTTATGTTATTTAATAACTTCAAGCTGCTATTTGTTTTTTTAATTGCTATTTATCGGCTTCAAATATTTATTATTCTCCGTTTCTGGGTTAAAAAAAACTAATAATTTTTTTCTCTATCTTCAAAAATAACTGAGTTATTGAATTGAATCATAGTTAATCAGAAGCCATTTTAAAACTATTCAGCAGATATCAACATCTAGGGGTTCGTATCATCATTGGATGCACCAGTATTTTTGTGCTGAGTTTCAAAAAAATCGGTTTAATAGTTTTGGAGAAAAGCCGCTGAAGATGGACAAATGGATTTTTTTATTTATTCATTATTCGGATTCAAAGTATCTTAAAAGTAAGCCCTCAAATTTTAGGGAGAGGAAGGGGATATTTTTTTTTTTTTTTTTTTGGTTCACTACAAAGGCTAATTATTAAAAGCAATAAACCAAAAAAGATAGATTTAGAAACTTGAATGATTGAAAACACACACCAAGAGGATTTTCTTTAAATTAATAAAGCACATTACAAAACATTTATTATTCAAAAATATAATTATCTTACGACTAACAAAGCAATATCAACAAAATATAAAATTCAGTCAATGTATAAACAGTCAATGGTTTAAAACAGTAACAAAATATTTGCTGGAAGAATAATAATGCAGAATCAGGGCCGACAGGAATGTTCAGTAGTATACTCAAGTTGTAAACAATTTTATTTACACAATACATCAATATTGTCATCATATATTTACATAAACTATGCTAAGAAAGTTGGTTTATAAATTATCTCTCATACTAATACGGACATATTTGTTGATTGCACAAATCAGAGGCAACACTTCTCAGAAGTTACTCAGTGCAGTGGAGCAGGCGTAGGGACACTCATTAACGGAGACTCGAGATAATCAAGTGAAGGAGGAATGAGTGGTGGTTCCTGCTGACTTCCGATCTTCTCCTGCAGACTCTCGTACAATGAGTGGACGGCCTCGTTATGCTGTAGAAAATGTATTCATTTATTAGTATTACTCAGGTATCCAAATAATTAAGTGAATGCACTTAATACTGATTGAGATATACAAATAAATAATTTTTAAATATGATTTTTAAAAACAAAATTTAGATTTAGTGATAAAGACATAACAAATCTTTATTTACTTCAGAAAATCAGTAATGATCCTTCTTTTCAATGTTAATGTATTGAATCAGGACAAAATTTAAAAAATAAAATAAAAAACAAACAAAATAATTAAAAACTATAAGTCAAAGCTACTGAAATAATTTATTTTTAAATATTGAAAATCTGGTGTGCGAAACACAGGACTTTCCCTTACCTCCAAAGTTATAATTAATATATGAAATTTTAAATACATTTAGAGATGATAATAAATAGTTAATGAAATAATTACATTAAGTCTCCATAGAAACATGTGTTTTATTAAATGTCTATTTATTATTACCTACGACAATCAGTTAGTTTTATCGGCTTTTCGTCACTGTCCATTAACTTTTACAATTATGTGTGTAAGATAATATTTTTTCTAAAATCGTTAGCTTTTAAACGGTATATTAAACATCTATATTACTGTTTTCGAGTTCAAAACCACAAAAATTGGATAACAAAATATGTTTACTCTTTTATCCTTTAGTTGATTATCAAATTCATTCAACTTGTATATTTACCTATTCTTTAGCAATGGTAATCAGATGATATGGTCAATTTCATAAAAAATATAAAATTAAAGGTACTTTGTAGAAAGAAAATTTAAACTATTGGCATTTAAGTACTGTCAGAATATTTCAATTTAGAACAAAACCTACACAATAGTAAAGCCCATGACATTTTTCATCGATACAGCGGGTTAAATTAAAATTTTGATTTTTGAGAAAATCGTAAAAAAGTACAAACTGCATGGTATAAAGTAGATCTTCTGGTCAGCCGATTTTGAAGGAAAAGTTGCTGTTGCAACTCAGGTGTATAATTGTCTCAAATATGAAACTTCAGTTTCGTACGATTTTTTGTATTTGCACTAAATGTATCACAAACACATGAACATACAGACCTTTTTGTGGGACTTGATTATTTGGACTCATGGGACCCAAAAACGTGTATTTACGTTAAAAAGTGGCATTAAAAAATTCCACGATCACAATACTTTCCCTTGCTATATATTTCAAAGATAGGTATGTGAAAGTAAAAATTATATTTCAATTTAATTTAATGTTTTATTAGTTCAATTACAATTTTCATTTCCTCCTCATATGATTGATTTATATGTTATTTTTTCAGTCAATCACTTATGGTCAATTTTACTGAGTGCATTAATTTTAATACAATCAAACACATTTAGAATATTAATGTTATTCTGAAAAATGATACATCTATAAATAATCTATATACCTGAGGAAGAGGAGTGAGACTTTTCATCAAAGTATATAACCTCGCCTGAGGCAACTTAGGATAAATGTACCACAGCAGCTTGAGTATATGCCTGATAACATTCTCTCTTGTTATACCAGTATAAAAGAATTCATCGAATATCACAGTGCAGAAGTCCTCAGTAGAGAATTCATCACCCATGTGGATCAATAAGGAAACCTATACATGAAACAGTACTTCACAAATTAGAGAAAAACAATATAATATCATTATATAATATAATTTTTCATAAAATTTTAATATACAATTCCTATAATAAACTGGAACCATTACTTTCTTACAGTGTGACAAATTAATATCACTCTGAATATTCAAATGAAAATAATTTCTAAATTTTAACAGCAGACATTAATAACCAATTTAGGAAATGTTCCAGAATAATAAAAAACATAATAATAAATTCATTCAACTAACAATAAACACATTAAATCAGAAACAATAGTACAGAAAAAGTTCATTTCCAAAGACAGGATATTTCATATGTAGGTAAGTGAAAGTAAAAAGGGAAGCGGCGTGGTCTAGTGGATAGAGCACTAGTCAACGGTTCTCCGAGTCCTGGGTTCGAATCCAGCCTATGGCAGAATGCTATTTATACTGTTATTTCAGCCGGAGAGCAACCTAGGGTATGGAGACCCTCCTAGAGCAGACCTAGCTTCTATAACGTGGGTATCCAAAATGGGGAAAACCTAGTGGCTGAGTTTTTTAAAAATAATAATAAGCACATTAGTTAATTTCATAAAACTTAGTAAATAAAAGTTAAAAACAAATTTATAATTACATAGCGTGCTATAAATATAAAAAATATCTTTTCCATACTTGTTTTTTTTTTTTTTTTGGACAAATAGCAGATTGAATGTGAAATGTTATCAACTACAGTAAACCCTCATTTTAATGAACTCCAAGGGACTAAAAAATTCTCTGTTCGTTATAAAAGAATTTGTTATATCCGAAAAATATATTGTATGTATATTATATGTCTGGGTCTTGAAATGTTTTCAATACAGCATTTGCTTTCAGGCACATGCTTATTTAGAAACTACAAAAGCAGTTAAAACTATGCACCATGTACATATATCTATCTTATTTCACATTTAACATAATACTTTAAGATTGACATAAACCATCATTCAAAATACAAAACTTAAAAAGGAACTTACAATGTCAATATCACAGCAATTCTTATAAAGTTGAAATAAAAAAAATTGTTTTTTTTTTTTTTTTGCACGTCTCAATGAAGATGCAATGGAGGGATCGATTTGATCTTTATTAGCGATAATCGTTGATAGAGGAGATTTTGATATTCCGTATTTTTCTGCAATTTTCGATTTCGACTCAATTTTTTTATCCACTTCTTGGAGAATCGCCAACCTTGTATTTAAATCAATGGATTTTCTCTTCACCTCCTAGGAAACTCGAATTAAAGCAAGTAATAAAAGCAATAAAAACAGAAAAACTAGCTGAAACTCTAGAAACCAGAAGCTGTCACAGACTGTGAATCACAGAATTGAGCTGAATAGAGGGAAGAGGTAAGGATTTGGACAGAAAGGCACAGCTCTTTACTGGGAATTAAGACGTATTGTATTTTTTTTCTTCTTTATTTTTCGTAATAACCGTACAAATTCAATTCTGAGGTCCACAAAAATTGTTCTTTAATGCGTTATAAGATAATATTTCATTATAAACGCAGAGAAAGCATAGTTTTCTATTCATTTTTCAAGGGACCGCAACGATAGTTCGTTATAAATGGGTGTTCGTTATAACCGTGTTCATTAAAAAGAGAGTTTACTGTATAAGGAAACATGTTTCAGAGAAATCATCTACTATTTAACATAGTAAACACAATGGTAATTAGTAATATTGTAATGAGGAATATAAGGTGACTCAGTGTTGCCACAGGTTATATTCTTCCATATATTACTCTATCTCTTTCAGTTCCTGCCAAAGAGTATTATATCCACATTTCATTCAAAACGGTACTATGTGTTTATTATATTTTTAATAAGTCATAGGAAAAGCTCAATAATTTGGAAACTAAGTTATTAACATAGTTAAAAATATGTTTAGATTTTAATGCAAAAATGATCAAGTAAAGTGGTTCGATAACAAATTAATGACATAATTTTGCGTTTCCTTTAAAATTTCCTAAAGTAGATATAGAACCTTTTAGATATCAGTTGTTAGGGGTTTTAAAGACCTTGCATACTCTAACTTGGGCAGAACATATTTAACTGATTTTCTTTTTAATACTCATTAACATATTTTCACCTCAATTTAAGACAAACAGGAGAGGCAATCCACCATGTCATTAACAAATTCTAACCAGGGAGGTAACGTTGAAATTCATTCAGTGAATCCAATGGGAATTATCCAATAGGCTTACCAAAACTATTCCAAAAATAAATGAAATGTTAAATTTATTCTATTATCCTGCCACCAAAAGAAGTCAAGCTCATTCTTAGACAGGCATTATTTCTATCTTCAGATTTCAGAGGTGAACATCCTCCTTGGCCATCACAAGTTTACCCTTCTAAACCTTTTTTAGGCATGTTAAATTTATATTTATTTTTAAAAATAAATCTGTAGCTAAAAAAAAAAAACTCACTAGAAAATGAAGAAAAGGATCATCGAACGCCCGTTCACAATTAGCCAGAATACCTAGGACCCTCATGAGACCAACCCTGTCCCTTTGCTTGGCAGCGTGGAGGGTATAGTACATGGCGATAATGCTCGCCACAGGGCTCTCTTGGACAAAGGTAAGGCAAGCATCTGGAGCAGGACCTGTAGACAGAATTAATTTATGATTTTTAAATTTTGGAAATTTACACCTAAACAACAATAAATAGTTGGAAAATAGCACAGAGCAATTTGCAAGTAAATAGCATTAAATGAATCTACCTGAAGGTACAACAATAAAATAAATCAATTTGTTACTTATATGAAATCATAAGATGGAACAAACATTCACAGAACAAAACAGAAGGGAAACGTTGCAAATTATTACACAATGGTTTATTATTTCAATATAACTATATCAGGATATAATAGTTTATATACCTGTTTAAAGGCAATTAACTAACATGAAAAGTGATAAATTAATCAAAGGATAGTGGCCAATCACCACTGCTAATTTCAAAATGTGATACCTCTCCTATTGCTTAACTAATTTCAATGATTCTTATTTTGTTTTGTATAGAATTTAATTATCTACCTAATAGCACTGACAAGTATTTTTTTGACTTGACCATATTTTTCTTTGTTTATCATGATTTACTGATTCTAAAACTCCATATATTTTCTGCTCTATATTAAAAAATAACTGAGCTATGGGCAAATAAATTGCCAATTTTTTTTTTCTTTTTCTTTGTTCGTCGCAATGTCCTGATTCTAAAACTATAAATATTTTTCTCTATCTCCAAAAATAACTGGGTTATGGGGGTATATATGGATACATTTGCAACATTCTTCTTCTTCTTTTTTTTTTTTTTTTTTTTTTTTTATTTTTTTATGATCAATTACAGTATCCTTATTAGAAAAATATAAAACAATTTCTGTATCTTCAAAAATAACTGAGTTTCATATTTTGAGGGAGAAGGGGGGAATTTTTTTGGTCATTTACAAAGGTTCATTATTGAAATTAATGAACTAAAAATACACTAGATATTTACCTGAATGCTCAATAATTGTGATGGCTGACTCCCTTTCATCTGGAGGAAGCTTTGCATTTAGAGCTCGCACCTGATCATCAACCATCAGGGACATCAGTGCAGGTAAGAATTTGCTAACAATCTGTGGGTCAAGCTTTGGCTCTTTGAACTCCTGCAAGCAATAATCAGTCATAGATAAGTAAGATTCAGATAGTAATATACATATCTAATATAAGCAAGTAATATTATAATATAAATAAATAATATTTGAATGCCTAATTCTATAAATTAATTTGAAAATATTAAAAATTTATTTGAGTTTATTTTTATATTTATTTAATGTCACTTGTATGCTACTGTGTCTAATCAGATGATGCTACAGTGGGAGTTCTACATTTTGCTTATCCAGGTTTAATCAGGACATACATAACCTAAAATAGAGTTGGCAGCATGTTTATACAGAAACCACTTTCATATAATTAAGCTGATCAAAATCACTAAAGCGGTTTGCAGGGAAATCCTAAAGGTGGATGAAATATCTGGAAATATTGATAAATCATTTTCATTTTAATAAAATGATTTTGGAAGAAATATAAAACCAGCCTATTTCTTTTCCACCTCAGAAATAACTTCCTTATAAACCCCCCGAAATAACTTCTTTCTTCCAGATAAGAAAATAAAAGAATAATGTGTGCAAGAATAAAGGGGTAAATGAAAATTACTTCCATTAAAAAAAAGTAGAACGCCGCAATGGAACTGCTGCAGTAGTTGAAATAAAATTTTTAATTGGTCAACACTCTAACATATTGTTCCATTTTCTTTTTTTTTTTTTTTTTTTTTTCAAAGGCGTTTATTTTCATGGAAATACTGATTAATGAGGTTAGATTATAAATATTAACTTTAAAATATCAATTATATTTAATAATTTAAATTGAATCCCTCGCCCCTAAAAAATGCATATTTTACATAAGTTTAATGGTCCATCTTTCAGTTCACAAACTCACGATAATTGTTTAAACGTTAAAATTGTTTAATTTAAGGACTGGTTTATTTTTTTGAAAACCTGGATTCAAAATGTTTCATTACTGCAATATTTTAATGAATATTTTATATATTTATAACATACCAATCTTATACCATCAATTAAACCACCAGATGCATGAGAAAATAAGAAAGATTTTTTAAAATTTTAAACCACAGTAATAAACTGAATCAACATACCTGTGAATTAATCATAACCCATGCACTAAGTCCAAGAGACAGCATCCTCAAAAGCAGTATCAATACAGTATTTTCCTGTAATAATGATAAAAATTACCAAGGATATAATAAGTATTCAAACATCACTTAAGCGTTTATTCTCATTAAACGAAAATATTCCTTTTTTATTAATACAGTTGGAATTTAATGTTTCCCATTGCCTAATCTCAATATTAAAGCTTTCTCTCTCTTGGGTGCATGAAATTTTAAAACTCAGTGATAACTGACGTCCAAAAATATGCTTCAATGAGCTATAGAACCCCCTAAACATAAACCCACAAATAAAGAACAAAAATACAATTGGTTACACCATTTATACGGTATATTAAGTCAAAAAAACAAACAGTCTATATTAGAAATAGAAGTCCCAGCTATTTTTCAGTTAGAGGTGAATAAAACAATAATACTGTTAACGAATCATATGGAGACAATAGATAAACATATACAATACTACCCACTATATTCGTTCATTCATAACAATAGACATAAACCTCAACCTTACCTATTATTAAATGCACCGTTTCCTGTCATAAAAATATTTGCACCATTGAGACTTTCCGGAAACAACAATATCAAATTAACATTTAACAATATATATTACCATTTTGAACCCAAAGAAAAATGTACTCTATGTAATCTCAACGAAAGAGAGGACTTATTCCATATTTTCATTCGATTTCCCATATACCTATTTACCTACCCATATATTTTTTTTTCTCTGGCGCGACAGGCCGTAAAGGCCCTTGGTCTCATAGTTTAATCTCCTGGAAGAATATACTCACGATTCACGATGAGATTTTATAGGGTAGGGTCATCACTCCTTAGGCCTATTTTTGTGAGTGGCCACCATTTGGCTAACGGGTCTCACATACCCGGGGAAGAGGCTGTGAGTGAATCCTCATTTATTTATATCCTTATAAAAGCCCCATCGGGACTGGGATTCGAACTCAGAACCTCTAGCATGAAGGACTAGCGCGCTAGCCACTCAGCCACGGGATCTCCACCCATATATTATTTAAAATAATATATTTATTGTATTTGAAACTATTATATAATTCATATATTGTCTTTGCGTTATTTCGTTAATAAGTTTTATTGTAATTTACTACTATTCAATGAACCTAGAGCTGATAATGTAGTGAATTAGTGTCTTGTTAACTCTTTTGTTGAAATATGTTTTGTATCTTATGTTTGTTATGTAGCCAGCTCTATTTGCAAGGGGATTTCCCCAAAGGCAAATAAAGTTATTCATTCATTCAACATCACTTAAAAAGCAAATAGTACTACAAAATTAATAAGGCCCAAATGGTAAAAATTTTACCCTAGGCAGGTTCTCAATGTTGATAAGATGCTGCAGGATCTTCATAGCTGATGTTGCGAGAAAATTTATGGCATAAGGGTCACACAAAGTCATCGATAGGTCACCTAATACAGTCTCTTGGCCTCTTTTGATACCATCCAAGAAACCCTGAAATATAAAAAATAATTATAACTCTCAACTTAATCAACATTTGGTATTTTTGAGAGGAAAAATTTTATTTTCAAGCTATGCTGTCAAAATAAATGCATGGGTGTTATTACATACACAGAATATTAGTTAATATTACATAAAATTAAAAAAATGATCCTTTAACAAATCAGATTTGAGCTCATATCACTTCTTATTCAATATGCTGGGATAAAACCCAATTATGATAGTCTAATCAGACATTTAATCACATAACTAATAATAAATATGTTACCTGCAATTCTCTGGACCTTTTCACATCTACATTCTTCTCTCTAATACAAGCATCTAGACACCATGTAAACTTATGGCAAGGATCAACAGAAATGATATCCTGTAAAATTAAATAAGTTAGAATCTTACATAAGTTTATTGTAATAAATTTAAAAAATCTTGTGCATGCAAACACGCGACTTTCACTTACCTCCGTTATTTATATCAATCTAAGAATTTTTAAACAAATTCAAAAATGTAAATAAATCTGAGTACCTAAGGGTACACTTTTCTGATGCTGTTACAAACTATTCAAAAATGTCATGAATTGAAAATGATGAAAGTTCCATCTCCAAAGTTAAGGAATTTTGCAGTTTTATGCAATTAATGTATATTTTCTTCAAGAAGTTTTGGGAAAGATTAACAACACAAAAATGTATTATAGCAGAAGATACATACAAGTAATTGAGGTAGTAACAATTTATGTTTCACACTAAATTTAACATCCAGATATAACAGAAAACAACTTATGATCAAGAAAGCTCTAATAGTTCAATAAAAACTGATTCTATAGAAAATTTTAGGATGAAATTATTGTGTTTTGAAATTTTAAATTATAAATCAATGAATAAAAATAAGTAAAAATAAGATTATCAATTTTTTTTAAAATACATATATATAGCACAAGCATTACTCATAAATACCAATAACCTTATGAAAAATTATAACATTACCTGTACTTCAAGATCATGTAATGCCATTAGTAACTCTGCTCTAAGTGTACAATAATGAACATTTCGAGTTCGTATGAACAATGTCCTTAAGAACTGGAGGACCATATCATAAAGCTTGACGCTAGATCCTATCATATGGGCCAGTTTTTGTACGACTTCTCCCTGTCTCCTCACCTGTTTTGGTTTTAATATTAATTATTTACATCTTATTTCTTGCTTAAAATTATAGGAAAAAAAGTTTCATTTAAATTTGTTAATTAAAAGGAGTTATAAAAAATAAATAAAGTAACAAACTCTAGTTCAACCAAAATCAGATTTAAAAAGTCTCGATCGGCCCAAATACTGTATAACATTAGACTAATAGTATTAATATAATAGTATTAGAAATGAAGAATGAAGTCAATTTAATCATTTGTGAACTTAAAATAAAAAAAAAAAAACATTGTTAAGAGAAAAGAACCCATGGGAAAAACTGCATATCAGTGAAAAGAAGATGAAAGTATCGCAAAAAGAAGCAATTTATAGGAGTCCATTTTAAACAGTTACAGGCATGATTAGGATAAGCTAATGTACTTTTGTACAAAAGAAAAAAAAAAAAAAAAAAAAAACAATGGAATGGAAGGATTTTGATGAGGAAATTTACAATGTATAGAATGTAAAGTGTAAATTATGCAGCATGATAAGGAATGAAGGATTTGAATGACTAAAGTATTGTCTAAACTTTACTAGAAAAAAAGAAGAGAATAAAACGGACTAAAATTGATACCAGAGACTTTAACAGGCAATAATAATATTATATATTTTTGATATATAAATATAACTATGCTGATTATGTTTACAACAACAAGCCTAAAACAAGAAAAATATGTTTGCTATTGTAAATATTTTGATAATACATTTTATAAATTACAAAAAAACAATACCTTAGGTGAAGGAGTAAAGAAGAGATTAGTCAAATTTTGATGATCAAAAAGAATATTTTCTTTTTCTTTGCAATATTGAGTTAAGAGTGGAGAAACTTCATCACCAAATAATGACTGGTTATCCTTCCATATCTGACGTTTTACCTCAGTATCAGTATCATTATAGAGCTCCTTTTCTCGTACCTAAAATGTTTATCAATAATTAATTGTCCATAACTCAAAAAGCTATAGCTCTAAATACATACAAAAACAATTTGCCTTTAAATGACTAATTTTTTTTTTTTATAACTTTTCATTGGATGATAAATGAAACATGTACAAAAATAAATGTTATTTTCATACAGTTGTAATGTTATCATTGCTACATTACCAGCACCCTAAGGTATTTGTCATCAATATGTGGGATGTTCCTCAGAATACACATCACGATTGGGCGTAGTGCTTTCAAGCGAACTAAAGGAAAACTTTTGACAATAACTCCTTTAGAGTCTTATCCCTCTCACGCCCTTCTTTCTGACCTAGCTCATTGATATGAGTCACTAGATTGTCCCGCAGCTCCTACACACAAAACATCAAGTTAACATCTGTAACTAGAGAATCAATTAGATAATGAATCACTGCTAAAAACTTATATCAAGATAGCACCACTTACTATCTAAAGAGAGCAAATTAGAAATGGTAAAATTAATTAAAATTAATGCAACAAAATTAATGTAAACTTTGAAATAGTTTTACAATAGCATTTGTAATACAACATACACTGTCTTTGAACCTTTTAAAAAAAATGTTAATAACATACTACGAAAATAAAAAAAATTCACCTCCAAAACTGAAGTATGAAAATCAAGCCTTCTAAGCCCATGAAGGTCCAGCAGAGGAAGCATCTGCCGCAGGGATGGAAGAAGGATTCCATTTTCCAACTGCAAAATTATAATTATTTTTATTTTCCTCAAATAAAACCAAACATAATATTTTAAAAACAGAAAATGTTATAGGGGTACAAAATATTAAAAATCATGATTCACAATGTTACACAAACAATAAAGTCACTTTTCAATATTTCATTAAATCAATTTAATTCTACAAAATATTGAGCAAAAAATGTACAAACTATAATAAAATTACATTTAAAAAAATGTTCATAAGCAAATAATACATTGTATATAATAATGTTTTATTATTTAATCATGCATTATTATTTATTATTAAGCACATTATTTATGCAGAGTTATATCTTTTAAGCCAAAAATATTTTCAAAACATAGAAATGGAAAATAAATTGACACCTGATGATAAAATTTTTGTTTATTATTATTATTATTATTGCTCATCATAAATATGGGGGGTCAAATATTAATTTAAAATCTGACCTGAAATTCTTCTATAGCTTTTAGGGGATCAGTACAACTGGTTAAAGCTTCTCTAAGAGCGTTCTGACCAGGGACTCCTATTTCTTCAAGCCCTGTTCCTTGCATTTTTTTCAGCTGTCAAATATCTATCACAGACGATTCCAAACACAACTGCTCCATACTTTTACCACAATCAGAAACCCAAAGAACGCCGACAACCGGTATACCAATAACAAGACACCCTAAACGATAACATATAACCTTAACTTGAGAAAATAAAGTAAATAAACAACGAGAAGTACAAGATTTAATCGATATATTTCGTTCAACAAATAGTACCCGTCAGCAAACAACATGAACATGTACGACGTCATCACACCAAGCGTAACCCAAGTTACTCTAAATACGTGATAATAATGTTATAACATACTCAACTAAAAGTTTATATATTTACAATATAATATAAAAATAACTTCATTCAGAGGCTAGGTGATTTTAGAATAAGAAACATGTCCAATAAAAACACACTATGTGTCTCGCCAAGAAAACAAAACATGTTTTGGAAGATAATTGTAGTGAATAAAATAGAGAATAAAACATGGTTTTAAAAATTAAATTATGCAATCATCAATTCTTACATCTTATTCACTCAAACGATCTAGAAAACTGTTCCCAAATTCAGACACTTAAAACGATTGATGGCTTTATTAATAGATATTATCGTTTTAGAAAGACTTAACTCCAAAATACTAAATATATAATCAAAGCTTCAACAAAATCTCTTTAACGACAGCAGGGCTAATTGAATTTAAGTGGTACGGTGTTTTAAATATGAAAGCGTTTTCATATCCCTTAAATATGGAGAATTTCTAAGCATCAGCTCCGGGTCCTGGGTTCGAATCCCGGCTGTGGCGGAATATTATTTATTCTGTTAATTCAGTCGGGGGGCGACCCTAGGGTATGGAGACCCTCCTGGGGCAGACCCAGCCTCTATAAAGTGGGTACCCAAATTAATTGGGGAAAAACCTGGCGGCTGAGCGCGATTAAGGCCTAATCACCTCATTGCACTGCCGTTGGCCTAGAAACAGTACGAATCTCTATATGTACTGAGCCCAAGACCCTTCATGGGTTGTAGTGGTACAGGTTTTTTTTTTTTAGGATGTTATTTAACATTAAGATCTTGGTTAGAAAGTTCTTCCAAAACTATATCAACAACAGCTTATATATTATAAATTTATTTAAATAGGAGCTTCAACCTGAGTTGCTATCTTCTCTAACTAATGATACAGCTTTTCTTTATACGTCACTTCTGCAGCTTCGAATCTTTTATACTTTCCTGCATTGTACTTCACTAATTCGCTCACTTAACCACTGTTTCTTTTATTTCGAACTTTTGCACACCGTGAATTTCCCATTAAAGCGATCATTTTAATTTCATAAAAATAAATTCTCCTGTAATTAACGACTCATCTTTAAGAACAACTGTGGAATGCCCCCCTATGTGACAATGAGGTCCGCTCACACAGTCACCGGAAATATCATAACAGACAATGTCAATAATCCTGGAAACAAATTTATTTATTGCCTATTAAATTTAAAAGTTTCTAATATGGGCGATTCGTTGTAAAATTACGTAAATTTTAAGCTTTTTTAACGAGTTTTATTGGACCAGCGAGAGATACTTTAAAATTTTATTGTTTCAGGGATTGTCACAATTTCAAATGTGGTTGAGAATGAAAAAAAAAAATCTTCTTGAAATAAGAGTGGGACCTCAAATCTTGATGAATTAAAATGTTTACAGATGACTCCCACATTAAAATACATTGTTCTTATGAAAAAAAACCCTAATTTTTTTTTTTTTTTCGGCTGGTGTTGATGTAGAGAATCCATTTATCGTCACCAGTAACAACTCGTTTTAAAAATGGATCCTCCACATTTTTTTTCAGCAGCAAATCACAACATCAATAAGGTTCCTTTCACTGAGCTCATGGGGAACCCAGACGTACTCGATTTGCAGGCTCTCAACTCCGCAGCTATCTCACGTACTATTAATCTACAGAATAGTTACCACCGTTAGCGATCGATTAATGGATTAATTGCGATGATCATAATATCCTCGATGTCAAGTGTTGGACTCCTGCCAGCCCGTGGTTGGTCTTCCAAATAGAAATCTCCTGATCTAAACCGCGAAAACCACTTCTGAAACGTGCTATCAGCAATTCAATTTATTCCATACAGGGCACGAATCTTTCTTGCAGTTTGGGCTACGTTTTTCCTTTTTTTAAAAAAGAGCAGCATAATATACTAAAAATAAACTGAATCCTCACTCCTGTTGGTTTGCAATAAACTACACTACTGAGTCTTAATAAAGACGTATTCAGTGTGTAAAAATAGTTAATTCCAAGAGGATGAAAGGCATATAAATAAACATTAGCTTTGTGATTAATTTTTAGTGGAAAAAATAAAAGCTAAATTTTATTTTTAAAATCTCTACGAACTTTTCGGACAACCCAATATATCCAGCATTTGAGGGCACATACCATTCTGATTTCTTTCTCTGCAAAACCATCAGAATAAATTCTCCACTAGGTTGCTTGGCTTTCTATGTGCAGGGTCTGATAGTCAACAATCCTATCATCTCTAGCTACATCTCTTCTATCATACAGCAGCTTAGAGATTCATATCATAGTACACTGGTTTGCAGTTACCCACTTGCAGTACTCCAATGT
Organism: Piezodorus guildinii; assembly: GCA_023052935.1. NCBI lineage: Eukaryota > Metazoa > Arthropoda > Insecta > Hemiptera > Pentatomidae > Piezodorus > Piezodorus guildinii. The sequence continues at coordinate 132,928,435 of CM041293.1, read as the reverse complement.
TTAGACTCTTACACCATTTTGTATATCTCTTATTATCTTAATTTAGACAACAGTATTAATCTTCAACTGAGAAAAAATTATTAGTGAATTTAAAAAATCTGGTGCAAGCAACACATATTCATGATATACATATACATGATCTTCATTGTTAAAATCAATTCAAGAACTTTTAATAAAGTTAGTGTTGAAAGTTTTAAGAGTTACAGTGAGTTTCGATGGAAACATAAGTTGTAGATTAAATAATATAATAATAGACATTGTTATGTTCAACAATCACTTAGGTTTATGCCCTATTCATCAGTTTACATTCCTTCCACAACCTTATACATAAGATAACATTTTTTCTCAAATCTTTAGCGGAGTATCAACAAGATGGCCGCACCTACAGTTCTATATTCATATCGCTCTGTATTTGTTACCTTGCCATTTCTGTTTTATCGAGTAAACAGTCCTCAAACTTTGTGAACAGTGACTTAGTGAACAATTAAACACTTAATAAACCACAACTGGAGAGACAGGTGAGTGCAGTTAATTTTTATAAGCACGTAATAGACTGGTGTTCGCTAGAGCCTGGAAGTAGTGCTACGAGGCTACTTTCGGCACCTGCCGAGAGGCTACTAATTCCTTCTGCCCAGCTATTGTTTACAAGGTCTCGGCCAGCACTTTGTCATTTCCCAATTCGTAACCGAGACATTATTCATATCTGGTTTAATTTTTATGATATCAAGACTTTATTTCCTTAAAGTTATTATTTCCAACTATTTTATTTCTTTAACTACAAGGGGTGTCAGACCTACAAGATCTTAAAGTCAAGACTGCAGGTAGCACCTCGTCAAGACGTAGTCCCTAGACCGCTAAGGAAACCCTCTAGAACCGTCAACTCAGGGGTCTCATATACCCAAATGCTGGAAGAAGCTGAGACACAACAATCTCTCGCCCAACCGCTGACTCAACCTCAACCCCTGAATACCAACATCTACATAACCCTTCCACACAACCTAGGACCAATACCCAAAAGTCCAGCCCACACCGAATTTCCTATATTCCTCCTCCTACCACCTCTACTGATTTAACTACCACCATGAATACATTCCTGACTGAGCTCAAATCCCTTATTACCCCTCTCATCTCCTTGTTAACAAACTTAGTATCCAACCTGATCCAAGTTCCCAGAAATCCATAAATGACACAAAAAAAGTCCTTTTCCATTCTCCTTTGGAATGCGAATGGTGTTCGAAATCACGTTAACGAACTAACTACATTACTACATGACAAACATATTGACATAGCCCTTATAACCGAATCACGACTGACCAACAAACGATTATTCAACATCCCTGACTACCAAATATACAGAACAGACCATCCCGATGGAACAGCTCATGCCGGCACTGCGGTCATCATCCATAGCTCCCTCTCCCACCACTCATTTCCCCTACCAGTTCATGATTTTCTTCAAACCACTGCTATAAAAATACAAACCAATCATTTTCCTTTAACAGTGGTAGCAGCATATTCCCCACCTAAAAAACCGATTTCCGCAATCCAATTCAATTCCCTCCTAAATTCTCTGGACCATCATTTCCTTATAGGTGCAGACTTAAATGCAAAACACCAGCAGTGGGGGGGGGTAGAACTACAAATTCTCGCGGGCGAACCCTGCAGTCTGCACTCTGTTCCACCCATAGTAACATCTTCTCTCCCAACTCTCCCACCTATTGGCCCACCGATCCTAGCCGTAATCCCGACCTACTAGATTTCTTCATCCACAAAGGCCTAGGACCGCTAAATCATTCTGTCTCCCGGCTCGATGACCTATCCTCAGATCACAGCCCTCTTATCCTAACTCTTTCATTATCACCTATACTAAAACTCCCTCCACCGTCATTCCTAAGAGGCCCAGTTAACTGGACCCTCTTCCGTGAAACCATAACCGATGCAATAGACCTCAGAGTATCCCTCAAAACTCCTCAAGAACTAGACGATGCTGTTAATTCCTTCACCACCCTGATCCAACAAGCAGCCTGGAGTGCATCTTCACCTACCCCTTCCCCTCTTCACTACAAGAAGAATCCTATACCCCAAGACCTCCTAGATCTAATCCACACTAAGCGATGCTCCAGAATCCTCTGGCAGAGAACCAGGCACCCAGACGATCGGAAATCCTACAACTATTATACCAAGTTAGTTAAACAGAAATTAGATTCCTTTAGATCCAACTCCTACAATTCCTACCTCTCCTCACTATCCGTAACCAACAATTCTCTCTGGAGAATAACCAAAAAAGTACTTAAACATCATACCATCACACATCCTCTCCGACGAGCTGATGGTTCCTGGGCTTCGTCAGAGGAGACTAGAGCAGAAGAATTTGCCCAGTACCTCTCTAACATATTCACTCCCCATCCCAACCACAATTCCACTCATACTGATAGCGTAGAAGAATTTCTCTCTTCACCAATACCTCTCTCTCTACCTCCTAAAGCTGTTAACCCCTCTGAGGTCAAATTCCTTATAAATAAACTAAAACCTCGTAAATCTCCTGGCCATGACCTCCTCAGCTCCAAGATCATTCGACAAATACCTCAAAAAGCAATTATATTCCTTACTTACCTGTATAATTGTATCCTCCGCATAGCCCACTTTCCTCTGTTGTGGAAACACTCCATTATTATCCTCTTTCTTAAACCTGGTAAACCTCCCAACAACGCCTCATCCTACAGACCAATCAGCCTCCTCCCTATCCTTTCAAAAATTTTTGAAAAAATCCTACTGAAGCGTATCCTACAGTTAATTGAAATTCCTTCCCACCAGTTCGGATTCCGCTCTGGGCACTCCACTGTACAGCAAGGTCTAAGAGTGGTTGACCATTTATCCTCTGCACTTGAAAACAAGCAGTACTGCACTGGTGCCTTTCTGGACATTGCTCAGCCATTCGACCGGGTCTGGCACGATGGCTTGCTTTTCAAACTAAAATCCGTATTATCCCAATCCCTATATCTAATCCTAAGATCCTATCTCTCTAACCGTTCCTTCAGAGTCCGCTGCGGTTCAGAGTTCTCCACCTGTTACCCAATCGAGGCCGGCGTACTTCAAGGAAGCGTCCTAGGTCCTGTCCTCTATATCTTATTTACAGCTTATATACCTTTAGATCCTGATACCTTCCTAGCATCTTTTGCCGATGATACTGCCATTCTATCAACCCATTCAGACCCAGAACTAGCATCTTTCCATCTCCAAAGACACCTCTCCTTGATTGAACATTGGTGCGACAATTGGCGCATCAAAGTCAATCAATCCAAAAGTAAGCACGTCACCTTCACCCTCCGACGTAAATCCTGTCCACAAGTTCATTTCAACTCTATACCACTTCCCTGTTCCGACACAGTCCGGTATTTGGGTTTCCTACTAAAGACTGACCTGGAACCCACATACTCGACTTAAAAGACAAGAGCTCAACAGAAGATATGGACAGTTATATAGACTACTGAACAGAACATCACAACTTTCCGTTGGAAACAAACTATTAATTTACAAGATAATTCTCAAACCTATGTGGACTTACGGAATTGAACTATGGGGTACTACTAAATTTTCGAACATCAAACGTATCCAATCCTTTCAGTCCAAAGTCCTTAGAACAATAGTCAATGCTCCCTATTATGTTACAAAAAAGACCTTACACCATGACCTCAAGATCCCTTATGTCCTTGATCAGATCCCATCCAAATTCTCAACTTTCCACCAGAAACTTACACTTCTTCCTAATCCCCTGGCACAATCTCTATCAAGTACCAACCATCCTTACAACCCTCCTCGTAGGTTGAGGCGGCAGTGGCCGAGAGATCTCTTATAGATACGCAACTGGAGTGCTGGCAATGACCAAATTCTCCACTCATGCCTGAGAGTGTGTGGCTCTAGCGCCCTCACTCAGTCTCCACTGACTAGATTGGTGACGCGGCTGACTGAGAGGCGCTGGGATCTCCTAACATTGTGCCTCAGCATCCATTTCTGGATGCAGAGGTTCGATTCGGAGTTCCCAGGGGCAGTATGTAAATATTGTATATAGGTATGAATGTGGCCATATTTTCTTTTATTTCATTTTATTTATTTATTATTTTTTTATTTATTTATTTTTTTTTTCATTTGTTATTGAGGTATTTTATTTTTTGTTTGTTTTACTTTGTACATATGGAATGAATGACTTATTTTATCTCTAATATTTATTGCCCAAGATAGTGGCAGATTGTATTACTTCTCAATAAAGCAATATTTTCAAAAAAAAAAAAAAAAAATTTATTTCTTTATTTATTGTGTATTTCTTTTATTTATTTACTTTTTTCTATATATAAATCAGATATGTTTCTTTTAATTATGTTTTTATATGTATATAATGTAGATAGTTTAGTTTTAAAATTTTTTAAGTAAATTTTCTGTTTATTAGCTATTGTAGGTATATATATATATTTTTTTTCTCTTCTCTTCTCTTATATTAGTGATTATGGACCCAGATATGATTACATCGTGTGATGACTCGGACGAAGAGACACCATTTTCAGAAATTAGTGAATCTGATTCCCAATATTTAAAGCGCCGATCACTTCAGAAAAGAAACCGCCACTCAAACTCAGGATCACGAAAGAGATTCGCCGACCAAAAAGAAAAATAAACAGGCCAAGATAAAACAATCACCTAAAGAAATTATATCTCCTCCTAAAACTCGCAGTACGACTGCAGCCAACAATATTGAAACAATTATACCGTCAGCCGCTACATTAACGAGTGCCGCCCCATCAACATCCACCGCTCAGTCTACAGCCAAAAATGTCAACGAAGTTCCGAGCCAAGGGTTTACAAATCCAGAACCACCTCCTATATTTGTCTCTAAAATCAGCGATTTAATGTCCTTCGGTCGAGAAATGGCAAAGTTGATCGGACAGTCTAATTTTCGTTGCTTTTCGAGACAGAGTGACATAAAAATCAACACCACCAGCAAAGAAAGTTATAAAAAGCTCATCAATTATTTAAGTACAAACAATTATGACTTCCATTGTTTCCAATTAAAAGAAGAAAAATCATATCGAGTGGTTTTAAGAGGACTCCACTCAACCACACCTACAGAAGCCATTAAAAGCGACCTGGAAGAAATTGGACATGTTAGAAAGGTTTCACTTGTCGTACATCCAGAAGAAAAATATACGCTTCCACTATTTTTCGTTGATCTAAAACCGGCCAAAAACAAATCGGAAATTTTTAATATCACTAGATTAGTCTACTCAACAGTCCGTTTCGAAGAACCAAGGAAGCAAACCAGCGTTGTTCAATGCACAAAGTGTCAAAACTTGGGACACACAAAGACACACTACTTTCACCCGGCAAGGTACGTTAAATGCGCTGGTCCCCATGCCTCTGAAACCTGCCCGAAGCCTCGAACTGAGACAGCAATGTGCTCTTTGCGGCGAAGCCCATCCGGCGAGCTACAGGGGCTGCACTGTTTACAAAAATCTACTTCGGCAACGATCTCAAAATACACCGGGATTAAGAATAGAACAGAAGACATGCACTCAGGTACCTGCACTAAATAATTTGACTGATTTCCCAAGATTTAAGCCACCGCCTCTTATCATCGCGCAATCGCAGCCTCTACCTCTACCTTCTACCTCTACCGTCAGCGATGTTAAAGATGACTTCAGGAAATCATTGTCCGAGACCGCCACCTTTAAGAAGCAGCAACCTAGACGTCAGGCGCCTCCAACCTCCCACACCAAGCCTTCTGCATCCCATCCACATCCACAAACTCCACTTCGGCCAATTCCTTCCCACCACCAATCCCTGCGGGTAAAACTACCTCTTGAACAACCTCAGAAAATCACACCCCGTCCTATTGTTCAGCCAAGCCAGCCGAAACCCTTACCTGAAGTTTCACAGAGGACTGAACATCCTCGTACCCCGCGCCTAATCCAGTCTCCTGTCAATACCCCTGACCACATAACTTATTCTTCTCATATTCCTTATCCACACCCTTTTCCCAACCAAGATCTATCTAGCATATATACTATCCTGAACCCCTTTCTCTCAGATCTTGCAGAAACCATTAAACCTCTTGTCACCCTTCTCACTAGACTCCTTTCCGAAATACCATTTAATCTCCCACGATGAATGTAAAGCCCTTAACTATAGTATTGTGGAATGCTAATGGCCTACATAACCACCGTGACGAACTCGACGTATTTCTACATGACAAACAGATAGACGTAGCATTACTGACTGAAACCCACTTCACTAAACGATCAAAGTTTTACATACGTGTTACATACGTGAACAAAGTTTTACATTTTACATCACTTATAGATCAGAACACCCTGACAATACTGCCCATGCCGGATCATGCATCCCAATCCATAAATCCCTATCCCATTCCCTTATTCCTTCTACTCCAACTGACACCATACAATCAACCTCTATAATCATTTCAACTCGTCCTTTCCATGTTAACCTTTCAGTATACTGTCCTCCCAATAAACCTCTTTCCTATAAGCTACTCGATCACTAGGACCGCGCTTCATTGCTGGAGGAGACTATAACGCCAAACACCAGCGATGGGGTTGTCGAACATCCAATCCCCCTGGAGCACATATCCTCTCAAGCGTCTCAATATCCAACTGTTATACTATCCTCTCGCCCATGAACCCCACTTACTGGCCTACATCTCTCCGAAAACGTCCTGATATCCTCGATATATTTGTCTCTTCTCAGATATCCTTCTCCCAAACTATGATCGAAGCCCTGAATGACCTTCCATCAGATCACAGTCCAGTTCTGCTATCCTTGCTTTCGAGCTTTGTTCCTAAACCCCCAATCAGCTCATTAATTACAGGACGAGTGGACTGGGACGGATTCTGATGCGACTTGGAGAATACATTGGACCTAAAAATTCCCCTCAAGACTAGACATGACATTGATAAAGCTGTAGGAATACTGACAGACTCAATAACTAACAGTATAAAAGATAACACTTCATCCACATTCAACATCAATACTACTCAAAAGACTGTACTGCCACAGCACATTCGTATCTTATTAAGAGAAAAACGCAGAGCAAGATCGAAGTGGCATAGGACAAGATATCCTTCAGATAAAACTAATTATACAAAATTGACCAACAAACTAAAATCAGAACTCAGGAAATTCAAAACTCAAACTTTACTTAACATGACTGAAAACCTCACAACCACTGATAACCTACTGTGGACGACCACTAAAAAACTCCTAAAGTTCAAAGATTTTAATCATCCCCCCCTAAATGAATCACAATCCTGGTCAAGATCAGACGAAGAAAAATCCCGGACGTTCGCAGAACATCTCTCTAAAATATATAACCCTCATCCTGATATCCTTAATCCTCATCACCTCGAATGTATTGAAGCAGAACTGAATATTCCTCTCCAAATGAATCTTTCTCCTAAAGCGTTCCATCCATCCGAAATATCGAACATCATCCAGAGTTTACCATCCTGTAAAGCCCCTGGACATGACCTCATAACTTCCCGTATCCAAAAACTACTTCCTCGAAAAGCCATCCTATATCCTTCCTGGAAATTATCCATCATTAAAATGATCCCCAAACCCAAAAAGCCTCCAGAATACTCTTCTCCTCCTACCGCCCCATCTCTCTCATATGCATCATGGGTAAAATCCTTGAAAAACTTCTGCTTAAACGCATATATCCCATCCTTGATTCCAATAACATTATCCCAGATCATCAGTTTGGTTTCCGAACATCCCACTCCACTATCCAGCAATGCCAGCGTGTGGTGGACATTGTCTCCTATTCATTGGAGCGCGGATTGTACTGCACAGGAGCCTTCCTCGATGTAGAACAGGCCTTTGACCGAGTGTGGCACCCGGGACTGCTTGACAAACTCCATAAATTACTTCCACCCACATACTTCCTTATTATCCAGTCCTATCTCACAGACAGGTCCTTCTAAGTAAATCATAACCGTTCCTGTTCATCCCTTTTTAATCAGTATGCAGGTGTTCCTCAAGGCAGTATTCTAGGACCTATCCTTTACACAGTTTATACAGCTGATATCCCATCCCATCCTAGCACTTTCCTTTCTACCTATGCTGATGACACATGTGTGTTATCAGTCAACAACGATCCAACTATTGCCTCCCAAACTCTTCAATCACACATCAATGACCTTGAAGTATGGTGTCAGAACTGGAGAATAAAAATAAATTCCAATAAATCCCACCAGATCACCTTTACCCTTCGTCGTAAACCTATGACATCCTGTCCAACAGTATCCTTCAATAACACTCCTCTTGTCCCGGTTGAACAGATCCGATACCTAGGACTGCACTTGGACAAACATCTTACTTGGAACCCTCATACAAGACTGAAAAGGCAAGAAACTGCCCGACGTTTTCGACTACTTTAACACTAACTAGACAAACGCTCTAACCTTCCACTTAAGTACAAAAGGCTCATCTATATGACTATCATCAGACCGATATGGACCATGTAGAGATTTGGGGCTCTACTAAACCATCAAATTCTTCCCGTCTCCAATCCTTGCAATCAAAAATCCCCAACGCTCCTTATTTTGTGACAAATAAACTCATCCATAAAGACCTTAATGTTCCCTATGTTGCTGACTTGGCGCGAACCAGGTACCACTCCTTTCATGACAAACTCCATTCCCACTCTAATCCACTTGTTTCAATCCTTGCTTTCTCCACAATCCCTGATAATCCTCATAATCCGCTCTGAAAAGAAGATGGCCACGAGACCTTCTAGTTTAACATAGTCTTTGGAGAGCTGCCAATGGGTAGTATCACCATATGTGAATCCATGACATTTGTATCTTGCTTAAACATCATTATGTTTTATGTGTTTCAAGCAAGAAAAGTCTTGCCATATTAACAAATGACTTAATAACTTGATGTTTAGTAGAAATAATAGCAATCTTATTTACTAGATGTATATCATTATACAGTTGTAAATATCAATTAATCTATTAAAAAAAAAAAATCTCTAGCTTTCCAATGGAATAATATACATCTATATAACAATTCTGTTATTTGAAAAAAAATTACCTAAAAAATACTTTTCCCCTTTAGTTGGTTATCAAATTCATTCAACTCACGAGTTTTTTTATCAATGCTGATAAGATGATATGTATATTTTTATCGAATCAACAAAATTAAAAATACTTTAGAGAAATAAAATTTGGTATTTTAGCATTGTCAGAGTAGTCAGAATGAAATCTACATGCTATTAAACTCACTAAGCTCATCAAACTTTACATCGAAATATAGTGATATAATTTAATCAAAATCCAAGGTATTACATTAAATACCATCCATTATAGATCGATAAACAAGAACCTATATATTACATTAAAATCCTAAAATTTGTTCTAAACCTGTATCAACAATAATTTAATTTTATAATCTCGATCCATTAAATTGTTATTATTTCTACTAACCATCAAGTTGCTAAGTCATTTGTTAATATGGCAAGACTTTTCTTGCTTGAAACACATAAAACATTATGATGTTTAAACAAATATTTTATTATAATTTTAGATTTCACGAATTACCAATAAATGCACATTATAACATTTTTAAGTTAAAATAAAATATTAATTGCGAAAACTTGAAAAAAAAAAAAATTTGATCACTGACAATTTTTATCGGATCCACATAAAAAAATATATTGACCCAATCGAATCACCATAAATCGTGTCAAAATTTTTTAATTTAATTAATAAAAATGAATGTATATTAAGGTGAAGCTGTTACTCTGATTTGAAGTAAGTAAATAATAACTATCATAGATATTGTGTATATCTAAAGGTTCCAGAATTTTCATGATCACAATACTTTCCCTTACTATATATTTCATATATAGGTAAGTGAAAGTAAAAAAAGAAAAGAGATTACTTATATCTTTTTAACCTCATCAGATCTCAGTAACAAATTAATCAAATGGAATTCTTATTATTACCCTTTTAGCTTCTCAAATCAAGCTGATAACCTTTTCTTTTTCTACGAAGAAATAACAGCACACCCCTCACCTTCAGATGGAAAGGTACCCATAGGAAGACAAAGTACTATTGTCAACAAATCCTATTACGGATATAAAATAGATTCATTTCATTAAAACTAAACCATGAATTAACAAAACAAATTTTAGGGTTAGAATATAGTAGAACATAATTTACAAGCACAATCTGAGAGAATATTTATTAATCATCATATTCCAATATTAAGTTTTCATTTGACAGATCTTAAACATGTATAAAAGAACATACATATGCCTGGAGAAGAAATACAAGACAAATATACTTCCTTAAGGGGTGAAGGAAATAATTAATAAAATTTAAACTGCTTAATTTAAAACTTAATTTATTATTTTTTGTTTGTTTTTGGTTATAAACCATTTAAATAGTACAAAAACTTTAACAACTAACACTTTTTTGTCAATTTTACAAATGATGCTTTCACAAAGACAGCAGGTATTTATTTACATTCTATTGAAATAAAATGGTTTTGAAATTAACTTTATATGTAACTTTTCCAGCTTGCTCTCATGTTTACAGTGTTTTAATTAATATTTTAATGTTGACAAAAACAAGTATTACTAACTTCTCTCCACCCATCAGTCTATCGCTGTTTACCATTTCATAAGATGAAAACTCCTCATTTTTCAGCTACCAAACTAAGGCTTTATCATGTGTGAATTAGTACTTATTTATTGAAAGAAAAAAAAAAATGATATGTTATATACCTTAAAATTAGAAAATTCCAAAGGTAATAAAATGTTTCAGATATTATGGGGAACAAGAAAAAGTAATAATAAAAGGAAATAATCTATAGTAGGGAGTCGGGTATCTTTTATTATCAATATTATATAGTTATTGCTGTTTTGATGAGGCACAGATGGAAAAGTATGGACATAAATAAAATACAATTCAACAGACATGAGATGATCCAATAGATATGGATCAACAGAAAAGGTAGCGGTTGACGATAAACAAAGTATGGTGCCCCTACAGAGCATCAACCGAAGGGCTACCTAGGAAGCGAGCACATGTCACAGGCTGAAAGATGGGGCAAATTGAGGAAAGTACAGTGGGGGCAGGTCCATTCCTGCTGGGGCTGGTTGCCATGGTGAGCAGCAATCAGCGCGCTCACTGTAGCCCATTGGTCTGAGTGGGCCCACTCAGCAGCAGCATTTTGATCACGTTCTCTGATTGCTTTTATCAAAGGCTTCAGGTGATCCTGAAACAGATTAAGACATTTATTTCCTTTCACCATTATATATTCATTACATATTATTGAAGTAATAATACAAAGAAAATAAAAGGATTAATGTAGTTTAATTCACACATAAAGTGTATGTATAATGTAGTCCAAATAACATAATGCTTTCAATATCAATTGTTATATAACTTAGACCAAACATGTTATAAATTTCAAAATTAAAACAAATACTACCAAATGGATATTGGTTTAATTTAAAAATGAGCCTATGTAATTGACAAAAAAAAAAGTACATCCTCCTCTCTTAAAATTTGAGGGTTTATGTTTCAAAATATGTAGAGCCCAAATAATATATTTAAAAAATCTACCTGTCCACTGTACGAATTTATAAATACATAAAAATATTCTGTTAGTGCTATTTGATAAGAGAATCAAAGTTTCTACCAAAAAATCATTAGAATATAGCAATAGTGCAACCCAATGTCCAAGCTAGTTTATCATGAAATCACATTATAATATATTTTTATTTTATATTATAAAATAAAATATAATACAAAAAATAGGAAAACATTTCATTTTTAAAATACAATTTTTGGACTAATTGTAAAAAATACCTAATACTATGTAATTATCTGGCAAAGCTCAAGAGAAAAAGAATTCATAAAAATGAAGTCTAAAGATTAATTTTGTTATATTTTTTATAAATGGCTTAAACATAGCATAATAGCAAAAATGATTAAGAATAGGTATTAAAGACTTATTTTATCTAAGCACATGAAATACATAAAATACAAAAATATCAAAACCCAAAATATTGGTCTAATTTTGAATTAATAATAAAAACAAGTGATATTAAACTACAAAATATTTTATTATTCATTGTTTTGATGAACAAATGCTAAGTATCTAAGTTATGATTGTAAATGTTCATATTATAGAATTTTTGCAGATAATGTACATGGAGGATGACTAATAATTATCACAACTGATAAGAACTCAATGGCTGTTATACACCACCCACTGTGATAACGTGACCAACTTGAAAATAAAATTAAAAATACGAACGAATGGATCAAAATAATAGGAAATTATGTTTTTCAACATATCTTATACAAAGTTAAATTATTTTTAACTATGTACAGATTGTTACAAAAAATCAACATTATAATTAGTAATTTTTTTCTCCAATATTTATGTTATAAGAAATAGGTTTCAAAAATGATATTTTTCTAAAATCTCAAAGCTTTCCAATAGTATTTTAATACAATAACTGCTCTGTAAATATGGTTTCAAAAAGGAAAATTTATCTTTATATTTTAATTCAGACCATTTCCATTTAATTGGGAATGGACATACTGGGTTTAATAAAAAATTGATAGCCTTTTAACAAACAAAAAAATAAGTCAACCAAATCGATGATAAAACGTGGCACTTCCTTTAAGTTGATATTGGTGATAAAGTGTAGACGTACCATACTGCACACTCATACAGATGTAATCTTCTAATAAATTAAGTTATAAGTCTAAATTTTATATAAATAGTGTTTACCCTCATTGGAAGCATCTCCATTGTGGCTATATAAAGAAGGACGTGGAAATCACTAACAGCCAACAAAAACTGGTCAGAAGTGAACTGGCGCATATAAGATGAGAATGCACTGAAGTCTTGTATATGCTTGTCTAAAAGTCTAAAACATAGATAAAATAAAATAAATACTAAAAAGAAAAAAAAAATTAAGATATATACAATTTACATGGCAATCAATGCTCAACCTCATGTCAAGTTTTATTTTAAAGCAAATATTTTAGGCATACATACATATTTTTAAATATAAAGGAAATTTATATGACTAAATAAATAAGCAAACATGATTTAATTCTAATAAAAAATAAATCCAACTGTATGTATATCTGTAAAATAAATACTGTAATCTGCGTGTCTGTACATAAAAACTTGCTTTGGGATCACTTGTAGCTGGGTGGCTAGCGTAACAGCCTCCCATGCTAAAGGTCACGGGTTCAAACCCGCAGGTGGTTCCTAGGATTTTTTAATGGGAGTAAAAAATCCTTAGTTACGCCGTCCTTCGGAGGGGACGTTAAAAGGTAGTCCCGAGCCTGTGCGATGTCAGGTACTCGTTAAAGATCCCTATCCTAATAAAACCTGGATAGGCAAAATTTAGGACTCCCACTGTAGCATCGTCTGATTAGCCATAGTAGCATAAAGTGACGTTAAATAAATAAACAAACAAAACTTGCTTTTCTATTTTCTTTTACTTATGTCTAATTTCTTGATGATTGCACATGCCCTACATTTTTAGTAACAAATGACATACAGAGATAAACTACAAAATAAAGCATAACATAAATTAAAAAAATTTACTTACTAAATTAAAATAAAAGGATATGTGTATTTAAAATAACTACATCTAAAAAGATTTAATTACAATCATTCAAAATCAATTCAATTTAGTAGATTGCTGTTTTAATAAATTTAGAACCTAACCTTGTTAAAATAATTTTAATAATCCAATATTAAAATAACAAATATTTTTAATATGTAAAAACAATTAATTAATAAAATGTCTGGAAAACAAAAAATTGACTACCAACATGGCTTTAATATAGGTTTAGTAAGCCAACTCTTCAAAGAGAATTCAAATTACAGTTTGAAAAAATAATGAAAGTTATGATATAATTATAAATGCATGGAAATCATAACCAATATATCAGTTAATAAAAAAAACTAAGTAAATTAAGTTTTATGAAAGGAAAGCTATTGTATTTAAATACTATTTATTATTGTGTTAGTATAACTAACTAACCTAGGCTAATATCTATTAAATGAATGAGTGAATCAATCTCTATTTGACAACGACCATAAAAATAAAATATATAAATACCTGTTTTCGACAGGAAACGGTGTCTTGGTTGGGTCAGACCTGAAGGTATAAAGTGGTGAGAGAGGTGTAGATACTGGAACATCAACCAGCAGGTATTCTACAGGTAGTGGCCTTGCTAGCTTGCTCACCTCATTCCCATAATTGTCTTTTTCCTAAAATTACAAAAAAAAAAATTAAGAGTTATGTTTAATTTAGAGAAAATAAATAAACAACAGACGACTAAATTTAAAAGCTGTAACTTATTATTCGAAGAAGCAAGATAATTATGTGATAGATAATAATTCAATTAAACATAAATAGAGAAAAAAATCCTAATGGAAATATGCTCATCAACAATTGGAACAACAGAATTTTTCCCTACATCTAAAAAGTGAAATTCTGGTGCTGTGTGTACATCACAACACTTTAAATTACTATCTTAATAAACCGGAAAACAATACGAAATCATATAAACTTAGCTAAAAAGTAAGAATACCTGATGGTTCATAGCCATTATGATAGTAATAACTATTGATTTTGCAGCATAGAAATTTAAAATAAATCACCTTTTGTTTTATTACTAATTTCATCCCTTGATGTAATGCTTTTTTTCTCACTTTCCCTTGCCTTCTAAGACTTTATATGTTTGATAAAATTGTCTATAATATTTAGCATTTCAATAGTATATTTTAAGTTTACATTAGTATTCTTATTTTGGGAAATTGTTTTAAAACTAGAAAAATAATCATCTTTCAATTAACAACCAATCAATTTAATTTTAATCAAATAAACAAAACTGAAGGTACTTCAAAAGAAGCATTTTGAAAATTCATCATCTAAGCATAAGCAATTAATTGTACTACTTCTTAGAGGATAAGACAGGATGACAAACTGATGCAAAAGAACATTTAATTTTACATAAACTAATAAAAACATTTTATGTAATAATCTTTGGCTAAAAAGTCTAAAATCACATTTCTACAATTAGTTGATGCCATCTGTAATGTACCAGGTATACATATACCTTAATTTAGTAGAATTAAACAATCTGATTTTACTAAAATTCGTTATTAGGACTCATAGGAGCATTTCCATCGATAACTCCATTTCCAAATTTATCACTTTCCCATACATATGTGAAAGTAAAAATATAATATATGAGGGGTACTCACTACGTTTGCTATAGCATGCTATTTGTGTTATTTTGCTAAACCCGTCGAGTTTCTACAGTTATTTACTGTGTAAAAGGGGTACTCACTACGTTTGCTATAGCATGCTATTTGTGTTATTTTGCTAAACCCGTCGAGTTTCTACAGTTATTTTCTGTATAAAATTGATGGGTTTGCACAATAGCACAAATAGCATGCTATAGCAAAGTAGTGAGTACCCTAATTTGATGGGTTTAGCACAATAGCACAAATAGCATGCTATAGCAAACGTAGTGAGTACCCCTATTATTAAAAATCTAGTAATTGCAATTATTTATACCAATACAGTAAAGTATCAACATCAACATGCAAAGAAGCGATCATATTCCTTTAATTTAGTGAGCATTTCTTGCCCTAACAACGCCTAATAATCACAATAGAGTAAATAAAAATCTTATCAGTTAAAACAAAAACAGAAAATACATCAAAATGATCTTATATTTCACAATAAATTAATGTTATATCCCAAAACAAATAGGTACTCCACAACGTAAAACGTTGTCGAGTCCTGTTGTGTTAGCTTTGGCGCTCCTATTCCAGTGCGTTTTGTTTCACAAATTGAAAAATACATTAATACATTTGTATCCCAACAATGGAAACGTCTAAGGGCCCAAGCTCGTAAAAGGGAAGTTTAGTTTTAACTTGCGCAACATTTGGGGTATTTTGAGCGGTAGTTAGTGATTTACTAGCTCGGGGGTCTGCCAGTTATATTGAAAATGTGTGAACGTATATATAAGTTCTAACCATACTTGTTATATTCGTGCATATCATATTTACACAGGATAAACTAATGTTAAAGGGTTACTTATATCTGCCTCACGATTGGATTATAAATTTCTTATTCATTTTATGTTGATGTTTGAAATTGCCAATAATTCATAAATTAAGGATTGAGACGATGATTTCTAATCAATACCAAATACATAGTAAGAAATTTTATAGAAAACGCAGAAGTCTTCTTATTCTTCAAAAGCTTCAAATAATGCTAAAACATCAATTTTATAAAAAATTAAAATTAAACAATATTGGCATTAATTAAGAAAGAAGAGGATACTCTACAAATTCATTAAATCAACTATATTCATACTAGTAAAATAAAATTTAAAAAAAACAGCGTCATCTAGTTGGTCATCGGAATCCATTGCACTAGTGTCAAGATTTGACCAACTGTTTAACGGTTTGTTGTGCGTGAAAATGTTTCATCTGTTCACTCTTTATTAACAGTCCATAAACTGTTCTTTTGTGATACTAAACATTTGACAAGTGGTTTGAGGAACGGTTATTCACTGGTGCTCGGCCGGCTTAAGAACATGGCCCGTGAATGTTTCATTAATACACCTGTTGGAACAAGTTACGCTGACCGAGTTTAGGTCACGTGACCCCGCTCAGCCAATCCCGAGAAGCTATTGCTGTCCGTTATAACACTATTTATCATTTGACTAGTTTAAAAAATGTAAACTACATCCGTTTACAGTTAAAGTTACATTTTTTTCTCTGCATAACCTTCAAATGAAGTGATTAAACTCATTATGTTTCAAAGTCTAGTATAACAGTAAGTATCCATAAAAAAAGATCCATAAGACATTTAACATGAAATCAATATCATAATAAGCTACACTTAGTAAATGCATTTAATATCTGCAGAGCAAATCTAACGATGAAAATTTGAAGCTTGTAAAAAAGAGGAAAATTAAAAAAAAAATTGAAATAATTGCAAAAAGCAATGTAGACATTAATGATATTTAAACCTTTCAAAAATGAAAACCAAAATTACAATAAAATAATATAATTGTGGAGGTAATGTTAATAAATTAAGCATAAATGAGTCGTGTTGTAATATTATTTTTGTTTATTTTTCTGGTTTACAACTGCAACGAACTCAGAAAGTATGAGATAATAGTGACCCTATGACCACACTCGTCAACAAAACAAACCCATTCGATAATGAAGTCAGAATTATGAAACTTAAGAGGGCGAAGTTTAATTTTCACTAAATGTTAGATAATGTAAAAGCGAATTGGATACAAACATTAATATAATAAATAAAGAGGAGGAAACATTAGGAGGACCAGCGCTAGCGTCGCCCTGTATTAGAAGACACAACAGATAGCCGCCATGCTGGTTCCTTAGCTCCCTACCATGATGTGGCACCTCACCAATTAGTAGGCAAAATCTTTTTAGAATTATCAACTCGGGCTATCTCTAAACGTTTTGAAATAACCGTTTCGCTTTAGAGCTCAGTCGGTTGATACTATTCTACCCCTCAATCAAATGTGAACATTGGTTCAGTAACTATCAATAGGACGATTTTTCAACCAACCCACCGTCTCAACTGATCTACCCAACTAAGAGAGTCAACAGAAATAACAGGATTTACTGCTACAGTGAGTAACAAGATTATTTCTAAATCAAATACGTTAAAATTGACCGCCCTTGCGTAAATGAAATGAGGAAAATAAGTCCTGCATATATATAAATATATATACGATATGAAATTGACCTTTTACACATCCTACAGTTGTCAACAATCCTACCCAATTCTCATATTAGTGAGTTATTAACTAGGACATGTTTTTATAAAACGTTATTATGTATTACTATATTTATTCTGTATGTTGTAAACAGTTACACCAAATTAATATTGTTTTAGGCTAACATAACCTTGCATAGACATCAGATAACTGGATTCAGCCATTGTAAACAATAATGTAAAAATCTAAATGGTGTTTTTTCAATATTTTAATTAGGATTTCTATTTTTAATGCAGATGATGGATGCAGTAACTCTTAAAGAACTGGAAGAGATGACTGTTTGTGGATATTGCAAGCAGAAATTCAATGATACTGATCAAATACCAAAGTTACTAACATGCAAACATTATTTTTGTTTGAGCTGCATACATCCAATGATGAAGGTATTAAGTTTAAAATGTTTTATTTTTGTTTGATGAATAAAAACATTCTGATTTAAGAAAACTGTTTTCTCACAGTTTTTATTTTATTTGCATTAGATAACATAGATTATATTTTAAAAATATAAATCTAAATAAACAATAGGATTCATTACAGGGAGCAGAGGTCTTCTGTATCAATTGCTGGAAACGCACAGAACTTGCAGAACAAGGACCAGAGACCCTGCCTACTTACAACCCCATCCTTCAGCTGTCACTTCATTTTTCTAATATGAAACTTGCACCGTCCAAGCAACAGGAAAAAGAAAGAAAAGTAAGCTTCTATGACATGTTATTGAAGTAATTTTCCTACATTTAACTTTGGTTGGTTGAAATAACGTAATTATCAGTTACCTTATAATAAATTCCAGCTTGTTGTGAGTGAAAACTGCCATAGGCATGGAATGCCTCTTGCTCTTTGGTGCCATACATGCAACAATGCTATATGTCGGGCTTGTGCCACACCTGCAGATCACCCCTCCCATCAAATAAGATCTCAAGCTGAAGCTAAAGAGCAACTTGTTTCTGAAGTAAGATCATTATAACATATTACACATTACGCTTATTAAATAGTGCACCAAACTAAACATCTTCTGTGTTAATAGGTGCAAGTTGAAATGATGGCTGTTACTAAACTTCTTCAAGACATATCAAGATTGATAACACAACAACGCGCCTTTCTTCTACAGGTGTTAGAATCCTGCATGACCTTGAAGACACATATTGAAACAGACTTACAAAATGGGTGGCAACAGATGCCAGAAGTTGGAGAAACAAGAGATCTTCTTACTAAAGCAAGAGTCCTACTTGCACAGCTAGAAAATCCAGCTGAGGCCCAAGCTCTATTTGCAAGTCTCAATATGGAAAAACAACGATTGCAAGCTAAAGTTCAGGACATGTACTTTCAATGCCAGTTGGATGATCTTATTTGCAACTCTGCTGTCGTCTTTGATTTCCCACTTCTTAAACAGGCACTAGCTACTATTCATACAGTAGATTCACCTGTCACTTCGAGAAACCAAGTTCCTCAACCGAACCCCCTTCTCTTCCTAACTAATTACTGCATGTCACAGTTGTACACAAGGCACATACTCTCCAAGCAGCAACAAATTAGTAATGGAAATGTAGAATACATTAAGCCACAATACGATATGAGTTTAGTTGTCCCTTCACAGCAGGTGCCCGTGGTACCTTTGAATGTCCGTCCGTCTAATGCTTACCCCTTATTTTATTTTAATATTGAAGTAAACGGAACCCCACATGGGAGAATTGTTATAGAAACAAGGCCTGATGCTGCTCCGAAAATGTCCAAAAACTTTGCAGTTCTGGCAACCGGTGAAATGGGAATAACCTACAAAGGATGCACAGTATTCCAGTGCTGGGAAGGGGAATCAGTAATAACGGGTGATTTTGAGACTAACAATGGTCGTGGAGGTCGATCTATTTATGAAGAGGGCTATTTTATGCCTGATGACACTAAATTTCCTGCAGTAAGAGGAGCTGTGGGAATGAGAAGGACACAAAAACGGCATGACAATTTAGGTATGGTGGGCTCCCAGTTCAGGGTTATTTTACAAGAGATGCGCGGATTCACAGCAATTTTTGGTCATGTAGTTGAAGGGATTGAGTTGGTTGAAAAGATAGCCTCTTTCAGTGACCAGACTGGAAAGCCAACTAAAACAGTTGTGATAGTCAGTTGTGGGAAGCTGTAAGAACTCACTAACATTATTACCTATATTGGCCCCAAAATATGTTTCTTTATCGGTAAAATGAAACCCAACTACAAGTTAATAATGTCAAAAAGACTGAGCAAAGTAAAATCGACAACAAATAGCGAACTTTTGTTAAAAACCGTGAAAAATTAACTTCTACAGTCGCAAATATGTTATTAGCTTGTATAGAATGATCGGAACAATTTTAATGTATTGTAAACTTTCGCTAAATTCGTTATAAAATGAGAGGAACAATTTTTTACATTTGTATTAACCCAAAAAGATAATAAGGAATTTAAAAACTAGTCGAAACGTAAATCAATATGTGAATAAATGTACAGAATTGAACCTCTGATAATGTCAACCGATCATTAATTAGATATTTGCACTGTAAAAAACCGATCTTTTCCGTGAAGCAATCTTATCGTAGCAGGATCTCAGGCCTTCACCGAACTGTACAAATTTTAATTAAGTGACTTGCTGCGTTTGCACTCTTTTGTTTTTGTTTTCTTTATTAATGTTTTCTTTTTTTTTTTCTTTTCTTTTCCTTTTCTTTTTTTTCTCCCATGATAAAGCATCATGGGTACAACGAAACGTGATTTTTGAAAACCTTCGTAAACGGGATTGTATATTCGGAAAAAATTGACGTATTTTTGAAATAAAAAATATTGAGAATATTTTTAAATGACTATTTGTAGAAAGAGGTATATAGCGCGTTAGTTGATCGAGCGAAAACCAGTTGATCGAGTTGTTTGATATAGTTTATTTTTTGATCTAATGTCGATATGTCGATGGTTTATGTTGTTAATGTTACAGTTGATAGCTGTAGGTTTTTATAGTATCAGTGTAGTTCGATCCAACTGTCGGTAAAAATCTTATAATATATATGGATATATATTATTTTTAAAAAAGAGGATTATCTAATTATTAATGTACAAGTGATAACAGCAAATAATGTATCGAGTTGAAAGGATAGAAAATAAACTTAGAATTAAATCGATCATTATATATCCCAAAATCCTGCCGTAATGAGGATATTAATGGTTTCTTAGTCAGGGTTTTAGTGGATAAGCCTAAAACACAACCTATAAGGTTCGCAGTAGTTTTCGAAAAACTTTTTTTTTTTTTTTCTTTTGTTAATCTAAAATAAATCGTACGTACGCAAACGATTAATCTTTGTTTAGCTACTCTTTCGATATATAAATATATATATATAAACTAAATATAAACATAATATATATAATTTTATTATCCTGATGGTTGATAAAGCAGTACTCATTACAGCCAACTTCGCAATTTAAAATGTAAAGTAAAAAAATGAATGTTGGATTTATAACAAACACTTTCTCAAAAAAACAAACAAAATATGTGTTTTGTATATCAAGTAAAATGTGTTAACATAAATAAAATATATACCTATATGTTCACTTTACGATAAAAATAATTATATAATCTTAAGGTTTGTGCCTTTGGGTACCTGCGAGAAAGTTAACCTATTTTTATTTTGATAGATACCAGATGAACATAATATTTTTTGTTATAGTTTACTGCAGGTATCGATAGATATTCGTATACATATGCATGAATGTTCTATAGTTTCAGTAGTATTATGCCAATAATGAAAATTTCTCAAATCAAATGTTTGTTTTTGTTTCTTTTTAAGTATGGTATATTGGATTATTATTTTTTTTTCGTTGGCTGTTAATGGATAGAAACAACACTTAAAATTGGAATAATTATTTTATGAGGGAAATGCTTAATATATATGTATATCCTTTTGTGTTTCTGATCCGAAATTAAATGTTTTAAATGAGAATGGTGTTATGTTATTTAATTTTACCCTATCCATATTAATGATTAAAAACCCTGACTTTAGTAAAGATATGGTATTAAAAAATATTTTATTAGTTTCAATGGAATTTAGTATTCACAATTTTCAAAAAACCAAGGATAAAAATGCAAGTTAAAGACTACAGGGCCTTTTTTTTTGGGCCTTAACACAAAATTAACTGTTAGAATTGATTACTTTATCACAATACTGAGATAACTAACTTTATATAATAAAAATAAAAAATTGGATTTTTTATAGCAAGATAAAATTTGCTTTCTTCAGCACCACTAAAGCTAATAATAAAAGGGAACAAATCAAACATTAATTGTAAAATGTATTTTCAAGGAAGAGATGGTTCAAGTGGATGGCGCTCAAAAAAATATGAATAGTGAAAAAACGATTGAATATCCATCGTTTTGGACCCATGTTACCGTTCTTCATCAAGACTAAAAAAAAAAAGAGATACAGTGTAGGTGTTAAATAATAATGAAAAAGAATATAAAAAAATAATCAATTTTATTTAACTTTCTTTTCCGTTAATATCTAACACCTACAATGTGGAAAGAAACATAGGATATTAAATAGTTTTTCACTATTTAATCCTTTTTGAGACCGCAAACCAAACCATTTCTTTCTTGATGTTTATTTCATGGTCAACAATCCCTTATTCAATTAAAATGTATTTTGTTTTTTTAGTGGTGTTTTAAGTTATATAAAATAAATAAATTAGAGTAATCAATACTGAAGTAAGGATTTTATTGTAGTATTAAATTAAGAAAGCAGAGCAGTCAAATGGATAAAGCACTATTTTATGGTTCCCTTGATTCTGGGAGTTGTTGAAGAGGGATTCCTGGGCAAACCCAGGTTGTAAAAAGTGGATACTCAAAAATTGCCTATGCATCCCCTTAGACATATATGAAATATATAGTAAGAGAAAGTATTGCAATTATGGAAATTGTTGGTCTTGAGTTCTCAGTAGAAATACATCTTAAGGGACTGATAAAAAATTTAAAAAAATAAAGAATTCCATAAAGCGGTAGTCAGCAAACTTATTAGCTAAAGAGCCAAATATGAACATAACATAGCAAAAAAAAAAAAAGAAAAGCCAAATCTGCTTGTTTAGTAAACTTTTATTAAACTAAATAAAACTAAATTTCATACTAAAAAATATTTATTAATAAGATGCAATAAATATTTATTGCATCTCCTTGGAAAGTTTAAGCAAGTCAGGTTTGTATATTGTTTTTAATTTTAGGCATGATTCCAAGTTCTCATCAATAAGACGACTTCTCATATTACTTATGATAATGTTCATGCTTGAAAGAGATTGCTCCCATATATATGTAGAACCGAAAAGGGAAAGAACAGCAAATGCGAGCTTTTTCAGCTGATCGTGAGAGTCAAAAATACTATTCCAAGCGTTGAAAATGGTTGTGTCTTCCTTCTCCAGGTCATTTAAAGCAGAACACATGTGTTATGAACTAAGATCACATTTTTTCTTCTCCAATATTTCCAATTCAACACAAAGATGTTGAAATTTAGAGTGCCATATCTCCTTATTTTTTTAAATCCAGCAATTGTATTTCAAAGCTACCAATGTCACTTTCAAATTACATTTATGAAAACTAATAAAATTAAACTCGATGTCCGTAAGGTATTTTTACAACAATATAAAGTTTGAATTATCTATCTATCTTTTACCTTAAACAAAAAATTATACATGTTCTTGATTTATAGAATTTTAATTTATCAAAATAAGATGTAATTTCTTTCTAACCAAGTTCTTTTTTTTAATGAAAATATTGTGCCTTCCATGGATATTTGTGCCAAAGCCGCACTTAGGGAGCCGAAGAGCCACATGTGGCTCTGGAGCCTCACTGTGCGACCACTGCCATAAGTTATGTATGTGGTTAATCAAGTTTAAAAATGAAAATATTGTGCCTTCCATGGATATTTGTGCCAAAGCCGCACTTAGGGAGCCGAAGAGCCACATGTGGCTCTGGAGCCTCACTGTGCCGACCACTGCCATAAAGTTATGTATGTGGTTAATCAAGTTTAAAAATGAAATATTGTAAGAAACATTTTGTATTAAAGATATACGTGGGTTGTTACAGCAACAGTTTTACCAACATTGGTGACCCAGAAATGCCACTTTATAGATCAAAATATTTTCTCAAGAACAGCTCTAATGATTTTGATTAAACTCTATATATCAACTTATTTAAAATGCTTTAATACCTTGCATTTTTATCCTCATTGAAATATTCTGATAAGGCTTAAATACCGAATTTTTAAAATTTATCTCTCTGAAATAAATTTTTTTTAGTCGGAATAATTAACTATTGGTCATAGTTAGAATTAAAAAATGGGCAAATATGAGAGAATTTCATAACCAACTAAAGGAGAAAAAACATGATTTTTTCCGGAAATAAGAATAGTCATCTAGATGTATTAAATATTATGGGATAACTATAAATGAAAAAAAGTGTTATCTACCACAAAACTTTACACACCCAGTTGAGCGAGCATGATACTATCAACTAAATTATACTGTCAGAGTACAAAGCTCTGCAATATGTGTAGTATAAACCTTCTAAATTCCCCAGTGGCCTTATCCTCCTTTGAAAAAAATACTCCAATTAATTTTTCAAATATTCTCTAAGGCTTCTTAAACAGCAGACTGAATATGTAACTGGATTTTGTTAATAACAATGTTAAATAAAAAATGTTTTTCAAATGTAGGATTGTCTGTGATGTGGAAAGTCATGAATATGTTTTCTCAGAAAGTGGCAATTTGTTAGTAGAAATATTTAAACTGTTTTAACAAAAGAGGGCTAGTAAATTTCTCTCATTAAAATAGCTCTAATAACTCTGAAAACTTGATAAGAAAAATAAGGAATATTAAGGTTTCTAAACATGCAATATCCAGAAAAATGACATGGCCATGAATGCCCAATTTCCAGCAACCGATTTAATTCAAGATAAGAATTGATACAATCATCTATTGAAACTAAACATCTATGAGTAGAAAGTAGCAATAATTATTATTTAACATGAACAATCTATCTAATTATTTTTTATTTTTTGTTAATTACTTCATAAAAACTTACCAATTAAGAAAATAATTTAAAAAAAAAAAAAAAGAGCTCAGAATCTGGAGAGTTGAGAAATTATACACTATCAAATTTCTGTATAACAAATATGAATAAAACAATTACAGGCAAAAAATACTCTCTAGTTACTCAGATGCCTTTTATTATTTTCTCATTCAAGCCAATATCTATGAATACTTTATATGGGACTAATCTTGAATCAATGAGGTATGTTAGTACCAAGCAGATGTAACTTTACTAACATATATCAATTTGATTAATACCTTAGAGTACTGCATACTCATTTAGCAGTATTATTCACTAAGCAACAATACTAGATAAATCTTCTTTTAACTAATTTATAAAGTTTAATTTTCAAGAATTAAAAGTGTGGGGCGTGGTATTAATAATGGCGAACTGAGAAATTATATGATTATAAACAAAGAAGTAACACATTTTATTATACTGTAGTTGATCTTATAAATATAAATATGGAATGATTGACAAAAATGTGTATGTTTAACACAACACAAAACAACAAAAAGTATAAATTACTGCTAAATGATGATCACTGACTAGAATAAAAATTTAAATAAAACATACTAAGAATTTTATTGATTAAACCTTTGCGCCTCTCAGGCAACACTCAGATTGCAACATAAAAGCAGTAGACAACAGTATCTATTTAGATTTGTCCTAACGAATATTGTTACAAGAGTCTGCCTCCTGATTCTTTGTAAGTAATCTTATAAGATATGGGTTACTTAGATGTCTTGGGTTCACTTGTAGCTGGGTGGTTAGCGTAACAGCCTCCTATGCAAAAGGTCACCGGTTCAAACCCGCAGGTGGTCCTAGGATTTTTTAATGGGAGTAAAAAGATCCTTAGTTATGCCATCCTTCGGATGGGACGTTAAAAGGTGGTCCCGAGCCTGTGCGATGTCAGGTACTCGTTAAAGATCCCTATCCTAATAAAACCTGGATAGGCGAAATTTAGGACTCCCACTGTAGCATTGTCCAATTAGCCGTAGTAGCATAAAGTGACGTTAAATAAATAAACTTAGATTTCTTAATTCAAAAACACTCGTGACAGCGGGTCAGGCTCTTTTTCCAAAGTTACTGAGTCCAATAAGCATGGAATACGAGGAGAAACTAATAATCTTGGTATCTCTAATACCCCTTTATGCAGACTATGTGGACAGGAAGACGAAACATCGTTCCATATAATCTGCTACTGTGACAGGCTAGCCAAGTTAAGATTCACTCTATTTGGTGAAGTCCGCCTAGAACATCCTATCAACAATAAACTTGTTAATCCTAATAACCTTTTGAAATTTGCTTTTACAACAAAATTCATGTTTTAAATCTAACACCGAATGATTCTATGGCGCACAATAGACCGACTGGTCGCAGTGCAAACCCCATGCCAGTTTAAAAAAAAAAAAAAAATAAGAGGAGAAATTATTAAAAACGTTAAGAGTTAAATTTTTAGTAGATAATAAACAACAAATCCAACAAACTTGTGACAGATGAGAAAGTCAATATAAACTCATTAGAAGGGTACAATAGATTAAAATCTTGCCAAGAATAAATGGAACACAAAATCAATTAGCATTACTTTCTATTCATAAAATGATGGAATCAGTCCATTTTCTTTGGATCAGCAGGGTCTGTTGCCTTTACAAAATCCTTTGGTCGGGTAAGAAGTCAGATATCTTAAGAGGCCTTAAAAGAAAAAAAGAATGGTACATGGGCCAGACCCCCCTGCTGTACACCCCCTCCTCTCACCCCACAACCCTATAAATTGCATATAATTGTGTTAATTATGACTACTGATTTAAATAAAAGCCAGTGTTCCAGAAAAAAAAAGTGGTGCCCAACGATGAAGGAATAATACTGACTTTGATTTCAGTAAGTTTTTTAGTCACTGTTTTTCAGCATTTCATTTAATCTTGCAGTAATTGGCCTTATATTAAAGCTGCATTGTCAGAGAGTCAGAATACATAAGATAATAAAAGAAAAAATTGTCTTAGACTCTAAAAACATTCCAGTAAAGTCAATTTTTACAAGTCGCTCTCACAGAAGTTGAGATTTCAAGAGCCATATAATTAAAATGGCTCATACTTATATTAAAAAAATCTGATGTGAGCAACGCACAACTGTGTTGTTTAAAATTTAAAATATAGGTAAGTGAAAGTAAAAAAGTTTCAAGAATTATATTAAATTTTGTTTAAAACATGGTCACTTTACATTACCTTTCACAACTTATATAAGATAATTTTTTTCTTTAAATCTTCAGATTCCTAAAGGCATATTATACATTAGGGTGGGCATAATCAAATGACGATTATTGGATCATTCAATTATTTCAATCATTTAATCGGTTTGGAGAAATGAATGATCATTCGAACTAAATTGTTTAATGATAATCGAGGGATTATAAGGAGCGCATTTTTTTTAATTTTTTTTATTTTATTTCTCATCACATAAATTATATGCCATCATAGAGACGAGAATTGTGGCATATGGTCTCTCAGAATCCATCTTAATCATTCGGTCATTCGATTATTTAAATCATCAAAGTCTGATCATCGGATTATGACAATCATTCAATTATGCCCACCCCTATTATACATCTATATTACTATTCTTATGTTCCTCTTTTCTCCTCTATTTGGTTATCAAATTCGTTCAACAGTTACATTTAGCCGTTTTATATCAATGCTAAGAAAATTATATGGTTATACTTTAGGAATCTACAAAATTAAAAGTACATTAGAGGAAAAAAATTAGCATTTAAACCCTGTCAGGCTATCTCAATCAGAATGAAACCTACATAATAATAAAGCTCATTAAATTTTACACTGCCATAGCGGATTTAATCAAAATAGTTACAGGCATTTTTGACAAAGCCGTAAAAAGGTGCAAAATGCATAGAATAAAGTAGCTCACCTGGTTGGTCAATTTTGTTAAAAAAATTACAGTATCGTCTTAGGCATAGATAATTCAAAAATATGAAATTTCAGTTTTATAAAACTTGTCATTTTTGAGCTAGACTTACCACACACACACTCACATACTTTTTTGTGGGACTTGATTATTTGAACTCAGGGGACCCTAAAACGTGTATTTCCAGTAAAAACTCAAATCTGAAAATTTTCACGATCGTAATACTTGACTTATTATATATTTCATATGTAGGTAAGTGAAATTAAATATTTCAGATAAAACATTCTTAGAAAATCAATAGTCACTTTTTAAAATAATTGAACGGTTCCTTAGAAAATGCATGAAATCAGCACTGAACCAGGTTATGACTATGATCCATTCTTGTATTAAGGTGCACCCTTCTCTCTTCCCCCACAACCCTATAGATTGCATAACATTGCATTCCTTATGACTATTGATAAAAAAAAAAAAAAAAAGCATATGTTCCCAGAAAAAAAAAAAAAGTGGCCGTACTCGTTCAAAATTGGGCCCAAAGATGGCGAATTACTGACTTAAATTTGATTAGTTTTTTGGTCACTTTCTTTTGAAAATTTCGTTCGATTATGTTGCAATTGGCCTTTTATTAAATAACATGGTAGGATTCGGCACTTATAAAACGATTGAAACAATGTTAGGAATCCAGAAGTCAAATGAGAAAATGTGGGAATTCCACCTGGGATACATCAATCTGAGACCATTAAGCCTTTCACTACTTTTATTCTCCCATAACATAGTTATTTTCTCAGTAATGATCGAACTCTTCAGTAAAATATCAATAAATTAAACGAACTCCTGAAGATTAATATGATCATATACCCAGCAAAAACAAAAATAATGAGGATTGGGAAGAAGCCCAGAAGAAATATAAGTCATTAGACTAAAATATTTTTTAAATACGTGAGTGTGTAACTTAATGAAAATAAATACATCGATTTGGAGGTGACAGTGAATTGTAGCAGCAAACAGAATATTTGAAGAAGTTAAAAAGAGGTATTTCAAACAGGCAAGAGATGGAAAAGAAAACAAAAGTGGTTTAGATCGACATTTCTATCCATTTTTACACTATCTTCAGAGCCATAGAAGACACTGACAAGGATGCATCAATCGAGAATACAAGCATAAAAAATTATGTGTTTTCAAAAGATTAAGGAAACAACAAGATGAGATTAAACATTAAGCTATCCAACAACATAATAGAGGAAAATCGACAAAGATGATTTAGACACCTTCAGAGAATGGAACTGAACTGCTATCGAAGCCTATTGAGTCAAAGTAGAGAGAAAGCAATGGTCTACAACAAAAATTCTCTTTAATTCCCCCTCAATTTGATTATGGATGTGCAGTATATGGTGGCCTCTCGATGATGCTACAGAAGTGATTGAAACAGATTATGAATTGTTTTTTAAGATTCATTTAAGGCAAGTCGAGGCGATCTCATGTATCCTATCTTTATACTGAATCAAATTGGCTTTTTACCCACACCCGTAGACAATACTTCCCTGGATCTTTCCTATACCAAACCATCAACTCCCAACATCCTCCCTATATCAATAATCTCCTGCAGTTCAAACCCTCAATTCACCCACTACAGATGAGATCCCATATGTCCAACCTTTATATCCCTTCCCACAGAACAAAAAAATATGAATGCTCGTTTCCAGCCTGTTTGACTAGTTTCTGGAATTCCCTCCCATCAAACATCCGTTATGCTCCCTCCCTCTCCACAATCAAATACTTTATCTTCCAAAAATGCTGCTGCTTGACAATGTAATAATTTTTAGTAAAATTGTATTCAATATATTTTTTTTTTTTCCCACAAGTATTTATTTATGATTTTTCAACTTATTATCTTGAAAACTTTTGTTTCAATCGTTACAGTATTTTTTATATTGTTATTAGAAGAATTTGTTTCTTATTTTTGTAGTATATTATTTTTATTTATGTTTTAATTATTTTATTTGTTCATTAATTCTTAGCCAGTTAAAGGGCCTTTATTATTTTAGAAGCATATGTTATTCTAAGAAGAAGTATCAGAATAAAGTAAATATTCATTTATTTATTTTTCTTCTTTTTGTTTTATAATTAAACTTATTTATTTTTAATTTAGTTCAACACAATTGTTTTCTGAGGATTATATTAATTTTAATTTTTTTTTTTTTTTTTTTTATGTGTATATTTATCCATAATTCCAAATATTAGTTAATTATGTTCATTTTGTCTGTTGGCCAGACATCTTGTATATTATAAACTTTACAAATTTGTTATTCTTAAGGGACTCAGTCCCAGAATAAAAATTACTATTTAAGATGGTGGTCCTGAGGCTGTACGAGGTCAGAACTCATGCAATATCACATCCTTTTCCAAATTATACCTGAATAGGGAAAATTAAGGACTTTCACTGTAGCATCGCCCATTTAGCCAAAATAGCACGAAGTGATGTTAAAGGAATATTAATTATAAATAAGAAGTAGGAATAAACAAATGAAATTTACAAGGAATTTGCCCAGACAATACAGATCAAGAATTGCTAGAAAATATTGGCTCCCTTCTGGATGATGAGATGTTACGTGGGTGAATCAAATACAAACGAGACTTTTTGTCCTGAAAGCCCAGTGAAGGTGCGGGAACGTTCCCGCGTTTAGAGGTGTTGGGTAGGAATGCCAGGAGTGGGGGAAGCAGGCGGGTGCATGCCCTCGAACTCACCAGTTACCGTCGTGACGATGTCTGAGCAGGATGTATCCCCCTCGATTGCACAACGTATTATCATCAAA
Source organism: Piezodorus guildinii (assembly GCA_023052935.1). Classification (NCBI taxonomy): domain Eukaryota; kingdom Metazoa; phylum Arthropoda; class Insecta; order Hemiptera; family Pentatomidae; genus Piezodorus; species Piezodorus guildinii. The sequence goes on along the minus strand of CM041293.1, from coordinate 132,897,731 downwards.
TTTCTTGCTGCTGAAGGTGTAAAACCGGCTGAAATCTTGAAAAGGTTGACTGTACAGTTCGGGGAAGAGACACTTTCTCGTGCCAGAGTGTTTGCATGGCATAAACAGTTAGTGGAGGGTCGTGGGGTGTTCAGAATGAAAGCCATGACCGCAAACCCCGCTCCAGCATCACAGCAGACAACATCAGCCGTGTTCGACATCTTATTGAAGGTGACAGATGTCTAACCACCAGTGCCATTGCAAGTGAGGTTGGGATAAGCTATGGAAGCACTTTTTCCATACTCACAGAGGAGCTAGGGTTTCGTAATGTGTGTGTCAGGTGGGTTCTTCGACTTCTCACAGCTGAGTAGAAGCTGAACCATTTGCAGGTCTGTGAAGGTCTTCTTGCAAGATTTCAGGCTCAGGGAGCCTCATTTCTCACTCACATTATCACCTGTGATGAAACTTGGTGCACCATTACACCCCTGAATCAAAGCAAGCGAGTATGGAGTGGAGACTAATAGGAGAACCTGGACCAGTGAAAGCCAAGTTACGGCTGTCAGCTGGGAAGGTTTTGGCTTCCGTGTTTTTTGACCAGCGTGGCTTGCTGCATCTTGATTTTTTGCATGAACGCAGGACTATCGATGCCGCATACTACTGCGACATTTTGAATGAAGTCAGACTAGCATATCGCCGCAAAAGAAGAGATCTACCGATGAGAGGAGTGATTCTTCTTCAGGACAATGCTCGCCTGCATACTGCGGCACTGACGAGATAAAAATTGGAGCAACTGGGCTGGAAGACAATAGAACACCCTCCCTACAGTCCAGACTTATCACCATGTGACTTTCACCTGTTTGGCCCACTCAAGGAAGCTTTGGGAAGTCAGATTCGTCAGTGACGATGAGGTTGAAGCCTACGTGCTCAATTGGCTGAAGACACAACCTACTTCATTCTATGAGCACGGGATTGGAAAATTACCTATGCGCTGGGAAAAATGTATTTCCAAATCAGGAGACTATGTAGAAAAAATGAGGTGTACTTTTCTTCGTGTTCAAAGTAAAACTAAAAAAATAAAAAAATAAGTCTCGTTTATATTTGATACACCCACGTAATATAACATTGACATTATGTTTGAAGCAGTATTAAAAAACTTGTTTCAATTTATTTTCTATTTTTTTTTTTGTAAACATGTATGTCAATGAAGCCATAAAACAGGTAATCTTAGAAAGCCCTCAGAAACAGCTCCGATTTTGATCTTTTTTTTTTTTTAAATATTTGTTTTTTATATTAATCAAAATCAGAAACCTTTCAAAGGGGGGGAAATAATTATTAAAACTAAACAAAAATAAAAAACAAGTAACTTTTTCAATTTTTTATCATAGTGGATATGATTAGTTGATCGTTGAGAATTCTTTTGAAGCTAATGGTATAAAACGCTTGTATCGTAGTTCATTCAGGTTTTTGGCAGTTTTAGCACCATATATGGTGAGAATACTATAAATACCTCCATTAAAAATTATTTCCTCACTTTGTTCTTGAATCATAAAAGTTTCAGCTGCTGCACGTAATTTCTGATTATTATTAAACATTTTAATACAATTATTTTTTACCTTATTATAAAAAGCAGATGCAGTATCACATCCAGTGAATGCATGAATGAAAAAGAGATGATGTTTGGTAATATTTGGATATTTTATTAACATGGTTTTGTTGAATAAACTCGTTGCAACACATCATTTTTGACTGGTTTTAAGAAAAATATTTCTATATCATCAGGTGCTAAAGCCATCAATATCACTAAAACATCAATTTCCTCTGCATCAACGAACACATCATGGAAGGAACTATCAAGAGCTGATTCTACAATTAAATGATCTGCATCACATTCTGCTGGACTCCATTCAATATTATTTTCAGCCAATTTTTTGTAGAAAAGATTTATAAATCTATTTTTATTTTTGCTGTTTCCTAAAATTTCTCTTTAGTTGTATTCAGAGGCATATCTTCTTCAAACAAATAATCGATTAAAGTATTACTAATATATCTGCGATTCTCTCGGATGCTTTATTTCCATCATTATTGTATCCATCAAAAACAACTTTGACGTTGGTACCATAGTTATTACTTAAATATCTGATATACTGTTGAAAAATACCCATAAACTTTTGATTTCTTTTTCCTATTTTGATCTATAAAGTAACAAACCACCATCGATAATGTAAAAACATTTTGTAACATCATTAACATCCGTTTCACATGTTAAAAAAAATCATATGGCGTTGATTTCTGATTTCAGTGTTATAAAAAGTGAAAGAGGATTGGGAACCAGCTCATAATTAAAATATTGAGGAATCCATCATTACTCTTTCTCATAAAGCATAAGCGTTGGAAAATTAGATTTGTATCTACAGCTACTTCAGTATTATTACCTTTAATTTTAATGTTCATGCTCAATATGGTTTTAGTTGTATCTTTTATTGTCATTTTTATATGTTTAAAGTTTAATTTAACCTTTCATTTTATTCTTGAATTAATTCCTATATCAAATATCAAATGCTTAATAACAACTAGTTTCCTTACCTACAATTCCTGTGGAAATTGCTATCAGTTCCGGTAAATCTGGATAGGGGTTGTGAATATTACAAAATTCTACAATTTTATTTACTGCTAAAGAATGTTCATTTATTCTGCTATCACTAGCGTCAGTGTGGAGGTATGATGATTTAAAAGAAACTCAAAAAATTCTTCGATTCCGTCCACTACGCCTGTTGTAAATAACGTTGTAATTATCCATTTGAAGACAACACTTGGTGTTTCTCCACGTCTGAAAAGACCACCCTCTATTTTTATGGACTTCATAAAAGTTTTCTCTATTCTTTGATCAGTTGAAATTTTTGTGAAATACATGTACGATTGTATTTTACCAATTATTCTTAACATCATAATTAATACACAAATAATTTTTTTGAAAGAAAACCATGCAGAAACAGATTTCTTTATATAAATAACATACATATTGCTTAAACAATATAAAAAAATATTCCCACCATTTCTGTTTTCTGATTTTGATTATTATACAAAAACAAATTTAAAAAAAAAAAAAAAAAAGATCAAAATCGGAGCTGTTTCTGAGGACTTTCGACGAAAAAGCTTCATTGACACGACTAAAGCAATATTCAGACAAAGGAATCTTCCATCATAAGCTTTTGGTGGCTTAAGAAACTTCAATTCTTGGAAGAAAACCAACTTCATATCTGAGAACCACATTGAAAAAAACAAGTTTTTGAACAGGAAAATAGATTCAGAATTACAATATTATAATAAGGAACATCCCAGAGCTAAATACATCTATCTATGTGGCATTTTTTGACTTTAAACATCACTTAACTCGGTCAAGAAAAGAAATAAGGAATATTTTAATAGCAAAAGATGTTCCAGACTATCTACCAAAGGTGTCATATTGACCCAATAAGAAGCAAAGGGGGTTTGTAAAGATTGATGGAAGAGATTCGAGGCTTTTTTCTGTAGGAAAACAACCAAAATCTTCTGTTCTTTGCCATAATTATGGATAAAGTAAAAACAAAAAAAATATTGTTACTTGAAGGACCATAAGGAAAAATAACATGAGGAATCTTATAGCTTAAGCTTACTGTATGACAACAATATTGCACTGATTGCCAACGTGAAAAACTATCATCAGCTAGCCTTTTGGGAATGTTAGGAAGAGCTCCTCCACAAAGGAGTGATCATCAACATCTACAAGTGCAAGGTCTTGGTATAATCAAGAGGGAACCAAGAGCTTATCTTTGATGAGGGAGGTACACTAAATTGCAGATAATTTACTTAATTGGGGTTAAAGTATAGTTTGACTCGGAGATAGCAAATAAGATATCCAACGGCAACAACAGATTTAATAACCTATCTGCAACACCTTAGAGGGAAACAAAAAAAATTGGTAAAGAAATGAATAGGCAAATATGGAAGTCTACATACATAAGGAAGTCAGCCAGGTCAGCTAGACCTAAATAAAAATTACCTGCCACCACTCTATACAGTTAGGAGGAAAGAGAGGCTAAATCCTTCAAGGAAGCTAAGCAGAGACTGTAAGGCAAGGCTGCATAGAATTGAAGCTCCATATCAATAGAAATGACATGAAGAGGTACTGGAAAAATGAAGTGTGAAAATTAAACTCCTCTAAACTTATCAATGCCTCTAAAACTTCATGAGAAAGTCAAAAAAGCACCTAAAATTATTAGTACCCAAGAAGCTTTATAGTCATCAATTGCATGTAGTAAAAGTAACTATCAACTGATTTCAACCCTTAATATAAAATAGAAGTAAATGACACCTTGGACACACAACTTCAAACACATAACCATTAAAGCAAAAAGGTTTCCTTAGAAGAAAAAAAAAGAGTAAAATAAGAGAGAAACACTTTTTATTTTAATGTACCTATATGAAATATATAGTAAGGGGAAGTATTGTCATGAAAATTTTTTAATTCCAGCTTTCAACGGAAATACACGTTTTAGGGTCCCCTGAGTCCAAAAAACCAAGTCCCACAAATAAAGTGTGTGTGTGTGTGTGTGAAAACAAAAAGTTTTACAAAACTAAAATTTCATATTTAAGACAAATATATGCCAGAGATGTTACACCAACATTTTCACCAAAATAGCGGACCTGAAGTTCTACTTTATACCATGCATTTTACAATTTTTTTAAAACTTAACTTTAACGATTTTGATGAAACTTGCTATATCGATGTAAAATCTAATGGGCTTTCATATCATGTAGGTTTCATTCTGCTAAAAATAGTCTGGTAGGGCTTAAATACTGATATCTTAAATTTTCTTCTTTTAAAGTACATTTAATTTTGTAGATTCAAAAAAATTGACCTTATCTTTCTAGGATCATTTTTTTTAAGATTAATAAAAAGTGGCTAAATATAAAAGTTGAATGAATTTGATATCCAATAAAGGGGAAAAGTGCAAAAATATTTTTTAAATGTAATTTTTGTTTTTTGAATGATAAAAAGTAATATAGATCTATAATATACCGTTGGAAAGCTTAAGATTCTAGAAAAAGAATGATGCTATATACAAAGTTGTATAAGGTAATCTAAAGTGAGGAATAGGGCATAAACTTATTACTGATTATTATACATACAAATTTAATTTTTCCATATAATTTAATCTAAATCATATTTTCCCAACAAAAATTGAATATACTTTTTATTTTAATTAACTTAAAACTTTTTTCAATTTTAAGTTTATTTAATAGTTCTTGAATTGATTTTAAATGCCGAAGTAAATGAAACTTGTGAGTTGCCAGCACCTGATTTTTTCCTTCCAGTTCAGTATCATTATTATTTATTAAAAGCATGAAAATACCACAGATCAATGAGAGTAAGTGATATTTACTAAATAAAAGGAAAATGAACAAACCAAAAATAGAAGCACCCATATAGACAAAACTCAGTTTGAATAAATATGTTAAGCTACATTAAGACATTTTTCCAGACCACATATCATGTAAAAAATAATGCTACTTTTGAAGCATAAAAATTATTATATCCAATATTATCAGATGTTCTACTAACTGACAATGACAAATAATACGAAATCAAATTCATTTACAAATTTTACTTAACACCCTTCTTCATAAACAATGGGATTATCTAAAATAAGAGAGAAAAAATAAAATCACTAACCTTATAATATACATCTGGAACATACTGTTTATCACTAGATTCTTTGATGTAGCCAAGCTGAGGCAGATCTTTGGTAGGGATGAGGCACTGGTCTCGGACAAGGGACATGCACTGTGCAGACACAGCATAACCTTCCATGTGGACTTGATTCCTGGAATCACCTGAAAAAAAATTAAAACAGATTAAAGATATCAATTCAAATAAAGTAAATCATTTATAATACAACACAGTAAACATTTAATTCTCAATTTTTAAGATGTAAGTGAAAGATAGATAAGAAACACAAAGCCTCGAGTGGAAACACAGGTAAACAATGAACTATTAAACTAAGGCATCACCAGGACAAAATGAGGAACAAAGTGATGTTAAAATGGCTGATATATCTTAAATAGAACGATTGGTGTTGACTTTTGTCCCGAAAAAGTGTGTTTGGAACCAATGTGGACCGTGAGCATGCCATGAGCTCATGAGAATAGGTTCCACATGGTCTGAACGACAGATAGATGGAAAAGCAAAAAATGGTATACTAAATTTAGCTTTCTCAGGATAGAAGAAATACTTTTTTGTACTCGATCATGACTAGAGATGATGGATTAATTTTGAGATTCCCAAATTCATAAAATTACGAATTGATTGACACAGGACTATCATCGACATCGACCATACGTCCAAATGCTTTGGAAAGAAACCAAAGAGGTACATTCGTTGGGATAATTGAACAGCCCAAATCGCAGGCTTCATTCTGAGGAAAGAATCATAAGTTTATGAAGGTGATAACCATAGAAACAAACACAACGACCACTATAGGAAAAAAAAACTAAATTGATATACAAGAAATAATTACCTGATATCTGAACAAATTAAAAGAATGCTGGAAATAACTCCATGAAATTTTAAACAATAAATCAACATAATAGGCCTGACAATGATCAAAATGAATGAAGACTCACTTTTATAAAAGTAAATTAGATAATTCTCAATTTTAGCATCACATATGGAGAACACAGAAATTATGTGAATACCTAGATAAATTTCGTTGGTTCGTCTGGGGCAACAACTCGTCACCGAGCCAGGGCCGCCTCCAATATTCTCCACCAGTTGGCTCTATCCTGGGCAGCTTCTCTTCAGTTCTGAGCACCAAGTAAGGCTCTTGCATCTTTTGCAACAGCATCCATCCACCTCACTCTAATTCTCCTACTGATCTCTTGTGAGGTGTCATTTTTCTTATTGATTTCTGTTCCCAGGTAAATAGAGCTATCAACAGATTCAAAACTGAATGGACCAGCTTCAAAGTATTCTTTTTTTTCTTCAATACCTCCCACCCGCATATACTTGGTCTTGCTTACATCGACAGCAGGGTCAAGTTTCTTGGCTGCCTCTTCAAGCGAAAGGAATACTTCCACCGCACTCTTTTTGATCTGGCTGAGATGCCGATATCATCCGCACGGTCAAAGTTTGGACAAGCTTGTTGAACTGAGTCTTCAACCTGTATTCCTGAAGGCTTTTTCTTCAGCAAGATTGAAATGTAGACAGGCAAGGACGTCAACCAGTCTAACTCCATTGTCGATGCTGACCTCCAAGAGGTCAGATTCAATTCTCATTGTGCACTTTAATCCTTTCATTGTTCATCTTTTTTGACAAGAGGGATAAGATTCTTGGGTATACTCATCTCTTCTAGGGCTAGATAGAGTTCCCTTCGATCCACATCATCATAGGCAGCTTTGAAGTCTATGAAGATGTGGTGAGTGAGCACTTTGTGCTCTTCTCCAGAATTTGTCTAAATTAAAATATCTGATCTATTGTTAACCATCCCTTTCTGAAGCCTGCTTCGTAGCTGCCAAGTTCTCTCCCTGCATAAGGGCATAGTCGGATGCACAGAATGTTCGATAAAACTTAATATTCCTTGGTAATTTTCACACTCCATTTGTTTCCCTTTTTATGGATTGGGCACATTATTGCCTTACTCCATTCTATAGGCATCCATTCCTCTTTACCATATATCAAGGATGAGATTGTGCAGCGATCTCTTAATCCCTTCTTCTCCATACCTCAAACACTCAGACTGAATGTTATCCACTCCAGGTGCCTTGTTATTTTTTAGTTTCTTTATAGCATCTTCAAGCTCATCCTTATCCAGGAGTTCTACATCCTAGGTCTTTAGTTTTTTTAAGGTGTCTAACCCATCACATGAGTACCTCTTCTCTTTGACTAAGGAAGGTTCCATCCTCATTTTTCAGCATGTCACTTTGGGCTTTAAAAGTGATTTTCCTCATTTACTACACGGAAGAATAGTGACATTTTGTTTATGTTTTTAAGGTTCTCTATATCTTTCATCTGCCAATTCTCCCATTCCCTTTTCTTTCTTGGGTAAACCTTCTTCTCTGCTATTCTCGCTTCTCTGTATTGAGCATTAGAGTGCCAAATGTACCTCTGTATCATTTTCTTATATGCCTCATTTTTATTATTTGTCATAAGTTGGAATGTGCCATTAGAAAAGGTTGATAATTACCAGTACTTGGGAACAATCTTCAGCAGGGATGGAAGGATTGACCAGGAGGTTTTAAACAGAATAAAGAAAGCCAATGGTGTATTTTACTCCATCTGAACAACAATATTAAGGGAAACAGGAGTTTAAGAAGGATAATAAAATAGCATTGTTTAAAACATTATTTTTGCCTGTCCTTTTATATGGTGCAGAGAGTTGGATGTTCCTTGACAAGCAAGCAAAGTAACGGCCACAGAAATGAGGTATCTCAGGAGAGTTCTTGGGAAAACGCGCAGAGAACGATGTAGAAATGCCATTATAAGAGAGGATTCAAGAGTAAGGTAACTTGTAAAACAAGTTATAGCAGAGTGCCAACTAAAGTGGTTTGGTCATGTATACCGGATGGGCAGTGATAGAAAAGGTAAATGGTTACTGGAAGCAAAACCAGAGAGTAGGCGACCTAGAGGTACCCAGGCTGATGTATTGTGACTACATAGAGAGACTTGGGCGAGCCAGAGGCAGCACCATGGTGAATATAAGAAGGAAGGTCACTGACAGGGATCAGTGGACAAGGAGCGACGAGGCTGTTCCTCCACGCTGATGGCACTAAGGAGGTGGCAAAAGAATAAGTCATATGTTGGCATTCCTCATCAAACCATTGTGATATAGTGGCTTTTGAGTTAACTCCCAAGCTCTCTTAGGCAGTAGATCTTATAGTGTTTTTGATACATTACCACTCCACTGATCTTTAATGTCACCATCTACATTCATACTTCAGTTTCTCAGCCAGTCTCTCTTTCAGTTTTTCTTGGTAGGCTGCAAGCTGATTGGGATCATTCAGCTTAGATATATTAAATAGTTTTCTAGCCCTGTAAGTCATCCCTTTAAGGTTTTCTTTAGGTCTATATAGAACTGACTGACGCTTCACTTCCTCAGAGGCTACTTCAGTGGGGGCATGACAGTATATGGGAGAATCTTCCTTTAATGCAAATGGTAGCATAGTCTTGAACTTATGGGAGTAAATTTTTGAACCAATTGTTGGGCTCGACCACTGACTAAAAATCCTGTACCAAAACTGTGATGGATTCCATGGCAGCTGTAGTTTAAGGTGTATTGTTTCATTTTATGTAGGTCTTGACCCAGCCAATGAATTTCCTGGTTCATTGTTATGCCTTTTCAAGTTGTGTAAGAAGCGCCCACAGGGCTCCCAGTCCGTTGAGAGATAAAATATTACAATAGGAGATAAGTAGATACTTTTGACGGTTTATGGGTCTTTTCCGATTTGACAGTCTGCATTTTACTTTTTTTAGAGGTTTTGTGACATGATATTTTTTTAAGGAAGGAGGGTAGTCAACCATCGCTCCCTGAGTCAGAGCAACCTGAAATGCTCCCCCATCTGGGGCGGCTCTGCCTAGGGGAGGTAACCCTGGAGTGTGTACTGAATTTGACCTTTATCTGAAAAGTGTGCTGTATATTGAGTACTGTTTGGGCGTTAGTGTAGTTGTTCCACCAATATGGTGGGCCAGAGACTAATTGCAGTAAGTAGACTTGGCGATGGGTACGATACCTCCCGACGCCTGGAGATAAATTTAACTGATCAATATTGTAGATTCATTAAGATTAGAATCCAAGAAAGTAAAGAAACAGATGATCCCAGTTTAATCTTGAATAAATGCTGAGTAAGGCAGAATCTATGGAACATGGAGATGCTCAAATTAAGTGGGAGATATCAATGGTTAACATATTCCAAGAAATCCCAATAGAATAATCTTCACATAAAATATTTTTAATGTCAGATACTAAAAAAACATAAAATTAAAGAAAGATCATGAAATAAAACCAGAGACATACCTGTGACACAAACAGTAGTAAACTTTGATCCGAAGTAACCAGTAGGGAAAAACTTACAAGGGTTAGGGTGTAAGTTTTGGAAATACCCAGCAGTTATACACTCTTGGGCAGATAAGAAGTGTGTGTCAATATTTCTAATGTGTTTGACCTTAAAAAAAAAACAAGAAAAGTTTCATTAATCAATTATAAAGAAAACTGTAATAATAAATGATAATTCAATGGAAAACGATGAAAGAAATAAGTTACTAATAAATTAAAGACAATACATTATATTTATAAACCCCAATTTAAAATATTCCATTTAAGAAACTTTAAATGAGAAGTTTTAATAGACACAGATTTTATATTTCTGGAAGAAAATAATAATGGTCCATAGTTAAACTATTAATAAAATCATGTTGATTACTACAGATACAATTAATTAGAACATGAAACAAATAGATCTACTATGGCTATAGGCATCATTTATATAAGTAGTATGGATCGAAAATAGGAGGTATAGAGTACAAATTGTTATTGCCAAGAATTATTCATATAACATAAATAAGCCACTATATAATTAATAATTAAATACTAAAGTTGTCCATTGATTTATTAAACTAAAATAAAGAAAACAATCTAATGTAATTACAGTTCCTTTCTGCATATCTTCTGCTATTAAATCCGTAAATATCCAACCGACTTTCTTCAAACCTAAGTCATGGGCTATCTCATCAACCAGTGCTTCCTTTTCATCAGGCAAGAGAGTAATTCTTTCACGTGAAGTTTCCTGAAAATCAAATGAAGGTTCGTAAAAACATACCCTATACATGGAATAAACAATTATATTTAACTGATAACAATTAGCAAGCCGCGACCATTAAAGAATGGAGGTGTATATAAATGGCTGAATGGATTGGGATGGTACCAATATATAATCCAAGTGATTTGGGTGACTGCAAACTAATAAAATAATATACAGAACGAGATTCTCTAGGCAACTATCCCCTTAAGTATTTGAGGCACTTCAGAATACTGAAGCACTAAATTTATTGGTTTTTTTTTAGAATATCAAACAGCCATCTGGAGATTCAAATTCAGGGAATTGATCTGTTATAATCTTGTTAATGCCTAAATGGTTATTATTCTCGGGCGTGGACGTACTGTCCTGAATCTAAGTATACGTTATAGGGAAGGACATTGCCCAATTGGTCTCAAAGGAACTAATTTTAGAGCTTTAGGTAGTCTGCTGCTATGCCATGGAAACCATGGATTGTAGCAACATGGAGTTAGGTTACCCCATCCCCTCCAGACAGCTTGTGATCCTGCAATGGGAAATATTATAAATGGTTTTTTTTTTTTTTTTTTTTAACATCATTTATTGAAATTTACAACTGTACTTCAAGGTACAACAAGTAAATGTGACAAAAGTTAAATGACGTGAAACAAACTTGAAGAAGAACTACCCAATGGCAGCACTCCTGTAACTTTTCTACACTAGAAGGTCTCGAGGCCATCTTCTTTTCAGACACCTCGGAGGATTGTCAGGAATTGAAGAGGAAGAAAGTATTGAAACAAGAGGATTAGGGTGGGAATGGAGTTTGTCATGAAAGGAATGGTATCTAGATCGGGCCAAATCAGCAACATACGGAACGTTAAGGTCTTTATGGATAAGTTTGTTCGTGACAAAATAAGGAGCATTGAGGATTTTACGAAGGATTTTGGATTGTAGAAATTGGATACGAGAAGAATTTGATGGTTTAGTAGAGCCCCATAGCTCAACGCCGTAGGTCCAGATAGGCCTTATGATTGTCATGTAGATGAGTCTTTTGTAGTTAAGTGGAAGATTAGAACGTTTGTCTAGTAAGTGTTGAAGAAGTCAAAAACGTTGTGCAGTTTCTTGTCGTTTCAGTCTTGTGTGAGGGTTCCAAGTAAGGCGTTTGTCAAGGTGCAGTCCTAGATATCGGATCTGTTCAACCGGGACAAGAGGAGTATTATTGAAGGAGACAGTAGGGCAGGATGTCATAGGTTTACGACGAAGGGTAAAGGTAATTTGGTTAGATTTATTAGCATTAATTTTAATTCTCCAGTTCTGACACCATACCTCAAGGTCTCTGAGGTGGGATTGGAGAGTTTGAGAGGCAATAGTTGGATCAGTATTGACTGATAACACACAAGTGTCATCAGCATAGGTAGAGAGGAAAGTGTTAGGATGGGAAGGGATATCAGCTGTATAAACTGTGTAAAGAATGGATCCTAGGATACTGCCTTGAGGAACACCAGCAAACTGACTAAAAATGGATGAATAGGAATTATTATGATTGACTTTGAAGGATCTGTCAGTGAGGTAGGACTGGATAATAAGGAAGTATGTTGGGGGGAGGAATTGCAGAGCTTGTAAAGCAACCCTGGGTGCCAGACTCGGTCAAAGGCCTGTTCCACATCGAAGAAGGCTCCCGTACAATATAAGCCAATGTAGACGATACAACGTCCACCAAACGATGACATTGCTGAATAGTGGAGTGGGACGTTCTGAATCCAAACTGATGATGAGGAATTATGGAATTAGTATCAATGATGGGATACAGGCGTTTCAGTATAAGCTTTTCTAAGATTTTTCCCATGATTGGTAAAAGTGAGATGGGACGGTAAGAAGATGGATTTTCTGGCGGTTTCTTAGGTTTGGGTATCATTTTGACAATGGATAATTTCCAGGAAGCAGGAGTATGTGGAACGGAGTACGGAATTGTATATGTAAGTGAGATATAGGATAGCTTTTTGAGGAAGTAGTTTAAAAATATGGGAAGTTATAAGATCATGCCCAGGAGCTTTGCGGGATGGTAAACTCTGAATGATGTTAGATATTTCCAAAGGATGGAACGCTTTAGGAGGAAGCTTTACTCGTCCTGTAATCAGAGAGGGAATGGTGGGTTTAGGAACAAGGCTCGAGTGCAAGGAAAGCAGAACTGGGCTATGATCAGATGACAGGTCATTTAGGGATTTGATTGTGGATTGGGAGGAAGATATCTGAGAGGAAACAAATATATCAAGGATATCAGGATGTTTTTTGAGGGATGTTGGCCAATATGTTGGGCTCCTATGAGAAAGGATAGTATAGCAATTGGAGGTAGAGACTCGAGAAAGGACATTACCATGGGAGTTGGATGTCCGGCAACCCCATCGTTGGTGTTTGGCGTTATAGTATCCACCAGCAATGAAGCGCGATTATAAATGGTTAATTTTTTCAATTTAAATTTGTGTAGTATTTTTAGGAAAATGGTTTTTTATTGTGTATTTGGCAAATTCAATATTTAATATCCTAACTATACAGTTATTTCCTGCTTTTCACGACCCTTTTTAATACTAATTTGTTGTAAAATGAATTTTTCTAAATATATATTTATAATACATATAAACATCAATGTAAATTTAATGAATCTGTTGTAACTTTGATAATTAAAGATTTAAATTTTTAATTTTAAGAAGGACAAAAAACAAACAAAAAACAGGACCCGGAGAACAGTAGCCTAGTGGTCTATCCACTAGACCACGCCACTCCCAAAAATTTGGAACGCTTCATGATTTTGAGTGTCATCATTGCGCAGGGTCTTTAAGAAAGAAAGAAGGTCGCTTTATCTTTAAGAAAGAGAAATAAATTTTAATTAATTTAACAGAAAGTTCACAATGTTTTATTTTATTAGAGTGGAAAATAAACAGATAATTGTATATTACATAAAATAATTTCAATTATAATTAATAACTCTTTGAATGGCAGGTCCTTTTAATATGTGTCACAATACATAATTTTTTATTAGGTCTTGTTAGATTCAAGAATTTTTGAAAAAAGCACCAACAGAAAAGTATTTTCGTTCTATTGAGTTAAGCATTGAAACAATAAGATTTACTTTACTTTCAGTTTGAATAGTTCTGTCTTGTTAAAATCTGCAAATGCAAGTGGATAATGAGAGTATTTATATGGTACTTAAATTTATACAATGCAATGAAAATTTCAACAACTATTTTATAAAATGAGTTCTCATACAGTTAAATAATTTCAGAACAATCTTCTTTGGAAATTTCTTTTTATAAATATTTATTTATCCAACTATTAATAAGTAAATTATATTAATAACTTTTTTTTTTAATAGAAAATCTAGGAAAAGCAACAAGAATTAAAACAACATAGGTATAGGGATTCCACAACAATTAAATATAAAACTCCATTGCAATTATACTTGTTGACCAGTGTATGACTATATAATAACTTTCTTATATTAAATTCTATAACTATATATATTAACTTCTTTTACAGTAAAAGGAATTGATTTCTGACAAAGAAGTCTTGAGAAAACTTGGCAGGCACAAAATAATAGGGATGTTCCGCTGTGGTTAAGGCAGTTAAGGAACAAGCACAACAGTAACCATTTGATATAATTAAACTTTTCAACAATGACGATGATAAAATAAAATAAAAAAGGATAAAATTTATACTTTTAAATGTATACTATTTAATTAATATATTATGCAATGAATTTATCCACAAATAAATAAACGAGCAAGAAAAAACACCAAGATAGAATCAAAATCAAAGTATAAGACATTTGCATACTTGTGGTGGTTCATATATGGCTGCAACTGTCGCTCTGATGCCAAGTGGTACATCCCCATGAACTTCATATTTTCCGTAAAGGTACCCAAGCCTTTGGTGGCCTGAAGTTCGCCAGTAATCTAGAAACCTTTCCACGATTTCAGCATTTTCAAACATGACGTTGTCTACATGCCTATATACCTAAAAATCAAAATTTAACAGAATATTTACCATAACTTAGAAAAATTATTTGAGATCACCATATATTTACGTCGTTGCTTTGAATATTCTTTTTTTAAAAATAATTTAAGTAATCGACAACATATGTTATAATTTTAATAAACAAAAAAGAAAGTAAGAAGAGAATAGTTCTATACTTAATTATATAAAATTATTTATATACTCTTCATATTATACATATATTTCAAATCAGGCATTCATGTTGTGTAAACAAATGGTTAGAAATAATGTTGACATTTAAAAAAAGAATTCATGGTCACTTTATATAAACCTTTAAGAAAATCTCCTCAGATTTTGGAAATTGTTTAAATGAACCAACATAAGAAGCATAAAGTTGTCTAAAGACATTTAGAAAATGATTCTCTTTTTCACAAATTTTTGGCTGAATATTTTTTTTTTTTTTTTTTAAACATAATTTATTGAAATTTACAACTGTACTCAAAAAAATACATCAAGTAAATATGATATTAGAAAAATGACATGGAAGCGACTTGTAGAAGAACTACCCAATGGTAGCACTCCTGTAACTATTTTAAACTAGAAGGTCTCGGGGCCATCTCCTTTTCAGACGCCTCGGAGGATTGTCGGGAATTGAAGAGGAAGAAAGGATTGAAACTAGAGGATTAGGGTGGGAATGGAGTTTGTCATGAAAGGAATGGAATCTAGATCGGGCCAAATCAGCAACATACGGAATATTAAGGTCTTTGTGGATCAGTTTATTAGTTACAAAATAAGGAGCATTGAGGATTTTACGCAGGATTTTGGATTGTAGGGATTGGATACGGGAAGAATTTGATGGTTTAGTAGAGCCCCAAAGCTCTACTCCGTAAGTCCATATAGGCCGTATGATAGTCATGTAGATGAGCCTTTTGTAGTTAAGTGGAAGATTGGAACGTTTGTCTAGTAAGTGTTGAAGTAGTCGAAAACGTCGTGCAGTTTCTTGTCGTTTCAGTCTTGTATGAGGGTTCCATGTAAGGCGTTTGTCAAGGTGTAGTCCTAGATATCGGATCTGTTCAACCGGGACAAGAGGAGTATTATTGAAGGAGACAGTAGGGCAGGATGTCATTGGTTTACGACGAAGGGTAAAGGTAATTTGGCTGGATTTGTTGGCATTTATTTTAATTCTCCAGTTCTGACACCATACTTCAAGGTCTCTGATGTGGGATTGGAGAGTTTGAGAGGCAATAGTTGGATCAGCATTGACTGATAACACACATGTGTCATCAGCATAGGTAGAAAGGAAAGTGTTAGGATGGGATGGGATATCAGCTGTATAAACTGTGTAAAGGATGGGTCCTAGGATACTGCCTTGAGGAACACCAGCAAACTGACTAAAAATGGATGAATAGGAATTATTATGATTTACTTTGAAGGATCTGCCAGTGAGGTAGGACTGGATGATAAGGAAGTATGTAGGAGGGAGGAATTTGCGGAGCTTGTAAAGCAATCCTGGGTGCCAGACTCGGTCAAAGGCCTGTTCCACATCGAGGAAGGCTCCCGTGCAATACAAGCCGCGCTCCAATGTAGACGAGACAACGTCCACCACACGATGACATTGCTGGATAGTGGAGTGGGATGTTCTGAATCCAAACTGGTGATCAGGAATAATGGAATTAGTATCTAGGATGGGATATAGACGTTTCAGTATAAGCTTCTCTAAGATTTTGCCCATGATTGGTAAAAGTGAGATAGGACGGTAAGAAGATGGATTTTCTGGCGGTTTCTGAGGTTTGGGTATCATTTTGACAATGGATAATTTCCAGGAAGTAGGAAAGTACGTGGAGCGGAGTACGGAATTATATATGTAAGTGAGATAGAGGATAGCTTTTCGAGGAAGTAGTTTTAAAATATGGGAAGTTATAAGATCATGCCCAGGAGCTTTGCGGGATGGTAAACTTTGAATAATGCTACATATTTCTGACGGATGGAAGGCTTTGGGAGGAAGGACCAATTGGAGTGGGATATCTAGCTCATCTTCTATAAAATTAATGTGACCGGGATTATGGATATCTGGATGTGGATTAAAGGTTCGAAAAGGTGCTGACCGAATATCTGGGCCTTCTCTTCATCAGATCTTGTCCAGATATGGGATTCAGATAGGAGTGGATGATTACAGTCTTTGAACTTCAGTAGCTTTTTTGTCGTCATCCATAATGATCTGTCTGTAATAGTAAGTTTTTCAGTGAAGTTGAGTAAGTTTTGAATTTTAATTTTTCGAATTTCTGATTTTAGTCTGTTAGTCAGTTTATTATAAGTTTTGTCTGACGGATATCTAGTCCTATGCCACTTCGATCTTGCCCTGCGTTTTTCCCTTAGCAAGATTCGAATGTGCTGTGGCAGGGTAGTCTCCTGTGAGGTAGTATTATAAATGGTTGTAGTATTGTCAGTATGCTACTACTAATTGAGTCAGTAAGTTGTTTAACGGCTTTATCAATATCGTGTTTAGTCTTAAGTGGGATTTTTAAGTCCAGTTTGTCTTCCAAGTCACTTCTAAATCCGTCCCAGTCCACTCGTCCTGTAATCAGAGTGGGAATGGTAGGTCTAGGAACAAGGCTCGAGTGCAAGGCAAGAAGAACTGGGCTATGATCAGATGACAGGTCATTTAGGGTTTTGATTGTGGATTGGGAGGAAGATATCTGAGAGGAAACGAATATATCAAGGATATCAGGACGTTTTTTGAGGGAAGTTGGCCAATATGTTGGGCTCATAGGAGAAAGGATAGTATAGCAATTGGAGGTAGAGATGCGAGAAAGGACATTACCACGGGAGTTGGATGTCCGGCAACCCCATCGTTGGTGCTTAGCGTTATAGTCTCCTCCAGCAATGAAGCGCGGTCCTAAGGATCGGAAGAGGGATTCAAGTTGGTTATAAGAAAGAGAGTTACCAGGAGGACAGTATACAGCTGAGAGTGTAAGATGGAAAGGACGGGTTGAAATGGCTACCGAGGTTGATTGTATGGCATCAGTTGGAGTAGAAGGAATAAGGGAATGAGGTAAGGACTTATGGATAAGGATGCATGACCCAGCATGGGAAGTGTTGTCGGGATGGTCAGATCTATAAGTGATGTAGTCACGTATGTGAAAATGTGATCGTTGTGTGAAGTGAGTTTCAGTGAGTAGTGCTATGTCAATGTGGTTGTCATGAAGAAATAAGTCCAGTTCGTCACGATGGTTATGCAAGCCATTAGCATTCCACAAGACTATCGCTAGCGGCTTTACACTCATCGTGGGAAATTAAAAGGGATTTGGGAAAGGACTCTAGTGAGAAGGGTAATTAGCGGTTGGATGGTATCTCTAAGATCTGAGAGAAAGGACTGGAGAATGGAGAATGTGTTAAAAGGATCATGGTTGGGAACCGGATGAGGAGGATAAGAGACCTGGGATGGATAGTTGATTGGTTCAGGATTGTTGGCTTGGGGCTGAACTCGCCGTGGGGTACGAAGCTGTTCAGTCCGCTGAGATACTGGAGGTTGGGGTTTAGGCTGAGTTGGTTGATCATAAGGGCGTTCAGGGATTTTATTGAGATTCTCAGGAGGAAGTTTCACCCGCAAGGGTAGATTATGGGGAGTGATCGGTTGACAGGAAGATTGTGGTTTAGGACGGGAGGACGGAGGCTTGAATTGAGAGTTCGGAGGCGCCTGACTAGTAGTAGGTTGCTTCTTGATAGTTGTGACCTCGGGGAGAGATTCCCTTGTTTCCTCAGTAGAAACTCTGGCTGCTGATGTGGTCGGCTGCTGCGGAGTGATGAAATTGGTAGGTTGCTGAATTGAAGGAAAATCAGACAAATTATTCAACTCTGGCACTTGAGGACGAATATTCTGATCATCTCTTTTTACAGGTATGTTTTGAGATCTCTGGCGAAGTAGGCTTTTGTAAACGATGCAGCCCCTATAGCTCGCCGGGTGGCCTTCCCCGCAAAGAGCACACTTTGCTGGCTCAGTCCGAGATTTCGGGCATGTGTCAGAGGCGTGTGGTCCGGCACACTTAACACACCTTGGCTGAATATTAGATCATATTTTTGTAAATTAAATTGGTACTAACCTGCCTGTTGAGGGTAATTGCAGATGGCTGGCACTTGGAACAGATGCCTTTAGGCCACGGAGGATGATCTTTACAACCAGGCTTGATACGACAACTAGTATCTTCAAGTGCAATGAACTTGCCCCTAAAACAAAAGGAAAATTATGAGAGTAATTAACAAAACTAAAATTAAAAAAACAAAAGATAATTAAAATAAAATATGGACTATACACATTCAAAGACATAGTTATATCCTTAGGAATGGTAGTTGATCAATATCATAAATTAAATTGATTACATCAATGTAATTTTTTCCTTTTTAAGTATATTTATTTTTATACCCATCATCTCTCGTTTACAACAATCAAAAAGCTTACTTTGTATATCAAAACATAAGCTTACTCAAAACACTCACTGGGTCTCAATAAGTAATTCAAACAATGCAGATATTAAAATCATTAAAAAAAGTATTGGTTTGAAATAAGGGGTACAACAAATTAAAAAAAAAAAATATTG
Source organism: Piezodorus guildinii (assembly GCA_023052935.1). NCBI lineage: Eukaryota > Metazoa > Arthropoda > Insecta > Hemiptera > Pentatomidae > Piezodorus > Piezodorus guildinii. Next base: position 132,878,361 of record CM041293.1, on the reverse strand, counting down.
AAAATTATAAAATAAAAAGTTTTCGAACTTTCATCCTAACTTACCTATCAGCACCTCCTCTGAGTTTGCGAATATAGGAATGAAATGATAAATGTTTTATGTTCTGTTCACGGAGGTATGCTTCATCATAGGGTTCTATCGGAGAACAATGTACACAGCAAGCATTTGTCCCATGGTGACATCTAATAATAAAATAAATAAACAATATTACATATTTAATTGTTGATTTATATTAAATAAGTGATACTACTAACCAGTAAAAAACCTTTAACAAGCCTATATATTTCAGGAAATAAAAAACAAACCAAAGGTTTTTGATTTTTTTTTTAACACCATCATAAAAAATCACTATCAATTTACGGAATAGATATTGATATCTACTTCGTAAGTAGATAAAGGTTTTATGAACTCTACTCTAAACCAGCTATGAAAAAAATTATTGTAATTCCCTGTTTATGGATTCAGTTTATAGACATCGGAACATTTCACAAGGCCATAGGTACAATCAAGTCAATAGAAAGATGGGATATAACAATAAAATAAAATCCATATAAATTTAAAACATGTATTTAAGACATAAATTCATTATGGAAGACTAGCTCATAGCCCAGGCTGAAATGATAAAAGAGCATCAATTAAATGAAATAATTGCAATAGCCATATATCAAAGACTGAACATTTAAAATTCAGTTTCATCTACCTACTAGTTTTCAAAATAAAGATATTTGTAAGTTTGATGAACATATCAAGGAATGAACTAGATAATATGGAAGTCTATCGGGGCTTACTGCTAAATGTGATTTTCAATATTTGAAACAAAAATTGTTTTTTTTTTACCAAGCCTTTTGCTATCAAAATCTACCACTAATACATAAATATAACACACAATAAAATAATATCTAATGGTTGTTGAAATTTCGATTTAAGTTATATTTTTTCATTTCAAATGTGTTTCTTAATTTTTTTCCTCCTTTTAGCTCTTTCAACTGTTAAACATATCTTCCCTGTGTATGCTTTAAGTTCACCTGTTCCAACTACTCGCTACAAACTTCCTGTTCCTCTTTTAACTGCACTTACCTCTAATCATCGTACATTACATTATTTCCTATTTCAAACTTCAATATTTTTTTCATATTGATCTTATTCTTGCAATCCATTCCCATACCTATATTTATTCATCAAAATTGTTGGCACAAATTAAAAAAGTACAAGTACCAACATTACATCATTTCTGAATCAATTATTTAATCAACTATACATACATTTTTAAATATTTACTTCATCCATATCTAATAGATATGTCAAGTAAGATAATCTAATCTAATGATATAAACAATCATATAATCTAAGCCTCTTCAAATACTTACAATTTTTCATCCCGTTTTCTATGCAACTTTCCTTCAACACTAGATAAAATTTGATCGACTTCATCTTCAGCAACAGGAGGCAATGATGAAGGATTTGGGGTTTCTCGTAAACCATTAGTTTCTCCTGGAAAAAAAAATATAGAAGGCATAAAAAACTTATAATCTAAATAAACTTACAATTATAAAATTATTATTATTAAGAATTTATTAGGGTGGTGGTCTAGTGGATAGAGCACTAGTCTACTCTTGCCCAGGGTCCTGGGCTTGAATCCCGGCTGTGGCAGATTATTTATTCTGTAAATTCAGCCAAGAGAGGACCTTAAGATATGAACATCCTCCTGGGGCAGACCCAGCTTATTTGAAGGGGGTACCCTAAATTGGGGAAAAAAACCTGGCGTCTGAGCCTGATCAGGGCCTAATCACCTCATTTCACAGCCGTTGCCCTAGAAACAGTATGAATCAAAATATTTTCTGAGCCTATGATCTTTCATGGGTTGTAGAGGCACAGTTTTTGTTTTTTAAAGAATTTATTCCTTATGATAAACAATTTACGTTCAACAAGGGTTCAATGAATTACCATTGATTATAAAAATTATACAAATACTAATTAGTTCATTAAGAAGACAGGATGATCCTATACTCCAGCATAGTTGTTTGCTATACCATAAGAAGGTCTACTCACTCCAGACAACCGCAGGTAATAAAATTGGATCAATTAAATATTGTTCTTCAATGACTCAGTGTTATATCATACTATAAATAATCATGACCAACCCGTGATTATTTATCATATGATAACAGAATAAATAAATTATCTGCCATATCTGGACTTGGACTTAGGTCCATAGGTTAAGTAAACGTCATGAAGAGACTAAAAACAGGACATGCATACAGACGATATGATTACTATAAATGAAATCCCTTTATGGCAAATTGAAATATGATTCTAAAAAGAACATGGCATTATGGACAATAACTGATTTCCCATTAGTCAATTATTAAAAACAAATATTCCTTTATAAAAATTAGTTTAATTAGTTTTTCAAAGTGGCTATAAACATAATTTGGTTAGTACATTTGCAATGAGATTATTTTTCCTAATGGTTTATTTATTCATATTGATGAAATTTATATTGCGATAAGGAAAAAGAAGTTCCACTTTCATAAACAGCCAGAGCCAAAGAAAATCAACCAACTTAAAAATAAGAACACTCAATAACATTTAAACCAGGCAAATGACAAACATAAACAAAAGAACTTTGTTGTTTTCATTTTGACAAAGGCCTGATTGTTTTAGGGCCATGTAGGAGAATAGAAATCCACATTTTAAGAAATCATCAGATGAAAAAAAAAACAGAAGTAATAGAGAAAATATTATTATGGTAATTTTGTATAATTGGTTGAGCAGACAGTCAAAGCCGAAGCAGAAATTTAAAAAAAACAATAAAACTCAACTATGAAATAACAGTTTTAACAATTATCAGGAAAATTAAGTCATATTTTTTAACAAATTGTACTGTAAAAACCTAATACTTTTATAACAGTCTATGTTTCTCTATTTTAATTAAACATCAATTTTATTGTGAACTTAGGAGTTTTTATATTAATTTAAATAAGACAAAACAAATAAACGTAAAATAAGCAAAACACTAACTAAAGATAAATAAGTCAATAAAACCTGGTACACCCACTAAACAACATTAAATTTAAATCCCTATGGGAAAAAAATGGTATAAGTTTACATAAAAAACAATAATAATATTGGGGTAATCATTTATTTTTAAATTCAATAACCAATTACTACTTACATTAATTTTTTAGATTAGCTGGATACACTAAAACTAAAAGAGTATTGCAACCAAAATTATTGAATTAACATTAACTGATGTTTAGTTTAAATACAGAGTATAATTAATAGTGACATACAAAGACATATATAATCTGAAATTAGCTGGTTACTAATAATTTTAAAATGAGAAACAAGATGATTGTCAAGTTAGTTATACATTCATAACTAAGAATGTCATAATAAACCAGACTTAGATAGTTAATAATTAGCTTAATATCATTCTTAATTAAGAAAATAATATCGTTAATAGTTGAAAGGAAAAATGAATCTAAAAACAAACAAAATGACCAAATTAAGGAATTCAATGATTCTGTAGGTTAACTTGCACAGTTTGGTATATTATTAGAGGAAAATAAATTAAAAAGTAATCAGCAAAAACATTTATAAGAGTAATCAAAACATAATAAAAACTATGATAAAAAAATAATGACTTTTTTCCTTAGCAATCTGAAGTAAGAAGCTCAACTTGAGAAACTATATCAAAACCAAAATTCTAAACTTGATACAAACCTGACGGGGTACTATCTGATGTTGATGAAGAACTTGTGCCTGGAGTGCTTAAAGGTACATCAACTCGATTATTATCATGCCATAAATCTGCACCTTCATGGGGAATAAGAAATAACATATCTCCATGTTTTAATCCAGTGCTAAAAATAGATTTTGATTTAGAAGAAGGTAGTTCTTCTTTCAGGTTACGACTTCGGCATAAACTGAATGCAAAACTAGATAGCGAAAAAGCATCCCGCACCTAAAAAGTTATAAACAATAGAGTGCAAATTCACAAAAACATTCCACAAATGATGAATAAAATCTAAATGGTATTACCTTCTCATACAGCCCACATATCTTGTCATCAGAGCTAATGTTTATTCTTCTAGTTCCTTCTGGAGATTGAATTCTTAACACCTAGAAATTTAATTAAGACTAATACAGGACCTCATCATCAAGTAACTTTAACTAAACGATACAATTGAGAAAACTATTTAAGTGAATTATAAACAATTTAAAAAAAATTAATAAATAATGACAAAGCAATAAGAGGATGTTTAGGAAGGTTAGGCTGCATCTTATGTTCCACCAAACAAAGAAATAAACGAAATGTAGTCAATCCAATAATAGTATAGTATTTGATTTTCAAATTAAATTAGGTAAATGCTTACAATATTTTTAATGTGTGACATTACTATAAAACCACAACTGCTTGGTGCCTCTGTTTCCACGGATGCACCTTCTTCACCAAACAGCTGTTAATCAATGCTTGCAATAGTTTAACCAGAAACGGTTTCTATGTAGATAATTAATAAAATATATATGCAATGATCGAGATCACCAATATCTTAACTATTAAAATTATCGAATGCTAATAAATTTAGTAGTTTTATCCCCTCGTGAAATAATTTAAAACTTTCTTTTATTAAAAATATTAAAGATTAAAAACGTTCAAAACCACATTTGTTTGTGGTTCACCGAAAACCTCAATCAATATTTTTATTTTATCTAACTTTTAATTTTTTTTTTCGATGTCTTATAATAATTTAAAGAAACACAATGCTTCCAACAATAAAAAAAACCCCATCAGAAATGAGGTAGAGCGGGGGGTAATTTATCTTATGAAAACTATTTCTAGTTTTGCTATTTCCTTATAATATATATATATATATATATATATATTATATATATATATATATATATATATATATATATATATTTTATTATTATTTTTTTTAATCACACAGTCAAACTTCATTCAGTATTTAGTTTATTTATGATATTTTATATGTAGATATATTTTTTAAAATTATTTTTTAACTTCTAATGAAATCATAATAATAAACATCGCATACATAAATTTTAATATAGTTTTCATGAAACAGTAAATAAATCTAGAAAATCCTGTGAAGTTATGATATCTTATTAGGGTAGGCGAACTGACGGATTAGGAGATCCTTGCAAAGAGGCCTAGGAATATTCTGGGATGTCCTGAGTAAAACATATTTTACTGTGCTGGTGAATAAAACTTGCTCCTACTTTTAATGCCAGCATCCAAAGATTGGGGTAAACAAATTTCTCTAGAGATGGATTATCCTCTCTCCCCTTTGAATTTTGTAGTTACGAGCCGATGATGGTAACATGCCGCTGGACTAGGATTTATAGAAAGTGTGAGCGGCCTCAATGTCAAAACATGATTCTATAAACCTCAAAAATCAGCCGCAGGATCAATCTTTCATCAATAAGGAATAAGGAAAAATCAACAGTTAAATTTCACATACAGAAACATTATGACTTTTTATCGACTCTGAGAACTAAATGTACTCCTGGAATAAATAAATAAATATCAAATTGGACCTTTCTGTCTTTCAGAAACTACTATGGTCTAGAAACGTAATCCTAAAGAAAAAACCCCACACAATGTATAACAGCTGCGTTGAAAAGAACCACATGCTTAAGAACAGAATCGTTTGCCAGGAAATCATTCCGAAACCTTGCTACCCATGAATCGCATGATATAGTCCACGAATATGTGCATTGCGCATTAAGAGAGGCCCTTTTCCTACTGAAGTATTGCACGGAATAAGATAAAGCAGTTCTACGGAACACTAGAAAGCGCCCTTGACTAATGAACGAATAAGACACGAAAAGAGTGATGGCTATGCAGATGCCAAAATAGACTTAGAAAAAATATATATTCCTTACCATTAGAAGAAGTAGATTCTTCTGCATAAAACCATACACAAAAATGTGTCAATCTCCCCAATGGATAATATTATTACCGAATTGTTCACAGATATCAGTTGGTGAAACGTCTAGTATCGCCCAAGATCTATAGAGTTACTGTAACATATCTTGAATAAGGGCCATATCCATTCTTCATAAAACAAAATTAAATCGAAGAAATTCTCGGTTAGGAAGAAGCTCCCTTACCTGGGGTTACCATTACATAGGGGTTACCGGCCGAATATATAAATATGTACAATTTAAAATATTGTATAATATAGCTAATTAACACCAATGTAAATATCTGTGTTTATGTAACTATTTTATGAGTATAAATAAACCATTCAAGGTAATTTGACCTAGGGCCAAGACACTAGTCAGGTAGAAAAGCTCTCACCGTCAATTATTGACATGGATGACTAACATCCCCAAGAGCTAGCTTAGCTCTTCAGATCACCAACTTGCTATAGTCAGGTGGTGTCTCCCTAGGTCAGAGTATCTCTGCCTTTGTAAAATAATGTGGTCTATCTTTACTTAGCAACCTTTTCCCCTTCATCCTTCCTATTCCCCTTATAGAATGGGGTGCATGACTGTTACCCAAGTGCACCTGTGAGGGCTGCTTACCACCACTGCTGTTGTGCTACTACCACACGGGATGTATCCATCTTTTCCAGTCCTCTCTGCTGTTTGGTAGGTGTGGGTTCGCCCCCTACCAGACAGACTAACCTCATACCTGGTGCTGCGGTACGAACTTCTACCACGGCGAGCACCATCTCCATCTTTCTCTCTTTCTTGCATGAACACGCAATTGTCGAGGCCTTCTGATACCCTTTCTTGTCCAATATAATAAACATACCTCGACAACCTGTAGCCCAAGTTTCTTGGCTGCAATCTCCAATGTAAGAGATGCTCACCTAAGTGGATTTTACGATCTTGCTATGATGTCAATGTCGTCTGCATAGCCGAGGAATTGGACAAATTTGTCCAAATACTGTTCCACCAACCTAGATTCCGCAGTTCCTTACAGCTTTTTCTTCTGCAAGATTGAAGAGTAGGCAGGCAAGGGCATCACCTCCTACTCCTTTGTCTATGCTGAACTCTTCTGAGAGATCAGATTAATATTTTCACGGCAAACATAGACCCTTTCATTGTCATTTGTGGAAGACTAATGAGCTTCTTAGGTATATTCATTTCTTCCATGGCTTGATACAGTCCGTTACACATTTTTATAGGCTCCTTTGAAATCCACAAAGAGGTGAGGCGTGACGATATTAAAATCTTTGCACTTCTCCAGAATAAGCCTTAATGAAAAGGGTTCAATGTAGAACGTCCCTTTCTGAAGCCTGTTTTGTACATATCGAGTTCTCTCTCTGCCTTTGTGGTAATTCTTACATAGAGAAAGTTCGATAGAACTTTATTAACACTAGAGAGAAGCGCAATTCCTCGGTAGTTCTCACACTCAGTCTTGTCTCCCTTTTTATGGATTGGACAGATAACTGCCTTAATCCATTCTCAAGCATCCGCTCCTCCTTCCACACATCAAGGATAAGATTATGTAGCATTTTCCTGAATCCTTCTCCACAATATCTAAAAAGCTCAGACTGGATGTTGTCCATTTGCAGTGCTTTATTATTCTTTAGCTTATTAATGGCACCTTCAAGCTAGATAGTATAGATATAGACTCAATAGAATGTAGACTCTGTTGTGCTCAATGAATGTTTGAAGTGCCTTACCATCTCTTAAAGGTCTCTTCTTTTGGGTTATTAGGGTTCCATCTTCATTTTTGCAACAGTTATGTGGCCTAAAACCAGATTTTTCTTCATTTACTTTACCGAATAACATTCGGCCTTTATTAATGCTCCTGAGGTTCTCAATATCTCTCATATGGTTTTAATACCACATCCTTTTCTTCCTTTGATGAACCCTCTCAGCACTCCTTGCCTCCTTATAGGCAGCATTAGTACGTCTAGTGAATATGTGTATCATTTTTTGCAAGCCATATTCTTGTTATTTATTATCAGTTGACACTCCTCGTCAAACCATTGTGATCTAACTGCTTTTGGTTTCAGTCATATAGTCTCTTCTGCTGTCGATCGTGTGGCATTGTTGATACTATTCCACTGCTCATCGATATTTCATCATTTCAGTTTTTCTTCCAAGCTTTCTTGATAAATTCCAAGCTGATTAGGATTCTTATGTTTGGTTATTTTAAATGATTTTCGATCCTGATTGTAATGATTATTAACAACTGGCATCTTGGCACGAATCCTGGCAATGCTCAAGTAGCGCTCTGGGTCCCAGTTTGCTCTTCTGTATGACCTGAGGCTTACTAGACAAGTTTTATGCATGTAACTGATCAGGAAATGGTTTGTTTGGTTGGCCACTCTTCTGTCTAGTGTTCTCTATGTCTCCTTATATATCCTTTTAGTTGGAAACAGGGTACCTCCCACAACTAGTCCATGTGCAGCTGCAAATCTTACCAGTCTATGTCCATTGTCATTACCTTTTTTGTGGAAATTTAATAATCGTAGGCTGGTAGGCTGGTTCCTGCCCAACTTAAGCGTTAAAACCACCAAGGACTATTTTGATATCACTAAGGAACTGGTCTTTTTCCTCCTCAGGAGCTACTTCTGTGGGTGCATGACAGTTTATCAGAGAGTAATGGGAGAATTAACCTTTAATGAGTAGATAGCATTGCCTTGGACTTATATGAGCAAAGAAGAGCACTGAATGAAGGCCTCTACTTCTCAAAACCTGTACCAAAAATTATGGTGTGTTTCATGGCAGCTATAATACTAAGTATGGTATTTCAGGTTTTTTCATCATATTATATTCATGTTTGGTAGGTACCTACAATTAAACAGCAGTAAAATGTAATATACATAAATAAAAATATACATAAACTTCATTTCAGATCTCAGCCTGCTATGATGACGATATGGATAAGAATGAGGTAGTGTTGGAGATGGATGAGATGCCACTGGTTGCTGCTATACTGGAAGGCTCTTATCTGAAGATCCGATGCCGTCTTGAGAAATATCCTCCTCACACTTTCAATCCACACACCAAAGAGAATAAAAAGCGTTTCGCCTGATGAATATATTCTAAATAGCTTCTCCAATGTAAGAGTACACATACCATAAGAGGTACATATACATAGCCCTCTTATTTTTTTAAACTATGCCGGGGTTAATATAAAGAATATTGTCAATCAAAATAAAGAATATTAGAGAATATATTGATTTGAACGTATCGAAGAAGTACTTTCATTTTGGAAAGAAATATATTTTCTGTAGGAGCCACCGTTTTCGAGTTATAGGTGGAATGCTGTAAAATGTGAGACTTAGATTACTTAAATTATAGGAAACTTAGATTACTTTTATTTAGGACCATTCAGAGGTATTAAAATGATTTCCAGCTTTGTCCGAATTAATTCCTACAAACCTTAAATTTTAGTCATATTTTACTGGGCTAAATACGTTGGCCCTTATGGCGGTCAATGGATCTTTTCCAATTAGACAATCCAGTTTTAACAACATATGGAGGTTTTGTGACATAATTGGTATGTAAGAGAGAAGCTTACTCCCCGATCTTGGTGCCTAGGGGAGTTGACCCTAGGGTGTGTACTGTATATGACCTAGGTCTGTAGCGTACGGGTGTTGTAGTGTGCTGTACTTGTGTAATGTATGTGTATGTCAGAGGGACTGCTGGTAGGCCAGAGGGACTGCAACACCCCTACGCCATTTCAATTAGAAATGAAAGATACAGCGGTAGTACATTCTAAAGTGCTAATCAACAAATATTTTATTAGCTCGCCCGCAAACTCAGTTTCTTACTGAGTGGGAAAAGCAGTCATTTATATACAGGATTTTTCGTGATCTGTTGTTTTTCCAAGTCATGGGAGATATACTAAATTAATTTTTTTTTTTTTTTCATAACACTTATAACTACGTCGTGATGTAATTAGTTGACCGTGGAATTACTGGAAGGAATAGTCCGGTAGCGGTCATATAACAGCAATAGTTCAACTATTATTGTTTGCACTTCGACCCTTGTGGTCATACAGGGCGCTGGGAGAATGGAAACTCCAATCAGTTTCCATTCTCCCACCATGCGCCCTGATGATGACCCACAAAGGTGTCGAAACATTGGCAGACAATAAATAGTTAAACTATTTAGCTGTTTCATTTAATGACCGCTACCCGGACTAATTCCTTCCAGCAACTATAACCTACGTCGTTCATTTCAAGGGATTTACCAAATCACGTCTGGTTTTCTTAGACTTTTTTGAAAACTCCATAATTTTACTTACTTTCAATAATTACTTTATTGCCACTTTTGAAGTTAATGTTATTATTTACAGCAACTACTTTTAAAATGATTAGAATAATGATTAAAATGAAGGCATTTCAAAATCCATAGACTGAAACATAGAATTGAACAATTTTCATGTTTAAAAAGTAGAAACTTCAAATGTTTATTATATGTATGTTTATTGCACACAAATATCAATACAAAACTTCCTTGAATAAACATAATGTTCAGCCAAATTAGTTTAAAATGATAAAGCCAGTAATATGAAGGTACGATGTTTCATCTGGTGTTAGATCTAAAAGTACTTATTGTACAATATAAATTGTTTTATGGTAAATTAACTTTTTAAACTATAAGATAAAAAGATTTGTTGTTTAATTATACTATCTGTTGTTTTATTATGGTATTCATGATTGACTATATTTTTAGGGGCGGGGTAAGCCTATTATGAAAAGAAACAGTTGGTGCGTCTAGTTCAGGTTTAAAGTTAAAATAATTAAAAGTAATAAAATTATGAAATTGATGTCTATATGTTCTATAATTTTATTTTTTATTTTTATGTAATCATAATTTATTTGTACCCAGCGCCAGTTATATCGATTAACTGAGTCAGGGAAACTCCTCCACAACTGTCAGATTCCAATTCCGACATATTGGGGAACAGATTTTGTTATAGGTTGTTATTATTCTTTGTGGTTAAATGTTCTTTTTGGATATTGTGTAAATAAGATAGGTTTAGGTAGGTGTTTATATTGTACTTTTATGTTTTTAGCGTTATTTGTTTTATGTACTGTTGTTTCCAATATCGTTTGATTGGTAATCTTTTTTTAGTATTAATGACAAAAGATTTTTATCTCATCCTTGAATTTTTGGTGATATTGAAATAGAATTGCACATTTGTTTTTGTTTTTATTGCAATTTTATCTATATGTCTGAAAATAATTTAAGAAATCATCCTGCCTTATTGGTTTGAAAGACATTATTTTAGAAGATTGTTTTCTTTTGTAGTGTTTTGTTAAATGGCAGATCCCAAAAACATTGAGGATGCTTTATATTGGCGAAATAAAGCTGAAGAATTCGAAAGAGAATTCGAAGATTTCAGAGAGAGCTCTCAAATGTTGGAAAAAGAATTAGAAGCCTCTCTGGAACAAGCTGAAAGAACTATAAGAGAATTGAGATTGAAAAACAACAGTTTGCAATTAGAAAATGAAGCTTTGAAGGTAATGAAAATATAATTTATCTTTAATTGTGTGGTTAGTGAAAAACAAAACAAAAATTAGATGATCTGTTTAATTGACCTCTGTTGATTTTTCTGCTATACTTGTAGTCCATCATCTTAGAAAATATAAAAATCTGGTAGTTGTCATCAAATAGGATGTTAAATAGATATTTTTATTTTCTCTGATGATGACCCAAAGCTTATTCCTTAATGTCTGCTCACAATTAACTAAGGCGTCTTTTTTGTATTTTTTTTATACTGCACCTGAAAGCAATTTTCTTATGAATACATTAATCTGATGATAGAATTTAGTACCAGTAGTTATTTATTATATATTGGTGATAAATACTTAATTGAATTTTGCAGTAATTACGAGTATGTTTTTATTAATATTTATTACAGTTTTAAGACGTCACATCATTTTTTTGTAATAGATATTGTTTGTATATTAAGAATTCGTTAATTCATTTTGGTGTGTTATTGTTGAGCCGCATTGTCATAAACTTTTAAGTGTTTTGACTAATCATATTTTGTAATTGATTTTTATGATTTAGATCTTAATTATGCATTAATTATCTATTCCATTAGGTTGTCTTAGTTATCTGTTAATAATTTATATATTTTTTAATGATTAATATCTATCTCGTTTTCTTCTCTAAATTATCAAAATCCGTACAATTGATTAAATTAAGAATATATTTGATATAAAGTAATTTAACTCTTGAGTTTGGTTGTTGAATGTTGTGCACTCATTTAGGTAGTATGTTTATTGTTGAACTGAAAATTTTTGAATCAATTTTAATTTATGTTTTCCATGTTTTGACATCAACCACCAGTCTTATAGAAATTCAGGTTAATTCTGATGTTGGTGAACTCTATGATCGTATCTCAGCCTAAGAAAAACATGACTTAAGATGAGCCACATTATGGAATACCAAGTGTTGCTTTAATAACATATAATTAATTCTGCTATGCTTTTCTTCAAGAATTCTTTAATGATTATCTTGTGTTGTTTTTAAAAATTAATCATGCCCATTGGTCATTTTACACCTCTGTTTATTCATTGTATGCCTATTGGAACTTATACAATTCCTCTAATTACATTACCCATAATTACTATTAATTATTAAATATTCAAATATATACATATAACAACACTATACTACGTATAACACTAACAATACATAACCATATAACAATATAAATAGTTAAAAAGAAGCAGGTCATGTAAATCAATGTTGTGGGTTGCTATGGTGATCATCAATATATTGTCAGGCTGTCAAAGGGTTGGGACTTCAAACCTTATAGTATTACATATTAGTTTATCAAAAATAAAATGGGATAAATCAATGTTTTTCTCATTTTTGGTGTTATATTTTCCTTTTACACTTTTAATGCCCCTATTTACAGTAAATAGACCCATTTTATTAATACATAAGGACTTAGTCATCAAATGTAATACATACTCCAATCAAATTTATATTGTAAGGTTGGATGGATACTAGAATAAACTAGTTAGCTCTCATTATTCTCCTCCCGTGGCAGTGTGACCACTTCAGCATAAAGACTTCATGTCAATTCCTATCATTCTTATATTAGTGTTGACTTATTTTATTATTATTATTTTTTTTTTATCATACATTGTTTTGTTATGATAGCTATTGGTTTATATTTTTTAAGGACAAGTATGATGTTCTGCAAAGGGCAACTGAGACACAAATTTCAGAGATGGAAGAGGAAGCAAACCAGCGACATAAAAGAGAGGAGGAGTACGTAAAGTATATCCGAGAACTCGAACAGAAAAACGATGATCTTGAGAGATCTCAGAGGTGAGTTTGCAATTGTATTTAAAAATGTAACATTTCAAAATTAGTGATGTGGCAGTGTGTATGGTTCTGTATAAATCTTTGGTTTCATTATCCCATTAAATACTTAAATCAACAAAAGCCCATGAATCTCTATCAACACCAATGCTTATTTGTATATTCAGACTCCTTGTATGCAATAGCCTAAAAACATGTTATTTTTTAGATTTTAGTGCTAAAATTGCTTAAGAAATATTGGTAATTTAAGTTGATAAATGTTAACCTCCCTTTATTTTCTCTCTTAAATACATACCAAAAGAAAATGGCCAACGATGAATTACAATTCAGTGCCTTACAACCCCTTATTGTGATAGCATTAACGTAGGAATGTGTGTGAGTGTGCACACATGTGTGTGAAGTTTAGCACAAAAATTAGAAGTTGTATGAAACAGAAATTTCATATTTAATACAACTACTCACCCGAGATGTTACAGCAACTTTTTAAAATTCAAAGCAGCCAACCAGAAGTGCCAATTTATACCATGCATTTTGCTACTTTTTATGATTATCCAAAAACAGCTCTAGCAGTTTAGATCAAATATCGATGTAAAATTTAATGGGATTTAATATAATGTAGGTTTAATTCTGATTGAAATAGTCTGACAGCGATTAAATGTAGATATTTTACATTCTCTTCCACTAAAGTACCTTAAATTTTGTAGATTCTATACAAATAATCATATCATCATATCTTATAAGAAACGGATAAATATATAAGATGAACAAATTCGGTACACAACTATAAGAGAAAAGAGAAAAAATATTTGTTTATGCAATTTTTGTGTTTTCTAAAATTAAAACAGTAATATAGCTATAATATACCCTTAGTAATATAGCTATAATATACCCTTGGAAAGCTTAAGATCTTAGGAAAAGTATTATCTTATACACAAAATTGTACAGGTTAAAGGAAAGTGATGAAAACCTGATAAACTAACTGATTGTCGTAGATAATAATATAATAGATTATCTAACAAAATATGTTTTATTACGCACCAGATTTAAAAAAAAAAAATTAATTTATAGCTTTTTTTAATTTTCTATATGTGTTTCGAGATTCAATACAATTTTTTAAAATAATAACAGCTGTATTATGTATGTAGCTTTTGATGTATCTTTACGGTTTAAACTTTCATTAAAAATATTTACTGAGGTAATTAGTGTTTTTAAAAATATAATTTTTACGTATTCATAAAAAATAGTCACACCTACGCCTCTTATGTTACTGATGTGTAAGTTTGTTTGTTTATTTATTTAACGTCACTTTATGCCACTATGGCTAATCGGACAATGCTGCAGTGGGAGTCCTAAATTTTGCCTATCCAGGTTTTATTAGGATAGGGATCTTTAACGAGTACCTGACATCGCACAGGCTCGGGACCACCTTTTAACGTCCCCTCCCAAGGATGGCATAATTAAGGATTTTTTACTACCATTAAAAAATCTTAGGCTCACCTGCGGATTTGAACCCGTGACCTTTGGCATAGGAGGCTGTTATGCTAGCCACCCAGCTACAAGTGATCCCTACTAATGTGTAAGTTAGTATTCTTAGAACTGAAACTATAATCGTATGGTATCATTCCTTTGCAAAAAATCTGGACAAAACTTGGAATGATAAATAAAGTTTACTTTCAGATAGATTAATAAGTACGCATTATATGAAATATTATATATAATCTCTTGAAACAAATATAAATGATAATGTATAATGAACTAATATCAGGAAAATAGTATATTGCTACAAAGAAGTCCATTTTGATGATTCATACTTGAATGGATCATTAACTATTTATCGAAATCGTTAAAAAAATTTTCCATCTGACTAAGGCTGGTTAAGTTTAATTTTTAATATATTTCTAAATTAAATATAAATCCAGTAATAGCTCATAATGTTTAAAAGTACTAAATCAAGTAATCATTGACTGATGTATGTTCTTTTTCAGAGCCATGTATACCTCATTAGGGGAGTTCGAAACGAAACTTAACTATGCTCTAGAACGCAATGTTCTCTTGGAATCTGAGCTTGATGAAAAAGAAACCTTAAAGACTATGGTACAGAGGCTAAAAGATGAAGCAAGAGGTAAAAAAATATTTCTTTTCTATCGATATCTTTTGTTTTTTAATTCATGATTTAAAAACAGTATGTTTTTAAAATATAATGTGTATTTTTTGTATTGTCTGATAAGAGTTGAGTAGTAAGGGAGATTCTCACCCGGGTTAGTTAATACTCTTGCTGTAGTTATGCTTTAAAGTTTATTTTTCCAATATGTCTTAAGTTACAGTAGAAACCTTTATAGCCATTAATGTATGGAAGGCACCTGGCTCAAACTGAACATACAAGGCATTGTTATTCTTAAGGGACATTATCCCAGAATAAAGTTTCTTTTCTATTCTATGCTATTCTACAATGCAAAATCACTCTGACCTGTCAGTTTTTTTTTTTTTCAGCTGTTTGGTCAATCACTTATGTAATTTCTATGGAATTTGATATTATATCTTATATTTTAAAAATTTTCCCTTCCCCGATGCCTTGTTATTAACTTCCCTTGTAAATTTAAGTGTATAATGATTAGATGTTTGCATTGTTTGAATTATATTTAAACAATTATGGTTTATTATTTTCAATAATAAACATTTTTAATTGACCAAAAAAAATAAAAAAATACCTTCCCCTCAAAATTTGAGTGCTTACGTTTCAAGATACGTAGAACCCGAATACTGGATAAAAAAAAATCTGTTTGTCCGCTGTCTGCGGCATATCTCCGAAACTACTGGACCAATTTTTTTTAAATTCGCAACCAATAATACTAGTCCATTAAACGATGATCCTAACACCTAGACGTTTATATCAGATGGTTAGTTTTGAAATGGCAGCCGATCAAAAGGATTTTATTCAATAACTCAGTTATTTTTGAAGATAGAAAAAAAATTTATTAGTGTTTTTTAACCAACAAAACACGAATAATTATATAAAAGAGAAAAAAATTGATATTTTTCTCATAAATACGCTCATAACTCAGAGAAAAGTATGTATCGAGTTATAGAATCAGTAAAGCGCGATTAAAAAAAAAAAAAATTGAAATCTTGCTTATATATACGCTTGTTACTATGTTATTTTCAAAGATTGAGACAAAAATTCATTATTGTTTTTTTAACCAAAAAATCGCGAATAATTCTATAAAAGAAAAAGAGAAAAATTGAAATCTCGCTTATATATACTCTTGTAACTATGTTATTTTCGAAGTTAGAAAAAAAATTCATTATTGTTTTTTTTAACCAAAAAACCGTGAATAATTATATAAAATAGAAAAAAGAAAAGAAATGAATTGGAAAATTGAAATCTCGCTTATATATGTGCTTGTAACTATGTTATTTTCGAAAATAGAAAAAAAATCATTATTGTTTTTTAATAATTATATAAAAGAGAAAGAAGAAAAGAAAAAAACGCTTATAACTCAGTTATTTTTTAAAATAGAGAAAAGTGTGTATAGAGTTTTAGAATCTGTAAAGCATGATTAAAAAAAAAAAAAAAAAAAAAAAAAAATGTATTACATGTCAATAATACAATGAAAATGAAGAAACAAAGAAACTTTATTAGCATCAAAACAATTATATTGAACTGATGATTTACGTTATACACTCGGTAACGACAAACTAAACTTTGCCATTCACAAGTAGATAGCAAATCAGGGTTCCAGAAGATCCCAGTGCTATTCTTCAAAAATTTTTTGGAACAAATGAAAAAAGAATCATTGAATTTGGTTTATAACTAGCTTAGAAGTTTTTTTTTTGAAATCAGTGGTAGTGTTATGATATGATGCTTTGAATTAGTGCTTTTCATATTTCTTAATTGCCTATCAACAGCCTTATAAACAGTTATACCCCAATATTGTTATTTGGAAATAATAAACCATTGTGTAATAATTTGCAGTGTTTTTTTATAACTTTACAGAATAATACTGTTTTTTCCTGTTACCAGTATAATTATTTAAAAAACCTGTTCCTCTATAACCTCTGAAAGGGCCTGTTTCTTGGCTAATGGCCGTGAAATAAGGTGATTAGGCCATGATCATACTCAGCCGCCAGGTTTTCTCTCCCATTTTTGAGTACCCAATTTATAAAAACTGGGTGAGCCTCCATATCCCAGGGTGTCTCACAGCTGATATAACTGAACAAATAAGATTATGCCATAGCCGGGATTCCAACCTGGGACCTGGAGAACTGTAGTCTAGTGCTCTATCCACTAGACAGACCACGTCCTTGATATATTTACTATTATATAACATATAAGAATAAGTATCTATTTATAACATTGTTTTAACAAAAGCTTTAAAAAATCTGTAAAACAGCAGTTAGTTTAATAATGGACTAATTTTTTATGGTTTAGATTATACTATAATTAATTTGTGGTTTTCAGATTTAAAACAGGAGATACAAGTGAGAGAGAAACAAACAACCAATGATAAATCCCTAATTGTAGATTCAAACAAGATGGAATCTAATGATTTGATTGTTAACTCGAATTGTCTCAATAATACTCCAACTAAGAGTAAGTTTTTTTTTTAATATAATTTTTTTTAACTGTTATTGTTTTGGTTTTACTTTCTGCTAAGATAACACATTATTAATGCTTGGTAAATTTCTCTTCATTAAGGAATTTTTTAAAAGAATACAATGAAATATTACTATCTGTTCTAAAGCAACACGAAATTAAAAAAACCTGTACCACTACAACCCATGAAGGGTCTTGGCCTCAGTACATATAGAGATTTGTACTGTTTCTAGGCCAACAATGAGGTGATTCGGCCGAAATCACGCTCAGCGAACACAAAATTAACTAAGTTTATTGTAAAACAAGAAAGAAAATAGGTAATCCAAGAAATGCACAAAAAAAATGTTCCTATTATAAGTCCAATATTTTAAATTCATATCAGTTGTCATTACCAGCAATTATCATATTAAATCTAACATCAATTATCACAATAAGCTAGTGAGAGATTTTATTAGTAAACAAAATTACCTTAATATCAGTTATCAACATTTAAGATATAATAACATAATATTACAAAAAATGGCCAGAATTTTTCCTTGATATCTATTGAGTATCTCTACATAATATAGATCCTTTCTCATCCAATTTTATCTTCTTTTTTTCCCTGGGTTTATGAAATGCAGCCTCAAGTTTTTTATTGTGGGATATCCATTACCTTGTTAATACAGGTCTATTACCTTTGTAGATCTGACCAAACTCTTAAGGATTCATTAGTTTACAGGGGGTCAGAAATGCCAATTGACAAAGTGGTAAAAGCGTATCCTAGCTATTTCTTCACTACTGCATATCACAAGATAGGCAGTTTCATTATCCCTCTTGCAGAATTCAACAGGTCGGTCAGGCTACTAACTTCATATTGTGGAGGGTTTTTGTTAAGCTGACAGTCTCCTGCATATAATCCTGAACCCTCCACAGGGTTATCCTGTCCATTGAGAGAAGAATGAGACTTCTCTCTTTGCAGTGTCTCTCCAAGAACAACTAGAACTGCTTTTCAGTATTTCTTCAGTACTCTGACCCTTATGGTGGATGTTGAAAAGAAAAGGCATTAACTTGAAAAAAAAGTATTCCTGCAGTAGAGCTTGGTTATATTGCCAGCAGCTGTCTTGATCAAACCTTTTGCATAGCTGAGGCTTATTCCACAAATAGGCTTGGGTGTGGAGGGTAACTGAGCCGAACCCTTCCTTGTGAGACTAATCAGATCTCTCATTACCTAGAATGCCTGATTACCCAGGCACCCACTCTACTTGGACCTTATTCCACTGGGACAGTGTCAAGATTTTCCTTTCACTGCCCTGTTACTTAGGATCGAGTCTGGTAGCTACCAAAACTATGGGTTTAGCTATCAGCATGGATAGTTAAAAGTCTGTCTCTCAAACTTTCTGAGGTTAGGGTTTGGGCACAGATGTTTATTGTCATTACTTAAGCCTGAAAGACTGAAGTGTGTATGCAATGGAATGCAAATGGAAATTCTCTCTCTGGGTTTATCCATTCTCCATATTCCCACCCCTGAGCCTAATTCTATCAGAGATCTGTCTGCATAGGAATTAACTCCATTGTTACACATTACAATGTGTATAGCTCCAGTTATTATAAGGTATGCTAGTCTCTACAATTTACTTTGTAGATATCTACATTTTGATGTCATTTCCTTATGCCACCACAATATGGCAGCATATAAGGTCATAAGCCTTATTGCTGTCATGTATATCCAGAAGACCATCGTAGGCCGTTGGCCCCAGGTTTCCCAACAGTCCCTTTTTACATACTTTGGTGCAAGATTTATCAATTTTGCTGTTCCATTTTAATTTACTGTCTAGAGTAATGTTTGACTTCATTGATTCTCTCTGAATTAACCCTGATGAAGACACTCAATGTAGGTCAAAACATCGCCATACAATAAAATATAGATATCGACCTCAACCTTATCAAGTTAGGGGTGGTATGATTGTTATGTTCCTTCTTTTAAAGACATAAAGGTTTACCTTTTGAGGATCGACACTAGCCTTTCAGAAGTTCTATCGTAGTTTTGAGCAGTTCGGAGATTGACTCCGGAAATATATCTTCAACTACTATAGTATCTCCTTGTGGATAGAAACCTGCAGTGTTCAGTTTTGTCAACAGAGAGTCGATAAACCGACACCTCAGGAGTGGAGATAACTCACCGTCCTGTGACATCATACTCTGTCTCATCAACAACTTGGTGTTTCCTGGTTTAGATATGAGCATCCTTCCTCCATCATACTTTTGCTTGGAGGTCAGCTGTTCTCTCTCTTCTAAGGCTATTTCCATAGTGTTATAGAGAGTTAGGTCAAAGGCCCCTTTAATATCAACAAAGATGCCTGCCTTGATTCCTCTGTCAATCAGAGAAACAAAAAAAAAGAGTTTTTAAATCTTGGAACTGGGTAATGTAGGACAGTTTCACGTGATTTTCCAGACTGATTAGCAACTTTTTGACTGCTGTTTATCCTGCTATGTCTGTTAATAGTTTTTCCAATGTCTTTTTAAGAAACAATATCAGACTTACAGGTCTCTAAGCCTTGAGATTGTCATAAAACTCTTTCCCAGGTTTGGATATATAACACTAAAGCTACATTTCAGTTGTTGGATATTATATAATTATATTTTATTCCTTTGTATGACACTTACACCTTATGTATGTAGTATAGTATGTCCATTTTTATAGATAATTAATTTTTTTTTTTTTTTCTGATTTTCAGATATCAGTTCCACTAACTGCCACTTGAACCAGCCAAACAGGATTTCTGCTATGAACATTGTTGGAGATCTACTGAGGAAAGTTGGGGTATGTTAATTTCCTATTAATTAATATATGATTCCCAAATTTAATAATTTTGACGAAATAACTATGAATTAGTTATTAATATGAAGCTCTGTACTTATTTATATTCCTGAACTGTATTCTCAGTTAGTCTAGTTGTGATGAGGATTGAGAATGAGCCTTGAAAAAGCAAAAGAACCAAAACAATTTTATCCCTTTAAAATTAATTAGGAATTTAATAAGCCACAGGAAACTTTATACTTTCCTGTTAGTTATATTTTATTAATTTTGGACATATTTTTAATGTTTAAAAAACAATTCTAATAACAAAAATAACTTTAATATTTTTGATCTTGTTTTCAAGTTGACTGTGTTATTCAGAAGTTTTATATGACAGAAATCTCGGTATATTTAGGACAGAACAATATATATATATTTTTTAAGGAATTAGTAATTAATCTTTTGGGACTAATTAATAAAACCCTTTTTACTGTTGATGGTCATTATTAATGTAAAAATATTTACATTTTTTGTTTCTTCAGTTGAATTTTGGTTGGATCAACGTTGTGACTTTTCTCGATTGCTTTGGGTGTTTAAACAATGTTAGACGAGACGCACTCTATTGGAAATTTACAGATTAAATTATCCAAAATAATTGTTGGATAGTCTATAATATTAGTTCAAGAATCAGACTCTTAAATTTCTTATTCAGTGAGTCCTAGGAAATTTTATTCCATCAAAAAATTTGACAGTGAAAAAGTCACACCGATTGCTCCAGCCAACTATCCATTAAATAAAAACCAATAGGTAGATGGTTTAACAAAATTTTTTGATAAAGAATCTTCAGTAAGGATCTTGTTTCAGGTTGCTTGGGAATATTTATTGTTTACGTAGTATTGTAGATATTTGATGAAACGTATGTCTTTGAAAACTACTCAGATTTCCCTTCACTGTTTTAATGATTAGTGTAATCACTAGATACTTTTGATACACATTTTCAATTTCTCATGCACTTTGGAGAGAATAGATCTGGTACAAGGTACACCTTTGACAATTACATTAAAAAAACAATTTTGCTGTGGCAACGTTATTTCTCAATCATTTATTGACTTCTAGGTATTCTTATAATAGTCTTTTTAGACATTTAAATATTGGCCGTACAATTCTTCAAGTATCTGTCCCTATATTCATTATTTCAAAGTTAGTTTAGACAAACTCCATTCCCACTCTAATCCACTAGTTTCAAACCTTGCCACCTCAACAATCCCTGGTAATCCTCCGAAGTGTCTGAGAAGAAGATGGCCTCGAGACCACCTGGTTTAGCATAGTTTTTGGAGATCTGCCAATGGGCAGTATCTCTACATGTGAATCATGACAGTAAAGCTTGTATCACATTAACTGAATGTATTTTAAAATACAGTTGTAAATATCAATAAATAAATATATAAATATATATATATATATATATATATATATATATATATATATATATATATATATATATATATATATAAAAGAAAAAAGGTAGTTGTTTATATGCAGGTTTGGTAGCTTCTCTAAATGATAAATTGTAGATCTTCCTCTTCGTCAGCAATATATTATGAGTACCTCATCTGAAGTGTTCTGTAAAAAGCAATAAACCTATGAATTTTTTTTCCATCACTTCTGAAACACCCGAACCCGATCTTTTAATCTTAATCCCTTCCCCACATGAATCGTTTTTTTTTTACCTTCTACTCAATTCAATATTCCTTATTTATGTAAATACATAGTGTCTGTCTCAATTTTTTATTTTTTTTTGTTGTCCTTTATTTCTAATTCAGTTACATATGCTATTTTGTTCTCAAAGAAATCATTATTCTTAGAATCAAGGTTATCTTTCCTTCTATCCTATGGTAGTTATTATAGTTTTAATTTCTACCGTCAATATAAAATACACCACTTTGAAGTTAAATAGAAAGATGTTTTTATTAACTACAATCTGAACTGATTACAAAATTACCTGAAACTTATAAAAAGTAAATCATAAATTTTGGATGGTTCTATTGGTTTTAATGAATTATTATGTATTACAAAGTGTTTTTTATTGTTTTTACCTCATTCTACTTTATTACCGGTAAAGTCAGTACATCTGTACTTTTAATGTTGCGAAATGTAGTAGAACAATTGAGACGTTGATTTCCAAAAGGTGCTAAAGGACATTTTTTTCAAAGTTGATATTTTCACATATTTCTATTCTAATGGTTTAGTTTTATCTAAATCCATCATCAAATTTTATCTAAAAAACATAAAAATCCTTAAAAAAATTATTTAAAAATTGCATTTCATTCCAAAAGGTACTAAATCCACATTTTATTTCATTCCAAAACGTACTATATCCACGTTTCGTTCCAAAACATACTATATCCTATGTAAACAGATATAACCTTTCCTTCCAAAAGGTACTATATTTCCTACTATACGGCAGAAGCACCTAATCCCGTAATATATCACCATTAATTTACTGTTTTCATCATTTTATGCATTTTTATTGGTTCATTTAGCACGTCTTGAATCATCGCTATTATTTTGATCACTGGTTTTAACCTAATAATCAGTTTTTAGACTATTTGAAACAACTTAGTTGCGTTGCTTTGGTTCTTTTATGTTGTCAATTAAATTAAGACTTTTCATAGTATTTCTTCTTGCTGCAACATAAATTTGGTTTAAAATTTTTCAGTAACTCACATGTTAATAGAATAATGGTATTTGATACAGCAAATAGTTGGAATTAGCATTCCACGAACTTGCTAAATATGTGAAGAAAATCCGTGCCTGATCTAACTTAGTAGTTGATTTTTTTATGTAAAATAAAAGCTCAAAAGTTATTATTTATCAGTATCTATGGTTAAATATTGTTTACACGTTGTTAATAATATAGTTAAATTTGCTGAATTCACACAAATAGTAAATAAGTTCAAACAAACTTCATAATACATAATTCTTATTATAGTGCCATCATAATAATAAATGTCTTTTGAATATTCACTTTCTTTATGAATAATAGATAATAAATGTAATTAACCAACAAATAAAGATAATTCTCAGAGGGAGAATTAGGAAATACACATAACTTAGGAATTAATGATATGAAGACGTTAGTTATCACTAATGTTATATCAGGAAGGTTATAGTGACTGTAACCAACTTATCTCGCTTTTTATTCTTCCAAAAAGTACTATATCCCTTTTAATTCTTTCCAAAAAGTACTATATCCGTTTTTCGTTCCAAAAAGTACTATATCCATTTTTCGTTCCAAAAAGTACTATATCCATTTTTCGTTCCAAAAAGTACTATATCCATTTTTCGTTCCAAAAAGTACTATATCCATTTTTCGTTCCAAAAAGTACTATATCCATTTTTCGTTCCAAAAGTACTATATCCATTTTCGTTCCAAAAAGTACTATATCCATATTATATTGTTTAAAATCATCAGAAAAGTGCAATAATTTGGAAAAATGAGTTGGTAACACACTTAAAAATCACGTAAATTGGTCCAATAATAAATAAATGACAGATTTTTGCGTTTCCTGTAAAATTTTCTAAAGTGGATATAGTACCTTTTGGAAATCAACATCTCAATTGTCACCGATTTGACCAACATGATCTCAATTCCTATTTTTTTATTGCCTGGTTTGTAATATTGTTTTGACACTATAGCATTAAAATTAAAGCAGTTTATTATCCAGACATTTTTTTTTTTTTTTTTTTTTTTTTCATTGGCGTACAGAGCGCTGAACCATGGATAGACGCACTGAGTAAAGAGGAAGTTGAAATGGCGATAGGAAAATTAAAACGTTATAAGGCTGGAGGAAATGATAATATCACGAGTGAATTAATCAAGGCGTGTGGAGAAGCGGGCGTTTCCAAAATACATTTTTTAGTTAAAAAGATCTGGGAAACTGAAAAAATGCCAGAAGAATGGAAAGAATCAATACTTATTCCGATTCACAAAAAAGGACCGAGGTCGGATTGTAACAACTATCGTGGGATCTCTCTTCTCCCAGTATGCTATAAAATATTCTCGTCAATTCTAACTAGTCGAATCACGAAATACGCTG
The DNA here is from genome assembly GCA_023052935.1 of Piezodorus guildinii. NCBI lineage: Eukaryota > Metazoa > Arthropoda > Insecta > Hemiptera > Pentatomidae > Piezodorus > Piezodorus guildinii. The sequence goes on along the minus strand of CM041293.1, from coordinate 132,853,598 downwards.
AGGAAATTATTGGAGATTACCAATGTGGTTTTAGGCGGAATCGCTCGACTATTGACCAAATATTTTCCTTACGTCAAATATTAGAGAAAAAATTGGAATACAACGGTGTAGTCCATCAACTTTATATCGATTTTAAAAAGGCTTATGATTCAATAGACCGTCAGAAGCTATATAATATCATGATTGAACAGGGAATACCTAGAAAGTTAGTAAACCTAGTAGAGATGTGTTTGTCGGAAACATTCCATAAAGTTAGAATCGGTCATAATTACTCCGAGAGATTTGAGAGTTTGAAACAGGGTGACTCTCTTTCACCTGTGTTATTTAATTTAGCTTTAGAATATGTCATAGAAAAGGTGATGTGTACCGAGAAAGGCTTAAATATGGGTGACAAGATTCCGGTTTTGGGGTATGCCGATGATCTGGTATTGCTAGGTGAAGACACGGAAACCATACAACTAAATACAAGTGTGTTAATAAAAACCGGTAAAGAAATAGGACTCGAATTAAATACCGATAAGACGAAGTATATGATTAGTATCAGAAACGGTGTCGATCTTGGTGATATTGATGTATCAGGTCATACTTTTGAACACGTAGAAAATTCAAGTATTTAGGTTCAATTATAACTAGAAAAAATGAAATCCAGGAAGAAATAAAGTCCCGGTTAAAGGTGGGAAATGCGTGTTATTATTCAGTTGCTAAGTTACTTAGTTCGCGGCTTCTATCTAAAAACTTAAAGATTAGAATTTATAAAACTATTATTCTTCCAACGGTTCTTTACGAATGTGAAACGTGGCCGCTTACTTGAAGGATGAACAACGGCTTAAGGTTTTCGAAAATAATGTATTGCGTAAAATTTTTGGTCCAAAGAGAGATGTGGCCACTGGGGAGTTTAGAAGGTTGCACAACGCGGAATTGCGGAACTTGCATCCTGTGAATATAATTGAGCTGATTGCATCGCGGAGACTCAAATGGGCGAGAAAGTTGTTGGGCTCGATGACGAGCGGATTCCGAGAAAGTTGGTGTTTGCTGATCCGACTGGTAGGCGTCCGAAAGGTAGGCCGAAGCGGAGATGGGAGGATTGCGTTAAGGCTGATCTCGGGGGCTTGGGCTTGAATGGTGAACATTGGACGAGTCTGTGTAGGCGGAATTTGGTGGTATCGGCATCGAACCTTCGGGTTCGCTAAGCCTATTATTATTATTATTTTCATTGGTGTAATAGGACCTTTAAAATGCAATCTAGTCTCATCGGAGACCAAACCACGATTCTTACTAAATTCATTATAGGGTAGGGACATCACTAGTTATTATAAAACAAATTTAGACCAAAAAATAAATTAGGAAGCATCCTAAAAGTAATCATAATCCATTAATAATGAAGCTTTAATGAATGTTATAATCTTCTAATTTGCCAATATATTGCACGATATGTATATTTTAAGCATTTGATTACTTGCATTTAATAAAGGCAAGATTAACATCCTAAATAACATATACTAATATAAAATCTATTTGTGTTTTATCCAAGTAAATTATTACTCTTGTATCCAACAGCTTGTAAAACTATTGGCTTCTTAACATAGTTCGTTAAACTATTTTTTAAGTTTTTGTTTTCTATGTGAGCATATTTCGTATTTTCTTGCCTATATTTGTTTGAAGTGTTGTTACAAAATGTATTGATTGTTCTAATATAATTATAAAGAAAGGATTACATTATAATTAAGTGCAATAATCTGAAATATATCTGCCATGCTGAAGTATGGACCATTTCTAGTTAAAAAAAATGGTATATGGAAAAATCGATCATGGTTTATCAATATTACAAAATAAGGGCCATGTATTGTGTATCTTTTGTTCAGTAAATTGAATTAGTATTGTTAAATCTGTTAAAGCAGACAAATTGTCTTATTTTAATAGTTATGATAGCTCTGATTATTTCAGATACACACATACTATATATAATTATAGTCTTAAGGGAAGATGTTCTTTATTATTTTCAAACTTTGAATTCTTAGGGGACATAGTCCCAAAATAAAGTTTAATTTATTTTTATGCGTTTAACTTAAATAATAAAATCTAAATTCTTCTTCTTCATAATCTAGTAGTTATTTATTATAAAAGTTATCTGTATTCATCTGCAGTTTTTAATAATTGGTTTCAGGCATTTGAGAATCATTTACTGATACAAACCTCAAATATTTTCTAATACTCCTCTGTTATTTCATGTAAATTCTTTCTAAAAGAAATTGTTCAGAACGTTAGTGTACTGTTATGAAAAGCCCTGTCACATTATATCGTTAACCACTTTGTCTTAATACCCCTTATATATGAATATGAGAGGACTGAACAAGAGATCTTATTAAAGAAATCTTAAAGCTTTCATTGTTTTATATTGTGATCCCACATACATCAGGAAAGTTGATGAAAAAGATGCTTACAAAATACATACTTGCTCACTGCAATAAACTAAGCCTTTATATTATGTTCTGAATAAAAAAAAGAAAAAAACCTGTACCACTACAACCGATGAAGGTCTTGGACTCAGTACATATAGAGTTTCGTACTGTTTCTAGGCCAACGGCCGTGCAATGAGGTGACTTGGCATGAGATTACGCTCAGCCGCCAGTTTTTTCCCCTAATTTGGGTACCCACTTTTTCAAGGCTGGGTCTGCCCCAGGAGGGTCTCCATGCCCTAGGGTCGTCCCCCGACTGAAATAACAGAATAAATAATATTCTGCCACAACCGGATTCAAACTCAGGGCCCAGAGAACTGTAGACTAGTGCTCTATCCACTAGATTATGCCGCTTGTTCTATAAACGCCGAATGAATGAACTATAATTCATAATTGTGTGTTAAGAAAAGAAACAAACTTATTAGAATATTCATGTTCATTGCTTAGTTCAAAAGACTACAGACTGTTTTTGGACCTGTATTCATCTAGAATGTCTTTTTTATCTTTTTTTTTTTTTTTTGTAATCACATTTTAGCTCAAAAGCATAATTTTATATACAAAAAAGAAATTCTATTAAGTTCTCTTACAGACCGTTTTGTTTTATTTTTTAGAGGCTACTTTAAAAATCTGCGTTTTGTATGTTAATTAGTAGAATTTTTTTCAATGTTATTCAGTTTTCAGAGGTATTGTTTGAGTTAACTTCTAGTATTGTTCCAAGATTACTTGATTGGCTTTTAATTTTGATAAGTTTTCTTGTTTATTCCAGAAAGTCCTATTTAAATGTGTGCTGATGTTTCATTGTTCAAAACTTAAGTCTGTTCAGCTTTGGTGGAGGCTTCAAATTTAATTGAAGCATTGGCACACATAAATTAAATATAATTTCATTGCCTATTGTTTACAATCCTTACAACAGGACTTGACTTATAAAGAAAAAGAAAATCAACCAATCCTTAAAGTACAATATTAAAATCGGGGATATACTTCTAATAGTTAAAATCATCCATTTTGTGTGTATTACCCTTCTAGAATGTTTTTAAGTTATCTTAAAGTTAGATATTTATAGAGAAGCTGATTATAAGTTGACTTAATGCACACAAAAAATATTTTATGAATGAATACATTTTTAAAAAAAGTTTGATAACTTTTTCGTAATTTGAAATTTTTTTCAACCTCAAGTAAATGAAAGTAACCCTCATCAGAAAATTAATGAATTTTTATTTCTTTTTGCTGTTTCTCTAGTGCGTACTTTTTTTATTTTCCATCTTATAAGATGATATTATTTTGTCAAATTATTTCCAGTTTTTATTAATGACTTCATATTTTTTTTTGTTCACAATAGTTTATGTTTTCATCATCTTATCTTTTTCAAGTTCAAGATTATTGAGTTCTGTCTATGGTGAGATGATGAAGATGACATCATACACTATTAGAGATAAAAGGATGTAATAAAGTAATAAGAAATGGAAATAATTTGATAAGATATATTAGTTTATATTTATTTAAACATTCACTAACTTCCATGATATAATTTATTCTTTTCAAATTCAATTACATTTTTTTGTTGCCAAATTGGCTATCAGTGAGCCAAAAGACATCCAATGGACAGATAGCAGTAAACTATATAATAGAAAAAAATTGTATATATGAATGTATAGAATAAGCATAACAATCTTGAAAATGGGGACAAACGTTGGAAAAAATAAAAATAAAATGGAGCTTCCTAAAATAGAATAAATGAAAAGAAAAGAAATATTAGTTATGAGTTGGAAAATATAAATAAATTATTGTTTGAAGATGGTATGAAACGCATGAAACATAAAGAAAAATGAATAAACCAAAAGTATCCTCATTTAAGTATAATTAAAAGAAAGAAAACAACCCTTATTTTCAACACCTCTCTTTCGATATTTCGGTTTTTCTAAGTACTGTTTGGCTGTATTATCATTTTTATTTTATGTTTGAAATAATTGTTGTTTTTATATTTAGTGTATCTAGCTTTTCTTTGTTTGGCTTTATAAATAATTTATGAAAGATTATTTTAAAAATGACTTGTGAGAGTGCCCCTGGTGGCTCCTCTAGTTAATTATTAAAAATCATCTGTACGGATTTATTATATTACTACTCAGATCAGCATGGAGCTGTTTTATGTTGTGTAAACCAGCTTTTTATTTTAATGAAATGAGCTTTATGACCGTGTTAACTGTGAGTTATCTTGTGATTGTTAAACAATTCTGTGGGAAAAAAAGGAGTTACCATCGACATCGACTTCAGCTGCTGGAAATGATTTCTTACTCAATGGATTAGTCTCATCAAAGAAAACCAGTGAAATATCTCTTTTTGCAGTTCTGGTTAGTCAATAGTAGAGCAATGTTCCCTATTTATCATCCATGTTAGATCCTGAACTTTATTTGCATGAGAAACCATAATGCACTGCATGAGCATTAGAAGTACATTAAGCATGGTTATATAATAGACTTGTTATTATTCACTGCATTTGAGCTAATTGATTTTCTGTAAAATTACAGGCTGCTTTATTAATATAAAATAAAGATTGTTGTTCTCTTAGCTTTATAGTTTGAATCTAAAGATTTATCAAAATACAAAATGACACAGATCACTATTTAAGATATAAATTTAACAACTGTAGTTGCTAACAATTGTATTACAGAACAGCGGCTTTTGTTTATTACTGATCTTGTCAAAAATTTCTTCTTACATTAATCAAGATTATCTCATATTGGTGAATACTAATTATTGTTAAGAATCAGGAACAGTCGAATCTAGTTCAGGCGATTCCATAAACATGACAATTTTAATTTATTATTGTAGTTCCAAGTCCAGCTTATTAAATAACATTGCTTGTCTTTTCACATATAACTAATTAATATAAATTATAATCAAATGTGTGTATAGATATGTATAATAATGTCCAAAGAGGCAGCATAATGAAAACATACGTGTTTCAACTAAGGAACTCAAAATACCTCAAAACTAAGTTATGTGTTTATATTTCATAAATTTTCTATTTATTTTTATTTTTATAATCTTAACGGAGAGCCCGTGGCTGAGTGGCTAGCGCGTTAGTCTCTCATGCTAAAAGCTAAATCCCAGTCCCGGCAGGACTTTTATAAATAGGGATTCACTCACAGCCTTTCCCCCGGGTATGTGAGACCCATCAGCCAAAGGGTTGGCCACTCACAAAATTAGGCGTAGGGAGTGATGACCCTACACTACAAATAATGCATCGAGGAACGTGAGTGTAATCTCCCAGGAGGTTATACCACCATGTAATCTACACGGTCTGTTGCGCCACTGGAAAAAAAAAAAAATCCTCAACGTTTGCTTAATAGATCCTATTTGATTCTACAATTTTTTTACTTAGGGGCTCAAGCATCCAGAGCTTGACTTGGGAATTGAATCAATTATGGAAGAGTAGATTTATCAATCAAACTCTTTAAAAAATAACCGTTTATGAACTAGTTCATGAAGAAAATCCCAAGTTTTTTACTCTTTATGACCCATTCAGTATTTCCAGAAGTGGAAAAAATTACATTTGTAAAATTCTCATTATTTTCAATTCAAAGTTATTTGCTTTTAAATATAGTCTGTATTTTACAAAAAATCCATACTGTCGTCTTTCTGTGCTCTCTTGTTGGTATGAGATTGATAATGTATTTTTATTAATAGATACTGAAGCCTTGGTTTCATGATAAAAAAACTAAATTTTATTGTTTTGTGTGTTATTGTTTGTTCTCTATCATGTGGAAAATTGTTGTTGGTCTTTAATCGATTTTTTTTGCTATACTTTATTGTTTTATTTTGTCATAAAATGCAGTCAGTAATGTGAGTAAAGACAAGAAAAAAAATCTAGAAATGTTCCTAATAATCATACCCATGGATTAGTAGGTGGTTGAGATAAGTTTTTATTTAGAATATATTATATTCAAAAACTTCTATTTTTCTAAAAATGTATTTAAAAAAACACTATAACATAAATTAAGAGTCTTATTTCTAAGTGCCATTAATGTACGAAGAAAATATTCAGTCCAGCAGGAGTCATGGTTAAGAAAAACCCAAAATAACATTTATTATACTGCTAGTTTGTACTTGTCCAGTTGAAATGTTAGCAGGCTGCTAGATCTCTAATAGTGAAAATCGAAACAGTAATTAAAAATTAATTTTTATTCACAAATCTTATAATGTTTCAAAATTTTAAAATTGCTTGTTAATGCCGGCTAAAAATAAATCACTTAAAAAGTCTATCACTACTCATGGCTTGAGCTTAGGTCAGTCAAAATCTGCAATAGGTTTGTCATATTTAACATATATTTCCTTATTTTTTGTTTTCTGTCCTAAGTTTATTAATAATTTCAGTTTAGAATTTAAAGTTTTCATTTTAATTTATTTGCTTTAAGTTTTTATGCTTGTATCTTAGTTTTTAAGCTGATAATACTTTACTTTTTTAATGATTATATGTTCTCCCAAGTTTTCTAAATACTTGTGTTGTCTTAATAAAGGTTCCAGTGGTGCATGGTGGTTAATAATTTATCGAAGGCTTAGTATTGTAGTGGTTTTGGTTATAGATTAGTGCGCTTTATACCTTACTATAGTAGTCAGTAGTATCTTTTTTTTTATCATAAAATTTCATTTTTCAGAGTGATATTTGCATAAAACATCCACATGTTAAATTTTAATATGCCTTTCACTAGAATATACCAATGTGAAGCAGATTTCTAGTTTATTTTTTTTCTCATAAAACTTGAAGATGGAATAGATTTATGGAAGTCATTTTTTATAACATCACTAATAAAGATAGAGAACTAATAAACTAATAAAGAACTTAATACTGAATGAAGTTCTTTCATCATTGTTTTTTGAACAGCTGCCAGTAGTACACTTATAAGGTAGTCAAGGGTGGTTTTCACAGACACTCCTCATGATCAACTAAATTATTAATTTTTTTAATTTTAAAGCTGTAATTAGAAAAAAATAACAATGTTTTGAATAAAAAACAGATTAAAATACTTAAAGTTATTATAGGTATCAAAGTAATCTAAATAATATCTTAGAACCTATTATTCTCATAACTTATTTATTCATTATCGATTAAACTTTAGGATTACATAACCGTTAATATTGTAAAGCTTCAGTGCTAAAGGAAACTTACTAGGAGAGGATCCCAAATGTGTCTCACCGATTTTGATGAAATTTGTTCAGGTGAAACTAAACATTGAACCATTATTAGTCTCGGACATAAAATGGTGGTCCCGAGCCTGTGCGATATCCGGTACTTATCAAAGACCCCTTTCCTAATTGAACCTGGATAGGCAAAATTCAGGACTACTACTGTAGTATCATCCAATTAGCCACAGTGAAAAAGTGACGTTAAATAGATTAAAAAAAAAAAAAAAAAATGGCTTCTACATCAGGTATGCCTATGCTTCTCCTTTCTGTAATTAGAATTTATTGCAACAGCAAATGGACAGGCTGGAGCTCATCAAAGCCAATGATAGTCACAAGGTGTGCTGGTCTGTTTGGTAGGAGGTGTAATTCTCGACTTTTTCCTTTAAGAAGATTTGACCAATTTCATATTTAATATGAAAGGCTCTGCAATACTTCTGATAAGTCTTTGAATTAGGATCGAGGAATTTCCCATTGTTAGAAAGGAAGCTTGAGAATTTAGGGATACCGTAGAAAAATGAAAGTATTGACTGGGGTGTTAGGTTAGGAAAACTTCTGTGAAAGACCATGAAGGGAAGAGAAATAAAATAAAAACAAAATCATTGCTTCCATCCATGTTTTATATTCTAAAATTTGCCCTCCAAATCAATAATACTTGAAACAAGTACTCATTGGAGGCCGTGGTTGACAGAGTTGAAACTTGTTTATCTTAGCTACCTAAAAGTTAATGGTGTCAGTTTGAATTGGGACATGGTAGGTTGAAATATATTTTGTGGTGGTCCCATAGAATCTCTCTAGCTTCCCTCTCAGGTCTGAATAGACTGGTAACCTGTATAATAACTAGTTTTGTTTGTCCTAATTGGAGGAGAAAGGACATTGATAAAAAAAAAAAATAAATAAATTAAAAAGATTCTCATTTTTTACTAGACTTTGTTAATATCGTGTTTTTTAAAGGAGGAAATTAAGCATTGCAAAAAAAAAAAAAATTAATGAGACATATACTAGACTACTGGTACCAGTACTGTTGAGGGGAACTACTGTCTTTTACTGCTACCTCCCCATGTGCACTAACTAGGGTGAAGGAGAGTCAAGATTGATTTCTCAGGATTAATTTCAATGGAGATAAATATGAAGAGAATCAGAAAGGACAGAAGACCAGAACTAACCGGTCAATATATCTTCTTAGTTTACAGTAAATAACTCCCTGTTTGTCTGTCTGTGGACTTAGTTATTTGTTGTACTACTCTCGGAAACTCACAAGGTGATATTATGTACTGTGATGTTATTAAACTTGTCTTCCATAATTTAGTTCCTCCTTGAAGTCCTTGATTTTCTGACAAGGAAATTATAGAACTTGAACTTGAAGAATTAATCAAGAAATGATTGGACCATATTTTGGTAGATTGTTACTTTACAAGTTTTACAATGTTATTTGATTGTAATTTTTCTGAAAAATGAAGTTTGATGTGATAAGAAGAGATAAACCTATAATTTAAGTTGGTTTTTTTTTTGTATTATTTTTTTATTTTATTGTGTTATATAGCTTGAGCGATTGCTGTGTGCACGTTGTGACAAGATAAAGTGCATCTGCTCTACACCGATCCTTACAGATCTCAGCTGATATATGTTTTACCGTCAGATGTATATAATTCACGCCAAATAGGGAATATAATTCTGCTGTGATATGCCGTTTGATACAGGCAGTTGTTATATAATGCTTTGTAAATTTTTCTTTTCACTGTATTTTTATTTGTAAATATGTTTTATTTTTCACTCATCATTATTTGTATTAATAGTTTCTTTAACATACTTTGTTGAGTATTTTTTGTTTTAATTTGTTGAATTGAATATTTATCTTGGTGTATTTATTTATTCAGTCACATGACGCAATGTTTTGGGCCTATTTATTTCTATTTATTTTCAAGCCTTATTATCTATAGTTGAACTTGAATCAACCAAATGATGCTTTATCACGTACTTCATCTTGTACTACAAATATATAAAATAATTCAAGTTAATTAATTACTTTGTTTGATGGCATTTATATTACCCAAAAAGAAAATAACCTTATCATATATGAAACATTTAAAAAATGTTAAAAAATATTTTAATATAATTTTTATCTATGAAGGTATATTAATAATCTTTTTTTTTATGGTGTGACATGCCGTGTAGTTTCCTTGGGTTAAACTTGGTGATTCTCGATGGTACATTTTAGAGTGGGGCGGGGTGTGGTATTATGGACAGAGCACTAGTCCTCGTGTTCTCTGGGTTCTGTGTTCGAATCCCAGCTGTGACTATTATTTATTCTGTTATTTTAGCCAGGGGGCAACCCTAGGGTATGGAGACCCTTCTGTGGCAGACCCAGCTTCTATAAAGTGAATACCTAAAAATGGGAAAAATCTGGTGGCTGAGCTTGATTTCGGCTTTATCAGCACGGCCATTGGACCAGACTGAAAGAATCTCTATATGCACAGAGCACAAGACCCTTCATGGGTTGTAGAGGCACAGGTTATGTTTTAGAGTAGGTTCATCACTTCCTATGCCTATTTTTTGGGGTGGCCACCAATTGTCTCTCCTGGGACTAGGATTCGAACTTATTTCGAACCTTTGGCATGATAAACTAGCTAGCACACAGCCACGGGCACTCAAAATTAATACTCTTGAATAATAATATACTTGGCATTCACAAATATTCTATGCCAATACCACACTAGTCAGTTCAATTCACAAATTCATTGATCACTAAGCCTCACAACTTTATTTACCCAATTAAACCACCATGATGCTATCATTATAACTTTATTATATTTGCAATTCTGTATATGCTATAACCATCTCAATTCTGCTGCGAACGCATTCCTCTTCAAACTAAAATTGTTATGTAGTAAAACCAATTCTAAAAAATCTTATGGCATTTTGAATACAGGCCTCTTCAGCGGGTGCTTCAAAAATGCATATTTTTATTTAAAATACCTGCGAAAATATTTATTAGGTGAAAAAATTATTGGATATTACCAAATTGGTTTTATAATAAATCATTGAAATGTTGATCGAATATTCTCTTAAAAGCCAATGTTATAATGAAACAGTGTAATCCATGAGCTTTATATTGATCTGAAAAGGTATATGACTCCATTGACTGTACAATATACTTGTATTGTACCTTACAACTGAGTTATATAACATTTTGATTGAGGAGAGAATACCAAGGAAGTTAGTTGATCTAGTAGCAACGTGGATCTCCGAAACATTTAATAAAGTTATAATCTGTATTAAATTATCTCAAGAGATTTAAGGTTTGGTTGGGTCTAAAATCAGGCGATTCCCTTTCACCCTTTCTATTTGATTTAGTGTCAGAAGATGCCGTCAAGAGGATTAATTATCTTTAGTTCAAATAAACTAATCATGGGTAAAATGATATTAATAATAAATATTATAAATGCGAAAATCATGTATAAAAAGATATATATAAAAGAGGGCATTTTAACAGATTATTTAAAAATTATAAATATATAAAATTTGGTATATAGTAACTACAAATTAGAGATACTTAAAATTATCTTTAAAGATGAAATTTTATAAAAAATATTAACAAAAGGTAATATATAAAATCTATTGTAATCAATCTAAAATTAAATTTTATAGTGATGGAGTAATTGTTGACTTTTGAGTAAATATAATTAAAGAAGTTTGTTGGGGGTGCTATCATTAATAGAATCACAAAAATAAACCCACCGCAGACAAACCAATTTAATAAGTTTTTCTTTATTGTGTGATTTTTTTTTGTTTTAATGAACGCACCTCCAAATGGAGTAAACTTTAATAAAGTAGATGAAAAACCGTTACTGTATGCATTGATGCTACATAATATCATTTTGTATAAAATAATGATTATAAAATATAATTTATTCATATTACAACTTTCAATAAAATTAAAATGCTGAATATAATGCAATTAGAAAATACCTTAAATTTGTATAACTTATGATTTGTGACTTAAAAAATCTGGTGCGTGCAACACACGACTTTCACTTACCTCTGTTGTTAAAATCAATTTAAAATTTTTTAAATACATTTAAAGATACAAATAAATTGTTAAAGAATTAATTATTTTGAATTTCAATAGAAACATGTGTTTTATTACATAATCTATTTTATTTTTATCTACAACAGCCAGTCAGTTTTATCGGCTTTTCTGTGATCTCTTCATTAACCTATAAAATTCCGTGAATTAGATAATATTTTTTATAAAATCTTTAGCTATCCAACGGTATATTATACATCTATATTACTATCCTAGTGTTCAAAAACACAAAAATTGCATAAAAAAATATGTTAGCACTTTTCTCCTTTAGTTGTTTATCGAATTCGCCCAACTTTCATATTTACCGTTTTTTAACAATACTAAGATGATATTCCAAATTTTTTTAAATCTACAAAATTAAAGGTACTTTAGAGGAAAAAAAAAAATTAAAATATTGGCATTTAAGCCCTGTCATACTATTTCAATCAGAATGAAATTTACATAATATTAAAGCCCATTTAATTTTACATTTATATAGGGAGTTTAATCAAAAACTTTAGAGCCGTTTTTGAGAAAATCGTAAGAAGGTGCAAAATGCATGGTACAAAGTAGATCTTCCAGTCAGCAGATTTGGCAGATGAAAAAGATTCTGTAACATCTCGGACATATAGTTGTTTTAAATATGAAATTTCAGTTTCCTAGGACTTATCGTTTTCGCCCAGGAGTTACCACACACGGACACAGGCACACATACACACAGACCTTTTTGCGGAACTTGGTTATTTGAGGGAACCCTAAAACGTGTATTTCCGTTGAAAACTGGAATTCGAAAATTTTCAGGATCGCAATACTTTCCCTTACTATATATAGTAAGTGAAAGCAAAAAGAGGTATACAATCCACAGCCATCACATTGCAAAATATTGTAACTAGTATGCATCACTGCCCCACACACCACACCCACACCAGACATACACACACACCACACACACACAGACATACACACACACACACACTACACACACACACACACACACACACGCACACACACACACACCACACACACCACCACACACACACACACACACACACACACATACACACACAGACCTTTTTTCGGGACTTAGTTACTAATATAAATAGTGTGAATCTGATATTAACTCCTCAGTGGTTGGGTCAAATATTAGTTTAAATTTCATATAGACAATAATGCTTGAAAATCGGTTAGAAAAATCTAATGTTAATTTTCTCTCATTTGACTGAATAATTACATCTTAAAGGAAGATAAAGAATTCTAAAAGTGTAATTTTCCTGAAAAACATAACATTATTTTACATCCATTTGTTAAAAACTAAAAAAAAAAAAAGTTGATGATATAAAATTTTGTTGTTTTAAATTAAGATACTATGCTATTAAGATATTTAATTAATTTAACTATTTATTTTGAAAAATCATATTGTTATGTTCAATGCATGAGCTTGTAAAATGTCTTCGTTAATGTTTTTATGTCGCAGAGCATTGTTCAGTTATCAAAGAACAGTACTTTGTAAATTGTACATAATAAACAGTAACATGAGTGAGAGTATATTTGTTTGTTTTATTTTTCACCCTCATCCCCATGTTAATGTTTTCGAATTTATTCAATTCTATTGAAAATAACACGTTATTGTTTTTAAAAATAAAGCATTATATTTTGCTCTTCTTGTAAAATGAGTCTACTTGGAAACTCAGATGGCTGCTAAATGTGGAATCATTGGAAACATATCTAATAATTATGTTTGAAGTGATAGAACCAAAGTAGGTGGAATGAACGCGTTAGTAAAATTAAAAGGATTTCGTTGGTTCTGAGCTTTTATGGTCTGGTTTGTTAATTTTGACGAATTTGGCAGGTCATATGGTGGGTGATGCTGGTACCCTACTGGTTGACAACCCTCACTATTCCTTCTTTTTGTGTTTTATTTTGACAATTCAGAATAAATATTTATATATGTGAACTATTATTTATAAAGAGAATGACAGTCGTTTGTGACTATTAACATTTTCAAAAATATTAACAATCAAAACAAAATCTTACCTTCTTAATAATTCCCTTCTCTTATTTTCTTGAAAAGAAAAAGTTTAATTTGAAATCAAATTGATTAATGAAGGTTGGTGGTAAATCATGAAGTACTAAATAATAATACAAAATAGTGGATAAAATTAGTTGAACGTTAAGAATTACTAGAAGGAATTTTTCTGGGTCTGGGTGTTTTTGGGCCGCCATCATCAGGGCATATTGTTGGCGAATGGAAACTGAGTTTGAGTTTTTATTCGCCTACAATACGCCCTGATGGGGGTCAAAATGTTGGCAGAAAATTAATGGTTAAAACTACTTAATTGTTTCATTCACTGACCGCCACCCTTCTAATAATACAAAATGTTACCATTCTCTGATATTTTTGTGCTCTTATATTTCCTTATTAGTTTCTTTTCTTTTAATTTCATTTAATATTGGATCATTAAGAATCTATCCGTAGATTGATGTTTGTTGGTTTGAAGAGTTCTTTGTGTTTTTATTAAAACGGTCAGGTGGATTGATAATATGAACTGATATATATTCGTTTAAACTCATTTTCATTAAAGAAGAGGAAGCACTATATTTGTCAAGGAAGGTTAGAGTCGCATTAGTATTTTTGCAATTTTTTCATCATAATGCATTCATGTATGTATTATGAACTCATTTATTACAGTAAATTTTGTTTTTTAAATCCTAATGTCCAATTCAACATTTTTAAAAATTAGTTCTATCACAATGTTTCAGATGTCGTTTACCGTATTTAATGACAAATAAATAATAATTAAAAAAAGCACGATTTTCTTCCATCATCTTTATTATTATAATTATTTTATAATTTCGTCAATATCAGTCAATGTTTTGGGACCTTTTCCCCATTATCAAGACTAAAAAGGTTTAAAAAATTTTGATTTTAGTTACATTTATTTAATTTTTTCTATATCTATCTATATATACCAATTTTCATAAATAAAAATTTTCATATTATACAATTAATTATAAATTACCTTTTTTATTGATACATATTATTTTTTGTAGCTAACAGCTACCTTCACTTCTAAAACTCGACTATTGGCTCACTGTTCTATTTTGTTTTTACTATTGCAAACTTTGTACTTAGCTAGTTCTATTGTTACTTTAATCTAATTCCTGTGGTCTATATTTATTTTTTTATTTATTCTTGTTTTAATATGGATAAATAAGAAGAACTTCCTCAAGTCATACTAATCAAAAAATCTACAAAATAAATAATAATTGTTTCTATTTTTATTTTGGGGAGTGGCGAGGTCTGGTGGGTCCCAGGTTTGAACATAGGTGTGGCAGTACAATTATTTATTCTGTTAATTCAGCTTTGGGAAACTGAAAATTGGGGATAAAACCCGGCTGCTGGGTGTGATTTTTAATTAAATTTATCAATCACTTCTTACAGTACCGATCTCTCTCTATATACACTGAATCCAAGACCCTCCATGGGTTCAGGATGGTCTTGGGTCCCCTGGTGTGTGGTTCAGGTTTATTTTAGTATTTATTTTTGTGTTATTGACACCAATCCTAATTCTGTATGTTTTAGAAAAAAAATGATATATAAAAAACATTTTTGTGAATTAATATCAGTTCTATCAAAACTTGAATATCTTTAGGAACCTTTAAATTTTATGACATTCCGTCTATCAATAATTCATTGCTTCAAGTTTTTTTACTATCTTAAAATTTGTCCCCTTCTCTTGTTATGAACGACAGCCAGTTACTTACTTTATACAGGCAATGTTATAATTTAGAATTTAATCACAAATTACTGATAATTTAAAATTAATGGATCATATTTAATTTTTTTAGCCGCTTGAGTATTGAAAAATGAAGTTACCTTTCAAGACCAGGAATTGTTTTACTTATCACTGTTTTGAAAAACTAAGTCCTGAATAAATATAATTTTCTAGATTAACTATTTCTTAATAGATTAGTTTGCCATAACGATTACATCAAACAAAACATTGAAATGTAATTGTTTTATCATTATAAATATTGATATTTTTTATATTTATTGTTATTTATGATATTTTAGTTTTCACATTGTGTGAGTAGAATTTCACCAGTAAACTTTATTATTATTCATGTACCTGTCTTATTTTTTTATGATAATATATTTATCTATCATTTGTAGTTATTATAAATTAGTTATTAATATTTTTTTATATTAGAGAAAATATGTTATCATGTTAAATTTAAAGTTGTTGGCATCAAATTTATAAAAGAAATATACTTTTTTATGTATTTAAAAAAATATATATAGTGCTTATGTTTTGCAGAATGTAGAATTTTTATATCCTTGCTTGTTCCATGCCACAACCTGTCTAATTCAGTATCCCTGATTATTAAATAGTTCTTTATTGATATGTTTCTAACCTTTCCTGAATATCCTAAACTTTTGGATCTTGGAATATCACTTAAGATCCATCCAAAAGCATGTCCTGTAAACCTTTAGCTCTCCATGTTTCTCTTTGTGCTACCCGAGATTCTGAGTTATTTTTAAAATTTTTTATTAATATCTCTTAAAATGTATTTATTAATTATAGAATAACCATAGGTAAAGTAATTTGAATTTTAAAATATCAAGTGTTTTTATGATGTAAGATTGCTTTTAGCATCTCGTATCTTATTTGCTTCAAACTCTATACAGTTAGCCATAAATGCTGACTGTAAAATTTAGTTGAACAAAATTACCTGATAAATTCTCATTTCTTATAAATATTTTAAGTTTTTTAATGCTCGGAGATATGAAAGTTGTATGAAACACTTATAAACTATGACGTCCTGTCTTTTTTTTTTTGTATACTTATTTATCATTCTAAAACTATTGTATATACTTATAAATTTTGACTACTTTCAGCATTTATCAAACTTAAAAAAATATGTTTGTCATTATAAATGGAATCTGCAGTGTTGAGCTGTGATACTCAATAAAATCATCAAATTCTCCCTTTATATGTTCTCTACATTACATAAATCTTATCAGCAATCTTAAAAAAAAAATAAAAATAAACATCCTTTAAAAACACCTTATGAATTAAGAACCAGAGCCTTTGGCTAATTATTTTCTTTTCAAACAATGCCTTTAAAATTATACTCAGTCGTAAAAGATATATATTTTAAATGCATACAAATTAAAATTATGAAAAGGAAGGCTTTATTATTATATACTTAAAATTCCAAACAATGCTCAATCGGTAAATTCATGTAATAATTATATTCTTTCCCAAAATTGTCTATATTATGGAATATTATAAAAATTATAGTAAAAGAAACATTGGTGGTGTTATGATTTATTATTAATTAAAAATATTTCTTTTCAGGCACTCGAATCTAAACTGGCATCTTGTAGAGGCAGCTCAAGGGACAGTATCTCTCCAAGCGTTGGAGATTTAGCTGTGAGAGATAATCAATACAGGTAATAAATATGAAATTATTTTGTAGTTTAGTAGTGTAATAGCAAACTATGAGAGTCTATGAAAGACATTTCTTCTGTCTCCTTGACTCCAGTTATGATTTTTTATTTTATTTTATTTTTTTTTTTAGTAGAAAAGTAAAAGGTAGTAAACAATGACATAAAAAAACAATATTTTAAATGAATTTTCATCCCAAGAAAATCATTATAATTTCTTTAGGCCGGCCACCCTTCAAAACCAGGAGAAATTAAAAATTTGACGAAATCTTAAAAATATTTAATACAAAGGAATAATTATTCGCTAATAATGCTAAAAACTCCATTATAAAATTATTAAGTATTTTAATTTGCACCAAGACAATTTTACTTAAATAAAATATAGTACGGACTTAAGCAACTAGGAATTCAATATTATTTCCGACTTTAGGTAGGTTTACTTGAAAATCTATCCTTATTCAATCTGTATAATATTGCTGTACAGACTGGATAAAGAATTCAAGATTCAGACATAAGTAGGCAGTAGAAAAAGGAAAAAGTCTTAATTTCAGTATAACTACTTCTATTTGTTTAAAACTTTAATTTTGGGTCGTTACATATGAATTATCTGTTTTTATTACTTCAGAAATTCAAAGTTGGATTAGTGGACTTAATTGTTTACTATATTTATGTAGATTAAAATGAGCCATCATTAATCCTTTCTTTTTTGATAATATTTACTATCACACTGATTGATTTCACATTGTTTAGAATGCCAAAATATGTATGAGATATCAATGTACCAGATATGTATGAGAAACACTTGATTTTCTAATTATTTTTTTATGAGTTAGAATTGTAAACTTGGCAGCTCAAGCTGTGAAAATAATTAATATGGCGTTTGGGAAATGGTGTTGTAACAAATGGACATTTTACTGGTGGTTTGGAAAGTTTTTAGCAGCGTCACAGATTTGAATGAAGAGCCTAGAAGAAGACCTCCACCAGTGATTCAAAAAGATGAACTTAGGCTTCCTGTGGCAGAAAACCCTTATGAAACTGTTGAAGCACAGCTGAGTACAAGCATATTGACAAACCTTAAGATGATCATTAAAGTATAAAAGGCAGATCTTTGGGTACCTCATGAGCGGCACCAGCTAAAGTACATGAGACATGCATTTCACTGTTTTGCTAGGGGAAAAAAAGCCTTTTCAAGAAACGATAATCATGTGTGATGAAAATTTGATTTTATATGACAAGAGGGGTAGGTAAGATCAGGACACATATCAAGAGAAAAAAATTATCGGTTTTTGTGCTGTTGTCAATGGCAAGAATAATTAATTTCCCCTCTTTACCCATACAAAATCATCACATTCTCATCATTAATCTATTTTGGGAACAAGAGTCCTGCTTGGAACTGGACCTCTCTTGCAACTCTTTTCCATACTCTCCTATCCTGGACAAGCATACGCCATCTTCTAATATCCATTTTCTTTAGGACCCCCTCAACTTTGTCCTGCCACCTAAGATGTGGTCTTCCTCTACCACGCCTACCATAAGGTCGGTCCTTGAGAAGGAGCCTGGTAATAGTTCCCTGGGCATACATGTACATGCCCCAGCCATCAGACCTGGTTCCCTTCTCATGATGTAGACCAAATCCGAATTTCCATACACACGGTGCAGCTCTTCGTTGGTGTAGATCCTCCACTGGCCATTTTGCAAACTGTGCCATAAATCCTGCAAAGAATTTCTTTCCCATGCTAATAGTTTCCATTCTGAAGTCTTAAAAATCGCCCAGGTTTCTGAACGATACGTAACATCCTCATCATACGGTAGTGATATTGACATGATGTATCAAAAATTATTAAAAAAAACAACAACCCTGAATTGGTTAATTGGAAGGGACCTAAAGTCTGCCATGACAACGCGATTATTTTTTCATGACTGACAGTGAAAAACTAAACAAGCTGTGTTACAAATTCCTTCCATTCACACCTTATTCACCAGTCTTATCTCTACCAGATTTCCATCTTGAAATTTACACCATTTTCTCAAAGGTAAAATTTTTGAAATGATTCTCAGATCAAAAATACATTTACCTCTTTATTTCTTCACAAAACAAAGCCAAATGTAAACATTAACATTCACTCTTAGACGAAAATCCTGTCCGCCAGTTTATTTCAACTCATTACCAATTCCCCCCTCAGATACAGTCCGGCTCCTTGGCTTATTATTAGACAAAAGATTGACATAGAACCCTCATACAAGACTTAAAAGACAAGAACTCAACGGACGATTCAGACAGTTATCCTGAATACTCAACAGAAAATCTGAACTTACAGTTGACAACAAATTATTAATCTACAAGACAATACTGAAGCCTATCTGATCCTATGAAATTGAACTGTGGGGGACAGCTAAACTTTCTAATATTAAACGCATTCAATCCTTCATCCAAAGTCCTTCAAACAAAAGTAAATGCTCCTTATTATGTCACCAACCATACCTTACACCACAACCTAAATATTCTATTTCAGATCTTATTCCATCAAAATTATCCAAATTCCATCAAACTTTATCCATCATCCAATCCAGTAGCTCAATCCCTTTCCAGATCCACACACCCTTACCATTCCCCTAGAAGGTTGAAACGGCAGTGGCCCACGACCTTTTGTAAATATGGATACATTGGAGTTCTAGCACTGGCTAGATTCTCCACTCAATGTGATGTACGTATGACATGTATGTAGTGTGAGTGATTTCTTGACATAGGTTAAGTTTATTGATTCATTTATTTTATTGCTGTATTGTATGAATGTTATCTTTCACCACTATAATTGATGTCCAAATTGGCACAGATTATATTACTACTCAATAAAAAATTGTTAATATTTCTTCACAATACTTAAGTTTTTCATTTCTTGATTTGAAAAGTTGACATGTTGGAATAAATGAAATGTTGGTTATGAATAAAATATTTTTTTTTTTAATTTCATAATTTTTTTTACTTAATAACTCTAACTGCAAAAACAGGAATTTCATTTGTTACGACCCAATAGCATCATGTACATAACAGTTTTTGACAGAGGAAACGGATTAACATATACATATGTGATATCTACTATTACGTTCTTTTGATACACTAAGAAAGGATAGGCAGTGGTTCTTGTTTGAAATATTACAACCCGATTAGACACTAGAATGATATCTTCAGTAGACGAGTAGTTATATTAATTACTTCAGTTCAGTATTAGTTAAAGTTGTCTGGAATAATATCATTCTTAGAATCTTATATTAGAAAGTAGAAGGAGTAGAAATGTATATCTTGACTATTATTGTTATACTAATTAGAAATAATGTAAAATGAATTATAGAAATTTTTATTTGCGCAACGTGTTATTGCATTAGGTTTGTTTTTTAACATAAAAAACAGTAGGAAGCCAAGATTATAGCTAACCTTATCTGTAGACAAGAAGCAACTTAATAATATTTTTCTTGTTTGTTTATCTAGAGAGTCAAGCCATCAAAACAAACATGGCTTAGTTAACAAGCGCAGATTTATTAAGAATTAATTTCAAGCAATTATGAGGATATAGAGTAAGTTTTTATTTTTTTTATTTTTTTTTTCTTAATTTTTCAAGTTAATGAGATTAACACTCAATGTATTATTTAAAAAAATTAATGTCAAACTTGGGTTAAAAACTAGCTTGATGTACTACTTGTTTTCTCCTTCAGCATAAAATTACTCATTCGGAATACGTTTTTAAAACTTCTACAACCTGTAAATAGTTTTTTATGTATTCATTGAACTCGAAATGCTTAAATGTAGATCTGATTTAATTTGGAGTACATTTTATCTTTTTCTTAAATATTAAAATAAAGTTAAAACTTTGTAAAAATAAATGGTGAAAATTACTAAAATGTAAATATTTTCAGAACTGCCAAAGCCTTTAATTTTTGTTGTTAATTTTCTTTTCTGTCGATGTAATTGATTAAGTTATTAATTATGTCTAAAATTTGTATCTAGAAAGTTATTATTTTGTTTCTATATTGTTAAATATTATAAAGCTTACCCCAAATAAAGATCATTTTCATAATAAATCAAGTTTTTATGATTGTATATATATTTTCTTTGTCTATATATTTCTGCTACTCAACTGCTAGATTTTTAAAAGTAATATGTTTCAACTATTGAGTTTTGATTTGTCTTCAGACTTTTTTTTTTTAGTTTGAATTTTTGTGAATAATTATTTCACTGTTAAGGATTACTTTAGTTTTGAAAGTGTATAGATTGTTCATGTAAATAAAGTGATCCAGTGCTGAGTTGTAACTCATCAGTGTTAAAATAATAGATTCTGTTATTTTATATACTACTAGTATCTCTTTGAGGTAAAACAAACTCGTGAAGAGATGGGCGAACCACTCTATTCAAAATTAGAAGACTCTCTGTAAAGATTGGTAAAAAGATTAACTGTATAAAACAGTGGTTGCCAACTAGTGGTACACAAAACCCTTGAGGGTCCGCGAGGCGCTATTGAAAAATAGTATTAAATTACATTAATAAAAATTCCTTAAAAGCCTTGGCTTGTTACAAAAATAACTAATGCATTGCACAGACTCATTAAATTGTGTGCGGTAAATGATAAATAGGTACCTATATTGTGTTTTGATATTTCAGTAATTCACTGAGAAAACTGTTTTGTAGATTGTGGTCAGTTCTTAGAGCAGGCCAGCATATACTGTCTTGGGTTATCTTAAAAATTTATTTCAGCTGTTGTCACATAATCGTTAATCCATTATTTCAAGAACAAAACGTTTCTGTAGGTCGGATGCGCCTTATAATTAATTTAATGATTTGGATTAGGTACTGCTATATTCTTGACTGGCTGCTTTTCTAAGGCTGCGATACCTTCAAAACAATATAAATTTATATATTATACCTTATGGAACAATTGGATTTCCTTTCAAAGGTTTTGTGTTTATTGATTCCAATGGGTGGCATGTAGGGAAAGATTAAATTAACTAGGTTTTAATAAATGAAATTATTATTTAACATATCCAATCTATTTATATAATGCCCAGACTTAGAATACTGGAGGGTTCGTTATTATTATCTTTGCCATACAATATCACAATAAAAGGTTACCTTAAAAACACTGCTGCCTGGTGACGGTGGAATTGGTCACTACTAAGTTTCATACCCCAGCGGCTCTGCTCTGGCGCTCTCTGATCTCCGACAGACTTCTTTTCGATCTCTGACTCTTATGTGGCTCGACTAAGACTGCTCTTCTCGATGATAGAACTCGTCTTGTCTCTCACTGGGCTTCAACTGACTCTTCTTGTGGATCGAACACCATCGTTGCTTCTCTCCTCTCTTCTTTTCAAAAAAGTCCCATATTTTGGATATTGCCAATCTCTTATCGGACAAAGGAAGGCGGGGCTGATATGGGAAGTGCCCATCCAGCCTTTGCCCAGCCTAGTAGCTGGGGTCTAGAAAGTTCTTGGGGTATCGCAGGTTGCCCATGGGAAATTTTAAAATGGGGTAGGTACACCCTTTTCAACTTCTGCCGACAAAGGCTAATAAACATTAATTACTTATTTAAACTATTAAACTTGATTAATATCAAACTTATTTAATAATGAACTTACCCCTCTCAGTATCCTCAAAACATAACAGTACTTAACTATATAATTTAAGAAAATATTTAGGTGTTTAAACCAATTTACTCGGTTATTTTTTAATTGACATTTATAATTGTTTTTAACGTTGTGAAAGTAGATGTTTTAGTATGGTTTGGATTGAAATTAAATATTAACTTAGTTACTTTTAAAAAGAACTGCAATTTTCTAACACATAATTTTTTTTAATTTGAGTTTGAAAAGGGGTCCTTGCCATTGTACTAATTGGATGAAGTTTGCCTGCGAAAAACTTTTTTTGAGAACCACTGGTGTCAGATATTATTAACTTTAAGTAAATATCATTAATAACCTATTTTGTTTGTTCATTTATTTAGATAAAGGAACAAAATTGAATCACCCTACTAACCTACAGTTTTTTTTTTCTCGACAGATTATCTATTTGTTTTATGTAAATCGTACTGTTTGTGTCTACAGGTCTCGAAGACTAAATCGTGGAACTTCAACTCCATCTATTCACAATCTGGCTCGTTCATAAAAAGTTATTTTTTTTTTAATATATTAGAGAAATATATATGAATATATATTTATTTATTATTTTTGGTTGTAAATATATATTTATTTGTACATAGAGTTAGTTATCTGATACATATAAGTTGAATATTGTTATGTGCCTTCTCTCATTAAATTTGATTTAGTTGTGGTTTAGGATATAGGTGCAAACAATTTTGATCAAAATACACTCTGCTATGAGGAGCCTTGACCAAGGGGGGAGGTAATCTAAGAAATATCAAACTTTTGAATTGTCATATGCAACTTTCTTTTTAGATAAATTTTACATTTAATTGTATTATATCAATAAAATTATACAATCTGTGTATGGAAAATGTTTGTGAAGATATTTTTAAGGGTTTTATATAATTTAAATTTGTTTGTTAATATTCTTTGTTTTGTTTATATACATTTTATTTACCTGTGTAATTTCTGTAATAGCTTAAGGAATTAAGAATTATTTATATCATGTAATCGTTTTTATTTGTGTAAAAGGTATATTTTTTATTAAAATTATGATCTTTTTAGATTTAAGGAAAGGATAAACCCAGACTGAGTGTGATAATACTACTCACTTCACCCTTAGAGACAATATGCTTTAACTCCATTTAGTGGCTCGGTGCTGCTATTTCTGGAGAACTCTTTTGTTTATAAACTCTTCCCTAGATGTATAAACTGATGCAAATATAAGATAATCAAATATTTCAGTTTTATTATGATTCACCAATCATTAAATTATCTTCCATGTTTTTAAAGTGGATTTAAAACTAATAGCTAATGTAAAAAATCTATTATATTAAAGTTTATTATTAAATGGTATAAATATTAGTATTTTTGAATTTTGTGGAATTTTACTTTGAAAATAAATTATTTTATTTTTTAATGTGAATTTTTCATATTTGGTTTTCGAGAAATAAAATTAGTTCTAGTTTAACTTACTATGATTTTTGACTAACCCAAAACATTCTAATTTAAAAAAAAAAAATAGGTATGTGTTACTTTTACATGGGATTGAAGTAAAAGTTTTTCGATATTGTGTGACATATGACAATTTAGTTAAAAATAAATGTCATGTTAAAATTAAAAAAAGGATATATTGATAATCTAACTGCAGTAATATATACACTTTATATGTGCATATATATGTGTGTGTAACAAATTCATTAATTCAATGATTATTATTATACTGTAACTGAAATGAGAAATGTAAATCTCTACTTGGCAAATTTATGAAATTTCTTTTAAAAAAAGAAGATAAATATGAACCATGTACTCCTTTAAAGTTTAGCGATCATTTTCTTTCATTAATATTTTACATTTTAAATCTTGGTGTATTAATCTAAAGTATAGATGCTAAAGTTCGAATGAAATACAACAATTTATAGGAATTTTAGATGCACCTTCATAATCAGGAAATGTAATAATTAGAAAATTTTATTTGGGAAGACAGCATTGGTTGTATTTTTAGGATTAAGAGTTATGTTTGGAACTGGATTCACACAAGTTAAAATAACTAAATCGCCGGAGGTATGGTCCAGAAAACTGAAATAAGGTTATAATATGTAAAATATTTATATATTATTTATAAAATAGTTATATAAAATTAACTGACCCGAGAGACGATGTTCTGTCTTAACTATGTCTTAATGAAATCAGTATGTTCATGCGTGGTTTATCAGTGAGGGGAATCATATTCATATGTATAGATAAAGAGACTATTATTACCTTAGAGGAAAAAAAAAAAAAATGATACTTTATAACATCTTATTACTAATAATAATCTTATTACTATCTTATTACTAATACATTCTTCTCATGACTGTAATAATCACAACAAAAAAAGAATTAGCAAAATCGGTCAAACCGTTCATGCATGATGCGATCACCAAGGGAAAAGGGGCTCCATTTTCATGTATATTATATACAGATTATTAATAATAAATAATATATTTATTACAAAATTATCTTGGCAGTATTATGAGGTATTATTAGAACTGAATTTCTAGGAAAGACTCCTTAACTTTATTACCTAATTCTTCTCCTTATTGTCATGTTGCTGTTTTTCATTCTCTGTTGGTTCTTCAATTTTCAGCAAAAGTTGCATGTTCTCACCTACAATAAGAAATGGAATAAGGAGAATGTTGGTTTGATTTTTATCTAATATAATGTTATTCTCTTAAAATGCTCCTAATAATTTTAAGTATATAAATATGGTCAAGGAGATGATAGTCCATGACTGGTCAGGTGTATGGGCCATCATTTAAACATTAAGACTTACAAAAGAGTCATGAATACTAATTTTTAAAAATGTGTTTCATGTCCTAAGGAATATTCCATTGCACTAAGCTGTGATATTGATGGCTAAACAAACCCTAATGGATGTTTTGTGAATTGATATGACTGAAGATCCTGCTAGATGTCCTTGCTCTTTTTAAAAAAAATTCTTGATTTGCTTGAAACCTATGTCCTCAAGAAATACTTGTTTTTTTTTTTTTTAGTTTGAACAAATATTTAATCAAATTTCTAGCTATTTTCTGATAAAGAAATGTCACTATACAAAATAATATATATGTATATTTTAGCATAGGGATCACAGATTCTTCCACTAATTACCAGAAGCAATGCTGACTAAACTAAATCTGAAGGACCCAGACCTATCAAAACTACGTTTTTAGGATAAATCTCATATTGATATTAATCAAAGTTAAATGATTAATTTCAATATGTATGTCAATTATTGTTGCTTGTTGATCCTTGGATAAAAGACTGATAGCTGCTTTCTACAATTTAATTACACTAAGCAATGTTACCATTGATTATAAGTAAAGAGGTGGGAAAGGTAAATATAAAGGATATGACCAACAGAGCTCTGTCACTAAAATAAAAAATGAAAGATAATAATTTTTCTTCCCAGATGG
This sequence comes from Piezodorus guildinii, assembly GCA_023052935.1. Lineage (NCBI taxonomy): Eukaryota > Metazoa > Arthropoda > Insecta > Hemiptera > Pentatomidae > Piezodorus > Piezodorus guildinii. The sequence goes on along the minus strand of CM041293.1, from coordinate 132,827,360 downwards.
CATAACTCTATCTATTTTATTAAGATATATTGTTTGATTTATGTTTATAAACTTGTATAATTCACTTAGATAGGTCACCTAGGTAATTTCATCTAACGATTAATATTCATCAGGTTTAAACAAATTAATTTTACCCACTATATCTCATTTAATTTTTGCTTTGTTCATAAGTCACGTTTCTGTCATTTTTTATGACATTATCAAATGATATAATGCATACTATCTTATATTTAGTCAATATTATTATTTCATCCTAATTATTTTCCATAACTTTGAATGTATGGAATTAATTTTCCTAAATAAAACTATATATTTAAATTAACAATAAAATTCATTTAAAATAAATATTACCCACAGTTGTCATATTTTTTATATGTTATTCATCAAATTATTTAGTACTTTTTATTCTTATTTTCTTTCTTCAATCTGTAACAAATGAACTACCATCCCTAATTATTATCTTATCAATTAACTTGAAATAAACACCCCTATGACATTAATATGGAAATGTTACCTATTTTGAATTAAATCATTTTACCTTATTCTTGATTCCTTCTGTTTCTCGTTGCCTGTTATAGAACACTAATTCCTACATTGTTTATATTAAATCCCCACCCCTCTTCCTGATTATTTACTAATGCTCTACTCATTATTAGCTTTGTCCTCTCCTCTTTATGTATTTTTATTTAATTTAAAAATATCAATATAATGGCTTCTTATGTTTTTCATAACTGTTTTAAAATTAACTATATTTTTAGCAATATAAATAGTTTCTAACTTTTACAAGTTTAATGGTCTTTGTTGTATTTAATATTTTACCTTATCAAAAAACTCCTTACAAAATTTCATTGCTCCAACATAACTTTGTTGAGGAAATTAAAACAAAAAAAAGATTGGTAAAATTAATTTATAAGGGAAATCATCCCATTGGCAATGACAATGGCAATTAGCATTTTGGTAAATAATCAGTTCAGGAAATTTGCTTGGAATCTTGGACCATAATCTATATTGAGCCTAGGCTGGATTTGTCAATTCCTAGTTAAAGTTCGATGTTTCTGTAGTGGCTTAGTACATTTAGTAATTACCCCCCCCCTTTTTTTTTTTTTTTTTTTTTTTTTTTTTTTAAATATTTTCTTCTAGATTGATACAGGATTCTGTGTATTCATAGCAACTCAGTTGAGGAGCCATTTCTTACTTTTATGCTATTTAGATATAAAAGTTGGTAGTGGATCCATAGAAGAGGTGTGAGGTTGGTATTTCCCCTAAATGAAAATAGGATTTGTGAGTAAACCTTGAAATGTATAAAGTTCATTTAAAATATTGCAATCATCGATGGCTATCGGCAGAGAGTAGTTTTTTTACAGACTTCAGCTTAACTTAACTATCTCATGTCTGAAGTGACTCTGGTTCGAACCCATATTGATTAGGATGGAATTTATTTTGTGGCAGATCCACCAAATTCGTTCAATCTGGCTATTGTGTGAGACCACTTGGTCGATTTTTGCTCACAAACATCCCTGATAGTTCCAAGAAACACCATCCATTTTGTTTTAAAATGAAGGTCAATTTGAGTGGCTCAGCCATTTATGAAGATGAAACAAAAATATAAAGTGTGCTTATTTGAAACAAGTAAAATTGTTTTGTACCTCTCCTTTAGCTATACTATAAGTAATGGTAGTATTCTTAAACAATGTTAATGCACTTACAATTAAATTCATCCATTGGCTCGGTTTGTATATAGCTCTCCTTGACTCCAGCACTGAGAAGTAGTTTCTTCCATTTTTTTTGGAACGTTAACCAACATCAACTTCTGCCCTCTTTTTTGGAATGAGCTTATCAAGGATGCAAGACCCTTCAAAATAAAATAAAAATATTACCCACAAATATGTTATATTTTTAAATGTGTTATTTCAGATCCAACGGGAACTGCCAAATTAAAGAAAAAGGAACATGGAAGTAAAGGGGGGGAGAGGGGATCTGACTGAAACGCGAGTTACCGAAAGTAGCCGGATAAGTGGAAGCCATAATTATTTTAATAAAGCCGGGTAATAATATCAAATATTACTTTTCAAAGAATCCTACATCATTAAATATTATTAAATCACACAATATATATATATAACAAAACTAAATGATAAAGTTATATCAAAACAAACAATTGTAATATAAAAACATGTTTTTTTAATATATAAAATACATTTTAAGAAATTATACATTATCTATACTAATATTATAAAGCTGAAGAGTTTGTTTAACGAGCTAATCTCAGAAACTACTGGTTCGAATTTAAAAATTCTTTTTGGGTTGGATATCCATTTATCGAGGAAGGCTTTAGGGCTTCATATCTTATATAACATCACGATGCGAACAATAGGAGTGAAGAATCATGGGAGAATTAACCTCACATCCCAATGATTTACCTTTTAATATTAAAATAATTCAATTTCCCATTAAATTATATTTTGCCGTAACAATTAATGAAGAATTTGGACAAACATTTAAACAAGTAGGAATCGATTTACACCAAGACTGTTTTTTTTTATATATATATATATATATATAATATATATATATATATATATTCAATATCGTGTTGCGGAGAAAATCAGTATGTTCTTCTATCACAAGAAAATAAAACTAAAAATATCATGTGCGCAGAACTACTTTAAAATATATTATTTTATTTTAAAAAAACATTATTGATATTTACAACTGTATTATTATATACAAGTAAATGTGATGGACATAGTAAACTGATATGAAATACCTGTAGAGACGCTACCCGTTGGCAGCACTCTAATACTATAAAAACATATAAAAGTCGAAAAAGAAGTCGCGGGCAACAGCTAGTATGTAATCAAAGTTGAAAAAAAAAAAATGATAAAGCTTTATAGAAAATACGATTATTGTGTATTTAATCGTAATACGTTGATAGTGTGTGAAAGTTTATGATAATTCTCTATCACCAATATCAAATCAAACTATCATATATTTTTATATTATACTTCCCCATAATCTCGCCGTGTAGCGCGGCCTTTAGAATCTAGCTTTCATCAGAATTCCGGCCGGGATTAGACAGTAGAGCCAACTATAATATGTATTTGTAAACTTGACCTTATGTTTATAAAATGTTATAATAATGTTTAAATGAGTCTAAACATTTAGATTAGTAATTTAAAAATTGATACAAAACTTTAAATGTATTAATGGTAATGATTGATTTCATGTTGCCTCACACACATGTAAAAATATAAAAAAGATTATTTTTTCATATCTTATATTAAAGAAAGAGTACCTTGGCTGCCGTGAAGTCAATCCCCGAGAAAGTAGAGCAATCGATAACAACTGTGTCTGAGCCAGAGGCATATTTTTGAAGTTTGCCGTTGAAGTAGTCCGTCGCTGAGAAGTAGAGGCCGTTCTTGCCACTCACTGTCATCACATCCTGTTTCAAGTATTTACTTTATTAATACCAATGAATATGTTTATAATACGGGTAAGAGACAAGGGTGTAGGCAGGATTTTCGTTTGAGGGGTAGAGTAGATTGCAAATCGTTAGAGAGAGGGAGGACAAGTTGCCCTGGTATATTGGGTATTTTCTTTTCCAACTTAGGCTGCATAGCGTTCTTATTATTTCCTCAGATCTATCACCATACTTCCAACGTTATTCCTTAATGATTATACTGTTATGTATTGAGGATACTGAGGGGAGTGAGTTGGGATTGGATAATTATTATATTAATTAAATAAATATTAGTAAGCTTTGTCGGCAAAAGTCAAAAGGCATTTCCCAAACCCTCTTGGATTGTCCGCGGGCTTGGGCGTCTGTGGGCTGCCCCCCGCGGTACACCTGGTACTTTCTAGACCCCAGCTACTCTAGGCTGGACTGGGCTCTTCCAATATTAGCCCCACCTCCCATTGTTCGATAAGAGATCGGCAATTTCCAAAATATGGGACTTTTAAAATAAGAAGGGAGAGAAGTGACAAGAGTCTGGTTCTGTCCTCAAGAAGAGATCAGTCTTATTCCAGCCACGAGAGTTGAAGTCCCGCAAGAGGAGAGTCGGGTTCCATCTACAAGAAGAAGAGAGGTCCGTCGGGGGTCAGCTGGAGGATGAAGCCGAGAAGGGGCGCCTAAGACTGATTCCACCTTCGCCAGCCGACTAAGTTTTTGTAAAGTATTTATTTATTGTAATATTGTATGACAAGGTTAACGGCAATGTCCCTCAGTATTCTCAGGCATAGTGTAAATAAAATGTATATGTTTAAGTTAATTTAAATAATAATGTCATTTATTGAAACTTGTCTAATTTAATCTTACTACCACTGCCTTAGAAAAGCAGCCGCTCAAAAAAATAGCAATACTATACTATCACTTTAGAGCTCCTACATCACATTTGACGTTATTATCGACTAAGGCACTAATACTGAATTAGATACTACGTAAAATATTTGCTGCAAAGAGAGATGAGGCCACTGGAGAATTAAACTAAAAATTGGCGGGTAAAGTTGTTAAGCTCTGCAAGGAACGAATTCCGAAAAAGTTAGTATGCGCTGAACTGACTAGTAGACTTCCAGTAGATAGCCCGAGGCGTCGGTTGGACGTAATCATAGGACATATCTTCCTTTTAGCAACATTTGGTGTAAATTTGGTTTTCATTCACAGTTTATTTATTAATTTTATGATTTTGTTTATTATAGTGACAACCAATTGACTTTGTCTAGTCCTGCCACTATTGTATAACAGATGACATCACTCAAGCTACACATCCCATGTATTTTCTAATGGAGAAAAACAAATTATTATTAGACCAAGGAGACCGAGTATCATCTGACTGCTATGAAGTAGTCCAGTATTTAACATATTACTCTGAATTATTAAACAATTATTAAACAATAAATTATTATAGCCAAAATATTATTTTTTGAATAACTAACCTTGCACGGTTCTATGTTGAGGGGAGGCCTGGATGACTTGTAGACCAGATGTGTCACACCCATCAGCACTCCGATTAGAAGGCCTATTTCAACTCCCAATGCGAGGGAACTTATCAGTGTAAAAGTCACGCAGAAGAAATCCAACCCTATCGAGTAAGAATCCTTTTTAAAACTTGGGAAAAGCTAGCAATACTTGGAAAAACGATGTAATGCAAGGCAAAGAAAAATGTGAACATTAATTTATGAACTACTTACAGCTCTTTCTCCACAAAGAGCAAAATATTTTCCAATCAATTAGAAACAGAACAGCGCTTATGAGAACTGCAGATAAAGTAGCTCTTGGAATATAGTGAAAATAGGGTCCAAGGAATCCCAGGGCCATCAGGGCAAGCATGGCTAAAACATTGTTTGCAAAGAATGGTTAAGAAGTCGCTTATGCATTTAGGGTTCTGAGAGTAAACTATTTTCATACATTTATTAAATGTAAGTTATTTAAATACCTGCATATATGCCTGCTATAGGTGTACGAACACCACTCGCACTCACTACTGCAGATCTGGTGAAGGCTCCAGCAGTAGGCATGGATTGGACGCAGGAGCCAATAATATTGCATATCGAAAGTGTAAGCATCTCATGTGTTGCCTCCACGGGTCCATTCACTACAAGATGAAAGATAATAGTGTATTAAAAAAGTTTGCTTCATAAAAATTATTTTTGTTTATTGTTAATGCGGTCTATATTATAAATTGATATTAATCTATATTATAAATAAAAATTTCACTTAGTTCCTGTATTCAATAGAGCAGTGGTTCAAAACAAAAATTTTCACGGATCCATACATCTAACCATTCCGAGATCAAGAACCCCTAAATATTAGATATACATATACTGCTCCCACCACTTATACGTTGATGACTTCCAGATCTACTTATCCTCTCCGTAACTCTGTATCCCAGAAATTACCAAGAGGGGAATTGGACATTGAAGATAAAGAACAGACTCTAAGAGTTTATTAATTCATTCGGTGAAAATTCGAATTACTAAAATTTAAAACCAGTACAAGATACGTATATTCATAAATCAAATACTCATAAAGAAATCACATATTCATCTCATATGTGAAGTAACATCTGTCCTTTAAGCTCATTATTGTGGAAAGGGTAAGCATCAAAACGTTAGAAAATGATCTAGAGCACTAATCTACTCTTCTCCGGGTCCTGGGTTGGAATCTCGGTTGTGGCAGGATGTGATTTATTTTGCTAGTTCAGCTGGGGATGAGGAGGGAGGGGGGCGACCGCAGGGTATGGAGAACCCCCTGGGAAACCTCAGCTTTTATGAAGTGGGTACCCAAAAGTAGGGAAAAACATGGTGCCTGTGTGTGATCTCGGCCCAATCACCTAATTGCACGGCCGTTGACCTAGAAACAGTACGAATCTCTATATGTATTGAGCCCAAGATCCTTTATGGGTTGTGGAACTACAAATTAGAAAATTACTAACTTTAAGATAGTAATAATCAGAGTCAACCCTGATGATGACCCAAATGTAAGCCGAAACGTCGGCACATAATTAAAATAGCACTATGTTTTAATGTGTGTTTCTCTCTAATGACCGCATCCCCAACCATCTTCCTCATCTAATTTCGCAACGGTCAACTAAATTCCATCATTAAGATAATAATAGTGTAGTTGCAGTCATTTGTTAGTGATCACTAGCAATGATATCATTTTCAATGTTAAATGTATCTGTGTAGGGCATGTGTGATTCTTTTTAAATGTCATGGATTCACAAATATTTTAGGTTTAGGTAATTTAGAATTATTTCATAATGACCCATCGCGTACTCCCTAAACGTTGTCTGCGGACTCATTGAGGTCCGCGGACTAGGGGTGGGCATAATCGAATGATCGTCATAATCGGATGATCGGACTTCGATGATTTAAATAATCGAATGATCGAATGATTAGTATGCATTGTGAGGGACAATATGTCACAATTCCCGTCTCTATAGTGGCTGAGCCTAGGTGCAAATATCCATATAACTTATGTGATGAGCAAAAAAAAAAAAAAAAAAAAAAAAGGAAGTTCGATTGTCCGAGCTCTTTATAATCCCTCGATTATCGTTGAACATTTCAGTACTATCCAAACGATTAATCCGATAATCGATTATTCGAATGATTGAAATAATCGAATAATCCGATAATCGTCATTCGATTATGCCCACCCCTACCGTGGACCACTTGTTAGGAACCACTGTATCAGTGTGTTTCAGAAAAAAAGTGAGCATAAATAAAGAACATTCTTGTTGCACTGTGATGATTTTATTATAGTGTCGTTATGTATGTTTATCAACTGCCATTCTGAACCGATTGTTAATGTCTGACATAAAAAAGATGATTGATTTACTTACCAAATGCCTTTGCAATCGCTACATTAGCCAGGACAGCTATAATGGGGATGATAATGTAGCCTGTTTTCAACTCGACGACCATTTCTGTTAAATCGTAGGTCTTGTTGCCTATTTGAGTGCTGAATGGTGGCAAGGTGAGGCTGGGAATACCGCCCTCCACGGCCTCTGAAACGTTAATAAAAACATTTTAACGTCAATTATTATTATAGAAGAGTAAATATAATTATGAGGTTTATTTATGTTATAATAAATAAAAATATAAAGAAAGAGAAGAGATAGTTCCAATTATTACATTCATAGTTAATAAAAACCTTTTCAGCTACAGTAGAACTAATTAACTTACTGATATAATAATGAGGTCTATAAAAAATAGAAACGACCGTTATATAAAAATCAAGGAATGTTAAATATGATTCCGATTTAATACTTGCCAGTACTTAATAATACGTTTATAGTATTCTGTGTCTGTTTAATCCATTAGATTTCTTCCGAAAAAAACCTTAGTTTATTTATGTGTTTCATAGAAGAAACATAAAAGTGTCCTCAGAAATTCTCATAATTTTTAGGCATAACCGAAAAAAAAATTTCACTATCGGTGATGCAACTCGTGTTCTGCGCGGTGTTACTTTGAAAAATGTAGGAGTGGAAATAAGAATCCGACGTTAGAAAAGAAGAGGACCGGAGCCCTTACGGATATTGATGAGGTTCTGCAGGAAACTGATTAGTCAAATCCGTCTACAAGTTATTCAAGAACTTCTCAGGGAGTGTGGTGTTTCGAACGATTCTGTTAATCGCCATCTAATCTTCATGGGGAGGGTGAAAACGAGCAGTGGTCTGGCCCCTCACGAATAATCCTCGAATTACTCCTCAGAAAATTAATTAGCTGAGAGGTTAGGAATTTATGTAAATGTATTAACACCCTCCTGGTACAAGATTTTACTGTAAGACTGTCACTTTAAATCAAAAGGCGGTTTACTGACAAAATACGAATTCCTGAGAGCAATGGCTAGATCACGGTCAAACTGTTTTGTCCGCTTACTGTAAGAGGGCAATTTGCAAAATAAAAAAATCCGTTTTTTTTTTTAAATATTGAGAGTGTTATTCATCACTAATTGGTTCCTGATGGACGAATTGTGTACTCAATTGCGAACTGGAAAGATTGTATGCGAAGTTGTCAGAGTGTTATCCTGCTTTGATCAACCGAAAATCACTTTATTACTTCTTGTTTCGATACTTTCGGCCCTCTCTTCAAGGGAATAGTTGTCCAAGAGTTCTTTGACAGCTATTCCAAAGAATGGCATCATCGTGGGATCGAGGCTGATTGGCTAGCAGATGGCTAATGACGGTAGATAACAATAGATTATACTTTGAATAATAATTTTATTTTATATCAAAGAAAAATATAATACAAATATATGGTTGAAAAACAGTAATTTTTTTTTATACGCCCCATTATTAAATAATGTTTCTGTGTATCGCATTTGGGATTCTTTACTGTATGGACTCTTGGTTCTATCTAAGAGAAAATTAACTGTAATTTTATTTGGATAGTATGGAATTATTTATTATCAAATACATGAGATGTGTTAAATATATCTGAAACAGATTCTCCAAAGAGAATTTTCGGAGAGTTACCAAACGTCAAGGCAACAATGCAACGCGTTTAATAATATTGATCTGAACGAATCTCCACATTCATTTAATGTAACAGACAGTTTTTCCTTGTTTAGTTTCATTGATAATGTTCCCTCATGTATGCATGATTGCATACCATGTATGTATGGTTGGTAATTGAATGAGAAGACTCAATTGAGGGAATAAAGACTACAATACCATTACACATAATAGAATTTCTCATGAATCTAAAAAATTTATTTTTGTGATTTATGATATTGTTTGGACAAAGAATGCTAGAATAAGAGAGGAGAAAAAATACGCACTATAACATTTTTTTAAAAATCGTTAACACTAATTTTTAAGTCGATTTATATTTCGACGTTAAAAGATTACTGTCGCATGCACACACAAATTTCTTTCTTTAGTTGTATGATATTCCCGATTGCCACTAGATAATAATGTTAACTCAAACTTCGAACAGTTTGAAATATATGTAATAAATATTACTTATAAAGCCTTATGAAATAGATAAGTTAATTTAAAACTATTTAAAAATCGTTTATGATATACAAACTTGTGGTTACAAATGGCGCCTGAAAACCGTTGCTCTTATAATGGTAGGCAATGAAGGATGTTGCAACTACAATCAAGAAGTTTCTTCCGAGACTTATTAACCATAGTGTTTTCTTCAAAACTTTGGCGTATTTCCAGGTCTCTGGAACTTTCAGCTCCTGCGCTTTCTGCATACAACAAAAAAGACCATTTTACAACACCGATCGTGCAGTATGGCTGTTAGTTTATTATTGTTTCGGTATAATTCCATTACACCTGAATTGTACCCGAGTAAAATTATTCATATTCATGTCCATCCAGTATTGCGTCCTGTAGCACGGAGGGAGGGTGAAGTGACATGATGCTGTGGTTAATGTCATCGAGACGGCACTCCTGAGGAAAGGATACAAGCTACTAAAGGAAGTAACCTTTGCTGGGAGTAGGAGGTGGAGGCCGGACTTGGTGTGCTTAGCCCCGAGCGGGACCTACATCCTCGACGTTCAGATCGTCGGGGACAATCCCAGTACTACCCACTGGAACAGATTAAAGAGAGGGAGATATCAAGACCTGGACTGTTGGGTGACCATTGGAAGGGATTTTGGGGTGCCGGCCATCGATATCAGAGTGCTCCCTATCACCATAACTTGGAGCGGCGTTTGGTGCAGGCGTTCCTTCGAGGATGTTCGGCTGCTGGGTGTTACCCTGTGGGTCTTGAACTCTATAACTATCAGGGTTCTCTAGGGCTGCCGTCTGAATTACAGTATCTGGTTTGGGATGCTTCATGAACCTACAGACCAGAATATAAATATATATATATATATAAATAATTTGCTCACCATTGTACTAATGAACTTGTAGTGTGTTGTGTGTATATATACAGTGATGCAGTTGTTATCATATTATGATACTACTCAGTAGTGTAATATGTATTTGCCCTAGTCATTGAGCCTTGGATTGCACATCCAAGAAATTATGTTAAACTAGTGAAGGTAGCACCTATATATTATTTTATTATTTATAGAATACACATACATACATACACAGACCTTTATGCAAGCCTGGTCATTTGGACCTGGGGGATCCTAAAACGTGTATTTTTGGTACAAATTCAAATTAAAAATTGTTTACGATCGTAATACTTTCTGTTACTATATATTCCATATATAGGTAAGCTAAATTACAAATATGATAAATACAATGCATATTCTTAGAAGAGATGGCCATAAATTCAATAAAATGTCCTTTGTTATTATATAAAAAGAAAACATGACTAATACACTGAAAAGACAAAAGGGACGTCACAAGACCTTAGGCGTGATGAAATCTGACGTTGACCTTTCCTTATTTTCCTTGGAGATCCAAAAGAAAACAAAAGCTTATGACTAGGACATATTATTTCCATGTCGACAAATAATGTTAATTGGTTCTCCGATAATAACAACTGTTTACTTTGTTATCACAGTTTACGCCAATGAAATCCGTTTGTGCAAACATGTTAGCATTGTTAACTAAATATGTATTCACGATATGAAAATCTTAGAAATGTTTACCCGTCGATTAATTTACAGGGACCCTCCTGACGCCTTTGCGTAGCCGGCTGGTGTTTAGATATTATAACTTGTTTTTGTATCAAAAGGCGGTGGGGACGGGTGTTGCCTTTAAGGATGGGAGAAGTCGTTATGTTTAAGGAACTGTAGGAAAACCTAGGATTCTAAAGCTTTATTTACTTACATATCTGTACGTCTTATTCACTTAAACGTTATGAAGTAGGTTTTTATTTTATTTTTATTAGTATTTTCCCTATATACTATTACTCTTCTATTAGTAAATATCCTTTCATATATATTTGTCCCTCCCGACCTCGCCTTTTTAGGCTATACAGAGGTTTTCTCGGACCAGCGATTGAGGATGAAGGATTTATGCCTGAGTTAAAAGCCCTTTGGCACCAAGAAGCGGACTTTTAATTATTTTATCTTCTCTGACTCCAGATGTCCGACTATACAACCAAATATAAGTACGTTAATGAAAACCAGGAAAGAGATAGGGTTTGAAATAATTAAAGGTAAGACGAAATATATGATTAGTAGTTGAAACAGTGACCATCTTGGTGATATTGATATTTCAGGACATACGTTTGAACATGTAGAGAACTTTAAGTATTTCGGCTCTACAATAACTAGAAAAACGAAATCCAGGAGAAATAAAGTCGCGGTTAAAGGCGGAAAATACGTGTTACTTCAGTTGCGAAATTACAAAGCTCCCGGCTTCTATATAGAAACTTGAAGGTTAGAATACATAAAAATATTTTCTTCCGACAATTCTACGTGATAGCTTGGTTTTGATGGATGAACAGCGCCTTTGTGTTTTCGAAAATAAGGTTCTAAGAAAAATATTTGGTCCCAAGTGTGATAAGGCCTCTGAGAAATTAAGAAGAATACGCTACCCAGAATTAAGGAGCTAGCTAATTGTAGCATCCTGTCAGTATAATTGAGGTGAAAGCATCGCGACGATTCAAATGGTCTGGTAAAGTTATTGGGGACAGTGAAGAACAAATTCCGTCCGAGAGATAGGCCGAAGCGTCGATGGGAGGATTGTGTTGTTTCATTTCGAGGGCTTGGGCTTAAACAGTGATCATTGGATTGCTCTGTGTAGGCAGTATAGGGTTCGCTAAACCTATTATTATTAACTTAGGCTATAAGGTTGCCGATTAGCTCACTCTGCCCCCTTTATACTATCATCTATTTCCATTTATATAAATTTCAAAAACTTTACTGCTCTGACCAAAATGAAATGTAACCACATATTGCTCTGAAGGAACATCGTTCCATTATAATAAAGTTATTATTTACTTTATTTCACTGAACGGAAACAGTTCTGAAGTAATCTTTTTTAAAGGACCAGTTCGTTGATTAACTATACACCTCTAGGTGCTAACTCATCTCTGTAACATATATTAAAAATGTTTGGTGTTTACTGTCTCAAATGAAAAACTGGGGCAAGATAAACTGTATTGTTATAACCTGAAAAGAAATCATTATCACTATTAATATCACTTCATTCCTCTTGTATGCGTTTAAATTAAATTTTCAAAGGAGATAATTTTACTACATCTAAAGCCGTGATGGAAATGCATGTACTGTACTTCATTTACCCTCAGTGTGAGAAGAACAATGACGCAGCTTATTCCTAGCAGAGTGTCTCCCCAACGAAGCTTATGCCAGTTGACGACAAGTTGATAGAGATTGTTGAGGAAGCCGCTGGACTTGAATTGTATCCCGAACAACCCTTTCATCTGGGAAACGATGATAATGACTGATGTGGCTGTGGTGAAACCGGAGACCACTGGAGCTGAGATGAACTCCACCAGGAAACCTAAATGGAAATATAAATGAATGAAAAATAAATTTTATTCTGGGACAGCAAGTTCCCTAAGAATAATATAAAAGTACATATTTGAAATTACTCTTCTGGCGATACAAAGTTTATGATATTATATACTTTATTTAAATACATAATGAATAGCAAATAAGGATATATTTATATGTACAAAGGTAATATTGCTAACTTCGAGAATTGTAAATAAACAAAAACATCTGCTTAAGCAATAAAAAAAATAAGATAATAATTGAAAAAATAAAAATATAATAAAGAACACAGAAGCTAAACAGTTCAACTTAACAAAGGCACGGCAGATTGATATTCTAGGAGATGGACGAATAGTTGATGTTTAAAGGCAGTTAGAGACTGAGATGTGCGAATGGACTTTGATAAGGAATTCCAGAATAAGGATCTTGTGTTGTTGGAATGGACAAAAGAGAGGGGGCTGAACATATTGTAGATATAGATGGTTTTTTTGGTTCTAAAGGATTGATAAAGGTAGGTTCCTAGGAAGTATTGTCGTCGGAATTTCGGATAGAGCCACTTAAACTTAGCTTACCAAATGGAAGAATTAATTGTTACTACATGTGTTAGAAAAGGCCTCTGTAATATCAAAACTTAATTCATATAAAGAATTAAATATTTCAATTTGTTAAATGTAGAAGATGGGTCAGGTTTTATACTATCCCTAACAGAACAAGAAGCCTTTTGGAAGACCTAGGTGTTGGTAATAGACTATTCTCCGAGATGGCCGAGAATATTACTTTGGACTGTCTGGGGATTATCCATTATCACTTGCGTGGATGTTATTTTATTTAAGGTTTTGACCTTATTTTATTTATTTGTTTTAATATTTTCTACACTTTATTGTACCTTATATTTTTCTTTAACTTTTATTCTGTTTTGCTATAATAATGTTTGTCATTTATAGGTGTACTCACTACGTTTGCTATAGCATGCTATTTGTGTTATTTTGCTAAACCCGTCGAGTTTCTACAGTTATTTCCTGTATAAAATTGATGGGCTTAGCACAATAGTACAAATAGCATGCTGTAGCAAACGTAGTGAGTACCTCTAATGTGTGCATTTTTCACATTTTTTTCTTTTTTGTAAAGTTTGTGCTGTAAATGAACATTTAACATAGCGCTGTATTATATACTATAACATGAAACTGTTAATTAAAAAAAAAGTGAGGAAAATTCATAAATCTTCTACTATAACAAAACAAAGTAATTTGATTGATAAGTACGTGTCATAATATCATGTGTTATATTAACCTGTTCATTATCTTTATTATAACCTTATATTAATATCATAACCTGTTCATTAGTTTAATCATGTGTTACAATAACTTTCTTTAGTGTGTTAAGTTTTCTCTTTTATGTTAACTATAATCAAGATGAATAAAGCCTAATTTTCTAATCTAAAGGTCTTTTTACCATAACAATTTATTCATCTCGATTAATTAAAAACATGGACCGATTCTTGAAACCAGACAAATTTGATGTTGACCCTCACTCGCCAACAGCAACACAGGAGTGGAAGTATTGGTTGAAAACTTTTGAAAACTTTGCTAGTTCTTTTGATAAAATCGACGATGGTGGTAAGTTAAAACTTCTTATTAATCATGTATCCCCATCAGTTTTCCAAATCATATCAGAAATCGAAACATTTTCCGCAGCAATCGATTTATTAAAATCGATATACGTTAAACCAACCAACGAGGTTTTTGCAAGACATAAACTAGCCTCTAGGAAGCAAGCTCCAGAAGAATCTATCGACGAATATCATCAGGCCTTACAGCTCTTAAGTAAGAATTGTGAATTTAAATCTGTCGATGCTGAAACTCACAGAAAAACATATATTCGCGATTCTTTTATTAGAGGAATTAATTCTAACCAGATTCGGCTGAGGCTACTGGAATTCAATTCGTTGTCTCTGGATGAAGCTGTGGAAAAAGCCCGCGCTTTGGAGTCGGCCAAAAATCAATCAGAATCTTATTTAGTTTCTCAGGCTAACCTTAATGCAGCTACCTCTGTCTCACAAGATGGAGATTTATGTAGGGAATCATCAAACTTAGCGGCCATGCGAAGTAATAATACTAAATGTTACTTTTGTGGCCTATCAAGACACAGGTCCCGTCAACATTGCCCTGCAGTAGACTCAAAATGTAACAAATGCTCTAAAATTGGCCACTGGGCTTCAGTCTGTAAATCAAAGGGGTCAACTCAGTCAGCTGCTCTAATTGCAGCCTCATCATCAACCCTAGAAAGGGCTACTGTCCTCATTCAGGTTAACAATATACCCGCTCACGCTTTGATTGATACAGGTAGCTCCGAATCTTTTATATCCAAGTCATTTGCAGAGAAGTGTCAGTTCAACACCTACCCTACCTCTGGTTCCGTTTTTATGGCTTCTACCTCAATGAACACTAAAATTAACTGTTATTGTATCGCAAAATTAGAATTTCAAGGCCACACATATAATGATACCAAACTTAATGTACTCCCAGACTTATGCGCCGACGTAATTGTTGGGCACAATATCCTTCAATTACATTCAGAACTAAAATTTTCTTTTGGCGGTTCCAAAACCCCTCTAACCATTTGTTATCTTGCACCTGCAAAGATCGAACCTCCACCATTATTTGAATATCTTACCAGAGATGTGAAACCAATCATAACTAAATCTCGAAAACATACAGAGGAAGACTACAGTTTTATGAAGAAAGAGGTCGAGAAGCTTCTTGCGGACCAGATCATAGAAGTAAGTAGATCTCCATGGAGAGCCCAAGCATTTGTAGTAAAGGGCGAGAGAAATAAAAAACGAATGGTAATCGACTATTCACAAACAATTAATAGGTACACTCTTTTGGATGGGTATCCCCTACCGGATATAGAAAAAACTGTGGCCAGGATATCAAAAAATTCCTACTTCAGTACCATTGATTTTAAGAGCGCTTACCATCAAATACCCTTGAGAGAGAAAGATCGTCCTTATACTGCATTCGAAGCCTGTGGCAGACTTTATCAATTCCGACGGCTAGCATTTGGCCTAACAGATGGGGTTCCTTGTTTTCAACGGGTCATGGATGACGTTATTTCCAAGGAAAAATTAAAAAAGACATATGCATACCTCGATGATGTAACAGTTTGCGGGATAGACAAGGAAGAACACGATGTGAACCTTAATCGATTCATGGATGCAGTTCATAAATATGGTTTTACAATAAACCATGAAAAGAGTAAATTCTGCCAGTCATCTATTACGCTTCTTGGATATAAAATTGAAAACCAAACCATTGCACCTGACCCAGAGCGTTTGGAACCTCTACGTAGCCTGCCTCCTCCAAGTAATTCAAAGGAACTACAAAGGACAATAGGACTATTTGCTCATTACTCTAGATGGGTTCCAAATTATTCAGACAAGGTTCGACACCTTCTTGATACTAAAACCTTTCCCTTATCACCCGAACGAATATCGGAGTTTGAGCTCCTTAAAAAAGAAATATCTCAGTCAATGTTGAATACAATTAACGAGAAAGATACATTTTTCGTCGAAACTGATGCCTCCGATTTTTCCATTTCAGCAGTACTCTCCCAATCCGGCCGTCCTGTGGCATTCTTCTCTCAAAAACTAACTAACAGTGAACGACGACATTCAGCTGTAGAGAAAGAGGCTTATGCTATTGTTTGCTCATTGAAGAAATGGAGACATTTTCTATTGGGCCGCTACTTCACTATTATCACCGATCAACGCTCAGTATCTTTTATGTTCGATTCAAACCATCAGAACAAAATTAAAAATGAGAAAATTCAAAGATGGCGGCTTGAATTATCATGTTACAATTATGATATTATCTATAGACCTGGAAAAGAAAATCTTGTTGCAGATGTGTTTTCAAGAGTATGCAGCTCTATTCAACCTGACAAACTGTATTCACTGCATTGTAATTTGTGTCATCCTGGTGTAACCCGGATGATTCATTGGGTACGAACTCACAATCAACCATTTTCAGTGGAACAGATCCGAAAAATGATCGCATCTTGTCCCACTTGCAATTCCATCAAGCCAAGATTCTATAAGACTCCCGATTCTACACTCATCAAGGCTACAAATCCTTTTGAAAGGATTAGTATGGACTTTAAAGGCCCTCTACCCTCGAAAACGAGAAACAAGTACCTCTTGACCATCATCGATGAGTTTTCTCGGTTTCCATTCGCTTATCCTTGCCCTGACATGAATTCTTCGACAGTCATTGACTGCCTTGTTGATTTATTCTCGATTTTTGGAACCCCTCCCTATATTCATACTGACAGAGGAACATCTTTTATTTCTCGGGAACTACAGAACTTTCTACATTCACGTGGTGTTGCAACTTCCATGTCCTCGCCATATAATCCGACAGGAAATGGTCAGATAGAACGCGAGAATGGAACAATCTGGCGAACGATTTCCCTGGCACTTAAACAAAAGAACCTGGATTCATCTTTTTGGGAGTCTGTGCTTCCAGACTCTCTACATTCTATTCGTTCCTTGTTATGTACAGCAACCAATGAAACACCTCACGAAAGATTTTTCAAACATAGTCGCAGGTCTACCAACGGCTGCTCTCTACCGTCTTGGCTTGTACCTTCATCAAAGGTTCTAATGAAGAAACAAGCCAGGCTTAGCAAGTATGATCCCCTGGTGGAGGAGGTACATCTGATAGATGTTAATCCCCAATATGCTAGAGTTCAAATGGAAGATGGTCGTGAGAGGACAGTATCCTTAAAGCAACTGGCACCATATGGCGATTCTGCATTGGACATACCTTCGAGAATGGAATCAGAAGAAAATTACGTACCAATTGAACTGCCAACACAAGGACAAACCAATGAAGAATTAGTAGATAATTGCAATCACGAGGAACAAGAAAACTCTTTGGACCAACTCATGCCCCTCCAACCACCGTCTTCAGATAACAGCTCCGATCAACCAAGAACTGTGCGTCGTTCAACAAGGGAACGTCAAAGGCCAACCTGGTTAAAGGACTATCTGTGTTAATTCTCTGAAGGGAGGAAGAATGTCATAATATCATGTGTTATATTAACCTGTTCATTATCTTTATTATAACCTTATATTAATATCATAACCTGTTCATTAGTTTAATCATGTGTTACAATAACTTTCTTTAGTGTGTTAAGTTTTCTCTTTTATGTTAACTATAATCAAGATGAATAAAGCCTAATTTTCTAATCTAAAGGTCTTTTTACATAACAGTACGCTGTGTGGGATAGCAACGTAATACAAACGAGCAGCTCTATCTATATTTTTTTGTTATTATTAATGAAATACTCTCATGCGAAAGTTCGAATCCCAGTCCCGGCGGGGCTTTTACAAGGATATAATTTAATGGGATTCACTCACAGCCTCTCCCCCGGGTATGTGAGACCCGTCAGCCAAATGGTGGCCACTCATAAAATTAGGCTTAGGGAGTGATGACCCTACCCTAAAAATTGCATCGAGAAACGCAAGTGTAATCTCCCAGGAGATTACCCCGCTAGACCCAGGGCCAAAAAGTAAAATAAAAAGTAAATTAATGAAATAAAGCATTCCCCTCTTTCCGGTTGCAAATACATTACTAAATTATATTATTTCATTTTTTAAAGTTATGAATACCACGTTATGTTCCTATTTTATCGAAGTGGCACCTAACGTCTAAACCATTTAATCCCGGATTACATCCATTGGTGAGTGCAGATTCTGCCACACCTATTTTATGCAGGTTTTTAAGCAGGTAATTATGAACAATAGTCTACGAACTTCATGCATGCTTTCTTGGTTTTCACAGCTTTTCCACCAAGAATTAGTTGTGGGTGCAGTAAAATATATACACAATTAAGTATAAACTTAATTTAATGGTGCCGACGTTTCGGCCTAAATTATAGGCCTTCTTCAGGGCGATTGAAGGAGTGAGAGCCACAACAGTGAACCGGCACCCTCAACTAACTTCTCCCATATATACACACAGTCAACCATTCTAACTTCAAAATAAACAGTTTGCTACAGTGCTTTCCGTAAGTATTCATATTTATGGATTTATTATTTCGTCTTTATCTATTTATTATTATTAATTTGTTTTCAGAAAGAGACAAATGATATGTTCGGTCATGTTATAATGATTGTTTGGCCAGCTGGAAAGCAACTCTTGTAATTATATAAATATATAATAATTTATATATTTATAAGAGTATTTATACTCGGTATGATAGAGCTGCTAAGGATTCTTAACGCATTGGTCAAGTGTGGATTGATTTAAGTATAGTTTTCCTCTACTTGGGAAAAATCTGACACTAACATCAAACAAATAACTTTGATATCTTTTATTTCGTTTATTTTATGGTTTCTAAGATTCCATAATTTGAACATAACTGATGATTTCAGTTTTTCTCATTTTACATAGTATGAACAAAAGGAGATGTATGCTGGTTCAATTAATTGTTGTTAAGTACCTATTACTACAAGTTTCTGTTTATTTTGGAAAATTGGTTTAGGATTTGTATTAGGCATAACTGATACTGTGAATCGAATGAAAAAAATTTCAAACATAATGTACACCTTATTCATTTCCATTCTCAATTTGGTTGATTTTATTC
Organism: Piezodorus guildinii; assembly: GCA_023052935.1. NCBI lineage: Eukaryota > Metazoa > Arthropoda > Insecta > Hemiptera > Pentatomidae > Piezodorus > Piezodorus guildinii. The sequence continues at coordinate 132,807,835 of CM041293.1, read as the reverse complement.
GAATTATAACGAAGTAACAAGTTTCCTTTTCTTTTTTGTACTGCATGCAAAAAATCATCAAAAATATAAATATCATATCATACAAAATAAAAATAAAAAATGAAAAAAAAATTGAAAGACTACTATTTTTATACAACTATAATATGTAAAAATATGATTATGTACAATATGACGCTATGAGATATCTAAAGGAGGGGAGTGAAAATGTGTTAAAAATATTAAGACATATTATGTAAATTAGACTTATGTAATTCAAATACTATGAGAGATTCACGTAAAACATGCAATAAAGATATCAAAGCATTATATCTGTGATTTTTAGCAGAGTTATGGTTCTACTTTTAGAGTTTTCGTTTCATTAATTTGATGTGTTCATATACACAATACTAGTAAGTACTTTAAAGCATATTTTTAACCTGAAAAATTTGGTGCGCACCACACACGACTTTCACATACCTTAGGTTTTTAAAATTCCCACCTCAGAGACCTTCAGGTATGGTGTCAGAATTGGAGAATTATAATAAATTCCAACAAATCCCTCCAAATTACCTTTACCCTTCGTCGTAAAACCTATGACATCCTACCCTACAGTTTCCTTCAATAACATTCCGCTAGTTCCTGCTGAACAGATCCGATATCTAGGGCTCCACCATGACAAACGCATTACTTGGAACCCTCATACACTTACTAGACAAACGTTCTAATCTTCCACTTAACTACAAAAGGCTCATCTACATGACTATCAAATGGCCTATATGGACTTACGGAGTAGAGCTTTGGAACTACTAAACCATCAAATTCTTCCCGTATCTAAAATCCAATCCAAAATTCTTCGTAACAAATACACTGATTCATAAAGACATTAATATTTCGTATGTGGCTGATTTGGCCCGAACCAGATATCATTCCTTTCATGACGAACTCCACCCCACTCTAATCCTCTAGTTTCAATCCTTTCTTCCACTTCAATTCCTGATAATCCTCCGAGGCGTCTATAAAAAAGATGGCCTCGAGACTTTCTAGTTTAGAATATTTTCAGAGTGCTGCCGCTTCTTTACTTGTATTGTTCATGCCTATTTTCTTTTAGCCTATTTACTAGATGTGTTGTACAATAAAGTTGTAAATATCAATAAATAATTTTTAAAAAATAAAGGTTTTTAAAATAAATTAAAGAACTTTAAAATAAAGTTAGAGTTGAAAAGATGTTACAGAATTAAATTTATCTTCGATTTAAAGATGTATTTAAGATCTAATAAATTTTAGCCCTGATGAAAACCCGCAACGTAGGTTGAAACGTTGGATAATAAATATATTTTTTACTATTTTCTATTTTTTTATGAATGCCAGACGAACCATCTCATCTTTCATATTCATTTTATGGTCAGTCATTTAATATGCCATAATTAATCTAAAAATATAAATTAATATCTACAACAATTCAGTTTATATTACACATTTTACTTTCACTTACCTATATATGAAATATATAGTAAGGAAAAGTATTGCGATCGTGAAAATTTTCGAATTTCAGTTTTCAATGGAAATATACGTTTTAGGGTATCCTGAGTCGAAATAAACAAGACTCACAAAACGGTCTGTGTGTGTGTGTGTGTGTGTGTGTGTGTGCGTCAGTGTGTTTGAGGTAAGTCCAGCACGAAAACGAAGAGGTGTACGATAATGAAATTTCATTTATGAAACACCTATACGCCCGAGATGATACAGCAACTTTTTCATCAAAATCGGCTATCTAGAAGAGCCACTTTATACCTTGAATTTGCACTTTTTTACGATTATCTCAAAAACGGCTCAAACGATTTCGATCAAACTTGCTATATGGATGTAATATTTAATGGGCTTTAATATGATGTAGATTTCATTCTGATTGAAATAGTCTGACAGGCCTTAAATGCCAATATTTCGAAATTTCTTTCCCTAAAGTATCTTTAATTTTGTAGCATTGCTAAAAAACCGGTATGTATAGAAGTTGAACGAATTCGATATCCAACTAAAGGAGACAACTGCAAAAATATTTTTTAAATGCAATTTTTATTTTTTGAACTTAAGAACAGTAATATACATGTATAAGATGCCGTTGGAATGCTAAAAAACACATGTTTCTATTAAAATCCAATATAAATAATTCTTTAACAATTTATTTCGTTTCTAAATTTGTTTAAAAATTCTTAAATTGATATAAATAATGGAGGTACGTGTGTTGTAGGTGTGTTGCGCGCACCATATTTTTTATTACTGCTCTTATGTTCAAAAAACCAAAATTACTTAAAAAAATATTTTTGCTTTTTTCTCCTTTAGTTGGATATCAAATTCATTCAGATGATATTAATATCCATTTCTTATCAATGCTAACGAGATGTAATGGTCAACTTTTTCCGAATGAATAAAATTAAAGGTGATTTAGTGGAAGAAAATTTAAAAAAAGCGGCATTTAAGGCTTACCAGACTATTTCAATCAGAATGATACTTTTTAAGCTGAAGCCAATTAAATTTTACATCGATATAGCAAGGTTAATCAAAATTGTTAGAGCCTTTTTTTAGAAATCCGTAAAAAGGTGCAAAATGTAAGTATAAACTGACTCTTCTGATTCGTTGATTTTGTTGGATATCTTGCTGCAACATCTTAGGCCTATACGCTTTTAAAATATGGAATTTCAGTTTTATCGTTTTCGAGCTAGACTGACATACACACAGAGACCTTTTTACTTTCACTTACTATATATAGTAAGAGGAAGTATTGCGATCGTAAAAATTTTCGAATTCCAGTTTTCAACGGAAATACACGTTTTAGGGTTCCCTGAGTCCAAATAAGCTTAAAAGCAGTAATATACATGTATGATATACCGTTGGAAAGCTAAAGATTTTAGAAAAATATTATCTCATACACAAGCTTTTAAAAGTTAATAGAGAGTGATGAAATAAACATAAAACTAACTGATTATTTTAGATAATAATATAATAGATTTTTTAATGAAACACATGTTTCTATAGAAATTCCATTTAACTAATTCTTTAATGGTTTCACTCATTTTGATCTCTTACTGTATTTGAAAATTCTTTAATCGATTTTAAAACGGAGGTAGGTGAAAGTCGTGTGTTGCCCGCACCAGATTTTTTTATCTCTAACTGTTTTTGAAAATTCTTTCATTGAGTTTAAAAATGGTGGTAAGTGAAAGTCATGTGTTGCCCGCACCAGAGTTTTGACTCAGAGAAGCCTAAAACGTATAGTTTCGGTGATAACTCTAATTCGAAAATTTACACGATCTCTATACTTTCCCTTACTATATATTCCACATATAGGTTAGTGAAAGCATATTTTTTCTATCCCTTTCCAAAAAAATAATGATTTTTGGGTAGATTTCCTTGCTCAAGCTTGAGACATCTTGACTATTAATATTTTCTAGCACTTCGATCCAAAGGGAAGTCAAAACCTTAATAATCTTATTACTTTTAAATTTTACTCACCTAGCCTAAATATTCCCATGAGAAACTCCACTATGCCGCAGAGGTAGCAAAGGAGCACAACGAAATCCAAGTTGAGAGAATGCGTGTACTCATAGGTGAGGAGTGCCATGAGGCTGGAAGGACCTATGACGACTTCTTTGATGGTTCCTAGGAAGGCGTATATCATGCATCCCATGAATGCAGAATTCAACCCAGTCTGGAAAAAATATTGCAGAAAATAAAATAAAGATTTATTTCATACAAGCAACATATAGCCGCAACATCGTATAACTAACTAATACGTATATGTATTTTTCAAGAGGAAAAAACGATCTTTACGTTTTATTTTTAACATCTCCATTGCGAATATATATATATATATATATATATATATATATATATATAGATATTTGGTTTCTTTTTATACAAATTTATTTTCAAAATACTCCACTCATCACTGTAGAACAAATACGATACCTTGGACTTCATCTTGACAAACTTCTTACATGGAATCCTCATACAAGACTTAAATGACAAGAAACTGCTCGTAGATATCGACTATTAAAACACTTGACAAACGATCAAAACTCTCTCTATACTTCAAAAAACTGATTTACACAACCATAATTAGACCTATCTGGACTTATGGCATAGAGCTATGGGGCTCCGCTAAACCATCAAATTCCTCCCGCATCCAATCCTTGCATATTCTTGCATATCCGTATCCTCTCATTGGCAGCTATTCCCGATAATCCTCCGAGGCGTCTGAAAGGACGGTGGCCTCGATACCTTCTTACCAAATAAACTCTAAAGTGCTACCTCTGGGTAGATTCTTCTCAAGACTTTTCCAAGCCAATGTTCTGTAAATAGCTCATTTACTTGTACTGTGTACAGTTGTAAATACCAATAAAAGAATTAAAAAAAAAAAAAAATTAAAAATATGATTGTTGTTAGTTTGTTTTTTATTTAACGCCACTTTATACTACGGTGGTTAAACGGAGGATGCTACAGAGGAAGTCCTAAATTTTGGCTATCCAGGATTATTTAGGATAGGGATCAGTGATGGGCAAAAACTCAGAAAAAAAATGTATGGAGTACTGTTAGCAAAATAATGCTCGCTGCGAAGTGCAGTACTCAGCACTTTTTCTACTTTTCAGTACTTAATTACTTTATATATGAGGGATCTTTAACGAGTACCTGACGTCGAGAAGGCTCGGGACCACCTTTTTACGTCCTCTCCGAGAGACGGCAAACTAAAGATTTTTACGCCCTAGAACCTGCGGGTTTGAACCTGTGACCTTTTGCATAGAAGGCTGTTATGCTAGCTACCATCCTACAGGTGATCCCATGAAAATATGGTCCTGGTAAACTAATAAAACTATGAAAAATATGAATTTTTTTTTTTTACAATCGTGAGTGATACGTAGTAGCACAAAATGACGAAGAAAGCTTATATATTTTAAAGTATTCGTCTTCTTCCAATGGCACGACAGGCCGTTTAGGCCCTGGGCCTCCTGGTGTAATCTCCTGGAAGATTACACTCACGTTTCTTGATGCATGTTGTAGTGTAGGGACATCACTCCCTACGCCTTATTTTGTGAGTGGCCACCATTTGGCTGACGGGTCTCACATACCCGGGGGAGAGGCTGTGAGTGAATCCCCAATTAATTATATCTTTATAAAAGCCCCGCCGGTACTGGGATTCGAACTCACAACCTATAGCATGAGAGACAAGCGCGCTAGCCACTCAGCCTCACTGCAAAATGTTTAGAACTTAGGTCTTTTCAAACTCTCGTTCTATTCATAATGGACTTACTATTAGATGACTTGTAGACGTCTTCAACAACTCATTATATAAGAATGCAAAATGGTCGAAGAATTATTATAAGTGAACAAATGTCCATAATACCATTTACGTTTTATCGGGTAATAACGAATTGTTTCTTGAAAATTGTTGGCTCTTCAATATTCCAATCAAAAAATAAATATTACTTTATTAACTGTGTTTATGTAATGTAGTTAACGCAATACCGCTAATTAATCATCTCTGTACATAACAAACATAGTATCAAATCAAATGTACGTAACCAGAAGTAAAAAGTCAATTATTCTTAGCCATTCTCTGCTTTTTCGCGAATTCACATTGGCTCGTTTTTATGTACATATTAAAAATTAAATGTAATTTCAAGTTGTATCATCGTACATCTGATTAATTAATTATGATGATATTAATGATTTGTCTTCTAATGGAGGACATTAAATTTAACAACTATAACTCACATTTTTCTAAAGATAGGAAACTAAACCCACTATTGATTAATAAATGATGGTTGTATAAGCGATTATTAGTTGTTGGATTGGCAGTTCAATAATATGTACCACTGTTATATAATACATAGTTAATATGTACCACTGTTATATAATACATAGTTAATATGTACCACTACGCATTTATTTTTGTATAGATTTTAGAATTTCGGAGAAACCTATTTCTCCCTCTATTGAGTTTTGAGTTTTAAACAACAGGATATAAGTGTACTTTTCGTTCTTCTATGTTTGAAAAGTTTCATCTTTTGAAAAAGTAAAAATATACGATGATTCAACGTGTGAATCAGAACATAAAATAATTAGTTGTAATAATCAAGTCCTGAATAATTAATTAAAATTTAAAAACAATATTGGAGAATAAAAAAATATTAAGAGCGTTAGAGTGATGTCGAGGAACACGCCCATGTTAATGAGGGTAAGAATATATAAATATTAAACTGTCGGTGCAGGCCAAAATTATTAGATTCTACATGAAGAATCAAAGGAAATAAAAATTGCTCCCTGAAGATCCTGTAACTTTTTCTTTCTAGTTTGGAAGGAATATGATGGATAACGCATGGTCACATAGAATCAGGTTTTATCATGGGTTTAAATTAAAAACTGAATGCTGAATCAGAATATTTTACAAAATAAAATATGTGTAAGATGAGAGAAAAACTCGATGTCTTAAAACGTTTCTCATAGTCCCCACGACCTACTAAATTATTAGGACTTATAGTTCTCAACGATATTGTGTATCTCCATTCCATTGCCCTTTTTTTTTTTAACCAGAAAAACCGTTGAAGTCTAGTTGTGATTGTTTACGATCAAAGATCATCGAGATGTAGATATTCTTCTTTAGGAACAAATTAAGAGGAATGCAATAAGTACCACTCAAAAGAACTAGTTAGGTGTTACAAATTTCTAACGTAAATAGCACATTTAGAAACTAAATTTAACTAATATTAACTAATTTCTGGCAATCTTTTTTTTTTTTTTTCTGTTTTCTATTTCCTAAGGCTTTCTTCAACATCCTCTGTATTGATATAATGAATATAATAATTTAAAATCATGAAACCAAAACCAACTGTTATCAGGCAGAATGTACCTGTGGCGAAAGACCTGCAAGGGAGGCATAGGCGATGCTCTGCGGTATCATGGTGAGGCCGATGGAAATCCCCGCGATAAGGTCGCAGACCGCATCCTCCTTCGTGTACTTCCTCAGCCATCGGATGATCGGGATGTGTCTTTGCAGTAGCTCCATCTGCAAGAGAGTGGAAGGCCTACAACCACCTTATCTTATCTACCGCGCTTTAGAATTGAGTAAATTAGCTTTGTGGTAGTAATTTTATCAGTCTTTATTGTTTCTCTATTCTATGTCCACGTTATTATTTTTATTGTATACTTTTACGACTCAAATGCAAAGTTTACTATGAAAGATAAATAGGTTAATATTTGAAATGACACCACATTTTGCGGAATTTCCATCAAGAATATGTAGAACTTTTAACCTCCTCGCATAACAACACATGTCACAGTGTTTTCATAACACTTATGTTTTGATAAACATAAATCAGACTTGATAATATTTGTGATGAATATCCGGCTAATCTGTATGTTGATGGCTTCAATGTCTTTTCTGTAGATGCTAATCAGTTCTTATTATTGGCTTGTACATGTAAACTTATGTAATATAATACAAACAACAACAATACAATCTTATGTAATGGAAATAATATACACTAAAAACTTTTATTTCTTTTTTTTATACATGTGACCGTCAAGATTTGACACCAAATCCTATATGGTCCACTAAAAACTTATGTAATGATATAATGATAGTAGTTTCGAATTCAATATTTGAGTCAGAGCGAAGGTCTGCCCTCTTCTTCATTTGCAAAGACTCACCCTTTTCCCTCCATTGCAAATTCTCAGTCATCAGCCCTTAATAATTTATAGGTATTTTTTTATAATTCAACTGCCATAAGGCCAAATATATCAATTATCAACTATATGAAAACGCATATTCTTGGATTATGAAGTAAGGGATTATTATAATTATGTTTTCCCTTATTTTTTCTAGCTGGCCCTTCACCCGGTAATAATGACTGTACACCTAGAATTTTCCTCTAACATCGCACAAAGTCTCGGGAAAATGCCAGCATTGCCACTGACTTGTAACCAATTAACTTGGACAGATATTAACGCCTTGAATATTTAAAGTTATAGTAAGCCTTGTCAGTCGCACCTCGCGAGAGAATCTTTTGAGTCTTGACTGAGACCATCTTCAACTTCTCCCTCCCGCACCTTTCACCTAATTCTTCCAATCTTGTTCCAATATTCGATGCCACCGAATCGTCTTCATATGCTATTGCGGGAAAGTGCAATGTTTAGTGCTCTTAAACAGCGATATTTTTGTAAATATTAATTTTCGATTTATTAAATATAGATAAAAGATAGAACGAACCTGTGGTGGAACACCTGCAAGTGCGGCGTAGGCGAGGCTCTGCGGTACCATGGTGATGCCGATGGAAATGCCCGCGATGAAGTCGCTGATCGCATTCTCCTTCGTATAATTCCTGAGCCACCCAATGATCGGGAAGTGTTTCTGCAGCAGCTCTATCTACAGAAGTGAAGAAGACATGCTAATATATATGTTATGGTTGAATATTTTTACAGTGATGTCATCTTTGATTGCTTGTGAGTTCTACCTAAAAGTCAGAATCCTTGATATTGCTGAAATGATTGCGAATATATTTGCTTGTATTGTTAAGTTGTGTTGTTATTACTTTCACTTACCTATACGCGAAATATATAGTAAGAGAATGCACTGTGATCGTGCAAATTTTCGAATTCCAGTTTTCACGTTTTAAGGTCCCCTGAGTCCAAATGACCAAGTCTCGCAAAAAGTGCGTGGCAACTCCCGAGCGAAAATGACAAGTCCTGTGAAACTGAAATTTCATATTTAAGGCCACTAGACGTCCGAGATGTTATAGAAACATTTTCATCAAAATCAGCTAACAGAAGAGCCACTATATACCATTTTGATTAAACTTTATAAATCAATGTCAAATTTAACGGGATTTAATATCACGTAGGTTTCATTCTGATTGAAATAGTCTGACAGAGCTTAAATGCCGATATTTTCTTCGTCTAAAGTACCTTTAATTTTGTAGATAATAAAAAAATAACAATATAATCTTGTTATCAACAATGAAAAACAGGCAAATATATAAGCTGAACGAATCCGATCTCTAACTAAAGGAGAAAACTGCAAAAATATTTTTTTAATGCAATTTTTCGTATTTGAACATAGCAACAGTAAAATAGATGTGTAATATACCGTTGGAAAGCTAAAGATTTTAGAAAAAATATTATCTCATACACAAGCTTATAAAAGTTAATAAAGAGTGAAGAAAAGCCGATGTAACTAACTGATTATTATTTTAGATAAAAATATAATAAATTTTTTAATAAAACACATGTTTCTATAGAAATTAAATTAAATTAATTCTTCATTAGTTTCACTCATTTTCATCGTTAACAGTATTTGAAAATTCTTTAATCGTTTTAAAAACGGAGGTAAGTGAAAGTCGCGTGTTGCCCTCACCAGATTTTTTAATCAAATTTTAATAATTTGCTCAAATATTCCAACAATACTACTGACTCCCGGAAAGTTACATCACACTTTTTTCATATTTCTAACTGCACATTGGAAATAATCATTAGCAATGAAGCTTAATCAAAACTTGTTTACTATTTGAGGGATTCTTTAGTGAAATTATATTTAATTAATTCTTCATTAGTTTCACTCATTTTTATCTTTAACTGTATTTCAAAATTCTTTAATCGATTTTAACTACGGCGGTAAGTGAAAGTCGTGTGTTGCCCGCACCAGATTTTTTTATTTCAGTAATTATTTTTCTAATAGTATGAAAAATATCATAAATAAAAAAAATATATATATTATGTCGTTGTATAATTCCAATGATTTGTAAATAAGATAATAAAGGTGCCAGTATAAATGTGTAAATTTATGTAAACACGTATTTAGTGGTTATTTGGAAAACAGTTTAATTAATTTTGTTGTCTTACCTCTTTATTTTATTTTTATTTTCTCCTTTTTTAGTTTTGATTTATATAGTGCAACAATTATTTAACGCATCATCAGTACAATATAGTAGTGGTTCCCAACTAGTGATCCGCGGACCCCTAGGGATCCTCAAACGATGTTCTAGGGCGTCCGTTTTGGGTCATTTGGAAATAATTTTAAATAAACTTAAGGTAAAATATTTTTAAAGCCTTAGATTTTAATAATAATCACCCTCTCTACACAGACACATTTAACATTCTAAGTGTTATAATTATTGTTGATCACTGACAGATGACTGCTACTGCACCATCACAACCTTAAAATTGGTCATCTTATAAATGATTGAATGAAGGGGTCCGCGAAAACTATTTGCTGGGAATCACTGCACTATAGCCTCTCATTTCTATTTGGTTGTTCAGAATGTAATTTAGTCGTGAGATAATTTTAATACCCCTTTAAGTAATAAACTGATTACCTTTGTTGGATTATTCATTTTTATGAATGACAACACTTATTAAACCTATTTCAAAAGAAAATGTTAACTGTATAGGATTAGTCAGTACTAAGAAATAGCTAAACTTTTATTAAGATGTCAAAGCGTTTGACTTTCGTGTAATTTTATTTTTACCACTTTTAAACTCAACGGAACGGGGCCCAAACAGTCAGAAGCATCAACTAGACTTCAGCCTGAAAGCCAGGTCGTGGAAGAACTTCTTTCGAAGATGATGATAGTCAGCGAGCTTTGGTGGAAGAAAATCCCAAAACAACTGTTCAAGAACTTAAAGGGAAAAACACTGGAAGCAAATCGACCGATCCATCGGCGTTTTGAAAGGGTGAAATAAATCGAAAGTTGGGATCCTCACTCATTTAAAGACCGCTAAAAAAATTAGCGTTATGAAATCTATGCCTCACTTCTTTGCCGAAACAACTACGATCTATTTCTTTCCACGCCTGCCCAACTCTCCGAACCTATTACCATTTCTTTATATATATATATATATGTGTGTGTTGTGTGTGTGTGTGTGTGTGTGTGTTGGTTTCCTGAATTTTTAAATTCAAACGATTCCCAATTATAGGTAGAGGGTTTAGAAAATTTGCCAACACGTTAGCAAAATATATTAAAAGTGATGGAGACTTTTTTGATTAAAAGAACAGGTATAAAGTTTTTTCCCCGTTTAAAATCGTAGTATCGTATTATTTTCCGAAAAAAAAACAGAACAAGCCCTGATCAATTGTATTTTTCTTTGGAGACTGGTTCAGTATTCATTCCAATGACTTTACCCGTGGGTTATATGAAAAAAAAAATTAATTGTAATTTTAAAAAAATATTGCCATTATATAGTGATTTTTTAGCGACGAGGGTTTATTGATGAAAGGATTTTATCGTATTTTAATCACAAATTCAAAAGGTTTATGAGTTATTATTCATTAGTTATTATTCAAACTAAATTGTAAGTTCACGCTAAATTGTCAATAGCGATTAAAACATATTTTTAGCAGAGGTGGGCGCGCTATAATCCATAACAATATTGAATTTTCTTTTTACCAGTTCTCATTTCGTAAATATTATAAAGACAAAATGGAATATCATTTTATAGTTTTTAGATAAAATAAACTCAAATCCAAATAGAACGAAAAATGCATTAAGAAGCTTTCTTATCAGCAACTTCATTAATATAGGATCGAATTTAGGACTAACCTTAAATGCTTTTTAGTAGACTCTCATGATCCTAATAATTTTCTGTTGGCACTTTTGCTTTTGGTCTCAAACACGATCTACATGCTTAAGTTAGCTCAAATTATCAAACTATAATTTTAAATATTGGGTAACGTCCTCAAAGTACAGAAAGGTTCTCAAAATGGATAAATAATGCAACAAATAAAATAAATAAATACCCGGAATATTTAATTAAAAATACTCACCATTTATTAAAACTGGTATGTAAGAGCCTTTCCAAGATAATAGATGCAATGATGACAGATCAAAACACAATTAATTTGTTTGTCACTTGTTAAGGTATCTATCCCCTCCATGATCCTTCGGCTACCTGGTTCCTACTTTTTAAGAAAATAGTTACGCTTGTGATATTTACTTCGGACAGGTTTGTTTTAATTATTTAAAATTATGAACACAAGAAATATTCTGTATACGTTATTTTTCAGTTTATAGGTAGTTAAAAAGTTAAGCACCGCCCATATTTGTTTTTCAATTCAAACACTTTAATATTATAAAAATTGCTAATTGAAAGAAGAAGAAAAAAAAGTAAATTTTATTCTGGGACCTTCTGTCTCCTAAGAATAACAATAAAGTACAAAAATTTAGTGCGGGCAACTCACGACTTTCACTTACCTCCATTTTAAAAATCAATGAAAGAATTTCCAAATACAGTTAGAGATAAAAATACGTGAAACTATTAAAGAATTAATTAAATTGAATTAATATAGAAACATGTGTTTTATTAAAAAATCTATTATATTATTATCTAAAATAATCAGTTAGAATTATCTTCTTTTCATCACTCTCTATTAACTTTTAAAAGCTTGAGTATAACTTAATTTTTTATCTAAAATATTTAGCTTTCCAACGGTATATCATACATGTATATTACTGCTCTGATGTTCAAAAACGAAAAATTGCATTAAAAAAAATATTTTTTCTGTTTTCTCCTTTAGTTGGGTATCGAATTTATTCAATTTATATATTTACCAGTTTTTCATCAGCGTTAACAAGATAATCTAGTTATTATTATTGAATCTACAAAATTAAAGGTGTTTTAGGGGAAGAAAATATAAAATATCGGCATTTAAGCCCTGTCAGACCATTTTTATCTAAATAAAACCTACATGATATTAAAGCCCATTAAATTTTACATCGATATAGCGAGTTTAATCAAAATCGTCGGAACTGTTTTTGAGAAAATCGAAAAAAGGTGCAAAATGCATGGTATAAAGTGCCTCTTCTGGTAGGCTCATTTTGATGAAAAAAGTTTTGTCACGTCTCGGGCGTATAGTTGTCTTAAATATGAAATTTCAGTTTCATAGGACTTACCGTTTCCGCCCGGGAGTTACCACACACACACACACACACCTTTTTGCGGGACTTGGTTATTTGGACTCAGGGGACCCTAAAACGTGTATTTCCGTTGAAAACTGGAATTCGAAAATTTTCACGATCGCAATACTTCCCCTTACTATATATAGTAAGTGAAAGTAATAACTGAGTCTTGTGTCTGGCATAAAAATAAAAACATTACAAAAACAAACTTAAGGTTATACTTATATTATTCATAAAAGTAGTAAATATGATTATTTAACGACAAATAACTAATACTTGCATTATTTATAAAGTAGTAAATACTAGGAAAATTACATTCATGTGTAACTATATAATACTGAACACATGTGCATGCAGAGATACTATAATTGTACCTCACACTAATAACATAAAATCATAGAAAGACAAAAAACAAAAAGAAAAGTGTTTGTCAACATATTTGTAGTGTTCCTCATTTTAGAGTGAAATGTGACTATTATTATTAATTTTGTATACGATTATTCGGAAGATTGATTACTGATGAGATGATGGAATAATTTGTTTTTAAATGATGTTAAAGAAGATGCTTTGCGCATAGAGGTAGGTATGGAATTCCAAAGTGAGGTTGCACGCAAAACAAAGGATTTTAAAAAAAATGATGTTCGATGAGAATAAAAATAGAGGTTAGTGGGCTGGGATCTTGTTTTAAACGAATGTAACGATGAACAAGGGATGAGTAGGTCAAGAATGTAGGATGGACTTTGGGTACTGTCGGCGAGAAAGTGGATTAAGCCACTTCATCTCGGCAAACCTGCCGGAGACGGAGCGTCTGGGGACTCCGAAGATGAATCTAATGAAACATTTCAATTGAAAGTTCAAGGAGTGTGTACTAGACTATCTTTCTCGAGAATTGGTAAATTTTTAGGAAATTTAAATCCTTATCTAGTTTTACTTGAACATATTTTCTAAACAAAATATACTTTAAAATGAGCATTCCATTGAGAAAAAAATATTATTTTTTTAAAGGCTAAAAAAAATTAATAATAATCATTATGGCTAGGATTTTCATCATCATAGTCCATCCTCTTGAACTGCCGATATTCTACAAGGTCCCTCTGTGCTTCCATTGAAGTCTCCTTCTCTAGAAGTCTCTCTTTAGCTCGTTTATTTATTTAACGCCACTTTATGCTACTATGGCTAATCAGACTATGCTGCAGTGGGAGTCTAAAATTTCGCCTATCCAGGTTTTATTAGGATAGGGATCTTTAAGGAGTACCTGATATCGCAGAGGCTCGGGACCACCTTTTAACGTTCCCTCCGAAGGACGGCATGACCGCTGGCATAGGAGGCTGTTATGCTAGCCACCCAGCTACAAGTGATCCCTCTCTTTATCTTCCCATTTTCTTTTAAGCCGTCCTCTTCCTCTCTTATCTTCAACTTTTGCTCTGCAGGCTTTTCTAGCTATCCTGTTCTCTTCCATTCGCAGAAGATGCCCTAACCATCTCAGTCGATTCTACTCTTTCACATCGTTAGCCGGCTTAACATTGAGGTTCGATCTGTTGGTGTATTTTGTCTCTTCTTGTTTTTGAGTGACTTGAGTGACTTGAGTTTGAGGAACTTCATTTCTGACGCTTTTATAAAGATACAAGCTCAAATCCAATACAATACGAATGCAATTTCAAAGGATTGATGTTTCTTTGTCAGCGTTCATGATTCTGAAGAGTACGTTAAAATGGGAAGAATTAAAAATGTCAATCTGAACAAAGCCACTTTTGCTTTCTTTTCCACATCTCGAATGTTTAGGAAGCTCTCTTGACCGCTTCAAGCATCCTGCCCGGAGCTGCGATTCTCTCGATACCTCCGAATCAATATATATATATATATATATGTATATATATATATACACAAAACATACCCATTTTAACGTATATATACACAACATACCTATTTGTATATATATACATACATACGTTAAACGTTAAAATGGGAATAATTTAAAAGGAAAATCTGAACTAAGCCACTTTTCTTTTCTTTTCCACCTCTCGAATGTTTAGGAAGCTCCCTTGACCGCTTCCCGCATCCTCTCCGGAGTTGCGATTCTCTTAATATATGTTTTGAAGATTTGTCCTCAGTACTCCAAAGAGGTCTCATGTGACAAATGTTTAAGGTGAGTTCATGTGGCTCCTTCTCCTAATCCACAATATTTCCTAGGATCATACCTTAATCATACTATTAACTCCCAGCATCCTACATTCCTACACTTTAATTCTTCAGTCCACTCACTTGAAACCAATCTCACCTTTACATTCCTACCAGTAGGACTAAAACTTTTGATCATTCCTCTCTTGTCCGCACATCTACTTTTTGGAATTTTCAATCTATTCATATCCGCCATGCCGCTTCCCTCTCCTCATTCAAATCCCAACTTTTCCAATACCTTTTATTATCCCCAAAAGAAGCTTAACAATTGCATAATTTAAAAGAGGAGAAATATTCGTTCATTTCTATATTTAAACTCTGTTATCTATTAATTTATTTTTAATTTTGTTCAACACAATAATTTCTAAGAATTGTTTTTATTTTATTTATTTTTTTGTATATATACATGTGTGTAAACACATATATTCACCCATAATTGTAAATAGTAATTAATTATGTTCCTTCTGTCTGGTGGCCGGACATCTTTATTTCAACTGTACATACCTGTTATTCTTAAGGAACCCAGTCCCAGAATAAAAATTATTTTTCTATCCTATTCTGTATAAAGGTTTTTGTGTGCCCAGGTATTTGAAGTTTTCTACTTGTTCGTGAATTTTGTCTTTGACTCTGATGCCATGCATATCTATTGGGCTTGCTCCTAACCCTAATCACTTTAGTTTTTAGAGGGGTTTATAACCATATTGATCTTCAACAATTCTTCTTTTAATTTATTAATGTTGAACTGAACATTCCTGTCAGTTTCAGAGAAAATGACAATGTCATCGGTGAATGCAAATAATGAGAGGCTCACTGGTCTCAGGTTAGCAATTTTTCTTTAGCCCTTCAAATTGCTGGGTCCATTACTCAAATAAACAAATTTATTTTAGTTCCTGATTTTTATGTACATAAATATTCTTTACCGACTGACATATTATCATGTACAAACTAATTCTTGTTATTTTAACGCATTTGGTATATTTTTTAACATATGTAAATTCACATATACATATGTATTTCACCTGATTTACATATTTCACTTCACGTTTTTTGTTCTTAACTTTATTGTAAATTTTATTTAGATCAGAAATATCAATTGATTTGACCTGAAAGTCATTAGACTGAACTAAATGAAATATTAATCTAATAAAAGAGGGAAAATGAAAAAGTCAGCTTAAACTTTTCTATTACAATAAAATGAAGAAGGAAAAATTATATTTACTTTATCTAAAATACTGATTTGCTAATCTTAAGATCTTCAAATACAATTATTACGATGTCATCTTCGGTCCCCAGTAATTTACTAACCTTAATTGTTAGAGGGAGATTTATTAATTTCAAGAATTAAAAAGTATTTTTATATTTCTGAGCTGGATGGAAAATTAAAGAAAAATTACATCAAATCACCCATATTTTTACAACTGGCTGTCACATCTTGTTGGAACTTGATCAAACCTCAAGAAACAGAATTTGGAAAAAAAAAAAAGAGATGGGTACATACATAATATGTATAATATATATACGTATTACATAAAATAAATATATATTACAAAGTTATAAATTATTCTTGTATAATAGTCAGTTTGCTGCAAAAGCCCATACCAATGACTACAGACCTGACATTATCAAAGTTAAACTAATTAAAGCCTCGCTTTCTTCCATCCTTCCAATCTTATATCATATTTATAATCCTCCTATCTAAACTCCATTGACTCCCAGTATCCACAGGTGCTCTGCAATGGTTTCAATTGTTCCCAGTATGTTGTAGTTCCCAATAAACCTTGCTCTGACAAAAGGTGTACCCCAAGGTTCCTCATTATCTCTTACCCTTTTTTCCATATTCATCCATGATCTTCCGCTCTCCATTAAGCACTCCCAATACCATCTATATGCCGACCATGTTCAAATCTATATTTCCTTTATCCAAAATGACTTCCCTGATGCTATCTCCAAACTGCAGGACATAAATAATATAAGTATCTAAACATACCGCAATATACTATCGTTAAGTGCTGAGAAAACGAAATTCATCCTGATAGCCTGATCGTCTCCATCGTCTTTTACTATTTGGTACTTGTAAACTCCTTCTTTCCTACCTTGTCTTTCCCCACTTTGACTATGGTTGTTTGGTTTACAGGTGAACACGAAGCAAAATTCAAGCATATTATGAACTTTGCAATATGATTTGTATTCGATTAACAGAGACACGCATATAACCCAGGATTACACTGAGTCAAGGTGTCCTGTCTTTATAACCTTTACCCTCCTCCTCACTGTACTGCTGCATTTGACCACTTCTTTCTGCCCAAAGCAGCCTCTCTCTGAAACTCTATCCCTCCTGAGATCTGTCATGCAATAAGTGCTTTCTTCTTTAAATTGCTCCTTTTCAACCACCTTCTTCTTTCCCAGACAAACAGACAATAACTTCAAACCGCAGATGCTAGAAATAACAATTTTGTTTTGTTTTTATACTATTTCAATTATGTCTAATGAAGTAGTTATGTTTGTTTATTTATTTTATTCTAAAAGTTTGATTATTATATATGTACATAGTTTATTACCTTAATTTATTATTTTAGTATAGCTTTTGTTGTTTAAATTTTGACGACACTGGTCATCAAAACTGTACTTTCTTTTTATTCTTAAGGGACTTTAGCCCCAGGGTAATAAAACCTTTTTTCATTTCATTTTAATAAAAATGGAGACTATAGAATAGCCACTGGGTAATTCTCTTCCTGATGCCAGACACGCCTTTTAATATTGTACTACATTATTCCAGATCTCATTCGCTGGTTGTTTGTAATTTATTGTGAATGACTGTTGTGAATTCAACAATAAAGGAAAAAAAAATCAGGAATCAAACATGTTTTTTAAAATGAACACAGATAGCGCTGCTGACATCTCTTATTTCTTAGTTCGGTGTATGCTCAATAGAATGCGTTATATGTGTAGAAACCAAGTTGTATTCTACTGCACAAATTATAAGTGTTTCTAAACATTCAAAACAATTCTAGAATATTATTTATTGCTTTCATTTTAGAATCTGGATCAAATAAATTACTTCTTTGCAAAGACACTTTTTTTTATAACATTGGATGTAATTTTGTTATTAATTTTACCTGTATTCTAAAAATTTAAAAATGTCATTATAATTATTTCTTTAAAGGTGATCATAAATTCTAATAATATAATTAAGAAAAGAACATCTAAAATATCAGTGAATGGAAGTTCTTTAATAATATGTTAAAAATTATTTAACATTTTTTTTAAACTGTTGTAATGATTCAGTTTCAGTTCTAATAAAAATATTTACAGTACACATTTGTCCGTTGGTCACATTATATTATCATTTTTTTTTTGTTTTCTTCTTCCTCTTTTTTTATTGACGATAATCCATGATTGGATTAGATGGTTTAATAATAAGACAAAATAAGCCAGACATAATATTTTTTAATCTTTCTTTGATTTTATTTTTATCACAATTTTATTAAATATTAATAAAGTTGTCTAGTCTACATCTTAAAATTGTTTTTATTATCTATGGAAAAAAAATGTTTTAATGCCTTTGCATTGATTTTTATTTATAGCTTTTTTCAGTCAAATTCATAATTTTTTCAGTCAAATTCATAATTTTTTCAATCGAATTCATAATTTTTTCAGTCAAATTTATAATTTTTTCAGTCAAATTCATAATTTTTTCAGTCAAATTCATAATTTTTTCAATCAAATTCATAATTTTTTCAGTCAATTTCATAATTTCTTGTACCCATTTTATACAGTCAATTTTATGAGGTTTTTCTACCAAGAACATAACAGTGTTATTAAATCTTGTTGTTGTTTATCCATTTAACGTCACTTTATGTTACTGTGCTTAATCCGACGGTGCATCGGGAGTCTTAAGTTTTGCCTATCCAGGTTTACTTAAGATAGGTATCTTTTACGAGTTCCACTTTTTCAATCTTTTAAGAGTCACCTGTGGCGCACAAATTTAGGGCGATCTGCTGGTTTCGGACTTGCGACCTTAAGCATAGAAGGCTGTTGTGCTAGCCACTACTCCACAAGTATTTGATTTGCTTGTTAGCATAACAGCCTCTTTTAAAGTACGAAATAACCAAGGATTTTTACGCCCTAAAAAGAAATATAGGGCCATTTGCTGGTTTTGAACTTGCGACCTTAAGCATAGAGAGTTATTATGGATAGCCACTACTCCACAGGTGACCCTCAATGCACTCAACAAGGTGTTTGAATCTGCCGGATTTGAACCCGTGACCTTGGACATATTAGTCCTTAACACCTTTTAGAATGCATAGAGGTTCACCTGTGGAGTAGTGGCTAGCATAACATTCTTCTATCCACTAGAGAGCGAGTTCATACCTGGCAGATGGCCCTGTATTGGCTTTTAGGGAGTAAAAATCCATGGTTATTTCGTCCTTTAAAAGAGGCTGTTATGCTAGCCACTACTCCACAGATGACCCTGGATGCATTCAGCAAGGAGTTAAAGATTAATCTGCCCAAGGTCACTGGTTCAAACCCGGCAGATTCAAACACCTTGTTGAATGCATTGAGGGTCACCTGTGGAGTAGTGGCTAGCATAACAGCCTTCTATGCTTAAGGTCGCAAGTCCGAAACCAGCAGATCGCCCTAAATTTGTGCGCCACAGGTGACTCTTATAAGATTTAAAAAGTGGAACTGGTAAAAGATCCCTATCTTAAGTAAACCTGGATAGGCAAAACTTAAGACTCCCGCTGCACCGTCGGATTAAGCACAGTAACATAAAGTGACGTTAAATGGACAAACAACAACAAGATTTAATAAAAATGTTATGTTCTTGGTAGCAAAACCTCATTAAATTGACTGTATAAAATGGGTACAAGAAATTATGAAATTGACTGAAAAAATTATGAATTTGATTGAAAAAATTATGAAATTGACTGAAAAAAATTATGAATTTGATTGAAAAAATTATGAATTTGACTGAAAAAATTATGAATTTGACTGAAAAAATTATGAATTTGACTGAAAAAAAATTATGAATTCGATTGAAAAAATTATGAATTTGACTGAAAAAATTATGAATTTGACTGAAAAAAGCTATAGTTAATACAATATTTTCTATTGGTTTTACAAAATGTTTGTAAAGTCATTGTTGGCATGTTTGTTGATTATGTTTTTAGACTTGAAAATAGACGGTTTAGTCCTCACGTCGACTATGTAGCCAATAAAAAAAATGCTTAATTGTAACCTAATTATTTTCTCTGAAATTTTGCATTTGACTAAAAAAAAAAAAATTAATAATTTTTAAAAATCTTTTTCGTGAAAGACACTATTTTCGATTACCTCTGTTTTAAAATCAATTCAAGTACTTTTAATAAAGCTAGAGTTAGAAAAAGTTTAAAGAATTACTTCGTTAGAAACATATGTTTTAGATTAAATAATTTAACACTATACAATTATTATGTATAATAATCAGTTAATGCCCTATACTTCACTTTACATTTCCACAACTTGGTATGCAAGGTAACGTTTTTTCTAAAGCCTTCATCTTTCCAGCAGTATATTATACATCTATACTACTATTTATGTTTACAAAAAAAAAACAACAACACATAAACATATTTTTTGCACTTTTCTCCTTTAGTTGGTTATCAAATGCGTTCAACTTGTATATTTACCTGTTTATGTCAATGCTTAGCAGATGTAACGGTTGTTTTGACTTGGCCATTCGACCACTGGGGATATTTAAAAAGGGTGTATTTTCGGTAATAATTCGATTTTTTTCGAAAATTTTCATAAGTAAGTGGCTGTAATAAGCCTTATATTATTGGAAGACTAAAATATAATTAAATAAATATATGTTAGCATATCAGAAATTAAACATCTTTTGACACCTTTATCATTTATTGATACATTGCGTTGTACGTTTCGAACGCCAATCCATCATCAGGTACTCATTCTTAACCGTTTATTTTATTCTGTTAGATGCGCCATCATATCTCATGATTTTTATTCTTGTAAACAAAACTGATACAAGTTTGAAGTCGTCTGGATTTATTCTCATTGTTATTGAAACTATACATTTGTTGCTAACAAATTAGCCCCTCTCAAAATTTGAGGGCATACGTTTCAATATACGTAGAACCTGAATAACGAATAAAATCCATTTGTCCAACGCACAGTGGGCAATATGAC
Source organism: Piezodorus guildinii (assembly GCA_023052935.1). Classification (NCBI taxonomy): domain Eukaryota; kingdom Metazoa; phylum Arthropoda; class Insecta; order Hemiptera; family Pentatomidae; genus Piezodorus; species Piezodorus guildinii. The sequence continues at coordinate 132,786,557 of CM041293.1, read as the reverse complement.
CGATTTAGGGGGAAAAAATTCTGAAACTTGTCTACATTTAACCTTTGGGTTCCCAGATTACGGAACAAAATATTTAAAAAAATATATAAGAAACAAATTTTAAAACTAATTAATTTTTTGACACGATTGGCGAGCGTACAGTGGTCAAACACCAAATTTATTTGCTAAAATCTAAAACTTCCCTATATTTTACGTTTGAAGTTCCAGAATACGGGAAAAATAATACAAAAATTATGCCTTGGAGTTGCTGAAACTTGCTTATAGATGCATTTTATATCATTTAGGAAACTCTTTAAATTATAGATTGTAAAACTTTTGATTCGGAGTGTTGTGTCTGAAAAAAATTACGTATCACCCAAAACGCAAAAAAATCGCAAAAGTTCTTTGTAATATCTATAGACTAGAAAATTTGATGAAACAAATCCTACAAAAAAATCCTTGGAGTAACTTGGGGGTTATATAGTTTTTTGTTATTGAATAGGGGCATACATTTACAAATTGCTAAATTAACTCTGCAGGTGAGATTGCAATGTATATTCAATAACGAGTTTGGAAATATAATGTCTTACCTGTCTTAGCAATGTCCATTATTAAATAAAAGCAAAAAGACTTTGAGCTAAACACACCTTGAACTCAATAAATAGCCATCGAATAAAGATAATCCCATTCCCGGTTATTAGGCACTTGTGCGAACAGGATTGATTCACTCATTTAATATTTATTTGTAAACACGGTATGGCAGAAAATACTAGTATTAAGGGCCTTGCCAACTAATAATAAAAAGGTGAAGCACCAGAAAATTTCAAACTTTTGACTTAAGTTTTGTCTATCTAAATTGGTGATTTAGCCCACTGTGCGCCGTCCGCGGTACACCCTGCGTGGCTTTTCTCAGAAACTACTGAACCAATATTTTTGAAATTGGCCACAAAAATACTAAGGCATCCTGCGACGATCCTAACACCTAAGGTTGATATCAGCAGTTTATTTTTAAAATAGCGTGCAATTAATAATGAATAATTCAATAACTCAGTTAAGAAAAAAATTATTATTGTTATTTAACCCAGAAACCGCGAATAATTATAAAAAATAGTAATTTTACCCATAACTCAGTTATTTTTTACTTTCACTTACTATATATAGTAAATATAAGTATTGCGATTGTAAACATTTTTGAATTCCAGTTTTCAACGTAAATACACATTTTAGGGTCCTCTGAGTCCAAATAACCAAGTCCCGCAAAAAGCTCTGTGTGTGTAGCTCCGGGCGGAAACGGTAAGTCCTATGAAACTGAAATTTCATATTTAAGACAAATATACGCCTGAGACGTTACAACACCTTTTTCATCATAATGAGCTTACCAGAAGAGCCACTTTATACCATGCATTTTGCACCTTTTTTCGATTTTCTCGAAAACAGTTCCGACGATTTTGATTAAACTCGCTATATCGATGTAAAATTTAATGGGATTTAATATAATGTAGGTTTTATTCTGATTAAAATGGTTTGACAGGGCTTAAATGCCGATATTTTAAATTGTCTTTCTCTAAAGTACCTTTAATTTTGTATATTTTATTAAAATAACCATATTATCTAGTTAGCATTGATAAATAACAGCTAAATATGCAAGTTGAGCAAATTTGATAAAAGAAAGAAAATAAAAGTAAAAGTAGTGAAGAAGTCAAGTATAAATGCTTTTTTGTTTATTATATTCAAAAAAAGAAAATAAATTAGCCTCCCTCAAAATTTGAGCGCTTAAGTTTTAAGGTGCGTAAATCTCGAATTAGGAATTTAAAAAAAAATCCGTTTGTCCATATTAATAAATAAATACCTAAAAAGTATCATTGAAATATGTTCAGAAATAACAGAGATTTATCGTTATGATATTAACTGTGGTGATAGGCCATTTTACTTTGAATTATTTATTGCTTTTCATATTAGTTAATTGTCTATAAACAGCTATATGAACAGTTTTACCCTAATATAGTTATTTGGAAATAATATACAATTGTGTGATAATTTACAGCGTATTTAGATTAAAATGCTAATGTTCGGCCAATTTAATCAGCAAGATGTAAACAGTTTAGTCACATAAATAATAATTATTTGATATCACAAATGGAAATGGAATAATTATGTAATATAATGAGTACCTGACCGTAGGCTCACTCAGAATGTTGTACACTAGTTGTCTTTTCGATAGTCTTTGAGGTTGTTTTCGTATCCGGAATGTTGACATATATGTATCAGTAAGTCAATTTAATATATATATATATATATATATATATTATATAGTATATATATATATATATAATATATATATATATTTATGTTAAGTAAAACACAAATAGAAATAAATATATTAAATGGATCAATTTCCGCTTTTTATAACCCGATTGATAGACGCAGCAATCATTTCCATAAATTGCTTCAAAAACATTCTGCAAATTAAATCTCTGATTTAATTTAACAAAACCCCCCTTCCAAAAAAAAAAGTATGGAAATCAGATGTGGTTCTGGTGTGTTGGGGTTTAGCAGATAGTATGCTCTTTATTCTACATGCTATCTATTAAATCATTAAAATTTAACTGTATATGGTTTAGGGAAAATAGTAATTTTAAAGTTAGCAATCTTGTTTTAAAAAAAGACTTCATTATAGAACGTATCATCAAAGTATAAATTATATAACGTATCAAAAATATACTATTACTGCGAGTTTTACAAGTAATAGGTTGTAGTTTGCTTCTTATATTATTTTTAATTTTTCGATCGTCTGTGGGAATCTATTTTAACAGCGTAATATAGTTTACTACTATGTTTTTAAGAACATTAACTTTTCTAGTAATTTTACTAAAAGATTGAATTGAAATAGAAAATTATCGTAAAAAAAAGAAGTTAAATTCTCGCGGCAAACGCCGTTGAAAGGGGATATTAACGGAAGATAATTTAATGGGCTTCTATAAGAGATCAATTTTCTACTTATCCAATTTGCTTCTTCCTAGATAATGACCAAAAAAAGAAGTAATTCTTAGCTTTCGGAGGCGCCTTTGAGGCCTGTTCTGCCACTGCCACTTAAATTCGGAAGGGCCGAGTACCGGTTTTATCTTCCCTGGGAAGGTCTTCTTCCACAAAGGAGAAACTTTTAAATCTTACTAAAAATAACAATGCAGTAAGTCTTGATTCACTTCTTCCCTGTTTTCTTCATTTTTTAATAAATTGAAAAATAACCTATTTTGATACTTTCCTTGGTTAAATAATAACTGAGCCAGACTGGATGTATCCAATTTAATATAATAACCAATATATACAATATATATGCTGCTTCCAGTAATATGTTGCCTTCTTACGATAAAGCACCTCTATCCTATGTCTGGAGGGACATGATATCTGATTTTGTTACAAGATGGAACCAGATGTACCTCCACCAAGTCTCCAAGTTTACATAGATTTATACCATACATAACATTACACGACTACGCATACGTAGACTGTAATAATTATAAACTTCTTCCTTCTTCTTCTTCCAGTGGCGCGACAGGCCGTGTAGGCCCTGGGCCTCGCGGTGTAAACTCCTGGGAGTTTAACACTCACGTTTCACGATGCAATTTTTAGTGTAGGGTCATCACTCCCTACGCCTAATTTTGTGAGTGACCAACATTTGGTTGACGAGTCTCATATACCCGGGGGAGAGGCTGTGAGTGAATCCCCATTTTTTTACATTCTAATAAAAGCCCCGTTGGGCTCTGGGATTCGAACTCACAACCATAGCATGAGGGAATAGCGCGCTAGCCACTCAGCCACGGGCTCCTAAATAATTATAAACTAACACAACTAATTAAAGAACACGGAAACACAAAACATTACCTCAAACGATTTAACATAAGACAAACAGACTTTGTGACCAAGACGGACGAATTCAGAATTTTAAACATACTCGTATACTTCATGACTGCAAAATATTTGACAGACAAATATTTACTTTAATTAAAAACATAACACTTAAAAACGGAAATTGGTCAGAAACGGAACAAAATTTTTTTTCTAAATTCAAGACAGACTTACTTAAATTCATTAAAAACATTGACTTCGAATCACTGACTAAAGGATGGGCAGCGTAGGTAATTCTCTTCTTTTTTTTTACTTAAATTTTATTGTATTTTATATTATTATTTAGTTTAGTTATTTTGTTTTATTACTGTTTTATTTTATTTTTAATATTATTCTGTACTAATTATTAAATCAATTACTACTTTCAACAGTAAATAAATATTCCTGTAGTATACCATTAAGGTATGGAACATGATTTTATAATAAACGGTCCTTATGTGGGGTTACCTTATGTAATCCCCCCTTAAGTAAAAAAAAAAAAAAATTATATATATATATATATATATATATATATATATATATATATATATAACACACATATGTGTGTGTGTGTATGTTTTGCTAATAACCGATGCAAATGAGATTTATCTAGAAAATCATGGAAGACGGGAGGATTTGAAGATATCTCGTTTTAAACGATCAGTTATAGATGAAAATTGGTTTAGGGGAAAATTGAAATGCACTAAAAGATTTCTTGAATCTAAAATGGCTTTTCTCCATGCAAAAATTTTAGAAGATAGTTTCAGTTCTTGTTATTTATGTGGAGAGTTCTACTGCGAATAAGAAAACAGCGATTTGCTACTTGGAATATGGTAAGTAAAAGCTAGAAGGTTGGGAGATAAATACAATTAAACCACTGATTTCCATCTTCTCTTCAAATGTCTGAATAATTAAGTAAATATTTAAATTAGAAATATTTTTTTTAATTCTGTATGAGTCCAAAGCGTACATATAGGCAAGATTTCAGAATTAATTTCTTTTTAAGCTCTATATGATGAAGTGACAATGGTCGACTGTGTGTGTATATAGGAGAAGTTGGTTCAGGGTGCAGTCAATACAATACACAATTAAGTATATGGGCATCAATAAATTAAGTTTATACTTAATTGTGTATTCTATTGACTGCATCCTGAACCAACTTCTCACATTTAAGTTTTATAGTTAATCACGGTGTACTAATCTCTCAAAACACCAAAGAATATTGTCATTATCTTCGAAAATAACCTAGGTTTAAGGGTATATATATGTGTGTTTGCGTGTATAGATGATATTTATTTGTTTGTTTTTGTTTTCCCTTGTTTTCTTTTATTTTATTTTTATATTGTTCATCGCATTGTCCTGATCCTAAAATTCCCTTGAATTTTTTCTCTACCTTCAAAACTGACTGAGCTATGGGCTTCTATATTGGTAAAATTTCAATTGTTTTTCTTTTCTTTGTTTTATGTTTTATAATTGATCGTGGTATACTAATTCTAGAACTCTGTAATAAATTTTCTCGAAACTTCGAAAATCAAAAAAGGTAAATTTTTTATTTTTATAAGAAACATACATATTTATATCGTAAAGAGTGTCCTGAATTTGAATGTTGAGAAGCGTGAAGTCCTCTTCCTAAATCATGGAAAAACTGAGTTTTATCTTTTAATTTTTTTTAAATTTATTTTATTTTATTTTTTTGTTGCGATTTGCTCCTTTGTGTTTCATTTTAGAAAAAAAAAGCGAATAATAAATGCGGGGGATCATTCCGATATTTAAATCGTTACAAAATAGGCAAATATCGACAGAACGGTTATTATATCAGGTTGGATGGCCACACACATACCCCCTTGCATCTGCTTTTAACAGATACGTGCAGAGAGCAGCTTGGTAGGGACATAGTGTATATAATTGAAACGATGGGATAATCGTTTCAGACCCTTTGATACTTCGTATCTGTTAATTTATATCAGATGGCTGACCGCAGCTGGGCGAAAAGTCCCTGTCATTGCTAACACAACGGAAGTGCGGCACCTGAACTGTGGCGCCAAACTTCCTGTTCGTGGCCGTCGCCATCGCCCTGCCCGTTGGTTATTCTGTTACTATAATATATGTATATAATACACAAGAAACTATATAATACAACCTTTATATGTCATTAATTTTTGTGTAACCACAGTTAGTAATAATTATTGTAAGAAACTTTCTAAACTAGCAGATATCTCATATTTTCTTAAATTACATAACGGTATATATTTCTAATGATTTCTTATTTTAAAATAAACCAAGACCTTAAACAAATGAACTAGCATCCTAGAAATGAACTAGTTTCAGATTAATAGAAGTTTGGGGCTAAAACGTTCCGTAAACGAGTATATCGTGTGGCCATGGGGTATACGCTGGGTGTGTAACGAGAGAGGAAATTAAGCATAAGGAAAAAGTTAATTTTCCGATATGTTTACTATTGAATTCTAATGAAAGGATAGGAGAGGGCGTGGCTTTCTAGGCAATACATTTCCAATAAAGTTTCTGAAAACCTCTTGACGTTCCAATGTAAGTTATTGGATAGTAATATTTGATGGATCTTCTGATATAGTCTCTTTTAACTTAAATAAATTCTGATTATTTATATATATATATATATATATATATATATATATAGAGAGAGAGAGAGAGAGAGAGAGAGAAAGAGAGAAATTCCGATTTGGATTTGCTGCTCAACTTCGCTGAGTTGATGAGATGGTTCATCTACAACTTATAAGAAATGCGATTTCGTTATTAGTCGGTTATTTTTGATGATAGAGAAAAAATGTTATGTGTTCTGGTACCAGGAAATTATATTTGAATAAAATTCGAAAGAAAATAAAACTAAATAGTAAGGAAGTCTAGTATAAATGCTTTTAGTTTATTATTTTCAATAATGAATCTGTAATCGACAAAAAAAAAAAAAAAAAAATATAGCCACCCTCAAAAATTTGAGTGCTTACATTTCAAGATAAGTAGATCTCGAATTACAAATTTAAAAAAAAAAAAAAACATTTGTCCATGGGATATTTTTCATACAAAAATACTAAAATAGCGATTAAAAATGTCGAGTTTGGGAAAGGAGAATGAAAATTTGGAGTTATAGGTTTTTTTTAATGCCAAATAAAAAATAACATAAAAACATATTTTCGTGAAAAATAAATACATTAATAAAATAATAATTATTATCTTATTCACAAAGTTTTATAAGGTAATGTATGCGATACAAAGCGGAAAAAAATATGTTATTGTTGTGGACTAACATACTAGATTATTTAATGAAACACACGCTTTTATCGGAACTCAATTTTAACAATGGACAATAATAATAATAATAATAAGTAGAAGTTGTGTATTCCGCGGGCCTGATTTTTTTCTTCTTTTAAGTACCATATTACGCTTTTTGTTTTTGGAAAAAAAAACTTTGTTCCGAGGTATTTTCTCTTGGCTTGGAGGATTTCTTATGGCGTTGGAATACTCTTGGCAAAAAACTTGGCTATTACTCCTAGGACCATGTCATTAGACCATCCAAGATGGCTATAAACCTCCACCTTCGGACCGAAGGTAAATAGAAGGCCCATCTCTGTAATGGCATAGTATCCTTTATGGGGGTTTAGGTCTGCACTACCCGGCTCTGTAACTAACGTACCGAGACCCACATTTTAGCCCGATGGTCTTCGGTGTCATCATCACTAGGTTTCTGCTCATAATGGAGTTGGAAACCAATTGTCCACCGGCAGAGCTACCGATGTGATTCTTTCAGGCTGAGTAATCAAAACAAAATTGTTGGCAAGAAATAAAAATCTGGTGAGCTCAACAGACGACTTTTACTTATCTCTATTATTAAAAACAGTTTAAGAATTTTTTAATACATTTAAAGAAGAAAATAAATTGACCAAGAGTTAATTACATTGAATTTCAATTTAAACATGTTTTTTTTAACAACACGTTCACGCCAGAACGAATATCTACAGTGAGTGCCAAAAGTATTCGGAATTCGTATTTCTTTTCATTTAATAAGTATATTTCACTGCTATGAATTTATATAATTCTTTTCACTCATAAATCTTTAAAAGAGACTCCCATAAAGGAAAATCACTGACGGTATAACCGAAAAGTTTATTGTTTTTAAAAATATACGATTAATACTGTAAAATTAAAAGATCGTTCAGTGTCAAAAGTATTCGGAAATCGTAATATCCTGTTGTTTAATGGTTTCAAATTTCAATATTCTCACTAATCTTGGACATAATTTTATGTTCTAAACAAGTTTCCTCTCTCATGTAATATATACCCAACCATTGAAAGATTTTTTTTTTTAAATAAGCCCTAAAATAAAAACGCAACGATCGTACATTCCCTAGAATAATTTTTAACACGTTCACACGTTAAAACTAACGAGAATTAGTTGAGATGTTGAAAAAAACTTATGAGAATATATGGATGGCTATGTACAGTGTAGATAATATAATAATACAATATAATAGCAAAAAATTGAGCGTCCAAAAAATATTAAATGTAAAAACTGACAGACTGATTTTTCATCTAATAAGAAAACAACACCACAAATGAGTAAACCTTAGCTTATTTTTGAATTTTTCAGAACTTCTGGATACCCAATAAATGTTTCAATTGTTCCCCGCGTTCTAAAAAAACATGACGAAAAGAAAAACATGGTACAAGAAGCACTGAAAACGTCTTTCAGCAGGAAGGCAATAAGAGAATAGGCTGAATGTTTGTAACATTTTTTAAAGAGAAGGTTAGTGAATTAAAAAGTTTACAGATGACTCCCATACTAAAATACATGGTTCTTATGAAAATATTATGGTTTGGAGGAAACCAAATAAAGAATTTAGTATGCCGTAGTACAACACCTTGAGCGGTCAGTGATAGTTACGTGCGTTATTCTATGAAAAAGTTTGATAACATTGGATTCATGGACAGAATTATTGATAGGTTTGTGTATTTTTCAAGTATGAAAAGCCAGAATTAAAAGTAGGTGAAAAATTAGGAATAAATCAAATCATTAAAATACGCGCGACCATGAATCTGGACATATATACGTTATTTATTCATATTTAGTTGCTGAAAATTTTTCAAAAAGTTCTTGAAATCCCTCTTTCATTATTTCTTTCTAATATAATTTACTATTTTTGGGTCTTACTAAAAAGGAAAATCAGGAAAAACTATATTCAAAATGAAAATGGCCTCAAGATACAATAAGTGTGGGAGTGGGGTAATATTTCACACTAAACAATTAATTAATTAGTAAGATCAATTCCTAGTTGGCTAAAATCTATAATTATACAAAAGTTTTTACCAACAGGATGTTTATTTATGCTCACTGCACTAATATAACTAGGAAACCAAGAAATTCCGAATACTTTTGACACCATTCACATACACTATTTCAAATTTTTTCGTAAATAAACGTTCAATACGTTAATAATAAAATGATTGTTGTAGTATTTTTTGGTTTTAGCTATTGTATACCTTCCTTCTAACATTTTAAAGTGGTTAATGACTCTTTAAAAACATAAAAAATAAGTTAAAAACAAGTGAATTACAGAATAGTAGTGAATTCCGAATACTTTTGACACTCACTGTACATATGTTTTTCCGCGTGGGGCGGGACTGTGTTAGCTGCTTACGCTTCGTAACGCGGGGCGACACTTGCAAGTTCCAACATGTTCAATGCCAGATCACAACAGTTGTAGGCTTCCAACGCGATAAATGCGAGATAGTAACAGTTTTGACATACACATATAACTTAAAGGAGTAATTATGGAAATATTAAAAAACATATTCTCATATTATTATTTACAATTAAAAATGATTCTTATATTGTTATTTTTATGTATTATACTCTTATATCATATTATGGGAATAAAAATATGAAAAGAAATCACGCACAGCTAAATAAAATTCTTAAAGAAGAGTAATCAAGTGAAATTAACAGATAAGAATCCTTTGAGGGGGGATGTTGAAAGTTATAAAATATTTAATGCTATTAATAAACGCTTATGCTTCTTAACTCCTACAACATATAATTATGAGTAAAAATAAAATAAACTTATTTTCTAAAAACAAGTGACTCACCTGTGATGCACGTCGCCCTACGGGATAGTTAAGTTTGATCCACCGATGGATCACCCCGCCCCACGGAACAGTCAAGTGTGACCCACCGGTAGGTCACCCCGGCGTGAACGTGTTAAATAATCCGTAGTATTATTATCTACAACAATCAGTTTGTTTTATCGGCTTTTCATCATTCTCCGTCCACTTTTACAATAGTATGTATAAGATAATATTTTTCTAAAATCTTTAGCATTCAAACGGCATATTGTTCATGTATATTACTGTTCTTTAATACAAATATAAAAAAATTCATTAAAAAAATATGTTTGCAGTTTTCTCGTTTAGTTGGATATCGAATTCGTTTAACCTATATATTTTTCTGTTCTTCAGCAATGCTAATCAGACGATATGGTTAATTTTTTCGAATCTACAAAATATAGGCATTTAGCCCTGTCAGACTAATTCAATAAGAATGAAACTTATATAATATCTAAGTCCATTAAATTTTGCATCGATATATCGAGTTTAATTAAAATCATTCTAGCCGTTTGAGAATATTATTTTACATTATATTATTTTTATATTATTATTATCTACAACAATCAGTTATTTTCATCGGCTTTACATCACTCTGTGTTCACTTTTGAAATTTTGTGTATAAGATGATATTTTTTCTAAAATCTTTAGCTTTCCAACGGTATATTATATACATGTATATTAATATTTTTATGTGCAAAAATACTAAAATTGTATTAAAAATATGTTTGCTCTCTTCTCCTTTAATTGGATATCGAATTAGTTCTACTTATAATAGGGGTACTCACTAAGTTTGCTATAGCATGTATTTGTGCTATTGTGTTAAACCCATCAATTTTATACAGGAAACAACTGTAGAAACTCGACGGGTTTAGCAAAATAACACAAATAGCATTATATAGCAAAGATAGTGAGCACCCCTAATATATCCTTATTCGTTTTCATCAATGCTAAAAAGTTAATGTTTTTATTTTTTCAAATCTACCAAAATCGTAAAAAAGGTGCGAAATGTGTGGTACAAAGTAAAAATTCCGGTCAACCGATTTTGGTAAAAAAGGTCAAGTCAAACTTGAATATTCAATGGAATTCTTAGACTTGCTATTTAAAAGTGGTATAACTAGCCCATATACTAACAAGCTGCCATTTGACTAGGCAAAATATGGTTTATGTTGCAAATATCATTATTTTCAGTAAAATTATTACTGCAGTCTCTGCAAAATGTTTTTAATCGGCTGTAACCAGCAAATATTTCTCACAAGCCTTTGGCGCTTGTGGTGGAATATCGATAAAAAAAAAAAAAGTTTAAGGTTCGTATCAACCAAATTGTAAAGAGGTTTTTAGACTTGAACTTTGATGCTCAACAATTTTCACTCTATGACTTTTTTTTATTTGGATAGTTATATCCTAGTTATAGCTGTATGTTAGTGAGCAAGTTGGGTTTTTCAATAAAAATGGAGATATTTGCCCATTTCTGACGAACGAAATAAACCAAATTTATTAATAACTAAGATGGTTTTCAAAAAGGAAATTTAACGTTCTTTCATTTTGAAAACAAAGATATTTTCTGTAGGAAGCACCGGTTACGTGTTACAAGAGAAAAACTGAAACCTTGCGAAACATTTGAGATTTTTCGGCTCCAAAAAGTTAAGCTCACCACCTGCAATGTTGCAAACTCAGATTACTTTTATTTAGAACCATTAAGAGGTATTAAAACGATTTACAGCTTTTTCCGAATTACTTCCAAACCTTGAATTTTAGCCTTATTTTACTGGACTAACTGGGTTTTAGCTGCCAGATAAAATGGGATGGCATAGTTTAAAAAAAAAAAGTAGATTAGAGATAGATATATCTATGATCTATTGTTTTTTCCAAGATGTGATTAAAAATAAAAATATTTTTGTTGGAAACGTTTTTATTAAAGATAATTATCGAAACTCGGACCTACTCTTCCAACGTAATACATCATTGAGACAGAGACACCCCCACCTGCCTCTTCAGTTCCCACGGAGAGAAAGCTGAAGCTAATACACAAGAGATAATTAAGCAGCACAATAGGCACCGTCACAGAAACCCTGGCTATAGCCATCTTGTCCACTCTAATACCTCTTGTTGTTATTGTCTCTTCCTCTTTGGTCTTCGTAATCACATATGTCCCGGTTCTGTTAACTAATGGGTTTAATAACAACTTAGCAATATGCTTTTAGACATATTTTCTCTGAAAATAATAGAATATTGTACTGATACTTATATCAGCGTTTAGCGATGTTATAGAGTTTCCGAGATGTATGATACTGTTTTATCCCAGCTAAATTTGAGCGTGTCCAATGATTTTTTTAGGATCGAATTCCGTATTAAAGGACATTTACAGGATATCAATTATAAAAATATCAGTTAATATCAATCACAACTTCGGTGGGTTCATTTTAAATTTTACATTGTGATTGATGCATACTCCGTGATTGAACTAGAGATTTGAGAATCGTTACGTGTTTGAAAAATGCCTTTGTGCGGCTTAACATTCTTCTTCCCAAATCTATCGAAATTGCACAGACAAGCCATAACTTATAACAAACATATCATTCCCTGATAACACGGTTATTAGTGATGATAAAGAAAAATGTCAGGTTTTCCGGTATTGGGGATGTTTATTTGAATATAGAATAGAAATAGAAAAGAAAATAGTAACGCAGTTTAGTATAAATACTCTTGGTTTATAATAATAATAATAGGCTTACCGAACCCGAAGGTTCGATGCCGGTACCACCAAACTTCGCCTGCACAGACTCGTCCAATGTTCGCCGGTCAAGCCCAAGCCTCCGAGATCAGCCTTAACGCAACCCTCCCATCGACGCTTCGGCCTACCTTTCGGACGCCTACCAGTCGGATCAGCGAATACCATTTTTCTCGGAATACGTTCCTCACCGATCCCAACAATTTTACTAGCCCATTTGAGTCTCCGCGAAGCTATCAACTCAATTATATTCACAGGATATAAGTTCAGCAATTCCGCGTTGTGCAAACTTCTAGACTCCCCAGTGGCCTCATCTCTCTTCGGACCAAATATTTTACGCAGTACCTTATAACAAAAAGAAACGATATAAAACCTTAAGCCGTTGTTCATCCTTCAAAGTAGTGATGGGCAAATACTCAAAAAATTTGAGTACTGATTACTGTAATCAAATGACGCTCGCTGCTGATTACAAAATCTACTCAGCTTTCCTCCTGATTACTTTCTATTTTCCTCTGTAATAAAAATTTTCGTACTTTTGACTACTTGATTACTTTTTTGTATGACGTGGCCAGAATAGAGTATATTAAATACATCTATTAAGTTAATTTATATTAATAATGTCTTTAAGCCATCTTTTTTAAAAATATTTTTCATTTTAGGCTAGATGGCTACGTCCCCAAAGGTTCGTTACCGATTATACTATTAATTTTAATCGCGCTCGCTCAAGAATAGGTTTATTTTGACTTTTTCGTATTTATTCGATATCAGGCTAGGTGGCTGCGTCCCCAAAGGTTCGTTACCGATTATACTAATAATTTTGATCGCGCTCGTTCAAGAATAGGTTTATTTTAACTTTTTCGTATTTATTCGATATCAGGCTAGGTGGCTACGTCCCCAAAGGTTCGTTACCGATTATACTATTAATTTTGATCGCGCTCGCTCAAGAATAGGTTTATTTTAACTTTTTCGTATTTATTCGATATCAGGCTAGGTGGCAGCGTCCCCAAAGGTTCGTTACCGATTATACTATTAATTTTGATCGCGCTCGCTCAAGAATAGGTTTATTTTGACTTTTTCGTATTTATTCGATACCAGGCTAGGTGGCAGCGTCCCCAAAGGTTCGTTACCGATTATACTATTAATTTTAATCGCGCTCGTTCAAGAATAGGTTTATTTTAACTTTTTCGTATTTATTCGATATCAGGCTAGGTGGCTGCGTCCCCAAAGGTTCGTTAGCGATTATACTATTAATTTTGATCGCGCTCGTTCAAGAATAGGTTTATTTTAACTTTTTCGTATTTATTCGATATCAGGCTAGGTGGCAGCGTCTCCAAAGGTTCGTTACCGATTATACTATTAATTTTGATCGCGCTCGCTCAAGAATAGGTTTATTTTGGCTTTTTCGTATTTATTCGATACCAGGCTAGGTGGCAGCGTCCCCAAAGGTTCGTTACCGATTATACTATTAATTTTAATCGCGCTCGCTCAAGAATAGGTTTATTTTAACTTTTTCGTATTTATTCGATATCAGGCTAGGTGGCAGCGTCCCCAAAGGTTCGTTACCGATTATACTATTAATTTTGATCGCGCTCGCTCAAGAATAGGTTTATTTTGGCTTTTTCGTATTTATTCGATACCAGGCTAGGTGGCAGCGTCCCAAAGGTTCGTTACCGATTATACTATTAATTTTAATCGCGCTCGTTCAAGAATAGGTTTATTTCAACCTTTTCGTATTTATTCGATATCAGGCTAGGTGGCAGCGTCCCCAAAGGTTCGTTAGCGATTATACTATTAATTTTGATCGCGCTCGTTCAAGAATAGGTTTATTTTAACTTTTTCGTATTTATTCGATATCAGGCTAGGTGGCAACGTCCCCAAAGGTTCGTTACCGATTATACTATTAATTTTAATCGCGCTCGTTCAAGAATAGGTTTATATTTAGAGGAAATATATTTACTTTTTAAAGGATTTGGTTATTGGTATAATTGATTTCAGTGAGTTGCTGTAGAGTAGATTGTGTTTGAAAATTTGTTATCAAAAAAAATCCTGATGTTAAACTGATTATTACCAATCACCAACCAAAAATATAACTATATTATACCGATAAATAAAAAATTTAAAAAAAAAACTTAAAATAAACATACACTAGACCATCTGACTAAAAAAACAATAACACATTCACTTACTAAACCCTCTAAAACACATATACAAATATAACAAATTAACATTAAAAAAAACCCCAAAAAAATTAAAACAAATAAATGTTTTTGAAGACGCACGTAAAATCAATAAAACATTAATAGTATAATCGGTAACGAACCTTTTGGAACCCAGCTACCGAGCCTGCTACCGAATAAAAACGAAAAAGTTTAAATAAACCTATTCTTGAGCGAGCGCGGTTAAAATTAATAGTATAATCGGTAACGAACCTTTGGGGACGCTGCCACCTAGCCTGATATCGAATAAATACGAAAAAGTTAAAATAAACCTATTCTTGAACGAGCGCGATCAAAATTAATAGTATAATCGGTAACGAACCTTTTGGAACCCAGCTACCGAGCCTGGTACCGAATAAAAACGAAAAAGTTTAAATAAACCTATTCTTGAGCGAGCGCGGTTAAAATTAATAGTATAATCGGTAACGAACCTTTGGGGACGCTGCCACCTAGTCTGATATCGAATAAATACGAAAAAGTTAAAATAAACCTATTCTTGAACGAGCGCGATCAAAATTAATAGTATAATCGGTAACGAACCTTTGGGGACGCAGCCACCTAGCCTGATATCGAATAAATACGAAAAAGTTAAAATAAACCTATTCTTGAGCGAGCGCGATTAAAATTAATAGTATAATCGGTAACGAACCTTTTGGAACCCAGCTACCGAGCCTGGTACCGAATAAAAACGAAAAAGTTTAAATAAACCTATTCTTGAGCGAGCGCGGTTAAAATTAATAGTATAATCGGTAACGAACCTTTGGGGACGCTGCCACCTAGCCTGATATCGAATAAATACGAAAAAGTTAAAATAAACCTATTCTTGAACGAGCGCGATCAAAATTAATAGTATAATCGATAACGAACCTTTGGGGACGCAGCCATCTAGCCTAAAATGAAAAATATTTAAAAAAAAAGATGGCTTAAAGAAATTATTAATATAAATTAACTTAATAGATGTATTTAATATACTCTATTCTGGCCACGTCATACAAAAAAGTAATCAAGTAGTCAAAAGTACGAAAATTTTTATTACAGAGGAAAATAGAAAGTAATCAGGAGGAAAGCTGAGTAGATTTTGTAATCAGCAGCGAGCGTCATTTGATTACAGTAATCAGTACTCAAATTTTTTGAGTATTTGCCCATCACTACTTCAAAGTAAGCGGCCGCGTTTCACATTCGTAAAGAACCGTCGGAAGAATAATAGTTTTATAAATTCTAAACTTTATGTTTCATAGTCAGAAGCCCTGAGCTAAGTAATTTAGCAACTAAATAATAACACGCATATCCCACCTTTAACCGGGATTTTATTTCTTCCTGGATTTCATTTTTTCTTGTTATCATTGAGCCTAAATACTTGAATTTCTCTACGTGTTCAAAAGTATGCCCTGAAATATTAATATCATCAAGATCGCCACCATTCCTGCTACTAATCATATATTTCGTCTTGTCGGTATTTTATTTAAGACCTATTTGTTTACCGGTTTTTATTAACACACTTGTATTTAGTTGTATTGTTTCCGTGTCTTCACCTAGGAGTACCAAATCAACGGCATACTCCAAAACCGGAATCTTGTCACCCATATTTAAGCCTTTCTCGGTACACATCACCTTTTCTATAACATATTCTAAAGCTATATTAAACAAAACAGGTGAAAGGGAGTCACCCTGTTTCAAACCCGATCGCACCTCAACTCTCTCGGAGTAATTATGACCGATTATAACTTTATGAAATGTTTCCGACAAACACATCTCTACTAGGTGTACTAACTTTCTATGTATCCCTGTATGATGTTAAACTTTTGGTTTAAAAACAGATAAATTAATAAATTATCGCCTCCGTCAAATTTTAAGGACTTGCGTTTTATCAAGATACGTAGAATCCGAACAACGAATAAAAAAAATTAAAAAATCTGTTTCTGCTAATTAATAAGTAAATACTAAAGGTTTGACATAAAAGTAAATTTTCTACAAAATGGAGAAATAATCATTGAAGTTGGTTTAGAACTAGCAGAGATATAGCGTTTTGAAATCAGCAGTAGTGATATGCCATTATCCTTTGAATCATTGCTTTTCATATTATTTAATTGTCTATCAACAGCTATATAAACAGTTAAACTCTAATATTGATATTTGTGAATGACCGTTGTGTAATAATTTGCACCATTTTTACTTTCACTTTAAAACGTTGTTCCCGAGCTTGTGCAATGTCAGGTAGTCGAAGATCCCTATCCTAATTACACCTGAATAAGCAAAATTTAGCATCGTCCGATTAGCCACAGTAGCCTAAAGTGATGTTAAACGAATAAACAAACATACTTTCACTTAGCTATATATTTCATTTGTAACTGTATTTGAGAATTATTAAATTGGTTTTAAGAATGGATGTTGAAAAGGAGCCACTCTATACCATGCAGTTTGCATCTTTCTACGATGATTTCAAAAACGGCTCTAACGTTTTTGATGAAACTCCCTACAATTTATACTTATCTCTAAATCTATTTAAAAATTTTTACAATTGATTCTAACAATGGATGTAAGAGAAAGTAGTGAGTTGCGCTCACTAGATTTTTTCTCTTGTGGTCTATTCCTGAACCTTAAGATTTAGTTTTGCTGAATTATTAATACGATCATGCCTTTATTAACATCGCAGGCATTATAAAATTAAATTTAGTATCGCTCTTTTTTGGTTACGTTGTAAATACTGCTAGGTAAAATAGAATATTTCCTGAGTAATCGGTTGAAGAGTAAGAAATCAAATGTGAAGAATTTGGCAATATATCTATAAGAGGGACAAAGATAAAGCTTTGGATGGAGCGGAGAGATAAGAAAGGACATGTCTTCATTACGGAGACAAAAAGAGGACTCCTGACCGGCTGGATTCCAGCCTCCTCCTCCTCCCAGGTGGCCCGCGCAACAAATGGTAATTGACCGCCGGCAAAAACTGGCAGTGGATTTCGTCGGTCGGCGGAGGATTGCAGTCCTCAGTCCTGCGCCATCGCTTTAGTCTGAGGTCACTTTTAACCCAACTCTATGAGTGTCTTTTTTTTCTTTTTTTTTTCATATTTATATAATTCAATATATTATTCCTTTTAATTTAGGATTTTCTGACATATCTGGTGATTTACTTTTCATTCTGAAATTTTTTTTAAAACACTTTATTGATATTTACAACTGCACATATAATATATACAAACAAATGGGCTAATTTACACTTATGGGCGTGATAATGTCTTGTGAAGAAATTACCTAGTGGTAGCACATCAATGTCAATTTAATTAAATTAGGACTCGAGGCTTTAGAAATTAGGGGTCTTTTCCATCGCCTCGGGGGGTTGTCAGGAATAGATGAGAATGATAAGTTGCGTACAAGAGGTTACGTGTGGGGCGGGAGTTTGGAATTAAAAAGATGGAATATCTGTTTCGGGCTAGTTCTGCGACAAATGGGCTATTTAGGTCATTATGGATGATTTTATTCGTAACGAAATAAGGAGCATTTAGGATTTTACGAAGAATTTGGATTGTAAGGATTGAATGAGACAGGAATTAGATGGCTTAGTAGAGCCCCACAGCACGATTCTATATGTCCAGATGGGTCTGATGATGGTAACATAAATGAGCTTTTTGTAATAGCTTGGAAGTTTTGAACGTTTGTCTAGTAAGTGTTGTAGTAATCGGTATCTACGGGCAGTTTCTTGTCGTTAAAGTCTCGTATGGGGATTCCATGTAAGACGTTTGTCAAGATGGAGTCCTAGGTATCTGATTCGTTCAACAGGTATGAGTGGAGTGTTATTAAAGGATACAGTGAGACAGGAAGTCTTCGGTTTACGAGGAAGGGTAAAGGTAATTTGGTGGGATTTGTTAGGATTTATTTTAATCCCCAAGTTCTGACACCATTCCTCAATGGCTGTGATGTGAGACTGAAGGGTTTGGGATAGATCATTATGGACGGATAACACACAAGTGTCATCCGCATAAGTTGTGAGGACAGTGGATAGATGGAGTGGAATGTCAGCTGTAAATACCGTATCAAGGATGGTACCTAAGATACTACCCTGAGGTACACCTGCAGACTGAGAAAATATGGAAGAGTAGGAAAGGTTATGATTTACTTTGAAGGTTCTATTAGTGAGGTAGGAACGGATTATCAAGTAGTATGTTGCGGGAAGGAATTGACGGAGTTTATAAAAGAGTCCTTCTGAAATTCTGAAAGTAAATAAATTTCTTTATTTCCTATAAATATTTTATTAAAGTGTTTGTTTCATTTCATTTTGTTAAGAAAAGTGTCAATTAAGCTTTAAAAAATGTACCAGTACAACCGATGAAGAGTTTTCTTTGACTTCAATAAAAGTGTCAATTATACATTATATAAATAACCTGTAGAACTTCCTCTCCGGTTAAGGACATAGGAAGAGGCAGTACTGTTCCTAGACCAACAGCTGTACAAGGAGGTGAGTTGGCTGAGATTATGCCTAACAGCCTATAACCCGAGATGTTACAGCAACTTTTTCATCAAAATCAGCTAACCCGATGAGCCACTTTATACCATGCATTTTGGATCTTTTTTGAATCCTCAGTGTCTTGTATCTTGAACATACTCAGCTCCAATTGTTTTTTGTTTTTTTAATAACTTCTTTATTTAAATCCAATTACAAACTTCTTACAGTAAAAGAAGAAGTCACTATCCCACTAAAGCAAGCCGTGTGTGGAAAGGAGTTCATCTTTGGCAATTCACAGTTGTACAATAACTGTGTAACGCAGTACATGGTAAGAAACAGTAATTGGCTAAACCAAAAAGCAATTAAGAATACATATACATACATGCAGGATATGAAATAAAGGCACGTAAATACAAAATTGAATTATATAATACTTAAGTAAAATAAAAAACAATTATAAACCAAAATTATACTTTAAAACCATAATTAATTTTTATTTACTAAATTCAAATATCATTAAACTATAACATTCATTACTTTCACTTACCTAAATATGGAACATATAGTAAGGGAAAGTATTGCGATCGTGAAAATTTTCGAATTTCAGTTTTCAACGGAAATACAGGTTTTAGGGTCCAAATGATCAAGTCCCACAAAAAGCTCTGTGTGTCCATCCGTCCATCCATGTGTGTGTCTTAAGTCCAGCTCGAAAACTAAAAGTCCTGTCAAACTGAAATTTCATATTTAAGACAGCTATGCGCTCGAGATGTTACAGCAACTTTTTCACCAAAGTCAGCTCACCAGAAGAGCTAC
This sequence comes from Piezodorus guildinii, assembly GCA_023052935.1. NCBI lineage: Eukaryota > Metazoa > Arthropoda > Insecta > Hemiptera > Pentatomidae > Piezodorus > Piezodorus guildinii. Next base: position 132,766,363 of record CM041293.1, on the reverse strand, counting down.
TTTATACCATGCATTTTGCACCTATTTACGTTTTTCTCAAAAACGGCTCTAAAGATTTCGATTAAACTATCTATATAGATATAAAATTGGACGGGCTTTGATATCATATGGGTTTTATTCTTATATGCTTAAAAGGCTTAAATGCCAATATTTCAAAATTTCTTCCTTTAAAGTACCGTTAATTTTGTACATTTTATAAAATTGACCATATCATCTGATTAGCATTGCTAAAAAACAGCTAAATATACACACGGAGTGACATTTTTGCTGAATTTGGAATCAGGGGATCCTAAAACTTCTACTTACGTTGAAAACTCAAATTAGAAACTTTATACGATCGCAATACTTTCCCTTTCTATATATTTCATATACAGGTTAGTGAAAGTAAAAATCTGATATTTCATATGTTACAACCCAATATTTTGAGTTAAAATTCACTATAAAATATTTTTGCGGTATCTTCGTTATATAAGTTCAATAATGATTTTGTACAACAAATTGTACTGATTTAACTTTTTCCGGACCAATTTAGTTGTTTTCATTTTAAATTTAAATTTTAGAAGATTAGACTTTGGGTCTGTTTTCAAAACCGAAAGGGCAGAAGGGACCTATAGTTTAATCAAGTGGAATGTTGCTTACAAAAAGAAGAGTCAGTAAGAGATCGTGCTAATCCATTGAACGGCTGAGAATCAGATGGTCGCTATCGCTCCTCAGAGTGAGGAGTGAGGGAGGGAGAGGGAGTGATAGGAAGGAATGTAAATGGAAGGAACCACTCAGGCCGGGAGATAGGGCTAATAGCCAACCCCTGTCTTTACCTAACCAGATAGTGTCGTCCACCGAACGTCTCCCACTGTATACATTCTTCTTCATATATATATATACATACATACATACACACACACACATACATATAATATATATATATATATATGTATGTATGCTATATTTAATCTATCTATCTAAGGCAATGGTACCCTCAAAAACAGTATTAATTATAATTAATCATTATTTATATATTATACTTTTTGGAACCATTGGAGTTCTTTTCCAAAGTTATTGTGTTTACCGAACCCAGCAGGTGGCATTCATGGGAAGAGAAGTTAACAAGTTTCAAAAATGACATTATTATTTAAATTAACTTAAACAAATAGAATATATTTACACTATGCCTGAGAATACTGAGGGGCATTACCGTTAACCTTGCCATACAATAAAGAAATACCTTACAAAAACTTAGCTGGTTGGCGAAGGTGAAATTAGTCTTAGGCGTCCCTTCTAGGCTTCATCCTCCAACTGAACCCTGACGGACCTCTCATCTTCTTGTATCGTAGATGGAACCCGACTCTGGTGGCTGGAATAAGACTGACTTTTTTCGAATCGTCCTTCTCATCGTCGTCACCTCGGGTGGGCTGATATGGGAAGTGCCCAATGCCGGGGGTCCTTTGTCCTGGATCTAGGAAGTTTCCCGGGGTATCGCTGGGGGCCTATTGGAGAATCCAAGGAGGGCAGGTACAAGCCCATTATACTTTTGCCGAGATAGGATTATCAGTATTTATTTAATTATTATAAAAAATATTTAATAATGAACTCGTTTCGACCAGTGCTCATCTTCTTTAAAGGATAAATAAATATAAAGAAAAACAATATTTATTATGATTATGATTTTCTTTTACACTTCTCTTATCACCACATATATATTTCTTCCTCTTCTCCTATCCTTAGCTTTTTCTGTTATATATCCAACTCCTGGCATACGATTGTTAGTTTAATATTGTATTACTTCAATTTCTTTTTTTTTTTAATCGTGATTCACCTCTACCCCACTGGGTCACTGGCGTGATCATAGATGCATTATATTCTGTTGTAGTACCCTACAATCTTTAGGTAGTCCAACAGTACATAGATCTGTTTCTCTTTGTCGCAGAGTATTTTATTCGCTTCAAATACTTTTTTTGCAACTTTTTAAGCAGCCCTAAGTGGAACTACTATCTGTGGCATTTGGGACCATCAGTCATCAATTTCATAATCAGGGTTTTGTAACAATTGATATAATTTTTAATGATATTTCACAAACTGCCACTCTTTGTTTTTTTATTAAGCTTTTTACGTTTAAACCTTAGACTCCATCTAGACAAACACCTTACTTGGAATCCTCACACTCGACTGAAAAAAGAAAGTGCCTGCAGATACCGCTTACATTAACACATACTTGTCAAACGATCAAAACTCCTTATTTACTACAAAACACTCATTTAAATCACTATTATGAGACCTATGGCATTGAGCAAGGGGGTCCACTAAACTATTAAACTCCTCCGCATCCAATCCTTGCAATCCAAAATCCTACGAAAAATCCTTAATGCTCCTTAATTTGTAACTAATAAACACATCCATAGAGAACTAAATATCCCACTGGTTGTAGACTTGGCCCGCGATAGATACGTCTCCTTTAATTCCAAACTACCGGCCCGCTCAAACCCGCTTGTCCTTAACATCTCATCTACATCTATTCCCGATAATCCTCCGAGGCGCATGAAAAAGACTGTGGTCTCGAGACCTGCTCATAAAATAAACTTTGAAAAAATTTTCGTGTACTACCACTAGGTAGATTCTTTACATGTCTATTCATGCCTGCTATTGTAGTTCGGCCATTTTACTTATTGTATTTGTATATATAGTTGTAAAAAACAATGAACTATATTTACAAAAAAAAAAAAAAGTTTAAACCTTCGTTTGTTTTCTGCTCAACGGAGCAAATCAGCATGGGCGCCAACAAATTTTCAAACGAGTAAATTAAAATTTGCAATAATGATAATAATCAAGAGCGCCATAAACACCAACCATTTAATCGCGTTTTGGAATAGCTGATTCCTAACCTTTCAACCAAAATACATGCCAACTCTGATGGAAGCACTCCAGTACCTCTTCCCTCGAGTACAAAGAAAACAAGAAACCCCGAAAACACTCGGCCGCCGACAAAGCAGTGAAAGCCCTTAGAACACCGCGATATCGAGTAATTTAATAGGGCTTTTACGACCCGGCTATCTCAAGAATTCGACAGTCCTCTTATTATGATTTCCGTCCCAGGGAGGTTGACCTCGAAGTATTACAGAAGAGAGGAATCCCGCACCGCCTACTATCGAGTACTTGTGGAGCCAGAGAAGAAATTTATTTTTATGTGATAACAACACTTCATCCTACAGGCCTATTAGTCTACTCCCCATCCTCTCAAAAATCTTCGAAAGGCTTCTTCTTAAACGTATCCTACCCATATTAGAATCTCAAAATCTTCCTTCCCATCAGTTTGGATTCCGTCCTCAGCATTCCACAGTTCAACAGGGGCTCCGAGTTGTAGACCATATTTCCTCAGCTCTTGAATGCAAAGAGTATTGTTCTGGTGCGTTTCTGGACATTGCGCAAGCTTTTGACCGGGTATGGCACACTGGATTACTCTTCAAGCTGAAAACCCATTTACCCCAGTCTCTATACCTCATTCTCCGATCCTATCTCTCAAACCGTTCCTTCCGCGTTCGCTGTGGTGTAGAATTTTCTAACCTTTATCCCGTTGAGGCCGGTGTTCCTCAAGGCAGCGTCTTGGGACCCGTCCTCTACATCCTTTACACTGCTGATATTCCTACACATCCTAATACCTTTCTGGCAACTTTTGCAGACGACACCGCCATCCTATCATCCAGTTCCAATCCTGAAACAGCATCCTTAAACCTGCAAAGACACCTTTCTCTTATCGAAGACTGGTGTAATGCTTGGCGCATAAAAGTGAACGAAGCCAAATGCAAACACGTAACCTTCACTCTTCGACGAAATTCCTGTCCGCCAGTTTACTTCAATTCCATTCCAATTCCTCCTTCAGATACAGTCCGGTATCTTGGCTTACTATTAGACAAAAGATTGACTTGGAACCCACATACAAGGCTTAAAAGACAAGAACTCAACCGACGATTCGGACAGTTATACCGACTACTCAACAGAAAATCTGAACTTACAGTTGACAACAAATTATTAATCTACAGGACAATACTGAAGCCCATCTGGACCTACGGACTTGAACTGTGGGGGACAGCTAAACGTACTAACATCAAACGCATTCAATCCTTTCAATCCAAAGTCCTCCGTACAATAGTAAATGCTCCTTATTATGTTTCCAACAATACCTTGCACCACGACCTTAATGTTCCTTTTATTTCAGACCTGATTCCATCCAAATTTTCCAAATTCCACCAGAATCTCATTCATCATCCTAATCCTCTAGCTCAATCCCTATCCAGCCCCACCCATCCATACAACCCACCTAGAAGGTTGAAACGGCAGTGGCCTCGTGACCTCTTATAACATGTATATTGGAGTTCTAGCATTGGCTAGATTCTCCACTCACGTGCTGTATGCTTGTGAATTGTATATAGGTATGAGTGACTATTGTATATATTTTTATTGATTTTATTTTGTATATATGTATATTTTATTATTATTATTATATAAATTTATAGTTTTGTATATATCGTGTGAATGTAGTATGAATGTTGTACTTTATCACTATTAAAAATGTCCTGAATTGGACAGATTGTAATATGCTCAATAAATAAAAAAAAAAAAAAAAAAAAAAAAAAAAAAAAATTTTTATGTGATAATAGTCTTTTATGGGCATAATGATGGTAGTCCTCTTTATAACTACGCTACTTATTCATTCCATTAAAGAATGGTATTTGGGTATTGGTTAGTTCAGGAACACAAATACTTTAAAAATTGTCAATATTCAATATTGCAATTAATATTTTAAGACAATGTTTAAAGAAGTTATTTCGGTTTATTATTATTAAGTTACTATATGCTAATAAGAAGCTAAGAAAATTTATTTTATTTTTTTGCCGACGTTTCGGCCTACTCTGTGGGCTATCATCAGGGCTAAGAAAAACAAGATGATAAATAATAAAACCAATAAAACCAATCAAAAGGAAAATAATAATGATTAGGTACAGTAATAAAATCTGGAAACAAGCATTAATGTAAAATGATAATATTGGAATGAAAATATTTGAAGACGATAATGAGAAACTAAGCAAATTATTAAATTTTAAGGAGGAACAATTTTTGAAAAAGTTGAAAATTTATTAAAGGACGATTTCGCTTTAAATTGTATTAATACTTTTTAAAAAAATTCAAATATTCAAACTACTTTGAAGTAATATTTCATGATTTTTGTTTTGTTTTTTATAAAATAAAGCATAAAAATTTTGGGAATAGCTAATTCCTAACCTTAAATTATGCGACAATGTCCAACAAACAGTTAAACATTTGCTAATAGAACGCAAGCAATACCAGAATTTGAAAAAAAAGTATTGGACTGCCACACACCCGATTATGTCGAAAACTGGAAGTTTTTTTGTCAACTTTCAGAGTAATTATTCTGCGACGAAGGTGTAACGATGAAAAAGAAATCTATAGTAATATAGATATATAGTATACAATGTTGGAAAGCTAAAGTTTTAGAGAAAATGTTAACTTACTCACAAATTTGTGGAAGTTAATATAGACTTGGGAATAGTTATACAGTTGTATAATTTAATCTAAAACATATATTCCCAACGAAACTGGATGTAATTCTTTAAACTTTTTTGAACTCGAACTTTATTTCAAAAGTTTTTAAATTTAGTTTAACATCAGAGGTAAGTGAAATTTGTCTGTTCCGCGTGCCATTATTTTTATAGTAATATAACACGCCTTTTGGTAATTAGTGTTAGGATGTCGCATTGGCAGCCCCTGAGATAGTATTTCGCTGTCTTACCGTTCAGTAATAAAGGAAGGAATTATTCCGGGTGGCGGTGACAAGGAGAGGCAACGGTGGATCAGATTTTTGGCAACATTAGTTTTATATGATATGAGTGTTGGAAGGAAAATAAGAGGAGTCTACCGAAACACAATGAAAATATGACGGATTTAGGTGGATAGCATTTTGAAATATGTCCATATTTAACCTTTGGCGTCCCAGATTACGGAAAAAAATTATATAAGAAAAAAAGTATAAAAAATAATTTATTTTTTGACACGATTGGCGAGCGAACAGTGGTCAAACATTTGGTAAAATATAAAATTCCCGACATTTTACGTTTGAAGTCCCAGAATATGGGAAAAATAATACAAAAATATAATTATTGTCAGAGTTGCTGAAAACTGCTAATAGATGTATTTTATATCATTTACCAAACTCTTCAAATTATAGACGGCAAAACTTTTGATTCGGAGTGTCCAAAAACGCAATATTTAAAGACTAGAACAATTGATGAAACAAATCCTTAGGGTAACTTGGGGGTTATATAGTTTTTCGTTACTGAATAGAGGCATGCATTTAAATTTGCTAAATTAACTCTACAGGTAGATTGCAAATTATTTATTTGCAGTTTGGAAATATAATGTCTTACCTGTCTCACCTTTTTTTTTTTTTTTTTTCCACCCCTTCCTCGCCTTTGAAGGCAAACGGGGGTTTCTCGGACCAGGGAGTGAGGGCGGGGGGATAAATGCCGCGACAAAAATCTCCTCCGGTTCCGAGAGTTGAACTCGTAATTTTTGGTTTCAAGGTATCGGTATTGTAGCTCGGCAACGCGTGTTTAAAAGCAACGCGCGCTAACCATCTCGGCCACCCCGCCCCCACTGTAAAAGTTATTAATAACAGGTTGATACGAACTCGTTACCTCTCAGTCTGTAATCATCTATCTATGCCATGAGCTATGGAATCATATGACAATTACCTGTCTCACCAATGTCCATTGTTAAATAAAAGCAAAAAGACTTTGTGCTAAACACACCTTGAACACAAAAAATGGCCATCGAATAAAGATAGTCCCTTTTTTAGGCACTAGTGCGAACAGGAATGATTCAATCATTTATTTTTTATTTGTAAACACGGCATGGTGGGAAATATTAGTATTAAGGGTCTTGCCAACTAATCATAAAAAGGTGAAGCAATAGAAAATTCCAAACTTTTGACTTCAGTTTTGTCCACCTAAATTAGTGATTTTCTTGTTTGTTTGTTTATTCGTTTAACGTCACTTTTATGCAACTATGGCTAATCGGACGAATTAGTGATTTTGCCCCATGTGTTGGTGCGCCAGTCTGTAGATGTAGAACCGTCTGTATTTCTAATGATCAGTAAGGTCTAAAAAGAGGATTGTTAAGTTCTTTTCTTTTTCTTCAGTAAAACGTAGGCGTGGATCATATGACATTCACTCGGACTAATTTCTTTCTGTAATTGTCAACGGTAAACTAATTATATCCATTATGTTCAGAATTAAAATGATTAAGAAAATGTACTAGTGCAACAGCGTAGTATTCATCTGCCTATATTCCTGAATACGACTGAATAAAGTGAATTTTGAGAAATTCATAAATGTGATTTGACTACATATGAACATACTACATGTGAAATATACTATATTATAGTAAGGGAAAGTATTGCGAACGTGAAAATTTTCGAATTCCAGTTTTCAACGGAAATACACGTTTTACGGATCGCGTGAGTCCAAATGACCAAGTCTCGCAAAAAGTCTGTGTGTGTCCGTGTGTGGTAACTCCCGCTCGTAAACGAAAAGTCCTATGAAACTAAAATTACATATTTAAGACAACTATACGCCCAAATGTTACAAAAACTTGATCATTAAAATCAGCTCACCAGAAGAGCTACTTTATACCATGCATTTTGCCCTTTTTTATAATTTTTTAAAAAACGGTTCCGACGATTTTATTACACTCGCTGTATCGATGTAAAATTAATAGGCTTTAATATCATGTAGGTTTAATTCTGATTGAATAGTCTGACAGGGCTTATATACCGATATTTTAAATTTTCTTCTCTAAAGTACCTTTAATTTTGTTGATTCTGTAAAAATAACTATATTATCTTGTTACAACTATGAAAACAGGTAAATATATAAATTGAATGAATTTGATCCGAAATAAAGGAAAAAGCTGAGATAATATTTTTTTAATGCAATTTTTTGTTTTTTAACTTAAAAACAGTAATACACATGTATAATATACAATTGGAAAGCTAAAGGAAAAACTCCTATATCGATGTAAAATTTAATGGGCTTTAATGTGATGTAGGTTTCATTCTGATTGAAATTGAAATAGTTTAATTTTGCTTCCTCTAAAGTACATTTAATTTTTAGACTTCAAAAAATTAGGCACATCATCTTATTAATATTGATAAATATCGGCTAAATATGCAAGTTGAGCGAATTTGAATGACAACTAAAGGAGAAAAGTGCAAAAATGTTATTTTAATGCACTTTTTTATTTTTGGACATAAGAACAGTAATATACCTGTATAATATACCGTTGGAAAGCTAAAGATTTTGAAAAAATATAATATTTACAAGTTTAAAAAGATGATGTAAAGTGATAAATAAGGCATACAATTATTAATGATTATTTTACGTTTTAACTATTTAATATTACTATATTATTTAATGTAAATCATATGTTTCCAAAGAACCTGATTTAACTATTTATTTAAATTAGCATAACAAATTTTAAATTAAGGTTTACTTAATAGTTGATTTTAACAGGCGAGGTAAGTGAAAGTCGTGTGTTGTCCGCACCAGATTTTTTATTTTATTAGGCTCATGATTATATATGCCAGACACGCCTGATTCGCCCGAAAATTAGCTTCCTGCATGCGCCAGTTTCCTATTGAAGGCGGGCGGAAGCGAGGATCCGTTCCCCTTTCCCTGGGGTAATTAGGCCTTAGAAAGGCGACGCGATGCACCGGCGCCAGAATGCACTATGCAAATACCTTCTCGATGCGGCCAGCTCGGCCTATTAACGTTTTATTTCCTCCTCCCGATCTCGCATAAATTTCTTTCCCCTGATGTAAAAAACGAAACAGACGCTAAAATATGGAATGCAAATGTTGCCATTTCCCGGCTTTTGACCAGTGGACCTTGGTTTCTTATTAAGGATTTTAGAGATTAGGCCTGTTTCGAGAATCGTTCAGTCTCTGCATAGCATTAACTTTATAACTGGAAATTTTTATTCTCTGTTTTACTGCGAAGATAACTTCCATCTTTATACAAGCCTTGTAGCAACTTGGAACTTGTTCGAAAAGTGAAGAAGTTGGATAAAATAAAAGTATATTTGTTAATAGACTACTTCTTTTTATTTTTATTCGGTGTTAAACATTTTTTCCCACTCAATTTATGGCAAACAGGATGGATGCGGATTGATTACTACTATTGTATTACACCTTCCTAATCCCTTGGCACACTCCCTATCCAGTTACAAACATCCCTATAACCCTCCTCGTAGGTTGAAGCAGCATGGCCTAGAGATCTCTTGTAAATATGTCATTGGAGTGCTGGCAATGGCTGGCTTCTCCACTCATGCCCTGAGTGTATGTGGCCCTAGCGCCCTCGCTCAGCCTCCACTGACTCTCAAGATCAGTGACGCGGCTGAATGAGAGGCGCTGGTATCTTCTAGCATTGTGCCTCGACATCCACTAGTGGACCTTGGGGTTTGATTCGGTGATCCTAGGAGCTGTTTGTAAATAGGTATTAATGTGTTCAAGGTTTTTTACTATTATTTTCTTATATAACTATCCATTTAATTTTGTATATATATATATATTTATATATATTTTTTCTTTCTTTCTTCTTTGTTTGATCTTTATTAATTATTTATTTTAATTTTATTTCCAATGTACATACGGTATGAATGATTTCTTATATATGTAATACCCATTGTCCCAGAAGGTGGCAGATTGTATTATCTTTTAATAAAATAAAAATCTCTTAATAAAGTTGTCCGAAAAGTTCCTAGAGAAATTTGGACAAAAATTAAAATAGATGAACAACATTCAATTTATTTATTTAATCTACATAATAGTTACCACCGTTAGCGATTAGCTTGTCCCAACGCCTTAGAAAGTCCATTATCCCTTTTTTTCCAAAAATCACTGTTCTTACTCCTGTAGAACAATAAAAAGTCCGTTTTTAAGTCATCTTCTGAAGAGTAGGATTTCCCTTGTAGAAGATTTTCGAGGGAACGGAAAATATGGAATCCGAAGGACCAATGCCAGGAGATTACGGCAAGGGAGGTGAAACCTCCCAACTAAAGTTTAATAACTTTTTCTGTGTCCCTAAAGACACCTGGGGCCCCAGCGTTGTCTTGGTGGAATAGCACTCCTTTCCTATTTGCCAACTCTGGCTGTTTCTCTTCGATTACTGCCTTCAATCGATCGTAAAAGTGCGTATTTATAGTTTGGTTTTGTAGAAGGAACTCAAAATGTATGAGTTTCTTTTCCTATCCCACCAAATACTGAGCATCACCTTTCTTGGATGCAAGCCGGCCTTTGGTGTTGCAAGTGGCGTCGTTCCATGCAACCCCCAAGATTTTTTTTCGGCTGGTGTTGATGTAGAGGATCCATTTTTCATCACTAGTAACAATTCGTTTCAAAAATGGATCCTCGACATTTTTTTCAGCAGAAAATCACAAGATGAAATTCTTTCACTGAGCTCATGGGGAACCCAAACGTAACGACAGACGGACCCGGCCTTCTTTAGATAATCAAAAATGGTCGATTTGCAGGCCCTTAACTCCGCAAATTTCATACGGACAGTAATTCGTGGATCGCTGCTATACACGGCAAGAATCTTTCTTGCAGTTTGGGCTTCGTTTTTCCCTTTTTTGAAAAGAACAGCATAACATCCCAAAACTGAACTGAATTACCACTCACGTTTGTTTGTAATAAACTACTCTACTGAGCCTTAATAAAGACGAATTCAGTGTGTATTCATCAACATCAGGGCTAAAAAAGATACAAAAGGAACACATTAAATGTATAACAATAAATATTAAAAAAAGAACAATTAATGGGTATATAGAATAAGTTTGGTGCGCCCAACACACGACTTTCGCTTACCCCCGGAGTTAAAATCAATTTAAAGGTTTACACATACATAGGGATGAAAATAAATTGTTAAAGTATCAATTACCAAGAGTTTTATTAAATTATCTATTATATTAATATCTACGACAACTAGTTAGTTTTATCGGCTTTTCATCAACCCCCGTTAAACTTTTACAATTTATTCTTAAATCTTTGGCTTTCCAACGGTATATTATAACTATATCGAATTCGTTCAACTTATATATTTATCTGTTTTTTTATCAATATAACAAGATTATATGGTAATTTTTTTAGAATATACAAAATTAGTGGTACTTTAGAGGGATACAATTCAAAAATTCGGTTTTTAAAAGCCCTGTCAGACCATTTCAATCAGAATGAAATCTACATCGTATTAAAGCCAAATAACTTTTACATCGATTTATGGAGTTTAATAAAAATCGTTAGAGTCGTTTTTGAGAAAATCGTAAAGAGGTGGAAAATGCATGGAATAAAGTAGATCTTCCAGTCAGCAGATTTTGAACAAAAATTACTGTAAAGTCGCGGACGTATTAAATATATTTGTACGTCTTTTCTTTTTCGTGCCAGACTTACCACACACACACACACACACAATTGATTGCAATACTTTCCCTTACTATATAATAAGTAATAATGAATGTTGAGTTTCATTTTTAACTTATACCTCGTAAAAAGTGTAGTTTTGTTACTTTCTTCATTATTTGGACGAGGTATTGGAAGGATAAAAATTTATTGCTGGTAGATAACTGGTAAAAATATCTAAAATGTTGAGCGGGAAAATTAATCTCATTTATAAAATAAATAACTCATGGTCTCAGAAAAAATTATTCGAATCAAATAATTTTGGGAATATGTTCCGAAGGGATAAGTCGTCCAATTACTGTAAAAATAAACCTAAATAGTATTCTACTAAACACAGTTTTACCTGTAAATAACATCATAACGTATTAGTAGACAAACATATCTGAAAAGTCTCTTAGTCAACAAAATATTCTCTTGGTTATACTCTGAATCGCAACTCTCTATGTTTGTAGGTTATATAAAAATATGAAGTATATATGAATACGAAAAACAGATTAAAAGAAAAACGACTGTCGTACCGCATAGCTTGTGCCAGCGGATGATATAAGATGTTGTTTGCTGTGAAGCATAAAAACCAATTTATTTATACAGATATATTTTGACATGATTATTAAAGTCAAAAATTGTTGAAAGCGGATAGGCAACGAGGAAAAATCTGAAGTTATGAATGCACGAATTAATAAATACCAACCGCTCGAACCACCCACCGAGCCCCGAAACATTGGACGTGGTCTCCAGGCATCAATTATAAAGCACAATACTATATCAATTAGGGAGATCCACAGCGTAGAATGGAGGATAACATATATAATGGTGGGGCGTAGATCTGAGATGTTGATGATACGTGAGACGCGGCATTATATCCTCGCTCTACCGCTATATATCTTCCAGGCCGTGGACCACTGTCCGCTTTATTAGTTTGTTTATTTTATTTGAGAGCGGAGGACAACAAATGCCTGCTATTATGGATCTCTATCTGGGTTAGTTAATTGGAGTTGGTTCGGAGATGATGGCATCATCAGTCATTGCCATATTGCCCCTATGATACAACTAATAAAGTATATATATATATATATATATATATATATATATATATATATATATATATATATTTGTGTTGTTCTTAGGTTGCAGGTTGTCCAAAATTGTAAGTAATTTTATAATAATGTAAATCCTAATTTAAAATATCTATGTACCTACTGTATTAATATTCATTGTTCAATGTACTCTTTTTTATATCTCTAACAATAACATCATATATTAATTATTGTACAATAATATTAATGTTCTGTTTTTTTCCACTGTTAAGGCATGATTATGAGAACAATAAATTCTCGAAACGTCGCATAGATAAAACTGTTTATTCATTGACTGCAACCTAAGAACAACACAAACTTAAATTATCAACAGTCGAGAACTGATCAAACAATATATTATATATATATATATATATATATATATATATATATATATATATATATTTATTTATTTAATAAATATAGTTTTCTAATGTTCTTGGGTTTCAGTTAATAAATCAACAATTTTATTTTTGCAAATTTTCGAGAATTTCTTGTTCTCATAATCTTTCAATTTTAGACAAAATAGTGTCTTAAATAGACACACAGCGTTCTTTCAAAGTTCGTGGTCTACACATATGTCGCTTTAAGACACTATTTTGACTAAAATTGCGTTGATTATAAATAAATTATTTATTTATTGACTACCCATGAACAGTAGAAAACTAAAATTATCAACAGTCGAGAACTTATCAAACAATACTATTTAATATATATATTTATATATAAGGGGAGCCGGTGGCTGAGTGGCTTGTCTCCCACGCCAGAGTTATGAGTTCAAGTCCCAGTCCCAACGTGACTTTTATAAGAATATAATTAAATGGGGACTTCTCCCCTGGGTGGTGAGACTCGTCAGCCTACTTGTGGCATCTCGCAAAAATAGGTGTAAGGAGTGATGACCCTACCCTAAACATTTCATCGAGAAACGTGAGTATATTCTTCCAGGAGTCTGTACCACGCGGCCAAGGGTCTACAAGGCCTGTCGCGCCAGAATTATAATAAATAATAATAATATAATTATATATATATATATATATATATATATTAAACTATTAATAGTATATATATATATATATATATATATATATATATATATATATATATATATATTAAACTTATATGTATAGCGAAAATTAATCAAAGAGCTTAAGAAAATCTATACAGAAACACTATTTATCAGGAAAATGACCAAGTTCAAAATGCTATAAAGATTTATCAGACAAAATTCATAAAACACAGAGGCGGATTTTTTAAAAATTCATTATTCGGTTTCTACGAATCTTGAAACGTCAAACGTTGAAAGAGCTCAAATTTTGATTGGGTGGGTAATTTTTTTTTCTTGTCGGTTACAAAGGTTCGTTGTTGAAAATAATGAACAAAAAAAGAAATACTGGAATAATAAAGTGTATGAGCTTGTTTTTATTTTCTGATAGTTTTTCGCCAACTATCGTAATTTTAAGAAATAAATAGAAATTCGTTTGTTTGTTTATTTACATAACGTCACTTTATGCTACTGTGGCTAATCGGACGATGCTACAGTAGTAGTCCTAAATTTTGCCTAGTCAGGTTTTAATAGGAAAGGGAACTTAAATCAGTACCGGACATCGCACAGCCTAGGGACTACTTTTTTACGTTCCCGCCAAAAGGACTGCATAACTAAGGATATTATAATCCCATAAATGTTTTTACTCCATCTGGGGTTTGAACCCTCTATATTAGAATGCTGTTAATAGTATCCACTACACTATATTCCTGATTGTTAATCTATTTTTTTATGAAATTTACGGTGAAAATCCGCATACATTTTTATTTTTATATAGAATACTTATCTAAGAAACTTATGTAGCTTTATAAATTTTTTAAATGATGTAAAAATTGATTGGAGATGATGAAAATATATTTGACATTAGCCAGTTTAAATCACCTGGGCATGATAAATACCCCTGGCAGGTGCGAAAGATAATCAGCATCTTAAACAGCCGTGTGATATTTGCATAAAGAGTCCACGCAGTCTGGCCAATGCTATCACAGTTCGCAGTTTCTTCCAGGTTAAAATGCGTTGTAGAAGCTTCAAATTACTGCTCATATTTTATATTATCCATTCAAATTTATTTTAAAGTGAATATATTAAAGATAGTCGGTTTTAATTATAATCATTCTATCTTTAGATATGTTTTTTAAAAGACACATAATATGTGTTTGTTGTTAGATATGTTGATATGTCGGTTTAGTTGAAGTAATAAAAAGCTTATAGAGAGAGATAAGAGAGAGAGAGGGAGAGAAAAAAAGGAAATCGAATAACTAATTAAAATAATGGTAGTTATTATTAGTATATTAATCTTCAGGCATTTCTTTGCATTTGTTAAATTTAATTTTAACATTTAATTTTTTTATATTATTCCCCACTGTATCCTTTAATAATACCCCACTCATACCTGTTGAACAAATCCGTTACCTAGGACTCCATCTTGACAAACGTCTTACATGGAACCCCCATACGCGACTTAAACGAAAAGAAACTGCCCGTAGATACCGATTACTACAATACTTACTGACAAACGTTCAAAACTTCCAATTTATTACAAAAAGCTCATTTATGTTACCATCATCAGACCCATCTGGACATATGGAATCGAGCTTTGGGGCTCTACTAAATCATCTAATTCCTCTCGTATTCAATCCTTACAATCCAAAATCCTTCGCAAAATCCTAAATGCTCCTTATTTCGTTACGAATAAAGTCATCCATAATGACCTAAATAGATACGCCTCTTTTCATTCCAAACTTCCAAC
This sequence comes from Piezodorus guildinii, assembly GCA_023052935.1. Lineage (NCBI taxonomy): Eukaryota > Metazoa > Arthropoda > Insecta > Hemiptera > Pentatomidae > Piezodorus > Piezodorus guildinii. The sequence continues at coordinate 132,750,974 of CM041293.1, read as the reverse complement.
CCACACGAATCCTCTTGTACGCAACTTTCATTCCCATCTATTCCTGACAACCCTCCGAGGCGATTGAAAAGACGATGGCCTCGAGACCTACGCTAATTAAATTGACTTTGAAGTGCTACCACTGGGTATTCATCATATCACGTCCATAAGTGTAAATTAGCCCATTTACTTCTTGTATATATTGTATGTACAGTTGTAAATATCAATAAAATATTAAAAAAAACAAAAACATTTTATTATTAAACTAGCTGTTGCCCGCGACTTCGTCAGAGTCAATTCCTGTTATTATGATCGCTATTAAGACGTTTTTAAACGGATATATTTTAAAGTACTTCTGCGAAAATGATATTTTTAGTTTAATTTTCTAGTGCAAACATATATTTGGCCGTGTGAAAAGCAGCCTTGACGTAAATCGATTCTTATGTGTTTTTAAACCACATAGGAACATTTATGTTTGCTCCTGTGATTTATTAATTGTAACGGCATAAGATAACAACGGGAACTTAAATTATTTTAAAATTTTTCTACTGATTCTTCATTCCTATTGGTCGCAGCGTGATGTTATATAGCCTAAAGCCTACCTCGATAAATGGACTATCTAACTGAAAAAGATTTTTTAAATTTGAACCAGTAGTTTCTGAGATTAGCGCGTTCAAATAAACAAATTCTTCAGCTTTATAATATTAGTAATAATAATAATAATAATAATAATAGGCTTACCGAACCCGAAGGTTCGATGCCGATACCACTAAACTTCGCCTGTACAGACTCGTCCAATGTTCACCGGTCAAGCCCAAACCCCCGAGATCAGCCTTAATGCAATCCTCCCATCGACGCTTCGGCCTACCTTTCGGACGCCTACCAGTCGGTTCTGCGAATACCAAATTTCTCGGAATCCGTTCCTCACTAAGCCCAACAACTTTACGCGGACATTTGAGTCTCCGCAATGCTATCAACTCAATTATATTCACAGGGTACAAAATATATATTCAATCCTTATAATCATTATAATATTAGTATAATATCATTATACTATTAATTAATATTATAATATCATTATAATATTAGTATAGATTAATAATCACAATGTAATATAATTCTAACAATCGTGTGTTATTATTAATTTTCTATTTCCTTTTGCTCTTCATGTATGGCAATCAATTCTATGCCTATATTTATGTTAGTTAAATGCTCAATATTTTGTAGATAGGCTAATATTTGGTGCTTAAAACGTTATTTATGTGTAAGGAACTTCGTAGATTGCTATCCATGACTACGTCTAGTAATTAATTGACTTTTTTTTTTTAAGTGGAGCATTTTTAAGTTTTTGTTTAAAAATCAGAAACATGATTTCATGTCTATGATGATGATTTCCTGATGTATTAAAATCTACGTTTTGTATGAAATGTTCGCAAAGGTCCACGATTATTACCGGAGCAAATCAAGACTGAGAGATTATTCAAGGTTTATTTGATGTTTTAATGGTGTTATAATTTTATTTTATTATTTTTTTTAATAAAGATTCCAAAACATTATTTTTTATTCTCCCGCTGCCCTTGAGACGGCCGAGCCTTTGTGAATTTTCAATTTATTCCTCGTGGTGCCCTGGCCTGGTCATATCCAAAGCCCATTGTTTCTTTTATCTAGTTAATTTATCTACGTCGGTGGAATGCCGAGTCGCCATTTCTGTGGCCTCTCTTCCCGAGTAATCGTCGGATGTTACGGTGGAAATCAATGACAATAGAAAATTTTAACGGTGTTTTAATTTCAATATTAATATTCATCTAATTAATAATTTACAGGGTGAGATGGTTCGAGTGGCGGTAAAAAAAGATTAGAAAATAGTGAAAAACTATTTTGGTAGGGACAATTGCTTCTTTATTAAGTTGATTAACTGAGTCGAAACGTTGGTTAAGAAATAGTTTTTCACTATTTTCCAATCTCACAATTATATTGTAATTTTTAGATATTAAATATAATATTTTTCTTTGATCTTTAAAACAAATAAGTTTGATCTTACAAATATAATAAGATACAATGAGATTCTGATATAATGACATAATGTCGTAGTAATAGCTGCTAGAAACAAAAATAATTTTTGCAATTTATCGGTATTGTTTATATTTGATAGATATTTTTATTTATTTTACATTTAGGGGATAGATTTAGATAGATAGATAGATAACTGTTTTTTTTTTCTTTCAGCATATTACAACAAAAATATAACATATAAATAAACATTAATAGAACTATGGTCTTTTAGACCATCTAGTCCGGAGCCGACCTGTTTAATTTTACAATTTATATAACAGTAACTATATTCATATACAACACACTACACAATAACAGTAAAATAATCTCACTCACTGATTAAACTATTTCATTGTCAGGCTCAAAACAACAAAACAATAACAATAATAATAAACAATTACATATATATAAATATATTACAAGTTTATATCTGTAGAGACATGCTATTTTACAATATTTATACACAGCCATCCAGTTCTGTCCATTAAGATAGTTTACTACTTCATCGGTGTTTAAATAATTATTTCCGAAACACCCTATTCTAATTTCAGATAAAATGGGACATGTGGCGAGGAAATGAAAGGTATTTTCTACTTCTCTTCTATTACAAAGCGAACAAATCACATTGTTATTTGACCAAAATCTATTATAGTTGAGGTATACCAATTCACATCTAACTTTAAATATCCATTTCATCCCATTAAAACTTAATTTGGTATCAAACAAATATTGCGTCCCATTATCATGATCTAGATTTTTATATACAAACATTTTCTCTGAGACTATAGCCCTTTGTAAAAATTTTGATCTATAAATACCTATCAATGATTGTATAAATTGCTGGGTTTTTTTTTTCTTATCCTCCAACTTTATTTACAAAATAAATACATAAACAGTAAACTAAACTCACTAAAGTACCCACTAAACCACTAAACTCTAAATTGCTGTAAGATTAGAGCCCAGTTATATTTGTTTTAAGTTGAATGTCCATAGAAATGTTATGTTTTTCAGCCAGTTCTCTTACATCTTTAATCCAGAAAATATTTTGTTTGATGTCTTCCTCATTTATGAAATGTGGCAGTCTATTATTTGATAGATTTTTAACTTTTAGAATGTAGTTATTTTGAATTTTTAAAGTTTCCACGAACATTGGGACTATTTTTATTGTTTATATTTAAGACATTTCCAATTGAAACTAAGAAGCTATTTCGGATAAGGAAGTCCTGCAGATACTGCTGCCTGAGAGCTTTATGTTCACGGCAATCCCATAACAAATGTTTTATACTATCACAAAGATTATATGGCACCATTTACATAACTCTCATGCTTTAATTATTTCATATCCCTTTTTGTGTAGGACTAACTGACCTTAACTTTTGGATGTTAGCATCAAAAATGTTAGATAATTCTCTGGATTAGGGTTTGTAAAGTTACAGACAATATGTATTATAATTTGTATTGATAAATCATCTGTTACTACACCCGAAAGTACCCTCAAGTTTAAACTGACTAACCTAAGTAGCATATATACTGCCGAACTTGTAGCAATATCAAATGCACTCGAATTCATTATGTCACATAATGAGTCGAAGTTAATTCTATGCTCTGATTCCCTTTCTGCCCTCAAGAGCCTTCATCATATCTGCACTGATCATCTACTAGAACTTGTGTTCTTGGGGATTCTCTATCCCACGTGGGCATTGATGGCAATGAAGAAGTGGACAGGGCTGCGAAAGAAGCTGCATTATCAAACGTCCAAATCCACCGTGCTTACATCAAGGATGAGGTAAAACATTATCTAAAGGTGAAAATATCTCGGGTTGGGAACAGATGTGGTCAGGAGATGACATAAAAAAATAAATTAAGGAATATCAAACCATCAACTTCTCCATGGAAGACATCATTGCGAAGTGATCGCCGCGAGGAAACAGCTTTGGAGAGACTTGGCATCGAACATGGCAGACTCACACATGTCCATCTCATCCTCAGGCAGCCCGTACCAATTTGTGACATGTGCAGAGTGCCTCTCTCAATAAAACATGTAATTGAGAAATACTCCGAATTTCATGAACTAATGGATAAATTTCATCTACCAAGATCGTTGAGGTAGTGCTTGAAGGACTCTAGTGAAACAATTAGTTCACTACTGAGGCTCATCAAAGAATGACATCTGCTCCATTAACTATAAGCAAAAAAAATTAATGAAAAAAATAATAATAAAAAAAAATAGAAAATAAAATTAATAATTAAACAAAAAAAAAAAAAAAGGAAAGAAAAAGAATAAGAAAAAAAAATGGAATAAATTAATTTTTATTTTCACTTAACTACGTTATTGCGATCGTGAAAATTTTTGAATGCCTGTTTTCAAATGACCGAGTGCCACAAAAAGGTTTGTGTGTGTGTGGTAACTCTCGGGCCAAAACGAAAAGTCTTATTAAACTGAAATTTCATATTTATAGTTGTCTTATACGAACGAAGTGTTACAGAAACTTTTTCATCAAAATAGGCTTACCTAAAAAGCCACGTTATACCTTGGCATTTTGCACCTTGCAAGCAATTTTGATTAAACTATAATTAATATTCTAGTTGACTTATAATATATATAGATTTATAATTCTCTCTCTCTCTCTCTCTCTCTCTCTCTCTCTATATATATATATATATATATATATATATATATATATATATATATATATATATAGAGAGAGAGAGAGAGAGAGAATTACTAATATAGATGTAAAATTTGATGGGCTTTAATATCATGTAAGTTTCATTCTGATTGAAACTGTCAGACAGAGCATAATTTTAAATTTTCTTCCTCTAAACTACCTTTAATTTTGTGCATTAGAAAAAATTAACCACATCATCTTAATAACATTGATGAAGGATGGCTAAATATACAAGTTGAACGAATTTGATGACTAACTGAAGGATAAAAGGGCTAAACAATTTTTTCATGTTATTTTAGTTTTTTTGATAATGCGAACAGTAATACAGACGTATAATATACCGTTTGAAAGAAAAAGATTTTAGAAAAAATATTATCTGATACACAAGGTTTTAAAAGGCAATGTAAAATGACGAACAGGGAATAAACTTATTACTGATTAAAAATTTAATATTTTAATTTAATTTAATCTAAATAATATGTTTCCAACGAAAATGAATACACATTTTATTATAATCAAGTTAAAATATTTGTCTAATTAAAGTATATTTAATAGTTTTTTTAACAGTCGAGGTAAGTGAAAGTCGTGTGTTTCCCGCACCAGATTTTTAAACAATAAATTAATAAAAATTTGTGTGTTTTATCATTTTAAAAACCTCTGTTAATATAAATATATACAGTGCTAATAACCAAGAGGTTGAGCACCTATTCCAATTCCCTAACCCTAACCCTAATTTGAATTTAGTGCACGTTCAATATCTTTAGAAAAGAAGCGATTCCTTAGTTTTTCAAGATTAGTATTTTTATTTGCAAGTTGCCATTTAACATTACAGAAGTTAGAGCAATCACCGAGAAAATTGTTAACCTGCTATCATTTTAATTTGTGTCATTCAGTTGTAATTGGAGTTCAGTTGGTTCGAGTCAAAATCCAAAAGCCTTTCGAATTATTGACGCGGAATGCTTTTTCTTTTAGTGACATATTCTTTAAACAAAATTGTTTATATATTATTTCATAACTATCACTAAAGGAAGATCGCGGGCCTTTTTCTAGCGGGCAAAATCTTGGTATTCACAAACTTGCTTGTTTAAAGAACATTTGTATTACCTTCACCAACGGTATCACACCATCATCCCCGATTTACCATGCTTTCTCCAACCTCTTTGTCTTTTTACCGAGTGTTAAAAGGTTTTAATTAATCTTAAGCGAGATCAGATTTAAATCCTTGAAAGAAATAATAAATTAAAAAAAAAAACAATAGTTTACTTTTTAATCTCTGATTGACTGTATGTCATTATGTAAAATATAGTTACATATACATTTTATGTTTCAAAATATCGCTATTATTTCGTTACATGAAGCAATATCTAATCATCCCAATATCCTCAGACAATACAAAATAATGAGCCTGTTGACAAATTGTAGTTGGTAAACAACTAGAGGCACGCCGTCGCTGATGACTCCTGCAAGCGCGATATCATGGACATGGATGAAGGTCCAGTTTCTAATTAACGGCGATACAATAGGACATCCTCCACACCATCATCCCCGATTTACCATGCTGTCTCCAACCTCCTTGTCTTTTTGCCGAGTGCTCGTTAATGATCGCCTGGACCGGAACGGTATCACAATGGCTCGATCTAGGAGTGTCACCGAGGACAGCACCCTTCACCTGTCTTCGTGATTCTTCACTCTTGGAAATTAACTAACCTACTTGGCCTAATGATGATATGTCTTTAGAAATATACTTGTAATCTTTTCAGTTTCTTCAAGACTATATATATAGGACATGAAATATCAATATATTGTTCACAACTATAACCATTGTCAGGAGATAAGGACTCATCCAGCATATGTCATGTGAAACTATTCATTGAAGGTCAATTAACCTCTTTGCTTAATCGTTGGATTGGAAACAGTACAATACCTAATCAAAGACCCTTCATCGGTTGTACCGGTATTGTTTTTGTTTTTTTCTCAACCTACAAACTTATTACACCAAAGACAAATACATAGAAATATGTAAGTAAAAGTGACCTTCTATTACCCGAAGGAATTTTAAGGTAAGATAGAATAGCGCGGTTTATGGCCTTTTCAATTTGGGCTTCTTGGCTTATGTTAACAAAATATATAATGCGGAAGAATACAAAACACCGTTGAAGAGTATTCATTCATTTTTTTAATCTTGATTTATAATAGGAGGCAGTGCTAGTTGGATTGAAAGTTCTAAAGTGTTGCGTACGTCTCTTTTATGTTCAGAATTCATGAAGTTTGTAGGTGTAAAAACAGACGAACGATAATTTACAACAAGTTCAAATTTGTCATCAACCATCCTCATAAGGAAGTAGACACAACTAGATGTTTTGCAAGTTTTTTAGTGTACCTTATCAAAATCCCATTGTCAGTAGAGAGGTTGTTGATGTGATTGTTGCAATTCGTGGATTTGCAATTGTGGTTCATTGTCAAGTTTGTTAAAATTAAGTTTTTAGATGGGGTTGGTGGTTTGCCTAAGGTTCCGAGCTCTTCTCTTAGTCCTGGTCAAATCTTTTACGTATAGGCGGTAGTTTGTAAGCTGCTTAATTCTTCGGGGCCTTGGTACAGATAAAGGACAAACTGCCTGCTGGATACAGTTTGTGAACTAATCAACGGTTTTCTCTACATCATCTTCAGTCTTCAGAGACATTGGTATAGAAAGCACTGAATTTACACGTATGCTATATTTGTTCTAATCAATTATTTGTTCTAAAACCTAATAACCAACTTGCAACGCAGGTTCGTTTAACAGTACTATATTTAGAGGATGAACAGAGCAAAGAGCAAAGAGCAAAGCTTGTAATTAAAGTATTTGGTATATCCTAAGTCCCTTAGCAACGAAATCTAGAAGGTCGGTTTTTTTTTTCTCTCTTGAGGTTGACTAGTAAGTTGGCGTGTTATGTGAAATAGTGTCTAATGAAAGTTCATAGATGGCAGACTTCAGATTTAGATCTATAGGAGTGCTTAGATCTAGATCCCCAAGACTGATGTTTGACATTATAACCCCTCTGCTATAAAATATCTTCCCAGGTGCCTCACATCTTTCCAAACGCAATTTTTTTGTCTGCACTATTCGTTATATCTAAGATATATTAAACGTTATTTTGCTCCTTAGTAAATTCACTTTCAATGGTATGATTGGCATATTTTTAGCTCATTTTTATGTCTTAAAAATATATAGATTTTTTTCAATAATTTAATTATAACTATAACTGTTACTAATTATTCTTATATATATCTATATTTCTTGCACTCAACATTGTTTACAATCAATATTAGATAATTTTAAGAAGACTTTGAGTTTCATGTAACGACTTGGTGATTTTTTAAGAATTTTCAAAAATATCATAAAAATTAAAATTATTTTAAATACCTCAATGTATACACAAAATGATTCACAGCCTGTTGCTTTCTTATTTTTAGTTTTTTTTTCTAGTTTTTTACTGAAATCAATGTACGATCAATGTTCAGCTGTGCCATCACTTGACACACACTTCCCTGGTCGAACAGCTGATGCGCTCGATGATAACAGTCATACGTTACTTCGTCTCTCAGATTTTTGCTCTTTTCAGTAGGAATTCGCTTGAGTTCAGTCTGGAAAACATCACTAGACTTCAAGAAAACCACAGCAGTGAATATTGGAGAAATATCGGTAAGCAAAGTTATAATTTACTTTGTAGAATCGCGAAAAGTGAAAGGAGGGTCACTGATCAGCTGATTGCCGCTAGCTCGGCAAGCTCGGGCTTGCTTTTCTTTAACTTATCTTTCTTTTATTATCTTTCCTTCTCATTCTCATCTCATTATTTATTTATTATTAATTTTTTTTTTTTTTTTTTTTTTTTTTTTTTTTTTAAATAAATGAGATATTTTCATCAAGTTATGTCCTCAAAAGCTACAAGTAAAAGATCTAGATCTGCAGGTTCAAACTCGTCTCCAAAAAAACAGAGACCTCGCCGTGAAAATAATAAAAAAAATGATTCCACCAGCGACCGCTTCAGCTACCTCTTTAGGATCTGAACCACAGCCTAGCACATCATCACAAGGATTAACTGATGAATCGCCGTTTTTTACACCGAATCCATTTCAGATCCTCCAAAATGAAAAAGAAACCATGGAATCTTCTCCTATACACAGGGAACCACTACCTCCACCAATATTTGTTAAAAATATTAAAAATTTTCAACTGATGTGTGCGCATTTAAACAAAGTAACTGATCCTAATAGTTATTCTTGTATAAGCAGAACCAGTGATACTAAAATATCCCCGACTACCGCCGAAAGCTACAGAAAAATAGTGAAATATCTGACTGAGACCAAAGCTGATTTTCATACCTATCAGTTGCGCCAGGAGAGAGCTTTAAGGGTTGTAATTAGAAACCTACACCCTTCGACACCAGTTACAGCTATCAAAGAAGAACTGACGGAGATAGGCTACAAAGTGCGGCAAGTGACCAATGTCCTAAAAGATAAAATTCCACTGCCTCTATTCTTCGTGGACTTGGAACCATCAGCAGGAGTTGAAAAAATTTACGACCTCAATAGGTTGTACTATACTAGTGTAAGAGTTGAGAAACCTTACACTAAGAAAGAAATAATTCAGTGCCATAATTGTCAGGCATATGGTCATACGAGAACTTACTGTCACCACACACCACGCTGTGTGAAATGCGGTGAGCAACATAAATCAGAAGAATGTACACGATTAAGATCAACACCCGCTGTATGTGCTCTGTGCCTCGAGGACCACCCGGCTAACTACAAGGGATGTCAAATCTACAAGAACCTCAAAAGCAGATACCAAAAACCTCAGAATCTGGATGAAACAGCTGAACCGATCAGAAGCAGAAGACAACCTTCAAAAACAATTGATTCCGATGTTACATTTGCCCATCTACTTGGAGGTGGGAACCAGAACAAAGAGGCCCTGCCGGAACAACGCATACATCCTGAACCCCTTCCACAACCACCTATTCCTCAAAAGTTACCCAACCCTCAAAAACTTCATCCGCATCAAATTTCTCATATCCCTCCTCCATTAATGTCACAGACCTTACAAGTTTGATGACATCCTTCATCACTGAAATCAAATCTCTTGTCATGCCGCTAATATCACTACTTACTAATCTAGTATCAAATTTAATCCCTTCCTTAAAAAATCCTTAAATGACTACACCTAACTCCGTGTCCATTCTCCTTTGGAATGCGAATGGTGTTAGAAATCACAATGACGAACTTACAGCTTTATTGCAAGACAAAAACATTGATGTAGCACTTATAACTGAAACTAGACTAACCACTAAACAGTTCTTTAAAATACCTCAATACGTAACATACCGTACAGAACACCCAGACGGAAAAGCCCATGCCGGTACTGCTGTCATTGTGCACCAGTCCCTCTCCCACCATATACTCCCAGTTCCCTCCTATGATTTCCTACAATGCACCGCCATAGTAATCAAGACTTTTTCTTTTCCGATCACCCTCGCATCAGCGTACTGCCCTCCTAAACATTCCATTTCCAACATTCTATTCGAATCCTTCCTCAATTCCTTAGGAAACCACTTCATTCTGGGTGCAGACATGAATGCTAAGAACCAACAATGGGGTTGCAGATCCACGAATTGTCGTGGGCGGAATTTACAGTCTGCACTCAGCTCTAGACGTTTCAACCTCCTGCCTCCTGACTCACCTACCTACTGGCCAACTGATCCTAACCGTAATCCTGACATCCTTGACTTCTTCATTCACAGCGGATTAGGCTCCTTGAACATGTCGGTGACTCGCCTTGATGAACTGTCCTCTGACCATAGTCCATTGCTCCTTAAAGTATCCCTAATTCCTATTCCTAAACCCATCCCACCGTCATTTATCAGAGGACCAGTAAACTGGGACCTTTTTCGCCAAATCCTGACCAGTGATATTGACCTCGGAGTGAAACTCAAAACTCCAGATGACCTTGACGATGCCGTAAACTCCTTCACCATCGCTATTCAACAAGCTGTTTGGACTGCCTCCTCTCCCAAGCATTCCCAGATAAGTCATAACCAAAATCATTTACCACAACACCTCATAGACCTCATCCGCACCAAACGCCGATCCAGATCCTTATGGCAACGCACCCGTCACCCCACAGATCGCCGCTCCTATAACTTTTATTGTAGACAATTAAAGAGGGAGCTGGCGACCTTCCGTTCCCAATCCTTTAGTTCCTCCCTTTCTTCTCTTTCGGCTTGTGACAATTCCCTGTGGAATGTCACCAAGAAAATTCTAAAATCCCACCATATTTCCCATTCCCTCCGTCGTAGTAATGGTTCCTGGGCTGCGTCTGATGAAGACAAAGCCGAGGAACTTGACAAATACGTTTCCCAAGTCTTCACACCTCATCCAGAATCCAATCCAAACCACACTGCAGTAGTGGAACAGTTCCTTCAGTCTCCAATCCCGCTTTCATTACCTCCTAAAGCAGTTAATCCCTCTGAGGTCAAATATCTTCTCCGAAAACTTGCACTCCGTAAATCTCCTGGATACGATCTCCTCACTCCTCAGATTCTCAGACAGCTTCCATCTAAAGCCGTTATATTTCTTACATATATTTACAACTCCATTCTACGCACTACTCATTTTCCTCTCTTATGGAAACATTCCACAATAATTCTCTTCCTAAAACCAGGTAAACCTCCAAACACTACGACATCATATAGACCTATCAGCCTACTCCCAATCCTTTCAAAAATCTTTGAAAAAATCCTCCTCAAACGAATATTACCGTTATTAGAATCCCACACTATTCCTTCCCATCAGTTTGGATTCCGTTCCCAACATTCAACCGTTCAGCAAGGGCTCCGAGTCGTTGACCATATTTCCTCTGCCCTTGAGAACAAGGAGTACTGCTCGGGTGCATTTCTGGACATAACGCAAGCATTTGACCGGGTGTGGCACCCGGGATTGCTCTTTAAGCTCAAAAACCATTTACCCCTATCCTTATACCTAGTCCTCCGATCCTATCTATCAAACCGCTCCTTCCGAGTTCGTTGTGGTGCAGAATATTCCAATTACTATCCAGTCGAATCCGGTGTTCCTCAGGGCAGTGTCCTTGGTCCTATCCTCTACAATATATACACGGCTGATATTCCTCTTTGCCCTAATACCTTCCTAGCAACGTACGCTGATGACACAGCTATCCTATCCTCTCACTTAGATCCCGAAATTGCATCTACAGGCCTCCAAACACACCTTTCTCAAATTGAAGACTGGTGTAACAACTGGAGAATCAAAGTCAATCAATCCAAATGCAGACATGTCACCTTTACCCTTCGAAGACAATCCTGCCCTCCAGTTCTCTTTAACTCCGTTCCGCTTCCTTTCTCCGACACAGTCCGGTATCTTGGCTTCCTTCTGGACAAAAGACTAACTTGGAACCCACATACTAGACTTAAACGACAAGAACTTAATCGACGATTTGGACAATTATACAGACTACTGAACAGAAATTCTAAATTATCTATCGAGAACAAACTGCTAATATACAAGACAGTACTGAAACCTATCTGGACCTACGGACTTGAACTGTGGGGGACAGCCAAATTTTCTAACATCAAACGCATTCAATCCTTCCAATCAAAAGTCCTCCGAACAATAGTTAATGCTCCTTATTATGTATCCAACCATACCTTACACCGCGACCTAAATATTCCATTTATTTTAGACCTTACACCATTAAAATTCTCTAAATTCCATCAGAACCTTATCCATCACCCTAATCCCCTAGCTCAATCCTTATCCAGCTCCACACATCCTTACCATCCTCCTAGAAGGTTGAAACGGCTCGAGACCTCTTGTAAAATGTATATTGGAGTTCTAGCATTGGCTAGATTCTCCACTCACGTGCTGTATGCTTGTGAATTGTATATAGGTATGAGTGACTTTTGTATATATTTTTATTGATTTTGTTTTGTATTTATTTATATTGTATTATTATTATATAAATTTATTGTTTTGTATATATCGTGTGAATGCAGTATGAATGTTGTACTTTATCCCTATTAAAAATGTCCTAAATTGGACAGATTGTAATATTCAAAAAAAAAAAAAAAAAAAAAGTTTTTTACTGACAAAATTTCGTTACTATAAATTGATTTCTACGCTTTTGGTAAAGTGCAATAGAAAGCATAGTTGGCTAGAGATTTCTTCAATAAAAAGACCAGCAAAAATTTGACATATAAAATTATTTTGTTGTCTAACTAATTTTTTCAAAATCATAAAACATAATGAAGTAGTGTCCCGAAGCGATATACAATTATAAATGTGTTTGTGTAGGATATTTTTGTTATTTACTTTCCCTAGAAATTTAATATATCTAATATACCTATGTAATGTTTACTATTTAAATGATAAACTAGCATTTAAGATTATAAAAATAAGGAAATGAAATTTTCCTCTGAAACTCAAAATAATGTCGCGTAGTGAAACTGGCATTGACTACCAGAGATGCAGTGATGCCTATTAGTTACAATATTTTGCAATGTGGTGGCTGTGGATTGTATACCTCTTTTTACATTCACTTCCTATATATAGTAAGGGAAAGTATTGCGATCGTGAAAATTTACGAATTCCAGTTTTCAACGGAAATACACGTTTTAGGGTTCCCTGAGTCCAAATAACCAAGTTCCGCAAAAAGGTCTTTGTGTCTGTGTGTCCGTGTGTGGTAACTCCCGGGCAAAAACGAAAAGTCCTATGAAACTGAAATTTTATATTTGAGACAACTATACGCCCGAGATATTACAAAAACTTCTTCATCAAAATCGGTTCACCAGAAGAGCCACATTATACCATGCATATTGCACCTTTTTATGATTTTCTCAAAAACGGTTCCGACGATTTTGTTTTAACTCGCTATATCGATGTGTGATTCAAAAGGGTTTAATATCATGTAGGAATCATTCGGATTAAAATAGTCTGACAGGACTTAAATGCCGCTATTTTAAATTTTCTTCCCCGAAAATACAAATTAATATAAAATAAATTTTGTTGATTCTATAAAATAACTGAAAAACAGGTAAATATATAAATTGAATGAATTCGATAACCAACTGCAGGAAAAAACTGAAAAAATATTTTTTTTTAATGCAATTTTTTGTTTTTTACTTTAAAAAAGTAATATACATGTATTATATACCGTTGAAAAGCTAAAGATCTTAGAAAAAATATTATCTCATGCACAAGCTTTTAAAAGTTAATAGAGAGTGATGAAAAGCCGATAAAACTAAGTAATTATTTTAGATAATAATATAATAGAGTTTTTAATAAAACTCATGTTTCTATAGAAATTCCATTTAACTAATTCTTTTATGATTTCACTCATTTTTATCTCTTACTGTATTTGAAAAACAGGTAAAAATATAAAATGAATGAATTCGATACCCAACTAAAGGAAAAAAACTGAAAAAGTATTTTTTTAATGCAATTTTTTATTTTTTAACTTAAGAATAGTAATATACATGTATAATATACCGTTGGAAAGCTAAAGATTTTAGAAAAAATATTATCTCATACACAAGCTTTTAAAAGCTAATAGAGAGTGATGAAAAGCCGATAAAACTAAGTGATTATTTTAGATAATAATATAATAGAGTTTTTAATAAAACACATGTTTCTATAGAAATTCAATTTAACTAATTCTTTAATGGTTTCAATCATTTTTATCTCTTACTGTATTTAAAAATTCTTCAATCGGTTCTAAAAACGGAGATAAGAGAAAGTCGTGTGTTGCCCGCAACGAAAATAACTTAAACTTTCATATAACTAAAAAGTAATCTCCTTACTTACTTCAAACTCTTCTTACTGTTTTGTTTTTGTAGTGACCATTGAGTGGGACCGGTTGGTAATTGATGAATAATATAAATATTCAGCAGATGATAATTCCATAAGATGACCAGAGAGATAAAACAATGACTACGTTCCTTAAGTATGTGTATGGTTGAGGTAAGTACCCTAAACCTTCTCATGAGGCTTAGCGCCGGGTCTAATAATCAATTCTATAGAGGCTCATGCAACATTCATGGGCCGGCCCTGACAGCTTCATGGCTCTACCGCTCTGTCTGATGGCAGGCTTCTGGGTTTGATGTAGTACGTCTGGAAGGAAAGAGTTGGGAAGAAAATGTTTGAAAAGAAGATTATAGAAACACATAATGAATGATTCGTAAAGTATAAATATTTTATGTTTTTTTTTTGTTGAAATTTAGTCACGTAAACATATTTATATTTTCTAATTATTAATCTTTTATTAAATTAAGTAAGATTTCAATTGTTTCTCTCTCTTTTAAGATACAAACAATTAACTTGAGTTATTATTTAAAAAAAAAAAAATTCAACTCATATAAAAACTGAATAAAAAAAAAGTATAGGTATAAATAAGTACTGATCATATAGGAATATTAAATAAAAAAACATTAAATGAGCTGCAGACCTCCATCACTCAGTTTAACATTTAATGACAAAAAATATCTAAATATCGAAAGTATAGAGGTGTGAAAAAAAAATGGGGACCCAGAAAGTTCTTTCAATTTTCCAATTATTTTAAAATAATTTTTAGGGCATTCCTTTAAAAACCGCTGAAAAATATGTAAGATTTTCGGCATCCCAAAACTAATTAGTTACCTTATCTAGTGATAAATATCTACAGCGTTTTACAAACTACATCAGTTTGTGGTTTATTGTAATTGATTGAAATTGGCTCGATTAAAGACGCATAGACTCTGATATCGCCGCAGCTCTCTTTACGTCCGAAACTTCTTTATAAGGCTATTATCAGGCCTACCCTGCTCTACGGTGCACCATTGTTACGCCATCTGTATAACATGACTCTTCAGAGGCTGCAGAGCTACCAGAACTCCGTCCTCGGGCGGATCGTCCGTGGCACTTGGCTCCAAAGGGCACGAAATAGCCCACGAGGAGCTCCAACTACCTCCAGTGCCTGAGTATATAGGCTGGAGGCATATCAAGTTCTTTGATGGGCTAAAGGCCTGTGCCAACCCTCTCTTCAGAGATATTGCACCACCACCCAGGCCTGGAAGGTGGCAAAGTACTGTCCCTTTGGTCGACGTTCTCGCTGAGGGAAGGGGTCTGGACTCTGCAGTCTGAATCCATTTTATTTTCATAACCCTGGAAGATGGTCTCTCACCATTCCATATTGTTAAGGCGAAGGCCTGCAGTAGGAACCAGCACATACAGTGGACTTAGGAATGCCAAACTTGAAATGCCTCAAAGTTAGCGTAACTTCGTATAAGGCCTGTACTATTGCACTAATTTGTTTTGTAACATTGTTTTCTTTAATACTGGGTTTTTTTTTTCAACAATGAAGGAGATAAGATAAAATAAATAAATAAAATACTTCCAAAAATCTTTAGTTTTATGCAGTCGAAATCTCTACCACTGATCTAAACTCCCTATGGATGCCATAAAGCAAAAGCACAAAGTATCTTGTATGTATGATTTTTTTTTCTCTTGGGCGACAGGCCGTGGTGTAATCTCCTGGGAAAATATACTCACGATTCTCGATGATATTTTACCAGGGAGGGTCATCACTCCCCTTACATACATACTAGGTCATCAGTATGTATGATTACACCTTAATATTCCCTCGGGTAAAAAACGGACTACTGTTATGTATTATGGATGTAAGTTTAGTTTATTGTATATTGTATGATTTGTCTAACAAATGAATGGAGGACTAGAATTAAAAAAAAAATCTTTTTGTTTTTATTCAGATATATTACAATTTGTTACAAAATGAACAATAATAATAGTGATATGAGACCACATTCATACAATATATACAGAAAATAATAATAATAGTAAAATTACATAAAATAGAAAATAAATAAATTCATATATATATATATATAGACAATAAAATAATAATAAATAAAAAAACAAAACAACAACCTATAATTGAGAATATAAAGTTCGCAAATAAATAAACATCTTTAAATAAAAAATAATAAAAATAATAAGTTTAGTTTTATGTAAAAAAAGCTTTAGGCATTGATGTAAATATATTTCTAATGCAGTAATCTTTTTTATAATAAATTGGAAGGTGAGATATAAACAAATCTAATTGTTGATTGTATGGCGTTTAACAATTTTCACTCTTACATATGTATAATGAAATATATAACTAAGGTAAAGTATTACCATCATGAAAATTTTCGAATATGTATTTTTAGTACACAAAGTTATTTTAAGGTTGCCTCAGTCCCATTCAATGACCAACTCAAGCACCATAATTTGTTGTTAATTCATCTAAAATTAATTTTATTAATGCCATCAAATTGCATTTAAGTATTTATTATGAATTGTTAAACATTCAGTCGTTAAATGCATTCGTGGCGCTACGGATAACAGGTCGTTCCCAAGAGTTATCTCCCTCCCGTACTATGCCTCCGAAATTACAAACCCGCATACAAGTCGTGACATAAATCCCATCCAATAGAGAAGCCGCTTCGTAAATACCCACAATTACGACCAATGGGGAGAGAGCTCCCTTAGACAAGGCTCATTAACATAAAAAGTCGATTCTTCAACTGCCATGGGTCGGCCGAGATAATTAATCTAATCAGAACTCTGTTGGTCTTTGGATTACAGGCCTCGTAGGCCGCGATACTTAGGATCTTTGAGTCTGTTGCACTATCTCTTATAGTTCATGGATATGTTATGGAACTGGAATTTAGATAAGCGTGCCTTCATGGATGTAAGTTCCGTAGCTTGGACTTGTAATAGGTTATATTACAGCGTTTTAACTTGAAACCAAGTTACGATTGTCGATTTAATCCGATCATTATCATTTATCTCGATATTTATCGCTATAGTTTGCGCTATGAAGTTTATGTAGTGCCTTGGGGTTGAGTAACACCCAATGTCTCTCCTTCAAGCAGTTAGTAATTTAATCTCACCTACTAGAGCTACGACAGAACACCGATGTACATAGTGAATTATGTTAGTTATTTTTCGTTTATTGACTAATCCCCGGTAAACAATATATGCTATATGTTTTGATCGGCTGCTTTTTTAAGGCAGCGGTATCTTCAAAAACTAGATTAATTTATATATTTATATACGAGACTTTTTATTACGAGTTTCAATAAATGACATTATTATTTAAATTAACTTAACACATATACAATCTATTTACACAATGCCTGAGAATACGGAGGGGGATTACCGTTAACCTTGCCATACAATATTACAATAAAGAAATACTTTACAAAAACTTAGTCGGCTGGCGAAGGTGGAATTAGTCTTAGGCGCCCCTTCTAGGCTTCATCCTCCAGCTGACCCCCGACGGACCTCTCTTCTTCTTGGAGATGGAACCCGACTTACCTCTTGCTGGACTTCCACTCTCGTGGCTGGAATAAGACTGACCCCTCTGATTCTAAATCGGACCCTCATCACCTCACCCCCTCTTCTTCTAAACGCCTTTTGATCTTTTGCCGACAAAGGCTTATTAACATGAACTTGATTAATATTACAATTATCCAATACTGAATTTTCAGCCTCAGCATCCTCAATGCATAACAGTATCCTTGATATTGATTATTGTTTTGACCAACGGTTTCAAAACTTGCAATGTGTTCTAGATACTAATATTGAATCTTTCAACTTCTTGCTAATTTTACATTTAGAAGATAAGTGTTGCGTTTGTTCTTGATAAACCTAGGAATGAAACTTTTCTTTTGGATTTTTTATGATTAGGCCCAATGAGTGCTTCAATAAGCTGTCTAATTATCTTACAATCCAAAAACCTTAGTAAAATTCTGAACGCTTCTTACGTTGTCACAATTACACTAATCCCATACTAAGTGCTGATTTGTCCACACCAGTACAGTTTCATTCCTTGTCCTTCCTTATGATGTTTAATTAATGATGATCCTTCGAGGTGTATGGAAAGAAGATGGCTGCGAAACCTATGTGGAGATGCAGTTAGTGGGTCGTTTCTCTACATCCCTAAATCACGCCTTTGTTTAATATTAATCACATTTATTCATATATTTATTAACACAGTCGGAATTCCAATCTTTTGGAAAGAGATTCGTAAATACAATGTAGAATTTCGAATTAGGAAACGATGAAGGATTTTTCAGAGGAAGATTTGCATGCTTGTTAAGGAGGATTTAGTATTTAAGTACTGAAAAAAAGAAAAAGAGGTGTAGAAATTTAGAATATAAGGAGTTTTCGGTTTTAATAGAAAATGTTCCACCACAACCCATGAGATTTATTAGCTCCGTAATTTTCAGGGATCCGTACAATGCGATGATTTAGCTGAGATTATGGTTTACCTACAAATTATGGTATATCTTAAGAGGCTGGGTAAAACCCTTTAGCTTCATACCCATGACGTTTAATTATATTTTTTCTATTCTAAATGTTTTCTTATCTAAAAAAAATGCTACGTTATTCTTTGTGCTAGAAGTAATATTTTAAAAATTACAGAGAATATATTTCTTACGATGTGCAGTTTGGTCATCATACAACCGTCTCAAAAGCGTGTCGTTTTTGGTTTATTATTTTCAATAATCAACCTTAGTAATAGGCCAATAAAAAATTACTCCCTCTCAAATTTGAGAGATTACTTTTCAAGATACGAAAACCCGTATAACGAATAAAAAAAAAAACTACTAGTATTAAATTTCCTACAAAACGAAAAAAGGACTATTGAAATCGGTTCAGAAATAGCAGAGATAAGCGTTTTGAAATTAGCAGTGGCGAAAGACCATATTAGGCCATTTTACCTTGAAATATTTATTGCTTTCCTATTGGTTAACTTTCTATAAATAGTTTTATAAACAGTTATACAATATATTGTTATTTGGGGAAAATAACTAAAAACGGTGGCAAAGAGATGCCTTGCTTTAACCGACTTTCGGAAGTCATATATTTGCTTATTGCAATTTTTTTTTTTTTTTGCAGATAGCAAATAACATAAAAGTTAAACAAAAACAATTGAAAATAATAAATAATATTTAAGCTTGAATGTAATACACGCCAATACTTTCCTTGAATATTACTGTAACAATGTTCTGCTTTATGTAAGTTGGTGACAACAACCCACGATATACTAAAATTTCAAAAATGCTCTTTGAACTAAATCTCCCAACATTAAAACAGTTTATCTACACAGTAACCAAAAACTATTTTGATAAAACTACAACTTCTGAAAACCCATTAAAACTAGAAATTGGTAATTACAACAAAACATCACTAAAGCGCTTACACGCACAAAAGAACCAAACATGTACTTTTAAACTATATTGTAATTTTATATTGTGTAGTTTTTTTTTTGTTTACTTTTCCTACTGTCTTAAACAAAATATTGTATAATCATTAGTAAATTCAAAGGATGATTGGAAACTCTCTTATCATGAAAAAGGTCCACTGAAACATGAAACCAAACATGTTTGTATTGAGTGTACATTGTAAATATTATGTAAATAAATAAATCTTCTTCTATGTAAGTTGATATTGATCGAATGGAAAGTTATATTATATTGATAATTTTGTCATCATCTTTACATACATCGTTCTGATTCAGCTTTGTGGTGTTAGGGTGAAGGTAAGTAAACACATCAACGGAATTAATGCTAGAAAATGCTATGTCATGTGCTGGGAGAACCAATCAATATTCCTTTTTATCTTTATTTTATAGAGATGAAGAACTTCACTTCCACCTAGCTCCAATTGTATTGATTAATTTTGATTGATTTATCTGTTATTTAATTATTTAATATTCGAATCTGACGAAATGTGTTGTTTTTCCCTACTGCAAGAAAGAGAAAAGGGGTAATAGAAATTCGACAGGGCTGTGGGAACCAGGTGATTCAGACTGAGTCAGGGTACGTGGCATCACTAGCAATGTTCTTCAGTCGTGGGTTTTGCCTGGTTCTGTTTCTGTAAAACGTTACTTTACCATTTAGGCGCTCTGTGGCTCAACCAGGATGCTGTAATGAGGGGAAAAATAAGAAAACATCATTTATTTAAAGTATCATTTAGAGGAGAAAGAAGTTAGATGATTATGTAAGACATAGAAAGCAGAGGAAATTTAATATCTGGGCTTCGAAAAATTCTAAAATATGCTCCATGTGAAAAAAACATTCATGTATCGTACTGTATTTTTACAATGTTGACATATGGCTGCTTACATTTCTGAAAATAAAGTATGACAGAATATTTGGCCCAAAGACAGATGAGTCAACCATAAAATTTAGACCTTTACTCAACGTCGAATTAGATGACTTGCGTTCTCTGATGTACAATACTTTTAAAGTGTGAATAAAAAACAGTTTAAGTTGAAATATAATGTTGTACTTTTTATTTTTGAATGAATCATTGATTCATTGAAATGTAAAAGCTAATAATAAGCTTTTAGGCTGTTTTAAACAACTTAGTTGCGTCGCTTTGGTCCTTGTAGGGTGTTAATTAAATTAAGTTTTTAATAGTATTTCATCTTGCAGCAACATAAATTTATTTTAAAAAATTTCAGAAACTCACAATTTAATAAAATGATGGTATTTGATCCGGCAAATAGTTGGAATTAGCTTTCCACGAAGTTGTTAAATATGAGAGGAAAGACCATGCCTGATCTAACTTAATAGTACATTTTTTAAAATTTGTTTATGTAAAATAAAAGCTCAAAAGTTATTTATTCATCAGTCTCTATAGTCACACAAATATTAAATACAAGTTCAAAACAAACTTCATATTTACATACTTCCTTATTATAGTACCATACATAGATGAATTGTCCTTTGAATATTAACTTTTTTTATGAAGAATAGATAATCAATGTAATTACTAACAAAGAAAGATATTTCTCAGAGAGAGAATAAGGAAATATTCATAACTTAGTAATTAACGATATAAAGACGTTAGTTATCGGTAATGTATCAGGAAGGTTATGGTGACTGTTACCAACTTATCGCGCGTTATATTCTTTCAAAAATTACTATATCCACATTTAATTCCAAAAAGTACTATATCCATATTACATTATTTAAAAATCTTCGGAAAAGTGCAATAATTTGGATAAATGAGTTGGTAACACGCTTAAAAATCAACTTTAGATTTTAATAAAAAAAGAATCACATAAGTTTGTCCAATAATTAATAAATGACAGATTTTTGCGTTTTCTGTTAAATTGTCTGTAGTGAATATAGTACCTTTTGGAACTCAACGTCTCAATTATTGAATGTTTTTTACTTTATTTGCAAACTTAAATATTTGGTTCCCTCTACTACACTCTCTTGAACACGATTTTCGAATAATGTCTACCAAGAACATGATTCCTAAAATAATCTATGAGAGGGGTAGGGCACCCCTGATAGGCCAGACGTCGCCTACTCACTATCGACCAAAGGACCACTGTCAGCCTGCCGGGAGCCAGGTTACACTGTTCCCTACACCATGTTATCTTCTTCTCCCTCCGTTAATGGTTCATGCTACTTGGCTAATGGCCTGCTACAGTCGTCCAGGATAATGGTTATATCCTCGATAAACAGACTCTTAGGAACGTTTTCCATTTATGGCTTCAGTCAAGCGACAATTTGATGTGTTATAACTAAAAACTAAATTCACTCATTTTCATTGTCCAATAGGATAAAACAATAGCAAGTAAACTTGGTTAAATCTAAAGACTCGTTCAAAATATTTTCAACTACGGCCTAACTCAGTGGTTTCCAATTCCACTCCAAATCCACTCGCCCGATCGGCTAGATACAGTGGGAAATTATTTTTAATTACATTAATAACATTTTTTTGCAAACTTTTGACTTGTAACAAGAATCACTCACGCATTGTACATAAATTAAAATGGGTCACATATAGTAAATGGGTACCTATATTGTATTTTTAAATTTTAGGAACTCATTGAGTACAGTTTTCCAAAATTGTAGTTGTTTCTAGAGCCTGGTCCTAGTAAATACCATCTTGGATATTTTTTTTATTTATTTTTTTATTTTTTTTATTTATTAGAATTTACAACTGTATACAGGAATACAACAAGTAAATTAGATGAAATATATAAAGGCATGAAACACATGTAGAGAAGCTTCCCAATGGAAGCACTCTAAAAATGTTCTAAACTAGAAGGTCTCGGGGTTATCTCATTTTCAGACGCCTCGGAGGATTGTCAGGAATTGAAGAGGGAGAAAGGATTGAAACTAGAGGATTAGGGTGGGAATGGAGTTTGCCATGAAAGGAATGGTATCTAGATCGGACCATGGATAATTTTAAGTAATTTATTTCAATCGTGGTCACTAATTCCTTAGTCAATTATTTCAAAAAATAGGTTTATGCTATGGGTAGGATGATTTGTTTGTTTGTTTATTTAACGTCACTTACGCAACTATGGCTAATCGGACGATGCTACAGTGGGAGTCCTAAATTTTGCCTATCCAGGTTTGATTAGGATAGGGATCTTTAACGAGTACCTGACATCGCACAGACTCAGGACCACCTTTTAACGTCCCATCCGAAGGACGGCATAACTAAGGATTTTTTACTCCCATTAAAAAATCCTAGGACCACCTGCGGGTTTGAACCCGTGACCTTTGGCATAGGAGGCTGTTATGCTAACCACCCAGCTACAAGTGATCCCCGTTGTAGGACAATTTGCAATAAATACAATATCCATTTATTCAGAAATTTTATATAAATATATATTTGTTAAGTAATTTTTTATTGAACCAATTTATTTTTTTATTTTTACAACAGAAGGAAATTTTTTTTTTCTATGTTAATACAATTTCTTGTTTTTACGTTATGGAAGAAAATGTTTTATTATCCTTGAAATCAAATATCAACTGAGAACATTTTGGAAAGAACTTCAATTTTCAAACGCGCTTTTCATGTCCCCACGTGTGTTCTTTAAATGAATTAGAAGAGGGGTTTGTATATATATATATATATATATATATATATATATATATATATATATATATATATATATATATATATATGTATATATATAATATTTTATTTGATTAAAAATTGAAAAATTATTGGGGCCCACTTTCAAGAAAATGTTTTTTCATTCGCTGTACCAGTGACTGACTACTCAACAATTTCTTTATAAAAAATTATGAGCTCTCAACATTTCTTGTAAAATAAGATGGAGTTGGTTACCTCTCTTCTTCTAGTTGAGCTACGGGGATGCAGTAGGTAATAGGCCTAATTAAACCTACACCGGTACCTGCTGAAATTTTACCAAAACAAAAAACCCACCGCAAATTGGCCTTCAGCCGACACGCCCAAATTGTTTTCCTTGCGCCCTCTAATCTTTAACAACGAATTTCGCTTAGGAAAATAAGAAGGTGCTGCTGTTCTCAGCCCCGGGTTATGGACGTGTTAAATTGCTTTTGGCGAGCTTCTACTGCACTTTATCTTCTTTGTTATTTTGTTCAAGAACAAAATTGCTGCCCAGTAATATTTTCTGATAGCGATAAAGTTATGGTATTCCTTTAGAATTTTGTTTCAGATCACTATCATGAAGAGTATAACTATATTATTATATTAAATTATAGCAATCTCTTCCCAAAAAAATCTGGTGCGAGCAACACACGACTTTCACTTACCTCCGTTATTGATATCAATTTAAGAATTTTTAAACACATTTAGAAACGAAAATAAATTTCTAATGAATTATTTACATTGGATTTTAAAAGAAACATGGGTTTTATTAAATAATTTATTATATTATTATCTACGGCAATACGTTCGTTTTATCGGCTTTTCATCTCTCTCCGTTAAATTTTACGATAGTATTTATAAGATAATAATTTTTCAAAAATCGTAGGCATTCAAACGGTATATTACTGTTCATAAGTTCAAAAACAAAAATTGCATTAAAAAAATATTTTTTGCAGTTATTTCCTTTAGTTGGATATCTAATTCGTTCAACTTATATATTTATCTGTTTTTTAACAATGCTAATCAGATGATATGGTCAAATTAATAAAAGCTACAAAATTAAAGGTACTTTAGAAGAAGAAATTTTGAAATATCAGCATTTAATCCCTGCCAGACTGTTTCAATCAGAATGAAATCAACATGATATTAATGCCCGTCCAATTCTACATTGATATAGCGAGTTTAATCAAAATCGCTAAAGATATTTTTAAGAAAATATTAAATAGGGGCAAAATGCATGGTATAAAGTGGCTCTTTTGGTTAGCTGATTTTGATGAAAAAGTTAATGTAACATCTTTATAGGGCTTTTCGTTTTTGTGCTGAGCTTACCACATACACACACACACACACACACACACCTTATTGCGGAACTGGGTCATTTGGACTCAGGGGACCCTAAAACGTGTATTTTCGATGAAAACTGGAATTTGAAAATTTTCACTATATTCCATAAATAAGTAAGTGAAAGTAATATATTTATTATCGCATCAATTATATATAACTTTTCGAAGTCAGGATAACGCATTAAAATTGCTTCTTGATCCTTACTCAAATTTGTTTCTAGTTCTAATCCTAAAGTACTTCTAAACGTTATGTATAATTGATGTGATGATATTTATGAGAAGAGATTCTTCTAATTGAATATAATAAACTTTCGATTTTTTTTTTGCATTATTAAAATATTTAAAATAGATTATTTTAATTTTTCGAAACTCGTATAATTTTTATCATGTCTTCTTTTGCTGAAGCATAGCTCCATTTTAAGAATCTTCTTATTATGTATGATATACTTGATACTTGATTTCGTATTAATTTATGTGCGTTTATGGTGAGATTGGCTATAATAAATATCAACTATCAGCTACTCTTTGTTATCATTTAAAGCCCGATCTTGACTTCTTCCTGTCAAATTTACAATAGCAAACCAGTAGAAGTGGTTATACCCATAGTCACTTAATATGTAAAAATAATCGTCACAAACCATTTTTAAAAAATAAATAACAATTGAATATATTTTCATAGGAACCTACATTCGAAACAGATATGAAACGCAATATGCTTAAAAGGGTCGGTCACCTGTATGTAGTGACCAGCCAGGTGCCCTTAAGATATTTTAATGAGAGTAAAAAACTACCTTAGTTATGTCCTCCTTAGAAGGGGACGTAAAATGGTGGTCCCAAGCCTTTGCGATTCCATGAACTCGTTAAAGATCTCTACCCTAACTAAACTTGGAGAGGAAAAAATTAGTCATCATACGATTAACCATAGTAGTATAAAAGTGACGTTAAACGAAAAGATAACAAAAGTAATATGCTTAAATATATTTGTTATAAAATCTTTGTACCTTTGCTGATACATATCAGATAAGACAATTTTACGTTTAGGTTGTTCAACCACTTTTTGGGCGAAGATTTTCAAATCCTGCCTTATTGCACATCTAGGCGGTAAGACGAATCTCCAAGAAAAATTTTAGCCTCACAACCATAGTAATTTTTTTGATACCAGAAAATTGAGTGGTACTTTCTTTTATAAATATAGACGACATACAGCTAATAAAAGTCCTAAATATGCTTAAAATAATAGTTCTGATTATTATACTCGAATAAATGAAAAGAAATAGTAATTTTTTTAATTTATTTAAATTTATAAATGTATATGCTTCAAGGCAATAACGATTAAAGTTGAAAATGACTCTTGAAATAAAACATGACTTAACAATATAGATAATAATATGGATTAATATAAATATTTCCGCGTTGTGTAACCTTCTATACTCCCCAGTAGCCTCATCTCTCTTCGGACCAAATATTTTAGTACCTTATTTTCTAAAACCTTTAGCCGTTGTCCGTCCTTCAAAGTAAGCGGCCACGTTTCATCGTCGGAAGAATAACAGTTTTATAAATTCTAACCGTTAAGTTTTTAGACAGAAGCTAAGTAATTTCGCAACTGAATTATAACACGCATTTCCCGCGTTTAACCAGGACTTTATTTCCTCCTGGATTTTTTTTTCGTTATCATTGAACCTAAATACTTAAATTTCTCTACGTGTTCAAAAGTATACCCTGATATATCAATATCACTATGATCGCCACCGTCTCTGTTACAAATCATATATTTTGTCTTTTCGGTATTTATTTCGAGTCCTATTTCTTTACCGGTTTTTATTAACGGACTTGTGTTTAGTTGTTTAGTTTCCGTGTCTTCCTTTAGCAGTACCAAATCATCGGCGTATCCCAGAACCGGAATTTTATCACCCAAATTTAAACCTTCTTAGTACATGTCACCTTTTCTTTGATATATTCTAAAGCGACTTCGTCTGCATCAATTTCTGTTATTATGATTGATTAAGAAGTTTTTAAAAGAATATATTTTAAAGTACTTCCGTGTAAATGACATTTTTAGTTTTATTTTCTTATGGCAGAAGAACATACTGATTTTCTCCGCAAACCGATCTCGACGTAAATCTGTTTAAATGGAAAAATATAAATTAACGGGAAATTGAATTATTTAAAAATAAAAGGTACATCATTTGGAATCATTGGGAAGTGAGTTTTTTTTCTCCCAAATGTTCCCAGTTTTTCCCCAGATTTTCGACTGATTCTTCGGTCCTATTGGTCGCAGCGTGATGTTATATAGCCTATAACCTTCCTCAATAAATGGACTATCTAACACAAAAAGAATTTTTCAATTAGAACCAGTAGTTTCTGAGATTAGCGCGTTCAAACAAACAAACAAACAAACTCTTCAGCTTTATAATATTAGTATAGATATAGGAAGGAAAATTATTGCGATCGTGAAAATATTCGAATTCCACTTTTTACCGCGAATTAAGGTCCCCTGAGTCCAAATGACCAAGTCCACCAAAAAGGCCTGTGTGTCTATGTGTGTGTGTGTGGTAAGTCCAGCGCGTAAACAAAAAGTCCTATGAAACTGAAATTTCATATTTAAGACAACTATACGCCCGAGATGTTACAGCGATATTTCGAATTTCCTTTCTCTTAAGTAACTTTAATTGTAGATTCGAAAACATTAACCATATCGTCTTATTAGCATTGCTAAAAAACAGGTAAATATATTAGTTGGTCGAATTTCGATATCCAACTAAAGGGAAAAAATGAAAAAATATATTTTATTTTTTATTTTTTGTATTTTAAACTTAAGAAAAGTAATATACGTATATAATATACCTTTGAAATGCTGAAGATTTTTGAAAAAAAATTTATCTTATAAATACTATTGTAAAAGTTAACGGAGAGTTATGAAAAGCCGATAAAACTAACTTATTGTCGTAGATAATTATATAATAGATTATTTAATAAAACACATGTTTCTATTAAAGTCCAATTTAAATAATTCTTTAACAATTTATTTTCGTTTATACTTTTGTTTAAAAATTCTTGAATTGATATAAATAATGGAGGTAAGTGAAAGTCGTGTGTTGCGCGACCCAGATTTTGTTTATAATATCTTTGATTTCTCAACTTTTTATAAAATACAAAACTATATAAATGTATCACTAAAAGGAATTAGTCCGGGGAGCGGTCGGTGAATGGAACAATTGAGTAGTTTCAACAGTTATTTTTTTGCCAACGTTTCGACCCCCATTGTGGGTCATCATCGGGGCTTAAAAGATACAAAAGAGATACATTTAAAAGAAGATTAAATATACTATTTTAAAGAATAATTGCGCTGGAGAATGTCAATATTATAACATAAAAGGAAATAGATGTGTAATGAAATCAATAAATTATATTACAATGACAAAGGTATATAATAATGAGAGGGTTATACAAAGCAGATAATGACTAAAGATAATGTACAAATATAGCGCAATTATTCTTTTCAATAGTATATTTAATCTTATTTTAAATGTATCTTTTTAGCCTTGATGATGACCCACAATGAGGGTCGAAACGTTGGTAAAAAATAAACTGTTGAAACTACTCATTGTTTCATTCACCGACCGCCACCCTGTATAATTCGTTTCAGTTATTTTCAACGGTCAACTAATTATATCCACTATATAAATGTATGTATCAACCTGAAAATAATAGCATAATATTTCATTATATATAATTTTATTTTTTTGGGAAGGGGGGGAGGTTACGCTGGAAAATTAATGCAATTTTCCGATGTTATCAAAATAAATGAAGTAATTTTTCGGTTCAATTTAATGGTATAATAAATCATATCATGCATTCATCTATATTAACAAGTATATAATCTTGATATTAGGATTTTCAATATTTTTTTATTTATTTATACATCTTAAACTTCTTTATAATGTTCCAGTATAATGGATAAAATATGCAAATATATATTCGATGATTTATGTCTTTGAATAGTTTATTAAATAACCTGAATAACCTGTTTTCTTATGTTGGGCACCCCATGGATTTCTGATTTAGGAGTATTAGTTCTTTTTTTATTAACAGCTGTTTTATATTATGTAAATTTGTTATTTCCTAAGATGTTTAAGACCCCCTTTGAGATATAATGGTTGCATGTCTGTCACAGGCTGAAGGAAAGCTTGGCATTTTCTGAAACGTCAACTATTTGAATGTTAGGTACCTGCAGGTGTCGAGTAATATACTAACGTTTTCGTGTTTTATTTCGTAATTCATGATAATTGAAGTTACTATTATTCCAAAGAGAGATGGATAGAAGGCATTTATCTATTTATTTTACAGAAGTTTTCATTTTTACAAAATCTTTTTATATCGTAAATTAAAAATCAGTAAAAGTAGGTGGTTTCTTCGATGATTGTCTTTAATTTTATTTTTATCCTTCAGAATTCTCATGCAAAGTGATTCTTCAATTCTTTATCCCACACCATTCTCATTTATATCCTGATCGTTGTACAGTAAAGGATCTCATTTTTGGTTTTAAAGGGTTTTAGCAATTTTTTTTAGCACGATTTGGGACTGGTTGGCTTAAATGTTTTTGGCAGTTTGGCAAAAGTCCAGTTTTCATTTAACAGCTTTTATTAGTAAAATAGTTCAGTTATTGGTTTATTTTATAGATTATCATAGTTATCTCTCCATACAATTCCTGTTCATTGTAAGAGAGGACAAGTGAGTCCTAAATGTAACAGCTCACTAATAAACTTTATTCTGAGGGTTTCCTGTAGCATGGTAGTTAGCATAACTAGGTACCCTATTTTAAGGTACCTTATATCAAGGCTTCCATAACCCAAGGTATTTTAATGGGAGTAATAAATCCGTTGTTATGCCGTCCTTCGGAGGGAACGTTAAAAGGTGGTCCCGAGCCTGTGCGATGTCAGGTACTCGTTAAGGATCCCTATCCTAATTAAACCTGGATAGACAAAATTCAGGACTCCCATTGTAGCAGCGTCCGATTAGCCTTAGCAGCATAAATAGACGTTAAATAAATAAATAAATAAACAAAATTGAACTTTATTCTATTCTATATTTTGGTATTTTATAGGAGCTATTTAGAGGGGAAAAGAGTTAATATTAATTCAATAAAGTCTATGACATAGATTTGGATTTATCCACGCTGTACATTGACAGTTTAGTGTTTCTTAAGACCGAAAAATCAACAATCATTCTGGATCCTAAGGTAAGATACGAAAGTAACGACCTTAATTAGACTCTTCGTTCGAGTCCGCGACCTTGGGCATTGAAGGCTATTATGCTAGCCACTATACTACAGGTGAATCCTAGTTCACGGAACTGTTCCGAACTCTTTCAGGAGCTTCTTCCAGAATTTAGGAGTTCGGAGGAAGAAAATTTAAAATATCGGCATTCAAGCCCTTTCAGACTATATCACGGAGAATAAGAATTGCATGAAATAAGAACCCGTCTTATTTTACATCAATATACAGAGTTTAATAAAAATCGTCATAGCCGGTATGAATTGGCTCTTCTGATTCGCCAATTTTTTTGGAAAAGTTGCGTTAACATTGCTTTCAAAGCATGAAATTTCAGTATATGAAATACAAACAGAAGATTTAACAGGACTTGGTCACCTAGACTAAAGAGAAACTAATATGTGCATTTCTGGGAAATTTTACAATTGCAATACTTCAAATTTTTAATTACAAACATTATATTGTATTCGTTAAAAAGTTATTTAGAAAAACATTTCTAAAGACATTTTAATATGCTGTGTTTGATGAAATCCAATGTAATCGGGCAACAATTTTTTTTTTTTTTTTAATATTTATAAAGCGTTTTTCCTTTGTGAAGTGTGCAAATGCCCTCATGTTAAAGCATATACAATGCTCCTTGTATATATTAGACCTTATAATGTCTTCGGGCAAAAGAAGGATAATTATTATTATATAGCATCCTATTATATATTTGCTTGTTGAATAAATAGAGGTTTTAGAAAAAAAAAAAAAAAAAAAAAAAAAAAGCGCCTGAAGTGATTTATAAATTAGAGTAATTATCCATTAACTTATACTTTACTGGTCGAAAAATTAATATATGAGAATCAATTCCACAGTTCCGCTCTTCTATATTAATTATTATATATCCCCTATTCATTATGCAAGGTCCACTATAAATGTATTTTTCTCGAGTTTTATTAATTTTGACCTCACAAGAGGAATACAGAAGTCGATCAGCCGATTTTATCTAGATCCATCGAAGGATACTACAAACAGCGATGCCCGATATCTTAAAGCTGTTTGTTGAAATTAGATAACAGCATACGTGATACCATCGTAGTCCTGATTGAGTTATTAAGAGCTGGAGGGGGAGAGCGGAGTATGGTAATTGTTTCAGAGATTGCCCCGAGGCCCCGGCCTTATAGGAAGCCTCTGCTAATTAACATTCTAGTCCGGGCTTGTAGTCCCGAGCGAAGAATTCAATAAGTCTATTTGGACAACGGCTAGTCTTAGATGTAAAACGAAAAGTCTACGAAATCGCCGTGTCTAAAGCCAGAATCACCAGCTTATTTGCATAATACTGGTCAGGCATTATGTATTACTGAGGAGATGATTTCTAGTGAAATAGGAAATCATATATGTGTACAATGGAGTTCTACATCTTGAATGTCTTCAATAAAATAATTAATTTAAATTGCTTAGTATATGCTGATTATCTTTGTGTAGTATCAGTCAATACCGATCCATGATTCGCCTCCTACACTCTTCAATCCCACATCAGAATCCTTGGAACTATCGTGCAAGGGCTGGAGAATAAAAAAAAAATTCTAACAAACCCACCAAATAACCTTTACCCTTTAACGTAAACCTAAGGCTTCCTGCCCTACAGTATCCTTTAAAAATTTTCCTGTATCATGTCCGATACCATGGACTTCATCTTGACAAAGGTCTAATTTGGAATCATCATACACGACTGAAAGGATCAGACTACTTCAAAACTTACTTGGCAAACTCTAGCCACATACTTAACTCAATTAAGCAACATAGTTTCCCTTTTCCATCTCACTGTCTACATTTTTATTTATTTATTGATTTGTTTTTATCGATTTTATTTATGCATTTATTTTTATAATTGTATTTATTTTATTTGTTTATGTATTAACAAAATTCTTAACGTTTTTATAATTCAATTTATCTCAACATATATTTATTTTATTATTTTTATCAACTTTTATGATATGTCAATGATCGTATTTTACAATCATTATATTTTCATCTCATTATGTTTATTCTCTTAATATATTAACATAATTAGGGAAAAGTTGGCGTTGAAGACAAATCTTAGCTTTCCAACAGTATGTTATACATGTATATTCCTGTTTTTATGTTCAAAATAAAAAAATTGCATTAAAAAATATGTTTTCAGTTTTCTCCTTTAGTCAGAATTCGAGTTTATTCAAATTATATATTCACCTATTTTTTATCGTTGATATTAGGATTTTATTGTTATTTTTTCATTATCTAGATAATTAAAGATACTTTAGAGGAAGAAACTTTAAAATATCAGCAATTAAGCCCCATCAGACTATTTAAATCAGAATGAAACCTACATGATATTAAAGCCCGTTAAATTTTACATCGATATGGCGAGTTTAATAAAATCTTTAGAGCCGTTTTTGAGAAAATCGTAAAAAGGTGCAAAATGCATGGTATAAAGTAGCATTTCCGGTCTGCCGATTTTAGCTAAAACATTTCTGTTACACCTCGGCCGTATAGATGTCTTAAATATGAAATTTCAGTTTCATGGGACTTTTAGTTTACGCGCTAGGGTTACCACCCACGGACACAGACACACACAGATCTTTTTTCGGGACTTGGTCATTTGTACTCAGGGGACTCTAAAACGTTGAAAACTGGAATTCGAAAATTTTCACGATCGAAATTCAATTGCACCCTGACTATATATTTCATATATAGGTAAAACTAAAAGTAAAAATGTAGTAAGCAGTAAATAGTTGAATATTTGGAGGCTATTATAAAACGCTGCAAATTATTACACAATAGTTTATTATTTTCAAATAACAATAATAGGGTATAACTGTTTATATAGCTGTTGGCAATTAAGTAATATGAAAAGCAATAATTCAAAGGATAATATCATGTCACTACTGCTGATTTCAAAACTCAATATCTCAGCTAGTTGTTAACTAATGTTAATGAGTCTTTTATCATTTTATCAAAAATTTAATTCTCTATGAAATTGCACTAAAAGGAAAAAAGTTATTTAATGATTTATTAATTAGGACAAACGGATTTTGTTTTATTCGTTGTTGTTTTGGTTTTGAGAGCAAAAGAATTACTTACCTATGAGGGGAAAAAAAATAATAATAAAAAAAACGATTACTATCGCTCAATGCCTCCGAGACTTCACGTGGTACGCTACATTTTACTGTAGCGAGGACACTCTTCAAAAATATGACTTACTGTGAGGGTCACTTTACACAGTTGACATCGAGGTGGATCCCTTATTCGTTATTTGGATTCTACGAATCTCGAAACGTAAGCTCTCAAATTTTGAGCAGGGGTAATATTTTTTTTGGTCGATTACAAAGGTTGATTATTGAAAATAATAAACCAAAAAAGGTTCAAATGTTCACCATAACTTGATGATTATAAATTGTCCATATTCTTTCCACGTAGGTACTGTTTGTATTTGTTTACTGATTTGGTCTTGGCCGGATCGTTTTCAAAAATCCTTCTGGATGTTGTCCAGGAGTCTTTTTAAATTGAAAACACCAGTCCTATAATATATTGAAATATACATGTATAAAAATAATTAATATTTCATTATTTAACCATAACTTTTCCTACTCATCCATATTTTCCCAATCTGCTGGAGTGTCTCAAGGTAGTATCTTAGGTCCTATCCTCTACTGCCTTTATACAGCTGACATTCCACTCCATCCTCATACTGTCTTCAATACTTATGCTGATGACACGTGTGTCTTATCCGTCCATAATGATCCATCTACTGCATCCCAAACAATTCAGTCCTACATCACAGTCATTGAAGAATGGTGTCAAAATTGGAGGATTAAAATAAAACCCAACAAATCCCACCAAATCACCTTTACCCTTCGTCGCAAACCGATGAGTTCCTGCCCTACTGTTGTCTCCTTCAATAATACTCCTCTTATCCCGGTTGAACAGATCCGATATCTAGGACTACACCTTGATAAACGCCTTACTTGGAACCTTCACACTAGACTGAAACGACAAGAGACTGCTCGAAGATATCGATTACTACAACACTTACTAGAAAAACGTTCAAAACTTCCAGTATATTACAAAAGACCCATTTACATCACTATTATCAGACCTATTTGGACGTATGGAATCGAGCTTTGGGGCTCTACGAAACCATCTAATTCCTCTCGCATCCAGTTCTTACAATCCAAAATCCTTCGCAAAATCCTGAATGCTCCTTATTTTGTTACAAATCAACTCATTCATAATGACCTTAACATCCCATTTGTTGCACACATAGCCCGTGATAGATACTCCTCTTTTCATTCTAAACTCCCTGCCCATACAAACCCACTTGTCCGTAATTTATCTTCCTTAGATATCCCTGATAACCCTTCAAGGCGACTGAAAAGAAGGTAGCCTCAGGACCTACTGGGTTAAAATAGTTAGTGAAGTGCTACCACTGGGTAGTTCTTTCTCAATACATTTTCAAGACTTTTTTTTTTTTTTATTCTTCATATTTACTTATTGTGTTCTTTAATATAGTTGTAAATTACTATAAATAAAAAAATATTTCATTATAATGAAGCTGTCATATTTAATTTATGAATCGGTTTAAGAAAAAGGCTATATAATTTCAGAAGGAAAAAGTATATTTCAGTTAGAAAAACACCAAGTTGAAATCGCTAGCAGGGAGGATAACTAAATCGACGTTAAACTTCTGTTAATGAATGTTTGGATTGCTCTGTAGAAAGTAGCACTTATCTAGTTAACAATGCAGATGTTGAAGAGCCGGCTGATGTACGGTAATAAATTTTTATAGCCTTTAATTATAAACTACTTGATAATTCAGGTCGTCGTTCAATTTAATTCTGTCTGACGAACCAGCCCGTTAACAAAGGGGCCGACAAAGTTATTGATGTAAATGTTGGATGATTTTATCATTAATCTGGGGCTCTGGGCTTCTAAACCTGGTATAATGAGCATTAATATGCCACGATTTCGAAACAACATACAAAAAAAAGTGTATAAAACTTGGAATTACAAATGAAGTATTAAATTATTGAGCATAGCCCTTTAAAATGCTTTACAAAAATCTCTATTTCTATTGGTGAAGAGTCTAGAGTGTAGTGCTTATCAAGAATTGCTGTACGATTTATCACTATCGAAAGTCCTGTGAGTAATGACTCATTTTAACCTACTTGTATTTGCAGTATGTTATTACCAGTATAGTACAAGAGAAAGACAAATTGACACGTATAGACAAAAAAAAAAACTTAGATATTTCTCTCTGACTGAGAAAAACGACAGATCATGGATATGTCTATACATATAATCTATTGCTTTTTCTAGTCAGAAATAAATTGAGTTAGCGGACGAGCGGGCATCAGGTAAAAAAGAAATAATCTACTGAAAATATGTATTTGTAATCATCTATGTACTTTTTAACATTGTTACATTAGTAACTTTTTTACTCAGAGTAACATTGCTCCTAAACATTACATTATAGCAACAAATGTTACATACGTAAATAAATAAAAGCAACACCAACATAACTGGAACATGTCAAACTTAATTATTTTTTAATGGTAGATATTTGGGCTGAATAATTTCTTCCAAAAAAACTTTTTTGGAAGAAATTAATCAGCCCAAATATCTACCTTTAATATTATGCGAGATCTTCCGTTGTTTGGAATATATTGATATAATTAATTATTTTTTAATACTTTTTAACTTTCACTTACTATATATAGTAAGGGGTAGTATTGCGATCGTGAAAATTTTCGAATTCCAGTTTTCAACGGAAATACACGTTTTAGGGTCCCCTGAGTCCAAATAACCAAGTCCTGCAAAATGGTCTGTGTGTGTGTGTGTGTGTGTGTGTGGTAACTCCCGGACGGAAACGCTAAGTCCTATGAAACTGAAATTTCACATTTAAGACAAATATACGTCCGAGACGTTAGAAAACCTTTTTCATCAAAATAAGTTTACCAGAAGAGCCACTTTATACTATACATTTTGCACCTTTTTTCGATTTTCTCGAACACCGTTCCGACGATTTTGATTAAACTTGCTATATCAATGTAAAATTTAATAGGCGTTAATATCATGTAGTTTTCATTCTGATTAAAATAGTCTGACAGGGCTTAAATGCCGAAATTTTTAATTTTCTTCTTCTAAAGTACCCTTAATTTTGTAGATTCTATAAAAATAACCATATTATCTTGATACCACTAATGAAAAACTGGTAAATATATAAATTGAATGAATTCGATACCCAAATAAAGGAATAAACAGAAAAAATATTTTTTTAATGCAATTTTTTGTTTTTTAACTTAAGAACAGTAATATATGAGTATAATATACCGTTGGAAAGCTAAAGATTTTAGAAAAAATATTATCTCATACACAAGCTTTTAAAAGTAAATAGATAGATGAAAAGCCGATAAAACTAACTGATTATTTTAGATAATAATATAATAGATTTAATAAAACACATGTTTCTATAGAAATTCCATTTAACTAATTCTTTAATGGTTTAACTCATTTTTATCTGTTTCTGTATTTGGAAATTCTTTAATCGATTCTAAAAACGGAGGTATTGTATCACATTGTATCTGGTTATTTTTTAGCTCTGTTGAAGACTGACAACGGAGGTTGAAACGTTGGTTAATAAATAGTTGGTCCCTATTCTCTAATATTTTTTGACCGCCAACCGAACCATCAAATCCTACATAAATATATTTTTGTCAAATTACTTTGTATTAATACTTGATTATGATAAACCAAACTTTGTAGTAACAAATAGTAGTTGGGATGCTGTAGGTAACTAATAAAGGGGGAGTTATTCCAAGCGGAGGAGACCTGAGTTACCTGTGCGTGCGCCCGCATCCTACCTCCTATTACACTCTAGTTTAGTGACCTGTCAAAACTTCAACGTCTTTTCATCTTTTTTAATATCTTCTTTTTCTTCCATTCGCCTCCTCCGGTCAGTTATTGTTTTAGTCCTTTTATTTCCCCTCCCTACACGTCCTAGGGACTCCTCCCTCGGTAAATAATCCGGACGACGATAATGAGGAATATCTAGTTGATTTGTGTGTGCCTCCAAGGATGATTTAGCTGGCTGTTAGGGACACGATTCAACGATAGCGTGTAAATCACCGATATAGAGCTCCGTATTAAACGGGGCAATTTATTATTACCTAGCACACAAATAGACATATCTAGCGGCTGGGAGTGGTGATGGATCGTCGCCCCTGGGCTAGCCTTTGAGTGCGAAGGTAATGGCAAGGCGTTCAGTGTAACAACTATCTATGGGGCTTTGAATTATAAGTTCCCTAATGGGCTGTACTTTGCTAGTTCAATGCCGTTCAGGATAACTAAAGCGTATCCACACATTCATATTACGGTTCCGCTCGCCTCAATTTTAATGCCACTTACTCACGTTTGTAAACCATTGGACATATCTTTACCAAAACCCAGCAACCTTCCTGCATCTACAGTATTCTGTAATTCAAATCCTCAGTCCACTCACTTAAAAAAAAGACCCTTCGACCTACCCGTTGGACTTAACCTTTTGATCATTCTTTTCTTGTTCGCTCATCTGCCCTATGGAATTACCTTCCAACCTATATCCGCCAAGCTGCATCTCTATCGTCATATAAATCCCCACTTTTCCAATACCATCTGTCATCCCAAGAAGACGTTTAACGATTGTGATATTTAAATTCTGGATATTTGCTCATTATCTATTTTTAAACTATTTTATCCATTCATTTTTGGTTTATTATATTCAATAATCAACCTTTGTAATCGACCAAAAAAAAAAAAAAAAATAACCCCCCTCAAAATTTGAGAGCTTACGTTTCAAGATGCGTAGAAACCGAATAACGAATAAAAGAAAATCCGTTTGTCCGCCGTCCGCGGCATTTCTCCGAAACTACTGGACGCTACAAAAATACTAGTCTGTGCAAACGATGATCCTAACACCTAGACTTTCGTTTCAGCTGTTTAGTTTTAAAATGGCGGCCGTTTAGAAAAAAATATTAGTTTTTTTTAAACCAAAAAACCGCAAATAGTTATATAAAAGAGGAAAAGAAAAGAAAAAAAATTGAAATTTTACACATTAATACGCTCATAACTCAATCATTTTTGACGATAGAGAAATGTATGTATAGTGTTTAAGAATCAGTAAAACGCGAAAAAAAAAAAAAAAAAAATCATCAAGTATATTCAAGTAACAAATTATAAAAGATGTAATTACCCCAAATCGGTTATTATTGCAGATTTTCGAGATCAAGACACCGAGATGAACAAAGTGCAAAAAAAAAAAAGAGAAAAAAAAAGTCATTTATAAGGTCAAGACACAACTTATACTAGATGTAATTCCCTGATCTCGGTTATTATTGCTGATAAATATTAAATGTAAGGTATTCTGGAATCAGGAAATTTTATTTGAATTATGTTAATGAAAATCGAAAGAAAAGATAAAGATAATAGTAACGCAGTCCTGTATAAATACTTTTGGTTTAATATTTTCAATTATTTGCTGATTGTTTTTGTCGTTTGTACGAGTGAAAATCAAGATTTTTAAGAGAGAGAAAAAACCCAGTAGACATAGAAAAAATAAAAACTTTGATGAATATTAAAGAATCGCTCATCATGTCCAAATTATCTCATGAAAATGAATTGTTTTGAAAATTATCGTAAATGAATCAACCTCTTCACGCTCTTGGCCACGTATGTTTTTTTTTCTATGATTAGTT
Organism: Piezodorus guildinii; assembly: GCA_023052935.1. Classification (NCBI taxonomy): domain Eukaryota; kingdom Metazoa; phylum Arthropoda; class Insecta; order Hemiptera; family Pentatomidae; genus Piezodorus; species Piezodorus guildinii. The sequence continues at coordinate 132,711,921 of CM041293.1, read as the reverse complement.
ACTGTCAATAAAAAGAGAAAAAAAAAATTATAGCAATTTATTCACTCCAGTCTCCCTCAACGAGAGAAGTAAACAAGTTTTGATCAGTCTTCATTGCTTATGATTATTTCCGATGTGCAGTTAGAAATATGAAAAATGTGATGTAACTTTTCAGCAGTCAGTATTGTTGGAATATTTAAGCAAATTATTAAAATTTGACTAACAAAAAAAAAATTATAGATTAAATATATTAAATTTTAATAAGGTAACATGATACATAATAACGCGTAATAAACAATATTTAAAAAGAAATCTGGTGCGGGCAACGCACGACTTTCACTAACCTCCACTGTTAAAAGCATTTTAAAAAATTCAATTTGAAAAATATTTGAAGTTGATTTTAATAAAACGTGTTGGAAACATATCATTTAGATTAAATAATATAACTGTATGAAATTGTTAATCAGTAATAAGTTTATTCCCTATTCGTCGCTTTATATTACCTTTTACAACTTTTTGTGTCAGATAATTTTTTTCTAAAATCTTTCTCTTTCCAACGGTATATAATACGTCTATATTTCTGTTCTTATTATCAAAAAAACAAAAATTTCATATAAAAATAGTTTTGCTCTTTTACCCTTTAGTTGATCATAAAATTAGCTCAACTTGCATATTTAGCAGTTATTTATCAATGCCAACAAGATGATGTGCTTAACTTTTTGAAATCTACAAAATTAAGGGTACTTTAGAGGAAGAAATTTTAAAATATAGGCATTTAAGCCCGGTCAGATTATTTCAATCAGAAAGGAACCTACATGATATTAAAGCCCATTAAAATTTTCATCGATATAGCGAGTTTAATCAAAATCGTTATAGCTCCTTTCAAGAAAATCGTAAAAAGGTGCGAAATGCATGGCATAAAGTGGCTCTTCTGTTAAGCTGATTTTAGTGAAAAAGGTTTTGTGTGTTACCAAACACACACTCAGACCTTTTTATGGGACTTGTTTATTTCGATTCAGGGACCCTAAAACGTGTATTTCTGTTGAAAACTAGAATTCAAAAAATTTCACGATCGCAGTACATTCCCTTACTAATATTTCATATATAGGTAAGTGGAAGTAAAAATCTCAACGCCTATAATTAATAGAGCTATAGTAGTTTTTAAGTTGTACTTTTGATAAAAAAGTTTGCACTTTTTAGTAATTGGCAACAAATTATGAACTTTACAATTCTTATAAACTATTACTAGTAAACGTAAACTCGTGTATTTTTATTCCTGGTCAGTATAATCTCAATTCGTAATGGTATTAGAACTATTCTTGATTGAAATAATAATGAATGGAGTTTTAATGATTAGCGAAATGATAGACAGTTGACTTGAAACGGTCATCAATGATGATTTATGTATGATCTCTCCCACAAAGAAAAATAAATAATAAATTCTAATTTGAATAATACATTCGTAAATAAGACAACATATTATTGTGGGCGTCTTGTAAACTGGAAGTACGTCTTATGATCTCATCTATTAAATAGAATTCATTTTAATGATTGGCGCCCTACTCTTTTAAGAAAATGCAAAGAATAATACTTGTCTTTTAGAATACAAAGTAAAATTGTTGATTACGTTCTTAGCTAATCATAAATTTTATTATTGATGAGTGCGGTTTCTCCATTTTATAAAATTTTCTGTTGTGGAAAGCATTGTAATGTATAAAAAATACTAGGATTAATGTTAAGTAGTAAAAAAAAATCACTATTTGTAAAAAAGGTATAATAGAAATGCTAATAAAAATTCTATGTCGATCACCATAATCCTTTACACAACTTGTTGATTTTTCTAATGTTTTACTTTCACTTACTTATGTATGAAATATAGTTAAGGAAATCATCATGAAAATTTTCGAATTCCAATTTGCAAAGGAAATACACGTTTTAAGGTCTCCTGAACCCAGATGACCGAGTCTTGCAAAAACGTCTCTGGGTGTTTCTGTGTGGTAACTCCCGCTCGTAAACGAAAAGTCAAATGAAACTGAAATTTCATATTTAAGATAACTATACGCCCGAGATGTTACAATAACGTTTTCGTCGAAATCATCTAACCAGAAGAGCCACTTTATACCATGCATTTTATACCTTTTTAGGATTTTCTTAAAAACGGCTCTAACGATTTTGATTAAACTCGTTATGTCGATGTAAAAATGAACGGGCTTTAATATCATGTAGGTTTCATTCGGATTGAAATACTATGACAGGGCTTAAATGTCGATATTTCAAAATTTCTTCCTCTAAAGTACCTTTAATTTTCGAGTTTTAATGAAATTAACCATATCATCTGATTAACAAACCTAAGAGAAAAAAATAATAACAAGTAAATATATAAGTTGAACTAATACAATAACCAACTGAAGGAGATAACTGCAAAAATATATTTTAATGCAATTTTTTGTTTTTTAACTTAAGAACAGTTATATACATGTATAATATACCGTTGGAATGCTGAAGATTTTAGAAGAAAATATCTATTGTAAAAGTTAACGGAGAGTGATAAGAAGCCGATGAAACAAACTAATTGTCGTAGATAATAATATAATAGATTATTTAATAAAACAAATGTTTCATTAATTATTCAATTTTTTTTCGCATAATAAGTATATTTTTTTTTATTTACTTTTTTCTTCATATTATTTTTTTTTCTATTTTATTTAATTTTTTTTATTAACAATGTACATGAATGATTATGGGATGAATGATTTCTTCTAACTGTAAAACTCATTGCCCAAGAAGGTGGCAGATTGTATTATCTCTTAATAAAAAATTTTAAATAATTCTTTAACAATTTGTTTTCGTTTATAAATTTGTTTTAAAATTCTTGAATTGATATAAATAATGGAGGTAAGTGAAAGTCGTGTGTTGCGAGCAGCAGATTTTTTTTTACTTGGGTTAAATTGCTTTATTAAAATTCACAGCAGTTCATTGAAATAGAAAATGTTTAAAAGAAAAAAATAAGAAAGAGAAGAGGATTTGGTTATACTCTCAAATCTGGACCCTTGACTCGTGTCCCTTGAAAGGATTCAGTGGAGCAGAGAGAGAGTTGACATGTTGAAGATGAGGATGAAATCAATGAGCAGCCCAATAAGAATCAATGGAGCAGTCAACAGACTGTAACAGACCCCGGGTCACATCAGGTAGGGGATTAACTTCGGCTTGTTGCCGGGCTACCTGACATCTCAAGGGATTTGGACTTCTTTTTTGTCATCAGTGGCTGCTGGTCTCCTGCTGATTGAAACTCTTTATCATATATGTCGGTATATATCAATAAAATTTTATCAGTGTTCTGATAAGCTGTAAATCATTATCTTTGAATTACCCTTTCCATCATCATTAAAAATTGCCTAATCGTTATTAACTGCCTCCTATATTATATGGAATTTTCTCACTAATGAGAGGCATGATTTTATTAAAACTGATTAACATTTATAGGACATGTAATTGCTTTATACATACGTACAGCCAATATTTATTTTTTTAAATATAAAAAAAATCGAAAACACATCTGAGAGTTTAATCAAAAAATTTGGTAATTATATTTTTATCAAAAAAAATCAGTTAGTTTTATTCGGATTTTCGTCACTCTCCACCCACCTTTAAAATTCTGTGTATTAGTTAATATTTTTTCTAAAATCTTTAGCTATCCAACGGTATATTATACATCTATATTACTATTCTTGCGTTCAAAAACATAAAAAAATATGTTTGCACTTTTCTCCCTTAGTTGTCAATCAAATTTGCCCAATATTCATATTTACCCGTTATTTATCAATTCTAATAAGGTGATGTTCCAATTTTTTTGAAGCCTACAAAATTAAAGGAACTTTAGAGGAAGAAAATTTAAAATTTCGGCATTTAAGCCCTGTCAGACTATTTTAATCAGAATGAAACCTACATGATATTAAAGCCCATCAAATTTTACATCGATATATTGAGTTTAATCAAAATCGTTATAGCCGTGTTTGAGAAAAAGATGCAAAATGTATGGTATAAAGTAGATCTTGTCTTAAATATGTAATTTCAGTTTCATAGGACTATTTTCGCCAGGGAGTTACCACACACACACACACACACACAGACCTTTTTTGCGGGACTTGGTTATTTGGACTCAGAGGACCCTAAAACGTGTATTTCCGTTGAAAATTGGAATTCGAAAATTTGCATGATCGCAATACTTTCCCTTACTATATATTCCATATATAGGTAAGTGAAAGTAAAAATATACTTTCTACAGTTTTTTGTTGATTCTAGTTTTTTTTTAGACTTAGAAAAAAAAAGTAATAAGTCAAATTATTCAACTCAATTAAATTATATAAAATTAAACTAAATATGAAGAATACACATTTCAAAAATAAATATAGAAAATAGAAATTTTATAGAAAATAATCATGTCTAATAAAATAGTGATTACATGCGAAGTAAACAACGTAATCATTATAAAACAAATTATAATAAATTCATGTAAAAATATATTTTGTATTAATTTATTGAATCAAATTAGCACCACATATTTAAAAAAATATTACGTCTTTGCAATAAATTGACTGATATAAAGTAATTTCAATAAAAAGAATTATGAAATAAGAACTGTCATTGTGCAAATTACCTTACTTAAAAAATGATAATAAAATAAATTACCTTACTTTTCAACAAATTATCTCAGGCAATAAGCAAAAATAATTGTTAATAATTAGCTTGATATTTGTATTTTTTTTCATTTTGTTTTAAATGATGAAGCATATTAAAAAAAAAATATGTATCAATTTATAACTGTATAAAATTTTATTTTCGGACTGGATTCAGTAAAAAAGACAAGACAGGATCATCTTATAAAAAATAAGAATAATTTTTATGAAGTATCATAAGATTTATATCTCTAATAATTATCATATTTTGTAATGATTCTGGCATTAAGAAGTTTTTTTTTTGGTCTGAAATAATAGAATACAACGGTCTTCTTGGTGTTATAATAACAATTACATGAAGAGGGATAACTCCTTACATTGTAAATATGCTGAAAAAGGAAAACCCTCATAGTATCAAATTAATTAAGGCACAATAAATTAATTAAGGGCTAGAAAAAATAAAGTTTTCAGTTTTCAATAAAAAAAAAGCTACAATTAAAATTTCCACAACCACATCTTCGTAAATTCTTTGTAATGTATACAAAGCTTCCTGTTACAATTACTCTATTACTGCTAGAATGCTTTTTTGTTTTAGTTTTTGACTTCTAGTGTCCTTCAAGGTTTTTACACTATTTTTGATGATAAAATTATATATTTTAATTTAAAATATATATATTCAAGAACAAAAACAATAACTGCCGTAAGAAATTGTCACCTGACTCGTGCTTTGGTGTCAGTTGTAGTTTTGTTAAGTTTGTTTTCTCAATAGTTTATAAGCGACCTGTAAATTCCCCTAGTTATTTTCTCATTTTAAAGAACCCCATCACTATTTTAAAAATTCTACCCTAAACGCATGCCTGAAGAACGTACACTAAATAAAAAAACAACACGAAACGACACTAAATGTTTATGGCCCTCTCAGGAAAGTAGCACTAATACAAGACACTCAACGCCTATCTCTACACACTAAAACAGCAATAGGAGATATGTGAATTACTGCTATTTAGATAAAAATATTCTGCAGGTCTGCAAAACTTTTTAGACGACACAGTATCTCACGAATGCCTAAGAGCTCTCATAAAAAAGCAAGAAAAAAAAAAGAAGCTATATCACCAACATCAATGAGACAAGACTTAGGCTTTCTTTAAATACAAATTATTCAACATATTTATTCATTCGTTATAGTTTAATATTTAAATCAACTCTTCAATTACTTTCACTTAAATATATATGAAATATAAATTAAGGAAAAATATTGCGATCGTGAAAATATTCGAATTTCAGTTTTCACCGGAAATACACGTTTTAGGATCCCCTGAGTCCAAATGACCAAGTCCCGCAAAAAGGTCTGTGAGTATGTGTGTCCGTGTGTGGTAACTCCAGCGCGTAAACTAATAGTCTTATGAAACTGAAATTTCATATGTAAAAAACTATAAGCCTGAGATGTTACAGAAACTTTTTCATCAAAATCAGCTAACCAGACGAGCCTCTTTATACAATGCATTTTGCACCTTTTTACGATTTTCTCAAAAAGGGTTGTAACGATTTTGATTAATCTCGCTATATCGGTGTACAATTGAATAGGCTTTAATGCCATGTAGGTTTCATTCTGATTAAAATAGTCTGACAGGGATTAAATGTAGATATTTTAAATTTTATTTCTCTAAACTACCTTTAATTTTGTAGATTCTATAAAAATATCCATGTATTGTTGTTACCATTGATGAAAAACAGGTAAATATATAAGTTAAAAGAATTCGATATACAACTGAAGGAGAAAACTGAAAAAATATTTTTTTTTTGCGTTTTTTTTTAATTTTGAACATAAGAACAGTAATATACATGTATAATATACTGTTTGAAAGCTAAAGATTTTAGAAAAAATATTATCTTATACACAAGCTTGTAAAAGTTAATAAATAGTGATGAAAAGCCGATAAATCTAACTGATTATTTTAGATAGTAATATAATTAATTTTTTAATAAAACACATGTTTCTATAGAAATTCAATTTAATTAATTTTTTAATGGTTTCACTTATTTTTATCTCTAACTGTATATGATTATTCAATCGATTTTAAAATCGAAGGTAAGTGAAAGTCGTGTGCTGCCCGCACCAGATTTTTATTCCTTTAATCGTATTATTTTCTAATAATAATTAATATGGTTATTAAACTTACAGCGAGTTTCGATTGATATACTAATGGTAAAATAGACACAATACAGTATTTTCGCAGAAGTTACACAGAGCTTTCTCGCTTGGGCAGAAGAGACCGGATACCCAGACGAAGTGACTTGCAAAACCTCTTTCTCCCACGATGACAAAAAATTCCCAATTAAGACCGCCTCTAGACCATGGTAGGACAAACAAACGACCTGCGTGTGCAGCTGCATCTTTGAAGTATGTTTAATATTTTTGTATTTTTTTTTCGAACTCACTTGTTTGAAAAGAAGTTTAAGGTTAATGAATTATTTAATGAAGGTTTTTTTTCATACATAAGTTAAAACATACTATCTACTACATTTCCAAATATATGTCACTATGAGGGATTTGAGCTATTGATGATCAGGTTTATTGAGGTTCAAGTCAATTGAAATATGATATCATACTAACGCACAGTGGTTCCAAACGCACTTTTTCGGGACAAACGTCTGCACTATTCGTTCTATTTACGATGTATCAGCCATTATAACGTTATTTTGTTCCTTAGTAAATTCACTTTCAATCGTATGATTGCCATATTTTTAGCTCATTTTTATGCCATAAAAATAAATATATTTGTCAACGTTTTCAGAGAAATGTCTCTGTAACTTATTATTCTTATATATATCTTTATATATCTATATTTCTTGAATTTAACATTGTTCACAATCGTTAGTAGATAAGTTTAAGAACACTTTAGGTTTCATATCAGGACTTGGTGATTTTTTAAGAATTTTCATAAAATGTCATAAAAATTAAAATTAGTTTAAATATATCAATATAATAAATTGCTTTATTAATTTCAGTTCTGTTTCTAGTTTTGCCTGGCAAAATTTCGAAACCGTAAATGGATTACTACGCTTTTGGTAAAGTGGAACGCATAGAGATTTCTTCAATGGAAAGACCAGACAAAATTGACATTAAAAATTATTTTGATGTCTAACTTAATTTTTCTAAATGATAAACCATAATGAAGCACTGCCCCGAAGTGAGACATGACTATAAATTTGTTTGTGCAGGATATTTTTTTTTCTCCTATAATAAATATATCTAATATACCTGAGTAAAGTTTACAATTTAAATAATAAACTAGCGTTTCAGATTAGATAGAATGTCTATGAAATATAATGAAAGAGAAAGTCCTGCTCCGAAACATAAAACAATGTCGTGTAGTGAAACTGGCATTGACTATCAGAGATGCAGCGATGCCAGTTATCCCTGTCATTACACGACAATTTCAATTCTCGACATTGTATTGTGTTTCGGAGGAGAATCTCTGTTTCCTTATTTTTTTATGTAGCTAGTTTATCATTTAAATTGTAAGCATTACATCGGTACATTAAATTATAGGAAAATAAATAACAAAAATACCCTAAACAAACACATTTATAATTGTATCTCGCTTCGGGGCTTCATTATGGCTTATCATTTGGAAAAAATAAGATAGACATCAAAATAATTTTATATGTCAAATTTTTTCTGGTCTTTCCATTGAAGAAATCTCTATACCAACTATGCGTTCTACTTAACCAAAAACAAAGAAATAAATTTACGGTTTAGCAATTTTGTCAGTGAAAACTAGAAACAAAACTGAAATACAGAAAGCAATTTTCTTTTCATTTTGTTGTGTATATATAGAGATATTTTAAATAATTTTAATTTTTATGACATTTTGTGAAAATTCTTTGAAAATCACCAATTATATGAAATCCAAAGTTTTCTTAAACTTATCTACCAACGATTGTAAACAATGTTAAATGCAGAAATATAAGAAAAATGCATATAAGAATAATTAGTTACATAGACATTTCCGTAAAATTATTGACTAAATCTATATATTTTTATCACATAAAAATAAGCTAAAATTATGTCAATCATACCTCTGAAAGTGAATTTACTAAGGAATAAAATGACGTTAAAATGACTGATATATCTTAACGAAACGTGCAGACTTTTGTCCCGAAAAAGTGTATTTGGAACAACTGTGCGACGTAAGTGAAAGTCGAGTGCTGTGCGCACCAGATTTTTATTCCTGTAAGGTTTGACTTTTGAAAAGTGTTCTGTTTCTTCTCCACATTTTGTCATATCATTCCATACTTGTCACATACTCTCCGACATGACACCCCTGGCTAGATGCCAGTAGCCGAGGCGCCGATGACTCACCCCGCCCGGGCCGGGAACCCCCTGTTGACAGTCATCGGGAAGGCTTCCTCTTCTTGTACTGGAGGCTGTAGCTATTAGTATGCTGTCCCTAATGCCAACCCTTGTTGCGTCTATGTCTAAATCTGTTTCTGATCTTGTGAGCAGGAACGTATTGCTCAAAATACACTGGTATTTTTCATCAGATTTTTCATGGTGAGGAAACCGAGTATTTTTAACTATATAACTAATTGGACTTTTCTTTTATAAAGCTAATATTATCACTGTAAGTTTCAGAAATAAACCGCTAAATAACTTTAACATTTTTCAGATTTTCCGTCGTGGTAAATTGCCTAGAGAAACCATAAAAAAACAAAAAAAAACAGCCATAGTTTGAATATTGGTTAACGTAATTAACCGAATTTTAAATAAATGAGATATAGATCAATTCATTTGAAATCGTCCAATTTTCGTTAATTATTTAATTATGTTAACCAATTATATAATAATATTATTATAATTAATAGTATTTTTAATACCCCCTTTTTTACTTTCACTTACCTATATATATGAAATATATAGTACGGGAAAGCATTAGAGTCGGAAAATTTCCAAATTCGAGTTCTCAACGGAAATACACGTTATAGGGTCCCTAGAGTCCAAATGACCAAGTCCCGCAAAAAGGTGTAGTAATTCTAGCTCGAAATTTTAGATTTTAGAAGCGCATTAGCCTGAGATGTTAAATACATTTTTCATGTCTTTACTATTTTCTCAAAAACAACTGGAACGATTTTGAATTAACTCACTACGTTGATGTAAAGTTTAATGGGCTTTAATATTGTAATGTATTAAGGATACTGAGGGGAGTTAATTATTAAATAAGTTTAAAATTAATGAAGTAAATGTATATAAGCCTTTGTCGACAAAAGTTAAAAGGCTTGTACCTAACCTCCACTCCCCCTATGATATTTCCCATGGGCAAGACGTGATACCCCAAGAACGTTCTAGACCCCAGCTACTAGGCTGAACTTCCCTATCAGACCCACCCGAGGTGACGAGAATGAGAGAGAAGATCCGAAAAGGCAGTCAAGTTCTATCCTCATGAAGAGGAGGCTTATTCCAGCCACGAGGGATGAATTCCAGCGAGAGAACAACGGAGGTCCATCCGCAAGAAGAGGAAATGTCCGTCGGGTCCGGAGCAGCTGGAGGATGAAGCCGAGAAGCGACGCCAGCCGACAAAGTGTTTCAAAGGTTAACGAGATACCTTTGTAATATTGTGTGGCAAGTTTAACTATAATGTCCCTCAGTATTCCCAAGCATTGTGTAAGTATATTGTATATGTTTAAGTTAGTTTAAATAATAATGTCATTATTAAAACTTGTCTAATTTAATCTTACCCTGCATGCCATCTACTTGGATTGGTAAACGCGATACCTTTGGAAAGGAAATCCGATGAATTCATGAAATATAGTTTATATATTGATTAAATATGACAATCAATCTAGTTTTTGAAGGTACCGCTGCCTAGAAAAGCAGCCGGTCAAAAACATAGCAATATCATGTCGTATTTTTGAATTTTCTTCCTCTGAGGTATATTGAATTTTGAAGGTTACCAAAACGACTAAACATACAAGTGGAACAAATTTTATAAACCACTAAAGAAAAAAAAAAGAAAAAAGAGCTCACATATTTTTTTTTTTAGATTATTTTGTTTTCCGAACACAAGAATAGTAATAAATATGTATAATATCCCGTTAGAAAGGTAAAAATTTTGGAAAAAAATGTTTTTCTTATAGAAAGCTGTAAAACTTAATGCAGATAGACATAAAAGGCATACACTTAAGTTATTATTGTTGATAAAAATTTTTATTGTTAGATTATTTAATCTGAAACAAACGTTTCCATCGAAACTCAGTTCTTTAACTTTTTTCAAGTATAAATTTATTTAAAAGTTCTTAAATTGATTTTAACTTTGGAGGTGAGTGAACGACGTGTGTTTTTAAATTAAGATTTTTTAAATAATTATTTAGGTTTTGGGATTTTTACTTTCACTTCCCTATACATGGAATATATAGTAAGAGAAAGTATTGTGATCGTGAAAATTTTCGAATTCCAGTTTTCAATGGAAATACACGTTTTATGTCCCCTAGTACAAATGACCAAGTCACACAAAAAGGTCTATGGGTCTGTGCGTGTGTGTGTGTGTGGTAAGTCCAGCGCGAATACGAAAATTCATATTTAAGAAAACCACACGCCAGAGATGTAGCAGCAACTTTTTCATAAAAACCAGCTAACCAGAAGAGCCACTTTATATCATACATTTTACACTTATTTACCATTTTCTCAAAAACGGCTCTAACGATTTTGATTTAACTCACTATATCGAGTAAAAAGCTTTCATTCTGATTGAAATAGTCTGACAGGACTTAGATGCCGATGTTTCAAAATTTCTTCCTCAAAGTACCTTTTATTTTGTAGTTTTTGTAAAATTGGCCATGTCATCTTGTTAGATCGCTAAAAAACAGGTAATTGTATAAGTTAAATGAATTCGATATCCAACTAAAAGAGAAAAGAGAAAACTATTTTTTTTATGCAATTTTTTGTGTTTTTAGATTTAAAAACTATAATATAGGTGTATAATTTACCGTTGGAAAGCTAAAGATTTTAGAAAAAATATAATGTTATACATAAGCTTGATATGATATATTAGAAATATATGATAAGTAGCAGAAATGGTGGCGATCTTGATCATATTAATTTTCAGGGCATACTTTTGAACACCTAGAGAAATTCAAGTATTTAGGTTCAATGATAACAAGAAAAAATGAAATCCAGGAAGAAATAAAGTCCGGTTAATGGTTGGAAATGCGTGAATTATTCAGTTGATAAATTACTTAGCTCGCGGCTTCTGTCTAAAAAACTTAAAGGTTAGAATTTATAAAACTATTATTCTTCCGACTGTTATTTACGGATGTGAAACGTGGCCGCTTACTTTGAAGGATGAACAACGGCTTAAGGTTTTAGAAAATAAGGTACTGCGTAAAATATTTGGTCCGAAGAGAGATGAGGCCACTAGGGAGTTTAGAAGGTTGGGCTCGGTGAGGAACGGATTCCGAGAAAGTTGGTATTCGCTGAACCGACTGGTAGGCGTCCGAAAGGTAGGCCGAAGCGTCGATGGGAAGATTGCATTAAGGCTGATCTCGGGGGCTTGGGCTTGACCGGCGAACATTGGACGAGTCTGTGCAGGCAAAATTTGGTGCTATCAGCATCGAACCTTCGGGTTATTATTATTATATATAAGCTTGTAAAAGTTAACGGATACTGATGAAAAGCCGATAAACTAACTGATTAATTTAGATAACAACATAATAGATTATTTAATAAAACACCTGTTTCTATTAAAATCTAATGTAAATAATTCTTAACAATTTATTTTCGCTTCTAGATTTATTTTAAAAATTCTTAACTTGATATAAATAACGGAGGTAAGTGAATGCTGCGCGCACCAGATTTTTATAAGTTAGGTTTAAGAGAAACTGGAGGATTAAAATAAATCCTAAAAAAATCCCACCAAATTACTTTTACCCTTCGTCGAAAACCGATGACCTCCTGCCCTACCGTATCCTTTAATAATATGCCACTCATACCTGTTGAACAAATCCGATACCTAGAACTCCATCTTGACAAACGTCTTACACGGAACCTTCACACGAGACTAAAACAACAAGAAACTGCCCGTAGATACCGATTACTACAACACTTACTAGACAAACGTTCAAAACTTCCAATTCACTACAAAAAGACTCATCTACATCACAACTATCAGACCCATCTGGGCATGTGGAATCGAGCTTTGGGGCTCTACTAAGCCATCTAATTCCTCCCGCATCCAATCCTTACAATCCAAAATCCTTCGCAAAATCCTAAATGTTCCTTATTTCGTCACAAATAAAACCATCCATAACGACCTTAATATCCCATTTGTGGCAGACCTTTCTCGTACCAGATATACCACTTTTAATTCCAAACTCCCAAATCATATAAACCCTCTTGTCCGCAACCTATCAACCTCAAATATTCCTGACAACCCTCCGAGGCGATTGAAAAGAAAATGGCCTCGGGATCAATAAATAAACATCGAAGTACTACCGCTGGGTAGTTTCTTCACAAGCCTTATACGTCTTTTATTATAATTCATCACTTTTACTTATTGTATTTATGTAATATACAGTTGTAAAATTCAATAAAAATATAAAAAAAAAAAAAAAAAGGTTTAAGAGAGCAGAATACCACTGAGGATGACCGTCACCGTAGCGGATAAGAATCTGATACTAGTTTCAATCAGTTATAATGAATCGATTTGAATACATCGAACTAATTAAAAGACGATGAATCGATAGGAGGAAAAGATGGACCTCAGCTGAGATAGGATCTACCGGGCACGGACCAGTCACTATCCAGCGGTAGCCGACCGCCCTGTTCTCAATATCTCCGCTTGTATCTCTTCCGATATAATCTCATCTCTGCGAAATCGTTTCGATGCCTCGCAAGATATATGATATAGTGGGGTCCTTGAGAGAGTTAATGGAAATGAGGATAACATTAATACTCGTTTTCGCTTTTCTCTATGTAGGATTTTTTTTTGTTTCTCATGGGTGATTAATATTTTTAATAGTCCTCATCTGAGAGATTTTGCGTGTTTGCAAAACAGGAACATCATTAATTCATTGCATTAATGATTTAAAGACACGATTTATATGTTTACCACTTTCAAGCGGTTTTCCTGATGAATATTTGAATCGCATATAGATATTTATTAAAAAACAAAACAAATTAGCTCTATAACACATGAAGGGATGGGAGGAGGGGAAGGGCGTGGTTCTGTACTTATTCGTACTGTATGTGAAGAAAAAAAAAAATTTTTTTTAACCACATGTTTTAGGTACACACTGTATAGAGGCTGGATATGCCCTAGGAGGGTCTCCATGCCCCAGGGTCGCTCCATGGCTGAAATAACAGGATAAATAATTCTGCCTTAGTCTGGGTTCGAACCATGTACCTGGACAATAGTAGACAAGTGGTCTACCTACTAGACCACGAAGCTCCTATAGATATTCGTTAAGGAAATCATAAAACACTATTAAAAAAGATGGTGCGCGCAACACTCTCCATTAACCTTTGAAATTCCGTATATTAGATAATATTATTTCTAAAATCTTTAGCTATCTAACGGTATATTATACATCTATATTACTATTCTTGTGTTCAAAAACACAAAAATTAAAAAAAAAAATATGTTTGCACTTTTATCCTTTAGTTGTTTATCAAATTCGCTCAACATGCATACTTAGCCGTTATTCATTAATGCTAACAAGATGATGTACCTATTTTTTTTAAATATACAAAATTAAATGTACTTTAGAGGAAGACAATTTAAAATATCGGCATTTAAGCCCTGTCAGGCTATTTCTATCATAATGAACCCTACATTATATTAAAGCCCATTAAATTTTACATCGATATCGAGTTTAATCAAAATCGTTAGAGCCGTTTTTGAAAAAATCATAAAAAGGTGCAAAATGCATGGTATAAAGTAGATCTCCGGTTAGCTAATTTTGATGAAAAAGTTTCTGTAATATCTCGGGCGTATAATAGTTTTTTAAATTTTTTTTATTCATATTTTATTGAATTTTACAACTGTATTAACATAAATACAATAAGTAAAACTGTTGAATTAGAATAAAGGGCGTGAAAGGCTTGTGAAGAAACTACCCAGTGGTAGAACTTCGATGTTTATTTAAGTAAGTAGGTCCCGAGGCCATCTTCTTTTCAATCGCCTAGGAGGGTTGTCAGGAATATGTGAGGTTGATAGGTTAGGTTAGGTACGAGAGGGTTTATATGGCCTGGGAGTTTGGAATTAAAAGTGGTATATCTGGTACGAGAAAGGTCGACCGAAAAGGACTAATTTTACTATTTTAAAGGATATGCCCGATTTTCATATTTTAAGGACTGTTTATTTTTTTATTATTATTATTTTTTATTTATTTATAGTAATTTACAACTGTACTAAAGAATACAATAAGTAAATGTGTAGTATGAAAATAAAAAGTCATGAAAATGTCTTGAGAAAGAACTACCCAGTGGTAGCACTTTACTAACTATTTTAAGACAGTAGGTCCCGAGGCCACCTTCTTTTCAGTCGCCTTGGAGGGTTATTAGGGATATCTGAGGAAGATAAGTTACGGAGAAGTGGGTTTGTATG
The DNA here is from genome assembly GCA_023052935.1 of Piezodorus guildinii. Taxonomy (NCBI): domain Eukaryota; kingdom Metazoa; phylum Arthropoda; class Insecta; order Hemiptera; family Pentatomidae; genus Piezodorus; species Piezodorus guildinii. The sequence goes on along the minus strand of CM041293.1, from coordinate 132,696,662 downwards.
TGCAGGGAGTTTAGAATGGAAAGAGGAGTATCTATCACAGGCTATGTCTGCAACAAATGGGATATTAAGGTCGTTATGGATTATTTTATTTGTGACGAAATAAGGAGCATTTAGGATTTTGCGAATGATTTTGGATTGTAAGGATTGGATACGGGAGGAATTAGATGGCTTAGCAGAGCCCCAAAGGTCGATTCCATATGTACAGATGGGTCTGATGACGGTAACATAAATGAGCTTTTTGTAATGAATTGGAAGTTTTGACCGTTTTTCGAGTAAGTGTTGTAGTAATCGGTATCTACGGGCAGTCTCTTGTCGTTTTATTCTCGTGTGAGCATTCCATGTAAGACGTTCTAGGTATCGGATTTGTTCAACAGGTATGAGTGGGGTATTATTAAAGGATACAGTGGGGCAGGAGGTCATCGGTTTGCGACGAAGGGTAAAGGTAATTTGGTGGGATTTATTAGGATTTATTTTAATCCTCCAGTTCTGACACCATTTCTCAATGGCTGTGATGTGGGACTGAAGGGCTTGTGATTCAGCGGTTGGATCATTATGGACGGATAACACACAAGTGTCATCCGCGTAAGTTGTGAGGACAGTGATACTTTTCGTTTACACGCTAGGGTTACCACCAAGGGTTTACACACACAGGCCTTTTTAAGGGACTTGGTCATTTGGACTCAGGGGAATCCTAAAACGTGTATTTCGGTTGAAAAACGGATTTAGAAAATTTTCACGATCGCAATACTTTCTCCCTTACTATATATTTCATATATAGGCAAGTGAAATTAAAAATCCTAGATCTATCTGCCAGTTTCAAACACATACCCTTGAAATAGAACGCTGTTATGCTAGCTACAACACCATGTGTGACCCCCAAGTACAAATGAGATTATAAAAAAATTAATATTTTCAACTGATTTATATTAAAACAAAGCAAATAAAAAATTGGGTAAAATACGAGAACACTATCTATTGGCACGATTTACTCCCAGAAATATTTCTTTTAGACATGCTGCCATATTTCATGGAAGAGTTTACTTATTGTATAGAGACGAGAATCACGAAGACCCGGTAGTTATGACTTGGCATTGTCCGTGGCTAGAACAATGGCCTTACAAAAAAGGCCCCGCTGGCTGGCTGCGATAAATTAGACCCCCTGCTGCTCCCCTCTCTCTCCTCCCTGTATTTATTTACCTTTTAGCTCTCCATCCTCTCCTTCTTCTTTTTGCTTCTTCTTCTATATTGGCCTCGCTCACCTCCATTAGCTGGGATTTATATCGTGGGGAGTCCCTCCGTCTTATATTTTCTTTTCCTTTCATCGCTAAATAATTGTTTTATTGGAGTTCCATCTTCAATTTCTTCAGTTAAGAGCCCAATACGGGGTCCTAGGATATAATGAAATGACCGATATTCCATAGGAGCCTTCTTCGGGAAAATAGATAGCTAATTCTTAGGGAAAATAGATAAAGCCGAATCAATTAAATGAGAATTATTAACCTCTACCAATATCGCCATAATTATGTCTAATTATTATTTTTGGTTTATTATTTTTAATAAAGAACTTTTCTAATAGACCAAACAAAAAATAAACCATCTCAAAACTTGTGGCCTTATGTTCCAAGATACGTAAAAGCCGAATAACGAATAAAATAAAAAAAATCGTCTGTGACGAATTTATGTTTACCAAAAATTTTAATACTTCATTTTATTGGGTTGTTTCACATGAAATGTCCGTTTTTTATAGTTTCTGAAATACATAAAGGATTTTGCAAGTCTCTGTTGTTTTCTTCCGAATGTTCACATATTTAAAGTAAACAGTTACTAATCATCTATCTTTGTATTATAAACATTAGCTTCCCAATCAATTACCCACTTTTTAGTATACCTCAAAATATGAACATGGAAACACGCGATTTTCGAGTAATATTTTTGTACGAATTTAAACTCGGCCATTGAGCAGCTGAGGCCGCTAGAACTATTTGCAAGGCATTTGGGAAAGGGAGGGAGTGTTAATGAACGGACCATTCGCCGTTGGTTTGCTAAGTTTTCAGCTGGGATACCGACTTGGAAAACTTGCCCCGAGGAAGACCTCCGTCCGTGATAGACAAAGATGTCCTCAAACATACAGTAGAAGGAAATCCCTACCAAACAGTTAAAGGACTCTCAGCACAACTAAATGCAAGTGCATCTACCGTTTCCAGACATTTAAAGTGTATTGGGAAAATAAAAAAGCTCGATACATGGGCAGCTCATGATCTCAGTGAGCGGCAGCAAGACCCCATGTTGCAAAACATACCGTGCAAAAATTGAAAGAACTGGGCTACGAAGTTCTTCCGCACCCACCATATTCTCTCGACTTGCCTCCAACATATTACCACCTGTTCAGGAATTTAGACAACTTCGTCAAAACTTTTTGAAAATGATGATCAAGTGAAAAGTGCGTTTTCAGATTTTGTTACACTTCAAAGCTCAGATTTTTTCAGTTCAGGGATAAAAAAAAGTTGGTGTCACGTTGGGAAAAATGTGTAGAAAAAGAAGGTAAATACTTCGAATAAAATTATCTTGTTTTCATATCGTATTTTTAATAAAAATCCTTTACCTTGAAAACGGACATTTCATGTGACACAATTCAATATATTTCACGTAGAACAAAAAAGGTTATATGACCTATAGTCTAATTGTCAACAAGGGAGGAAAATCAAATTTTTGATTTTCGCTGTTCAATACAAACCATGGATATCAACAAACGTCTAAAAAATTGATTATAAAAAAACCTGGCTATAACAAGGGAGGTTAAAAAGGAGTCTCAGGATTAATTTTTTTGTATTGTGTTGTTTTATTGTTGCACTACTTGTAAAAATTTAGATCGTGTAAGCATTCTCCTTCTTTTTAATACAAATTTTCATTGAGTGCTATCGCCAAGTTCAGTAATATTAAAAGGGAGATATCATAAAAAAATGATGTAACTTATACAGATGATACCTACCTCTTTATAATGGGTAGTGTAGGACAAAATTTTGTGGTTGAGACTCAGTTTCGTTTTCGAAATCTAATACATTAAACATTACTGCCTTGGAAGTGTTGCACCCATCTTATTAACCTATTTGATGCCAAACCAAATTAATAACACTTAAAATAGTTGAGTCTCAGCCATTAAATATTATCGTACAGTATTTATTGTATAGAAGTTCCATCATTTTTCACTCAGTCCCTTTTGAGATATTTCAGAGATATATTACTGAGCTTGAAGATTGTCCCTCTTTGAAAATTTATATTAAAAAAGAACGAAAGTGCTTATACTATCGAAATTTCCACAAAAAGTAGTACAAAGATAAGAATATACAAGAAAAAAAAAATTAGCGTGAGACTCCTACTTAACCTCCCTTGTTATATTGAGGATGTATAGTCGACTGTAGAAACTATTATTGGTGGAATAGTCAGGAATCAGTAATTTTTTGAATTTTTTTTAATTTTGCCAACGTTTCGGCTCAAGCTTGTGAGCCATCATCAGGGCATTACTGAGCCATGTCCAAGCATAAACTGATCTCCCTTGTTATAGCTCCCTATAAGTTTCAGTTGATTTAAATTTTGTGAATTTTTTAAACAATTTTCTTGGCTACTTAGGTAATATGCTGTACGGAGCAAAACTGTATACAGTACTCTCATCAATACTCAAGTTTTTGTTTCGTTCTGAAATATGAAAAATTACAGGAGTTAATAATTTTTAAAGACGTTATTTTAACGGCGAAGAGGATTTTATGACTCGAGAACCAGTCTCAGTCACCAGATTTATGTCACTTATAAACATCGTACTTTTTTAACCACCAAAAATGATGGAGAAAATATGTGATTTGAAATCGCAATTAAAACTAAATATTCTGAGACAATAAACAAATTGGAGATTCAGTATCGTGAGGGATTTAAGAAGTATTTTTAATGTTTTATTTGTTTATACATAGATATTTCAGTTCATTAAAAAAGATTTTCCATAGTTGATTGAGATATTTATATACTACGGTAGTAATATGCTGTCAGGCCTACAATAAAATTAACAACTTATTAGTGAAAAGTTTATGAATTCCTGAAAAATAAAAAAAGTGTGAAAATTACAAAATTTTACAAAATGTTACAAAGTAATAAAACCCATATCTTTCTGTTTAATCACTACTCATGACATTTAAATTACTAAATGTTAACTTTATTGCTCTCACTATATAAAGCAAAGTTCAGAATTTTATTTTTACCTGCACACAAAACGTGTAAAAGAAGAGAGATACATGAATATAATTGTCATATATTTAATATCTTTGCTACTACTGGTCAGATCAAGATAATTTTGCTTTCATTTTGTTAGAATATTATAACATTCCAAATCAGTACCAATGAAAAAAATGTATAGTTGTTGAGATATTCAAAAAACTAATTTTTGTAAAAACTTTTACCAAAAAAAAAAAAAAAGTTTATATATATTTCTAAAGCTTGTTATAGTTATTATTTTAAATAATGAACCTTTTCACTTACAGTTTCACACAAAAATTCTCTCGAGACCGCCAAAATCAACCTTATGTTTTTATCAACTGATAACAATTATCAAAAAAACTATATCATTCTGAGGAAGGTAATAGTTGGTTTGCTATAATAAATTTATAATTAGAACAATAATAGTAAGAAAAGTAATGAATAATTTAACTGAAGACAATAATTGAAAATTTGGAGATATTAAATTTATATAAAAATCAATGCTACATTACATTGGCAAACCAACTTTACTTAACCGCTTCGGGGTCGTGTGACACTGCTGCTACAGCACCAAAAAGGAAATCAAGAAAAGAAATACTAAACTTAATTATTTTTTATGCTTTCACTTAGTTGTATTTAAAAGATAAATCAACGGAACATATTATTTTTTAATACACATTATTTTAACTAAAAGCCAAAAGCTTCGTTTGCCTTTCTTTTCTCAATGCTATAAATTATTTCAAATCGGAATACTTTTTAAAATTATAAAATTATTATTCATTAATTAAACTTTTTGTAGAAGTCTGACTGATATGGTTGATTAATATTCTAAATATTTGGATAAGGCTGAAACGTAACTAGAAACATTAAGAAGTACATTTTTTTAAGTGAAATAATTACATATCTTGGGAATTCAAAGTGATTTTTTAAATTTAATCTGGAATTAATTATTTTCATTAATTTTATATTATCCTTTCATTTGTGTACTTTTTCGACACTAATATACGCTTTTAAAATCTTGATTTAAGAGATTCTAAAAGGTTATGATAGGATTAGGTTTATTCGCCTTCCATTTCCATTGAAAATATATAATACTATGTTTTTGACCGGCTGCTTTTCCAAGGTGGCGATACCTTCAAAAACTAGCTTACTTGATATATTAATCTATATACAAACTATATTTAATGATACCATTGGATTTCTTTTCCAAAGGTATCGTGTTTACCAATCCAATAGGTAGTATGCAGGGTAAGATTAAAGTAAACAAGATTCAATTAATAGATTATTGTAATTATAAACTGACACATATCCATTATATTAATACATTGCTTAGATTGAGAATACTGAGGGGCATTTTCACTACTACCTTTGCCATACAATAGGGTACTCACTACGTTTGCTATAGCATGCTATTGTGCTAAACCCATCAATTTTATACAGGAAATAACTAGAAACTCGACGGGCTTAGCAAAATAACACAAATAGCATGCTATAGCAAACGTAGTGAATACCCCTAATATTACAAAAGAAATACCTTTAAACCACTTCGTCGGCTGGCGAAGGTGGAATAAGTTCTTGGCTCTTAGATCTTCAGCTGCTCTCTCTGACCGCCAGACGGACCTCGCCTCTTCTTCAGGATGGAACTTGACTTCTCGTTGCTGGAATAAGACTGCCTCTTCTTGAGGATAGAGCCCGACTGCCCCTTCAAATCTTGTTTCTTATCCTCGTCCCCCCGGGCGGGGATGATATGGGAAGTCGAGCTAAGTAGATTATTCGGTCTAGAATGTACCAGGTGTACCGCGGGGGGCAGCTCAAACTCACGGACAATCCAAGGAGGTTTGGGAAATGCCTTTTGATGTTTTGCCGACAAAGGCTTCTTAATCTTTAATTGTTTAATATTAACATTATTTAATAATGAACTCCCCTTAGTATCCACAATACATTACAATAAGAAGGTCGTGTATTTAAAAACAATGTACTCACACCGATATGCAAATGAGCATATAACATGACAATGCCATTAGGTATGATTATTAATAATTAATAAATTAAAAATAGAAAATTAACATTAAAAGATAAAAATATATTGCAATAAATTCAATTCGGGGATCATCACTATCTCCTACCCTCTTTTCTATCTACATAAATGACCTTTCCTCCCATATCCATCAATCCCAATACCATTTGTATGCGGATGACCTCCAAATTTACCTCTCCTTCCCTCCTTCGGACCTATTACTAGCAACAGAAAAGCTCCAGGATGATTTAAACTGAATTAGTTGCTGGGCAGCTGACAACAAGTTAAAGTTAAATGCAGATAAAACTAAGGCGATTGTAATAGGTTCCAATCCACTCCTCAAAACCCTTTCCTTAATCCCAACATTGTTTTTAAATAATGAACCTATAAAATTCCATCAAACCGTCAAAAACCTTGGAGTAACCCTTGACCAATCTCTTTCCTGGAAAAACCACGTTTCCGAAATTTCTCGACGCACAATTTCCATCTTATAACTCCTAAATCACCACCGTCACCTTCTTCCATTAGAAACCCGCAGGCTTTTGGTTTGCTCACTAATATTCCCCCACTTTGACTACTGTTGCGCGGTGTATGGGGGTGGCTCTGGGGATCTTGAAGCTAAACTAAAACGATTATTTAACTGTCTGGTACGTTTCATCTTTGGGATATCCAGGGACACCTCTGTAACCCGATTCTACGAGGAGTTAAAGTGGCTTTACCCATCATACCGTTCTAAGTACTTCCTGGCATCCTTTCTCTTCCAAGTTCTCCGATCTCAACGTCCATCGTACATCTTTGATATACTTTCATTTAAATCCTCCATCCACTCCCGCAACACTCGTTCACGGTCTTCAGACCTGTATATAATGCCTCATCGAACCGCAGCTTTCGACAGATCTTTCCTTATCCGATCCTCGTCCATATGGAATTCTATTCCTTCTTATATCCGACATTCCAATACTCTTCCTACCATAAAATCCCGTTTATTCAAACACTTCCTGTCTATCCAATTTTCAAATGACCTCAAGTGATTTGCAAATTTCAATAAAAATCGGCAGAGAGAAACGATTATTTATCACATTTTATTTTGTATATTAAAGATTTATGAATTTTATTTTATGCAAAATTTATTTTGCAATGTATATATGAACATATTTTTATTTTTTTATTCTTGTCTAATTTGTTTTGTTTGTTTTTCTAAATTATTATAAGAAGCTACCTATGAATTTATAACTATTATTCATTTTCTTTGTCATTTCTGTTGCTTTTTATTTATTTATTTTATTATATATATATATATATATATATATATATATATATATATATATATATATTTTTTTTTTTTTTTTTTTGTTTATTTACTCTAAGACATTGAAGCTCTAATTTAATTTGTCTGTAACATTATTCCGAAGGGACTTGTCCCAGAATAAATAAAGAATTTATTATTATTATTAAATAGACTGCTATTTAATATTATAAGAAAGGTAAATTAGGTGAGAACTGTTTGATCATTTTGTACTTTCTCCTTTCCATACAATTACTATTAAAAATATTTTGACAGCCTTGCCAGATATTGGATTAATTTAAGCGTATTGAAAACAATCTTAACTAATCGATTGTTGTTTATTTTTAGAATTGGACTGGAAGCTATAGTTTTTACGATTTTTAATAATGTGACAATAACTGAAAAGGTAATAATTTTCAACAGCGTGTGTGACTCCACTTTTTTTTTTTAATTGTATTAAATTATTGTTCTCTCTTTTCACCTACTACAAAAACTTTTAAGAAATGTTTCAGATAAAGATGGAGCAATGGCGCCGAAAGCTACAATTTCACGTCAATAAAGAGATATATGGAGAAGTATGGACTGCTTTTTTTGTAATTTACCTTACTCATGATAAAAATATATAAAGACATTAATAAAAATAAAAAATAGGTAAGTGAAGGAAAAAGAAAAAATAATCTGAATAATTTACCCATTTATATAACATAAAATATTAGTTCATCATTAGTGGTTTTTGTATTTATTTTTTCAAAGAGCCCTAAATGTCTTAGTTCCTAAAAAATAATGAAAAAAATGTCGGGTTTAATGCTTAATGTAACAAGTTAATAATAAATAAATAAACCAGTTCAGATCGTTTTAAAAAATATATGTAGATTTTTTCTTGATATATTATCTAATCTTAAAATATATATTGTTACCGTACAATATTTAACAAAATCTGGTGCGCGCAACACACGACTTTCACTTACCTCCATTATTTATATCAATTCAAGAGTTTTTAAACAAATTTCTAAACGAAAATAAGTTGTTAAAGAATTATTTAAAGTGGATTTAAATAGAAACATTATTAAATAATCTATTATATTATTATCTACGACAATCGGTTTGTTTTATCGGCTTTTCATCAATATCCATTAACTTTTACAAACTTGTGTATAAGATAATATTTTTTCTAAAATCTTTACCTTTCCAACGGTATATTATACATGTATATTACTGTTCTTAAGTTCAAAAACAAAAAAATGTTCGTCCGATTAGCCTCAGTAGCATAAAGTGACGTTAAATGAATAAACAAAAATTGCATTAAAAAAAAAATGTTTGCAGTTTTCTCGTTTAGTTGGATATTTGTTTTTCATCAGTGGTAACAAAATAATATGGTTATTTTTATAGAATCTACAAAATCAAATTACTTTAGAGGAAGAAATTTTGAAATATCGGCATTTAGGCCCTGTCAGAGTATTTCAATCAGAATGAATCCTACATGATATTAAAGCCCTTTCAATTTTACATCGACATAGCGAGTTTAATCAAAATCGTTAGAGCCGTTTCTAAGAAAATCGTAAAATGGTGCAAAATACAAGGTATAAATTGGCTCTTCTGATTAGCTGATTTTGTTAAAAAAGTTTCTGTAACATTTCAGGCGTATAGTTGTCTTAAATATAATATTTCAGTTTCATAGGACTTTTCGTTTTTGCCCGGGAGTTACCACAAACACAGATAATTAATCGAGATTTTTTATTCTGTTTTACATTTGTTTTCTCTTGCAAAAAAAGGCTATTTATTTATATAAATATGGAGGGGGACTTGAGTGAGATGGTTAATATGTCAAACGCTGGACAAGATACTAAGTCAATATTGATATGTTTACCTTTAATGATGCACAAGTTAAAGCAGCTTTTGTAATTAGCAAGTTTCCCCTGAGTTTATCACTGCTTTTAACTCGGACATTCCAAAGACCGAAAAACGATTTCTTAAAAGCAACGGCTTTTACTTACTCACATTCCGAAGAAGTAGTTAGGTTTTTTTTTTTAGTTGCCAGGGCCACCGAAGTGCTCAACTAATTTTCGTCAATTTACAAGGGTCTGGGAATTGGAACTCCACGCGCAGGTAGCCAGTGACTAAACCATTTACCTGTCCAATCCTAAACATACATCCTGGCTTTGGCAGCATTTTTTTTCCTGATTCTTCATCAATTCTAATTGCATCATTCCAGTACATACTTATTAATATAATTTCAGATTGTAGTATACCATTCATTATATGTATTCTGTAATTATATCATCGGAAGGAACTGGTGATGTCTATTGAGTGTGAAATATGAAATAAAATCCCCATAACGAACATAATTGAGTTGTGACAAAGAAGAGGTTAAAAGTTATATACCTAAAAGTTGGTTACAATCCAAGAAACACATAATCACATTATTTTTTCTTCTTCCTCCTATTGAAAAACAATTTACAAACATAGTTATTACTTGATAACTATGTACGATAAAACAACAAATAAATCCTTTTGCCCGAGGACATTCTAAGGTTTATGAACTTGTAATAAACCAGAAATTACTGTCAATATCCAAGCAGACTTCCGAAAAAAAAAAAGTATGAAAATTTCTTAAAATTTCTATTAAATTTTTTATAGTGTAAAAAAAAACCAAACAAGCTATTTTTACTAGGGTAGGGCGGGACTAGTTGAGCAATTTTTCACTTGAACGAATTAAGCTCCTCAATGATAAGTCTTAATGAGTTTTTAAGCGGCTTGATGGATTCGTGATATATCCCTTAGAAAAAGTGTCCATAGTAATTTTTTTGTAAGAAGTCGAATTTAAGAGCTACACCTATTTTTTTTTTTTTTTTTTTTTATTGGAATTTACAACTGTATAATGGAATACAACTAGTAAATTGGAATGAAATATAAAAACTCATGAAACACATGTAGAGAAACTTCCTTATGGAAGCACTCTAAAATAGCTATTTAAATCCAGAAAGTCAAGTTTGCTCAATGTACCCCATAGGTAAGTTCAAAAAAGGTATGGGGCAAGTTGAGCGCTAAGAATGTCTAACCAAACCATGGGTTCGATTTCGACTATAAATAAAGTAAAAAAAGTGTTTAACAATCAGCTTTTTATTCATCGTCTTTTAGTGGTAGATCGACAAAATTTAAAGTAATTTTTTTAAAATAATTAACCAAAACTAGAATCAATAAAACATTAACGTATCTTAAGATTAACTTTTTTTTGTTTTCTTATTCTCCAACTTTATTTACAAAAATAAATACATAATAATAATAATACCGGTCAAGCCCAAGCCCCCGAGATCAGTCTTAATGCAATCCTCCCATCGACGCTTCGGCCTAGCTTTCGGACGCCTACCAGTCGGTTCAGCGAATACCAACTTTCTCGGAATCCGTTCCTCACCAAACCCAACAACTTTACGCGCCCATTTGAGTCTCCGCGATGCTATCAACTCAATTATATTCACAGGGTACAAACTCCGCAACTCCGTGTTGTGCAACCTTCTAAACTGCCCAGTGGCCTCATCTCTCTTCGGACCAAATATTTTACGCAGTACCTTATTTTCGAAAACCTTAAGCCGTTGTTCATCCTTCAAAGTAAGTGGCCACGTTTCACATCCGTAAAGAACCGTCGGAAGAATAATAGTTTTATAAATTATAACCTTTAAGTTTTTAGACAGAAGCCGCGAACTAAGTAATTTGGCAACTGAATAATGACACGCATTTCCCACCTTTAACCGGGTCTTTATTTCTTCCTGGATTTCATTTTTTCTTGTTATCATTGAACCTAAATACTTGAATTTCTCTACGTGTTAAAAAGTATGCCCTGAAATAAAAATAAATACATAAATAAATAAATTCTATGTATTCTTAACTTCGACATTAGATTCAGTCTTGCAATTTAAAATCACACTTAAATGTTTATATTATTGAGAAAGGCGACAAAAAAAAAGGACAGCTTTGAGACACTCCTGAGATAATTGCACCTCTTTTAAAATTTCTTACAATTGATATAGTCCCCCATTTTTCTTAAATCAGTTCATGGGTTTTTCGTCACTTACTTTTGTTAAGTTTTTTTTTCGATTTGTAACACATAAAGGAGAGTAAATAAATGTGGACTAGTACTTTAACATGAACTAGTAACAATTCTCGAAAACCTTCAGTCGAAAGACGCAACAAATGCCGATCGTCCATCGCAGTCATTCAGTCTAATATCGCACTCACTCATTCTCGTCATTCGCGCGCGAGCTGTCGCCAGTGTCGGCCGTACTTGTGTTGTCGAAAAATTTTCTGCAGTACGTATCAATGTGTTATTTAATAAATGAAAATTAGGTCTAAATACTGTAACTATTTGTTTTATTGCAGAATATATGTTTAATTGTATGATTTTTGGTCGATTAATTGCTTGCTATATATGATTTGTAAAGTACACGATCAAGTTGGTTTTAGTAAAGAATTCTGAATATGGGCTATGACTATGGTTCTGAATATGGCCTAGTCCATATTTAGGTATTAGTATTTAAGGTGGTTGTTGGTTATGTGGTTCTTGTAATGGTTTTTGGTATGGGGTTGGTTATGGTTTTTCCGAAAACGCAACAGGAGAACTGTGGGTCAGATGTTTAATGTGTAAGCTCTGGACACATAATGACTGTTCTGTACCAGAGTTTGACACTTGGATGTGTGATTTTTGTAAGTATGTTATGTGATTTCTTCCATCTACCAAAGTAGTTTGATCTCATATAAGATAAATTTTTATAATTGTTATTTTCGTCCAAGAAATTATAAGTTTCTACTTGTAGCCCATATTTGAGTACTTTCCATTTTTAGCGTCTATTTTGATATTTTGTTTAATGCTCAATTTAATAATATATTATATTATGAAGAATATAAGATCGTTACTTAGCTCTTTAAAAATGTATGTGTGATTATTTTGACGTCAATAAATAGTTAATTTTGTAATAGATTTTATTTTTGAAGCAAAAACAAAATGGTAGCCCATATTTGGTTACTCTCCTCTAATATTTATAAATTTATTTCCACATTGCTCTGACCATTAACACTTCTTCAAGAATATACAACTTAGCTAATTGTATTTTGTTTTTAATGTTATTGATTTTACCATTATGACTGTAGCTATGTATTGAATTTGGATTTTTTTTTAAGATAGGAAAATTACCGCTTTTGCTTGTTTTAAGCTATTCCTTAGCAATATGATAAAAATTAAAATAACAGCTGTATTAACATCGAACAATTAAAAATCATACAAACTAAATTTTTAAAATTGGGTTCCCCAAAAAAGTAGGAAATTATTTGTTTTTTAATGAAAATAATGGATAAGAGCTCACATTTATTTGCTTTTTATCTGTAATATTGAAGAAGGAAAATAAGTAGGTAAAACAAAGTTTATCATAATCGTAATTGATAAGTTTTATTATACATCATGATATCATTATTTATTCTAAAGAGACATGATGTCCCAGGATACCAAAGAATTTATTTATTTATTAAAACTAAATAATAAAAATATCAAAAAGGTATTACTTATTATTCTAGTTAATGTTTTAATTAAAATTAATTGTTTAAAAAATTGTCTATATTAAGTTTATATATCAATCTATATTTGGATTCATACATTGCATTTTGCTATAAGATATATTAAAAAATGTGTCCCATTAATCAAATCCTCCCATGGAAAAATCCATTGAAAACCAATGAATATAGGGATGCATTGAAAACTCTGAAGATTTTTCATCGTAGTAAATTTAATATTAATTGTTGGAAACAGGCCAGATGCATCCAAACTGAAAAGTTCACTTTTCTGGCCGGAATTCAAATTCCTATCATTGGGACATAGAATTACCCACACGGGACTAGAAATATATATACCAGTTGGTAGGATCTGTCAGAACTGTTTAGTATGTGTGATTTGAATTAATTTTGTGGAAAATCAACATCAACTTTATCATTATCATATTTAGCTACACAGTTTTTTTCAAGGTCTTCAACAAATTGGTTTGCTTAAAAATATTTTAATAATACTCTAATTTTTATATAATTCCCCTAATTTACCATATTTATAGTATAATTTGGTATTTAATAGACAGTTCGATGTATCATTAAAGAGACTATATATCTATTAAGGAAAATGTTCAAGTCGAAAACTGTATCGTAATCATTCATAAATTGATTAAAGTTTCTTATTACAGCTATTAATTATTTATTAGTAGTTTTTAATAAAGTCGTGCGCAGGTCGAAAGGTTAAGGTTAATGAAGTGCAAACCTTTATATACATATACCTTCAAATAAATCGATAAAAAAAAATTTTTAAAAATCATCTTGATTTGTTTTACATATTTCAATGAATGGTCTAATTCGATAATTCATATTTATTTAAATAGGTATAAAAGGTGATTGTCAGGAGCATGCGAATTACAAAGTTTTTTATGAGGCCTTTTACGGGACGTGGTCATTTGGACTCAGGAGCCCCTAAAACATGTATTTCCGTCGAAAACTGGAATTCGAAAATTTTCACGATCGCAATACTGTACCCTTACTATGTATTTAAAGATAGGTAAGTGAAAGTAAAAGTTAATACAGTATTTTATATTTATCCCTTTCAATCATATACAGTCTACTAGTACGTAAAAACCAGTGTAACCACTCTTGTTTTATTGGTAATGTCCCCAGAGAAGGGGAATGCTAATAAAATAGCATTTGATTATTGTACATAACAATTTTAGACTGTTTTATTATTTAATCTAAAACATATGTTTTTTTAATCTCTGATTTTATTTAAAAGTTGTTGAACAACCAAGACAAGTGAAAGTGGTGTGTTGCCCCCACCAGATTTTTTATTATTATATGTCTAGCTTCTTAGCAGTCTCAAAGTTTCTTACCCTATATTTTATAAGCCCTTAAACTTAAAATATTACCATTCGCTCACTCTCTTTTTAAGTGTAATTATTAAATTAAATATGCGAAAGTACTTAAAATGACTGTCAAGCGAGATTATTAAAGTTAATATTAAATATACATAAAAAATAATGGTAGAAGTAATTAAACGTTAGATAATACGATAAAGCGTGGAGCTGATGATTTAGTTGGTTGTGTTGCTAGGCTTGTTTAACATAATTTTATAGAGCGGCTTGCTAAATTTAGGCACTATCATTGGTAAAATTTATGCTGCCGACAGCTTGGAATAATGGCCTATCTATTTGTAGCCTGAGGAATTGATGAGCTTCAGCCTTAATGGGGCTGTAAATTCGGCTGCTTCTGATTGAAATTTTAGTTCAAGGCCGATAATTTCACATGTTGATTAGTTGTAGTCACTTTTTGCTACGAAATTTCGATTATTTTCTATAAATCACTGTACGTTACTAATTATAAAGACATTATACGCTCTATTAAAAATTAAAATCTTTTTTAACATATCTATCCTTGTTTTTATATGGGGGAGAAGTTGATTCCAGGGGCAGTCAACAAAACAATTAAGCAGAAAACTTAATTTATTTGTACCATCGTTACGGCCTGAATTTCAAGTAAAAAAAAAAAAAAATAATAAAAAAAATAATAGTTGTGGAATAGAATATATAAAGATGATAAGTAAAAGAAAATATACTGACAATTAGAAACAAAATCGAGAATTATTTATGGTAATTAAGAATTATTATAATAATTAGAAACAAAAGGGCACAAAATAATATTTTAAATATTTTTTTTACAGAGGGATATTTATAAATACTTATTCATTATATTTCATATAATAATGTTTCCTACTTTATAAGAATATTGGCATTTTTATATGTAACTATTTTTAACCCTGTAAATTTTTCAACTTTTTATTTCGATCATAATAGTTGTTAATTATTATAACTACTGTTCTATTTTGTTTCTAATGATCAATATATTTTCTTTTACTTGTTATCTTTATATATTGTATTCTACAGCCGGTTGTTAATTTTTTTTTAAACCCTGAAGAAGGCCTGAAACTTATGCCGAAACGTTGGTAAGAATAAATAAAGTTTTCTACTTAATTAAGCGTTTTGTTCACTGCACCCGGAATTAACTTATCCCCTATTGGTATGGTAGATTTTTTATTTATTACTAGAAAATTTTGGTGATATTTCTTAATGCGATTATTTTTAATTAAATAATATAATAATTGTTTGTGATATTTAAATAACCGTGATATAACTTCAGTCTTCTAGACTGTTTTACGAAGAACCAAAGAGCGAAATATTTTCTAACCCTATTGTTGAATTTTGAAATCGAGTTATTAACCTATGTTAATGACTCGATTTCAAAATTCAGACGAATCTATTGACCAATACCTTTACTAATTAAGCTTGTTATCATCTCACATCAATTTAATCGATTTTATAGTTATTTGTCTGTTAAAAAAAAATCAGATGCTCACATGCTTTAGCTTACCTATTTACATTTTTATATTTAAATTTTTAATATACATTTTTATTACATATTTAGCTTATATATTTACTAAATGTAAATTTTTAAATCATATACTGACATTTCATTTATTTTCGATGAAATGGAATAACTTAGATCCAACTATCCGCATTAGCTTCTTTGGCTGTGCATCATATTGTCTACTAGATATATTTCTTCTAAAATTTTTAGTTTTCCATCAACATATTATGCATCTATATTACTTCTCTCATTCTCGGACAATTATTTCCAACCTAGCGACAAAATCCGCCTTCGGTTCCTTATGTGATTCTTGCATAATTTATTTTGAACTTATAAAAAAGCGAGATATTTTATTATTAGGTATTTTAGAGAAAAATTGGCGAATGCTGTGTGAATAAAGACCAACTAATAATGAAGAGACATAAATAATTATTAATTTTTTTTTAGAAGACGGTCAACGTGAATAATATGAAAAGCTATTATAGCCTCCTAGAGATATAGACTACCTACACGGATACATTAGCGAAACATTAAGATATAACTAATTTTTCTTTTCTTTCTCTTTAATTTCTTTACTAACTAAGCGATATTTTTCTTATAAGATAAACTATGGATACTGAGGTTGTGTCTCCATGACTCCAGAGGGCAAGGTCTACAGGTACAGTTATCCTTAACCTTGCAGGGTTTTTTATTTTAGCAAATAGTTACGATTAGTCACTTATGCTTTTTGCCTCACATATAGTGAGATAAGCTCGGTCCAAACTCTATGGAATTTCATCTTGATCTCAGAAGATAGTATAATTAATTAGGTTTGTTAGTAATAATAAAGTTTCTTACTGAATCATATTATATTATTTATTTTTAACGTATCGAAAAAAATTAAACATGGTTTCTGAAAAAAATATGAAAAAGGATTAAATCGGATTTAAAATTATTTCACCTCATTTATGAGTGTAGAAGATATTATCATTTAAACAAAAATCTGGTGCTTCGACTTTGAATTACCGCCGTTGTTAAAATCAATTAAACAATTTTCAAATGCAGTAAAGATAAAAATGAGTAAAACTAATAAAGAATTAATTAAATTGAATTTCTATAGAAACATGTGATTATTAAAAAATGTTTTGTATTATTATCTGGAATAATAATCAGTTAGTTTTATCTGCTTTTCTTTACTCTTTATTAACATTTACAGGCTTGTGTATAAGATAATATTTTTTCTAGAATCTTTAGCTTTCCAACGGTATATTACACATCTATATAACTGTTATCATATTAAAGTGAAAAATTGCACTAAAAAATATGTTTTCAGTTTTCTCCTTTAGTTAGAGTTCGAATTTCTTTCAACTATTTACCTGTTTTTTTAATCGTTAGTAGCAAGATTATATTGTTATTTTTTTAGTATCTACAAAATTAAAGCTACTTTAGAGGAAGAAAATTTAAAATATCAGCATTTAAGCCCTGTCAGACTATTTCAATCAGAATAAAGCCTACATCATATTAAAAGCCATAAAATTTTACAACGATATTTTAATCAAAATCGTTAGAGCCGTTTTTGAGACAATCGTAAAAAGGTGCAAAATGCATAGTATAAAGTGGCTATTCTGGTTTGCTGATTTGAATGAAAATTTTTTTATATAATAGGTAAGTTAAAGTAAAAGAAATTTATTTGATTATCAAAGAATGTAGGTGTATATCACTGATGTTTGGGCAAAAGGACCTGCTCCGTCTTGGAATGGAAAGTTTACAGGACGAGTTTCCCAAGGTTTGAAAAATCAATTGAAATTCTGTCTAAATATTTATTTGCCATAAAGAAACTTAAACAAAATATTATTTAGTTGAAAGCATGAAAACCCTATTTTCATAAAAATAATGACTTAAACCCTTTAGCCCAAGCACCAGTTATATTAAATCTCAGGACGAGTTTCCCAAGGTTTGAAAAATCAATTGAAATTCTGTCTAAATATTTATTTGCTATAAAGAAACTTAAACAAAATATTATTTAGTTGAAAGCATGAAAACCCTATTTTCATAAAAATAATGTCTTAAACCCTTTAGCCCAAGCACCAGTTATATTAAATCGAGTAGCAACAGCTGGGTGAATAAGGTCGCATTTTATATCATATATTTTACTTAAACATAGTCGTTACGTACAGAGACAATAACAAGAATTACAATATCACTATGAATGATCTGGGTATGTATGTGTCACATACTCGACCAAACACATACATATGTATATGCATTTGTGGGAATACCAAGTCTTCTAAGCCGTTGTCAATGAAAGAATACAATAGGTGAGACCCACATAAAATATCAATCGTGTGTAAAAGGATTTGTGCCAAAAAACAAACAAAAAAAAACAAAAAAAAAAAACAGGAAACCTCAATAGATATGTTGGTGTGTTGCCCTCAATGAAATGTTTGTGGGACACAAACTCCGGACTAAACGCCAGTAGCTTGGTGAAACGATTGACTGATTGAGGAGATATCGGGGATTGGGTCTGATCCGCTGTCAATGGGAGGCTCCCTTACAACATTGGTCCATTGCTCAGGGACTGTCAAATGTACCGAATGCTCTGTTTCAGTCTCTATTTGACTATCCAGCTGAAATTTCTGAATGTGCGAAAAGACTGAATGTGGATCAGAGCCACCGACGTGTGAGACCTCTACGACAGTCGCTTAGAGAGAATGTCTTCGAAGAATGGGCCAATCGCAGGTGGCAGGACGTTGGCGTTCGTCATTTTAAGAGACCCCGAAAGCCAATAGATATAAATGCGAAAAACAAGTCCTCTCGGGGTCTGAATGGTCCAACGCCCTGAAGCTGAATATCAACTATGCACCCCTGGGAGGGTTCCCAGGAGTCAGTGGACAGGCGAGTGATGTTGGGTCCCTCTGTCGCGAATGTGGCAGAGAGTCAGGAACACAAGCCCACGTGCTGGGAAAATGCCCCCAACAACTCCCTCCTAGTTACTCGCCAGCACCATCGAGTTAAGCATGCGTTAATAAGGCTTCTTAGGGAAAATGAATATACGTGCTTTGACGAGGTCTACTGCGTGGCCAGGGACGGTTCTGTGAGGTATGCTGACATTGTAGCGTTCCCCAAGAACGGGAGAACAGCACTGATCCTCGACCCGACCGTCAGGTATGAAACAAACGTCCTCGATCAGGCAGATGAAGTGGGTAGGGAAAAGAGAGAGATCTACAATAAGTGTATCCCTTTCCTAAAAGAGAAGTTCCGCGATACCTTCGGAGGGAGAGAGTTCACTATGAGCGGCCTCTGGTTCGGATCTCGCGGGACTATCCCCAGTAGGACAAAGGGCCTTCTAGAAGAACTCGGTATTGGTAATAGTGAATTGTCCATGATGGCTGAGAATATAATATTGGACTCCTGGGGATTATTCATCATTACCTATATGGATATTACTTGGGTTAAGATTTCTACCTAACCTCATTAATTTACTTATTTTTTATATTTACTTATAGTTTTTCTTTACTTATATTATAAACTACGAGATATTACATATTATAAGGTATAACATAGAAAGCTGTTGATAAAGAAAGTAAATGTATGGTAAATGTATAACTTTTCAAGTCAATATCACATGTCATCAAGATTGATAAGTACGCTGTGTATGATAGCAACCCAATACAGTTGGGCAGCACTATTTTTTGTTATTGTAATATTGATAAAATAAAGCATTTCTCTCTCTGTTAGCTCAATAGAGACGAATCTGATGCATTTATTGATAGGTTTCAATCGACAGAGATTATTAGAGACTTTCTCCTTGATGCTATAGCAAACGCATATTCAAGCGTGATCTCAGGAACTCGCAGAGCACCAATTCCAGTATTACATACAGTCCATTTTTTTTCGTGCCAACGCATTTAAGACAAGACAACAATTACAACGCAACATCCGAACCGTTTAATTTAAGAGCTAATTGAGAATCAATTGATTTTTAGACCCGAATCCGTTATCATTTTCAAGTTCAACTATTCGCAGAAAAAGTAATCATAGATAAGTCTAAAACGTCAGGGTACTACCACTTGCAGTGTTTTAGAACACACTTAATGTACTGAAATATTATTTTGTATAAACCTGCCGAAGATCATAGAGTTTGATTTGAATTGTTATTCTTTCCTCAACTTAAAGACATCATTACTTCTTTTTTAGGGTGGATAGCTCCGAAATCATATTTTAAGTTTCTTAAAAGCATTTCCGCTGATTTTGCTAATATACTACGCCTAAGAAATATCGATGTCGTGACAGGAAAACATTACATAGAGGTATTTAATTTTTGAAAAAGTTGAAGATAATTAATGGCCGACGAAGCAGGTGCCCGAGGATGGTGGTGGGAACTTGGGATATGATGTATCGTCCTTTGGAGCAGAACACGCACGGTCCCTCGCTAAGGCCTGACCCAGCGGTTGGTATACACTCGGACCTGCTGTTCCTGGCTTGTCATCGTGGTTGTATGTGATCACTGGACCGTGTCTCATAGTTTAATGCTCCCGCGTTTTACATTGCATCCGCTATGAATTCATTCCATGCGTGAACTATATTTGAATTTCTGGAGATGTCGGTTAGGAGTGGGATCATCAAAGAGATCAGACTTAAATAAGGAACACTTCTTATGCTCCAAAATTCTAAATTTTAGGCCTTAATTAGAACGAACAGTGTTAATAAACTGTTCACACATAGAGACCTTTTTTCGGTACTTGGTTATTTGGACTCAAGGGAAACTAAAACGTGTATTTCCGTTGAAAACTGGAATTCGTAAATTTTCACGATCGCAATACTTTCCCTTACTATATATTTCATATATAGGTAAGTGAATGTAAAAAAGAAATATCCTTAAAAATTAAAAAAAAAAATCTAATTTGAAATTATACTACAAATCTTCAGTAACAATTTACATATATAATTATTTATTTATCAATTATAATGAGTTACCTTAGTAATTAAGAAATAAACGCTGCCAGTAGAAATCCTACATGGCTGAATTGAAATGTATTCTGCTTTGAATTAAGATAAAATGTTTTTCGAATAACTTAAAATCTTCTGAAAATGTATAACTGATATGAAATCATAAGTACTTATTCGAACTGTAATCGAGTTTCTAACAGTATGAAAGCAAAATCATCTTAATCTGACCAGTATCAGCTTTATATCAAATACCAACCACGTTGGGTTTCATATCCATGTTTTGTGTGTAGATAACTATGGAAAGACGTTCAATTGTTATAGTTTTTACTTTCGCTAACCTATACGTATGAAATATATAGTAAGGGAAGTATTGCGATCGTGAATATGTTCGAATTCGAATGGTAAATTCGATAAAATAAAACATATCATCTTATTAGCATTGATAAAAAACGGATAAATACACAAGTCGATAAATTTGATAATCCACTAAAGGAGAAAAGAGCAAACATTTTTTTTAATGCAATTTTTATTTAATATAATACAGTTGTATAATATACCGTTGGAAAGATTTTAGAAAAACTATTATTTTATACACAAAGTTTTAAAATGTTATGGACAGCAATGAAAAGAGGATAAAAATAACTGATCGTTATATATACCAATTTTATTTTATTTTAATCCACACACCAGACTGAAACGCAGACTGAAAGATACTGCTCACCGCTTTCGGTTACTTCAACACTTACTAGGCAGACGCTCTACACCTTCCACTTAACTACACAAGACTCATCTACATGACCATCATAAGGCCTATCTGGACCTACGGAGTTGAGCTTTGTCTTCAATCCTTACAAACCAAAATCCTTCGAAAAATCCTCAACGCTCCTTACTGTGTAACGAATAAACTCATCCATAAAGACCTTAATGTTCCATATGTAGTTGATTTGGCCCGAACTAGGTATCAATCCTTCTCAAACTCCACGCCCACTAGTTTCAATCCTCTGAGGCGTCTGAAATGAAAATGACCTCGAGACCTTCAAACAAAATTATGATCTAGCACTTAATAATGATTCGTTGTGCATAGTTCATAGACTTACTAGACTAGTTGAGGAATAGCTAAGGTATATGTATTGTAGGTATTCTTACCATTAACGCATTAATATGTTAATCCAAACTTAATAAAATATCCCTGAGCAAAGCCGCTGGATACAGCTAGTAATGTATATAATTGGCAGCTGAATGCTGTATATTATAAATTATATATATTCTCCCTTAATACCCAACAACTTTATTATTAAGCCTGGAATTAGCATTTTTAGCGAGATAGGATAAAGGAATCGTTTTATTGGACATCGTAGCATTTAATGCCCATGCAATTAGTCTTGTAAATTATTGGGCTGATAAAATATATAAGAAAAAAAGTTTTATATGAGCGACTAACGAGAGTGGCACTGAGAGATAGAGAGAGTGGCAAAAAAGAAGAGGCTGTGAAGAGATATCGGGGCTAAGTGTGATCCCTTGTAGTGCTCCTTATCTTCGGCATTAGCATTAGTTCTCCGGTCCCTCAGCCGCGTCAAGACCAAACTCCTCCCTTGGGAAAGTCACCTCATTGCTCTCTTATAATATATGTCTTTTTTAAAAATAACTTCTTTATTTAAATCTTTACAGACATTTTACAGTACAAGTATAAGTCACTATCCCACTAAGGCAAGAGCCCGTGTGACTGAAAGGAGTTGACCTGCGGCAATTTAAGAAAAGTACAATAACAAACAGTAACACAGTACACAGTAAGATACAATACAATATATAAATAATATTTCAAAACACAAAAATGAAACATTTTTTTTTTTATAAAGCAACAGTAATAAACTTCACAGTAAGCAAACAATGTAATACTTAAGGAATATAAAAATACAATTATAAAGAAACAGTACACAGTATGAAGCAGTTATTAACTAAGCTATAATGAATACATATACATATATACAAGATATGAAATTAAGGCATGCAAATTGAATTATATAATATCTAATTAATACAAAAAAAAAAAAAAATAACAATTGTAAGAAACAATAAAACAGTACCCAGTAATAAACACTAATTGACTAAACCAAAAGCAATAATGAATAAAAATTCATATGTACAGGATGTAAAATTAAGGCAGGTAAATACAAGATTAGGAACGGCGTGGTCTAGTGGATAGAGCACTAGTCTACTGTGCTCCGGGTCCTGGGTTCGAATCCCGACCGTGGCGGAGTATTATTTATTCTGTTATTTCAGTCGGGGGTCGACCCTTGGATATGGAGACCCTCCTGGGGCCGGCCCAGCCTCTATAAAGTGGGTAACCAAACTGAGGAAAAAACCTGGCGGCTGAGTGTGATTTCGGCCTAATCACCTCATTGCACTGCCGTTGGCCTCGTAACAGTACGAATCTCTATATGTACTGAGCCCAAGACTCTTCATGGGTTGTGGTGGTACAGGTTTTTTTTTTTTTTAATACAAGATTGAATTACATAATAAATAAACAATTATAAAAAAAAACATAACAAAGTACACATTAAGAAACAGTAATTGATAAAATCAAAAAGCAATAAAGAATACATATACTTGCACACAGGATAAATATCAGAATGAGTGACGCAGGCTGGCATAGAGGACATGTCTATAGCTATAAGTAATTTGAATTTAATAACTCTCTTGAACTCTATTGAATAGTCTTGTCTTGTAACTCATCTATAGCTAATCTATAATTTATAGGAGTGGATTTAATTTAACTACATCGGACTATAATATAATTGTAGTGCTCATGAAAAGAACTAAATTGCGTTTAAAAAATCTGGTGCGGGCAACACACGACTTTCACTTACCTCCGTTGTTAAAATCGATTAAAGAATTTTCAAATACAGTTAGAGAAAATCTGGTAGGGACAACATACGACTTTCACTTATATCCGTTTTAAAAATCGATTAAATTTAATCTGGAACACATTTTTCCATCGAAACTCAATGTAATTCTTTAACCGATTATCATATCCAACATTATTTGAAAGTTCTTAAACTGATTTTATCACGTGGCACGTGAAAGTCGTGCGCTGCGGGCACAAGATATTTTTATTAGTTCTGGTGAAAAATTACTGAAAGGAATTAATCCGGGTGGCGGTCAGTGAATGAAACAATTGAATAGTTTCAACCATTTTTTCTGTCAACATTTCGACCACCATTGTGGGCCATTATCAGGGCTAAAAAGAGATAATTTAGAATAAGATTAAATATACTGTTTTAAAAACTGCTGAGCTAGAGAATATTAATATTATAATATAAAAGGAACTAGATATGTAAAGAAATCGATTAATTAAATTACAATGACAAAGTTATAATAATGAGAGGGCTATACAGAGCAGATAATAACTAAAGATAATGTACAAAGATATAAAAAATTACATGAAATAAGAAATATTAAAATATGGAGTGGAGTGGAGATACGTACCGTATTGTAGGCGAATGGAAACTAGGTACGATTTGGTAGAATGGAATGTAAGAAGGTAGATAGGAAAGTACGTACGAAAGGTGGGTAAAACGGAAAATACTTTTTTACAGCATGTACGGGATGTGACAACAATAAGTAAAATTGTAATATTTACATAAAAAGAAGTAATCAGATTAAACAAAAGTAATAATATCATAATGTTACTAGAAATTGTTTCAACAAAATTCTTAAAGTAAAATTCTATATATTACAATAGTAAGAACAATAATGGATAAAGTTTATGGAATAAAACTTACTACCTCCCAACCAACGTTTCAATAATTACGATAATTATATTAAGACAGTAAACATAACAAGGTAAGAATATTAAGAATTTTTTTTTTTTAAAGAAAAATCATTGACAGATCATAAGTTGATAAAAAGAATAAAATAATTACATGCAGGAATAAATTGAATTGTAAAACCATTAAGAATTTTTCAAGTACATAAACAAATAAAATAAATACATATAAAAAATAAATGTATACATAAAATAGATAAAAACAAATCAATAAATAAAAAAAAATGTATACAGTGGGATAGACATAGGTAGCTGCGTTACTTATTAGAGTTTAATATATGGCTATAGGTGGAGGAGATGCCATAAATTAAACTCTATATCTACAGCAATATATTAAACTCTATTAAATAACACAGCTTCCCATGTCTATCCTACTCTGATGAAAAATGTACATTGTCCGAAATATCTGTACAATGATCTTATGTGGATTGTTTTTTCAACTATTTACACCTTTATGAAAAATTCTTAGTTATTTACTTTAACGAGAGAATAATTATTTATTCTTATTTATCATCCGTCGGTTGACCTCTTATGTACTCTGAAACATTACAAATAATTAGTAGGTTTCTAAATCTTCCAAAAACAGTTCATTACAATAAACTTTAAAATGACTTAACATTTCGGAGGCATTCTCCATCATCAGGACTTACTAAAATACATCAACAAATTATCAATTAACAATATAAGATAACTTTTTTATTTACTAATTAAAAACATTATCAAAAATACTCATAATAATGTTACATAAAAATTATATTTAACTGAAAGTCGTTTAAAAATTAAAATATTATCCATTTTTAATTAAAATTTTGTCAATAATTTATGCCATTAAACAAAAATATAAAATATACCATAAATTATAAAACAGATTCAAAGCACGATGCAGATGCAATAGGGAAATTAAAATTGTAAACCTTACCTTATCGATCTATATTTAGTAATAAATCAGTGTGTACTCTCTGCAGTAAATAGGATGCATTAGGGGCCAAAGAATATGTCAGTTTTGATAGGTGTTTTCCTTAGTGTTAAATTTTTTTAAAAACAATTTTAATGTCATAAATTATTGACAAAAGTTGAATTATAAATGGATAATATTTTAATTTTGTATAGTACTTTCAGGTAAATATAATTTTTTTGTAACATTGTTATGTGTATTATTGATAATTTTTTAAACTAGTATATAAAAAAGTTTGTTTGTTTATTTATTTAACGTCACTTTATGCTACTATGACTAATCGGATGAGTATATAAAAAAGTTATCATGTAATGTTAATTGATACTTTGTTGATGTATTTTAGTGAGTCCCGATGATAGGGAAGGCCCCCGAAACGTTGACTCGATTTAAAGTGTATTGTAATAAACTGTTTTCGGAAGATTTACTTGAAATTATTTGTTATCATATTGCATTCTTTCAATTAACCTATTTTTATTATGAAGCACTAAATATGAGCGTGGGCATTGCCGAATTATCTTTTTTAATTAATGAAAAGATAATGTGCGTACCAAAACCAAACACAAAAAAATAAAATAATTAATGAATCACATCCTTGCATACTAAGAAGGTTGCGAACCCCTTTGTGACGTGAATCAAAAAGCGGCGGACGCATAACCTCACGAAGCGCCCCCAGAGCTGCCTCGAGGAACCAGTAGCTGAAGAAGTGGAGGAGAAGAAGAAGACCCGGCAAGAGAACGGCCATATAGGAAGGGGACAGCTGCAATTAACGACTGGGGGTTTTTGCAAGCGGCCACCCAACGCAAGGGCGGCCTCTTTGATAGTTCTTAATTAGAGCAGGGGGCTGTATTGACTGCTAATGATCTTCTGCACGCTGTATCTCTCTGCATCTCCCTTCTGTAAGGGCGGGATCATATCTTGTTTACATCACAGCATGCATACATAAACAGCGACAATCAACAACACAACAGAATGAGAAGATTTAGTCATAATAATAATTTATTTTTGGACAAGTTTCTGGAGAAAAATACATAAGCAAACAAAAGTGGGCTTTGGAAAGACTAAAAAAATCTGGTACGGGCAACACACTACTTTCACTTACTTCGGTTGTTAAAATAAATTTAAGAACTATTACAATAAATAAAGTTATAGTCGAAAAAAATTGTAAAAATTATATCCAGTTCCATTGGAAGCATATGTTGTATATCTATATATATAAAGATGAATCGCCTTTTCCCTTGATCATCGCATCACGGCTTAGCCGGTAAACGGCCGATTTCTCTAGTTCTATTTTTGTTAAGTTTGTATCAATCAGGAGAAGGATTTTATGAAAGAAAGAAGAGAAAAGTTACTTTGGTAGCTAGTTTTCTTTTGTTTATTTAATTTTTTTAATACTTCGTAGGTAAAAATAATCTCTCTCACTCTCTCTCTCTCTCTCTCTCTCTCTCTCTATATATATATATATATATATATATATATAACTAGCTGATCCGGCAAACGTTGTTTTGCCATATAAATTATTTAAAGGAAATTTCTAGTGTAGAAAAAAAAAACATCTAACTTCTTGTAAGTGTGTAAGGATAACAAATATAACGAGTAACAAAACACCAAACATTAATTTTTTTTAATTTATTCCTTAAAATTAATCATTAATTAATTACACAACAGAAACAATATCAATCTCTTAATGCTATAGCGTGAACAAAATGTTTTGTTAGCCAATATTTATCGAACACAAACAAACTGGATGGCTTACCCTCTCTAGAGCACGATAATTGTCCGTGCATAATTGTCCGTGTGAAAAACATGAGCTACACTGAGATAGTAAAATGATAATTGTAAAAGTTACTACTACGTTTAATGCATAAACAATAATAATGGCCGAAAACTGTGGAGTGAGTGAGATAAGGCTTATAGTGTGAGAGAAAGAGGAGACCGGGTTCGGCCTCATCAGTACTCCGTGCGGTTTGCTGGCTGAGGTGTGACACCGGTAGATCTATCGTCGGGGATAACTTACCATGTGATAAATGACCAGTTATCGAACGGAATAAAAAATTACTAAAATAACTATTAAAAAAAAAGGAGTTGTTTATAGATAGATAAAAATTCAGGATTGTGTGTATTTGTTTAATGCAACATTATAAGAAAAGAAAAAAAAATTTGTCCAAACAAATTAAAAAATAATGTTAGGGGTGGGCACCCTTATAACTTAAGGGTATGAAAAATAAATAGTAGCCGATTCTCAGACCTATTGAATATGCATATAAAATTTCATGAAAATCTGTCAAGCCGTTTCGGAGGAGTATAATAGATAACTAAAACTGTGACACGAGAATTTTATATATTAGACATACGAGTATATAAATGCATGCCCCTTTTCCTTGGTCATCGCATCACGCGTGAATGGCTTCACCGATTTCGCTGAGACATATTTCAGACAGGACATCGCCTGTCGGGTCAGCGAGTTTTTTTTTTAACATAATTTATTGAAATCTACAACTGTAATAAAAAATATGATAAAAGAAAAATGACATCAAAAAGACTTGAAGAAGAACTAACCAATGGTAGCACTCCTATATCTATTTTAAACTAGAAGCTCTCGAGACCATCTTCTTTTCAGACCCCTCGGAGAATTGTCAGGAATCGAAGAGGAAGCAAGGATTGAAACTTGTGGGTTAGAGTGGGAATGAAGTTTTTCATGGAAGGAGTGATATCTGGTTCGGGCCAGATCAGCAACAAATGGAACATTTCGGTCTTTATGGATGAATTTATTCGTTCGAAGAATTTTGGTTTGTAAAGATTGGATACGGGAAGAATTTGATGGTTTAGTCGAGCCCCAAAGCTCAACTCCGTAAGTCCATATAGGCCTTATAATAGTCATGTAGAGGAGTCTTTTGTAGTTAAGTGGGTGGTTAGAGCGTTTGTTGAAGTATTGAAGTACTCGAAATCGGCGAGCAGTTTCTTGTCGTTTCAGTCTAGTGTGCGGATTGCCAGCGAGTTAAATAAAATACAAAAACCTGTACTTCTACAACCCATGATGGGGCTTGGACTTAGTACATATATATATTCGTACTGTTTCTAGGTCATGCAATGAGATGATTCTGCCGAGATCACATTAAGCCGCCAGATTTATCCCCTATTTTTGGTTACTCACTTCTTAAGAGTGCCCAAGAAGAGTCCTCTAAGAAGTGGGTACCCATTTCCGTCTAAAGCAGGAATTAGAAAATGTTCACGATCGCAATACTAACCCTAACTATACGTCTCATTTATAGGCAAGCGAGAATAATAATTTAGGTGCATAATATCTGCGTATAACATAGATAATATGTTTGAGAAAAAGTGTTATCTTATATACAGTAAGGTAATGCAAAGGCTACAGTAAGGTTTCTATTCTTCGGTATAGAATAAGGCATATACTTTAGATGATTGTTGTACATAACAATAGCATGTTTCTATTTTAAATTAAATAAATAAAGAAGTGGAATGAGATTAAACAAACTTAGAGAATGCTCTAAATGTATTATTATGTATTCGTAACCATTAAATAGAATTAAAGCATTTAAAGTCCTTTTGACAAAAAGGAAGTAATGTGTATAAAATTGGAGGCTGATATATAACTTCACCACTCTATTATTAAATATTGATGCAAAAGTTTCGAAGGTTTATGGGTGTAAGCTCCCACTCACCTTAGATAAAATTGTTCTTTTGCACCTGAACATGGTATTTTAGCCGAAAAGCTGTGCATCAATGTATATATATATATATATATAAATCAACCTCCAATTTTTCTCATAGGATTTTACCTTCACTTTAAACAATCTACAGCAAAGTAATATGTTGTATTTTTTAGTATAAGAGAAAATCATCCAATCTATTAATTGTGAAAATCCTATCTAAAGATCAAAAGTTCATCCTTTGATGTGAATGGATTATTTTCGTCCTTGAGGAAACATAAGTGCTTTGTTACCATTTCTTGGTTTAAGAGCGGATGTCAATCACTTTTCTTTTGAGTAAAATTGAGCGACCATCTCGGCTAATGATAATATATTCAGGCACATGCTCAAAGGTAGACGGCCAGAGAGTCTTGGGAGTGTGTTTAAGGTGTTTGTCCAGGAAAAGAATATTTGCATTACAATGACGCGTTGCTAATCCGCTTATGAAGTGTATTGTTCATCAGAGGACCCACTGATGAGAACGGTGTCTTGGTCAGAATAACATGAATAATAACTCTTTTTTGTAAATCTAACCGCTTGTTTTCAATGACAGAAATAATAATACGGTATCAATCTAGAAGTTTTATCATATTTTAGCTACGTATCGGCTTGTGTGCCACTCTCGTAATTGAGACATAAATAGCCACCAAGAAAATTTTACAGAAAACCCAAGAATCTTCCATTTAATGATTATTGGATCGATTTCGGAAAGACCGGGAAAAGTTTTTTTAAAACATATGAAAAAGTCAGAAAATTTGTTCTTTGGTCAGGGAAAATGGTACCTAAATAACATCATTTCTTTTACACTCAGACAAAAGTTCGAATATGCCTACTTGTTTTGATGTCGCAGATATCATAAAGCGAGATTAATATTTAATATCACAATAGGACAGAAGGGCTGTGGAGAAGTGAAAAGTCAACCTAAATTCTTTCCAAAAAGTACTGTAGCAACGTCTCATTCCAAACATTACTACATCAATATTATGAAGTTAAAAATCCATTCGAAAAGTGCAGTCATCTGGAAAAATAAAGCCACAGTAATGTAGTGATGAGGAAGGTATTTTTACCAACAAAGCGAATATCACGGTTTCTATTCTTCGATTCAGTAATATCTATCCGTTTACAGAAGATATAGTACGTTTTGGAATGAAATCAAATGTGGGTTTAGTACCTTATGGAAATAACTGCAATTTTCGAATGCGTATTTAAAAGATTTAACAAAACAATTATAATACAAGTATGTCAAAGTACCAATTTCGTGAGAAGCATCATTTTGTATGTTTTGGAAATCAAGTTCTCAATTTATTCCTGTTAAATTAAGTCAAATGCTCATGAAACCAAATATTCTATGAAGTAGAAGTTGATAGGTTTTATTCTTTTGTTCCTTTTAGAGGAGTTAAGATATATTTGCCTTGAGCTTTTCTTAATGAGGAACGTTGTTTGTTTTTTTAGGTAACATTGTCTTGAAAATTGAATCTCTGGATGTAATCAAAGTATTATGAAAGCGAATGACACAGGTAAGGGAAATTATTTCAAATGCGTTGCGTATTCTTGATTGACCACCATTACTTCTTCTACATTTGTTGATATTTTTGTTTGGATGTCCTTGCACGAGATTTCGTTTTTGGTTGACTGTTGTTGCCGTAACGTTGGTCCTTGAATAGTGATAAAAAGGAAAATGTGCTAAGAGTCTGTGGGTAACACGACAGAACCTAAATTGTGTGTTCATTCTGGTCCGCCATTATTGTACCCCCGGAACGAAACGCTAACCAACCAGGTCTCTGGTATCCTGTCCATTCAACAATATCTGCAAGAGAACGAAGATCAATTTAAATTATCAGGCTAAATCAATGATAATAAACTCCTGAATGTTCCATCACAATTTATAATCAGCTAAGTTGTAAGCCTTTGAGGAGTATAAACGGTATTCGAAGTTTACAAATAATTGTTTCTTAAATATAATGTAAAATAATTGTTTCTTCGGATCGTTTTGATTTCCGATATGACATTTCCTTACTTTACTTTTTATTAGAGCTAAAAAATGTTTCCCACTAAGGAGACTGAAACGCCTCTGGAGCAGAGATCTACTTCTTTAGCAGGTCTTCAACACCAGGATTGCCTTCACTAGAAGGTTTTTTCACCTCCGAATTCAGAAGAACTTCCTAAAGGAGGTTTCACCAAATGATTATATGATTAATTATGTTTTTTCATACTTAAAAAATACACTAAACTATCAATGATTCTGTCCATGAATCCAATGTTATTAAACATTTTCGAAGAAAACCAGACCTAACTATCACTGATCGCTCAAGGTGTTTTACTATGGCATACTAAATCTTTATTTGGTTTCCTCCAAACCATAATTTTTTCATAAGAACCATGTATTTTAGTGACTCCCATACTTTTAACATTCTTATTCATTAATTTTCTCTTTAAAAAAATGTGACAAAAATTCAGCCTATTCTCTTATTGCTTGCCTGCTAAAAGACGTTTTCTGCACTTCTTGTAACATGTTTTACTTTTCGTCATATTTTTTTAGAACCAGGCGAACAGTTGAAACTCTTATTATGTATCCAGAACTTTTGAAAAATTCAGAAATAAGCTAAAGTTTACTAATTTCAGGAATTGTTTTCGTATTTGATGAATAATCATTCTTTCATTTTTAAATACTTTTTGAACGCTCAATTTTTAGCTTTTATCTTTTATTATTATATTATTTACGCTATACATAGCCATCCACATATCCTCAATTTTTTTTAACATTTCAACTATTAATCTTTTAAAAATTATTCGAAGCCGTTGTTTAATAGTTGCGTTTTTATTTGAGGGCTTTATTTAAAAAAAAAATCTTTCCAAGGTTGGGTATATGTTACATGAGGGAGATGAATTGTTTAGAATATAAAATTATGTCGAAGATTAGTGAAAATATGAACATTTGAAACCATTAAAGAACAGGATATTACGATTTTCGAATACGTTTGACACCGAATGAACTTGTATTTTTACATTATTAGTCGGATATTTTTAAAACAATAAAGTTTTCGGTTATCTGGTCAGTGATTTTCTTTTTTGGGAGTCTCTTTTAATGATTTATGGGTGAAAAATAATTTTATAAATTCATAGTTGCGAAATATACAGAATAAATTAAAAGCAATTTGAATTCCGAATACTTTTGACACTCATTGTTTGTATTTAGGACACACATTGTAGTTGTGAAAAATATTTATCAAATAAAAAAAAAATACGAATTTCGAATAAATTTGATTAACACTGTTTGTGTATATTGGGGTTTACTCCACTTTTTAATATTTACAATTAAGCCCTTCGTATACCCCTCCGTTACAAAACGGTTTTGTTTATAAATCTGTAAATGGATTTTTGTATTGTATAAATTTAAACTTTGAATAATAATGTTAGAGTCGAGAAGCAATAATTGATGTTGATTTGTATACAGTGATGGAAAAAAGTATTTGCACAACACGTTTTTATGAATAAATTAGTTCAAGGAAACAAAAAACTTCGCTTTTCTTTGCAAAAATGAAAAGTACATTAATTAAAACTGTGAAAAACCTTTTGTAAAAAGTATTTGCACACTTCCACATTAACAAGTTAAAACTAAATTTTAATAGTTTTAATATTTTTTAAATAGGCCATTTGCGTCAATAATTGCTTGTAGACGTCTGGGCATTGAATGTACCAGATTTTTAAATAAATATAGCTTTTTTCAGTCAAATTCATAATTTTTTCAATCAAATTCATAATTTTTTCAGTCAAATTCATAATTTTTTCAGTCAAATTCATAATTGTTTCAATCAAATTCATAATTTTTTCAGTCAATTTCATAATTTCTTGTACCCATTTTATAAAGTTAATTTAATGAGGTTTTGCTACCAAGAACTTAACATTTTTATTAAATCTCGTTGTTGTTTATCCATTTATCGTCACTTTATGTTACTGTGCTTAATCCAACGGTGCAGCGGGAGTCCTAAGTTTTGCCTACCCAGGTTTACTCTTAAGCAAACCTGGGTAGGCAAAACTTAGGGATCTTTTACGAGTTCCACTTATAAAATCTTTTAAGAGTCATCTGTGGTGCACAAATATAGGAGGATCTGCTGGTTTTAGACTTGCGACCTTAAGCATAGAAGGCAGTTATGCTAGCCACTACTCCACAGGTGACCCTAAATACATTCAACAAGGTGTTTGAATCTGCCGGGTTTAAACACGTGACTTTGGACATATTAATCTTTAACTCCTTGCTGAATACATCCAGGGTCACCTGTGGATTATTGGCTAGCATAACACCCTCTTTAAAAGGACGAAATAACCAAGGATTTTTACGCCCTAAAAACAAACATAGGGCCATCTGCCAAGTATGAACTCGCGATCTAGGGGATAGAAGGATGTTATGCTAGCCACTACTCCACAGGTGACCCTCGATGCATTAAAAAAAAAAGTTTAAATCTGCCGGGTTTGAACGTGTGACCTTAGACATATTAATCCTTAACAACTTTTTGAATGCATAAAGGATCGCCTGTGGAGTAGTGGCTAGCATAACAGCTCTCTATGCTTAAGGTCGAAAGTTCAAAACCAGCATATGGCCCTATATTTCCTTTTAGGGAGTAAACATCCATGGTTATTTCGTCCTTTAAAAGAGGCTGTTTTGCTAGCCACTACTCCCAGGTGACCCTTTATGCATTCAAAAAGGTGTTAAGGATTAATATGTCTAAGGTCACGGGTACAAACCCGGCAGATTCAAACACTTTGTTGAATGCATCAAGGGTCATCTGTGGTGCAGTGGCTAGCACAACATCCTAATATCCACTAGATCACTAGTTCATACCTATCAGATGGCCCTATATTTGCTTTTAGGGAGTAAAAATCCTTGGTTATTTCGTCCTTTAAAAGAGGCTGTTTTGCTAGCCACTAATCCACAGGTGACCCTGGATGTATTCAGCAAGGAGTTAAAGATTAATATGTCCAAAGTCACGTGTTTAAACCCGGCAGATTCAAACACCTTGTTGAATGCATTTAGGGTCACCTGTGGAGTAGTGGCTAGCATAACAGCCTTCTATGCGTAAGGTCGCAAGTCTAAAACCAGCAGATCCTCCTATATTTGTGCACCACAGATGACTCTTAAAAGATTTAATAAGTGGAACTCGTAAAAGATCTTCAAGTTTTGCCTACCCAGGTTTGCTTAAGAGTAAACCTGGGTAGGCAAAACTTAGGACTCCCGCTGTACCGTCGGATTAAGCACAGTAACAAAAAGTGACGGTAAATGGATAAACAACAACGAGTTTTAATAAAAATGTTAAGTTCTTGGTAGCAAAACCTCATTAAATTAAATTTATAAAATGGGTACAAGAAATTATGAAATTGACTGAAAAAATTATGAATTTGATTGAAAAAATTATGAATTTGACTGAAAAAATTATGAATTTGACTGAAAAAATTATGAATTTGACTGAAAAAATTATGAATTTGACTGAAAAAATTATGAATTTGACTGAAAAAAATTATGAATTTGACTGAAAAAAATTATGAATTTAACTGAAAAAATTATGAATTTGACTGAAAAAATTATGAATTTGACTGAAAAAAGCTATATAGGTTTATTTGTTCCCATTCTTGAACAAGAAGTTGTTTAAGGTGATGTACACTAGTGATGTGATGTTTTCTTACATTTTGGACAAGGAATTCACTACGATGTCGCCATATCGTCCTTCGACCATCTGAATCAAACAAATTAAACTTTCTTTCGTCAGAAAAGACGACATTTTCCCAAAAGCTTAAGAGTTTCTGTACGTACTACCTAGGAAAAGCAAGGCGCTTTTTGCGATTCATTTCACTGATGTATGGCTTCTTTCTCGAAACTCTACCATGGAGCCCTTCCGAATTCAGGGCATATCTAATTGTTCTGCTAGTAACCTGGACTCCAGGCGTTGATTGGACCATGGCTGCCAGCTCCGGAGAACTCACGGGATTTTTAAGAGCTTCTTTTCTTATTTTCCTCTTTAGCACGGGAATTAACTTTTTTTGGGCGCCTTTTCCGCTCAATATTTTCGGTTACGCCACGTTCTTCATATCTTTTTATGACGTATCTCAATGTAGAAAAATTCAACCCTAAGAAATCGGAAATTTTGCGATATGTTTTATGCTGATTCTTCAGTAAAAAAATTTTTTTGAGAGTCGTGGCACACAGTTCACTTATTTTTGGCATTATAATTGTCTATTGACTGAAGGAAACTGATTGAAAGACTAGAGAATACTGGTAATTAACGATAAGAGATAAATTAGTAAACAAACCAATGGACACAGGAGAACTAATGCAAAAGTAAACAGAGTTTGTGAGTCATAGTAGACCAAGTGTGCAAATACTTTTTCGGAGCACTTTAATTGTTTTAATTTTTTTATTTCATTATGAAGTGTTGTATTTTTTTAACAAAAAGTTTTTTCTCAGTCTTTGATAAATGTTCTTTTCATTTTTTATAAGGAAATCGAAGTTTTTTGTTTCTTTGAACTCAAATTCATAAAAACATGTTGTGCAAATACTTTTTTCCATCACTGTACATATAAATTGTTCGTGGCGCTTCAATATATCCGGAACCTCTTGATATTTCTGTCGTGACCTGTTGAATCTTGTCTGAGCCTGTCTGCTCCTCATTCTTCATTCGCTATCAGTTCTATAAATAGCCTCTTCCTTGTTTTATATTTCAAGGATTGTTGTTTTAGCATCAAGATTTATAAGTATGTGTCATTTTTCTTTATTGAATCCAACATCAATAATGACTGACAAGGCTAGTTCAGCCTGTATCGATTTTTTTTAAATGTGACAAAATTTATTTTATATATGTGCAACATAAAAGAATGATTAAAGGTATGTAAAATGTTTTATAACAATGTAAAAACTAATGTTGATTATCTTTTAATTTTGAAATAAATGATCTTGAAAGAACCCTTGA
The DNA here is from genome assembly GCA_023052935.1 of Piezodorus guildinii. Classification (NCBI taxonomy): domain Eukaryota; kingdom Metazoa; phylum Arthropoda; class Insecta; order Hemiptera; family Pentatomidae; genus Piezodorus; species Piezodorus guildinii. The sequence goes on along the minus strand of CM041293.1, from coordinate 132,660,303 downwards.
AAATGGCAAAGGCCGAAAAGTAGAGAAAAAGAAATAAAGGAGTGTTGAGTGAAAATGGACCATTTTATTTAAAAAGAACAGCAATAAAATATATAGTTATTGTAATATTACACATTATTGTGATATTACCTAATAAAAAATAAATTTTGGTTAGAAAACAGTGAATCTAAATTAATTAAATAATAATGACAGGCTTTTTTGGGTATTTTCTTTTTTTACTATAATTATGACAAACTCGCCGACCGATAGGTAACGAATATGTTCTAATCGTAGTGGAGGTATTGAGATTCATTGCGTAAGAGTACGTCGCCAAAAAAATTTAACTCGCCCTGGCGGTATTCGAACCGGCGCACAGTGGAAAATATGACCGATTCAGGTGGACAAAATTCTAAAAATTGTTCATATTTAACCAATGGGGTCCCAGATTACAGAAAAAAAAATAAAATAAAATAGTCAGAAAAAATTATAAAAACTAATTAATTTTTTAATACGATTGGCGAGCGCACAGTGGTCAAACATCAAATTAATTTGCTAAAATCTAAAACTTCCCTACATTTTACATTTAAAGAATATGGAAAATATAATACAAAAAATTAAAATATAGCTTGGAGAAGTTGCTTAAACCTATCCTTAATATCCTTGCTTAAATCTATAATTTTAAGAGTTTCCTAAATGATATAAAATACAAGTATTAGATTTATCTCATTAAATTATAAATTGTAACTTTTGGTTCGTAGTGTTGCTTCTGTAAAACATTATGTATCACCCAATACGCAAAAAATCTTTGTAACATTTAAATACTAGAAGGATTGACGAAACAAATCTTTGGGGTAACTTGGGGGCTATATAGTATTTCGTTATTGAATAGGGGCATACATTTACAAATTGCTAAATTAACTCTACAGGTAGATTGCAATGTATATTTAATAACGAGTTTGGAAATATAATGTCTTACCTGTCTCAGCAATGTCCATTGTTAAATAAAAGCAAAAAGACTGCGCTATACCATACCATTGCCAGTTATTAGGCACTTGTGTGAACAGGAATGATCCACCCATATACTATTTATTTAAGTTCAAGCACTCGTAAATTCTAAAGTTTTGACTTGACTTTTGTCCATCTAAATTGGTAATTTTGCCCTGTGAGCGATGCCAAATCGGCGACTTTAAGGTTGAAAGACAACGTCTGAACTACCTCGGCCACTACAGCCTTTTAGCCTAGGTTTACTGGAACAACAAACTTTATTTATTACTCATATAGACTTGATTCATTTCCGACGGGCAATGTTATCTTAATACCTAGCTCCTGAAGGTAATAAAGGATACCCATCTCCAATCTCCGCTATGTTCCCAGATGACAGCGCCTGGTGGCCTAATATCCTCACTGGCGTCACCGGACTCATTGTTGCTGCAAGACCATCCATCATGCTGACTTGAGCGAATCTCGACGACAAGAAGGCGGCTGGATACCATTCGGCCGCGATGGATAATGAGAAGAGGACAGACAAAGCCTCCCGCCCGGACCTCACGCGGTAGGAGCCTGCTAAGGACAAAGGACCCTCTGATTGGATTCTTCGGCTATAGTGTCTTTGGCTATTGTATCTCTTCGGCTTTCTCATATCGTCTGTCTGTTCGTCTGGGTATTGTCTGAGGGGGGATCATCTCTTGTAGCGGAGGTCAGTATTGGCGGAGGTCTTGGAACATAATATTAAGCTACGGCAACCCATCAGGAAGGTTTCTCTCACGCTTCTGGTCCATCCATGGTAACTTTTCTTCAGCATTCTCAAACTTTGAATGATCACGGTTTGTGTTGGAAGGTTTTTCCTCCATTCTTGGACATCTGGATGGTTTATTCTTTTATTTATTTTCTCCTTTGGCTTGTTTGAGGCAAAGATTAACAGTTTTTTTTCTTTAAGAATAAAATTTCTCAAAAATAATATCGATGAAGTGCAATGATATGCTTTTACTTTCACTTACCTATACCATACATGAAATGTATGTTGTAAGGGAAAGGATTGCGACCTTGAAAATTTTTAAACCCAGTTTTCAACGGAACTTTTAGGGTCTCCTTAGTCCAAATAACCAAGTCGCCAGATAAGGTCTGTGTGTGTGTGTGTGGATGGTAGACGAAAACGAAAAGTCGTACAAAACTTAAATTTAATGTTTAATAGAACTATACACCTAAGATTTTAGAGTAACTTTTTTTTTTTTAAAGAAATTCGAAGGTTTAGTTTATACCATGCATTTGGACCGCTTTATGTTTTCTCAACGATTAAACTCGCTACATATATCGATATAAAATTTAAGTATTTAGTATGCTTCATTCTGATTAAAATAGGGTGGCAAAGCTTAAATGCTGATATCTTAAATTTTCTTTCTCTAGAGTAAATTTAATTTTTTATATTTAAAAAATTAAACATATCATCTAATTAGTATTGGAAACCGGCTAAATATACAGTTGAAAAGAATTTGATATTCAGCTAAAGGGGAAAAGAGCACAATATTTTTTAGGTAATTTGTTTTCGGACATAAGAATAATTATAAAATGGGTCTATAATATAACGTTGGAAAGCTGAATTGTTTAAACTTTTTTGTAACGCTAATTTTATTTGAAAGTGCTTAAATTGATTTTAGGGAGCGGTGAGGTCTAATGGATAGAGCACTAGTCTACTGTTCTCCGAGTCCTGGGTTCGAATCCCGGCTCTGGCAGAATATTATTTATTCTGTTAATTCAGTCGGAGGGCGAACCTAGGTCATGGAGAACCACCTGAGGCAGACCCAGTTTCTATAAAACAAAAAATAAAGGGAAAAATCTTACCGCTGCGCGTAATCAAGGCCTTATCACCTCATTGCATTGCCGTTGGCCTAGAAACAGTAATAATCTCTATTTGTACCTAGTCATTCATAGGTTGTAGTGATACAATTTTTTTTTTTTTTTTTTTTAAACAAAGAAGGTTAGTGAAAGTCAATATTGTTTTAGTTCCACTTAGGCTCTACTAAAAGGATTGACGACTTGATTTCAAGACCTGGACTGTTCTGGTTCCAACGTGAAGCCAATTATTACCTAGAAGATCCCCCATGGTATAGCTACCTGCCTGCATAGCACTTACCTAGAGCTCCTGGTTCCCGGAACACCATGTCTGATGGCGCCAGTTCCATTGGTTCAGCTTCCACTGTGTTACAGTTCCGAGTTTTGCTTGGGGTCTGAAATTGTGAGATAAATTGTCCGATTAGAAATTTCATAGTTTTATAGAAATTATAGTTGTCATAATTTATTATATTTGAAGGAGAATATAAAGTATTTTGGAATCAGTGAATACTATGTATGGATGAATGAACCCCGTTTAACTCATAGAAATGAAATTTTATCATTTTTACTTTCACTTACCTATATATGAAATATATAGTAAGGGAAAGTATTGCAATCGTGAAAATCTTCGAATTCCAGTTTTCAACGAAAATACACGTTTTAGGGTCCTCTGAGTCCAAATAACCAAGTCCCGCAAAAAGGTCTGTGTGTGTGTGTCTGTGTGGTAACTCCCGGGCGAAAACGAAAAGTCCTATGAAACTGAAATTTTATACTTAAGACAACTATACGCCCGAGATGTTACAGAAACTTTTTTATCAAAATCAGCCGACCGGAAGATGTACTTTATGCCATGCATTTTGCACCTCTTTAAGATTTTACAAAAACAGCTCTAACGCTATGGGCTTTAATATGATATAGGTTTCATTATGATTGAAATAGTCTGACGGCTTACATGCCGATACTTTAAATTTTCTTCTTCTAGAGTACCTTTAATTTTGTAGGTTTAAAATAATTTGGAACATCATCTTATAAGCCTTGATAAACAACGGGTAAACATGCTAGTTGAGCGAATTTGATAAACAACTAAAAGAGAAAAGTGCAAACATATTTTTTGTGTTTTTGAACACAATAATAGTAATATAGATGTATAATATACAGTTGGATAGCTTAAGATCATATAATTAATTTTATCTGATACACAAAATTTTAAAGGATATATATTAATGGAAAGTGATGAAAAGCCAATAAAAGTAGCTGATTTTTTTAGATAAAAATATAAAGAATTTTCTTGGGAATCTCTATGTCTTTATCCTCAAATAACTTTTTAATAAGATCGTCTGAATCATCTGATATGACCGCACTTATCAAGAGGGCTTAGCAGGATGTTTTTACAATCATTACCTGAAAATTGAACATAATAATCAATAAATAAATTTAAACTACAATAAATACAATTAAAATGAAAAATAAATTAAGTTGTAACTTATCCTACACTCCTAAATCCTTATAAGTATCATATTTAAAACATTATAATACAAAAAAATACATCAATTAAATGTGAACAATGATTGTTGGCTTGATACAGGCATACCTAGTGGTAGTACTTAAGATTCTAGAAGAGGTTCACAAAAAAATTTATTGGAAACCATTGCTCTTTTAACCAGTACTTTTGGTTGCCAAATTTCTGACCAAAAAAAAGGCAAAAACGACATTTAGTATTTGTAGGCGAATGCGATGTAAAAGGAACATATTTTAGTATTTTTATAAAATAGCTTATGTTATGTCTCTAGAGAACTGTACTGAAGCCTGGCGGTATGCAGGTAGCCACAATTGTTAAATTACACATAATGCTTCACCTTTCCCAGGTAATCATCCTGTAATCATGTTTGCAGTCGGATTCACTTTCTTCCCTGTCATTATCCACGGTCTTAAAATGGAATTAATTCGAACATTAAACTCTTAGTTTATTTTAATGTCGGCAAACTCTGAGAAAATGAAAACGACTGCGGATTATGCTTATTATGGAATTCTTTCATCCTTTTACTATTTTTTTATAATAAATCTACCTACCAATTAGTATTGGATGATAATTTATTAACAAAATCGATAATAGGGTTTCGGTCATCTCAGTGTCTTGCTTGTTATTTCCCGAAACCCGATAACTGATAATAATTATCAATCAGGAAGAAATTGATGTATTTATGAATTCCATAGATATTTTGACTCCAATGAAGCAGTGGATCATTCCTTCAGTTACAAAAGAAGGCGTTTCTTAGTAAAGAAAATAATTTTTGAAAAGAAGTTTTTTGACATAATCTCGAAATTATGGTCTGTTCTTCATGAGGGGTGACAGTTATCTAGTTCCTTATATATATATATATATATATATATATATATATATATATATATATAATATATAATATATATAGCATTTCCAAATTTCCAAGTCAAATTCAACCTTTTCCAAGTCAAATTCAACCTTTTCCAAGTCAAATTCAACCTTTTCCAAGTCAAATTCAACCTTTTCCAAGTCAAATTCAACCTTTTCCATTTCAAATTCAACCTTTTTCGATTTCAATAAAATAATAAAAATCAAATTAACATGATTTTATGTTTTAATGGTTATTTTAATTACACCTTGTGTTTTTAAACCCTTGTGGCTTGTTAAATGTTCCCAGGGGCCTTTCTACATATAATTAGTCACGAATATAATAATAAGTATAACCGATACTTTAATTTTAAGACATTTGCGATACAAGGTCTGGTAGTCGGATTAGCGGGATTCGTTTTATTTTAGTTTTATAATCGCGGGCGAAAATATTATCAATAGAGGTTTATTTTAACTTTTTCGTATTTATTGGATAGTAGGCTCAGCAGATGCGTTCCCAAAGGTTCGTTACCGATTACACTATTAATTTTAATCGCGCTCGCTCAAATATGGGTTTATTATAACTTTATCGTATTTATTGGATACTAGGCTCAGTAGCTGCGTTCCCAAATGTTCGTTACCGATTACACTATTAATTTTAATCGCGCTCCCTCAAATATCGGTTTATTATAACTTTTTTCGTATTTATTGGATACAAGGCTCAATAGCTGCGTTCCCAAAGGTTCGTTACCGATTACACTATTAATTTTAATCGCGCTCCCTCAAATATGGGTTCATTATAACTTGTTCGTATTTATTGGATACAAGGCTCAGTAGCTGCGTTCCCAAAGGTTCGTTACCGATTACACTATTAATTTTAATCGCGCTCCCTCAAATATCGGTTTATTATAACTTTTTCGTATTTATTGGATACTAGGCTCAGTAGCTGCGTTCCCAAAGGTTCGTTACCGATTACACTATTAATTTTAATCGCGCTCCCTCAAATATCGGTTTATTATAACTTTTTCGTATTTATTGGATACAAGGCTCAGTAGCTGCGTTCCCAAAGGTTCGTTACCGATTACACTATTAATTTTAATCGCGCTCCCTCAAATATCGGTTTATTATACTTTTTTCGTATTTATTGGATACTAGGCTCAGTTGCTGCGTTACGGGGGTTGCTATCCCAATTATTCAATTTATTTTAAGTGCTCTCGCTCAAGAAGAGGTTTATTTTAACTTGTTCGTATTTACTGCATACTAGGCTCAGTCGCTCCAAGGACTCATTACAGATTATACTATTAATTTTAATTGCGCTAACTCAAGTAGAGGTTTATCAAATAAGAATGTACTTATAAAATCGTTCTGTTTAGCTGATTATTATCAAACTCCAAAATATTAACCAAAAAGATAACTTACTATCCTGAAAAAAAGGATAAGCCAATACATGAAAAGTTACAAAAAACACGAAATAAACATACATTAGACCAACTGACTAAAAAAACATTAACACATTCACTAACAAAACTCCCGAAACACAAATACAGAAATTAGCATAGAAAAGAAACACGAATTTATAATAAACCCATAATTGAGCGAGGGCGATTAAAATTAATAGTGTAATCGGTAACGAACCTTTGGGAACGCAGCTACTGAGCCTAGTATCCAATAAATACGAAAAAGTTATAATAAACCCATATTTGAGCGAGCGCACGAATAATTAATAGAATGGTCGGGAAAGAACACCCCGTAACGCAGCAACTGAGCCTAGTATCCAATAAATACGAAAAAGTTATAATATACTGATATTTGAGGGAGCGCGATTAAAATTAATAGTGTAATCGGTAACGAACCTTTGGGAACGCAGCTACTGAGCCTTGTATCTATTAAATACGAAAAAGTTATAATAAACCCATATTTGAGCGAGCGCGATTAAAATTAATAATGTAGTCGGTAACGAACCTTTTGGAACGCAGCTACTGAGCCTTGTATCCAATAAATACGAAAAAGTTATAATAAACCCATATTTGAGCGAGCGCGATTAAAATTGATAGTGTAGTCGGTAACGAACCTTTGGGAACGTAGCTACTGAGCCTTGTATCCAATAAATACGAAAAAGTTATAATAAACCGATATTTGAGGGAGCGCGATTAAAATTAATAGTATAATCGGTAACGAACCTTTGGGAACGCAGCTACTGAGCCTTGTATCCATTAAATACGAAAAAGTTATAATAAACCCATATTTGAGCGAGCGCGATTAAAATTAATAGTGTAATCGGTAACGAACCTTTGGGAACGCAGCTACTGAGCCTTGTATCCATTAAATACGAAAAAGTTATAATAAACCCATATTTGAGCGAGCGCGATTAAAATTAATAGTGTAGTCGGTAACGAACCTTTGCGAACGCAGCTACTGAGCCTTGTATCCAATAAATACGAAAAAGTTATAATAAACCCATATTTGAGCGAGCGCTATTGAAATTAATAGTGTAGTCGGTAACGAATCTTTGGGAACGTAGCTACTGAGCCTTGTATCCAATAAATACGAAAAAGTTATAATAAACCGATATTTGAGGGAGCGCGATTAAAATTAATAGTGTAATCGGTAACGAACCTTTGGGAACGCAGCTACTGATCCTAGTATCCAATAAATACGAAAAAGTTATAATAAACCCATATTTGAGCGAGCGCGATTAAAATTAATAGTGTAATCGGTAACGAACCTTTGGGAACGCAGCTACTGAGCCTTGTATCCAATAAATACGAAAAAGTTATAATAAACCCATATTTGAGCGAGCGCTATTGAAATTAATAGTGTAGTCGGTAACGAACCTTTGGGAACGTAGCTACTGAGCCTTGTATCCAATAAATACGAAAAAGTTATAATAAACCGATATTTGAGGGAGCGCGATTAAAATTAATAGTGTAATCGGTAACGAACCTTTGGGAACGCAGCTACTGATCCTAGTATCCAATAAATACGAAAAAGTTATAATAAACCCATATTTGAGCGAGCGCGATTAAAATTAATAGTGTAATCGGTAACGAACCTTTGGGAACGCAGCTACTGAGCCTTGTATCCAATAAATACGAAAAAGTTATAATAAACCCATATTTGAGCGAGCGCGATTAAAATTAATAGTGTAATCGGTAACGAACCTTTGGGAACGCAGCTACTGAGCCTTGTATCCAATAAATACGAAAAAGTTATAATAAACCGATATTTGAGGGAGCGCGATTAAAATTAATAGTGTAATCGGTAACGAACCTTTGGGAACGCAGCTACTGGACTCTTAATTTTCGAATAAATACAAAAGTTATGAAAATCACTATTTGAGCTGAGCGCGAAAAATTAATATGTAGTGCGGTAACGCACCTTGGAAACGCAGATACTGAACCTTGTATCCAATATTTAGAAAAAGTTAATATAAACCAGATATTTGAAGCAGGAGCGCTTAAAATAATAGTGTAATCGGTAACACGAAACTTTGGGAACGCAGCTACTTGAGGCCTTGTATCATAAATAAAAAAGTTATATTAAACCTAATAATTAGAGCGCGATTTAGAATTAATGTTAGTCGTTTAACGAACCTTACGTAAAGATACTGAACTTGTATCATAAAACTTACAAAGGTTAATAAACCATGATTTGACGAGCGCTATTGAAATTAATAAGTGTAATCGGTAAACGAACCTTTGGAACTCATAAACTAGAGCCTTTAAATGCAAAATAAATAATTATATAAACCGATTTTTAAGCGCGAATAAAATTAATAGTTAATCGTAAAAAACATGAATTAGGAAACATATTGATCTTGATAATCCAATAAATACGAAAGTATAATAAACCAATATTGAGCGAGCGCGATTAGAAATAATGTGTACTCGTTAACGAACCTTTGGGCCAAACTGACTTTGTATACAAAAAAATACAAAAAAGTTATAATAGACCGAATGTGAAAAGGACATATTGAATTAATATTTAGTCGTAACGAACCTTTGGGAACGTAGACTGATGCCTGTATCCATAAATACAAAATTATAAATTACGATAATTTAGCGTCAGGATTAAATTAATGTGTAATGCGTCGGATCACTTTTTGGAACGCAGCTACTGATCTTAAATGAAATACTAAAAGTTATAATTAACCTTATTTTTTGACGGCACGCGATTGAAAATAATAGCGTAATCGGTATAGCTTATTACCTTTGGCAATCATCTTAGCCTTTACTATCCAATAAATACTAAAAAGTTAAAATAAACCTCATTGATAATTTTCGCTACCAGATTATAATAAATTTAAAACAATCCCGCTATTCGACTTACAGACCTGAAATCGAAATGATTTAAAATTATAATAGTAAATATATTATATATATTATAATATCATTGATATTTCAAACTCTAATAACCTTTCAATCAATATTCATTAACTTTTCCAAGTCAAATAAACCTTTTCCTTTCAAAAGTATATTTTTACATAATTGAATATTATATATATTCTTCATATAAGTCAATTATACCATTTTTCCAATATATATATATATATACATGTATGTTTCTATGTGTTATACATGGAATTTCTATGGTTACTTGAAACTTTGTGGCTCAACCAAAATTCTTAAATGCTTCTTTGTCGGATCATTTCAAATTTCTACAAGAGGCATATCTTGTCCTAACAGAAAATATTCAAAGAAACCTCAAAGAATCTAGGTGCAACACTACAACTATTAGAAAAACAAATATTGATTTTTAAAATAATTTAAAAAAATTTATAAAATAGTAAGGGATAAAAAGGCAATGCCCAGATGTTTTGTCCCAAAATAACCTAACCTAACCTCTTATTCCTTAAGTAATCTTCAATTTGTTACAAATTGGCAAAAGGAGATCAATATTTTAATTCCTTGATACATGAACCCTGTAGTTACACTTTTGTGGTAACTCGTCATTAGTGTTAACATACCCATTTAGAGACGACTGAAAGAATCATCCAGAATCCAGAAAATAATTAAGGAAGTTGTTCAAGGATCGGTTTTTAAAAAGGGAAAGGAAATTTCAATTGAATATTCAAATATTTGATCGATTTTCAGTTTTAAAATATTACTAAACATAAGTCTTCATTTTTATCCTTATGAGTAATTCGATCGTTTTTCAAGAGTTTATTATTTATTAAAAAAAAACTAAGAGCTGCTGATGGAAAACCACTGCCTAACATTGAGTTGAGGACAAAGTAAGAAACCGGTTGGATTTTCTGAAATAAGACATTTTTACGATAAAATTCAACCATTAGGATTTTACGTCTTCTGCAGACCTAAGTCATTAGCTTCATATTAGCATACCTTATCCTTTCCTAAGATTTAATTCAGTTTCGTCTGAATACAGCTCTGGTCTTATCTTGTATAATGACCCTGTCCATTTCTCGTTTGCAAATAAATATTAGACAGCATTTTTCCATCAAATCATTTTTCTTCTTTTACTGTTTAAGGTTGAGGAGAGATGCTAACTGATCGCATTATTTTTTCCTCATCTCTAAAACTCAAGAACTAAATTGTATTAACTTAATTTGTTTATTCTCTTTTTAGCTTATTGGCTAAGATTACTGCAGTGCAATTCGTATATTTATAATTAACAATAAATATTCTCTATTAACAGGGGGATAGATTCATATGTAATAGACTATTTTTGGATGTATAATCTCCAATATTAATATAATGTATTTAAAAATATAAATATATATTTGGTTCGGTTGTTAGAATTTTTAGCATTAGAAATTTGACATAAATTATATAATTCATACTTTAATTTCGAGTGGATCAGGTTAAATATTGCAAACAAAAAAACAAAAAACAAAAGTATAAAAATCTGGTGCGGGCAACACACGACTTTCACTTACCTCGACTGTTAAAATCAATTTAAAAACTATTAAATATACTTCGATTTGAAAATATTGTAAGCTGATTTTAATAAAACTTGTATTTTTAATTTCGTTAGAAATATATTATTTAGATAATATATTATAACTATATTAAATTGTTAATTAGTAATAAGTTTATTTCCCATTCGTTACTTTATATTACCTATCTGTGTAGCAGAGAATTTTTTTTCTAAAATCTTTCTCTTTCCAACGGTATGTTATACGTCTATATTACTGTTCTTATTATCAAAAAACCTAAAACTACATAAAAAATAGTGTTCCTTTTTTATCCCTTAGTTGGTCATCAAATCCGTCCAACTTGTATATTTAGCCGTCCTTAATAAATATCATTAATCTTTTGGAATGTACAAACTTAAAGGTAGTTTAAGGGAGGAAAATGTACATGATATTAAAGCCATTAATTTTTACATCGATATAGCGAGTTTTTTTTAAAGAAAATCGTAAAAACGTGTAAAATGCTTTGGATAAAGTAGCCCTTCCGGTTAGTTTTAGTGAAAAAGTACGTCTCGGGCGTACAACTGTCTTAAATATGAAATTTCAGTTTCGTATAACGTTTTGTTTTCGTGCTGGACTTACCACAAACTAACGAACACGCGAACACACAGAGACCTTTTTGCGGGACTTGGTCATTTGGATTCAGGGTACCTTAAAACGTATATTTCCGTTGAATACTGGAATTCGAAAATTTTCACGATCGCAATACTTTCCCTTACTATATGTTTCATATATAGGTATGTGAAAGTGAAAAGATATTAACTGTTGAACTGTCGTTACAGATAGTTATTTAGTCGTTATTTAACTTAAAATATTAAAGCAATAGACATTATTTTAGATAGACTCCTCTTACTTTTAATAATAATCTCACGCCATAAAGTGATGTATAAAAGTATTTAGGAAATGTCCAAATGAAAAAGTATGTAACAAAATTCGACTTAAAGGCCGATACGTGGCAAAGATTACACAATAAATGTGGTGAAGCAATTTTTCATGAAAATAGTTCCATTTTAAAACTGTAAAAAGTTCTATGATTGATTTGGAGTATAATATTCGAGTGGTTATTAGAATTATTTTATTTAAATTAGAAATTGAGGATCTCTGTGTGCCTTGTTTATAATTAAATAATATGTCTAATCATAAAATAGAAGATGCATTTTTCTAAAAAATCTTTTCTATGAGAAACATATTAATACTTACATAATTATAATACTTACATAAGTTTTTTTAAATTTAAATATTTTATGTTGCAGAACAGGCAAGAAAAGACCAATTATTCAAAATAATGTTACGTAATTAATTATTTATTTAAAAATAATAACTGTCCATATTTCGGTGAAAATTCTTTTATTTATTTATTTTTTTTTCATTATTAATAAACGTATTTAAGGAGGGTTATCAAGAAAAATACTTATATGAAGTCGTTCAAATGTTTTTTGAATTGGAATTCGGGAAATTGAAAGATATGAGATGTTGACACAGAATAATACAAGTGATAATATATTGGGTTCTCCTAAGATATCATCGCCATACACACTTCAAATTTTATTAACCGTCTGTACAGTGGAATTTCTTTTCCGAAAATTAAAAATTATTAAATGACGAACCTCGCGCGGATCTCATTACCGCGTATGGGGAGCGTCCCACGGGTGGCGGATGTGGGGATGGTCGGTGGAATTTCCTCGGAAGCTCCTCCCGGCTAAGTCCGATGGACTCGCTGACCAACAATGAGAGCGGCCCTCCAGGCTTGCTGGAGGGTGTGACGTAGGTTCGAACGCCCTACTCACATATTTTAGTTCACAAAATACCACAAACAGTCATGGATTCCTCTGAAGTAAAACGCCCATTATCCGGAAGCAAACTAGTCCCCCGTTCGGGTCTCCGGGTGGGGACTGCTTCAGAGGAATCTAGGCGCAAGATGAAAAGTAGAGATCTAACAATAGGGACGTGGAACGTTAGAAGTTTAAATACGGCAGGTGGGTTAAAGTCGGTCGCGAATGAAGTTAAGGGGTACCATTTAGATATCGTTGCATTACAAGAGGTTCGCTGGCCAGGGGAGGGTTCGTTAACAGAAGGAAAGTACAATATTTGGTACGGGGGGAGCGTAAATTATTGTTTAGGTACCGGGTTTCTGATTAGGAATAGATTTCTTTCCGCATTACGGGATGTACAGTTCTTTAGTGAAAGAATATCGGTTGCTATATTTCAAGGGCGTTGGTATAAAATCGCGTTTATAAACATTCATTCTCCCACCGAGGATAGTGATGATGAAGTAAAATGCGAATTTTATGATAAACTAGAGTCGGTTTACGATAATTTACCGCGAAATTACATTAAAATAATACTAGGTGACGCGAACGCAAAGGTTGGAAGGGAAGAAGTATATCGTCCTACAATCGGTAAAGAAAGTTTGCACAAATATAGTAATGATAATGGGACCCGACTAATAAACTTTGCCATTTCGAAAAACCTAATAATCAAAAGTACTACGTTTAAACATAAGGACATTCATAAGTATACGTGGACATCGCCGGATGGACAAACTCGGAATCAAATAGATCATATTTTAGTACAAAACAGATGGCAAAGTAGCATAACTGTTTTGTTTAATATAGCCTTAGAGTATGTCATAGAAAAGGTGATGTGTACCGAGAAAGGCTTAAATATGGGTGACAAGATTCCGGTTTTGGGGTATGCCGATGATTTGGTACTACTAGGTGAAGACACGGAAACTATACAACTAAATACAAGTGTGTTAATAAAAACCGGTAAACAAATAGGTCTCGAATTAAATACCGATAAGACGAAATATATGATTAGTTGCAGAAATGGTGGCGATCTTGATGATATTAATATTTCAGGTCATACTTTTGAACACGTAGAGAAATTCAAGTATTTAGGTTCAATGATAACAAGAAAAAATGAAATCCAAGAAGAAATAAAGTCCCGGTTAAAGGTGGGAAATGCGTGTTATTATTCGGTTGCTAAATTGCTTAGCTCGCGGCTTCTGTCTAAAAACTTAAAGGTTAGAATTTATAAAACTATTATTCTTCCAACGGTTCTTTACGGATGCGAAACATGGCCGCTTACTTTGAAGGATGAACAACGGCTTAAGGTTTTCGAGAATAAGGTACTGCGTAAAATATTTGGTCCGAAGAGAGATGAGGCCACTGGGGAGTTTAGAAGGTTGCACAACGCGGAATTGCTGAGTTTGTACTCTGTGAATATAATTGAGTTGATAGCATCGCGGAGACTCAAATGGGCGCGTAAAGTTGTTGGGCTTAGTGAGGAACGGATTCCGAGAAAGTTGGTATTCGCTGAACCGTTAGGCGTCCGAAAGGTAGGCCGAAGCGTCGATGGGAGGATTGCATTAAGGCTGATCTCGGGGGCTTGGGCTTGACTGGTGAACATTGGACGAGTCTGTGCAGGCGAAGTTTGGTGGTATCGGCATCGAACCTTTGGGTTCGGTAAGCCTATTATTATTATTATTATTATTATTATTAAATGACGAAAATGATTTTTATCTTTCTACCATTTTGACCGAGTAAAATAACAGGTCTCAGGTGAAGCTAAGGCATAAAAGCAACTTAACTAATTCTTTTTTAGAATATGTAAAATTTATTAACCAAGTAAACATGATGAACACAGAGAGGAATAAATTCAAATATTGAAAAACTTTACAAATGTATTTTACAACCCAATAGTAGTATATTGTGTAATTGATGGAACTATAGTTAAAATTTATGTTAAAGTAACATTTATGTACAACAAATAATGCAATGATGCAATAATAATTAAGTTTTACTTATTTACACGTTTAAGATAATTGTAATTTTTTGTTGTATATAAGTATGTAGTGTTCATGTTTTTTTAATTTATTTAGTAACCTTGTATTTTTTTTATTTATAGTACTGGAATGAATTAGTTGGCGTCAGTCAATGAAATAACTAAATAGTTTCAATTATTTATTGCTTGCCAACGTTTCGACCCCCCTTAGAGGTCATCATCAGGGCTAAAAAGATACAAAAGAAATACAATTTCAATAACATTAAATACAATATTATATAAACTATTGAGCTAGAAAACGTAGTTATTAAAATGTAAAAAATAAGAAATATATATGTAAAGAAATCGATTAATTAAATTACAATGGCTATACTATAATAATAAAAATTCTATACAGAACAAATTATGGTTATATAAAATGTACAAAGATATCAATATTCACATGAAATAGGAAACATTAAAATATGGAGTAGAGTGGAGATACGTACCGTATGGTGGGCGAATGGAAACTAGGTAATGTTTGGTAGAATGGGGGTAGGTAGGATGGAAAATACGTAGGAAATGTAAGTTGAATGGAAAGTAGGTACCGTATTTATAGCTAGGATCTAACAACAATGCCTAAAATTTATATACTTCCATACGAATAATTAATGAAATTTAACATATAATAATAATAACATAAAAATGATACAAGAAAAAAAGTTTTATTTTAATACCTACGTTTTCTAGCCCAATAGTTTATAAAATATTGTATTTAATATTATTGAAATTGTATTTCTTTTGTATCTTTTTAGCCATGATGATGACCCCCCCATGAGGGTCGAAACGTTGGCAAGCAATAAATAGTTGAAACTATAGTTGTTTCATTGACTGACCACCACCCGAACTAATTCCTTTTAGTAATTCTCAACGTTCAACTAATTATATCAACTATTTTATTTATAAATTTTGTTATTATGTACCTTTATTTATTTTATTTAATTTGACTTTTTTATTGATTATGCTGTAAATACTGTATGAATGTGATCTTATAGCACTATTATTATTGTCCCGACAAATTGTAATATATCCGAATAAATAAATTGAAAAAAACAAACTTAATTATATTTAATATCACGATGATTTTTCTTTCTACTATGTATGAAGTATTAAATATAGCATTACGTCAATGGACCAAATCAAAGGCAGGTGTCCCGGGTTTTTTTATATTTGAACGTTTCCTTGTCATGTGTGAATCATACCGTAGTTGTTCATTGAACCCGATGTCTCGTCATGAATTCCTTCTACAAGTGGATTTTTCACATTATTCACATAACATATATATTAATTTAGATTAATATGAACAAAGAGTAGTTTACTATAAATTTTCTTAGTTGCTGTTTTTAGCTGTTATTCATCAAAACAACCTTTCACACATCATTATTAGCAGAAATGTTGTTACATAATTATACTCACCTATTTAAATAATTATGTATAATACATTAATATAAATAATAAATAGTTTTAAGATTCAATCTTCGTAGAGGGTTCTTGGAATAAGATGATTGTACTAGAAATGAACCAAAGCGTGCTGTGACGAAAATATTTTTTTTTTTTTAACAAGTCACGCACATACCTGTAAATACAACAATTAAGAAATGGAATTTACAAAAACGTTGTATTCCGAATTCGCACAATACTCTTTTGTTGTAAAACTATAAGGGTGCATGGGCTGGATCTGTTTCAAGAATTATACAGTTTGGACAAGCATTTCTTTGAGATCATTTTCTAATTTAGATCTTCTATTATTTGAATTAAAAAAATATATATATACGATATAATTGTATAGGTATTTTTAAAAAGAAAATCTGGTGCACTCAACACATGACTTTCACTTACCTCCGTTGTTAAAATCAATACAAGTTTTAAATATATTTATAGATGAAAATAAATTGTTTAACAATTAATTTCATTGAGTTTCAATGGAAACGTGTGTTTTATTAAAAATAGTCTATTATATTATTGTATTCGACAACTAGTTAGTTTTATCGGCTTTTCATCACTCTCCGATAACTTTAACAATGTCGTGTATAAGATAATTTTTCTAAAATCTTTAGCTTTCCGACGGTATATTATACATGTATGTTGCTGTTCTTATGTTCAAAAACACAACTATTGCATAAAATAATATTTTTGCTCCTTTCTCCTTTAGTTTGATAATGAATTCGTTCAACTTATATATTTGTCCGTTTTTTATTATTGCTTAGAAAATTTATAATATCGGCATTTAAGTCAGACTGTTTCAATCAGAATGAAACTTGCATGAAATTAATGCACATAAAATTTACATCGATATACCGAATTTAATCATAAAACACACCCACCCACCTTTTTTCTTGACTTGGTCATTTGGCCTCAGAAGATCCTAAAACGTCTAATTCCAGAGAAAACAAGAATTCAAAAATTTTCACGATCTCGATACTACACAAAAAATGTGGCGCACTATAAAAAATCATTTTTTTTTCCCTGTGAAATTAATGTGCATTACACCCAAAGTTTTATAAAATAGTATTTATTTGGGATAATTTCGAGGTAAAATTATGATTAAGAAACAAAAAGGAAAGATTTATTTTGAGAAAATGGAAAAACAGAGAAAATTAACGAAAGTTTATATTACAATTTTTTTTTTTTTTCCGACAGTCAGTAGGGCCAGTTTAGGGTCGTTGTTTGTTTGTTTGTTTATTTATTTAACGTCACTTTATGCTACTATGGCTAATCAGACGATGCTACAGTGGGAGTCCTAAATTTTGCCTATCCAGGTTTTATTAGGATAGGGATCTTTAACGAGTACCTGACATCGCACAGGCTCGGGACCACCTTTTAACGTCCCCTCCGAAGGACGGCGTAACTAAGGATTTTTTACTCCCATTAAAAAATCCTAGGACCACCTGCGGGTTTGAACCCGTGACCTTTAGCATGGGAGGCTGTTACGCTAGCCACCCAGCTACAAGTGATCCCTAGGGTCGTTGTTTTGAGATTAAAATATAGTATCGTCCGCGTAAGTAGCAGTCAATGTGGCGGGTTTAGTTGTTATGTCATGTGTCGGTTTATTGTGCTTATACAACTGACAAACAATTTAAAATAATTATAAAACTGTAAAATATCATTATCTGAATGATTCTCATATTTTCTACTATTCTTCTACTCCTAGTTAATTGTATCTAATATAAACAAAGGCAAAGGGTTACCAACTCCTCTTTGGGCTTGGAGTTTTTTAAGAATGTTAATTTTCCCACTCTTTCCCCAAACAAAGATGTTACCTTCCCCGAAAAACTGTCTGCGGATCGGGCAATGGATTTTATAAATGCTTGTACATATTTAGTTTCCGGCTTGTTTTCAATTACGATTAAAATTTTATATTTAATTAAAACTTCATATCATCTATCTCTCTTCCATCCCATTATCATATAAATCAGATTTTATTTTAATTCGTTCAAACGGCTGCTGAACCTCTAATTGTAAGTGTAATTTAATGCAAAGAAAGCTGAGAAGTAGCATTTAATGATGCGCATTAATTAGCACCATTAGGTATGTTTATACTTGTTGATGATGGGGCTATTATATTTTCTAATTGGTGCTCAAGCTATCGGGCCCAGGTGAGATGATACCTAATGATAGGCAGGTAAGTGGCAATGCACTCTGAATCGGCCTGCAACCGATGCACTTCCGAGAGCGGCACTTTCATCCTCCGCTTAGCTGCAATTAGGCAAAGCCTCTGATTGATCGGGGGATGGTAAAGTGTTAATCATAATATGCCTTCAGTTTATTTACTTTTACGTTTTTTACTTAAGCTATGCTTGATTGTCAGGTGTCTAGCAAGCTTCATTACGCATCATCTACCTGCGATAATTGTCCGAGTCCTGGCTTTTATCTCTCATTAACTTCTTCAGGATAACTCAATATTAATTAAGGCTTATTGTGCTTCAGGTGATGATATAATATTAAATATAGCATCGGTTTCAACCGTCAGTTTGAAACTGAACGTGAATAAAAGAAAAATCTGGTCAGCGGAATACACGACTTTCACTCACCTCCGTTGTTAAACAAAATTTAAGAACTTTTGAATAATTATGATAAATCACCATTGTTTGGGCAAAATCGCATAAGTAATCATTTTTATGAAAGTTTGGTTTCTATGTTTTCAAAATATCCCTTTTATGTATTATGGGAAAAATTCTGGAAAAACTCCTTCTGAAACGAATCTATCCAATCCTTGATTCCCATCATATTATTCCAGATCATCAATTCGGTTTCCGTACATCTCACTCCACTATCCAGCAATGTCATCCTGTGGTGGACGTTGTCTCCTCTGCGTTGGAGCGCGGATTGTACTGCACGGGAGCCTTTCTCGACGTAGAACAGGCCTTTGACCGAGTCTGGCACCCGGGATTGCTTTACAAGCTCCGTCTATTTCTCCCTCCTACTTATTTTCTTATTATACAGTCCTACCTTGCTGATAGATCTTTCCAAATAAATCACAACAGCTCCTATTCCTCCCTTTTTTCTCAATCTGCTGGTGTTCCCCAAGGCAGCATCCTAGGGCCTGTCCTTTATACAGTCTATACAGCTGATATCCCAACCCATCCTAACACTTTCCTTTCTACTTATGCTGATGACACGTGTGTGTTATCGGTAGATAGTGATCCATTTACTGCCTCCCACACTCTTCAATCCCACATCCGAGACCTTGAAGTATGGTGTCAGAAATGGAGGATTAAAATTAATTCTAACAAATCCCACCAAATAACCTTTACCCTACGCCGTAAACCAATGACTTCCTGCCCCACAGTATCCTTTAATGACATTCCACTAGCCCCTGTTGAACAGATTCGATACCTCGGACTCCACCTTGACAAACGTCTGACTTGGAACCCCCATACAAGACTGAAAAGACAAGAAACTGCCCGACGTTTTCGACTACTCCAATCTTCCACTTACTTACAAAAGACTTATTTATATGACCATCATAAGACCGATATGGACTTACGGAGTAGAGCTATGGGGCTCTACCAAACTATCAAATTCTTCTCGTATCCAATCCTTACAATCCAAAATCCTTCGTAAAATCCTTAACGCTCCTTACTTTGTCACGAATAAGCTCATCCATAAAGACCTCAATATCCCATATGTTACTGAATTAGCCCGAACCAGATATCAATCATTCCATAAAAAACTCCATTTCCACTCTAATCCACTAGTTTCTATCCTATCATCCTCTTCGATTCCTGATAATCCTCCGAGGCGTCTGAAAAGAAGATGACCCCGAGACCTTCTAGTTTAAAATATTTTCAGAGTGCTGCCGATGGGTGGCATCTCTTCATGTATTTCATGTTATATTACTATATCCATCACATTTACTTGTTGTATATAATTATACAGTTGTAAATATCAATAAATATGTTATAAAAAAAAAAAAAAATGTTTTCAAAAAAATAATGATTTGTTTTAATTTGTATTTTAATATAAAGTGTATGTTATGAATGTTATGTTATGCCTCTTATGAAATAGTATATCTATTTATGAATAATGAAATATTTAGACAGAATTTAAAATTATTTTACAAACCTTTGCGAAATCACCGTGTACACTTAACATTCCAAGACTTCTTTATAATTACCTATAAAACAGTTTATGCTTTGACATGGCTCAGTAATGCCCTGATGATGGCCCACAAGCTTGAGCCGAAACTTCGGCAAAACTAAAATATTAAAAAAATACTGACTCTCGATTATTTCTAATTTCTACAGTTGACTATACATCCTCAATATTAATTTTAAATTATTACAAAAGGCAGATTCAAAGCAAGACTTTTACTCAATGTGCTGGAGTTTATATGTAAATACAACAACGTATGTAGGTACAGTAAAGCATTAGAACATGTCAAAAAAAAAAAAAGGAAAAAAAAAGAATAAATTTAAATAATCATTGAAATGTATATTATAATTATATGATGTTGTAATTAAAAACTACAACAATCCTATACCGTTACAATGAAGGTTCTTGGTTAAGTACATAGTAGTGATTCTGTTTCTACTATTCAACGGATAAGCAAGAGGTGATATTTCTAGTCTCGCTCATGATAATATATATGTACATGTATGTATATATATATATATATTACAGGGAACATCAAAAAGAATTATAGGAAGATGTAACTCAATTAGCGATATTTTCTACTCATAGCATCCAACGCCAAAAATATTTTCGTTCCACTGCCAACTTGACTTATGTTATTTATTTATGGGGAGTACAGAGTGACTGTCGTCATACCAAAATGACACATTCTGTAAAGAAGAGAATTAATTCCAATCGCACCTCAAGTAGTTTGATAAGAGGAAAACTCTAAAATATCACAAGCAGCTGAATACAAAACCGCAAAAATTCGAAAGTTAATCGCGTATTCCAAACCCTTCTGATATCATTGGTATTATTTATAACTACTATCAATTTTTATCTGAGCTACTTACGTCATTATGATTCGCTTTACCACATTTTTTTTTTGTTTTGCTGTGTGATTTTGCATTATGGTGCAATATTTTCCATATCTGTATGAAACTGCAACCTTTCAAAATATTTATAAAGGAATGGGATTTTCTTGAATTCGTCTGCTGGAATAATATTTCTAATCCCATATTGAATTTATAAATATTTATTAGTAGCAATACACATGCTGACTCTTACTGCTCGATCGATAAGATATAATTCTTTTTTAGGAATATTTTGTTGATTGAAAAGTAATTAAAAAAATGATTGCTAATAGGCAAATTAAGTATTCTATTCTAGTTATATCAGAATTAGATGATCATAGCCAATTTTTGAGTCATCTTGTAGTAATAATACTTTTAAATTCGTAAATTACGCCAATTCAACCGATATGTTTAAAGTTTAACAAGTTAATAATTTTACTAACGTTAAGACAATATATCGATGCAGCTAGAAACGAATAAACCGTGCAGTATTGTATTATTCAATTAATCGTAAATTAAATTGTATTGATAATCAATTTTAACATATTTTATTATCTGACAATAAGCGATTGTGCTCTAGAAAACTTTAGAAGCAGGCGTGATAGGCATGGGAAAGGAAAGTACACCTACCCAGGCTTTTATTTAGTAGAGGTCTCTCATCTATCTTATTTTCAGCCTTCTTATAACAGCATTTCAGCTATTGACATGTCGTTTATAGTTCTCTTGTTGAGTCCGAGAACTTTGCTAAGAAACCGCGGAAGAGTGTTTGAATGTGTTGGTTAACTATTGTTTGTCAAGTCCGTATGAATTGGTTTTGTAGTTTAAGTACTAATGAGCTGTGGTTTTGACTCTCAATTTTTTTTATTTAAATGATTAGAGTTTTTGTTTGTCAGTCTTTTTTGCTATACCATAAATCTGTCAAGCGTGAGTCCAAATTCGTTCAATCAGGTATGTGTATTTATTCAGTTTCTGTCTATTTTTTAGTTTTGATGATGAAGATAGAAGAGAGTTAAGTACTTCCAGTCGCTGTTTGAGAGATTTTGTATTCATCTTTGCGTGTGGGCCCCAAGTCATCTTTTGTTCTTGTTAGTCCTAGGTTGGTTTAAAGAATTTGGCTGTCGCCGATAAAATTTGGTGAGTGTTTTGTCGATTTTAACGAGAGTTTTACAAACGTCTCAAATGTACAATATCATTAACATTAAGTGTAAACAACATTATTCTTCTATAAAACCATTTTTAACTTTCACTTATCTACATATGAAATATATAGTAAGGGGAATTATTGCGATCGTGAAAATTTTCGAATACCAGTTATCAACGGAAATACACGTTTTATGGACACCTGGGTCCAACTGACCAAGTCCCGCAAAAAGGTCTGAGTGTGGGTGTGTCCGTTTGTGTGGTAAGACCAGCGCGTTAAAGTCCTATGAAACTGAAATTTCATATTTAAGACAACTCTACACCCGATATGTTACAAAAATTTTTTCATCAGAATCAGCTAACCAGGAGAGCCACTTTATACCATGTTATAAATTAAACGATTTATAAAATGTTATAAAATTACTTTAAATTTCATCGTGTTTTCACTAAAAGACAATAAATAAAGAGTTGATTGTTAAAGGTAAGTCCAGTGCAAAAACGAAAATTAATATGATACTGAAATTTCATATTTATGACAACTATACGCCCGAAATGGTACAGCTACTTATTCATTAAAATTAGCTAACCAGAAGAGCCACTTTATACCATGCATTTTGCACCTATTTTCGATTTTCTCAAAAACGGCTGTAAAGATTTTGACTAAACTCGCTATATCCATGTAAAATTGAACGAGCATTAATATTATGTAAGTTTTATTCTGATTAATATAGACTGACAGGGCTTAAATGCCGATATTTAAAAATTTCTATCTCTAATTCTAATGAATTAAGTAAATTTCTTCTTTTTTTATCGCGAATTAAAATATTTTATTTTAAATTGAAAAATAAAATAAATAAAACACCTAATAGCTAGACCGTTCAGAGTTACATTATTAAAATAAAAATGATCTTGTTGAACATATTATTTAAATATTTATATTAAATTCAAAATTGTGAAAAGGAAAAAAAAAGTGAAAAACGTATAATATTGGATTTTAAAGTTGTAATACATAAGAATAAAATATGCAATATCATAGAGATACTGGTTTGTTATTATCCATATTTGTGTAATAATTTTACAGTGTATTATTAATAAAGTTCCTTTATTTAAGTTCATTTCCACCAGGCTTGGATTAGTGTTGAGATGTAACACAACGTTTCTATTAAAGATACCTAAAGCTTTTGAATTGATATTTTCCAAACAGATTAGCATCATTTCTAAAAATATCTTTTTTAATTTTATTTAATTAAAATTACCTTAAATTGAATGGATGTACATTCCAAGTTCTTAATTTCGTATGTAATGTAGTCCTGTATATTTAAAAAAAATTTAATTAGAGATTACTAAGAAATAAATAATGTCCACTGTTTGTTACTCTGTATCTTTTTTAAAGCGATGGCTATTGACCTGATTATATAATTCCAATTATCAAAACACCAGAGTTGATTAGTACACTTAAAATCGAACAAAAATCTATTAAAGAAGTAAAAAACATGATTTTTTAGTCTAATTTTTATAATTAATAAATTTTTATTTATTAATTATTTGACCTTATTATATAAGAAATAAAAAAAGTTATACCTAGACTGTTGTATTCGGACATCGTAAAAGTTAGATTTTAATATTCAAGGCTATCAGGACGTTTCATTTTCTCTTTAAAAAAAAATAATAAAAAATAAAATACTGCACTATATATGTGTTGTGTAAATGATACACCTGGTTCATCTTGAAGCAATTATAATGCTAATTTATATGCCAGTTTTCATTTTTATCATGTAAATGCACAACTAATTACAATAAAATTACGTTTTTGCTTAGTCTCTTTATTACAGTAATTAGTTTTCATATAGCAGAAAAAATCCTGTATAGAGCATATTTTTTTCAGTTCAAACCTACATTAAAAAAATCTGGTGCGAGCAACACACGACTTTCACTTACCTCCATTTTTAAAATCAATGAAAGGATTTTCTAATACAATTAAAGATTAAAATACGTAAAACCATTAAAGAATTAATTAAATTGAATTTATATAGAAACATGTGCTTTATTAAAAAATCTATTATATTATTATCTAAAATAATCAGTTTTATCGGCCTTTCATCACTCTTTATTAACTTTTAAAAGTTTGTGCATTAGATAATATTTATTCTAAAAGCTTTAGCTTATCAACGGTATGTTATACGTGTATATTACTTTTGCTATGTTCAAAATAAAAAAATTTCATTAAAAAAATATTTTTTCAGTTTTCTCCTTTAGTTAGGTATCGAATTCGTTCAACTTATATATTTATGTTTTTCATCGGTGGTTACTAGATAATATATTTATTTTTATAAAATCTACAAAATTAAAGGTTCTTCACAGGAAAAAAATGTAAAATATCGACATTTAAGCTCTGTCAGACCATTTTCAGAATGAAAACTACATGATATTAAAGCCTATTAAATTTTACATCGATATAGCGAGTTTAATCAAAATCGTCTGAACCGTTTTCGGGAAAATCGAAAAAAGGTGCAAAATGCATAGTATAAAGTGGATCTCCTAGTAAGCTCATTTTGATGAAAAAGGTTTTGTAACGTCTCGGGCTTATATTTGTCTTAAATATGAAATTTCAGTTTCATAGGACTTACCGTTTCCGCCCTGGAGTTACCACACACACAGACCTTCTTGCGGGACTTGGTTATTTAGACTCAGGGGACCCTAAAATGTGTATTTCCGTTGAAAACTAGAATTCGAAAATTTTCACGATCGCAATACTTCCCCTTACTATATATAGTAAGTGAAAGTAGAAAGATTTAAATTCATACGTATAACGAGTACATCTTCAGCAACTTGAAAAAAAAACGAGAAAGATCCGGCTATCTTTTTATAATTATTTTTATTTTTAAACGTATGCATTATCAATTTCAAATGATAGAAGACTGCATAAATATCTAAAATGGTTGTTTCTGAAGAAGCCGACAGACTCTAATAAGATAAATTTATGAAGTTCTAAATAACAAATAACTTTCTTTTTTTCCTTATCCCCTTAATTTAAAATTCTTAATTAATCGTTTTCGTTACTAACTTATTCCTTTTTCTGTAACTTGCATACATTTTAAGGAATTGCGGAATTCTTAAAAGTTTTAAAATTATTTTCAAAATGAAGTATATCTGCGACGGGGCTCGCTTCTGGCTGTTTGGTGTCCTTAAAATAACAAATAACTAACATATGGGAAGTTTTAAATAAATAAAATATGGATTATTATCGAAGGCGGATCTTATGTTCTCTGCAGGGTTACATCTCGTTGATAAATCCTATGTCGGTCTGACATCTATGTTATTTACACTATGTGAAAACACCTTAAAATTAAAAAGAAACTAATATATGTTTTTGAAAAAAAACAGTCCTAACAAAAAAATGCTAAATCTCACTAAAACGTTGCTGGTATATAGAATTGAAATATAACAATTATCTTATATAGTAGGATATCAAATTAATTAAGGGAATTAATTACATTAACGACATCGTGTCATTTTTATGTCTTATTTTACAAACTGCATTTTATTTTCTAGTTCAAAATTCATCTAAATTAGTAGAGTTTCAGGCTGTATCCCAACGGATTTCAGGAAATAGTGTAATGAGTTGAAATGGGCCAGGAAATTATTTCAAATGGTGCAGTAAAAAGCAGTTTAAATAACGTTATACAAACTGAACGATAATAGTGATTATTGGTTGCTTTAAGATCTTGGATTTCGTAATTTTAACATCTAGACATTCAGTTAAAATAGACACAAAAATAAACCATAATTTTATTTATTTTTTTTTTTTGAAATATTACGTATTAAAATATGTCGAAATTGGTCCACAATTGTGCAGTTATGTTATAACTCGAAAAATACTCTTTGTGAAAAATATATTCGAAAATCTACATTTTTTTTTAAAATCTTTATTTATTATAATCTACACCTGCCACTTTTCCGCGACAATAAGCAGATGCGCTGTATATATATTGTAAGAGCTGGCATGTCTGGGGAGGTCAGCACCTCCTCCTATAACAATTTATATTCTATTTTTAAACTTAAGTCCATCGAAAATATATTATAAAAAATTTGGACCAAATTAAAATTACCAAGGATAAGATATTTTTAACTAGAGTTTAATCCAGAACGGGATCACTAGTGCACTGTTCTCCGGGTCCTAGGTTTGAATCCCGAATTATTATTAATTCGTTCGGGAGGCGACCCTAGGGTATGGAGACACCTTCCTGGGGCAGAACCAGCCTCTATAAAGTGGGTACCCAAAAAGATTGGGGAAAAACCTGGCGGTTGAGCGTCAAGTCGTCAAGGCCAAATCATCTCAATGCACGGCCGTTGGCTTAGAAACAGTAATGGGCCCAAGTTCCTTCATGGGTTGTAGTGGTACGTTTTTTTTTCTGTATTCCAAAAAGCCGTGAAGAATCTGTTGTGAATATACGATTCCACATAGAAAAAACGAATCATTTGATTATTTCTAAAGAATCGAAACTAATGGCGCATTGAAAAGTTTCCAATACCCCTTCAACAACAACAGTTATTATTTCAAAGTTGAAACTTTTTTATTTATTTTATTTAACGTCACTTTATGCTACTATGGCTAATCGGACGATGTTACAGTGGGAGTCCTAAATTTTGCCTATCCATGTTTTATTAGGATAGGGATATTTAACGAGTATCTGACATCGCACAGGCTCGGGACCACCTTTTAGCGTCCCCTCCGAAGGACGGATTAACTAAGGATTTTTTACGCCCATTAAAAAAATCTTAGGACCACCTGCGGATTTGAACCCGTGATCTATGGCATGGGAGGCTGTTACGCTAGCCACCCTGCTACAAGTGATCCCTAAAGTTGAAACTAATTAACCACATTTTGAAGCGATTTCTATAATTTTGCCAATTCGCTTTCACTCAGGGAGGTTAGATTGAACGCTATATGCATTAACTCAGTAACATGCAAGCAAACTAACTGTTGTGCGACGAATTTAGAACGCGAACCTTCTGAGAATATACTGAGGATTCTCGTTATTATATAAGCATTAGAATTGAAAATAAATGGATAATAGTTTCTGGTGCCTCGTTAAACGGTTGGGTGGTTCTTTTCGCGTGACCACAAAAAACAACCCCCAATTATATTGTTTCATTTACACAGCGGTCTTATTTCTAAATCCAATCGGGAGTCTTTCATTCTCCAAAGAGGAATCATATTTTTCACACTGATATACATGAGTAAAAATAAAAAATAAGGTCTTTCATACACCATTATATAAAAATTACTTGAAAGTTGAGAAAATATATACTATCGTTTCGTTTTCCAATTCCGAAAACCTGCTTGCTAATTAAGAAGGCTATTTACAATGGCTAAAATAAATTGTTTTGTTTATTGCATCCATTTTTTTATTTGAGAAAATCTGGTGTGTGCAACACACGACTTTCACTGTTGTTAAAGTTAATTTAAGGATTTTCAAATACAGTTAGAGATGAAAAATAATTAAATTAGTAATGATATTGAGTTTCATTAGAAACATGTGTTTTATTAAATAATCTACAATATTATTATATAAAACAATCAGTTTGTTTTATCGGCTTTTTACCACTCTCCATTAACTTGAGTTTACAAGTTTGTGTATAAGATATTTTTTCTTTAGTCTTTAGTTTTCCAACAGTATATCATACATCTATATTACTGTTCCTATGTCTAAAAACACAAAAATGGCATACAAAAATATTTGTTTGCTGTTTCTCCTTTAGTTGGATGTAGAATTCGTTCAACTTATATATTTACCTTCTTTTTTTTTTATAAATTCTAACGAGATGATATCGGTATGTTTTTTGAAACCTACAAAATTAAAGGAATTTTAGAGAAGGAAAGTTTGAAATATCGGCATTTAAGCCTTGTCAGACTATTTTAATCAGAACAAAACTTACATGGTGTTAAAGACCATCAAATTTTACATCGATATATTGAGTTTAATCAAAATCGTTTTTAGCTGTTTTTGATAAATTCGTAAAAAGGTGCAAAATGCATAGTATAAAGTGGCCCTTCTGGTTAGCTGATTTTGATGAAAAAGATTCTGTAACATGTCGGGCGTATAGTTGTTTTAAATATGAAATTTAAGTTTCATAGGACTTTTCATTTTTATTTTTATTACTCCTTTCCCCTGCATACTTCCTTATTATCCAGTGCTACCTCACTGGCAGATCCTTCAAAATCAATCATAATAATGCATTTTCATCAATTTTTAGTCAATCTGCTGGTGTCCCTCAAGGTAGTATCCTAGGATCCGTCCTTTACACAGTTTATACAGCTCATATCCCAACCAATCCCAACACCTTCCTTTCTACCTATGCTGATGACACTTGTGTGTGATCAGTCAATACTGATCCAACTATTGCCTCTCAAACTCTCCAATCCCACCTCAGAGACCTTGAAGTATGGTGTCAGAACTGGAGAATTAAAATAAATTCCAACCAAATTACCTTTACCCTTCGTCGTAAACCTATGACTTCCTGCCCTACTGTCTCCTTCAATAATACTCTTCTTGTCCTGGTTGAACAGATCCGATATCTAGAACTGCACCTTGACAAACGCCTTACTTCGAACCCTCATACAAGACTGAAACGACAAGAAGCTGCTCGAAGTTTTCGACTACTTCAACACTTACTAGACAAACGTTCTAATCTTCCACTTTACTACAAAAGACTCATCTACGTGACTTTCATAAGACCGATATGGACTTACGGAGTTGAGCTCTGGAGCTCTACTAAACCATCGAATTCTTCTCGTATCCAATCCCTACAGTCCAAAATCCTTCGTAAAATCCTCAATGCTCCTTACTTTGTCACCAACAAACTCATCCATAAAGTCCTTAATGTCCCATATGTTGCTGATTTGGCCCGTACGAGGTATCAATCCTTCCATGACAAACTCCATTCCCACCCTAATCCTTTCGTTTCAATCCTTTCTTCCTCTTAAATTCCCAACAATCCTCCGAGGCGTCTGAAAAGGAGATGGCCCCGGACCTTCTGGTTTAAAATATTTTTAGAGTGCTACCATTGGGAAGCTTCTCTAAATGTGTTTCATGCCTTTTTATATTTCATTCAAATTTACTTGTTGTATTACATGTTATACAGTTGTAAATTCCAATAAATAAATATATTAAAACAAAAAAAATTATTACATGGATGTAGCAAGTTTAATTAAAATATTTGAGCGGTTTTTGAAACAACCGTAAAAAGGTGCAAAATACATAGTGTGAAGTGGTTTTTCTGGTTAGTCGATTTTAATTAAAATGTTGCTGTAACATTTCAGGCGTATAGTTGTCTCAAATATGAAATTTCAGGTTTATACGAATTTTTGTTTTGTGCTAGAGTTACCACACACGGACGCCCACAGATATTTTCCCACAACTTGGTTGTTTGGACTCCTAAAACGTGCATTTTCGTTGAAAACTGGAATTTGAAAATTTTCACTACATATGTTCCCTTACTATTTATTTCGTATGTGTAGGTAAGTGAAAGTAAAAACGTATTTATTTAGTTCCCATCTGTTTTTAGTTCTCATGCAAGAGCAAGAGGACGTTTATAAAAGCGTTCCTTGTCGTTTTTTTTATTCACATAAATAAAATAAGTTTGTCTTATTAGTGTGTTTTCTCTCACAATTCTCAACGGTCAATTATAACTCCCTCCACTCCGGTAATTATATATTTAAAATATATGATGAAAGTTTGGTTTATTCATTTATCGTCAATTTAATGCTACTGTGGCTAACCGGACAATGCAACACGAGGACTAACATTTTACGTCTACTCCGAAGGACGGCTTATGCATTGATTATTTACTTCCTACAAGATGAAGGTGCTTTCGAATAATACTAACAACACTCTAACATAATTATATTAAATAATACCACGATTACTCTCCCAGCTCTCGTCCTACTAGCTCTCATGCACCATACCGACATTGTACATTAGGCCGAGCCTTGAAGTGGCCGGAGGAAGAGCAGGCTACCATATGCCAGGTCCCAGCAGCGATAAAAACCTTTGGATGCACCTGTCACCGGGGTCAATGATCTGTCACTGCAGCTTCTGTTCTGTGTCACTGTAACAGCTCCTGGATCGGGTGCCCTTTCTGCTTTCAACTCAGAGCTGCCTCTGGCACGACATCATTTATTACTAGGGTACAAAAGTCATGAAATGTTGCAATAAAGTGTCTCTAAGCTAAATATAAACAATTTTTTTTTTCAAAATGGATCAATATTAAGAATTTACTCAACGAAATTCTATACAGATATAATCAAAACGTGAAAGATGTTCTCTACTGGGGACGATACTTAGTAATACTGAGGAAGAAGTGAGATAAGACAGTTCACGGACGACCAATATGCAGATGGAAGACGTCACCCTCGGCTTGCCCAGAGATAACATCCTACCTCAGTCGTAATTTGAAAAAGATGGCCGCTATTTGGTAGGCCGTGGTTTCTGGACCGTAAGGCTGTATCAGTGCCTCTTCGATACTATCTCTTGTCATTAGAGGCACAGGCCTTTCCGCAAAACACCTGCTGTTGGTTAGTGCGTGTCTAGGAGATAGCAGTCAAAAATATAATTTCCGCTGGAATGTGCCTTTTTATGCGTAAATGATGATAGCGTAAAATTAAACAGAGAAATAAGTAGGGGATAAACAAGAAATAAGTAAAGGATGCAATGAATTGAAATAAAATGTAAAACTTCTTTATTATCCTGGGACTAAAGTCCCTTAAGAATAAAATAAAAATATAGATTTGATGACCAGAATAATATGGTCATGGCTTTAAACTACAAATAATTAATAATTAAGAGAGAAGTTGGTTCATGGTGCAGTCAATTTAACACACAATTAAGCGTAAACTTGATTTATTGGTGTCGACGTTTCGGCCTTAATTATAGGCCTTCTTCAGGGTGGTTGTGTGAGCTGAGAAGGCGTCAGTCAACAACGGTTTGAGTCAAGAACGGTTTGGTTGTTGACTGACGCCTTCTCAACTCACACAACCACCCTGAAGAAGGCCTATAATTTAGGCCGAAACGTCGGCACCAATAAATTAAGTTTACGCTTAATTGTGTGTTAAATTGACTGCACCCTAAACCAACTTCTCTCGTATATACACACAGTCAACCATTGTCATTTCATAAAATAATGAAGGTTGTATTGCATGTACATATTTACAAACAGACTCTTAAAATGAAAAAAAAACAACAGAAATAGCTACTTCATCAGTGACAATTTAAATAATATAAACATAACAAAATTGGTTTTTATAGCATCTGCAGTTTGAGGTTATTGTCTGTTTGATTGGGTAAGGAGAAGGTATTTGAAAAAGAGCGATTTAATATAGGAAGCAGTTCTTACATGACGGATCTCAGGAGGAATAGAATTCCAAAGAGATGTTGCTTTGGCTAAAAAGGACTTGTCAAAGGCAGCAGTACGGTAAAGAGGAGGGTAGAGGTCAGAAAGACGGGATCTCGTAGAACGGGACTGAATTGATGATTTAAATTGAAGGGATTGGAAGATATAGCTGGGACGATAAGTTTTGATAACCTGGTAGAGGAAAGAAGCTAGGAAATACTGGCATCTGTAACGAGGATAAAGCCACCTTAACTCGGCGTAATACTGGGTTGTATATGTATCTCTGGTTGTTGTTGTTGTTGTTTGGGGCTTTGAGGCGTAAAACCCAGGGGTCATAAACGCCTATAGTTCTCTTTAAGTATAAATGAATAAATAAATCAAAACTAATAAACTAGACGTATAATAATTAGATAAAATAGTAAAAAAAAAAAAATAAATACTTAAAAAAATTATTAAAATAAAAATAAGTTAAATTAAAAGACTATATTTTATTAAATAGTAGGTGTTTCTTAAGAAACCTGAACAGCGCCGAGATGTTGTTTTCATTATCGGAGAGTATGAAGGATATATTAGGTATAAGCCCAAATTTGTTTAAACCTGTCCTATAAGAAAGGCATTCTTCTAAAATGTGGCCTACAGTCAGGATATTGTTACAATGTGGGCACTTGGGAGGTGGCTGCTTGGTAATGAGATGAAGATGGGTCATGTTAGTGTGGCCAATCCTTAATCTGGCCAGGACAACTTCCTCTCTGCGGCTTGAGCGACATGATGAGGACCAAGGCCCCACTTTTGTTTTGACGACTTTCAGTTTACTAGCAGGACTCTCGTCCCACATGGACTGCCAGGCAGCCGATATTTCCTTTCGGAGCGGCTGAGACATATCTCGCGGTGTTAGGATAGGTACGCCTTGACCCGGGAGGGTGAGCGCCTGTTTGGCGGCCCTATCCGCCAGCTCATTACCAACTATCCCCACATGGCTTGGGATCCAAATAAAGCATACTGTCTTTTCTAATTCTTGGAGCATATGGATATATCGGTGTATCTTTAGGACGAGAGGTTGGGGAGAGTACATGCTATGTAAACCTTTCAAGGCACTCAGTGAGTCGGTAACTATGGTGATTGAGTGTGATGGAATTGACATAGCGTAGTGTAAAGCTGAAACTATTGCTTGAAGCTCTGCAGTATAAATGTTACATAATTTATGTAATTTTATTTTGTGTGTCGAGTTGTGTGTAACGAATGAGCAGGCAGTAGATTCTTCTGATTTTGATCCATCTGTATAGATTAAAAAGGTATCCGGAAGAATAAGGAGCAGAGTGGTAAATTCATTTTTGTATTCGGAAGGGGAGGTATTGGTTTTGAGTAATCGAGACAAGTCAAGCATAATATTGGGGGGTTTGTGAAGCCACGGAGGGTTTAGAGGTTCTGGTTTGCAGATAGGTAAGCTTTTAAGGAAATCGATGGCGGAAGACATTCTTTCTGTTAAAGGGAGGGTTGAGTTAGGTTTGTTTCTAAAAGCATTTGTGAATTTTGGTTTACATATGGAGCTATGGGTTAGGATGATCAGGTTGGAGAATTAGTTTCGATATATAGTTCACAGCTAGTTTTTTTCTTCGAAATAAAAGCGGAGGTATACCTGCTTCGGCGCATAAACTAAGAACTGGGCTTGTTCGGAAGGCCCCGGTTGCGTTTCTGATGCCCATATGGTGCACTGTATCTAGCTTATTTAGAGTACGAAAACGAGCCGATCCATAAACAAAGCAAGCATGATCTAATTTGGAACAAACTAAATGTTGGTAGATCTTAAACATCGTAGAGCGATCGGATCCCCAGGTAGTATTGCTAAGGTATCTTAATATAGTAAGTTTTTTTGTTGTAGCCGATTTAAGTGCTGAAACATGTGGTTCCCATGATAGTCTTTTATCGAACGTCAACCCCAAAAATTTATGACTATTTTTATAAAGAATGGGAGAATTTCCGAGGTAAAGTGTAGGGGAGGCGGGAGTATTTCTTTTCCTGCTGAAATGTAGAGCTCTGGTTTTTTCGGAGGAGAATTCGAGATCAATGGAATGTGACCAGTTGTTGATGCGATTAATAGCGTCTTGTAGCTTGTGCTGTATAGTAGTAACGTTTCCAGAACGGCAGGCAATGGCGAAATCATCTGCGAACAGCATCGGTTTGACACCTCGAGGTAGGTTGAGCCCCAGTTCGTTGATAGCGAGGCAAAACAAAGTCGGACTAAGCACACAGCCTTGTGGGACTCCTTTAATCTGTTCTTGGTTCGCAGACAGTTCGCATCCTATCCTAATTCTAAAGAAACGATGTTGAAGGAATTCCTGTATGTAATGGAACAGATGACCATGTATCCCATTGGACGAGAGTTTGCTGAGGATCACTGAATGGTTAATGTTATCAAAAGCTTTAGTCATGTCGAAGAATATGGCTATTAGTTGCTGGGAATTGATAAAGGCGTATTGGATTTCGGTTTCTAGTGTGACTAGGTGATCAACTGTGCAGCGGCCTTTGCGGAATCCAGATTGAAATGGTTGAAGCAAATTGTTGTTTTCTATCGTCCACATCAGTCTTTTGTTTACCATACGCTCCATAATTTTGCTCAAGCAACTAGTGAGGAATATGGGGCGATAGCTGTTGAGTAAACGCTTATCTTTTTCACTTTTTGAAATAGGGATGACAAATGAGTGACGCCAGAAATTCGGAAATTGTCCCGTGGACCAAACATGATTATAATAATTAAGCAGCCATGTAAGCGTATTGCTAGATAGATGTTTAATCATGTCATAATGGACCAGATCGGGGCCAGGAGTGGATCCTTTAACGGAGGACAAAGTATTTTTTAGTTCCCACTTTGAGAACGGGATATTATAATCGGTGGAGTCATCATGTATACTTCTATTTACATAATCGATGACTTCACAATCGTTATTGCTTGAGCCAGAGGTGTAGATTTCAGAAAAGAAATTGCCAAAAGCATCTGCGACGGTTTTAGGATCGTCGGAGAGTTGTCCATTGATGAGGATGGTGTAACGTGTTGACGAAGAGGATTTAGTGATCTTACGAATTTTTTTCCAGATTTGAGTTGACGTCGTTGACGAATTAATGGAGCTTATATATTTTTTCCATGATTCGCTTTTGCTCAGATTGATTATTCTTCGGCAAAGAGCTCTCTGCCTCTTATATTCTACGAGATTTTCTGATGTCATACATTTTTGGAATTTTTTGTACGCTTTTCGACGATCTCTGATCGCTTCCCTGCAAGCGTCGTTAAACCAAGGTACTGGTGGTCTTCTGGGTGAGTCAGAAGACATTGGTATCGATTCTTTAGCTGCACGAATGATCGTATTAGTGATAGTTGAACAACCCTCATCAATGGTCAATTCATGAGGAGGGGTTCGAGGTGCCGAAGCTAAGGAGGCAAAGAGATCCCAGTCCGCTCTATGGAGCATCCATTTCGGAGTTATACGAGTAGGTTTAACATGTTTCATTTTAATCAGCAAGGGAAAATGGTCACTACCATGTAGATCGGGCAAGACGGTCCAGTCTACGTCGTTATATAGGGAAGGGGAACAGAGGGACAGATCAAGAGCTGAATATGTCCCATAGCTGGAACTTAGGAAGGTAGGGTCACCGGAGTTGAAAAGTAGGAGATTAGAAGTGTCTAGAAAGTTTTCTATTATTTTACCCCGGATATTCATATTTGGAGAACCCCAAAGAGGATTGTGTCCGTTCATGTCTCCAACAAAAAGAACAGGACGAGGTAATTGGGTATAAATATCCAAGAGTTGATTGGTGTCTATTGTAGGATCCTGTGGGAGGTATATAGTACATATAGTTAACGGAAAGTCTCGATGTACTCTAACGGCTACGGTTTGTAGCCGGGAGTTGAGAGGGATCGATTCGGAGTAAACGGATTTGTGCACTGCTATGAGGACACCGTGGTGACCATGGTTCTGATTTGGTCCGTCTTTTCGGTATATTTCGAAATTTTTTAGAGAAAAGGGGTCCGTTGTTTTTAGCATTGTCTCTTGAAGAGCAATGACAGTTGCCTCATTATCGTGAATTAAAATTTTTAAGTCATTGAAATGAGATCTTAAGCCATTGCAGTTCCATTGAAGTATCGCCATTTTGAGAGATATGATCGAAAGAGATTAAAGTGTCAGGAGGCAATATAAACATAAAGAGAAGTGCAAAAGAAGAATTAAATAAAACAAGATACGACTGGTAACTAAAAAAATAATTATTTATAGTAATTATTATTATATAAATAAACGGATAAAAGAAAGTAGAATTAAACAAAAAAGTAGCGGTGGTAATGGTAAATTTAAATATATGGAAATGAAAGCAACACATGAGAGAGGAAATTAAAAATATATCTTCATATGTTAATAAGGAGACTAAAAAATAAATTAGAAAAGATAAAAGAAGATGTGTAATAATTATATTTTGTGCTGGAATATATTTACTTTTGAAAGATAATTTGATAGATTGGTCAGCATCATCGAAACGGATGCATTTCCGGTCGGAAAGAATTGTTGCTAGGCAACTAACAGTTAAAAATTTCGGAGGCAATATAACCATAATGATAAGTTGAAGAGAAAAAAATAATAAAACAAAATATGACGAGTAATTAAAAAAATAATAGTTTATAGCATATAGAATTAAATAAATAAACAGGTAAGATAGAGTAGAATTAAACAAATAAGTAGTATTGATAGTGGTAAATTTAAATATATGGAAATGACAGTTACACATGAGAGAGGAAATAATACATATATCTTCATATGTCAAGAGAAAATCGAAAAAATATATTAGAAAAATAAAATTAGATGTGTAATAGTTATATTTTGTGCTAGAATATATTTACCTTTGAAAGACACTGTGATATATCGGTCAGCATCATCGGAATGGATGTACGGAAAGAATTGTTAATATATAGCTGCCAGTTTCATTTGTTTTTGAAAGGAAGAAGATAAAAAATACAGTAAATAGATATGTGGCTAAAAATATTTTCAAATGGCCATTATAAACACTACCGTACACAAAAACAAGAGATTGTCGGTGATTAATAAAAAAATAAGATCTATAGACGTAATAATGAGAAGAATGTAAAGCAGGAAGTTTGTTTACAAGTGCAGAAGCGAACGGTTTAGTTATGTTTATGTTTATGCTAGGTATTGATAAGAAGATGTTTCGAGAGAAGTGAAGTGTAAAATTTGTACGATTACTGTTATTGTTGTAATGTTGGTGTATATTGTTCTTTGTGGAAATAGATTTATATTTTCTAATAGATATAAACGAGTCGGGGCCAGCAATGAAATTGAAAAAGTTAGTGGTGATAGTGTTATTTTTATCGAAATTTGTGAACGTTTCGTAAGTCATTAATTTTTTTTAGATTTTCGGTTGCCCTGTTTTTTAGGATATACGATGGTAAATTCTCCTTCCGGATCTACTTCTGTGTTTAAAACACAGATACCGGAAGGTCCCGGATCAGAAGAGACAGAGAGCAGAGGAGAGGGGAGGACTGGAGAAGGAGGGGGAATAGAAGAGGAGGGGAGGGGATCAGTTCTAGTCCTGGACGCGGAGCGAGACCGACCTCGAACAGGACAGGGGGTCTCTTGGGAGGATGATAAGGAGAGGGGGGTGGCCGGTGGAGGCGGAAGGGGGGCGGCCGGTGGAGGCGGAAGGGGGGCGGCCGGAGGAGGCGGAAGGGGGGCGGCCGGTGGAGGCGGAAGGGGGGCGGCCGGTGGAGGCGGAGGGGGGCGGCCACTCCTGGTGAGGGATTAGAGGTTAATGAAGGATTAGTTTTAACATTATCATCGTTTTTTTTAATGTTTTCTCTAAAATTAAATGTGAAATCGGTTTGAATACCAATATCTTTAGTCGTGGTTGATTGTTGTTTTGTAATTTCGGAAAATGATTTGGTGAATTGAACTGGGTTTTTTTCTAGATATATTTTTTTTGCTTGATTGAACGGAATTTTATTCATGGTCTGTATGCTTTTTATTTCTTTGTGGATTTTAAAAATGGGGCACGTACGATCTAGTGCGTTATGATTCCCGCCACAGTTGGCACACCTGGCAGGCAATGCACACCGACCGTTATCAGCATGCTTTAATTCCCCGCATTGGATGCATTTTGCTTGTTGTTTACAAACATTAGTAGGATGAGAAAATCCTAAACAATTAAAACAACGTTGGGGCGAAGGATTAAAGCTGAGTACCTTGACCGCAAAATAGCCTATGTTCAATGTCTCAGGAATTTGAGGGGTCGGGAAGGTAACGATATATGAGTTTGTCATTATTTCCTCACCATTTTTTTAAATTTTGATTCTAGTTATATCAATGATTTTTGCGGACAATTCCTTTTTAATTTCGTCTATTTCCAAAAAATTGGAGATCGTAACACTTTATTACTCCTTTACTATAATTTAAAGTCCTATGTGGGGTTAACTGAATAGGAAACTGTCCTCCGAAATTCTTACATTTTAACAAGTTTTCTGATTGTTTCGAAGTTTTGGTTTCAATAAGAAGAGAACCATTTCTAAGTTTTTTAACATTTTTTAGGTCTCCTACTAATCCTGACAGAAATTTATTTATAAGAAAGGGTGAAACTTTTTGAAAAGATTCATCATCCGTTCTTTCTATTATAAGGAAAGTGGGACTAATGGGTACAGCGCTATCAATATGCCCATTTTCAATTTTTAGGCGAACTCGGACTCGTTTTCTTTTAGTTTTAGGGCTATTTAGGTCTATAAGATCCTCCATAGGATTTTATTTGCCCAAGAAATATATAAAAGAACAGAAAATAAAATAAATTAATGAAATAAAAAATACAAAATATAAAATTTAGAAGTAAGAAAAAATTAATAAAAAGAAAAACCACTTTATAGTTTTAACTTAAAAAATAAAATAACATGAGATAAATGTGATTAGCTAAAATATAAATGTAATAGTATGAAATTATAAAATCTTAGCTGGTCGTGGAGCAACTAGAGGGACGTCTTCTCTCTTCTAATGCTGAACACTGAATGATGTATCTCTGGTGCGTGATTGATGTAATATGCTTTCAGCTTATTTGTGAGAAAATTAATTGATGTTTTTTCATTTATTCATCAACGAAATTCTTACTGGTTTTCTAAAGGCTGGCGCGGATTCGCTCCTTAGTTAGTAGAAAAGTTCTGTTTAATTTAGAATAGAAAATAGAAAACATAACTCAATTTGTTTTGACACAATTTGCTACAGTATATCAATGAAGTTGCTGTTTATTAATATTCCATATTATTTTCCCCTTGTCTTGTCTTTCAGCAGTAATAGTTTTGCCTCGAGATCCCCAGAGACACAGATCGCACAGAAGAAGTCCAAGTGGGGAAATATTTAGGAGCTTACCAATAGCTTACGGGTTTCGATAGAAAGAAGGGGACGGAGGTAATTCAGAAGTTTTAAAGTGGAGAATGTACGACGGGAGATTTTGGAAACATGGTTTTCCAGGAAAGGGTTTGGTCAAGAACATTCACCTGAAGTTTTTAACGGATTGGTGGAATTTATTGGATTGTTATTCAGAAACAGTGGGAATCGGTGGAAGGGTCTTCTTAGCGTTCAAATTAAGCTTGCTGTCCGCTGCCCAAATGCTGACTCGATTCAGATCCTCTTGAAGCATTTCCGTGGCCAGTAATAGGTCCTAGGAGGAAAGGATAGATATATTTGGAAATTATCAGCCTAGATATGGTATTGGGAGTGATTGATCTGGGGGGGAAGGTCATTAATATAAACTGCAAATAGGGTGGGAGATAATGATGATCCCTGAGGCTACCACAGGATAGAGGCAAGGTTCTGGAAGGAGGTTGGCCTGAGGTCACTACATACTGCGTATGTTTTAATTGATCTTATTGCGAACAAATATTTAGATTGAGTCAATGTATATTTTATCATGTTTTTAGTCACAAGTACACATTGATGTTTAATTTTTAAGTTGTGCGTTTTATATTATTTATTTTTTAAATGTTTGTTCTTTTATATTATGCCCAATAATGGATCAAAGAAATCACCAATGAAAAAAAAAAATCACCCTCAAGATGATTTTCGCGTGTCAAGATCGAAGATCTCATTATTTTTGTATTTAAAAAGTTCTGATTTTAATTGAGCAAACCTATCGGTAAGAAGTGATTATCATTAAAATTGCCATTTTAAATTAATTGACCTTTGTTTTATTTTTAAATTCTTTTCTCAAAACATTCTATATTATCATTTATATAGAGAATGTGTCAAAAAAGATAAACGTAACAAAATCTATATTTAAATTGTGGAAATATAGGAAACAATTTTGTATTGGGTTTTTATTAAAATTGGTGCAAAA
This sequence comes from Piezodorus guildinii, assembly GCA_023052935.1. NCBI lineage: Eukaryota > Metazoa > Arthropoda > Insecta > Hemiptera > Pentatomidae > Piezodorus > Piezodorus guildinii. Next base: position 132,620,000 of record CM041293.1, on the reverse strand, counting down.
AGTCGTTTAAGGAACAATGTTTTACAATACTAAAATCATTTGGTGCGCTTTTAATTTTTTGTTCTCTGTGAAGTAAGAATCCTAATATATGTTCATAGCTTTTTTGTTTTTTAAGTGTGAATTACAAGTTAGAACCTGCAGATAATTTTCTTCTAAACTTCGTGACTAATCGTCATTTACTGTCTCCTTAGAATCATGTTTAAATTTTAATTACTAAAAAAAATATTTAATACTTTATGTATTCCTTTTGCCATTGATTCTAGTCTGATATTCATCTATATTGCGATAAATTATTTCTTCCTTATTACTTAAATACGCCTTAATAAAATCTCAAAAATGCAGCATGTAGCGACTGTACAATGATCAATTTTTAATATATTCTCTTTATCTCTTGTCTCCATCTTTTACTTTTTAATAATCGCATACAATATTTAATGTCGACGACTGTTAATATTATTGTGCAATAGTGTTGCGCTCTCCCATAGAGACTGATGTTATTCGATTTTGCATGTATTTTTTCTAAAATTTATGATTCGAGATACGAATGGCCAATTACTAGTAAGAGGTGACGCAATCACCAGTTCAGTTACTTATAAATCCTAATGATGCATTTCGACGTGAGATTTATCGTAAATATATGCAGTAGATCGCGCCATTCCGACCTTTACTTTCCTACCCATAGAACTAAAACTTTTGATCGTTCATTGCCTTCCTTGTCCGCTCCTCTACTTTCTGGAATTCTCTACCTACTCATATCCGCCATGTTGCTTCTCTCTCCTCATTCAAATCTCAACTTAAAAACTGTGATATTTATATTCCTGATATTACACTTTGAAAGTAATATTTGTTCATTGTATATATTTAAACGATGTTATCTATTAATTTATATTTAAGTTTGTTCAACACAATATTTTCTAGGAATTGTTTTACTTTATGTTATCATTGTATATATATATATATATATTATATGTATGTGTGTATGTGTAATTAGTAGAAATTATGTTCCTTCGTTCTGATGGCCAGACATGTTGTATATTCAAACTGTACAAAGCTGTTATTCTTAGGGGACCCAGTCTCAGAATAAAAATTATTTTCTATTTCTACTCTAGAATTGTATTTATTTGGTATTATAAATTATCTGTACTCGTAAACTTTATGAAACAGAAAATGTCAGTAAATAGCGACTATTAAAGGTTTCTTTGACCATTATTATTATTTTCTGTATATATAGTATGAATGTGGTCTCTTATCAATATTATTATTGTTCATTTTGTAACAAATTGTAATATATCTCAATAAAAAAAAAAAAAAAAAAAAAAAAAAATTAAAGGTTTCAATGATTTTCGGCTATAAAATATTTTGGAGTTTGCGCCATCTTCCATTCTCATCAGCTACCCAGCCTAACTGAAGGCCGTTTAGACGAGTAGATCAGACTTCGAAAATTGGGAAAGGAGCACAATTTATCAAGAGGTCTAAATGCGAACTTTGGTTTATTGGGCTACTGGTTTATTTATTTATGCTAGTTTTCCGCTCTTACTACTCCCACACGCTTCGCTTACTCTCCAAATTGATTTTACTAATCTGAAATTTTACACATAAATACGCTCATAAATCAGTTATTTTTGACTATAGATAAAAGTATGTATGGAGTTTTAGAATCAGTAGAGTGCGATAAACAAAACAAAAAAAACAAACAACAACGCTTGTAACTACGTCATTTTTGCAGAAAGAGGAAACATTTATTAGTGTTTTTTAACAAAAATACCCCGAATAATCATAAAAAGTATAAGCCGAATAACGAATAAAACAAAATACGTTTCTCCTAATTAATTAAAAACATGCCAAAATCTTTGTTCCGTTGGATAGAGAATTAAATTTGCTACAAAATGAAAACAAAATCATTGAAATTGGCTCAGAACTAGCAGAGATATAGCGTTTTGAAGTAATGATATGTCATTATCCTTTGAATAATTACTTTTCGTATTACTTAATTGCCTATCAATAACTATATAAACAGTTATACCCTAATATTTGGAATAATCAACCATTGTGTAATAATTTGAAGCGTTTCTAAAGTATTTCGACACCATACAATTTGTTTTCTGCTCATTTATCACTAGTCCAATTCTTCTGGCTGGACTTAAAGAAAGGCATCCGGGACACCTCTGATGGATCTTCTAACTATGTCCAGATCATCCACATATCCGAGTATCTGGAAAGATAAATAAAAATATTAAAGGGAAATTATATTAAAATAAGAATAAAAATCTGGTGCGAGCAACACACGACTTTCACTTACCTCCATTTTTAGAATAAATTAAAGAATTTTCAAATACAGTTAGTTATAAAAATGAGTGAAATCATTAAACAATTAATTAAATGGAATTTCTATAAAAACATAAGTTTTATTACAAAAATTGATTACCTTATTATCTAAAATAATCACTTGTATCAATTGATTGTGTATGAGATGATAATTTTTCTAAAATCTTTAGCTGTATATTACTGCTCTTATGTTCAAAAATGAAAAATTGCATTATAAAAATATTTTTTCTGTTTTCTCCTTTAGTTGGGTATCGAATTTATTCAATTTATATATTTACCAGTTTTTTATCAGCGTCAACAAGATAATCTAGAAATTATTATTTAATCTACAAAATTAAAGGTACTTTAGGGGAAGACAATTTAAAATATCGGCATTTAAGCCCTGTCAGACCATTTTTATCTTAATAAAACCTACATGATATTAAAGCCCATTAAATTTTACATCGATATAGCGAGTTTAATCAAAATCGTCGGAACCGTTTTTGAGAAAATCGAAAAAGGTGCAAAATGCATGGTATAAAGTGCCTCTTCTGGTAGGCTCATTTTGATGAAAAAAGTTTTGTCACGTCTCGGGCGTATAGTTGTCTTAAATATGAAATTTCAGTTTCATAGGACTTACCGTTTCTGCCCGAGAGTTACCACACACACACACACACACACACACACACACACACACACAGACCTTTTTGCGGGACTTGGTTATTTGGACTCAGGGGACCCTAAAACGTGTATTTTCGTTGAAAACTGGAATTCGAAAATTTTCACGATCGCAATACTTCCCTTTACTATATATAGTAAGTGAAAGTAAAAAGACATAAAGGACTAAAAAAATAAATAATTATTTAAGTCTTATCATAAAAAATAGTTTTACAGCGAGATATCTAGACCAAGTCAATAGTGTGTGAGTATGACCTTGATCATAAAAAGAAATAATTTAAACGATTTAAATTATTTCTCTAAAAATTAGTGGAAAAAGTTCATAAATATGACGAAATTTTATTTAAACTGAAATCAGATAGCAATTCATAATAGCGGGATAGTTAAGTCCCTATAGGACGCGATAAGATCTGGACGAGACCTGAAGCCCTCCCTCAGGACACTAACAGACTCACTGCTTAGAAGACAATGAGAGATGAGATCTCCGATGAGATAACATCTCTCAGACAGAATTAATAGCACTCAAAGAGAGATGCGGTCAATGGTAAGAGAGACCGTATATCACCAGCGAGCTCTACTAATGACCTGCAATTAAATGTGTCCGCCTAGTAATGATACATTTATCTCTATTTCTGATATATCAAATGTTTACTTGCTCTACCACCGATGGTGAACCCATGGATGGTTGGTCTCGTCTTCTCGGTTATTTATTAAGAGGTAACGTTATTCTCTTTAGGATACAACCCTGTAATAGATTCTTTTAGGACCGAGTCACGAAGTAATAAAAGTGATAATTACCTACCAAATGACCAGTTTTATTGCTCAATGCAAAGTAATTTGGTCATTGAATTAAACTGTAAATAACAAAGCAATCAAGTAAATCACAACACTTATAAAAAGTCTAATAATTATTTAATTATTGATTATCTTCTTCGTTTTATCCCTTATTAGTGGATTCGGAGGTTTCTATATTATTTATTTTATGATTATTATTATTATTTTTTTTGAGGGGCAGGATTTTATTTCCCTTAGACCACATTTAATGTGCTTACCACTTCAACTAATCCGAATATACTGAGTCACTCAACAGTATACATTCTGTGAGAAAAAAAAAATTGCTGCACATTTTTTGAAAGTTTTTTTTTTTAAACATTAGAAATCTGCATGTAACGTTGGAAAGCTTAGTATCTTAATAAATTAAATATGCCACTGATAAATTCGTAGTAAAAAACTTTAAAATATGTTAACTTTTTAAAAGTACCTATAATTTTCAAAGAAAACTCTTTTTCAACAGTGATGATAATTTTATAGCTTGGGAACCAAGTGAGCCTCAGTCATTAAAAGTGACATGAACTAGAAGTGTACTCTGTATTAGTTCCATCATTTTTCAATCAGTTACTTTTGAGATATTTGACCTTATATAGCGCGAAATCTAAATGTTTGTCATGCTTGAAAATTCACTTAAAAAAAAATGACCATATGTTCTCTAGATAGGAAATTTTACAGCAATTATGAAAATGGCTAAACAATGCAAGAAAAGTAGTCAAAGGTGAGGTTTATAAATTTATAACTCGCTGAAATTCTCGTTTTTTTTAAATATTATATAATTTTTACCAAGCCATTTTCTTCATTTCTTAGGTAACGTGTCGTGAGGACAACAAAGGTTAAGCACATCCTGATCATATCGTTAGTTTTGGTTTTGATTTGATATTTGCAAAATTGCCAGAGGTAGAGAGATTTTTCCAAAGCCGTGAAGCTGACTAAAACTACTGCAAAGTAATAGTATTTGTAAAAAACTATTTTTACCCACGATATTGTATTCATGAAAGGATAGAGGATTATTTGTAAAAAAATATATGAAAATCAACAATGTTGAGAAGCATGGTGTGGACGATTTCGAATGAATTGACCCTTATGTGATAAATAAATTTTAGAATGTAAGAGAGACGAAACCTACGGAATACTAACCTGGTGGATAATAATTCTATTATAATAGTCATTCTATCTAGTTATTGTGTAATCGAAAGTAAATTGCTTCAAAAAAACTGAAAATAAAATTTTAAAATTCAGTATATGTAAAAGGAAAGTGAAAGTTGTGTGAATCGGGCATCAGATTTTCAATTTTATCAACATAACAGTTTCTCATTCTTTTCATGATGCCTTGATCATGGTAAGAATTCTTTATTAGGCAGACATCAATGCAGAAATCGGGTTTTTGACATATTTGTGATGGATGGTGCACTTAGCAGTCCACGTTGTATTGCATCAATATCTGAAGGTCAAGAATCAGAGACCCGTCAAATTTATTTAATTTTAGGTGTGTGTATATATATCCCATAATGTTTTAAAATTAGTTTAATTTAATGCAAAAAGAAGCAACAACGAACCCGAATTGTTGATGCCGGTAATCCTTAATATGTTTGCCTACTTACCGCTGTCTTATGAATTTCACTAAAGCACAGATTTTCAAGTTCAAAAATGATGGAATCCTTCTTCATATATTTTGGTTGACGATTAAATCATTTAAACCTAAATGGGATTGGTTGCTCATACTGACAAATTCGCCCTCTCATTTCAATCATATGAATTTGACTCAAATTCTCTTAGCAGGCTACCGGTCGTGCAACTCGGCGTTGAGTAGTTGTTTGAATTATTTATTTGTATCATTTATTATTTATTGAGCCGTATTGTCAACTTTATCATTTATTTTCATAATTTTGGGAAACTAGACACCAATTAATTGAAGGTATAGCGAAAGTATTGTAATGAAGATGAAATGAAATAAATTTTGTTTTGGAATGAATAGTCCCCTTAGAATAACAAAAATGTACTAAATAAATGATATTTGTCTGGTCTTTTAAGATTTCAGTACAAAAATGTTTTCATCTCCAGCTTTAAATATTACATACTTTGGGGAAATTGGTAGTTTTGGTGATTGAGAAATAATTTACGTTTGATAGTGGTTAATGATAAGGCTTTAGGAATTGATATAGAAAGCGAATTCAAAAATAGGGTTTTGGGTTATTATTTGTTAGTGGTTCCAAATAACAATAGAATTTTTGAAGGATCCGGATCCGTCAAAAGTATCTACTAGTTTATGGGTAGAGATCTCGTGTTCACTAAGTAGCCAGAGAAACATGTGGTAAGTTTGATTGTTTATTAATTTAAATTCACTTTAATGATACTGTGAATGTTCGGACGATGCTACATTGGGAGTCCTAAATTTTGCCAATACATGTTTTATTAAGATGCAAATCGTTAACGAGTACCTGACATCGCACAGGCTAGAGACCACTTTTTTATGTTCCATCCGAGGGGTAGTATTAGTAAGGGATTTAACTCTCATTAAAAAATTCGATGGTCATCTGCCAGAATTGAACCTGCGACCTTGGGCATAGAAAGCTGTTATGTCAGCCACAACAACACAGGTGACCCCTATTGGAATATCCAGTATATAAGGAGGTTTTGAAAGATCGGAAAAAAGACAGGCACCAAGGAGGTGTGCCGACGGAGAGAAGAGTAGAGCCACTTAAACTCTGTTTGGTAGCGTCTAGGAATTCCACGTTGGAATTTAATGAAACAATGCTTTAGTGTCTTGTATCTCGTGTTAAATTTTTGGAAAGCCCGCAATGCACGATGTCAATCTAGCCACACTGGGAAAATCAAAGTCGAGACAAGAAGCTAGGTAGGGATGGAATCGCGAAATGTTATCAATAGCTTTAGAATAGCTATGCATTTTCGGGTAATTTGAGAAATATGGTTAATCCAGGATATGTTTAAGTCAATAATGACTCCAAGGTTTCTTGAACTATCGCATAAAAACTAGGTCTCCCCGATCCCAGGCTTGATGAAGACACTGGACGACGAAATGTGATTCGTCGTAAAAGTCGTGATGAAATTGATGTGATCATTAAGAGGGACGACTCGAGCTGGACTGGGGCCAGAGCCAACGCCCGGCTGACGAAGCCTTATTAGCCCCAACTCCCAGTTATCTTCCTCGTTTATTTTGAGATATCGACTAATGTGGATCGATGGTTGAGAAGCCTTCCATCAGGCTAACTTGGTTAAGCCTCTCAGAAATCTGCATAACTCGTTCCGGGGCAGCCACGACGAGTTTTCTGTCTTAGTGTCCCCTAACATTGATAACCGGCTTCATATTTTTTTATTTTTCCTCTAAAGATGCAAATTTTAACTCATATTCATTGCACATGTGCATCGAAATAGCAAAAACATGTTTTTTCTCAGCCAACGCTACATCATTATTTACAAATCACAGATGCAATAACAAGGTACATAGAGACATTTTTATACAATACATAAACTCTTACGTTTAAGTATTTTAAGGTTTTATGTAAATTAGTTTTATATTGTAAGAATAATTACAAAACTGATGATTGTTTTAGGAATGACAGGAAGTTGCTGTCTATGATTGTAAGTTTTTTTTTTGTTTTTTTTCAACTTTCCCAATTTCGGCAACCTGAAAAGCAGTTTTTCTAGTCATCGCTCACGGTTATTCGGATTTCGCCAGTAAACCCACTTTTCATACCAGGTGAAAATCTTCCGACAAAATCACAGCTAGAAGGATTTTTTTAATACATATTCACAAATTTCTTATTTCTTAGCTGATTGCTGAAAAGTAAGTTCGTAAGTAACCAGCCTGCTGCTATTTCCTTTTTAGCAATCAGCTAAGAAGTAAGATATTTGAGAATATGTATTGTGATTTTATCGGAAGATTGTCACCTGTTATGAAAAGTGAGTTTACTGGCGAAATCCGGATATCCGTGAGCTGCTTTTCATGTTGCTGAAAGTGGGAAATTTGAAAAAAAAATCATTCCTTTTTTTGAATTATGAAGATATTATTCATCACGAATTTGCTTCTAATGGTTGCTCTATGAATTTATCACCCAACTACTTTTGAACAGATTTGACTCAATAGTTTTCTGCATTATCTCATCAATATCCATTAATGGTCATCCGGAGACCTTCTTCCTTTATAACGTCGTATCTCCACTGCAAATTATTTCAAACCAAAACAGCCAGTGCGCTGGTCAACCACACAATTCTCTAAATATTTAATAATTTCACAAATTTCGTAGGACATTTATGTTTTCTTTTTTGAAACTAATAGCTAAACTGAGACTTATTTTGAAGAAGTCTAATGTGATTAAACAAGCGTAGAGAACGCCCTAAATGAATTATTAAGTTCTGGTAGGCATTAAATAGGACTGAAATATTTACTTTGGAATCCTGAACCTAATAAAACGATTTTTTTTATAATTTCCATTACTTTGTAAAGTAAGTTTAAAAATAAAACATAAATTAAATATAATGAAAAACGATGTATTAAAATATGCATGAAGTTATTAAAATGATAAATTTTCCAATTCTGACTTGAAAACCAGTATTTTGACACAAAGAGACGATTAGGCCGTAGGATCGCAGCACTTGGGCTATCTGTTATCTTCGACGTTCAAGTCGAGCGGCCTGTAATCTTTTCTTGAATAATACCTCGGAGAGGACAAGTTCGTAATAAATCTATCCTTCCCCACAATCTGCATCTTTAATAGAATCCATCCGCTCGGGTGCTACAGATTAAAAAGCAAACACTAGAATATTTATTTTAAACCAACAAATGGGCGGATCACGACTAATCTAGGAATTAGTAGGTGTTAAGAAACGTTCTATGGTAAATTTTTCACTTTTTTCTGCAGACCACAGTACTCCTTTCTATATAGTGGGTTGTTTCACATGAAATGTCCGTTTTTATAGTTTCTGAAATACATAAAGGATTTTGCAGGTCTCAGTTGTTTTCTTCCGAATGTTTACATATTTAAAGTAAACAGTTACTAATCCTCTACTTTTGTATTATAAACATTAGCTTCCCAATCAATTACCCACTTTTTAGTATACCTCCAAATATGAACATGGAAACACGCGATTTTCGAGTAATATTTTTGTACGAGTTTAAACTCTGGTCATTCAGCAGCTGAGGCCGCTAGAAATATTTGCAAGGCGTTTGAGGAAGGGAGTGTTAATGAACGGACCATTCGCCGTTGGTTTGCTAAGTTTTCAGCTGGGCATACCGACTTGGAAAACGTGCTCCGAGGAAGACCTCCGTCCGTAATAGACAACGATGTCTTCAAACATACAGTAGAAGGAAACCCCTAGCAAACAGTTAAAGGACTCTCAGCACAACTAAATGCAAGTGCATCTACCGTTTACCCGACATTTAAAGTGTATTGGGAAAGTAAAAAAGCTCGATACATGGGTACCTCATGATCTCACTGAGCGGCAGCAAGACCCCATTCAAAACATACCGTGCAAAAATTAAAGAACAAGGCTACGAAGTTCTTCCGCACCCACCATATTCTTCCGACTTGTCTCCAACAGGTTACCACCTGTTCAGAAATTTAGAGAACTTCGTCAAAGGAAAACTTTTTGAAAATGATGATCAAGTGAAAAGTGAGTTTTCAGATTTTGTTTCACTTCAAAGCTCAGAGTTTATTTATCAGTTCGGGGATAAAAAAGTTGGTGTCACGTTGGGAAAAATGTGTAGAAAAAGAAGATAAATACTTCGAATAAAATTATCTTGTTTTCATATCGTACTTTTAATAAAAATCCTTTACCTTGAAAACGGACATTTCATGTGGCACAACCCAATAGTTTAACTGCTCTCTTTGCATTATTTTCGTCAAATGATCCGTATTGATTAATTATTGCGCTTAATTTGCCCTAAACCTTGTTGAAATCAATTAAAAAACTTTTAAATAAACTTGGGATGTAAAAAAATGATAAGAAAATAGATTGAGTTTCGAAGGGATTATTTGTTATAAATTAAATAATTTAACAAAAAAATTATTTATCTACATCAATCACTTCGGGTTTTATCTGCTTTTCATCATCTTTATTACCTTATAAAACTTTGTATCTAAGACTAGAAAAAAAAAATCCTTAGCTTTCTAACAGAAAATTACATATTTATATTACTATTCTTATGTTAAAAAATATTTCTGCACTTTTCTCCTTTATTTGATTAACTTTTATATTTTAGCGAAATATAAAATATAGTCATTTAAGTCCTGTGAGGCTATTTAAATCAGAATAAATCCTACATGATTTTAAAAACCCACACTGGCAAGAGATTTTTGAGAAAATTAAAAAAGGTGCAAATTGCATGCCTTCTGCTTCGCCGATTTTAGTGAAAAGTTGCAGTATTATTGCAGGCATATAAACTTCTAAAATATGGTATAACAATTAAACAACTAGTATTCGAGCTTGACATACGTAAACTTGTAAACGTAAATGTGTATCTTCTGTAAAAACTAGAATTACAAAATTTACACGAACGAAAACATTTTTTTTTAACATATTTTTATTTTTTTATTCTGCTTTTCTTTTTCTTCTAAGACGAAAAATACGTTGTCTAAACTGATCTCGTAATCGCACAGGTTAATTTTTCCTAATTTTCTTATAGTTTTCATAGTTAATCTTAGGACCTCTTATACCTATTGGCTGATTTATACAAAGCTCTAATTCAGATATATATGTAAGTTAAAGTAAAAAATAAAGTCATCAAACTACCCTTAGTTCCTTGTAGTATGCTTGAAGTCCGCAAAGAAGATAGTTATTTGTTTATTTTAAAACTGTTTGCTATCTTGCATTCTGTTTTTTATTAATTAATGATATTATTATATATTTTTATTAATTAATGATACTCAGCATAGGGGCCCTTTGCTAGCTCAAGAGAAAAGAGGAATTAAAATACAAGAAACCAACAAATTCAGTTATTTTTCAGAATAAAAGAGGACATAAGACGTTTCAGCTCAGACTTAATGAGCGAGGCGTATGCAGAAAGATAAATACGAAATACGTAAATGTTCATTATAGATTTTCAGTTATATATGTTATTAAGCGTAAATTCTTTTAGTCATCAACATCAATGATTTCATTTGACATTAGTTTCTTTGAAGGATAATAAATATAAGAAGGTTTTAATAAAATTATAAAAAAAATATAAGAGAAATCGATAAAAATTAAAAGACAAATTTGAATAAGGAAAGCAGATAAGATACAATGTTCGAAATTTAGATTCCTCGTTGGCCTATGGGCTCATATATCATTTCTACCAATTAACATTGTCAACCCAATTAACATGATTAAGAGCGATCGATTCCGTTAGTTTCCATATATATTTTTTTTCATTTAACTTTAAAAATAATTTTAATTTTTTTTTAGCTGTTAATTACTTGATAATACTCCTACTTAATAATATTAATTAATATTTTGTTATCTCATCGTAGCTATCCTTGAAATAACTAATTCATAGTGTGTCTGACTTTTTTTTTTTTTTCTGTTTTGTTCAGGTTGGTGAGCAGATATTCATTTTATAGCGTCCAGGGAATGTTTAGAACTCAACCAACAAAATGTTTCTCAATACTGTCAGCGAATGAAACCAAATAACCATTATTAACATTTATTTTAATATTCAAAATTAGTTCAAAGATTGTTTTCATAATTAATTTTTCTTACTTATGTATGAAATATATAGAAAGGTAATGCATTGCGATCGTGAAAATTTTCTAATTCGAGTTTTCATCTGAATACTCGTTTAAGGTTCCTCTGAATCCAAACGACTCAGTTCCGCGGAAAGGTCTGTATGGGTGTATGTGATCAGTCTGGCTCAAAAACTAAAAGTTGTATAAAACAGGAATTTCGTATTTTAGGAGCATACATGCCTCAGATATTACAGAAACTTTTTCATCAGAATCGGCTAAAATTTCTCAAAACCGTCTCTGATGATTTTGATCAAACTCACTATATCGATGAAAAATTAAATGGGCTTTAATATGATGTAGGTTTCACTCTAATCAATAGTCTGCCAGGCCATTAATGCCGATATTTTAATATTTTCTTCCTCTAAAATACGAAGTAGATTACGATAATATGTGCGAAGTTGTATACCAGCATAAGAATAGTAATATCAATGGATAGTATACCGTTGGGAAGTTGAAGATTTGAGAATTATATTTATCTTATATACATAGTTGTGGGAGGCAATGTAAAGTGACAATAGGGTATAAATAAAATTATTATGGTATGTGATAATATTATATTGTTATATTATTAAATCTAAAACATGTTTTCAATTAAGCTGATTTTTTAATTTTTTTTCCAACTCTTAATTTATTAAATAGTTCTTTAATTGATTATAACGTCTGAATTAAGTGAAAGTCGTTTGTGCGCGCACCTTATTTTAAAAAATAATTTATATTCAGAATTCAATCTATTAACTGTTTGTGCTATATTTATGAATGAAGTAGAGTAAATTTGATCTTGCTCATGTAAATTATTGAGAACAATTTCGATTGAGAGAAAGTTGAAAGCTGACTGACGACACATCCTGGCGCCAATATTTCCATAATGTATTGAATGTACCGTTCAACTACATAAATCCCATTGGAGAATACTTTCACCATGGTGCATATTTACAAGCCAGTTACCTCTACATAATATTTAAATTTTATATTTTTTATTCCGTATTTCGTTAGTACTCGCAACCTTTTAAGTATAAATTAAGAAATTGTTTAAATGTTTATTTTTTGTGCTCGTACTTTGTAATACATTAAAAATGTATTTCACATATTTTCTCCTTTACATTCAAAAGTTAGTTTCAAAGTATAAGGAAATTGTTTAGTGAAAGCTTTGGAAATTCCTCTTAGGATTCTACGTTATTATAAAGTCATACTAAATATATAAATAGATAAATAATCTTGTGGCCCCCTACTCCACTTACCCCCTAGTTAAAATCAATTTTAGGACTTTTAGTTTTAAGTAAGAACAATTTAAGCTATATTTGAAGAAAAAAAAAGTATAAAGAATTGCATTGTTTTGCGATGGAAACATTTATTTTATTTTAAATTATTTTTTTTTTTTATTTAAATATATTTATTGGTATTTACAACTGTATAATAAAATACATTTAGTAAATGTGATACAAGATAAGTTGACATGATTCATATGTAGGGAAGTATCTGGGTAGTAACCCATTGGCAGCTCCCCAAAGACTATGTTAAACAAGAAGGTCTAGGGGCCATCTTCTTTTCAGACGTCTCGGAGGATTATCAGGGATTGTAGAGGAAGCAAGGATTGAAACTAGTGGGTTAGAGTGGGAATGGAGTTTGTCATGAAAGGAGTGGTACCTGGTTCGGGCCAAGTCAGCAACAAAGGGAATATTAAGGTCTTTATGGATGAGTTTATTTGTGACAAAATAAGGAGCATTGAGGATTTTTCGAAGGATTTTGGATTGTAAGGATTGGAGACGAGATGAATTTGATGGTTTAGTAGAGCCCCAAATCTCTACTCCGTAAGTCCATATTGGTCTTATGATAGTCATGTAGATGAGTCTTTTGTACTTAAGTGGAAGGTTTGAGCGTTTGTCCAGTAAGTGTTGAAGTAGTCGAAAACGTCGAGCAGTTTCTTGTCTTTACAGTCTTGTATGAGGGTTCCAAGTGAGACGTTTGTCCAGGTGCAGTCCTAGGTATCGGATCTGTTCAACTGGGACAAGAGGAGTGTTATTGAAGGATACTGTTGGGCAGGTTGTCATTGGTTTACGACGAAGGGTAAAGGTTATTTGGTGGGATTTATTGGAATTTATTTTTATTCTCCAATTCTGACACCATACTTCAAGGTCTCTGATATGGGATTGAAGAGTTTGGGAGGCAATAATTGGATCGTTGTTGACTGATAACACACAAGTGTCATCAGCATAGGTAGAAAGGAAAGTGCTAGGATGGGATGGGATATCAGCTGTATAAACTGTGTAAAGGATGGGTCCTAAAATACTGCCTTGAGGAACACCTGCGTACTGATTAAAAAGGGGTGAATAGGAATTATTATGATTTACTTTGAAGGACCTGCCTGTGAGATAGGACTGGATAATGAGGAAGTATGTAGGTGGAAGGAATTTACGGAGTTTGTAAAGCAATCCCGGGTGCCACACTCGGTCAAAGGCCTGTTCTACATCGAGAAAGGCTCCCGTGCAGTACAATCCGCGCTCCAATGAAGACGAGACAACGTCCACCACACGATGGCATTGCTGGATAGTGGAGTGGATGTTCGGAAACCAAACTGATGATCTGGGATAATGTGATTGGAATCAAGGATGGGATATATGCGTTTAAGCAGAAGTTTTTCCAGGATTTTACCCATGATGCATATAAGAGAGATAGGACGGTAGGAGGATGGGTATTCAGGAGGCTTTTTGGGTTTGGGGATCATTTTAATGATGGATAATTTCCAGGAAGTGGGAAAATACGTGGATCGGAGAACGGCATTACAGATGTAAGTGAGATATAGGATGGCTTTTCGAGGAAGTTGTTTTAGGATATGGGAAGTTATAAGATCATGTCCAGGAGCTTTGCGAGATGGTAAACTCTGGATGATGTTTGATATTTCGGATGGATGGAACGCTTTAGGGGGAAGATTCATTTGGAGGGGAATATCCAGTTCTGCTTCAATACATTCGAGGTGATGAGGATTAAGGATATCAGGATGAGGGTTTTATATTTTAGAGAGATGTTGTGCGAACGTCCGGGATTTTTCGTCGTCTGATCTTGTCCAGGATTGTGATTCATTTAGGAGAGGATGATTAAAATCTTTGAACTTTAGGAGTTTTTTAGTGGTCGTCCACAGTGAGTTATCGTTGGTAGTGAGGTTTTCGGTCATGTTAAGTAAAGTTTGAGTTTTGAATTTCCTGAGTTCTGATTTTAGTTTGTTGGTCAATTTTGTATAATTTGTTTTATCTGAAGGATATCTTGTCCTATGCCACTTCGATCTTGCTCTGCGTTTTTCTCTTAATAAGATACGAATGTGCTGTGGCAGTGCAGTCTGTGGAGTAGTATTGATGTTGAATGTGGATGAAGTATTATCTTTTATACTGTTAGTTATTGAGTCCGTCAGTATTCCTACAGCTTTATCAATGCCATGTCTAGTCTTTAGTGGAATTTTTAGGTCCAATGTATTCTCCAAGTCGCATCGGAATCCGTCCCAGTCCACTCGTCCTGTAATTAATGAGGTGATCGGGGGTTTAGAAACAAAGCTCGAATGCAAGGATAGCAGAACTGGACTGTGATCTGATGAAAGATCATTCAGGGTTTCGATCATAGTTTGGGAGGAGGATATCTGAGAAGAGACAAATATATCCAGGATATCAGGACGTTTTCGGAGAGATGTAGGCCAATAAGTTGGGTTCATGGGCGAGAGAATAGAATAACAATTTGAGATTGAGATACTTGAGAGGATACTGCCACGGGGGTTGGATGTTCGACAACCCTATCGCTGGTGTTTGGCGTTAAAGTCTCCTCCAGCAATGAAGCGCGGTCCTAATGATCGAAATAGGGTATCAAGTTGGATATACGGAAGGGATTTATTAGGAGGACAGTATACAGCTGAAAGGGTAACATGGAAAGGACGACTTGAAATGATTATAGAGGTTGACTGTATGGTGTCAGTTGGAGTAGAAGGAATAAGGGAATGCGATATGGAATTATGGATAAGGATGCATGATCCGGCATGGGCAGTGTTGTCGGGGTGGTCTGATCTATAAGTGATGTAGTCTCGTATGTAAAATTTTGATCGTTGAGTGAAGTGGGTTTCAGTCAGTAGTGCAACGTCTATCTGTTTGTCATGTAGAAATATGTCCAGTTCGTCACGGTGATTATGTAGGCCATTAGCATTCCACAATACTATAGTCAGGGGCTTCATATTCATCGTGGGAGATTAAATGGGATTTCTGAAAGGAGTCTCGTGAGAAGGGTGACAAGAGGTTTAATGGTTTCTGCAAGATCTGAGAGAAAGGAGTTCAGGATGGAGTGTATGCTAGAAAGATCTTGGTTGGGAAAAGGGTGTGGATAAGGAGCGTGAGAAGGATATGTTATGTGGTCAGGAGTGTTGACAGGAGAATGGATTTGGCGTTGGGTACGAGGATGTTCAGTCCTCTGTGATACTTGAGGTAAGGGTTTCGGCTGAACAATGGGACGGGGAGTGATTTTCTGAGGATGTTCCGGAGATGGTTTTACACGCAGAGGTGGATGGTTGGAAGGGATTGATCGATATGTAGCTTGTGGATGTTGATGGGAAGCCGGAGGCTTGGTTTGTGAGGTCGAAGGCGTCTGACGGCTAGGTGGCTGTTTCTTAAAAATGGCGGGCTCGGAGAATGATTTCCTGGAATCATCTTTAGCATTGGTGATGGTGGAGGTAGAAGGCTGCGGTTGCGCGATGGTTTGTGGTGATTGCTGAATTCTTGGGAAATCAACCAAATTTTCTAGTGCAGGTGCCGGGGTGCATGTCTTCTCTTCGATTCTTCGTCCGGTGTGTTTTGAATTTTCTGTCGGAGAAGAGTTTTATAAACCGTGCATCCTCTGTAGCTCGCCGGATGGGCCTCGCCACAAAGAGCACACGTTGCTGTCTCAGTTCGAGGCTTCAGACATGTTTCAGATGCATGGGGGCCAGCGCATTTAACACACCTAGCCTGGTGAAAACAATAAGCTTTTGTGTGCCCCAAGTTTTGACACTTGGTGCATTGAACGATGATTGTTTTTTTTCTCGGTTCCTCGAAACGAACTGTAGAGTACACCAATCTATTAATATTAAATATTTCGGAGTTGTTTTTAGCCGGTTCAAGATCAATGAAAAATAAAGGTAAACTATATTTTTCTTTCGGGTGTGTAACGGGTGAAATATTTCTAACGTTGTGTCCAATTTCTTCCAGGTCTCTTTTGATGGCTTCTTTAGGTGTGGTTGAGTGAAGTCCTCTCAAGACCACTCGGTAGGATTTTTCTTCCTTTAATTGAAAGCAGTGGAAGTCATAATTGTTTGTAGTTAAGTAATGTATTAGTTTTTTGTAGCTATCTTTACAGGTGGTGTTGATTTTGATGTCATCATGTCTCGAAAAACAACGAAAATTAGACTGCCCAATCAGGTTGGCTATTTCTCGACCGAAGGACATAAAATCGTTAATTTTTGAGACGAATACAGGAGGTGGTTCTGGAATTGTAAACCCTTGGGCCGGAATCTCATTTAAGCTTTTACCTGTAACTGAGTTGTTGATTGCAGAAGCAGACGGAGCGGTAGATGCTGACTGAGCTTTAGAGTTAATCTGAGCGATAGAGTTTGACTGAGTCGCAGACGTAGATGGCATAATTGATTCGTTCTTGTTGGCTGCAGTAGTACTGCGGGTTTTAGGCGGTGATGTAATTTGTAATGGCGGTTGTTTGATCTTGGCCGGTTTATTGTAAATTAAAAATGTAAATTAGCATCTACAACAATTATATAGTTTAATCCATTTTTCACCACTCTCCATAACCTTGTACAGCTTTGTATATAAGAAGACGTTTTTTCTAATTTTTTTAGGTTTCGGACTGTTTATAATAAACATATATATATATATATATTATATATATATATATATATATATATATATATATATATAAATTTTTTTAGAGTTAAAAAAACTTACCTAATCTAATATTTTTGCTATTTTCTCCTTTATTTGAATGTCAAATTAAAGGTAGTTTAGAGGATAAAATTTCGAAAAAAGCCTGATTGAAATAGGCTGCAATCAGAATGAAACCTACATGGTATAACGGCTCCTTAAATTTTTCATCGATATAGCGAGTTTAATCAAAACCGTCAGTGCCTATATATATATATGTGTGAAGTTTCAAACTGGATGGTGGAAAGCAGCAGTTCTAGTACGTCGATTTCGTAGAAAAAGTCGTTGTAATATAAGATTAAAGTATGATACGACTTATCGTTTTCGAGGCTCGACTACATATGCACACTCATTTGCACTTAGGGTGTAAAAAACTTGTATTTACACTGAAAACTTGCTTTTAAATCGTTTCACGATCGAAATACTTTCCCTTACTATATATTCATAAAAACGTAAGTAGTAGTCAAAGTAAATAAATGAGTTAAAAAATAAGAATCAATTCAATTTCCAATCATCCATGAATTTTCGAATATCATCATATGAGATATAAATAATCTTAATGTTTTGTCTTAACATTATTTCTTGATTTATACTAGGACTAGAACCATTGATTTGTTCTTGGTAAAATAGTTATGTTTTTGTTGATCTTTAATTTCCATTCACAAGCAGTAAGATAATTATTTTTATATGACTTGAAGATACTTTTGAGAAGGGAATTTTTAAAATTCCACATTTTACCTCAGACAGACTATTTTAATGAAGACGGTCTTAAATACCATTGTGAATAGCATTGTAAAATGGATATTTACGTTATAACATCCTAGGCTTATTTGAAATATTATTTTATTTCTTCGCTTACTTTTGTTATATAACCAGGTTTGCCACCTATAATCTCTCCCCAAGTTGGATTATAATTTTTTGAACATTTTTTTAAATTTATTTATTTTTTTATGAGAGATAACATTATAAAAGTGTTTCAAATCCATCATATAACGTGACAGTTGTGTCACACGTACATGAATCCAAAACTACTAACAGTACACACAGGATTTCCTTTGAGTAGGTCCGTTTTCAAGTATATTTTAAATGTTTTGGGGGCCTATTAGGTCGAAAAATGAAGTTATTTTTTTCAAATATGCCATATACTATATAATATTAAAAAAATAAGTAGGTACATCCTTAGTTGTAAAAACAGTTTATCATCATATTTTTTTTTTCATGGTTTAATTTTAATTGCCCAAAAATGTTTTTTGATGATAGGGGATACGGTCTTACATGCTCTCTCTGTGTACATTCAAACACAGATCATATCGCAATATAATCTCGCAAGATTATAATTATTATTATTAGGTTAGTATTATTTAGAATCTACCTTAAAAAGTTTATTTCTGTTGAAATACAGATTTTAAAATTAAAGGTTTAACCTGCTTTCTCTCATTGCCAATATTTATTTAATCTAGAAACTGAAAATATGAAATTTCATCATAGTACATGAATATTAATAAATATCGCAAATTGTTGATATGATCAATTATACTTCATAAATTGTTAATATCTATGCTTACATCAATACTAAGTCGGCTTATAAGGGCTTCATGAACAATAAATATGTAAATTATTAAATTTTAGTTCAATTGATTGCGATACTGTTTGGTTTTCTAAATAAAAGATAGGAGACTTTTGATAACTGATTAATTTTATAAACACCTATAATAACTTTTGATCATGATAGGAGGTATGCATGAATATTATAACACTTTTCAGACGACATAATCATTTACTGAATGGTAGGTCTTGTGAAAACTTATTCAAAATAGCTCGAAAGTTGTTTTTAAACTTGCCGAGAATTTCTAATTAACGATCTATTTATAATTTAGAAGTATGCCTTTAAGCCAGTTTGACCAGTTTTAATTAATATAAATTAACAGGTGTAGTTTTTCAAACGATATTTTTTGAGTAGTGTTGGGCGGGGCTAGTTGAGCCTAAGGGCAAATTGTTTAATCGAAAAATTTCGAAAACTACTTATCGCATGCGATGGCATCGAATAGCGGAAAGGAGGAGTCGCTGGAGGAAAACTTGTAGGGCGACCCTTAGTGGCGATTGAGTAGGGTGCACGCAATGTTTATCTTGTAAACAAAAAGTAAAATGATTTTAAAGCGAAATATTTCGCATGTAATAGTCTAATGTTATCCGTTTTCAATCTAGTAAATGATTAAATTTCATAAATTTATTGTACTTTTGATATTTCTAAAGATTCTGAGTATAGTTCAAAAAGTTTTTCATAACCTTGCTTTTGCATTAATATTTCGGGTTTGATTTAGTTGTGCTACAGTTGCTATAGATCTTATTGATATTTCCTTTTATCATAAAAGCTTTTGCTGATAATTAAACAAATATTCAAGTCTGATTTAAAAAAAAAATCTGAATATAATCCCAAAGTTAAGCTTGAAATAAGTTGATGATTTGTTGATTCTATTTTATGTTTATTATTCATAAAAAATTAAGGAGCGGTGTGGCCTAGTGGATAGAGCACTAGTCTATTATTCTCCGGACCCTGGGTTCGAATCCCGGCTGTGGCAGAATAGAGAGAGTTTAAGAATCATTGAAATTGCTTGACAAGATGAGATATAACGTTTTGAAACTGGCAGTAGTGATATGATATTATCCTTTGAATTATTGCTTTTCGTATTACTTAATTGCCTATCAACAGCTATATAAACCGTTATACCCTAATATTTTTATTTCGAAATAATAAATAAAACCATTGTGTAATAATTTGCAGCGTATTAAAACTACTTTTTGCTGTTTCACATGAATGTCCGTTTTTTTAGTTTCTGAAATACATAAAGGATTTTGCAGGTCTCTGCTGTTTTCTTCCGAATGTTTACATATTTAAAGTAAACACTTACTAATCCTCTACCTTTTTATTATAAACATTAGCTTCCCAATCAATTACCTCCATTTTAGTATACCTCCAAATATGAACATGGAAACACGCGATTTTCAAGTAATATTTTTGTACGACTTTAAACTCAGCAGCTGAGGCCGCTAGAAATATTTGCAAGGCGTTTAGGGAAGGAAGTGTTAATGAGCGGACCATTCGCCGTTGGTTTGCTAAGTTTTCAGCTGGGGATACCGACTTGGAAAACTTGCACCGAGGAAGACCTCCGTCCGTAATAGACAACGATGTCCTCAAACATACAGTAGAAGGAAACCCCTACCAAACAGTTAAAGGACTCTCGGCACAACTAAATGCAAGTGCATCTACTGTATCCAGATATTTAAAGTGTATTGGAAAAGTAAAGAAGCTCGATACATGGGTGCCTCATGATCTCACTGAGCTGCAGCAATTGAAACGCCTAGAGACAAAAAACCGAACCTTTCCTTGAAAGAAAAATTACCTGCGATGAAAAATGGATCGTATATGACAATCATCGTCGGTCAGGGCAGTGGTTGAACATTGACGAAATGCTAGACCCCATGTTTCAAAACATACCGTGCAAAAATTGAAAGAACTGGGCTACGAAGTTCTTCCGTACCCACCATATTCTCCCGACTTGTCACTAACAGATTACCACCTGTTCAGGAATTTAGACAACTTCGTCAAAAGAAAACTTTTTGAAAATGATGATCAAGTGAAAAGTGCGTTTTCAGATTTTGTTACACTTCAAAGCTCAGATTTTTTCAGTTCGTGGATAAAAAAGTTGGTGTCACGTTGGGAAAAATGTGTAGAAAAAGAAGGTAAATACTTCGAAAAAAATTATCTTGTTTTCATATCGTATTTTTAATAAAAATCCTTTACCTTGAAAACGGACATTTCATGTGACGCAACCTAATCTTATTTCTATTAAAGAATTCACCCTAAGCTTTTTAAGGCATTTTTGTCAGCAGTTGCGTTGTCCATTATCTTCTTGTACTTATTTGTAAGATAATCAGTTGAGAAATTATTTCTGGGAATAAGTCATTTTTATATTAAAGATCTTTGTTGGGAAATGCGGTCATTCATAAAACACTCATTGTCAGTAATAAAATATTGCCTTTAATGTGTGCCGACACACTATCAGGCGGTGATGTCATATCGCATTTAAAACCTTATTTTTCCTTCTTTTTTTTTGTCAAATTAATCTATCTTAATATAATTCCATCTAAAATGAAACAATAAAGTAATTGAAATATGGTTTTCTATTTTTTATTTAAATATTAAATTTTTCATTTTGTATTGGTTAACATTTACATGTATGTACATGCGCTTTCGGTAAAATTAGAGTAGAATAATGTTTTATTTATTTACGACATACATATATACAAACAATTATGTCATGCAAACGTTTTTAGTGTTTAGTTTATTGGTCTGTAGTCCTGTGTTAGTTGCCTAGTATTTAAAGGAATAAAATTAAAAAAAATTTTCAACTCTGTAAAACAAAATAAACCAAACAGCTGCTCCTTATCAACAACACTCTAATTTTCATATTGGATATTTATAATTTTAAGCCTTTCTCTACACATTTAATTGATAATTGTATACATATTATTGTAAAGTTTTAAGTATCAGGATCAAGTATAGTTAAATTATTTTATCAGCTCCCGTATTTTACAATACTTCTTACAATATTTCCTTAAATAGTCCCAATTTTCTCCGTTTAAATATTCTACTATTTCGTTCTTGTTCAATTAGTTTTTATTAAATTGATGTGGTTCTTTCTCATTATATAAAAATTTCAGTAGTTGACCTCTTCCCTTTACATCAATTATAATTTGTTATCAGAAAATAATGCCTGTGCTAATCCATTATTTTCTGATATCACCCCACCACCCAAGCCTGGGAGGTGGCAAGGATCACTACCTCTCGTTGACGTTGTCGCCGAGGGAAGGAGTTCGGACTATGTCTGAACTCAATTTATTGCCAAAACCCTGAAGAATGGTCCCTCCCATTTTGCAATGGATAAATAAAGGCTTAGAAGAAGCCCTTGAAAGATTACTAGTGCATCCAGCGCATATAGCAATCCTCTTTAGAATACCTCCGGGTAACAGAAGGACAAATCTGACAGCTATACATATTATATTTGTATTTGTATTTTGTTCGAAAATAAAACCAGAGGGTAAGAAAAAAAAAAAAAAAAAAAAAAAAATATATATATATATATATATATATATATATATAATTTGTTACTGGATTGTGCGATAACTGTTTACATAAATTGGATTCGATGGACCTGTTTTCTGTTCTATGTTACTTTTATAGCGGCACCTTATCTCTGCAAGAAATTTTTCATATTTCTAGTATTCTCAAAGACAGATCGGAGTGGTACTGGGCTGCCAGATCCCTTATGGCGGAAGTCGAAATGGGAAGGCATAATTAAAAAAAAAAAAAAAAAGTATTCTCAAAGTTAACTTCGTGTTAAATGTTAAAGTTTTTTGCCCATTAGAATAAATGTGTTAAACCAAAACACCTCATTTTTAATAATCTCATCTTTTACTGAATATTTTGGTAATCTATTCTTTTTCATATTTAATAAATTTGATATCCATTCGTGTTGAATATTTACTATCAGAAAAATACTTTGGTAAAAGTAACTACATTACATATAACTTACCTTTTGGTCAATCAGTTACTCTATGAACTATTGTTTTGTACAGTTCACGTAAAAAGTTGTTATTCAGTGTCATATCCTATTTTAGTTCAGTCGCATTTACAAGATCACTCCAGTAGAAGTAGGCATGCCTTTAATTAATTACTGAATGCGTTTTAACTTTTAAAAATAATCGTTTTATATCGTTATAATCCGTTTCAAAACTAAATGTGAATTAATCCTATCCATAAGTTTTTCACCAAAAGTGTTTTTTTTTATGCTAAATGACACTAGTTCTTAGTTTTCTTAGAAACGAAATGTTTTTAAAACGTTTTAACTCATTTTAAACAATATAATTTTTTAAGAGATTTATAGTTTTTGAGCTATTCGAAAAACACTTGATAATTTCCCTTACCAATATATGAAATATATATTGAGGGAAAGCATTGGGATCGTGAAGATTTTCGAATTCGAGTTTTCATCGGAAATACATGTTTTAGGTCTCCTGAGTCGAGGAAAATGAGAAGCTTTCAATACCACATCTTTGCTTTGAGGATGTTAATAGAGAAAGCCTGGTACTGAAAAAAAAGGTTATATCTTGCTATTATGGACATTAAAGCTGTGTTTGACTGAGTATCAAGAGAGGAAATATGGATCACTCAGAGAATGAAGAACGAGCCGAATGGTTTGTTACTCGCAAAAAAGTGAACATACCAAGTACCAAATAGCCTTTTATGAATTAATGGTCTCGATTCGAAGAGCGTTCTGATGGTAAAAGGATGTTAAGCAGGGGGATAGTCTCAGTCCTCTACTGTTCATCATCTTCATATTTCCAAGTTGGAACAAGCAGGAGAGAAGAAATTGCAAGAGAAAGAGAGAGATGGGATTCCTAGCTTGGATTAACTTAAATAAAACTTAACGCTGAAAGGCACAAGAAGGAAGATAAAGAAGAAGAAAATTATTTATCTTCATATTTAGCTGCTGATTAAGTGAATTGATTAGTCTTCTTTTTCGTGAAATCTTGCTCTTGGGAGATTATGAATTCAATTCAGTGACGTTCTCGCATTAATTCATATGGAAAATTAGGAATAATTCCTTTTCAGAGATAACAAAGGCGAAAGTGGGTCAAATGTTTAAGTATTGACACTAGAAGGATAATTGTTCTAATTTGTTTGTGGCCCAACTGTTCAAATATTTGCCCGGCCTTGGTAGAGCAAACAAGAAAGCGAATATTGTCACCAACCGACATCAAACTGCTTTGTGTAAAGTAGGGGTGGGCATAATCGAATGTCGATTATCAGATCATTCGATTATTTGAATAATTTTGAATTAATCGATTATCGGAATAATCGGTTTGGAGAAACGAATGATCATTCGAACTGAAGCTTTTAATCATAATCTCGAGGGATTATAAGGGAATGACCTTTTTTTTCCAGCTCAGGAATCAGAGACAGGGGAATTGTGCCATATTGTCTTTCGAAGTGCATATTGATCATCCGATCATTCGATTATTTAAATCATCGAAGTCCAACCATTCGATTATGCCCACCCCTAGTGTAAAGCTTGATTCTGAACGCAGTCATGGATAAATTCTAGTACAAATTCTATCATTATAATATTAAATATTCGATATTCTTTTTGTTAATCGTGTTAAATATTGGGTTGATGCAAAATTAATGCAGGTTTTTAGTAGGTATTGTAAATACGCCATATCTTTACTTTAACCATATATATTTAATCAAAATAATATCAATCTGAATCAATGCACTTTTGCCAACGTTCAACAAGCTTTCTTATTCCACCAGAAAAAAAATCCGAATCCCTGGACTCAATGAAATCACGAAAAGAATTTTCAATGTCGTCCTGGTTTTGAAAATTTTTCTCCCTCAAAAAGTTGTCCAGATGCCTGAAAAAGTGGAAGTCTGTAGGAGAGAGGTCAGGTGAATAAGGCGGATGTTGGAGAACTTCGTAGCCCAACTCGTGCAGTCGTCGAAGCGTTGGTTGTGCAACGTGTGGTCTGGCGTTACTACTGGCACCCACTTGGCCAACTTTTTTACCTTACCAATTGCTTCCAAGTGGCGTACAACTGTGGATTGGTTCACACCGAGTTCCGCCGCAATTTCTCGTGTGGTTTTGGTTGGGTCTTCTTCCACTTTTGACCTCAGCTGGTCGTTGTCCAGAGCAAGATGACGGCCCCGACCTTCCTTGTCTTCGAGGTCGAAATCTCCTCTGCGAAACTTCTGGAACCAACGCTGCACCGTGCACTCATTAATAGCCCCCTGACCCCACACTTCATTAATATTACGAGCCGTTTGCGCAGCGCTGCGCCCTAATTTAAATTCGTAAAAATAAATTTGACGAAAATCGCACTTTGACATTTTCGATTCAAGACCTTTGAACACACTGAACAAAACGATTTTACTAAACAAATTCATGGTGAAAGAGAGGGTATCAGATAAGGTTTGTTTTGGTATAATAATGATCAATGTTAGGATTAGCTTTGTTTACACAATTGGAATTAAGATATTGCAATAGAGGAAACCTGCATTAATTTCGCATCAGCCCAATATATTTATATTCTTCATATAGTTTATTTATTTATTTTTTAATATCCCCTTATTGGATATTCTTGAAGTAGAAGCGGTATTTTAATGCAATATATATGGTTTGTAATTCTCCTTTTACTGCAATATTGGATGTTGCATTTTAAGGAGTTAATGTATTAGTTTTTGCTTTTGAGGTGGATTATCATTGAGTTCTCTTCACCGCTGGGGCACGCTATGTTTTTGTTTTTTTAAGTACTTATCTTAACCTAACTTACTTCTACTGTTTGTTGCCAGCGCACTGGTGCTGTTGCTGGTGTCAGTGTATTAAATAAGGAGTTTCTAGAATATTTTAAGGAGTCGAAGAATTTTACATGTCTTCGTTTGATGAATCCAAGGATTGTTGGGATTTCAAACAGTTCATGAAGCTGTTCTGGTTTATATTTCCTAAATGTCGTTGACCTAACCATTTTTCGTAGAATCGAGTTTTGAAATTTCTGCAGTATAATTATATGTGCTAACGACCGAAAAGGACTAATTTTACTATTTTAAAGGATATGCCCGATTTTCATATTTTAAGGACTGTTTATTTTTTTATTATTATTTTTTTTATTTATTTATAGTAATTTACAACTGTACTAAAGAATACAATAAGTAAATGTGTAGTATGAAAATAAAAAGTCATGAAAATGTCTTGAGAAAGAACTACCCAGTGGTAGCACTTTACTAACTATTTTAAGACAGTAGGTCCTGAGGCCACCTACTTTTCAGTCGCCTTGGAGGGTTATCAGGGATATCTGAGGAAGATAAGTTACGGACAAGTGGGTTTGTATGGGCAGGGAGTTTAGAATGGAAAGAGGAGTATCTATCACAGGCTATGTCTGCAACAAATGGGATGTTTAGGTCATTATGGAGGAGTTGATTTGTGACAAAATAAGGAGCATTCAGGATTTTGGATTGTAAGGACTGGATGCGGGAGGAATTAGATGGTTTCGTAGAGCCCCAAAGCTTGATTCCATATGTCCAAATAAGTCTGATAATTGTGATGTAGATGAGTCTTTTGTAATATACTGGAAGTTTTGAACGTTTGTCTAGTAAGTGGTGTAGTAATCGATATCTTCCAGCAGTTTCTTGTCGTTTCAGTCTTGTGTGAGGATTCCAAGTAAGGCGCTTGTCAAGATGGAGACCGCGGTATCGGATTTGTTCTACAGAAGTAAGGGTAATGTTATTAAAGGATACTGGGGGACAGGAAGTCATCAGTTTGTGACGAAGGATAAAGGTGATTTGGTGGGATTTGTTGGGATTTATTTTAATCCTCCAATTTTGACACCATTCTTCAATGGCTGTGATGTGGGACTGAAGGGTTTGGGATGCAGTAGTTGGATCATTATGGACGGATAAGACACACGTGTCAGCATAAGTATTGAGGACAGTGCAAGGATGAAGTGGAATGTAAGCTGTATAAAGGGAGTAGAGGATAGAAGGACTGTTTTAATTTGTTTTTTGTTATTCCAAGTTAAAGATGCCATTCTCGTTGAAAGGATTCCTAACCATTGACATTTATTGTAACCAGAAATTTATATATTATGAAATTTATATATATTAGAGAAATTCCAGGACTAATTATCGAGTATAACTGTTAATTACGATCATTGATAGTCATACTATACTTTTTCGTGTGGCATTAAGCCACATTCCCGATCAACAATTAGTGTTAGTTTTTGTTAGATAGCGTCCTGAGGCTTACAACGATTAGCGCCTTTGAGCTGTTACGGTCCACGCATATCTAGTGGAACAAACCGGACAGCCACCCACTTGGGTAAGGGCAGCGTTGCTCTTGTAAGTCTCTCTACTCCTTCTTTTGTTTTCTTCATTTCAAATGAGTAAAAGCAAAGGTGTGAAGAAAATGGAGGATACCGCGATCTCTGGCACTGCTCCCGGACCAGCATCACCACGGACCTCAGAATTAGCAGCACCGGCGACCTCCACGAGAAGGAAAGAAACCTCGAAAGGAACAGAAGACGGCGATTGGGTCAAACCGAAAAGGATCTGCCGTATTGTAAACTCCGCAACCAATTTCACAGTGAGTACTACCAACCAGTTCTCTATATTAAGCGAAAGTGCGAATAATAGTGCGGTTGACAAGAGTGCCGCTGGCAAACGACCCCCGCCAATTGTGGTTAGTGGGGTAACGAGTACCCTTAGTGCGGTCGGAGAGCTTCAGGCTGCCGGTTTCGAAGGTTTTGAAATACAGAAGACCAAAGACGGTGTTAGGGTCTTTCCTAATACCATGGAAATTCATAAGGGCATCACAGCCCTCCTACAGAATAAAGAAACCCCCTACCATACTTACTCATCAAGTGGGGGCCCCAAAACCAGAAAATATGTGATCTATGATCTGGACATCGATCACAACGTCGATGACATTACGCAAGAGCTGAATCAGCGACTCCAGGGTGTATTAGACGTCAGAAGGATGAAGAAGAGTGATAAGGACGGGAAGAAGAGCGACCTGCCCCTTATTCTACTCACCACTTCAAACACCATCAAACTTGAAGACATTGCCAAACTCCAGGTGATAAATAGGGTGCGCTTTAATGTGAAGCCCTATCGAGGGAGAAGAGGTATTGTCCAGTGCCATCGATGCCAGCAATTCGGGCACACTAAAAACCACTGCGGGAGGCAGATAACTTGTGTCCGATGCGCCGGCCCACACCCCATCTCTGATTGCCCGAGAGCAGTAGCCCCGGTAAAGTGTGCGAACTGTGGGGAAACCCACGTCGCATCTTATACAGGGTGCAAAGTTAGAACAGCTCTTATGGAGAAGATTAAGAAGTTTAAAGAGAGGGCAGGTCTGAAGATGAAGAGTGCCCACTCGAAAAACCAGCCTACAACAAGCCGGCCCAACACCTCATCCAGACAGACACATCTCGACCAGCCTGCAGCTAGCGGGCCAATGGGAGACCAGGCTCATCCCCCACCCTCACCTCGTCTTCACCTGACAGACAACTCTTATTCGAACAGGGCCCGAAATGATATACCTCCCCCCTGGGCGGAATATATCATCAAGGCCATAGACAAACTGACCGAGAACTCAAACCAACTAGTCAATCTCTTTAAAAGTATCATACAGACATGAATGGACAACTTACTATACTTAATTTCAATACGGACGGACTTATGCCTAAAATTACAGAGATTTATGCCTTAATAGCACAGACCCATCCCACTGTGGTGATCCTCACCGACTCTAGAGTGAATCCTCAGCGCATGCGCCTGCCAGGCTATGAACTAACAGGCGCTCAATTAACGGACAAAGCAGGAGGGGTCCTGATAGCCATTCGCCAAGGAACGAGATGGAGGGAGCTCCCACCACCAGTGGCTATCAGAGACCGTAGAATACATCACAAAACGGTGCAGGTACTCTTGAATAATAAACCTACCATTATCACTGGATTATACAGGAGACCCCGTACTTCACCAGTAGAGTTCTCTCAGCTACTGAACGAGTGTGCTAAGAAAACTAATCATTGGGTGATTGGTGATCTCAACGCTCGGCACACCGTCTGGAACAACAATTCCAACAATAAAGCTGGGAGAATGATCTTAAAAACTTCGTTTACTGTGGTGCACCCACCTACCCATACCCTCAGACATAAGATTGACCGGACTCGGAAATCCACAGTTGATCTCCTGCTCACGAGGCAGCCACATCGCTTTCTTGACTGCTTAGCGCTGGACAACGAGATATCCGACCATAGGCCTGTGCTTTACTTGGTTGACGGCGAGGCACCAGCCCCTCCACCATTGAAATACAAGTACTCAGAGGCAGACTGGGAGGCCTATAAAGCGCAGGTCCATCGCAAACTATCAACAGTCTCTCCCCTAAGGACAAAGATAGAAATAGATGATTATATTATTTCCTTCACTGAAATTATCAAAAATGCCGCCGACGTAGCCATCCCGAAGTTCACGCCACTTCCTCCAGCTCTGCGTCCTCCGCCAGATCATATTCTGAAACTTATCGCCTTGCGCAATAAGTGGAAGAATAAGTGGTACAGGATCAGAGATCATGAGGTGAAGACAGTGGTAAATTCACTTACCACTCAGATCCGAAAACTCATGAAACAATGGCGGACTGCACAGTGGCATGAGAAGCTACGGGCTACGCACGGCGACCACAAAAAGTTCTGGAAGCTACTAAAGTCAAGCACAAGAAAACGAAGCTCTACAGTCCTTCATGATGGAGACAGATTGTTGACAGACGAAGAGCAGGCAAAGAAGTTTGCGGATCACTACTGTGGAAAAATAAACGAACAGGGACCCCTACTGAAATTCCAACTGAAGAAATAGGAAACAATTACATGTATGTGTCCCCGAAACAGCTTAAGGCAATTCTCCGTCGTTCGAGGGGGAATAGAGCCCCAGGCCATGACGGGATACAGACTGTATTGTTAAAACAGCTACCAAGGAGGGGCTTAGCTCATTTGACTAACCTCTACAACTCCTGTCTCAGGCTGAGATACTTCCCCGAGGCATGGAAAAGAGCTATCCTTTTCCCGCTATTGAAACCCGCGAAGAATGGAGCCCAGCCAGCCGACTACAGGCCGATCAGCTTGCTTCCACACCTGGGCAAAATTTTTGAGAAAATTATCCTTAATTATCTCAAGACGTATTGCTCAGAGGTAGCCCTAATCCCACCGGAACAGACCGGCTTTCAGGCCGGACTCTGCCCGGATCACCATCTGGCGAAGCTACAAGCGGAAGTGAGCAAGAGCTCCTTCAAAAATGACGCCACTGCAATGATATCAATAGACTGCACGGAGGCGTTCGACTCAGTGTCCCATAGTCTACTATGTAAGACACTGCAGGACAATGAGTTTCCGGAGCAGCTCTACACCCTCTTGCGTTCATTTCTCCAGGAGCGTAAGATAAAAGTGCTGGTTGGCGGAGCCTTCTCCGAGGAGATCGACCTCACCTGTGGAGTTCCTCAAGGGTCTGTGCTATCACCAGTACTATTCTCTATATACACAGCTGAAACTGTTGGAGCAAAATACAAAACAGCTACTGTAGCGGCCTACGCCGATGACATAGCGATTTACAGTAGCTCGATGAACGCAGAGACAGCTCTACATCAGGCGGAGTTGGCTTGTAATGAGATAACAAAAAAGCTGGAGAGATTAAATATTACAGTTAATCCCAAGAAGACTGACTGTATTATTTTTTCTTTCCAGAAGAATAAGCGCCGTCTACCGGAGACCTACGAGGTAGCGGGAATCAAAAACAAGCCGGCCAATAGGATCGTTTACCTGGGCATCACCCTTGACAGACACCTCAAATTGTCTAATCACTGCCTCAAAAAGATTAGCTCGGCTAGGACCAAGTCCTATCGACTAAATCATTTGCTAACGTCACCGAATCTATCCCTCCGCCTGAAAATATTAATATATAAATCATTAATTAGACCGGCCCTCCTATACGGAGCACCGATGCTAACTAATATATCACCAACTATAGCAAAAAAGCTCCAGCAGTTTCAAAATGGAGTGCTCAGACGAATAGTGAGGCATACTTCTCTACAGAGGACGAAGACAGACCAAATACACGACACCTTCGAACTTCCGACCGTGACAGAGTTCATCTCCCGGAGACATATCAAATTCTTTGATAGTCTCCGGTACTGCACGAACCCACTGTTTAACACACTGACTCCGACAGGACGGCCACAGCGCTGGCAAGACTATGTACGGACCCTCAGACTAGACTGAGAAACCATAACTTGACTAACTGACTCAGAAAGACTAGTGAGCCCCATCACTAGACGTGACTCCCATTCGCTCCCATATCCCGAAATTTTTGTATCCTCTCTCCCCTCTTATAATGCATGTAATGCAGAAAAAGAGATCCCATATTCCTTCCTCTATTTTCGATTTTCAACCCCCAACTCCCATGGGGCTTCGAAAAAAAAAAAAAAAAAAAAAAATATATTATGCCTAACCACCAGAAAAATGGTTCCTCCCCATTTTACTTCAACAAAGGCACAAAGCCACACCACTCCTCAAGCGCATACCGCGCCTAGTGCGAAAGGAACCTTGGAATGCCAACGGGCAATACTAGGCCTGGGCCGTGGACTGTATATACCATTATTGCTGTATATACATGAAATGTTTGTGTATTTATTTTGTAAATAAAGTTGGAGGATAAGAAAAAAATAAAATAAATATTATGCCTAATTATATATGCTTATATATTATGTAAAATATATAAACGGGAATGATTTAAAATTGCTTGATTTAGTTCTAGCGAAAATGTCAATACAGTAAACTAGAATTATATATTTTGAAGGAAAGATAATCTTAATATAATTTTATTATTTAGTGAAAATATTTCTTGCCTTCTATGTGAGGTATAAGTGGGAGAAGTTGGTTTAGGGTGCAGTCAAAAGAACAAACAATTAAGATATAAAATTAATAAACTGGTGCCGACGTTTCGGCCTAAATTATAGGCCTTCTTCAAGGCTTTTGAACGAGAGCGTCACAACAATGATTGTGAATATTAAACAAATTAAAAGTAAAATAGAAAAATTTAATTCAGGATTATTCGAGTACTTTATGGTGTATTATTTTTTTATTTCAAAAGCTTACCGATCGAGGTATTATGTGGAAACCTTTCATCTAAGGGTCCTGAATAGTGGTGAATTTTCAAAAGATTTGTCAATTAGAAGAGAATATGTCAAAGTGCGATTCAGACGAGAGATTCGGGTGACACTTTTAATATAGTACGTACTAAATAATTTGTGTACTTTAGACAAAAAGTAAGCAGACTCCAGTTACCTGAGTATTACCTGCAGTAGCCGCCAACTGTCACTAACAATAACACATGACTAAACATTCTGCTTAGAGCTGCGACACGTGTCGAGATGTTTTCTCTCAGGGCGTATGCTTCTTCTGGGTCCGCGGTTATTCCGCGTCATCAGGAACAGCTTGTTGAGAAAATAGCTGAGTCTTGTGCATACTGGTTAGAAACGAGAACGTGTTTTATATCCGTGTTATGGTTACCTCATTCGGATTTGTATGAGCTGTTTATGTAACAGCATTCAATTAATTGCTTATATGTTTTTTTATTCCATTGATCTTTACACAATTTTTTATCGATAGAGTATCTCCAAATATCGTTTTATGGAAATCGTTTAAAAAATCACGATGTTCTATAAAACATATTTTACCAGGAAAAGGAAAGTCAAAATAAATTAGTACCAACTATTTACTGTGCATAATGAGTGATATTTGTTCTAGGCATGACAAAGCTGATCATAGATTTCTAAGATTAAACGAATAAAGTTAACATTATATCAACAATTGAAATTTCTCCTTCGCCTTGCAGAAACTGAATATACATTCATCGTGAGTTTCATAATAAGCGCCCTAAATCCTTCTATTTATGGCATTTTGATTCAGTAGATTACAGCCCAAACCTACAATAAATCAAATAAAAAACATTTATTAGTGGCATTTGTGAACAATTCCCACATATTTTAACATTAATAATTGCAGCAATTTCTATGAGCCTTTATGTAATGTAAAATTGATATTCCTCCTGCATACATTTTTTTTTTAAATATGTATTTATTGGAATTTACAACTGTATAACAAGTAATACAAAAAGTAAATTGCATACATTAAAAAAAAAAAAAAAATTAAATAAATTTCTTTTTCAAATAGTTCAGTTAAATATTTAAAATGATGCTAAAACTATTAACTTAACTCTAGTATTTAGCTCAAAAAATATAATGTTGATGGTTTCAGATACTGAACTAAAAAGAACAAAAATGTTGTAGGGTAAAAATTTATCATTATTATATTTATTGATATGGGTCAATGCAGACTTAGGTAGAATCTTTAATACTAGTCCGTAAAACATATGGATTTGCAAAGGCTGTTTACTCTGATAATATTATGATAATGATCACAGGAAAAAATTAGATTTTTTTTTCACAAAGAAATATACAATACAATACATATAATTAAGGAGGACCTTTTTTACTTGAACTAAGCGACAACAAATAAGATCAAATTTTACCAATCTATCAGATATTATTTTTATTATTATTATATAATCGTGGCTTTTTACTATCTTGGCTTTTTACTAGACTTAAGACTGACGTGGATCCTACATACAAGACTTAAAAGGATAGAACTTAACCACAGATTCGGTCAGTTATACAGACTATTAAACAGAAAATCTCATCTTACAGTTGACAACAAATTACTAATATACAAGACAGTACTGAAACCTATATGGACCTACGGACTTGAACTATGGGGGACAACTGAACATTCTATCATCAAACGTATCCAATCCTTCCAATCCAAAGTCCTTCGAACAATAGTTAATGCTCCCTATTATGTTTCCAACTGTACCTTACACCTTAGACCTGGTACCATCCAAATTTTCCAAATTCCATCAGAACCTTCTTCATCACCCTAATCCTCTAGCTCAATCCCTCTCCAGCTCCGCCCATCCCTACAATCCTCCTCGAAGATTGAAACGGCAGTGGCCCCACGACCTTTTGTAAACATTTATGAGTATAAAAGATAATCAGTAAAAAACTCCAGTGAGTTCTGACGCTGACCAGATCCTCCACACATGTACTGTATGTTTGTGGCTATTGCGCCCAAACTCAGCCTCCACTGGCTTACACCAGTGATGCGGTTGAGAGAGAGGCGCTGGGATCTCTTGGATTCGGCTCCACAAGTGGGGGAAAGGCCCAGTCTGGGGTCTCCTTCGCAGATTGTATATATTGTATATAGTTAAGTTTGTTTGTATGATGTTTATTTATTTCCAAATTTGTATTTATCTCTACAACATGTTGTTGTTTTGATTTGTTTGTTGTTTCTTTTTTGTTTTATTAATAGTTATTGTTTTGTATATATTTGAATTTATTCATTTCCGATTTTATGTAATTTGCCTTAATCAATATTTTCTGTATATATTGCATGAATGTGTATCACATCACTATTACTACTGTTCATTATGAAACAAATTGTAATAAATCTCAATTAATAAAAAAATTATTATTATATGATGTTTATTCATTAACTAAGAACAAATCTATGGTCATAAGAAATAACTGATGACCATAATACATATAATTTAGAAGAATCATTCTCTTAATTAGGACTGATTACAGCCTTATTCTTTGTTACAGCAGAAAATCTTTCTGCTGCTAAAAATCATATATAAATTTTTAAGTTCTTTGTAGAAATCAGAATGTTCTGGCTTTTGGATATTCCTAAAGATATCATTCGCATATGGATATTTTAAAATTCGTTAATATATGTCTGAAGCTGAGATTATTATTAAAAAATCTGGTCGCACAACATATTACAAAGTTTCGATAGAAAAATGTGAATTATTAAATAATCAGTTATATTATTATCTACAAC
Source organism: Piezodorus guildinii (assembly GCA_023052935.1). Taxonomy (NCBI): domain Eukaryota; kingdom Metazoa; phylum Arthropoda; class Insecta; order Hemiptera; family Pentatomidae; genus Piezodorus; species Piezodorus guildinii. The sequence goes on along the minus strand of CM041293.1, from coordinate 132,584,968 downwards.
AATAAGTTAGATTATCAACTTTACATTCCTACCCATCACCTTTAACTTTGTGTATAAGATAAAAAAATTTCTAAAATCTTTAGCTTTCCAAAACCTTTGAATGCCTTCTGGCAAAACGAGGTCTGAATATTAGTTATATATATATAATATCGAGAATGTATATATTAGTTATAGTAGTATACATACATAGGTTAAGTATGTAAATATGTATGTTGTAAATAAAGTCGGAAGGTAAGAAAAAAAACAATTTGTTTAGCTTACCAACGATTTATTATAAGTTTATATTACTATTATTATTTTCGAAAAAACAAAAATTGAATACAAATGTCTTTTTCCTCTTTTCTTCTTTAGTTGGTTATCAGATTAGTTTAACTGGTATATTTAGTCGATATTTATCGATGCAATCGAACAAGATGACATGGTTATTTTTTTGGAAACTGCAAAATTTAAGGACTTTAGAGGAAGGATATTAAAAATATCTGCATTTAAGCCATGCCAGATCATTTAAATCAGAATGAAACCCATATAATATTAGAGCCCATTAAATTTTAATTCAATATGCCGATTTTAATCAAAATCGTTAGAGGTGTTTTCGAGAACATCGTAAAAAGGTGCAAAAAAGATGGTATAATGTTGCTTCACTGATTTTAATGAAAAATTCGCTGTAACATTTCAGATTCGTACGAATTTCAGTTTTCGTATTATACTTACCAAACAAACAAAAGCGGAAACACAGACCTTTCCCGCGATATGGTTATTTGGACTCTGACAGACGCGTATTCAGAATTGAACATTGGAATACAAAAATTGTTACTATCCAAATCCTTTCTTTCACTGTATATTTCATATATAGGTTATTGAAAGTAAAATAACATTTAAACGGAGTGAATGGTTGCGGAAATCTCGAGAGTAATTATTTTCCTTGACCTGTCAATGCTTGCCCAGTAGATAGTAAATTTTTGACAAGAGATGGATAAGACTACACTATATTTATCAGACTTAATAACGCTCTGGTACATTATATGTTTGTCGAAGATAGTGGGAGACAAGTTACAATCGATGTTTTGAGGCGCCAGCCGTTTCGGCGTCGACTGTTTGGCTTTTGGTCGACTCCTGGGGAGCTGCTATGGCCAGGATATTTATAGTCAACATGTATAACTTATTCTAAGGCCTTGTGACAGCTTATAACTTACTCAATGTCTTGTCTTGGGGATGAACTAAATCAGATGTTGATTCATATGTCTTAAAGGCTTCCATCACCAATGACGATTTATGGGTTGGTTTCTACGTCATACGAGAAGAAAGCCAGCCTTTACGAATCACATAACTGTTATATATCATATAATTCTATAAATGTTCATTAATGGAGTCATTTATAAAAACATGTTGATTATCAATCACATTTCTATATGTGCGTAATTTGATGGTATGAGTTTTAAATGCTCGTTCAAAATAGATTTATTTTTACATTAACTTACCTATATATAGAATAAATAGTATTGCGTATTGCATATTGCGTAAGTATTGCGATCGAGAAAATTTTTAAATTCCAGTTACAACTGAAAACTGAGTCCAAATGACCAAGTTCCACAAAAAGGTCTGTGTGTGTGTATGTGGTAAGCCTAGCGCAAAAACGAAACGCCCTATGAAACTGAAATTTCATATTTAAGGCAACTATACGCCCGAGATGCTAAAGAATTTTTTTCATCAAAATCAGCTGACCGGAAGATCTACTTTATACCATGCATTTTGCACCTTTTTACGATTTTCTCAAAAACGGCTAAATCGATTTTCATTAAACTCCCTATATTGATGTAAAATGTTATGGGCTTTAATATTATGTTGGATTCATTCTGATTGAAATAGTCTGACAGGGATTAAATGGTGGTATTTTAAATTCTCTTTCTCTAAAGTACCTTTAATTATGTAGATTCCTTAAAAATAACTATATCAACTTGTTAGCATCGATAATTAACAGATAAATATGCAAGTTGAGCGAATTCGATATACAAATAGAGAAGAAAACTGAAAAAATATTTCTTAATGCAATTTCTTGTTTTTTGGACTATATTACTGTTATAGATGTATAATATACTGTTGGAAAGCCACAGATTTTAGAAAAAATATTATCTTATACTGAACCTTGTAAAAGTTAATAAAGAGTGATGAAAAGCCGATAAAACTATCTGATTATTTTATATAATAATATAATAGGATTTTTAATAAAACACATGTTTCTATAGAAATTTAATGTAATTAATTCTTTTAAATTATTTCATCTATTATATAACCCAAGTTATAGTTATCAGGTGGCTCTCTCTCATATGACGCTCGGCCATTTCGCCCTTTTTTTTCCCTCTTGGCTATCTTCTTAGAGGTCTAGAGGATTCAACGTGCGAATATGAGAATACTTTACAAATAGTTAGGTATATTCTGTCAGTGTAGGGCAAAATTTCAAAAAACGAATAAAAGATAACGAATGATTTATAGCATTTCCAAGTCAATTGTAACCTTTTCCAAGTCAAATGTAAATTTTTCAAAGTCAAATGTAACCTTTTCCAAGTCAAATGTCACCTTTTCCATTTCAAATGTAACCTTTTCCAAGTCAATTGTAACCTTTTCCAAGTCAATTGTAACCTTTTCCAAGTCAAATGTAACTTTTTCCAAGTCAAATGTAACCTTTTCCAAGTCAAATGTCACCTTTTCCATTTCAAATGTAACCTTTTCCAAGTCAAATGTCACCTTTTCCATTTCAAATGTAACCTTTTCCAAGTCAAATGTCACCTTTTCCATTTCAAATGTAACCTTTTCCAAGTCAATTGTAACCTTTTCCAAGTCAATTGTAACCTTTTCCAAGTCAAATGTAACTTTTTCCAAGTCAAATGTAACCTTTTCCAAGTCAAATGTCACCTTTTCCATTTCAAATGTAACCTTTTCCAAGTCAATTGTAACCTTTTCCAAGTCAATTGTAACCTTTTCCAAGTCAAATGTAACTTTTTCCAAGTCAAATGTAACCTTTTCCAAGTCAAATGTCACCTTTTCCATTTCAAATGTAACCTTTTCCAAGTCAAATGTCACCTTTTCCATTTCAAATGTTACCTTTTCCAAGTCAAATGTCACCTTTTTCTTCACTTCTAGCCTTAAATATTCCGTTTTATTTATTTATTTATTGAAAAATAATTAATTTAATTAACATTATGACTTTTTTAATCATTTTGGCATATAATAATTGATAATTTTTTTGGGTCTCTTAGATATTTGATATCAAGTTCTGTTTTTTACTAGCTAATATTTAGAAAAAATAATTATCGTCTATTTAGTTTTAAGATAGTTGTTGATTTTGATTTTTTAGAGAGGAGGGGTAGTTTTTTGGAATAACTAATGAGTTTTCGGGTATTATAATTACGTTTTTCGAGCTGTATTTTTTATCGCTCGCGTGCATGTTAACTCGCATTAAATCATAATGTTTTTTATTGATATAGGGATTAATTAATGTGCTTTCGGGAGGTTATGATTACGTTTTTTGAGCTGTATTTTTTATCGGTCATGCGTATTTCAACTCACTTTTACTTTTAATGTTTTTTATTTATATAGGGATTAATTAATGTGTTTTCGGGTATTATAATTACGTTTTTCGAGCTGTATTTTTTATCGCTCGCGTGCATGTTAACTCGTATTAAATTTTAATGTTTTTTAATTGATATAGGGATTAATTATTTTGCTTTCGGGCGGTTATGATTACGTTTTTGAGCTGTATGTTTTATCGCTCATGCGTATTTCAACTTGCATTTACTTTTAATCTGTTTATTTTTATAGAGATCTATTCTTCTGTTTCCGCGGGGTTATGAAAATGTTTAAAAGTTTTTTTATTATCACTCGTGCGGATTTAAACTCGCCTTTATTTTTGATATTGGTATTGACTATTTTGTTTTTGGTTCTCATTATAACGTTGCTGGAATATACATCGTTTAGCTTTTGCTTTTTTTTTTTTTTTTTTATTATTATTATTATTTTATAAAAGGATTAGTTATATTTAGGTCCTTTGTAGCGTCCTGAGTAAATTTTTTCAACTAAATCTTTTGTAAAGGATCCGCTTCCTAACTTGGTCTTACAATTATTTGATAATTTAATTGAGGAATCGTTTATTCTATTTTCGGGTGTTCTGATAACATTATTTGAACCAAATTTGTTATAGCTTTTACTCATTTTAAGTTACTGTTCCTATTTCATAAATATTCGATAGAGGGATCGTTTATAGTGTTTTCGGGAATACTAATAGAGTTTATGACATTTGTTTATAGCTAGTGCACATTTTAACTTAAATGAAACGTGATCTAGAAGAATGCGCAATCGCGTTGTAATGTCCTAATCAAAAATGTAATCAGATCCTGCAAAAACACAATAAATAATTTTTACATCATATTATAACATAATACCTACGGGTTGTAGAAATTCCCAAGCGCATAAAAGAATAAAGTTCAAAACACATTATGAGCATCCCCTAAAAAAAATCCAAAGAAAGACCACTGCAAATGCAAGTTGAAATGAGAGCAAGCGACAATAAAAACAGCTTAAAAAACGTAATTACAAGACCCGAAAAGATAATTACAAACGTCTATAACAATAAAAAATATCAAAAGTAAATCCGAATCGAAATACGCATAAGCGATAAAAGATACAGCTCAAAAACGTAATCATAACCACCCGAAAGAACATTAATTAATCCCTATATCAATAAAAAACATTAAAAGTAAATGCGAGTTGAAATACGCATGTGCGATAAAAAATACAGCTCAAAAAACGTAATAATAACCACCCGAAAGCACATTAATTAATCCCTATATCAATAAAACACATAAAAAGTAAATTTTAGTCAAAATAAGCGCGAGCGATAAAATATACAGCTCGAAAAACGTAATCATAACCACCCGAAAGCAAAATAATTAATCCCTATATCAATTAAAAAACATTAAAATTTAATGCGAGTTAACATGCACGCGAGCGATAAAAAATACAGCTCGAAAAACGTAATTATAATACCCGAAAACACATTAATTAATCCCTATATAAATGAAAAACATTAAAAGTAAAAGTGAGTTGAAATACGCATGACCGATAAAAAATACAGCTCAAAAAACGTAATCATAACCACACGAAAGCACATTAATTAATCCCTATATCAATAAAAAACATTAAAATTTAATGCGAGTTAACATGCACGCGAGCGATAATAAATACAGCTCGAAAAACGTAATTATAATACCCGAAAACACATTAGTTATTCCAAAAAACTACCCTCCTCTCTAAAAAATCAAAATCAACAACTATCTTAAAACTAAATAGACGATAATTATTTTTTTTAAATATTAGCTAGTAAAAAACAGAACTTGATATCAAATATCTAAGAGACCCAAAAATATTATCAATTATCATATGCCAAAATGATTAAAAAAGTCATAATGTTAATTAAATTAATTATTTTTCAATAAATAAATAAATAAAACGGAATATTTAAGGCTAGAAGTGAAGAAAAAGGTGACATTTGACTTGGAAAAGGTAACATTTGAAATGGAAAAGGTGACATTTGACTTGGAAAAGGTTACATTTGAAATGGAAAGGGTTACATTTGACTTGGAAAAGGTTACATTTGAAATGGAAAAAGTTACATTTGACTTGGAAAAGGTTACAATTGACTTGGAAATGCTATAGATATTTATTCAAATAACGAATAAATTGTTTTATCTATTGTTTAAATAACGAATAAATTGAAATTATCTATTATCTTCTCATTCGTTATTGGAATAAAAATTCCAATAATTTAAATGGCAACCGAAGTTTTTCAGTCTATATAGGGGTAAAAATATTAGATTTTTTTTTTTTTAATTTTCGCATTATTTAGGTGAGGTCTAAGACGGAAAAATAAAATTTTCCATTCGCTTTTCCGGGGGTATCTCGTGAATGGATCAATGGATTTTCACCATTTTGACATTGTTCCGACTATTTTGAATAAGGCTAATATTAAAAGCAGCATACAGTTTTCACCTGAATTTCCATTTGCTTTTCCGGGCCCATCTCAAAAACAAATCACTTGATTTTCGCCAGTTCGAACTTTTTCCGACTATTTTGGGGGCTGATTCACACGAAAATTAGCATAAAATGCAGTTATAGTTCTCTCTATTTGAACCAACACGGCGCAAATTGAATTTTGAAACCTTGCAGACATTCTAGTAGATAAAAACTTGCTAGTTATCGATTAATAGATCTATCAGTTGTCTACAATGAATTATTATAATATTCATCTGATCCTCTGAGCCAATGACCCTCTGGAATAAAGACAAAATAAAAAAATAGTTTCCCCCAAAAACTCGTTGCATCTCCTCAGAATTCTATTTGTTTCTATCCCATTATACTTTATCCAAATTAAACATTCTATAAACTCAAAAATTGATTTTATGTAACTAAACAAGTGATGGAACAAGTATGACTTTTGTTATAATCTTATACCGAAAATTCAATTTTTCTAATCAGGTGTGTTACAATCATATATATAATGGAATAAAGTAAATAATTACAATATCATTAATTTTTTATTCTCTAGCTGATAGTACCGGTACACAGTTAGTGATCTATTGGCTGGCCGTCACTTGACTGCGGTACCAACAAGCCTGGCTTATTGCCGGTGCAGTGGTGGAATGCGCTGCTTCATCGCGTTAAATAAGAAGGCTGTTATGACTTGTTAACACCCACAAGCAGGCACACGAGCCAACAACCTCTGCTGGAGGATTCGGCAACCTTTCAATCGGAAACTTCTGCTATAAAATAATAGATATTTGGTCTAATTCCCTATTTTTACAATATAAATAATTGGTCTGGGTGTATGTCCGTCCGTGTGTGTGTGAAAAGTCTATTATGAAAACGAATACTTTTACGAAACTGAAATTTTATATTTAAGACAACTATACGACAGAAATGATAAACCAACGTTTTTACAAAAATTGGCTGACCAGAAATCCTATTTTATACCATGCATTTTTCACTTTTTTACGATTGTCTCAAAAACGGCTTTAATGATTTGGATTAAACTCCATATATCGATGTCGAGATTAATGGGCGTTAACATCAAGTAGGTTTTATTCTGATTGGAATAGTCTGAATGGGCTTAAATACCCAATTTTGTTATTTTCTTTCTCTAAAGTACCTTTAATTGTATATATTCTAAAAAATTAATCATATCATTAAATTGCCATTGATAAAGAAAGGCTAAATATGCCATTTGAACGAATTTTATAACCAACTAAAGTAGAAAAGAGCATAGATTTTATCTTTTATTTATTTATTTTTTATTTTTACTTTCACTTACCTATATATGAAGTCTTACTATATACTTACATATAAATATTAGGACTATAGTATAAGTAGTACAGGTTTCATTTGAAACTTTTATTGGTTAGGAAAAAGTAAAGAGTTGACATGTTGAGAGGGACGTCAAAGAAAAAATTTCTAATGATTTAGAGCATTTTAAAACATATATATATATATATATATATATATATATATATATATATATAATATATATATATATATATATGTATATATATATATATATATATGTATATATATATATAATATATATATATATATATATATATATATATATATATATATATATATATATATATACATTGTTGAAACAAACAATTATTGATAAACCTAGGATTTCGAGTTAAAATCCCCTCGCACCGAATTATTAATCCACAACATCCACCCACTGCTCCGAGAAACACCCGTATAGCGTTAAAAGGCGAGATATGGGTGAAACAAAAAACTTTGAACTTGAAATAACTATTAGCCATAATTTTGCGGAAGTTGAAATTTCGTTCTAAGAGTTCTCTGACAACCATCCCAAAGAATGGTGGGATCGAACAATTGGCTAGCAGATGGACTATACTTTGAGTATTAATTATATTTTATATAAAATAAATAATAATACGAATATTTGGTTAAAAAAAAAAAAAAGTCATTTTTTATACACTCCTTTATTTTATGTATCTCTAGCCTACATCTATGAGACAAGGTGTGGTTAATAATGGCCCGTTGTGTAATTGATTAGAAGCGTTTTCTCAGATATATAAAATTCTGGTTGAAGGGTCTTCATGTTATTTTATATATATTAATTATTACGCTTTTTCTTCTCTTGCTGTGGCTCAATGTTTATAAGTGACAGTAATAATCTCGTGGTCTTGAGATGACCTGAGACGTCCTCATTGAAGTAGGCTTGTTAGCGCGGCATTACCACAACTGTGCGAAATTAGCTCCTTCCTTGACGGCTTCTGCCTCATCGGAATGTCTTATTCTGGACAATTCCTGACATATTCCTTAGGCCAAGATCAGTGCTTTTCATATAGTATCTATACTTAGTATGTTATTAGATATATCTTATTTTCAACAATTAAAAGGATGTGTGAACTGTTTACTTGTATAAACGAACTATTTTATTTACACTTACCTATACATGAAATACACAGTAATGTGATCGTGAAAATATTCGAATTCGAGATATTTTAATTTTGCAAACTCCAAAAAAAAAAAATCTGGTGCGGGCAACACACGACTTTCACGAACCTCAATTTTTAAAATCGATTTGAGAACTTTCAAATACAGTTTGAGAGAAAAATCAGTGAAACTAATAACAATTAATTAAAGTGGACTTCTGTATAAACATGTGTTTTATAAGAAAATCGACTATATCATTATCTAAAAAAATAATCAGTTTGTTTGATCGGCTTTTCATCACTCTTTATTAACTTTTACAAGCTTATTTATTAGATAATATCTTTTCTAAACTCTTTAGCTTTCCAACAGTATATTAAACATGTATGTTGCAGTTCTTATGATCAAAAACAACAAATTGCATTAAAAAAATAGTTTTTCAGTTTTCTCCTTTAGTTGAAGTTCTACCACTGGGTAGTTTCTTCACAAGACATTATCACGCCCATAAGTGTAAATTAGCACATTTACTTGTTGTATATATTGTATGTACAGTTGTAAATATCAATAAAATATTAAAAAAAAAAAAAAGTTGGATGTCGAATTCGTTCAACATATATATTAACCTGTTTTATTATGAATGGTAACAAGATGACATTGTTATTTTCTTAGAATTTGCAAAATTTGAGGTACTTTAGAGAAAACAAAAATTAAAATAGTTGCATTGAAACCCTGACAGATTATTACAATCAGAATGAAACCTACGTGATGCTGATGCCCATTAAATTTGACATCGATATATGAAGTTTAATCCAAATCGTTAGAGCCGTTTTTTGAGAAAATCGTAAAAAGATGCAAAATGTATGGTATAAAATAACGTTTTCGGCTAGCCGATTTTGGTGAAAAAGTTGCTTTGAAATCTTGGGCGTTGTTGTCTTAAATGTGAAATTTCAGTTTCGTACGACTTTTAGTTTTTGCGCTAGACTTACGGACATACGCTAGACCACATACGGATACACACACACACACACACACACACACACCTTTTTGCGGGACTTGGTAATTTTGACTCATAGGACCCTAAAACGTCTATTTCCGTTGAAAGTCGGAATTAAAAATTTTTACGATCGCAATATTTCCCCTTATTATATATTTCTTATATAGGTAAGTAAAAGTAATACATTGAGTTTCAATGGAAACACAAGTTTTAGATTAATTAATAAAACATAGGAAATTATTATATACAATAATTATTTAGTTTTATCCACTCTCAATTACCTTCTACAACTTTGTATACAAGATAAAAAAATTCTGAATTCTTCAGCTTTCGAACGGTAGATCATATCTAACTTTATTTAAAAGTTCTTAAATTGATTTTAACAATAGAGATTAATGAAAATAGTTTGTTTTTAAAAAAGTTTATTCTAATACTTTGCTGAATCTTTTCATAGCTTTCTTTTTAACATAAACTTAACTTTTTATTTAACAATATATTTGACATATGAAGAGGAAAATCAGCAAAAGATTTGTACTTCATAAAACTACCTAACAAAATATCAGCTTGTACTGTTGTAAACAATGAGTTTTCAATAGGTACCGACATATTCCATTGTTGGGTTAAACAATGAGTGGAAGTTGTCGACAAAGATATTTAAGGAACATTGACGAACTATTGGTGTCTTCAGCATAGAGGCAGTGATAATGCTACTCTCATCAGTATTAATTGAAAACTGTGACTTACCAGTATTTATCTCAGTATCATGATATTAGTTTCAGCTTTTAATTAATTTTATTTCACTTTTTAATCCATTTCTGGGTATTTTCACAACACTGCTTCAATTCTCATTGTTATTCTTTATCTTCAAAAATAACTGAGTTATTGAAATTAATCACTTTTAATCGGCCGCCATTTTAAAAATAATCAGCTGATATCAACGCCTAGGTGTTGTGATCATCGTTGCATGCCCTAGTATTTTGTGAGAATTAAAACAAATTGGTCCAGTAGTTTCGGAGAATGCCGCGAAAGCCGGACAAATTTTTTTTTTTTTATTCGTTATTCGGATTCTACGTATCTTGAAACGTAAGCACTCAATTTTTTTATTTTATTTTTTTGGTCGATTACAAAGGTTCATTATTGACAATAATAAACCAATATAAAATTATTTCAAAATAACTCAATTGCTAAGTAAATATTAATAACTAAATAATTAAATATTATAACTAAATGCTAAGTATATGATTAGTAGCAGAAACGGTGTCGTTCTAGGTGATATTGATGTATCAGGTCATACTTTTGAACACGTAGAGAAATTCAAGTATTTAGGTTCAGTTATAACTAGAAAAAATGAAATCCAGGAAGAAATAAAGTCCCGATTAAAGGTGGGAAATGCGTGTTATTATTCAGTTGCTAAGTTACTTAGTTCGCGGCTTCTATCTAAAAACTTAAAGATTAGAATTTATAAAACTATTATTCTCCCAACGGTTCTTTACGGATGTGAAACGTGGCCGCTTACTTTGAAGGATGAAAAAACGCTTAAGGTTTTCGAAAATAAGGTATTGCGTAAAATATTTGGTCCAAAGAGAGATGAGGCCACTGGGGAGTTTAGAAGGTTGCACAACGCGGAATTGCGGAACTTGCATCCTGTGAATATAATTGAGCTGATTGCATCGCGGAGACTCAAATGGGCGAGTAATGTTGTTGGGCTCGATGACGAGCGGATTCCGAGAAAGTTGATATTTGGTACTGGTAGGTGTCCGAAAGGTAGGCCGAAGCGGAGATGGGAGGATTGCGTTAAGGCTGATCTCGGGAGCTTGGGCTTGAATGATGAACATTGGACGAGCCTGTGTAGGCGGAATTTGGTGGTATCGGCATCAAACCTTCGGGTTCGCTAAGCCTATTATTATTATTATTATTATATTATTAACTCAATTGCTATATTTAGTGCATTTTTACTTTCGCTTACCTATTTTAGAAATAGAAAAAAAAATTTATTCTGAGACTTTGTCCCTTAAGAATAACATGAAATTTACTAGTAAAGGTAGCACATCTGGCCAGAAAACATTAAATAGATATAATTATGTACATAGGTAAAAGAGGTAGAAAAAGAAATTTATATAAATGTATGTACATACACACCTCTATGTACCAAAGATAAGAAAAAGCATAAAAAAGTAAAGTAAACAAATAGTAAATGAAAAGTAAGAAACAACTAATTTTGAACACACTGACAAAAAAAAAATAATAATTATAATATATACATGTATATATGAAATATAATAAAAAATAAATAAAAAGGTAAACATAGGATATTCATTCCTTATAATGATTATAATGAAAAATCTAATTTAAAATTAAAGCTTAACAAGCGTCAGTTTGGGATAATAGGTATAATAAGAAAAGGCGATATTTGAATGTGGAAAAGGAAGAAGCATGACGTATATTAGAAGGAATGGAATTCCAGAATGTAATGAAACGGGCAAGAAAGGATCGATCGAAGGCTTTAGTTCTGTGGGATGGCATATTAAGGTCGGAATGGCGCGATCTTGTTTCAAGCAAGTGGACTGAGGATTTAAATTGAAGGAGACTGTAGATATAGGAAGGATTCTGGGATTTTATAGTTTGGTAGATAAATGATCAAAGGAAGTACTGTCTGCGTATGGAGGGAAGGAGTCACTTGAACTCGGCATAGCGGTGGGTCAAATGTGACCCCCTCGAGGTACCCAAAACAAATCTTAAAAAACAATTCATGAGCCGCCCTAACTTGTTCTCAAGCACCGCAGGGAGACCACCGTACACCAAGCAGCAGTAGTCCAAGTGTAGGAAGATGAGTGACGAAACGAGGAGCTTACGGTGTGAATTGTGGAAGAAGGGATTTAGGTTCCCTAGTCCAAATTACCAAGTCCCGCAAAATGGTTTGAGTGTGTGTTGGTAAATCTGGCTTAAATACGAATTTCGTCCTTTTTTATTCTAAATTTTCAGAAAGAATTAGATCGAAATCTAAAACAATTAGTGCAATGATAGGGCTATATAAGTGAATACAATTAGACCCTAGACTCATTTATAACCTTCTTAGTTATAGAACAGTTTAATGTTTATGTATAGAATTATTTTCATGATTTTTTAAAATAATTTTTCTCATTACATCAAGAATTTGTTTAGGTTTTGTTCGGAAATGTATTAAATTAACGGTGCTGATAATTTTTGAAACATTTTTTTGAACTGCAAATAAAACTTTATAACTCGGGAACCAGCTGTGCCTTAGTCACCAAATTGATGTCACTTTTGGGCTCATGAGGTCTCTTTTCCTCTAGAAACTTTTAACTCGCTATAAGTCTCGATTTATCTTAAAGAAATTTTTAAATCACATTCTTCACTATTTTGGTAATGTATTGTAAGAAAAAAAATATAAAGTACACCTTATCATATTGTTAGTTTTTGCTTTGATTTAATATCTTCAAAATTACTAGAGTGAGAGTTTATTTTGATACGGGTTTTCAGCCGCGAAGCTGACTTAAAATGCCTGCTAAACTAAAAGCATTAGTCATAATTGTTTTTTATTCATGGTTTCAAATTCAAGACAAGATATAGAATAACTATTAAAGATATCATGAAAAAAATCTGGTGCGCGCAACACACGACTTTCACTTAACTCCATTATTTATATCAATTCAAGAATTTTTAAACAAATTTATAAACGGAAATAAATTTTTAAAGGATTTTCATAGAAACATGTTTTTATTAAAAAATTATTATATTATTATCTAAAATAATAATTAGTTTTATCAGCTTTTCATCACTATTTATTAACTTTTACAAGCTTGTGTATAAGATAATGTTTTTTCTAAAATCTTTAGCTTTCCAACGGTATATTATACATGCATATTACCGTTCTTATGTTCAAAACAAAAAAAAATGCATTAAAAAATATTTTTTCATTTTTCTCCTTTTGTTGGGTATCGAATTCGTTCAACTTATTTATTTACCTGTTTTTCATCAGTGGTAAAAAAGATAAAATGGTTATTTTTATATAATCTAAAAAATCTACCTTTAATTTGAAAATTTAAAATATCGGCATTTAAGCCCTATCAGAGTATTTCAATCAGAATGAAACCTACATGATATTGAATCCCGTTCAATTTTACAACGACATAGCGAGTTTAATCAAAATCGTTAGAGCCATTTTAAAGAAAATCGTAAAAATGTGCAAAATGCATGATATAAAGTGGCTCTTTCTGGTTAGCTGATTTTGATGAAAAAGGTTTTGTAACGTCTCGGTATGTTTAATATGAAATTTTATAGGACTTAAAACTGAAAACTGAAATTGAAAAATTTCACGATCGCAATACTTTCTCTTACTATATTTTTCATATAAAGGTAAGTGAAAGTTAAAACTCGTTGGGTAGCAAGATTAATTAAAATTAGACGATTTCAAATAGATTGAATTTTTTTTTTCTATATGTTTTTCTCGCTACGATATAACTGAAAGAAGTCTATTTAGCCATCCTGCCTGTTTATTTGCCGGTTCGACAAAGTTCGCGTATGGCACAGCTCCGCGCGGCGCGCACAAGCGAACATACAATAGTTGAGAGTGGGGGTTTGACGGAGCGTCAGTGGGGGCCCGACGGAGCACCAGTTCGGAGCTAGGGCCTCATCCAGATTCTGTGGAGTGTGTGCGTGTATATCTGTCGTCTGTGCCCGTGTCATGGCATCTCTGTAATTTTATAATTACAACAGTAGCAATTATAGTTGTAGCGATTGCTAAGGCTTAACATTCGTGATGGCTTTCTGCCTGTATTTGTCGGCTGTAGTGACGGCCTGTCTGTATGTCGGTATGGTAGTATCACTACCCTCTGCGGGGCCTCTGCAGCTCACTGCTCAGCAAAATGATATTCAAGGTGAGCGACACTTATTGATAATTATGTAATTATCATGATATATATATATATATAATCTGACAATCCTAATTTACAAATATACACATGAAGTATATCTGTGGAAGGATAAAGTATACATATAAATATGTCAATATTATTTTTAGTTGCTCTTTTTTTATTCTATTTATTCATTGAGATATATTAAAATTTGTTTCTAAATGAACAATAGTAATAGTAATATGAGAACACATCCAAACAATAGATGCAGATAAGAATGATAAAGTCAAATTACATAAAATATATTATATATATAAAAAAAAACAACCTATAATTGAGATTAGTACAAATAAATGAAATAAAAAAGTAACAAATACATTAACATCATACACACAATCATAACAATATACAATATTTGCTTTAGTACTATTGAAATAATAAAAAAATGAATTTTTATTATTTATGTATTTTTCTATGTTTACTTTCAACAACAATATTTTAATATTTAAAATTAAAAAAACGAAATATACTATTTATATAAATCTGGAATATTGTACTAGGAAATTCGATTTAGAATTATTTTTTATAAATTCCGGAATTCATCGGTCATAGAATTGACAAATTCTGAATTCAATCATTTTAAAAATACATATAATTCGTGTTTGCAAAGAATAATATCGTTGTCACACGCACATATTATCCACTTTATAAGATTTTATGTGCACTTGCGAAACATATTAAGTGCTTTGAGGTGCCTGCCAGTCGAAACCTGTTGAGATTTTTAAGCGATGAATGTGTCTGAATTGGTTTCGATAGGGCTAATTCATTTGCTAATAACTTGTCTGATTAGTAAATACATTTTATCTTTGTATATCTTTTGGTGCAATTCAAGTTATATAGGAAATAATATTATCAAGAAAAAAAAAGACTTATTCAATATAATTTTTTTTTAATTTATTTTTTTCAGATTTATAGATTGATTTATTATTTTTATTATAAAGTACTGATATCATTTCCACACTTATGCATGCATTTATAATAAATCCAAATCCAGCTTTGTTGTTATGATAAGGTTATCGATAATACGAATGATAATGATTCATTAAATTGCTTGTTTATGTTTTTACTGTGTAATATACATACTCTTAGACAGAAATGTGTGTATATATACTGGTATACAAGAGGTAATAGACGTAAATATGCCATTACCCTGAGAGTAGACGAGAGTAGCAGATGTTATGGTTGGCTGGCGCCTCTGGTGTTTGTGATATGGGGGCTGCTTTAGCCGGTCCTTGTTATCTCAGGTCAAAGGATAATGCGTCGCCCTTATTGTAATAAGTATTGTTAACAATTTAAGCGTTTATTGTTATTAAAAATTAAAAAAAGATTCATAAATTGTTTTCAATGAGATTTAATCTTTAACTGGTGAGGTGAAATTTACTAGTATATTTTTGTATTATTTTTGTTTACTCGTATAGGTTATTGTTACTGGAAATTGGTGAGGTGGGGTCTCTCAGACTCCAGACCTCATTTTTTGTTTGTTTTTAATCCTGAAACATCTAGAATGTTTTATTCTTGTTAAATACGTTAATTCAACCTATTTTCAATAATTACCATACGAAAGGGTGCTTAATTAAATACATTTTGATTTTCTCAAAAACGGCTCTAACGATTTTGATTAGATATTAATTCCGATAGTTCAAAATGTCTTCTTCTAAAGTAGCTTTAATTTTGTATATTCTATAAAAATAACTATACTATCTTGTTACCGCTGTTGAAAAACACATGTTTTTAATAAAAAAGATGTTTCTATAGAAATTCAATTTAATTAATTATTTCGAAGTTTCACTAATTTTAATATTGGGTTTTGTCACGTGAAATGTCCGTTTTCAAGGTAAAGGATTTTTATTAAAAATACGATATGAAAACAAGATAAGTATTTACCTTCTTTTTCTACACATTTTTCCCAACATGACACCAAATTTTTTATCCCCGAACTGAAAAACTCTAAGCTTTGAAGTGAAACAAAATCTGAAAACGCAGTGTTCACTTGATCATCATTTTCAAAAAGTTTTCCTTTGACGAAATTGTCTAAATTCCTGAACAGGTGGTGATTTGTTGGAGACAAGTCGGGAGAATATGGTGGGTGCGGAAGAATTTCGTAGTCCAGTTCTTTCAATTTTTGCACGGTATGTTTTGAAACATGGGGCTTGCTGCCGCTCAGTGAGATCATGAGATACCCATGTATCGAGCTTTTTTACTTTCCCAATACACTTTAAATGTCTGAAAACGGTAGATGCACTTGCATTTAGTTGTGCTGAGAGTCCTTTAACTGTTTGGTAGGGGTTTCCTTCTACTATATGTTTGAGGACATCGTTCTCTATTACGGACGGGGGTCTTCCTCGGAGCAAGTTTTCCAAGTCGGTATCCCCAGCTGAAAACTTAGCAAACCAACGGCGAATGGTCCGTTCATTAACACTCCCTTCCCAAACGCCTTGCAAATATTTCTAGCGGCCTTAGCTGCTGAATGGCCGATTTTAAACTCGTACAAAAAATTACTCGAAAATCGCGTGTTTCCATGTTCATATTTGGTGGTATACTAAAAAGTGAGTAATTGATTGGGAAGCTAATGTTTATAATACAAAAGTAGAGGATTAGTAACTGTTTACTTTAAATATGAGACCTGCAAAACCCTTTATGTATTTCAGAAACTATATAAAAACGGACATTTCATGTGAAACAACCCAATTTACCTAACTGTATTTGAAAATTCTTGCATCGATTTTTAAAACTGAGGTCAGTGAAAGTCGTGTGTTGCCCGCACCAGATTTTGGAAGGCTATGCCGTTTACAAAAAAGGTTATAATGAAGAGCGATTAGTCCAGTACTTTTGCCAGCATCGTAAGACTTTAGAGAAAGATAATATGCAAATAATTGCTATTTCTTAATTGCCAATGCTCTGGAAATAAATTCCTTGGCAAGCTAATAGAGACATTGAACTGTACGATGTGCAATCTATTATCCCAATTATATGGTAATAGTAAGAAGCGAGGAAGGACGCTTGAGGGCTACGGATCTCCATTCAGACTATTAATAACTCCTTCTGCTCATCAAGTGTGAATTACATCTCGGAATGGAAGTCATCTAGGCGCAGGATAGCTCATCTAAGAACCCGAGTGGATCAGAAATGGATGGGTATTAAAATAAAAAACACAACAGTACGACAGTCATTATTTGAAAATTTCTTGTTTGCCTCAATCCAGACTTAGAAGAACAGCTAATGAAAAAATCACGTTGTATTTAAAAATGGTAATAAGACACATCTAACTTATTAGAATTTTATTAACCCTCTCTTATAAATGTTATGATACTGATTTGCATATAGTGAATATTGTTTACATCCTTCATTGCTTGAAATTGGAGCACAATGATCGTATTCAATTAGGTTCAGGTTTTTAGACTAAACATGATTCAGAAACATTCTTAGGTCATAAACGGCGCCTACAAAAGTACGAAATTGTTTACAGAAAATTTAGTATTTATTGAAGATTGTACAGGAAATACACATTAAAGATTATTTTGTTGACGATAAATTCAGTACAAGTTTATGAATGATATATTTATTTATTTTTTAATGAAAGAGATTTTATTATAAATACATAGATACGGATCAGATTCGTGATGACTTCAATGTATTTTCATTGGAGTACTTAGAAGGAGGGAATTTTATATACTATATTATAGAAGATATCTATATATAACAATCATTGACTTTTTTTTTCGGTCTTCCTACAATATCTTGAGTCTCATTTGAAGATCAATGCTAAACATCTTATTCATTTTATCTTACTTTTTAAGTATTTTAAAACCATTTTACATCCTCTTGAATTAGGCTTCATCGATAAGCAATTGAAGCTGTTACACATATGTGTGTGTCTTTATATATATCCTCCTTTATATATATATATATATATATATATATATATATATATATATATATATATATATATATATATTCTTGAAATCCTTATGTATTCTTAAATGATTTGGAATATAAATATTTTACGTTGTCGTTTAAGGTTAAGATCTTTAGAGGGTCTCGAATGTTTGTTATAATGTTTGGAATCCTCACACAAGACTGAAACGACAAGAAACTGCTCGCAGATACCGATTACTAAAACACTTCGTTTGACAAACATCAAAACTTCCTCTCTATTATAAAAAAACTAATTTACATCACAATTATCAGGCCTATTTGGACATGGAATTGAGCTTTGGTTGTTCTACTAACCCTTCTATTCTCACCCACATTCACGCATTCATTCACATTCAATCCTCACGATCCCAAATCTTAAATACACCTGTCACAAATCAAATCATCCATGAAGATCTTAACATCCCAATTGTGGTAGATTTAGCCCGAAATAGGTACTCCTCTTTTCATTCCAAACTTCCTGTTCACACAAACATACTTGTCCTTAACCTATCTTTCTTACATATTCCTGATAACCCTCTGAGCACAACAGTCTCCTATAGCAAAGGTCCCGAGTTGAAACCCGTAGGTGGCCCTAGGATTTTTTAATGGGAGTAAAAAATCCTTAGTTAGGCCGTCCTTTGGAGGGGACGTTAAAAGGTGGTCCCGAGCCTGTGCGATGTCACGTACTCGTTAAACATCCCTATCCTAAGTAAAATTGGATTAGCCACAGCAGCATAAAAGGAAGTTAAATAAATAAACAAACAAACATAACCCTCTGAGAAAGGAGGTAGCCCCTGGATTTACTCAATTAAAATAATTATTAATATGCTATCAATAGCATATTAATAATTATTTTATTATTATTAATTATTAAAAAGGGTAGTTCTTTCACAAGCTATTTTCATGGCATATATTCCATTACTTGTTGTTTTCGTTTAAGACATTTGTAAATTATAATCTATGGTAATATCATAAAGCTGAAGAGATTGTTTGTTTGAACGCGCGAATCTCTGAAACTACTGGTTTAAATTGAAAAAATATTTTTGCGTTGGATAGAACATTTATCGAGGAAGGCTTTAGGCTATAAAACATCACGCTGTGACCAATAGAAACAAAGAATCAGTAGAATATATGGGGAAAAAAAAGGGGGAAATTAAACTCGTATCCCAATGATTCCAAATCATTTATCTTTTAATTTTAAAATAATTCAATTTTCCATTAAGTTATCTTTTGCCGAAACAATTAATAAATTACAGAGACAAACATTTAAACAGGTAGGAATCGATTTACGTCGACTGCTTTTCACACGATAACTATATGTCGCATTGTCAAGATCGGATTGCGAAGAAAATCAGTATGTTCTTATGTCACAAGAAAATAAAACTAAAAATATCATTTACGCAGAAGTACTTTAAAATATATTATTCTATCTTATTATTATATCTTAATAGTGATAATAATAACAGAAATTGTCGCAGACCAAGTCGCGTGCAACAGATAGTAAATAATAAATAAATAAAGTTTAGTGGCGAAAATCGTTTGATATATGTTTTATTTATATTTTTATATAATCGATGGATATGGTATTAGCTATAGCTCTATATTATCATTATATCAATTGGATCAATCTCTTCTTATTTTTGTTTATATGTATTTATTTATCCAAACATGTCAATAATAAATCTTATTACGTTTCGAGGTTTCACATGCCTCATCTTCAGATGTTCAATATTATATTTATTTCCATATTGTTACTCAATATAGGTCATTTAATATTATAATTTATTCACATTATCAAATTTTAACTTTTCACCATCACATATTAATTTTTCTTGTGTACTTGCAACTATCATGTGTACTAAACTACAAATTAATATGTGATGGTGAAAAGTTAAAATTTGATAATGTGAATAAATTATAATATTAAATGACCTATATTGAGTAACAATATGGAAATAAATATAATATTGAACATCTGAAGATGAGGCATGTGAAACCTCGAAACGTAATAAGATTTATTATTGACATGTTTGGATAAATAAATACATATAAACAAAAATAAGAAGAGATTGTTCCAATTGATATAATCATATTCTAAAATACTCTTCTATAATAGTAATTGATATAAAAAAAAAAGTTTTCAAGTTAGAATTTCGTGACTGAAGATTTTAGAACATATAAATTTGACAGCCGTAAAAAATGTGTCTTTAATGCTATTACACCGCTTATTTTTTAAGTATTTCGCATCTTTTACTGTACCGCAGAAGAATCAGAAGACTCACGTCCTATGATGAGCTCCCAGTTCTGGGTAATGGAATCTGATACTCGGCGCCTGCTTGTCTGCGCCCGGACTTCCCAGAACAGTGGGTATCTCCTAGTAAGCTTATCGCTTATCGAACATTAGCTACTTACTGGCTACAGTAATTGTAAGAATTATTTTATCCTAATCAAGGTAAAATATATCATTATTTATATTATATTAGGGTGACATACAGATAATAAAACTTTGCATTTATCAGTTGTACTAATCAGGCCCTAATTACAACATCTAGAGTTATGTACATGATGTTTATGATTATAACATTTGCTTTTATTTTATCAATTACTATTACTCAACTTATCAATTATTTTTATAATTAACCTATACATACACAACTTTCATTAACTTACAATTTCCTTTAGTCATTTTTTCTTACGTACACTTTGAAAGTTCATTCTTCCATGTTCATTAATCTGTTATTTGTTAAAAAAACAAAATCATTTTTCTTTTTTATATTGATTATTTGTTAAGAATAATTGTTAATAAAGTAATTTTCCATTTTTGCTAATTACAATGTGTATTACACCTATGTCTTCGATTCTAATAATGTATAGATGTTTTAATACATTTCCGTTCAGATGACCAAAAACTTAAAAAAATAAAAAATTGACGATATCGGGTCAACTGTAGCATAGTGATTAGCATGACAGCCTTCTATGCCCATGGCCCCATGTTTAAACCTGCAGATGGTCTATGGGAGTAAAAAATCCTCAGTTATGTCGTTCGGAGGGGACGCTAAAAGGTGGTCCCGAGCCTGTGCGATGTCAGTTAGTCGTTAAAGATCTCTATCCTAATTAAGCCTGGATAGGCAAAATTTAGGATTCCCACTGCATAAATAAACAACAAATAATTACGAATTCGCGTTTCGATGCTGAAGTGCCTTTAACTCTGGCTTTATTCCCGCCCACACCCTCTGACCCGATAAAACCCTCTTAAAGCTTAAAAAGGCGAGGAGGTGAGGGGTGGATAACAAAGTTGACATGTTGATACAATGAAAAACAGTTTACTCTATCATTGATACTATAACATATTGGTTGTTTATTTATCTGACTTCACTTTCATGCTACTGTGACTAAGCAGGCAATCCTGCACAGCGAATCCTAATTATAGTCTATCCAGGTTTAATTATCATAGTGATCTATTGCGAGTAACTGACACTGCAAAGGCTATGGAACACCATTTACATCCCTTTCGACGGTGGCCAAAACCTAGGATTGTTTTACTCCCTTGAAAAAATGCTATGGTCATCTGCCAGGTCTGAACCCGCGATCTTAGGCATAGAAGGCTGTTTAATTTGACACTTCACCACAGGTAGCACCGGCAAGTATTTAGCTTTATACGTTTATACACGTAGTTTATAATATTATATTTTGAATTTCTCCTGTGGTGAGGTAGAGAAAGGTTGCCTTGTAGCCCCAGTGTTTAGACTGGGAAAAGATATCATATGTACCGAGGCGGGCCGGGTGAGACCTGCATAGGAGATAACTAGCTGAGCAAACAGCAAGCACACCGGAACCCTTTCTTCCTTCACCGCCTCCTCCTATCGCTACTGTTTGGTCCGTCCGTCTGTTTATTTTCGGATCAAGGCTGGACTGCGGCGTAAATTTTCCGTTATCTCCTATTGACGTCTTGGTAAACAGGTCGGCTGAAATATGATGTACTATGAGTAGAATATGAGGGATTAAGTGTTCCAATATTGCTGTGACAGTTTGATTCGTAGGATTTCGACAAATATGTATAATGATAATTACTCACTTTAATATTGGCCTAAGATAACCGTGTTTGCATTTAAAAGCGATAAATAAAATTAGTCTTGACATATTTGCGACTGTGGTGGTATTTCTGTGCTAATAGATTTATATCTTTCTGGGACATAATTCTTTGTACTTTTTTCTGTTTTTGCTGGTCTAATTCCTGTTTCCTTTTGGAGAGCTAATTTTGTTTTGATAGAAATAAATTAAAATAAAAAGTTGCTATATTCTTTCCTCCTCAGACCTAAAAAAAAAATAAATTATTTAAAAAATATATCATAAAATAATTTAATTTTCATCTTGCGCCATGATTCCCCTGAAGCAGTCCCCACCCGGAGAACCGAACGGGGGACTAGTATCGGCATATCTTTCGGCATCGAACCTTCGGGTTCGCTAAGCCTATTATTATTATTATCATAAAATAATTTATACATAAAAAATATATATAATTATTTATCTTGAACATGTTTTTCATTTCAGATATATTTGTAATTTTTATACCCAACAAGATGCTTGGTCTTATCAACAAAAAAAAAAAAATAAAAGAAAGAAAAAAAAATATATACATACATATAATAAAATAAATAAAAAACCCGTATTTCTACATCAGAAAAGACCTTGGGTTCGTTACTGTTTCTAGTCTAACCACCGTGCAAGAATATGGTTAGATCATAGATCATGCTTAATCGTTGTTTTTTTTTTTTTTTTGTGTATCCACTTTTAAGAGACTGGTAGAGCCCCATTGGGACTTTCCTACCTCAGAGTCACCAAATAAATGTTCAAGGTTCAAAGCCGGAATATGAAAAATTCTAGTCCGGTCTTATGCTCGGATTTATTATTTAGTTTTATTTTATACCACATTTATATGTATGTATATTTATTTTTTTTGCAAAAGCTTTATCACTCAGTTTTATTGTTCGCTTCGTTTCAATTTTAAAAATTTCCCATTTAACACAAGTCATCAATACGTGTTTAAAATTAATATTTTATAATTTTTTTTTTCATAATCAATAAATTGCTTAGCATAAGATTGGTATATATTAGAGGGCTCTACAACTATTTCCTCTATCAAAGGAATAATTGTTAGGTCCGATTATTTATATATGCATACATAAGTACATACATACATATATATCTTTTGTATCACCCACCCAATTGGGGTAATTTGAATCAATTATAATAATATATTTCAATTTTAAAAATATTTTATCCCTAATAATTAATCAGATATATAATAAAAATATTATACACATATCCTGAATATAAATGATTTTTCTCGGATTGATATAGTTTTTCTTTAATAAATATTGTTTTGTTTTTTACTTTTTCAAATTGTAGAATTTTAAGACAACTTTAAAAAATGGTATTTGAAATATAATATTTTTATTTAAATGCGTGCTCTTGTATGATCTTGTAAGGTTTTATCATAGAATTATCTACAGGTGAGTTATTTGGCAAAAAAAATCGTACTCTAGGACTCTGAGCCAGACGTTGCTTATCGTTTTTAAAGCTCATCCCAAACTCCAATTAAAGTGTAGATAAGGCTAACTATCGATGCAATCTCACCTCAACATCGAGAGAGCTCGCTTCGTTGAGAACTTTCATTCCCGCCTACTTTCTCCTTATTTGTATATATTGTTCTCAACTGAGCATGAGATCTTACCCTAACTGACTTTCTATCATGTTTCCAGTACTTACGAAAATACAGTTTTCTTTGATCATATCTTCAGAAATCAATTTTTTTCAAGACGTGCATAGAGATTCATAAAATATAGAGAGGCATTTATAGTGGTAAGAAATTAGCACACAACTCAACACAGTTTAACCAGAAGACTCAGTAATTTCATTGTCATCCACATGTTCTTCAGCAGCATTTAAGAATATATTAATTTATATTTGTTATGTACAAGCTAAAATCGGCAAGCTGCCCATAGCTTCATAACCTACTGAGCCAATACACCAGTGTCTCCCCCTCTGTCTTACAGTTGGGTTTAAGGAAATCACAACTAGGTACTGGGTCCACCGTTCATGGCAGTTAATGGTCAGAAAACGCGCGAGGATCTATATTTATGCTTTTGAATAAGACTTACTTTGGATTAAACCTCTTTGTGGTCATCGGACAGATTATAAGCCAAAATAAGATTCTCAAATAAAGAAGAAGAAAGAAGAAACTTTATTTATTTACATAATATTTATAATGTACACTCAATACAAATATGTTTGGTTTCATGATTTCAGTGGACTTTTTTTCATGATAACAGAGTTTCAATCATCCTTTGGATTTACTGATTATCATACAATATTTTGTTTAAGACAGTAGGAAAAGTAACACGAAAAAACCTACACAATATAAAATACAATATTAGTTTAAAATTACATGTTTGGTTCTTCTGTGCGTGTAGCGCTTTAGTGATGTTTTGTTGTAATTACCAATTTCTAGTTTTAATGGGTTTTCAGAAGTTGTGGTTTTATCAAAATAGTTTTTGGTTACTGTGTAGATATACTGTTTTAATGTTGGAAGATTTAGTTCAGAGAGCATTTTTGAAATTTTAGTATATCGTGGGTAGTTATTGATGATTCACATACATGTATTTTGTATTGTTTCTATTTTTTTATAATTGGTATATCTCAAATAAAGGTACTGGGCAGGATTTTACACAAGACATCATGCTATACAAGTTCCTAATCATTGACTAGGGGTTTGGGTTTTTTTTTTTTAACATTTAATCCAATTCAAAATCCAACTGGATATCAATGAATGATTTTTCTATAATATTTATAATGTTATTTAAAAAAATAATAAAGAAATAAAAAAAATATACCACTTAATCCCCTGAAGGGTCTTGGACTGAGAGATAATGTTTCTAGGTTAACTTCCATGCCAATGAGATGATTAGGTCGTGATCACACTCAGCCGACAGGTTTTTCTCATTTTGGGTACCCACTTTACAGAAACTGGGTTTTGCCCTATGAGGGTCTCCATACCTCAGGGTTGCCCCACGGCTGAAATAACATAATAAATAATATTTTGCCTCAGCCGGGATAAGGATCCGGAACCTGGAGAACAGCAGACTTAATTCCCTAGAACACACTATCTCCTATTCCTTTTTAAAGTTATGAAAATATAAATAAATAAAATAAAATGAACCCGTCTAGTAAAATGAATTGAGCACATTCCAATTCTTGAATGTTGGTTTTACTCATTTAGGTGAGTAGATAATTAATTACCTGCAATAAAGAAGACGAAAAAATGCCGCAAATTGATTGAGCACATTAATTTTTCGATTTATAATTTTGATTATATTTTAATTTTATTTAGACTTTTTTTTAAGCTCAACATTTTATTTTATTTACCTGTAAAAATAAATTACAATAAGCAAATGTGCTAATATTATCTTGACATTTAATTTGTAGTTATTTGGTTCTTAGGTATAACCTGATATGAAAGCTAACACCATGTTACGTGTATTGTAATAGATGATTCTGCTTTCTGTATTTAGTGCAACGACTAATTCCTCAGTCTTATCTAGTCGTTAAAAGATTGTAGGATTATTGTAACACTCTGAGTGTACATGACAAATCTATATTAAGACTGATGCAATTAAAAAAACCAACTTGATATCAATATTGTTTTAAAAATGAGTTCGTTCGTATTATAAATTCCATATTCCGTTTTTTTTATTTTTATTTTAAAGTCAAATAAACCTGGATTGTATCTTTTTAATACTACTGAGAAGATTTCCTTAAAAAAAAAAAAAAAAAAAAAAAAATATATATATATATATATATATATATATATATATATATATATATATATATATATATTTACTTCTTATATAATTATACTTGTAATTAACTCACATAAAAACAAACTGCCAAGAATTAGAATTACTTCCAAAGCATATGAAAACATATCTTTTATTATAGCGGTTTTAAAGAATATTTTTATGATTTTCTTTTATAGAATTCAGATATGATATAGTGTTTTTATGTTTAATATTTAACACTTTTTCAGCATGCTATTGGTTTTTTCAAAGCATATTTTAAGAGATTTTATCCAATGAAAATCTTACTTATTTTAAACCTACTTTCATAGTTCAAAACCTATATGTTACATTTGAGTTTAGATAAATATTATTTTTTTGACCAGAAGTGAGAAATTCAAATACTCTATAGTCTTTGTAAAGGAGCATTTAAATTTTGTCTACTTTACTCTAAGAAAATTAAAAAATATATTAGGATTCGTTAGCAGTCCTTTTTTTGTAATATTTATAACACTGGGTTTACATACAATTGGTAGAAATGTAATAATTATATTGTAATCCTTAAAAAATGTAAGCTTTGATTTTTTTATCTGTATACATATATATTTACTAGCTGATCTGGCAAACGTTGTTTTGCCATATAAATTATTTCTAGGAAATTTCTAGTGTATAAGAAAAATAAGTAACTTATTGTAAGTATGTTAGAAAGTGGTATATGAGTGAAAGATGCATGGAGCGCTGTGAACGATGGATGAGGTTATATCAAAATAACAAAACACCAAACATTTTTTTTTTAATAATTTATTCCTTAAAATTATATATATCATCAATGAATTACGACAGAAACAATAACAAACAATATCGATTCCTTAATGCTATAGCGTAAACAATATTTTTTGTTAGCTCATCTTTAGCTAACACAAACAAACTGGAAGGTTTACTCACTCGAGAACATGCCACCTATAATTGTGAAAAACATGAGTTACACTGAGATAGTAAAATGATAATTTTAAAGGTTAAACAATAATAATGGCCGAAAACTGTGGAGGGGGTGAAAGAAGGCTAATTGTCTGAGAGAAAGAGGAGACCGGCTTCGGTTGTTACCTGGCTGAGAAGTGACACCGGTTGGCCTCTGGGATAACTTACCAAATCATAAAGCTATCGAGCGAGATGAAAAATTATTAAATTACGAAAATGACTATTAAAAAATAAGGGTTGATGATAGAAGGGTGAATATTTAGGGTTGTATGTACTTTTTAATGCAACATTATAAAAAAATATTTTTTTTGTCAAATAAAGTAAGGTGCGGACAACCCTTATCACTTAAGGGTATGAAAAATAGATAGTAACCGATTCTCAGACCTATTGAATACACGTATAAAATTTCATAAAAATCGGTCAAGCCATTTCGGAGGAGTATGGTAACTAGCATAGTGACACGAGAATTTTATATATTAGATATAATTTCTAAATAACTTTCACTGTGAATGTTTTTTGTTTTTTTCCTTTTTGTCCTACTTTTCCAACAGTTGGGTAACAGCACGTGAAGAATATTATTAATTAAGGCTAGTATCAAATTATCTGTCAGGAAAAAAATAATAATTCGAGATGAGTTGATAAGCTATCAGGACCTAATTCGATATCAAACCTGGTGATAGCAGGGGCGCTAGCTTTTGGTCTTTGATATCAGCTTCCAAGAACTATCATGTCCTTCGTTTTTTATCTTGCCCCCTAATCGTGTCCTTCTCTCTTAATATTGTTTATTATATCGATTTTTTTAATGATAATAATATTTCTCTTCCCCCCTCCTTTTCAAAAATAATATATATATATATATATATATATATATATAATAAATAAAATCAAACAAGGGTCACTCAACATTCGTTGTGCTTTGGTTTGGATATTGTCACAAAAAAAGTATTAGGGGTGTTCACAGTTCATAAATTGTTAAAATAAAAAAATGGGTTAGGGATTTTTAACGATAAGCTTCTATCACACTTTTTAATGAAGTCATAACCTAGGGATTTTTTAAAAAATATATTAACTTTGATAATAAATAACTAAACTAATTCGCTGTTATTAACTGTTTTTGTTTTGTAGCTTTTAATTATATTAAATTTAAAAAATTACTATTTGCCTAAATAATTATGTATCAAATGAAGCTAGACAAATTGGACTCTGTTCATTGTATATAATTCTTAGGGGACGAAATGTCCCATAATAAAATGTATTTCTCACTCATTTATTCATTCATACTCACATCGATTGCAGAAAGTATAGAATAATAATTTGAATTTTAGTGCCTTGTTCTGTTTGAATTAATAAGCAACCGGATGCATTGCTATCTTGGTAGTTACTTTATCGCAGTAGCAGTTCCCTGAACCAGTAGGCTGCGGCTGAGTATTGATAAGGGGGAGGATGTGGTCTACCACACGAGATGGGATGGACATGGAGCCAGCCCTGGAGGCAATGCCCCCTGGAGGGTCTCTTACTGGAGATGGGAGGCTAATGAATAAGGTTCCATGGCGTTGTAGCTCCGTTTCCTGGTATGAGCGTCTGTCGCAGTACGTCGGGAATATTGATGAAACAGCTCCGTCTCAAGGGGTAAAGTCGACTTCCCATCTCTAAAAATACACTTCTTGTCGGGAAATTCCCATTATTGACTTTATTTGTTCATACTCTTCCAAAAGAAAGAGAGATTGGTATAAAGCAGTGGTTCCCAACTAATGGTCCTCGAGATGTCTTTTGATTTTTTTAAATTAATTTAATGTGAAATATTTGCGAAGTCTTGGCTTGTAACAATAATCACTGAGACACCGCACGCAGCTCAAAATTCTCCCAATAACTGATTTCTTTTTTTTTTCTTACCCTCTGCTTTTATTATTTTACACAATATACAATATATCAAAGGATATTTGTCCTTTTATTACCTGAAGGTATTCTAAGGAATATTTCTAGGTGCGCTGCATGCACTTTTAACATTTCAGGGGCTTTTGTGTCTTTATGTATACAATAACTGTTTTTTTTTTCCTTATCCCCTTAATTTAAAATTCTTAATTTATCGTTTTCGTTACTGAATTATTCCTTTTTCTGTAATCTGCATACATTTTCTTAAAAGTAAGGGAAACTATTTTATTATATTATAGTAAAAAAAAGATTTTTTTGCGTTACATAAGGAGGAATGAAATAAAAATGATCTTGGTAACTTTTGGAAACAACTGCAATTTATAAATGTGCTCTTCAAGTACGTGTGTATTTTGTGTATGAAATCAAAAGCATATACTTTCACAATTATTTTAATTTCTTCTTAATTGGTAATTACCCCCATTTTAGGCATTGACACCGCGAATATCTTTTTTTGGAATCATTGATATAGAGCATGGAATGATTTATTCTGTATATTTATGATATAATATTTATAATATGGCCCATTCTCAGCAAAACGTACAATCGGGTGCGTCTTTCTTGAAATTTTCAAAAGTTGAGTCATCACATAAACTCCAAGATGGTGTAGGAAACTTCAAGAATTAACCTTGGTCTTATCAGCTTTTAAAATTATAAAAAAACAAGAAAAATATTAAGACATTTTTAAGGATAGCGCCCAATTAATGTGGAACTTGACGGTTATAGATGATGAACAAATATTTAACAATGGAGGATTTGATTAAATAACTTCCTCCAGTTGATTGTTTATCCCTATGATAATTTCAACAACCATACATCATCAATAGTTCAAAAAAATATTTGCTTAAATAATTGAATAAGTTGAATTCATATGATTCCTACCTTGCTACTTGCTACGGAGAATTTTATTTATCTGTTGAATATTGTAAATAATAACATTTATAAATGATAATTTATAAGATAAAATAACATGAAATAATAATAATTGGAGCTTGTATGACATAAGTGATTTACTGCGACATACCCATAAATATACCTATACATGTAAGGCAGTCGCTACCCATGTTTGGCTATTTGAGGTCGAGATCCCTATTACGGTAACTCAACTTGATCTTCCTATTGGCCTTGCCATTGCTTCGAGAATGTGGGACTTATTTTCGTATTTTTTTATTCGTATCTATGTTTTTTATATTATTTTTTTTATGGAAATTAAGATATTGTGGTTTTTTCAAGTATAGAAATATGAGGGGTTTTCTAGGAAGATTATTACTTTGAAGTTAGATTTCAGAGTCACCTGTGGTGTAGTGGTTAGCATAACAGCCTCCTATGTCCAAGGTCGTGGGTTTGAACCTCGCAGGTGACCCTAGATTTTTTTAATCATTGGTAATCCCGAGGACGTAAAATATCGGTCTGTGTAATGTCAGGTAATCGTTAAAGATCCCTATCATAATAAAACTTATAAAGTCAAAATCTAGGGCTCCCACTGTAGCATCGTCCGATTAGCCACTGTAGCGTAAACTGAAGTTAAATTAATAAACAAACAAAGTTAAATAGATTAAAGAAGGAGGTGTGGATCAAGAAATAGATGAAAAAAAAACAGGAATTAAGTACTATTCACCCCACTCATCCCTGTGGAACAAATACGATACCTTGGACTTCATCTTGACAAACGTCTTACTTGGAATCCTCATACCAGACTTAAACGACAAGAAACTGCTCGTAGATATCGACTATTAAAACACTTACTTGACAAACAATCAAAACATTCTCTATACTTCAAAAAACTCATTTACACATCCATTATTAGACCTATCTGGACTTATGGCATTGAGCTATGGGGCTCCACTAAACCATCGAATTCCTCCCGCATCCAATCCTTGCAATCCAAAATCTTTTGACAAAACCTAGACGCTCCGTACTTTGTTACCGACAAACTCATCCATAGAGACCTGAATATCCTACTCGTTGCAGAAATTGCCCAAAAAAGATACTCCTCCTTTCATTCCAAATTACCCGCCCATACAAATTACCCCGCTTGTCTGTATCATCTCATCGGCATATATTCCCGATAATCCTCCGAGGCGTCTGAAAAGACGGTGGCCTCGAGACCTGCTTACCAAATAAACTCTGAAGTGCAACCACTGGGTAGATTCTTCTCAAGACTTTTCCAAGCCAATGTTCTGTAAATAGCTCATTTACTTGTTGTACAATACAATTCATTGGTACACCAAAATTTTGATCATGCTCAACAATAATTGTTTTTTCTAATTTAAACTTATTATACTGATTAAGTCCCGATTAATTGGCATCAAAGATATTGGCGTTGATTTAGATGTTGTATAATTTTATTAGTGAACTGTCGTAAAGAATTTGCGCTTCTTTATTTTCACCCTTACATCGCCTATGCAAGAGTTTTCGCGGGCCAGAGGTTGAGAGCGGACGATCAAGTTAAAATCCCCCGGCCTGAGCTGTGAACTCGTAATCATTAACGTTAAACCGCTATGCCGACCAGCCCCAAACATTTTTTCAGTTTAATGTAGGTCTCAAATACCATATCTCAAAATTGTTGGATAGTCTCTTCTCAAAATATTGGATTCAATTTTATATCTCCTACTTTTTCCAAAGCTACCTCTCTTTGACTTTCCTCGTGTTACTAGGTTTGCTGTAGGGATATTTCAAATCTGCAATCAGTTTCATCAATAGTAAAAGTAGATATTTACCATTATTTATAAAAAAATAAATAAACAAGACAAATATGCTAGATATGTTTTATCAATGTATGTAAACTAGAAATTTCTATCAATATGTCATGGTTTCTTCAAGAAATTTGTCCATTGTAATGTGAGAAGAGTGATTACGTCTCTGATCCAAGTAGATTTTGTTTTTTTTATTTCTATTCTTTATCCCTCATTTACGTGTTTTTTTTTTTTTTTGTAATGAAAGTTATACTTATATACCTAAAAACCTACTTAAATAAACATTTTTTAAAATTAAGTTTATTTCCTCATTTGAATCCATAGTTCATAAATTATCAGAAATCAGGTACTTTTGAGGCTCTCGATAAATTTTTGTTTGTTTGTTTTTTCTCTCCCTCGAAAGTTCGGCTGTATAGAAAATATCAGGATCGTGTTACATATGAATAATTTACAAGAAAAATGCTGATTTCTCTTCTACGCTCGACTGGATAGATGTTTGGTCAGCATCAAAATACCATAAATGTTAACCCGAATTCCAGGTTCAGGACCATGGATTTTACAACCAAGAAACTAGTAATGTGGGCCACCGGCCGAATGTTACGCCTCACCGAGCCAAATATCTCGGACTGCAACTACCTTTCTCTGGCGGCACACTTACGCTGGCGCCGGTCCAGTCTCCATCTCTTCACAATTAGTGGTTTCTTTTTGCATTTTCGGTTTTGGCAGACTTATCTGGTGCTTATCGTTTTTTTTTTCTCTTGATTTATTGTTATGGATTTTCGAAATTAAGTAAGAAATGACAATTTATACCCATTATTATCATTAATTAATACCTATAATTAACATGATCTTAGAATTTTTCTGAATCAAAAAGTTTCCAGGAAATAGCATAAAGTGACAAATTAATGATCAAGGTATGTGTATTTTGTTGTTATATAGTGAATTATTCAACAGCCTTAGCGTGTTCAAATCCAAAAGATGACCATAGAATTTTAAATGGAGTGAAAAATCCTTTTTTAGGCCGTCCTTCGGGGAGGGACGTTAACCCTCTACGGTCAACTCTTATTAAGATGGCTATCCTAATAAAACGAGGATAGACAAAATTTAGTGCTCTCTACATCTGACTCTAAATAAATAAACAAACAAAAAATATGTTATAGTATTAATGATAAAGCCCATCTAGTTATTTTTCATTGTTTTTCAATGGATCGCATTGCCAATTGAAAATATTGTATTTTAGTTTCTCAAGATCAATTGGACCTGCTTATTTAGAAAACAGTATAATTCTTTTAACTAATTTGGATTGAATTTGTTATAATTTTCTACTAACATTTTCTGATATACATCCGTTTGATAAACAATTATCCTATAACCCTTAGTGACAGCCGTGTGTAATTAGGAGAAACTGATAAAAGCTATAGGATCACTCAAAATACTTTAATTGTCTTCATTTTCTGTCACATGAAACTTCTCAAGTGGCTCTAAATTACTGCCACTTATCTTTGTCAGCACATTCCGGAGTTGGAAATAGTTCTTACAATGCTATAAATCTTTTTAAGTATCTATATATTGTTAGCTTCAGGAAATAAACTCTCGCTTTCCCTGTATTTATAAATGAAAATAAACTGAATATTATCTGATAATGAAGCTGAAAAACGTAATCTAATGACTACTTCTTTGTGTACAAAAACTGGAAAAAATACAACATAAAATTCCTTGGAACTGTAAGAAAATTGTAAAAAATCTTCTTTAAATTCCTAGGAAATTGTGAAAAATCCTCTTTTTTGATTGGCTTTAAAGATTTCTCCTTCATAAAAAAATTGTATATTTTTAATAAAATATAGTTCTCTGCTAATTATTTGAATAAGAAACATTTGCATCTGCCAAGAAAAGAAAGATGAGACCTCTAACGACATTTGGTGTTTTACGTACTATACAAAATATATTTAGAATTCAAAGAGGGAATCAAAAAATACAGTCTGCGACTTTTAAATGAAATAAAGGGGGTTAAATTTTTGTTAGATGAGGCTGTCGAAGACAGGTTCGCAGCGAAACACCACTTTTTTCCAAAATGGGGACCCATTTGAGGTTTGTAACTATATCACTATCAGTTATAAAGGAATGGCTAGAGAAAAAGTAAATTGTATGTGTGTAGGAAAACCGTGATAAAAATAAAATAAAATAATAATAAATATGGTGCATGCAACACACGACTTTCACTTACCTCCGTTATTTATATCAATTTAAGAATTTTTAAACAAATATAGGAACGAAAATAAATTGTTAAAGAATTATTTAACATTGGATTTTAATAAAAGCATGTGCTTTATTAAATAATCTATTATATTATTATCTACGACAATCAGTTTGTTTTATCGGCTTTTCATCATTCTCCGTTAACTTTTACAATATCATGTATGAGATAATATTTTTTTTAAAATCTTTAGCATTCCAACGGTGTATTATACATGTATATTACTGTTATTAAGTTCAAAACAAAAATTGCATTAAAAAATATTTTTTCAGTTAGCTCCTTTAGTTGGATATCGAATTCGTTTAACTTATATATTTACCTGTTTTTAGCAATGCTAATCACATAACATGATCAATTTTATAAAAACTACAAAATTAAAAGTACTTTAGAGAAAGAAATTATGAAAAATCGGCATTTAAGCCCTGTCAGACTATTTCAATAAGAATGAAACTTACATGATATTAAAGCCCGTTCAATTTTACATCGATATAGCGAGTTTAATCAAAATAGTTTGATCGGTTTTTGAGAAAATCGTTAATAGGTGCAAAATTCATGAGCGACTTTACTCTTCTGGTTAGCTGATTTTGATGAAAATGTTGCTGTAACATCCCGGGCGTAGAGTTGTCTTAAATATGGAATTTCTGTTCCATAGGACTCGTTTTCGCGCTGGAGTTACAACACACACCCAGACCTTTTTGCGGGACTTACTCATTTGGACTCAGGGGACCTTAAAATGTGTATTTCCGTTGAAAATAGGAATTCGAACATCTTCACGATCGCAATACTTTCCCTTACTGTATATTCCATATGTAGGTAAGTGAAAAGCATTGCAAAAAATATATATATGTGGATGGCCTCAAAACTATTATAAATAATTAATTTAAAAACGAAAATGAAGAGATGGTTCTATTCTGTAAGTAATATACATTTAACTCTTTGAAATAGAAAAAAAAATCGGTTTAAAAAAATATAAAAATATTTATTGTGGATGTAATTAGTTGACCGTTGAGAATTACTGGAAGGAATTAGTCCGGGTGGCGGTCATTAAATGAAACTATTTAGTTTTGTTTCATTTAATGACCGCCACCCGGACTAATTCCTATAATAAAAATATTTAGTTTTCGTCAAGGTAATATAAAGTCAGAAGTTAGAATTTAAAGAATGTTAATAATAATGAACAATAAATTGGCTAACAATATAATATAAAAATAGCAGATAAATTTTACGATTATTTTGCATTTTAGATGATTATTGAAGACTAAATTAAGTTTTAAATGATTTCCATTATTTTTTTTTAATTTCCAAAGTTGTTTATGTTACATACCTTGCTAGTACCAAAACAAAGTGAAATATTTCTGGTTACCGACTAGGCAGAGGCATTGATGGAGGTGTCAAATGTTTTACTGCAGGTAACGGTGCAACATAACATAACTTCAAATAATTTATTTTATTTTTTACAAGAAATCGATACTCCACTGATTTTACCATAGTTTCAGTAGTAATGGTGGTTTGGTAAAATGCTTAACTATCCTTCATTCCATTTTCTATAAATTCATATTTAATTATGTATAGGTAATATGACTAAATGTATACACTGACTGTTTTAGATTTAGGTAGACGAATCATATGTAAATTTCTGGTAGTTTTTTTTTTTCGTTAGTCTTATTATGTGTTTAATTTGCTGTGTGTGTAATTTACAAAAATTCCATCTACGAGGGTTTTATCAAAATTTGACTGAATAAAATAATGATTTGTTAATTTTTAAATCATTAAATTTGCTTTCATTGTTAATTGAAAAATTTGCTGTAAAATCTCGGGCATATAGTTGTCTCAAATATGAAATTTCAGTTTCGTACGACTTAGTTTTTGCGCTAGACTTAAACACACACACACACACACACACACGCGGACGGACGGACGAACACACAGACCTTTTTTCGGGACTTGGTTATTTGGACTCAGGAGACCCTAAAACGTGTATTTCCGTCGAAAAGTTGAATTCAAAAATGTTCGCGACCGCAATATTTCCCCTTACTATATGTTTCATATATAGGTAAGTGAAAGATGTTTTTTTTATTTATTTAAGATTATTTTTTATTTTATTTATTTAAAGACTAACCAGCCAACAAGGTTCACGTAAATATAATCACTAATTCATCTTCTTCTTTACACCTGCTTTCCTTCTACTCTAATACTCTCTTATTCTCTTGGACTGTTTCTCCCACCTTTACCTTAGTCCATTCTCTCTTTATTTCCCTGAAGAACTCTTATCTCGTTTAGTTTTTCACCAAAAAAGTCTTAAACCAAGCAGTTTTTATCCGTGATTTTTAGCCAGCCTAGCTCCTTTTTTTTTTTTTTTTTTTAATGATATCATCATTATAAAAGATATTTATTGGATTTTGATCGATTTTTTATA
The DNA here is from genome assembly GCA_023052935.1 of Piezodorus guildinii. Lineage (NCBI taxonomy): Eukaryota > Metazoa > Arthropoda > Insecta > Hemiptera > Pentatomidae > Piezodorus > Piezodorus guildinii. The sequence continues at coordinate 132,548,527 of CM041293.1, read as the reverse complement.
AAATCGAGAAATTATTTAGAATTATAAGTTATTGGAGTTACGTTACCTCTTCAATTTAGAAAATAACTTTTTTTTTTTTAATACCTTGTACTATTAAAAGATAAATTATGCAATGATTTATTTGAAAATAAAAATCAATAATCGATAATAATTTTTGTGTTAATAAATAATTTATGTATGTTCATGGCATTATCTTTCAATCATGTCTTCAGTTATACTTAAAATAAAATGTATTCTGACGAGTGCATGATTTTTAGTTGCGGTTTTTCTTACAATTATACATACAAGCTCGTTATAGTGAGAGTTGGATCTAAGGTTAATTGATAATAAGTGACTTACCGAGCTAATTGTCACTTTCAGATATCAGGCCTCGTGTGTGTTAATTGGTTGTCACCACCTGACGGCTTTGAGTTGCATGACATCTCTCCGCTGTGGTTATTTGTTTTTATGGTTGAAGGAATTTCTCCGCTTTAGTCGCGTGTCATGCTCTTGCTTTATAAGGTTGCGCGGTTCTAGAGTGTTTTAAAGGTCTTATTTAAATTGACACTATCATTAGTTTCATTTATAAAATTATTTAATGTATATTTTTTGTATTTCTCTAGGGCAGAAAAGTTTGCAAATAATCTAAAATAAGTAATAATCTCGATTAACTTAACTAATATTTAAATTTTTGGAGGACTGACGGATTGACAAACATTTTGAAGAAGTACTAAATTACGAAAACGACAATTTTTTTTTTCTTATCCCTTTCTCACCTATGTATGGTTACACTGGGGTTTACTCCGGACAGGAGGTAAGAAGAAGGATTAATGCCAGAGTTAAAAGTCCACTCTTCCCCAAACAACCAAGGAACGAACTTGTAGTTTTTTAGAAATATAAATAGCAAATAATTTTATTCTGAGACTGGGTCCCTTATGAATAACACACACACACACACACACACACTACTAACACATATATATATATATATATATATATATATATATATATATATATATATATATAAGAGAGAGAGAGAGAGAGAGAGAGAGAGACAGATAGATAGTTGAAATAAACTACATGTTTCGCCAATCGAAAAAATAAACAATCTCCAGTAGATAATTGTGTTGAACAAAGTTAAAATATTTCTTCTTTCAAAGTATGGGGAAATGGGAGCCCGTGGCCGAGTGGCTAGCGCGCTAGTCTCTCATGCTAAAGGTTGAGTTCGAATCCCAGTCCTGGCGGGGCTTTTATAAGGATATAATTAAATGGGGATTCACCCACAGCCTCTCCCCCGAGTATGTGAGACCCGTCAGCCAAATGGTGGGCACTCACAAAAATAAGCGTAGGGAATGATGACACTACCCTGTAAAATCTCATCAAGAGTCGTGAGTATATTCTCCCAGGAGATTACACTACGCGGCCAAGGGCCTATACGGCCTGTCGCGTCAGAGAAAGAAGTATGATATCTAGAATTCAAATAACACAATTGTTGAGCATCTGTTTAGGATGACAGAAGATATTGGAAAAGTTGGGTTTTGAATGATTACTTCGTTTTTTTTATCCAAAAACCTCATATCTCTACGTTATATTTTATTAAGAGTGATTAAATTTCAGTTAATTTCAAGAGTTTTAGCAATTACTTAAATATTTTTTTAATCCTGTTTTAAAAACTTGGCATTGAAAGCCTTAATGTGCCAGATAGTTTCTTGTACACTCGCCATTTTAGGCAACAGATGCTAATACCGTTACTTTCTATACAAAGAAAAAAAAAAATATATTAATAAATAATGAAAAAAGGGTAAATGAGTTTGAACAAATTAATAATTAGAAAGAAAAGGCCATTTCTAATGTTATTAATTTTATCTGTCGGTTGTGCCCTGGGATTCATAGGATGGAGTTATTCGTGACTATTGAGAATATATGATGGAGAATTTAGTTGAGGGTGCAAGAAAACAGGCTTATAAGAAAAACCTATTTTATTGTGTGGCGGCATTTCGGCCTACATCGTGGGTTTTAATCGGGGTTGACTCAGAGAGATGGTCTCAAAAAGTTTAAGATCATCTTTCTGATTCTGAAGGCCCATAATGTAGGTCGAAACGTCAGTACACAATAAAATATGTTTATATTATTAGCGTGTTTTTCTTTAAGACCGCAACCTCACCCTACTTCTTCATCACTCTTATTAATTTTAAATGCACATTAAAATTTTAAATCTTTTTTTTAAATAGATAGGTTGTTCTTATATCTTCCATATAAGTTTATTTTTACATAAGGAATAATTAAGAGTCAACGTTTCAGGGTCCTTCTCTATAAGGAAGATTTAAGTACTGTCTATTTATTATCAATATATATTTCTTCCATTATAGGTGGAATAGTCAGGAATCAGTCATTTTTTGAAAAGTTTTTAATTTTGCCAACGTTTCGGCCCAAGCTTGTGAGCCATCATCAGGGCATTACTGAGCCATGTCCAAGCATAAACAGTTTATGCTTGGACATGGCTCAGTAATGCCCTGATGATGGCTCACAAGCTTGGGCCGAAACGTTGGCAAAATTAAAAACTTTTCAAAAAATGACTGATTCCTGACTATTCCACCTATAATAGTTTCTACAGTCGACTATACATCCTCAATATAATATATTTCTTCCGAATGATTAATTTTATCAATTTGTTTATTATTTGATTTTTTTTAAACATTAATTCATTTAATCTTCATTCAATAATGTAAAGTTTAAAAATATTCTAACGTACTGAAAGAAAATATAAAATTTTTAATTTAAACCTTGATAGATTATTTTAAGCAACTATTTAAAAGTAACGGTTTATTTTAAACGTATCCAAATTCATCGTTCAGTAAAGTTCAGAAGTTTCATCTGTAACTACTTCTCGATTCGCGAAGTACCGTCACGACTGTTAAGTCTTCAGGGCCTGAAGAGACTTCAGCATAAAGTGCACTTAAGTTTCGTCTCATACTCAGACTGCAAAGCAAACAAAGTTTAAAACCCTCAAGCAAACGCAAACTTTCCTTATTACAACTCAACTGGTCAGTGAACTCGCAGAAATTCGCAAGTCACAGATCTGTTGTTAAGAACTTGCTTAGAAATCTTTTCTCTTATTTACCATATATTTCTCTTAATAATCGAACTTTTAGCAATCCCAAGATACTTTACTTACCTTTAAAATTGACCATTTATTAAATAATACTTGTTTTTTTTCTTATATGACCCCAAAATGCAATACATTCAGAGAATAAAATGAGAAAATTCTTACATTATACGATCTTCATAAATATTCGAAATTGGAAAATATGTTTAATAGTAAAAAAAAAAATAATAATAATAATCATAGGCCTAAAGAACCCAAAGGTTCGATGCCAATAACCCTAAATACTGCCTACACATATTAATCCACCGAGATCAGACAACACAATCCCCCCATTGACGCTTCCCCTACCTTTCGGACGTCTACCGTTCGGTTCAGAAAATACCAATTTTTTCAGAATTCGTCCTTTACTAAATCCAAAAACTTTACACGTCCATTTGAGTCCCCGCATTGCTCTTACCTCAATTATACTCACAGGGTAAAAATAAAATAAAGTAAACTATACTATCAAAACAATAAAAATATACTATCGAAATAGGAAAAATATACCATAAAATTACTATTCGTACTGTTTCTAGGCCAACGACAGCGCAATGCGCCGCCAGGTTTTTCCTCATTTTGGGTAACCACTTTATCGAGGCTGGGTGTTTCCCAGTGGGTTCCCCGTAGTAGACTAGTGTAAAATAAATAAAACTGTTAAAAAATAATTTCCAATTAAATTGTTTTCTATACATTATTTAAAGACATGCGGAAGTTGAAAAAAACATGTAAAGAAACACCTCCAATTTACTTGTCTCTAATCATTAATTATTACAGTGTAAAAATGAATTATTTTTTTACTCTTATTTTTAAAATACGATCTGTTTCCAAAATATTATTGTCGATATGTAAGGGCTAATCTGAAGAAAAAAAAAGGTATAACTCATATTCGTTAGAACAATACCAATTTATAACTATCATGTTTAATATATTTAGTGATTTTTATCCTAATTCAGAATAATACGTCGACTTGAGAAAAAATTAAAAATCTATTCTAAATCGCGAGATAATGATTCGTATTTACCTTTGGGAAAAATATTAAATTTTTGCTTTTCTAGGCATTAGATTTCAAGAAATAACTTTGTATTTATACTGATGTCTTAATTAGTTGAGAGAAACGTGCCTACTCTACTTAAGTGGCAGAATTCCTTAAGTAGCAAGCTGTATTATGGAATGGTTATTAAGATAGTATTTTCCTGTTATTTATTTGCTTTTTTAACTAGCACATTTATATGAAATGTTTTATAAATGTTTCATTTGTTTTTTGAATTACTATATTATACGGAGATGTACTTAGTTAATCATTTCACACTTCGCTTTGCTACTGGTTACTCTAAAGTTGATGACGCTAATGTTATTAATAACGTCTTATAAAAACATATTTTAATTAGTCTGTCATATAATTTATACATTTATACTACATTAAAGTTAAATATGAAAGCAATAAATGAGTTTAAAATATTAGGTTGAACATTAATTAACTTATAATACATTTCAATAACAAATCTTCTATGAAGAATATTACAAGAAGTGTATTATTTAAAGTTTATCGCATGGTGTCGGTCCAAGTTCTACAATCTACATTCGGGCTCGTTAAAAAAATAAAAATAAAATAACAACCATTAAAGTATTGCAATTTAGAAGTCTAATAGGAATTTTATGATTGTACTTTTCTGCTAAATAATCCAGAGTGTGTTTGTTAGCCTCTGTTTGTTTTTTTATCATAGTCCTGTTTTTTAAAAATTAAATGTTTGTTATTTTATTAATTTAGCGCCACTTCATGCAACTGTGGCTAATCGGACGATGCTACAGTGGAAGTTCTACATTTTTCATATCCAGGTTTTATAGTATATGGGTCTGAAGCGAGTATCTCACATCGCACAGGCTCGGGACCACCTTTTTACGTACCCTTCAAGGGCAGCGTAACTAAGAATTTTTTATTCCCATTAAAAAATCCTAGGGCTTAGTGCAGGTTTAAACCGGCGACCTTGGGCATAGTATGTTGTTACGCTAGCCAGTACGCTACAGGTGACCCCCTACTTTGTACGTAAACAATAAACCTCTACACACGGACTTAAACTAACATTCGACTAACAAATACGCACTCTCTATGCGAGTTTTCATAGCAAACTACACAGACATGACAATAGATTTATGAAGAACTAAAATGCTCGATAGATGAAATGCTTGTCAGAAGAAGCTGTTAATATACATTTTTATTAAATTAATTATCTAGTAAAAATATTTTAAACAATATTAAATAAATAAAATTAATTCAATTTCCATACAGCACAGTTCAATGTCGCGAGGGAAACCGAGGGGACTAAAAACAAATAAAAATCGAATGACGATAATGTTCTTATAGTTCCTTAATTAATTTTAGGTATTAAATAAGAATTAATTTAACTAGGTTTCTTAACATCTACCTAATGAAAAAACATATTGTCAGGTTTTAAATGGCTTAAGAACATATTGGTTTAAATATTCATGGAGAATATTAAAATTAACTTGTTAAAGAATAATTGAACAGTATTTTATAAGCAGTACTCAAAATTAAAGAATTTTTAAGTAACATTAAGTAATGATGACAGGACATATGAGATTGGCTAGGACATGCAAGAGTTGATAGATTTTATACTGCTATAAATATATCGAATATAAAATCGATTCTCTCTCTAGTTTTATGTTGTGGCTTTCTGCATCCTTCGGCGATGCAGTGTGGTTATTTCATTTTATCAGACATGTGCACAACAGCCTTAGTCGTGGAGTAGAAAAAAAAAACCCTGCAATGCTCATCGTTCTCCAGCCCGTTTTAAATCTCATCCCAACAGACACTCAGGGGTTATAAATAGTTTGCGATCAATCTATATAAATATATATTTTTATTTACGACTAATTATGCTGGACGAATAAGTTTCTCAAATCACTCAATGATTAATGTAATATATTGGGTTATTGTTGTGGGAGATCAAAGAACCGGTTCAACGGAGCTTGTATAGAATTTTTATGCAGCTGTGAAAACTTATAATGTATCATTACTTATACGTTCAGCTTAAAAATTATTGCAAAAAAACTCTTTCAATTATTAAATAGGTATAAATTAAATAATTTTACGAGTTTACGTTTAATTGGAAGGGTAATGATAGTGATATGTTGAATATTTCTTTCTTAGGGGCTTTAAAAGTTTTTATGGAGATATATTACTTTTATTTATCTATATATGAAATATATAGTAAGGGAAAGTATTGCTTAAAACACTTTTACTTTTGTACATTCAAAAAGATTAACTATATCATCTTAATGACATTGATGAAGGACGGCTAAATATACAAGTTAGACAAACTTGATGAACAGCTAAAGGTTAAAAGAGCAAAACTGTTTTTGTATGCAATTTTTTGGTAATAAGAACAGTAATATAAACGTATAATATACCGTTGGAAAGAGAAAGATTTTAGGAAAACTATTATCTGATTCTCAAAGTTGTTAAAGGTAATATAAAGTGACGAATAGGGAATAAACTTATTACTGATTAACAATTAAATATAGTTATATTATTTAATATGATTCATATGTTTCCAACGAAAATGAATACATGTTTTATTAAAATCAACCTGAAATATTTTTCAAATTGAAGTATATCTAATAGTTTTTAAATTGATTTTAACAGTCGAGGTAAATGAAAGTCGTGCGTTACCCGCACCAGATTTTTTTCTTATTAGATTTTATATTTTTCCCTCACTTTATCCTTTAATAATAACTGTCTTACTCCTGTTGAACAGACCCGATACTTAGAATCTCATCTTGACTAACGCCTAACAGAAAACTGATCCTAGTATGACAGAATACTTTCTATTTACTACAAAAAACTTACATTTATATAACAATTATCTAGTTTATTTGGACCTATCACTTTGAGCCACTAAACCAGCACATTTCTCTCGCATCCAATCCTTACAATCCAAAATTTTTAATCGTCCTTACTTTGTCACCAATAAAATCAGCCATGAAGAAATAAATATTCTATTAGTTGAAGACTAATCTTGAAGACACATTTGTTTCTGACAATCCAACAAGGCGACTTAAAAGAAGAAGTCCAATGGAGCTCCTACTAGAAATTAGACTTTGAAGGGCTACCAATGAGTAGTTTCTCCACAAGACAAACATGTGTTTTACTAATATATTTATCTCATTTACTTGTTTTATGGAAGAAAAAAAAGCACACACTAACTTCAAATTAAAAAATCTGGTGCGGGCAACACACGACATTCACTTACCTCGACTGTTTAAATCAATTTAAAACAATTAACTATAATTCAATTTGAAAAATATTTTGAATTTGATTTTAAATAAAACTTTAAATTCTTTTCGTAGGAATCAATAGGATTTAGATTAAATAATGGAAACTATTAAGTTGTTTGTTGTTATTTATTTAACGGCACTTTATCATGCTACTATGCTAAATCGGACGAGCTACGGTGGAGTCTAAAATTTTGCCTATCCAGGTTTTATTAGGATAGTGATCTTTAACGAGTACCTGACAATCGCACAGCTCGGGACCTACCGTTTAACGTCCCCCCGAAGACGCGTAACTAAGGATTTTTTTACTCTCATTAAAAAATCCTAGGACACTGCGGGTTTAAAACCGTAACCTTTGCATAGGAAGGCTGTTACGTTTACACCAGCTACATAGTGACCACTATTAAGTTGTTAATCAGTAAAAAGGTTTATTCCCTATTCGTCACTTTATGTCACCTTTTACAAGTTTGTGTATAACATAATGTTTTTTTTAAAATCTTTCTCTTTCCAACGTATATTATTATACGTCTATATTACTTTTCTTATATTAAAATACCAAAAATTACATTAAAAAATAGTTTTGCTTTTTTATCCTTTAGTTGGTCATCAAATTCGTCCAACCTGTATATTTAGCCGTCATTTATCAATGTTATTAAGATGATAGTTCATTTTATAAAAACTACAAAATTAAAGGTACTTTAGAGGAAGAAAATTTAAATATCGGCATTTAAGCCCTGCCAGACTGTTCTAACAGAATAAAACCTACATCATATTAAAGACCATCAAATTTTACATAGATATAGGGAGTTTCAATCAAAATCGTTAGAGCCGTTTTTGAGAAAATCGTAAAAGGTGCAAATGCATAGTATAAATGGCTCTTATGGTTAGCCTTTTTGATGAAAAAGTTTCTGTAACATCTCGTGTGTATAGTCGTCTTAAATATGAAATTTCAGTTCCGTACGACTTTCGCATTTGCGCTAGACTTACTACACACACACACATACGGACACAAGATCATTTTTCGGGACTTGGTTATTTGGACTCCGGAGCCCTAAAACGTGTATTTCCGTTGAAAAGTGGAATTCGAAAATTTTCACGATCGCAATACTTTCCATTACAATATTTGTCATAATAGATAAGTAAGGTTAAACGAAATATATATTAATGATTTATCATCAACTTCATATTTATTGTGTTGCATTAATTTATGGCTTCACTTACGTACATTAACAAAAATATTTTGTACGAATTATCTTTTCATATCTTAATTTTTTACGTTTATGTGGCATTCATCCCTGTTATTTGACCAATTTATTTGAAACTCCTGTGTCGAATAGCTTTTGTCGTTAAAATAAAATAAAAGTCATTACAGAAGAGGAAGTGAGATATTCAAGAGAACTCGCTTGCAGATAGTATTGTGCAATACAAAATCTTCTTTTTTCACAGCTAACTTTCACAGCTTTCTCAAGTGGTAATGTCTTCATCTGTGCATTGTCCTCAATCTTCGAGATATCCTCCGAGATATCAGAGTGGGAGAGGGCTTATCTTTTTATGAGATAGTATTGTTTGCCGGCTCAGGGCACGCTCAAGCCAAATCCTTCTTCTCCTGCTTACTTCCGTAGATTATTACCCTTATGTACCGCCTGGGAATGTAATAAAGCTGTGTATGTTTATTGCATAGTTAAACAGAATAATTTACGAGCGTTAATGAAAAGTTTCTTAATCGATATAGATAGCGTACCTCTGGTTGTAAAGATTTATTTTTTTGCAGTTACAGCATCTACATTATGGAGTAACCATTGCATATTCTATTGGATTCTTTATTTACGTTTATGACGGTAGTTGAGCCATCAATGTTTTTTAATTACTTATAATTTATTGAAATGAAGTCAAGATTTCCTTATTACACAATATGATCAATCAATTTAAACCTAACTAAAGAAAGGATAATGGGATTATATTATTATTTACTTTCACTTACCTATATATGAATATAAGTAGAGAAAGTATTGCGGTCGTGAAAATTTTCGAATTCCAGTTTTCGACGGAAAACACGTTTTCGGTCTTCTGAGTCCAAATGACCAAGTCCCGAAAAAAGGTCGTCGTCTGTGTGGTGTGTGTTGTGTGTGTGTGTGAGTGTGGTGAATCAGCGCAAAAACCATTAGTCGTACGAACTGAAATTTCATATTTAAGATGTTACAGATTTCATACGCCGAGATATTACAGCAACTTTTTACTAAAATCGGCTAACCGGAAGTCCTACTTTATCCCATGCATTTAGCACCTTTTTACGAATTTTCTCAAAAAACAGATCTCCAACGATTTTTAATTTAATGGGCTTTAATATGATGTAAATTTCATCTGATTGAAATAGTCTTACAGGGCAAAAATGCCGATATTTTCTTCCTTCAAACTACCTTTAATTTTGTACATTCCAAAAGATACATCTTAATGAAATTGATGAAGGACGGCTCAATATACAATGTTGTGACTAATTCGATGAACCAACGAAGGATAAAAGAGCAAAACATATTTTTTGAATGTTAATTTTTTTTTTTAATAAATAGAACCGTAATATAGACTTAATAATAATACCGTTGAAAAGAGGATTAGCATTTATTAAGACAAAATAAAGAGATTTTAGAAAATAAATAATTTATTACATTTATACAAATTTGACAAAATATTTGCAAATGATTTCGGATGAGGCATCCTTAGAAAAAATATTATCTGATACACAAAGTTGTAAAAGGTAATATATAGTGTCGAATATTAAATAAACTTATTACTGATTAACAATTTAATATAGATAAATTTTATTATAAATGAATATATCTTTTATTAAAATCAACTTAAAATATTTTTTAAATTGAATTATAGTTAATAGCTTTTAAATTAATTTTAACAGTCGTGGTAAGTGAAAGTCGTGTGTTCCGCTCACCAAATTTTTTATTTATTCCAAAAGGAACTGAATAATATTTTTTACGAAATTGACATTTGTATTCTAATCTCTAAGTTTTATCTAAATCAGTCATCCGATTCTATCTAAAGCTGTAGTTTCCAACTAGTGTTCCGCGGACGTTGTCTAAGGGGTCTGTGGTAGGCGAAGAGCATCATAACTAAGGATTTGTTACTCCCTGTAAATGATTCTTGGGCATCTTCCGAGTTTAACATTAAATTTTGAGTTTATCAGTGCTTCGACTCTTAGATCCAAGATATTTTCTCGTTTACTAGGCCATTTCCAGAACATCGATTTTCGGTAATGGTATTTCGCAAATAATCGATATGATACGGAGTAGTCCAATAAAAATCTAATATTTATTATTAAGATTTGTAGGATTTATATGTTCTTTGCCATTAAAATGATTGTATGAAGGGGTTCGTATAAAATAATTTTTAGGAACCACTGATCTAAAAAATATATAATTCCTCTAGAAACACATGAAAATTTCAGTTCTTTAGATATAAAGATATTAAGTATAGTTATCGTTACAAAGCTTACTAAAATAATTTTATTTTTTTAAAGTAGTAATAAAATAACTAATAAAAATAAAAAATTAGTTGGTTAAATTTTCAATGAATGAGAGATTTTTGTGCTTCCTGTAAAATCTCCTGAAGTTGATATAATTTATCTTATGTTTTACATTAATTTATCATCGTTCCAATTAAATCATTTCACGAATATGCTTCTTTGAGATATTAATATAATATTTCCGTATTTAAAGTGACTTTTTCCTTAAGAAATAAAAATAAAATTGAGTAAAATTAACACGAGTATTCGAAACGAAACTACTGAAAGAAATAAACTACAAATTAATACTTATATATGATTTAATATTTGATAGAGTCAATTGTTCTAATCAAGCAATATAATCCACATAACATTATCCAATTACTAATTTACTGGATTAAATATAAAATCTATATGACCTTGTTATCGTGACCCCAGATTGTGGACCCGATCTTAATGACTACTGATCGTGACGGATGAGGCAGTGCTAAAGGCCAAAGAGTTCATTAGGATCTGACGACTAAATTATGAGGTTTCATTCAATGATCTTTCTCCAGTATTCTGCTGGTCTCCAGCGCCCTGGAAGCCAAGGGCGGATGTGCTGGATGTTCCCAGGAGGGGGGAATGGTCGTACCGTGTTGAGGATGTCACATAATTGCTATTAATGGGTTTGCAGTTAAAGTTTCCTTTCAGATGTTTTTCCGAACTTTTTGTTTAGCACTAACAGTTTTACCTTGTTACCATCTACAACAGTTTTTGAGTAGTTATCTTAAACCTGTGAAGTGTCTTAGGTTCAGCAGAGAGATACACTTTATTGAACAAGCGATGCTGCCCAACTTAATTGGGTAGCTAATTTCACAGCTTACTTTTTTTTTTTAATGGACAATTGTTAATATAAAAATCTTAACATGCAATACACACAAAAAGTAGATTAATATTTTTGTTTCTTCTTTTAATTTTTTTTTTATTATTATTATTTTATTTTATTATGTTGTTTTTTTAGATTATTTTTCTCATTTTATTCTTCTTTTTTTTCTCCTTTTCTTGCTTATCTCTCATGTTAATTCAAATATATATATGTATATAACAAATAAAAATTACATATTAATAATGATCATAATAATAATCACATGACACCCTATAACATCCAAATAAAACTCTCTAGCATATACAATAAAAAATAATAAAATAAGATAAAATAATAATAATACTAACACAATAAAAGGTTACAAGATTAAAAAATAAATTATTAAACACTGCTATGTTTTTTAGGCAAAGAGTTGTGCGAGAAAGTGTTTTGGACAATAATACGCTCAAACACTTTGGATACTTCGAATAAATTGAACCAAATACCCATTCTAGCAAAGCAGGTTTATTTATTAGACGTATTATTATTAATATAAATGTCTTACATATTTAAACTAATTAACAAAAGTACAGTGCTTGGATAAATGTTTTTATAGATACATGCCTTTGTCCGGAAAACAATGCAGGAGTTCGAGTTTTCTTTAAAATACCCTCTCTACATTACAAACTGTTTACGTTTACTGGATTATTCATTTGTATGAATATAAACACTCATTTACCCAAATCCAAACGCTAATGTTCGTTTACCTCTGTAGCATTTCGGTGTTAAGGAATAATATCAAATCGACTATCGATGGCCACCTTAAGGCGATTAGAAAGGTGCTTGAATGCTTGAAAGGGGAGTACCACTCAAATTAAACGAGTTATGAACCTTCACAACCTTGTGCTATACTTCTTAGTCAAAACAAAAAACTCCCTTTTCTTTCCTGAATTATTACTTGGAAAATTTAATTGGATTTATGTGGATATTTTACGATAGCAGAAGACGTTCTAGACATTGCCTCTACCAAGGAAAAGCAGCACAACAGTTTCCAAAACCCTCAACTCATCAAAAAAGGAGAGGGTTACTGTTTGGAGGGCTTCGTTTGGATAGTACTACAGCTTCTTAAAGTCTGGAGAAAACATCAATGTTGAATCGGATTATAACCAAATTAATGAAATGCATGAGATATTGGCTATAATGAAGCCATGTTTGGTGGATCGGAAGGAGTACATTTTATTGCTTGACAACGCGAGGTCCAATGTCACGTGTGCCGTCTAATGGTAAGAACTATTAGAGCTTGGATATGAAAACACCTTTGACAGATCCACCCTACTCTCCGGACCTCTAGCCTTCATATCATCATTTTTTTAGACACCTGGACCACTACTTACGTGACAACGAATTGTACGTGACAAAACTGTTGTAAATCTTTCGTTTTTACTTTTAAACCAAAACCCTGCTTTATATCCCGAACAACCCAATACTTTTATAATAGAATTTTCCTCCAAAGTAGCTCTTTTGGCAACATCAGTCAACAAAATCGTTCTAGATCTTAAATATTGGCATTTGTATAACATTCTGTTATGACGTCGGAGGGTTAAAAACGCCATAATTTCACGCTGTTACTGTGATCTAGTTATATTCGTATCTATACCTAGTTCTACAACTAGCCCGCCCCTTCAGGTCTCTGACCCGAGCCGGAGGACAGGTAGATTTCACCGAACTGCGCAGACAATTCACTAGGCGCCAGTGCGCCCGTACCCTGAGGTTCAATACCGAACCCTATTGATATTGTTGCTACAATAGTCTTTGTTTTAGCCTCACCGTTAGACAATCAGAGAAGTATTGTTGTCTGTTATTGTCCGGGAGATGTGAGCCTGCATCTTGATTATGTCTGCTTCTTAGTTACTTACTCCTGCGTCGTTTCTGCTCCTTGTGTAAATAGGAATGACAATACCTCCACATACTACATTCTAAGATTTGTTTGCCACATAAGCTAATTTAGTTCAAGTGTCAGTCATTCTTCCGACCCATTTTATCCACTCATTAAAATCTGAGTAGCAATATAAGGAAAAATTAACCAAATATATAATGAATGATATATACCATACAAGTCAGGTTGAATTTTTTTTTTTTTTTTTCTTTCCACACTCTCCGTTTATATTATTATTACAAATACAATATATACATATATTTCAAGATATCTGACCTTTTCTTACCCAAAGGTATTCTAAGGTACATTTTTAGTTCTAGGAGCGCTGCATGCACTTTTTAAATGTTAAGAGCTTTTATGCCTCTATTTATACAATATCAAAGTGGAGAGAGACCGTAATATCATATCAATATCAGGTAGAAGTTTTTGATTTTTTTATACATTAATAATTGTTAATGCATCTCGTATTACTAGGATATTGGTTTTAAGAATAATAAACAGATTAAATGCTATTGAAATTTCCGCCTTCCAACACCATAATAATATTTGTGTGGGCAGTTGTATATATATATTTTTTTTTTGAATTGAGCATTTGGAATGTTCAAGTTAAACAGTTTTTTGTAATAGTTCGTGTTGAGAAATAATCAAAGAGTTGATTTCCGAAATGTTTTAAGGACATTTTTTACATAATTAATGTTCAGAGACATTTTTATTATAACCATTATATTCAATCAAAACTAATAAGTTTAAGCCGTGAGTATGTGCGTCGTACGCAATTGAAATGTATGTGACTAGAAAGTATTTCCAATTTCAACCGAAATGGACCAGAAACTAGACATACGTTCAAAACCTCCAATTAATTACAAAAAGCTCATTTATATTACCATCATCAGAGACATCTGGACATATGGAATCGAGTGATAAACCATCTAATTCCTCTCGCATCCAATCCTTACAATCCAAAATCCTTCGCAAATTCCTAAATGCTCCTTATTTCGTTACGAATAAAATCATAATGACCAAATTATCCCATTTGTCGCAGAATTATCCCGAAACCGATACTCCTCCTTTAACTCCCATCTCCCGACCCACAGGAATCATCTTGTAAGAACTTATCATTCCCATCTATTCCTGACAACCCTCCGAGGCGATTGAAAAGGTGATGGCCTCGAGACCTACTAAATTAATATGACATTGAAGTGCTACCATGGGTAGGTTCATCGTTAGACATTTTCATGCCCATAAGTGTAAATTAGCCCATTTACTTATTGTATTTATTATAAGTACAGTTGTAAATATCAATAAAATGTAAAAAAAAAAAAAAAAACAACTTCATTTAAAAGATTTTCAATTGATTTTATCAGCGCAGTTCAGTGAAAGTCGTTTATTGCGCGCACGAGACTTTAAGAATTATTAAGATAAACATTAATATAAAGAAAATATCTCCTTATTTTCTAATAGAGAAGGTACGTACTCCTCAATGATCCTTGGGACTGAGTGAAGAGAGAAAGATAAGGAGAGGAACTCCATTAGAAGAACACAAGAACCCACTAACCGTATATCATCCAGTCCCTGGCCCGCTCGAGTTTTTTTTTCCCCTTTTTAATGAGAAGCCGCCCTTCCCCTTATATCTTGCCTCTATCGCGGAGGAATTTCAGCATCTCCTATCCCTCGTATTCTTTATCGTCCTGTCCTGCGTATCCTTCATCCACGGGGGTCTCGTTTTATTTTCAATTCTCATCTGTATAAGGCATTTCCTTAAGGACCGCTTTATGGAGCTGAGACGTTCTGTCACTGTCCTCGGGAAGCCTGAGAGATAAAATACTCGAATTATTATTAAGGCTTTCTCGGTGAGAGTGGCTTTTAGTCCCCTTTTATCTTTTTAAAAATAAATGAAGGGGTTATAAGACGTCTGGGTTATTATTTTAAATAAGAATACGCACGTTTGAGGAGTATAAATAAGTCCTTTTAAAAAAATAAAAACAAAACAGACACGAAGTTGCACATTTAGACACGCTGATGTGACGGGAGCATCTAAGATAGGGACCGAGGCTGGAGCTACCTGGAACGAACTCATCATTTCCAGCTGTCATCGGTCGGTAAATAACTTCCAGCTACCTCCTTCTGCCTCTCCTCCTAATCACAGGGCTAAGTGGAAGAACATGTTATCTTACAAAAATGTAAAAAGAAAAAAAATTAATGACATTAAGGACGTATCCTCAACCGTTAAAATTATAGTATAATTATAAATAAATTATAAAATAACCAGTAGTCATTCTCATAAAAAATATATTAATTTTATGGACGTTTCGGTACAAACATGTGGATTCATCATCGGAAACAGAAGAGATATATCAATACGGTATGACATTGAAACTAATGAAAGGAAAAATTATGTCGACGAAAAAAAAAAAAAAAATGAAAATATTAAAAATAATCAATATATTAAATTAAGCCAGAAAATTCAAATAATTAGTGGAAATTTTAATTTTTATTATTATTTAATTTAATTTATTTTTTTAAGTTTGTATTTATAATGATCTACATCTTGCACTCTTTTCAAGACAATAAGCAAATGCGTTTGTACAAGGCCCATTACTGTTCGGATGATGGCTCACAAGCTCAATCCGAAACGTCGAAGAACTTTTCTTTTTTTTTTCTTTTTTTATATTATCATTTACATCTGTATTAGTTAATACATCCAGTTAATGAGCTAACAGAGAAAATACACGAAGAGAAACTGTTCATTGACAGCACTCCATTGGGTAATCTAAACTAGAAGTTCTCGAGGCCATCTTCTTTTCAGACGCCTCGGAGGATTGTCAGGAATGGAAGAGGAAGCAAGGATTGAAACTATTGGGTTAATGTGGGAGTGAAGTTTGTCATGGAAATAATGATACCTCGTACGGGCCAAATCAGCAACATATGGAACATCAAGGTCTTTATGGATGAGTTTGTTGGTGACAAAGTAAGGAGCATTAAGGATTTTTCGAAGGAGTTTGGATTGTAAGGAATGAATACGGGAAGAATTTGATGGTTTAGTAGAGCCCCAAAGTTCAACTCCGTACGGGTGAAAAATTAATTCATAAAAAGCTACCAATGATGGTAAAGTCAAACTCAAGATTATATTGAATACATTAAAGGTTTAATGTATTTTAAACTTTATAAGAATGGCGATTACTGATCAATTGAGAAATAGTACCAATTTCAATACCTGAGACATTAATAGGCCCTGATGTTATGGCAATTGATAATATAAAGGAGAACACACAGGGAGTACCGAACCCATTTCGAACGGTACTCCATGATCCATGATTAATGACCTCAAGCAGACAGACAGACAATACGAGATATAAAGCTCCCCCGAGTTGTGTATTATGGTAATGAGAGGACCCACCTGGCCACGGCCGTTTTATTGCCCTCCTGATGAAGTAGTGCTATTTGCATACGAAACGTCGGTGCGGCAGTAATGAGAGGCGGAGGGGTTCGCAGACATCGCGGAGTCTGAGTGTCGTCTCTTTGCAGGTCTTCTCTTCGCGGATAATGGGGTCTCTCAGGAGGGGGTCTTTGTTGGATAACGGTCGGAGGTCGGGGTATCGGATCTGTAATGTATTCAGGGGTTCGAGTTCATGTCGATACAACATCAGGCCAATGATCAACTGAGAATGTTTTTGCCAGAAATCATGCAAACTCTGGAGTTATTTAGGCCATAGTGGCCGAAAGGTGTTGCCATAGTATTGATGCCGCTGGTATCAATTAGGCATAAATATAATCTCGACCTCTGGTAAGAATATGTTGAAATCATCTAGAATAACCCCTCGTTACATCCATAAGGTTAAATATTAAGATAGATTTTTTTTTTAATCAATGATTATCCATTTGAATTTGAAAAAAAAATCCATGATTATAGTTATATTTGTACTTTGTCCCATTCTTAAACCTAAATTAAAGCTGAACCTATCTTCAAGAGCGACTCTATTTTTATTTTCGTAGTATAAGTGACCTTAGCTCGTTTATGAAAGTAGTGTATTATCATAATTCTCCATACCTATACAGCGTATTCTTTTGGTACTTACGATAATAATGGAATAAATATGAGTTAAAATATTTACCTAATTATATAATTCAGAGCTGTTGTAAAAATTAAAGGAAAACCAGGCATTTAACTAAAATATTTAAAATGCTCCTTTCTAGAAGTATATAGTTTGAATTAACAATACATCATTGTAGTGACCAGAAGTTATAATCTGAGCGTTTCAGTCTGATATAGGAGAAAATCAGGATTCAATGCAATAAAAAATATTTTAAGTTATTCGATAACATGGAACCCGCACACAAGACTGAAACGACAATAAACTGCCCGCCGCTTTCGCTTACTTTAACACTTACTGGACAGAGGCTCTAATCTTCCACTTATCTACGAGAGTCTGATCTACATGACCATCATAAGGCCTATCTGGACATACAGAGTTGATCTCTGGGCTCTACTAAACTATCAAATACTTCCCGTATTCAATCCTTACAATCCAAAATCCTACGAAAAATCCTCAATGGAGCTTACTTTGTCACGAATAAACTCATACATAAAGACCTTAATACCCCATATGTTGCTGATTTGGCCCGAACCAGGTATCAATCCTTCCATGACAAACTTCACTCCCACATTAACCCACTAGTTTCAATCCTTGCTTCCTTTTCCCTTCCTGAAAATCCTCCAAAGCGTCTGAAAAGAAGATGGCCTCGAGACCTTCTAGTGCAGATTACCTAGTGGAGTGTTGCCAATGGGCATATTCTCTTCATGTCTTTTCATGTATATTATCTATATTATCAGCCAATTTACTTGTTATATTTACTAATACAGTTGTAAATTACAATAAATAAATAAGTATTTTAAAAAAATTCTCTAATAAATTAACACAAAATATATATTTATACTTTTAATTTCCTTTGTTTGCATTGTAATTGGCATTCGTCATCGGCAACTGAAGCTTATTATATTTAGTTGTAGATGTTATATATTTTTAATAGTTGAACACTTTATTTTCATTATTATTAGTTATTACTGTTCTTGCCAATTTCATTTTCCGCCTTAATGGTTCAAATAGGGGACACAATATATGTTTGTTTGTTTATTCATTTAACGTCATTCTACGCTATTGTGGCTAATCGGACTAAGGTCGATTTACTCACAATAAAAAAATACAAGGCCCATCAGCCAGGTTGGACCCACAACCTCCAGCATAGAAGAATCTTATGCTAACCAGTACACACACCATAAGTGACCCCAATATATGACTGACTAGGTATGTAGGGTGAATTAGCAATGTCCATTCCAACGAAAACGGCATCATATGATTTCCTCTTTTCTAGAAATCCTCGTTCTATTGGTCCAATTGTTGATCTTGATTTATATTAAACGATTTGGATTGGTCTATTCTCTACCCGGTTTTCCAGTTTTTGAAGAAAGTTTTATTCCATTAGTTGGTCCAATCTTCTGTTGATATCACCTTATCTGGCCAAGATTGCAACTCTGTTCGCTTCTTCTTTGCCTAAAATTCCACAATAACAAGAACAAGACTACAGCAATATTTTTTTGTAAACATAGAAGTTATATTCTACTTTAACATTATAAAATATTTAATATCATTAATTTAAAAAAAAATACTGCCATGTAGTTATATTTATTAGTGAACACGTAACAGCCTCTCATGCCAAAGGTCACGGGTTCAAATCCGCAGGTGGTCCTAGGATTTTTTAATGGGAGTAAAAAATCCTTAGTTACGCCGTCCTTCGGAGGGGACGTTAAAAGGTGGTCCCGAGCCTGTGCGATGTCAGGTACTCGTTAAAGATCCCTATCCTAATAAAACCTGGATAGGCAAAATTTAGGGCTCCTACTGTAGCATCGTCCGATTAGCCATAGTTGCATAAAAGTGACGTTAAACGAATAAACAAACAAACAATATTAGTGAACATATATAGGTATATTATGATTAAAAGAATATTTTATTGACAAGAAAGTTATTCCAAATAAATCCATATTTTAAAAAAGGTTGAAGATGCAGCAATGAAATTAGTGAAGCATATGTGCAAAAGGGAGCGGCGTAGTCTAGTGAATAGAGCGCTAGTCTACTATTCTCCGAGTGCTGGGTTTGAATCCCTGCTATGACAGAATATTATTTATTCTGTTAATTCAGCCCGGGGTCGATCCCAGGGTATGGAGACCCTCCAGGGGCAGACCCAGCCTCTTTAAAGTTTAAAACCTGGTGACTGAGCGTGATCAAGGCCTAATCACCTCATTGCACTGCCGTTGGCCTAGAAACGGTACGAACTCTATATGTACTGAGCCTTAATGTGTTGTAGAGGAACCAGTTTTTTTTTTTTTAGGTGTAAAATATTGAATAATTTAAATATGTGTATCGATTTTGCAAGAATAAGAAGTATTTATTTACATTTACAAAGCTTCGACAACACTTACGAACCTAATTTGTTGAGCAAGCTCAGCCTGAGAACCAGTGTAGTACAATCATCAGTTTGCCGATCCGGCGATAAGCAAATTGTCCAATTACAGAGAAATCTATTATCTCTGGGACTAATGGTATCATTGTGTCCCTAATATCCCCAATTTCTTTAGAAAATTCAAGATATCATCTTCAAATTAATGGTCGTATTATCGAGAACCTAAAGTTAACCATCGAACTGTTTTTAAATAATTTGA
The DNA here is from genome assembly GCA_023052935.1 of Piezodorus guildinii. NCBI lineage: Eukaryota > Metazoa > Arthropoda > Insecta > Hemiptera > Pentatomidae > Piezodorus > Piezodorus guildinii. The sequence goes on along the minus strand of CM041293.1, from coordinate 132,528,101 downwards.
TTATTATCTTAGAACAATGAAACTAGAAAAATCTGGTGCGCGAAACACTTGACTTATACTTACTTCAGCTGTTTTTTTGTTGTTTTTATTGTTAATTTATATTAATTAATTAATTAATTAATATTTATTTATTTATTGCAATTTACAACTGTATTAGTAAATACAACAAGTAAATTGGCTGATAATATAGATAATATACTTGAAAAGACATGAAGAGAAACTGCTCATTCGCAGCACTCCAATAGGTAATCTAAACTAGGTCTCGAGGCCATCTTCTTTTCAGACGCCTCCTTGCGTCTTCTCTTTGAGTTCATTAACAAATTCGTTCAACTAACAAATATTTGACCGTCTGTTATCAATGCTAATTAATGGATATGTTTATTTTTTTTCAAATCTACAAATTAAAGGTACTGTAGAGAAAGAGAATATCAATATCGAAATTACCTCCGTTGTTAAAATATATTTAAGAATTTTTAAATACATTTAAAGTTTTTTTTTTTGTTTTTTTTATTCGTATATATTACAATTTGTCATAACAGACAATAATAATAGTGCTACAGGATCTCATTCATAAAATATTTACAATGTAAACAAAAGGAAAGTCAAAGACATTTAAAGATACACATAAATTGTTAAAGAATTAATTATTTTGAATTTCAATACAAACATGTGTTTTGTTAAGTAATCTAATATATTTTTATCTAACACAATCAGTTAGTTTTATCCGCTTTTCATCATTCTCTATTAACCTTTAAATTCCGAATATTAGATAATATTTTTTCTAAAATATTAATCTATCCAACGGTATATTTATTATACATCTATATTACTATTCTTGTGTTCAAAAACAAAAATTGCATAAAAAAATATGTTTGCAATTTTCTCCTTCAGTTGTTTATCAAATTCGCTCAACTTGCATATTTATCCGTTATTAATCAAATGCTAATAAGATGATGTTCCAAATTATTTGAAATCTTTTAAATTAAAGGTACTTTAGAGGAAGAAAAATATCTGCATTTAAGTCATGTCAGACTACTTAAATTACGATGAAACCTACATGATATTAAAGTGCATTAATTTTTACATCGATACAACGAATCTAATCAAAATCATTTTTGAGAAAATCGTAAAAAGGTACTAAATGCACCGTATAAAGTGACTCCTCTGATTTGGAGATTTTGTTGAAAAGTTGCTCCAACATCTCACTCGTATACACTCCAAAAATATGAAATTTCAGTTTTATGTTTTTGAGCTAGACTGACAAACAGAGAGACGTTTTTGCAGTACTTTAGTCATTTGCACTCGGAAGACCCTAAAACTTCAATATTTCAATATGTAATATGTAGGTAGAAGCAATAGTTATTTAAATCGTGCATCTAAATATTTTAAATGAAAATTTAAGTGTCATTCATAATATTTTGATAGATAAATTACTTAATCATAATATAACTATCGAAATCTCTATTCTACCCAAAGAATTTAAAAAATGCTAGTATCTTTAGAAGATTTGTTTATATAGATGAAAAGATACATATCTCTTGAAAGAATTAGTGTTCGGAAAGTTTTCACTGAATACAACGAATAGTTTTCTAGAGAACGAGATTCTAAATCAACGTGGCGAGACTAAATTTAGTGCCCAGAGAACGTACCCTATGATTTCTGGAAATCAGCATTGTAAACTAGAAGCGACTATTTTTAGTAGACCTGGAAATTCCCTAGCGAGCCTGAAAGAAAAAAACAAATTCATCTACTAGATAACTGATTACAGTATACTAACTGTAGTTACAGTCAGATAGCAGTTTCCTGTTATATGAGGAAAACTTACATTTTTAATTACTATAAGTTTATTTTTATTATCTGCTCGAGCAAAAAAAAAATTATAATTATTGAATACAATAAAATATTTTATGATGTTATTGACAAGGCTACATGTGAAAGCAAGCATAATATTCTCCACAAACTAAACATTTATAATGCAAAATTATTAAATATTAAAACAAACCTTAAAAAGACTTAAAGGATAAGAAACAACAATTTACAATATAATATAATACAATGACATAGTTCTTAAGTTCTTAGAAACCAGTTCAAAATGTTCAGACTATCAATCTACCTAAAATAGACGAATAAAAACTTGTTTACAAGAATATATCTTTTGAGTGGGGTTCTTTAACTTTAATTGTGCAATGTTTTTATCATTCTAGCTATGTTGGTGTTGCTTGAGTAGAAAATATGATGAATGTATCTTCGTCAGAAATTTAGTGTAGTATATTTTTTGTCATATAACATTTACCGCCAGGACCCTCACTTCTGGAGCTATATTGTTAAAATGAAAACAAATCTGGTATTAAATATACTTCAATATGAAAAATATTCTAATTTAATTTTAATAAAACATGTATTCATTTTCGTTGGAAACATATGGTTTAGATTAAGTAATATATCTACATCAAATTGTTAATCAGTAATACATTTATTCTCTATTCTTCACTTTCTATGACCTTTTACAAATTAGTGTACCAGATAATATTTTTTTTCAAAAATCTTTCTCTTTCCAACGGTATATAATAAGTCTATATTACTGCTATCATAAAAAAAAAAAAAATAAAAAAAATAGTTTTGCTCTTTTATCCTTTCATTGGTCACCGAATTCGTTCAACTTGTATATTTAGCCATTTATTTAACAACTATTATGTTATTGTATTATATTTTATTGAAAATTGTTGTTTTTTATCCTTTAAGCCTTATTAAGATTTGTTTTAATATTTAATAATTTTCTATTATAAATGTTTAGTTTGTGGAGAATATTATGCTTGCTTTTACATGTAGCCTTGTCGATATCATCAACAAGACCATTTTATTTGAAATATTTACTTTCTTTTTCTACACATTTTTCCCAACGTGACACCAACTTTTTTATCCCCGAACTGAAAAACTCTGAGCTTTGAAGTGAAAAAAAATCTGAAAACGCACTTTTCACTTTATCATCATTTTCAAAAAGTTTTCCTTTGACGAAGTTGTATAAATTCCTGAACAGGTAGTAATCTGTTGGAGATAATTCGGGAGAATATGGTGGGTGCGGAAGAACTTCTTAGTTCAGTTCTTTCAATTTTTGCACGGTATGTTTTGAAACATGAGGACTTGCTGCCGCTCAGTGAGATCATGAGATACCCATGTATCGAGCTTTTTTATTTTCCCAATACACTTTAAATGTCTGGAAACGGTAGGTGCACTTGCATTTAGTTGTGCTGAGAGTCCTTTAACTGTTTAGTATGGGTTTCCTTCTACTATATGTTTGAGGACATCGTTGTCTATTACGGACGGAGGTCTTCCTCGGAGCAAGTTTTTCAAGTCGGTATCCCCAGCTGAAAACTTAGCAAACCAATGGTCCGTTCATTAACACTCTCTTACCCAAACGCCTTGCAAATATTTCTAGCGGCCTCAGCTGCTGAATGGCCGAGTTTAAACTCGTACAAAAATATTACTCGAAAATCGCGTGTTTCCATGTTCATATTCGGAGGTATACTAATTTGTGGGTAATTGATTGGGAAGCTAATGCTTATAATACAAAGGTAGAGGATTAGTAACTGTTTACTTTAAATATGTAAACATTCGGAAGAAAACAACAGTGACCTGCAAAATCCTTTATGTATTTCAGAAACTATAAAAACGAACATTTCATGTGAAACAACCCAATAATTTTATTTACAATGTATTCGCTATTGACGTTGGCTGTTAGATATTTGATATTGTGTTTGAGAGGCGTATTATCTGTTTGTTGATAATGATCTGAAATAAAAATTTTTGATATTTTCAAATTATATTTAATGGTTTCTTTGTTAGCTCTTAAATATAAATAAACCTTATAGATTTTCTTTTCTTTTGAACTAATGACATGATATTTCTGTTGCAGGTAAGTTTTGAAACTAACTACAGTTTTACTTATCGGAGACTGGATGATCTGACCACCCATATTAGTTCTCATCAGACCTCCTCAGTACGCAAGTACTCCCCCAGCTGACACAGATAGGTAATTACAGTAATATTACTCCCACTGCCCCTCACCAGCTCACTCACACGTCAAATTACAATCAACTGCATCCAATCATATGCGTATCCTTTCCTATTAGCGCTCATGGCTCTATTTGCAGAACCAATCAGTTCTGGAATTAGGATCCGAAGAAGTATGTTTTCTTCTTAGTCTCCATTATGTGTTTTTTGCGTATAATCCACTGGGGGATCGTTATTACTGAGTCATCAAATGTAACTACCGATAGCCTTTAGCTGATCTGATTCCTTCCTAGTTTTATTTGTCCATGTCCTGATTATTTTAAACCTCTGTAAGAATATCATATGTGGCGAATTCAACCTGTCTAATAATGCTTATAATAATATTAAACTTAGCCGATGGCTCGATACAAATACCACTGATGTTAACTACACAGATTTGTCTAAGTTCTCTGTTTGTTCCAACACATTTCATGTTGGAAATATATCAATACCACCAAGATCTTCCATGTTTACTTCAAGCCCAATCCCTTTACCGGTTTTTATTTAACTTAATTGTATTTAGTTACATAGTTTCCGTATTTTTCGCCCAGCAGTCAACAGTACCAAACCATCGGCGTGCCCTAGCACTGGACTGTTTGTTTATTCATTTAACGTCACTTTATGCTACTATGGATAATCGGACGATGCTACAGTGGGAGTACTAAATTTTGCCTATCCAGGTTTTATTAGGATATTATTATTAGGTTTCATCTTTAACGAGTACCTGACATCGCACAGGCTCGAAACCACCTTTAAACGTCCCCTCCGAAGGACGGCATAACTAACGAATTTTAAGGGTGTATACGCTGGGCTATCCGTGAAAGAATAGTACTTCCAAGTGACAACTCAAAATTGAGGGTGGTTCTATTGAAATAAATAAGTGGACTGTATAGATTTAAAATAAATTAAAATAATGAAAGCAAACGACGAATCACAATACATTTAATACACTGAAATACATATAAAGATGATAAGAAACAAAATTAACCTAATAAATTTATATAAGAAAAAATTAACCTAATTGTAATTAAACAGCTGTAAGAAAATGTAGGAAAAAAAATAAACCTAATTAAAATATTGTAAAAATAGAAGAAATAAACATAATTAATGCTTAAAGGTGTAAACAAAATAATTATCAAATTAAACAGTTTCTTGAATAAGAATTAAGAAATCAAATGTTCCATTAATGGATAAAGATAGGTTATATTCACGTAAAGATGTCCAGTTGAGTGTTGAAGAAAACGACCTCAGGGCGGCTTGAACGAAGTCGTCTTGAGTATTGAAGAAAATTACCGCAGGGCGGCTTGGACGAAGTTCTCTTGGGTGTTGAAAATGACCGCAGGGCGGCTCTTCCAAGTTCCAAGGGGAACGATAAGAAGATGAAGAAATTCGTTTCCAAACGTTCAAACGTTGAGAGGAATCTTGGGTCTATATGCGGCACATCTTCACCGCTCAGACGCTAGCTTAAGACTCGACTGACACGAGGCAGTCAAAAAACAATTGAAGTACGATCGTCTTCTGTCTTTCTCTTCTACTGCTCTCGTTTAAAAACTTATAATTATATTTAAAATAACTATTTTAAAAAGAAATTAAAAAATAAAGATTTAAACAAAAAAAATGATCTTATTATAAATATCATAAAATTATGAACTTATAATTTTTCGATTGAAAAACTATAAAAACCTTATCAGGCCGTAACATATGGCGTGAACATACCGCCCACAAGGTTTACATGAACATATTGGTGGTGACACTAACTACATTAGTTAGCTTATGTTTGTGGTAGCAGTGGTGCCAATTTGGAAACAGGCCGGATGTACTCTCCTTTTGGAGTTTTAACTTTTACAACTCTAACTGTTCCATCTTTTCCGAGGTATACTTCCATTATTCTACCGGTAGGCCAATTTTGCACCGATGCGTTTGGTTCTTTTAGTAAAACTAGGGTTCCAATATTCAAGTTTGGTTTGGTCAAAGTCCATTTTGTCCGTTGCTGCAAACTATTTAAATAGTCATAACGCCATCTTTTCCAGACGTTTTGAATGCAACATTGTACAATTTGCCACCTGGATAGTCTATTTTCAGGTACGTCTGTCAAGTCATGGGTAGGCAGTGACAACAAGGGTGCACCTATTAGGAAATGGCCTGGTGTAAGCACGTCATATTCAATAGGAGAGGATGAAATGGGATACAACGGTCGAGAGTTGAGGACTGCCTCAATCTTAACCACAAGAGTGCTCAGTTCTTCAAATGTTAACAAGTATGTGCCCACAACTCGATTGAAATGGTACTTGAATGATTTCACACCGGCTTCCCAGATACCCCAAAATGTGGTGCATTAGGAGGGTTAAAGTACCACTAAATTCCTCGGTTGTGGAGGTGGTAATCCAAAGCATCTTTGGTACGCTTATCGTTAAACCATGCAAACAGTTCTTTCAAGTGTCGGTTTGCGCCGACAAAATTAGTACCGCAGTCCGAAAAGATTTGGCTGGGTAGTCCTCTTCGTGAAATAAATCGTTCAAGTGCTGCTAGAAACATTTCGGTGGAAAGTTGAGAAACCACTTCGAGGTGGACTGCCTTTGTGCTCATGCAAACAAATAAGCAGACATAAGCTTTTTCCACATTTGCCTTTCGACGTTTCGATTCTTTAATGGGGAAGGGGCCCGCAAAGTCAATCCCGGTATTAATGAATGCTCTACCCTGTTCGAATCTTGAAGGTGGTAAATCGGCCATTTTCGTACTATAATTTTGTACTCTAAACCGGTGGCATCGAAAACATTGATGTATTTGACACCGAATCAATTTCCTTGCCGAAATTATCCAAAACTTACGTTGCAGAATTGACTGGAGTAATTGTGGACCTGCGTGTAGGTATGCAATGTGGAAGTGATCTATGATCAGGGAACTTAAATGTGATTTGTGAGGAAGCAAAATTGGGTGTTTATTTTCGTAATTTAGCGGAGCGTTTGTAAGACGACCGCCCACCCTGAGAATCCCTCGGCTATCAATAAAGGGTGATAGAGCCCCCAAAGAGGAGGATTTGGAGTCAGAGTTAGAAAATTCTTTAACAAAATGATTCCACTCAAGCAATAAATCGGGCGGAAGCTGAGAATCCCAATCCAGCCGTCGTGTCCAAAGCTGTTGTAGTACACATTTAGCTTTGAAAATCACGGGTGCTAAATAACCAAGAGGGTCATACATCCTTGCTATAGTAGACTTTACCCCACGTTTTGTATTTACGCGAGCGAGCTCTTGCACGTTATAAGAAATACTATCTTGTACAGGGTTCCATTGCATTTCCAATAGTTTAACAGATGAATCATCGAAGTCGGATAAGGATATTTGGACTCACAAGACTCATGTGGCACGTTGGTAAGTAACAAAACATTTTGCGGTGAGTGTGAGTTATTATCAGGTAAGGGTCCTAGAATTATCCCTCCAAATACTGTATTTAAGAGATTGGGACAACTAGAAGTTGTTTTGATATTTCTGAAAATATTTAGAAACAAATCCGCTCCTAAAAGAAAATCTATAGGGCCTGGCTTCCAAAAGGAATGGTCTGAAAGATCCTCACTACTTAATTGTCTCCTAATATGCTCAGAGATAGGTTGAGAGGGCATATTATTACTTATTTGCTGAATAATTACAGCATTTGTTCGCAACTTGGGATTTTCAGAATTTAATGGAACCAATGTGCAGTCTACCTGCTGAGTCCCACCAGCAATTGGGCTATTCGCAAATCCACAGAGTTTGTGGGGGTTTTGAGAGGTTATCAATTTCAATTTTCTAGCACACGAAGCAGTAATAAACGAACGTTGAGCTCCACTGTCGATGACAATTCTTATTTGGTGATAGTTACCTACATGGTCTTTTATTCTGGCCAAAGCAGTACCAAGTAAAACATTTACTTTTCCATCTAGAGATGTGGAAAAAACAGCGCTTTCTGATGTATTAGTTTCTAACTGAGAGTTTTCCATAACTGTCGAAGTATTAGTTTTATGTTCTTCCTCCACAGAGGGTGGAGATGTCACCGAATTACCCCAGTGTAATAAGGAATGGTGTTTTTTATTGCAGTAACGACATAATTTATTTGACCGACAGTCAGCATTTTTATGATTTTCGCTAAGGCAATTGGAACAAAGATTTAATGGCTTTAAAGTATTAAAACGTTTCTGTGGACTAAGCTCCAAAAATTTAGAGCAACGATACAAAGCATGCTTTTCCTTACATAAGGGGCAAGAACGAGTAGTTTGCTGCCCTGTGGAGTAAAAAATTTGTTTCATCCTTTTAGGATAAGCTTTATTGTCGTTCGAGTGTTTGGACATGCTTGGAGTAGATAAGGCTTGAGATTGAAATGCAACACATTGCTGAGAAATTAGGTCAACTAAATCTTGAAATGAAGGAAGTTCTTCTTTCACTGATTGTAAAGTCTCAAACCGCTCACGGGTTTTGGGATCTAACAGTCTTAATGCAAATGTAAGAAGAACAAACCCAGATTCATCTTTTATGTCTAAATTTTTGAACGCAGTTACACTCTCTAATACAATCTCCGAAAATTGTTCTAAGGAAGCTAAATTACATTCCTGTAATGGCTTAAAATTAAATATTTTTGCAAGCAAATTGCTAGCTTGAATCCGTTTGTTATCATACCGTTTGGTCAAACTGAGCCAAGCTTGTGGATAATCTTGGGCAGTAATTGGTATGGAAGCAACACATTGCAAGGCAGGTCCCTTTAATGAGGACTTGAGATAATGGAACTTTTGAACTGGAGATAAGGAAGTATTTTCATGAATTAATGAAACATAAGTGTCTTTGAATGAAGTCCACTTAGTCAAGTCACCGTTGAATGTAGGAAGATTTATAGAGGGAAGTTTAAATAACTGATTTTGGGATTCACTAGAAGATGCATTCAATGAATGATCTTGAACTACTTGTTCTCGCTCAAGTACCAACGCTTCATAAAATTTATGGCGGGTCTCCTTCCTAATGTTGTCATACTCACTGCAATCTTTGTTTAGTAATTTAGCATATTGTTTCACTTCTGTGACAGTTTTAGTGAACTTTTGGAAAGTAGCGTCCAGTCGTGATAACCTAGCTTTAAAAACCGGAAATAATTCTGAATTTTTTGTTGCAGCCTGACCTATTTCATTTGTTTCGTGTATATCGTCCCTTAAGTCCTCTAATTCGTCCAACAGGGAGCTCAATACTACCTCATTATCAATTTTTGGACCCATTTTTAGTTTAAACAATTGACAAAATCTATATGTTAAGCAAGATGAGAAAAAAAGAAATGTGATTGATCACAAAAAATAAACTGAAATTCAAATAACGATATGTTTCCCAACTGGCACCTAACAATTGCTGAAATGTTTAAATTCCAATAAATTTAAACCTAAATTAAATAATTATTTAGAAGGCTAAATAAAACAATAAGAGATAGCTTTAGGAATGTATTGTGATCCGTTCCGCCAGAGGGCCGAAACTTTGTAGACAAAAAATAAATCCGCGGCCCGGAGTACCAAAAATTTGTATACGCTGGGCTATCCGTGAAAGAATAATACTTTCAAGTGACAACTCAAAATTGAGGGTGGTTCTATTGAAATAAATAAGTGGACTGTATAGATTTAAAATAAATAAAAATAATGAAAGCAAACGACGAATCACAATACATTTAATACACTGAAATACATATAAGGATGACAAGAAACAAATTAACCTAATAAATTTATATAAGAAAAATTAACCTAATTACAATTAAACAGCTGTAAGAAAATGTAGGAAACAAAATAAACCTAATTAAATATTGTAAAAATAGAAGAAACAAACTTAACTTAATTAATGCTTAAAGATGTAAAAAAAATAGTTATCAAATTAAACAGATTCTTGAATAAGAATTAAGAAATTAAATGTTTCTATTAATGGATAAAGATAGGTTATATTCACGTAAAGATGTCCAGTTGAGTGTTGAAGAAAACGATCGCAGGGCGGCTTGAACGAAGTCGTCTTGAGTATTGAAGAAAATTTCCGCAGGGCGGCTTGAACGAAGTTCTCTTGGGTGTTGAAAATGACCGCAGGGGGGATTTTCCAAGTTCCAAGGGGAACGATGAGAGATGAAGAAATTCGTTTCCAAACGTTCAAACGTTGAGAGGAATCTTGGGTCTATATACGGCACATCTTCACCGCTCAGACGCTAGCTTAAGACTCGACTGGCACGAGGCAGTCAAAAAACAATTGAAGTACGATCGTCTTCTGTCTTTCTCTTCTACTGCTCTCGTTTAAAAACTTATAATTATATTTAAAATAACTATTTTAAAAAGAAATTAAAAAATAAAGATTTAAACAAAAAAAATGATCTTATTATAAATATCATAAAATTATGAACTTATAATTTTTCGATTGAAAAACTATAAAAACCTTATCAGGCCGTAACATATGGCGTGAACAAAGGGTATCGGAGGTAGGAAGCGACACCCTTTGCAATGATGGTAAATATTATTAAAAGTCATTCCCTTTTCCTGTCAGAAAATACACGATTCTTGAATATAATTTTTACATACCAATTCTACCATGGACATACCAATTTATTCTTGAAAAAATATTGATGGCAATCGTGTTAAAACACGGATCGCTTCCCCGAAAATCGTGGATTTTCCACCTTCCGACAATTTTGCCCATTTTTTGACGCGCTCTTGTGGCAAAACGGCCGATCTTACAATAAAACGTTAGGAATGAACGATGTAGCAATTTGGTTAACTTTAATTATGTACTTAGTAAGTTTTGTCCAAAAATCCTTTCGCTTCGAGATAAAGTAAAACAAAAGTAACAGAAAATTTTGAGAAAAAGTGTGAAAAAAAACATGTTCCGGGAAAATTTTAGCCTGCAAACTTCAGATTCGAGTTCAGCGACCGAAAAAATATAAAGGGTGAAAAAATCAAAACTGGATCAAAACTTTCCCATGAAAATGTTAATATGCCTAGCCTACATTTTTGACGCGGTCTAGCGGCAAAACGGTTGGTCCCACAAAAAAACTTTTCATATGAAAAATGGAGGAAATTTTAATTACTTGGATTGTAAGGGATCACTTGTAGCTGGGTGGCTAGCATAACAACCTCATATGCCAAAGGTAACGTGTTCAAACCCGCAGATGGTCCTAGGATTTTTTAATGGGAGTAAAAAATCCTTAGTTATGCCGTCCTTCGGAGGGGACGTTAAAAGGTGGTCCCGAGCCTGTGCGATTAAACATCCCCATCGTATAAAACCTGGATGGGCAAAATTTAGGACTCCCACTTTAGCATCGTCCGATTAGACTTAGTAGCATAAAGTGACGTTAAATAAATAAACAAACAAACAAACTTGGATTGTTTATATAGTAAGTTTTGCCCAATAACCCTTTGTTCTCGAGATATGTTCCGGGAAAAATATTTGCCCCAAAATTTCAGATTTGTGTTCAGCGACCAAAAATCATAAAGGGTGAAAAAATCAAAAGTTTCCCGTGAACCCCATTTTCAGAGCTAAATTGAGGAGCCTAATAATTGGGATTTGTGCGAAGTTAAGGACGACCCGAAACACATAGTAATATCATGCGCTTCATAACCTGCAGAACGCTACTTTTTTATCAATAAAATCGAAAGTATGTTAAATAAAAATAATCTATCGTATATCGACAAAATAACTAATCGCAACCAAGTACTTGAAGCGTTAGGCCACTTATAAACTCTGCGGGTATTAAATTATAAAACAAAGCTTATTATCGATATTCATAGAATCAAATCACAATTTCGAATTATTTTTATTGTAATTAATAATGATATTTATAAATATTATTTTATATTTTGGCTAATGGTGCCGAGCTAAAGCCCTACTAAAATAAAATTAGCTAAATCTATCTTAGTAGGTGGAACAGAACTAAAATGACCAAAAAAAAAAAAATGGTACAGCTGAAATTTTAGCCCTAAGCCCATGTTTAATGTTTTGAATTTTTCGGTGATAAATGCTGAGCTTTGAGTATTTTAAGTAAAATTGTGCTTGAATCTTTAGACATTGGGGACTTGGTGCCTGCATTAGCTTAGCCGATGGCCGGACTGAAATGGTAATTAATTCCAACTGGACGGACGGAACAATGCCCTGGAGAAGAAAGGACAGAATAAGACTACAGTGCCGTAAGGGTGATGTAGCTTTGCCGGTCCTTACTATAATTACCATAAGCACTCTCTCCTCCATTAATGCTTCGTCCGTAAACTCTTGTTTAATCAGTTTATTCCATCGACCGATTCTTACCGGTTTGATTAGCAGGTACTATATACATTTTATAAATAGGTAAGTGAAAGTAAAAATTGCTAATCAAACCGGTAAGAATCGGTCGATGGAATAAACTGATTAAAGAAGAGTTTACGGACGAAGCATTAATGGAGGAGAGTGTGCTTATGGTAATTATAGCAAAGACCGGCAAAGCTACAGGGCATACTTTTGAACACATAGAGAAGTTCAATGATAACAAGAAAAAATGAAATCCAGGAAGAAATAAAGTCCCGGTTAAAGGTAGGAAATGCATGTTATTATTCAGTTGCTAAGTTACTTAGTTTGCGGCTTCTATCTAAAAACTTTAAGGTCAGAATTTATAAAACTATTATTCTTCCGACGGTTCTTTACGGTGTGAAACGTGGCCGCTTACTTTGAAGGATGAACAACGGCTTAAGGTTTTCCAAAATAAGATACTGCGTAAAATATTTGGTCCGAAGAGAGATAATGCCACTGGGGAGTTAAGAAGGTTGCACAACACGGAATTGCGGGACTTGTATCCTGTGAATATAATTGAGTTGGTAGCATCGCGGAAACTCAAATGGGAGAGTAAAGTTGTTGGGCTCGGTGAGGAGCGGATTCCGAGAACGGTGGTATTCGCTGATCCGACTGGTAGGCGTCCGAAAGGTAGGCTAAAGCGTCGATAGGAGGATTGCGTTAAGGCTGATCTCAGGGGCTTGGGCTTGAACGGTGAACATTGGACGAGTCTGTGTAGTCGAAATAGGGTGGTATCGGCATCGAAAACGGCTCTAAATCAATGTAAAATTTAATGTACTTTAATATCATGAGAATTTGATGACCAATTAAAGGAGAAAATAATAAATTTTATGTAATTTTTTTTTTTTTTTTTACCTAAAAACAGCAACGCAGATGTATAATATGCTGTTGGAAAGGCAAAAAATTTAGAAAAAATATAATCTTATCAAAGTTGCAATAGGGAATGTGAAGTGACAAATAGGGCATACAATTATTACTGATAATTTTACTTAACCATTTAATATTGCTATATTATTTAATCTAAATCATATGTCTCGAAAAAAAGTAAATTAAGGTTTTATTCTAATCAACTTTAAAATGTTTAAATTTAATTTTATTTAATACTTCTTAAATTGACTTACCCGCTGAGCTAAGTGAAAGTCTGTTGTGCCCGCACCATATTTTTATATTCGCTCATATATTCCCCCAGAATGTTGTAAGGTCTCCACTCACAAAACTACGGGGGTGTGATTACACTATCCCATTACTTATCATCTAGAATCACGACTGTATCCTCCAAAGAGATAAACATATATTTCTCCTCATAAATTAAGAAATTGAATTTGGGAAGTAATGTGTAGTCATAACTTAAAAATTCCTCGTGACCTTTTATTAAAGAATAATTTTTTAAATTATATTACTTTTGTAGGGCTGAGCGTTGAACTTTAATAATTAATTGCATAACGTTTCCTTAATCTTTTATCTTTTAATGCCTTCCTTTGTTTTTGTTTTGTTTCTATTATATTCCTTTGTTGTGCCTTCTTCGTTCTTATCATCCTACTATTACATGTTACTTTTCTTTTAAAAAAAAAAATGTTTCCTCTCAAGTTAAGAGCACATGCTGCTATAAGTGTAATGTATTAAATTATAAGTTGATCATTCTACATCTAGTTTCACCAACTTATTCCTACGAATGTCAGATATTCTTGTAAACAAATAAATTTCAAGATATGTTCAACTAGTGTTTCCAATTATAACAAGGCGAACAGATGTTCCGCATAAAGAATTATTAGAATAAAGAAATGTCCCGTTGCCAGATGAGATTAATCTCTGGAAGACTACAACATCTAATCTCTATGTTCATTAACAACTTGGAGTTGTGACAATACGTGAGAACTCATAGATTTTGTACCGCCTGTTCTTCATATCTTAAGGTTAATTTTGTTTTTGAAAATTCATATCGATTTCACTTCCTAATTAGCGACTTAACACGTTTCTAATGTCAAACTATAATGATAGAATTTATAAAACAAATTAATGACTGAATGAATAATTGCATTCTAATTTTAGTGCACCTCCATTATAATAAAAAAAATTATAAATGACTAAGCTTTCGATTAAAATTTTTAATGAATTCTACTACAATTGTTTGAAGTGATGATTTAGTTAAACCTATTTGCGTAGAAATAACATGCATAGAAGAGTAACATAGATCTTAACATCGTTGACCCTCCTTCAGGTTTGAAACCCTATTGCAATGGAAAAATATAAACTTATTCAAATATAAAAAATTTGGTGCGGGCAACACACGACTTTCACTTACCTCTGTTTTTAAAATAGATTAAAGAATTTCCAAATACAGTTAGAGATGAAAATGAGTAAAACCATTAAAGGATTAATTAAATTGAATTAATATAGAAACATGTGTTTCATTAAAAACTCTATTATATTATTATCTAAAATATTCAGGGAGTAAAAAATCCTTAGTTATGCCGTCCTTCGGAGGAGACGTTAAAGGTGATCCCGAGCCTGTGCGATGTCAGGTACTCTTTAAAGATTTCTATCCTAATTAAACCTGGAAAGGCAAAGTTTAGGACTCCTTACTGCAGCATCGTCCGATTAACCACAGCAGCATAAAGGGACGATAAATAAAGAAACAAACAAACAATATAAAATAATCAGTTAGTTTTTTCGGCTTTTCATCACTCTTTACCAACTTTTGCAAGCTTGTGTATTAGATAATATATTTTTCTAAAATCTTTAGTTTTCTGAACGGTATATTACACATGTATATTATTGTTCTTATGTTCAAAAACAAAAAATTACATTAAAAAAATATAACTTCAGTTTTTTCCTTCAGTTGAATTTCGAATTCATTAATTTATATATTTAGCCGTCCTATAAATATTGGCATTTGAGCCCTATCAGACTACTTCGATCAGAATGAAACCTACATGATATTAAAAATGATATAGCGAGTTTGTTCTAAATCGTTAGAGCCGTTTTCAAGAAAATCGTAAAAAGGTGCAAAAAACATGGTATTAAGTGGCTCTTCTAGTAAGCTGATTTTGATGAAAAAAGTTTTGTAACGTCTCGGGCGTATATTTGGCTTAAATATGAAATTTTAGGACTTTTTGTTTTCAGGACAGACACAGACCTTTTTGAGGGACTTTAGACTCAGGGGACACTAAAACGTGTATTTCCGTCGAAAACTGGAATTCGAAAATTTTCACGATCGCAATACCTTCACAATCCCTTACTATATATTTCATATAAGAAGTAAAAATTAGATAAATAGAAATTTCGTCATGTGTATTCATATAGCTGATTTTTTTTACACCATGTTACCTACTAAATTCTATAATCCGAAAATCTCTAGCAAAATATAAATAAGTTATTCTGCGTTTTTGAAGAATTTCGTTTTACACCCCCTTCTTATTGAGTTAATGAGTTTGAAATTGGAACGTTGATCAAGTTTATTTTTGAAAACTGCTTTTTTGGAGTATCAACATGAAGAAGCCTCCATATTTACCACTGCTGCTAACACATTTTTTTCCCACCCACTCCTTTGTTTCACATCTATTAAAAGAATAATTTCAGCCATCTATAGATTGATGTAGAATCTAATTAATATCATTCATTATTATAGCCTCCTTTAAGATGCGATGAAAAAAGAAGGAGTTGGAGAGGCATTGTGGTTGGACAAAGAGTGCAGGTAGGAGTTCCTATTGTTCTAGGGGAAGCATACCTCAGTCTATACCTTCTCTGCATTCTTCTCTTCTCTTCTCCCGCAATCTATATAGTTTAAATACATATTTGTTTACATATATACAGTACATATTACTAGGTCTTTGCTAATTATAATGAGATAATTATAGTGAACCTAGAGACTTGATTTACAATAAAGAATTATATTTTAAAAAGTTAACGAACACTCCAACGTTGAATACTAGAGCTCATACAATTAGCTTTCTTGATTAGCGAGAAATTATTGTTTTCTTTTGGAAGAAAAAGACAATATGCAAAAAATAAATTAAATTAAATAAAAAATTTACTATATTTATTTATTTATGACGCCTCTACCCTTGTGGGTCATTGGCATTCAATATATTAGTATCTAAAATAATCAATTATTTTTATTTGCTTTTCATCACTCTATATTAACTTTTATAAGGTAGTGTATAAGATAATATTTTTTCTAATCTTTAGCTTTCCAACGCTATATTATACATCTATATTACTGTTCTTATGTTAAAAAACGAAACATTGCATTTAAAAAATATTTTTGCAGTTTTCTCCTTTAGTTAGAGATTGAAATCGTTCAACTTATATAGATGCCTATTTTTTTAACGTTGATGACAAGATTAATGTTTTTTTTTTTTTTTGTTTTTTTTTAGTATTTACAAAATTTGAGGTACTTTAGAGGAAGAAAATATCGGCATTTAAGCCCTTTCAAACTATTTCATTCAGAATGAAACCTATAATAATAAACGATAATAAGGCCCATTAAAATTTACATGGATATAGAGAGTTTAATCAAAATCGTTAGAGCCGTTTTTGAGAAAATTGTAAAAAGTTTCAAAATGCACAGTATAAAGTGGCTTTTCTGGTTAGCTGATTCTAATGAAAATGTTTCTGTAACATCCCGGGCGTAAAATTGTCTTAAATATGAAATTTCAGTTTCTTAAGACTTTTTGTTTTCGCCCGGGAGTTACCACACACACATAGGCCTTTTTGCGGGACTTGGTCATTTGGACTCAGGGGACTATTTTTGACATCAACATAATTAGCATTCATATTTTCAACACTCCGTTTGAATATAAATATCATTAATACTCGCAAAGTCCTCTTGTGAATATTCGGCTGAAAATAATATAATAACATTTAAATTTATTCTTTGATTGATTAAAGTGTTTAAATTGACTCGAACAATGAATTTTTTGCGTATTCTTTCTCCATGAGAGCTGTAATTATTTAATACGTTCCTCACGTAATATAAATACAGTAATATCACCGTTTTAAGGCCTGTTCTTATAGAATATGTAATTACGTTGTGAATTCAATAGTTCAATTACAGCAGATAGTTTTATAGATTTGATTCATATAAAGTATAATCGTTAAAAACGTTATATGTATGTATACTTTTATAATCTCGAAGATCTCATTAAGAATCATAATGGTACACAGGATGATGGTAGCATTCCTTCTCACTGAACCAGATAATTGAATCCGCGTTTCATTTACTTTGACTTACTGTGTCCATTTTTGGCCTTCCTGTGTTTTTTTATTCCCATGATAGAAAAAAAAAATTTAAGATTCTATTTTTACTTTCACTTACCTATGTATAAAATATATAGTAAGGGAAAGCATTGCGATCGTGAAAGTTTTCGAATTCATGAAGTTTTATATGTGTGCGTGTGTGTTATCTCCCGAGAGGAAACGGTAAGTCCTATGAAACTAAAATTCCATATTTAAGACAACTATACGCCCGTGATGTTACAAAAAATTTGTTCATCAAAATCAGCTAACCAGAAGAGCCACTTTATACCATGCATTTTGCACCTTTTTACGTTTTTCACAAAAACGGCTATAACGATTTTAATTAAACTCGCTATATATATTCTAATTAAACTCGCTATATCGCTATATATTAAACTCGCTATCTAACGATTTTAATTAAACTCGCTATAATAAACTCGCTATTTTCTGCTGTCCCTTTGTCGATGTAAAATTTAATGTGCTTTAATATCAAATAGTTTTCATTCTGATTGAAATAGTCTGACAGAGTTTAAATGTCGATATTGTTAATTTTCTTCTTCTAAAGTACTATTTATATTGCAGATTTCCAAAAAATAGGCACATCATCTGAAAATATCATCTGATACACAAAGTTGTAAAAAGTAATAATAAAGTGACGAATGGGAATAAACTTATTACTGATAAACGATTTAATATAGTTATATTATATCTAAATCATATGTTTCCAACGAAAATGATGAATACACATTTTATTAAAATTAACTTTATTAACTTTAAAATTTTTCAAATTGAAGTATATTTAATAGTTTTTAAATTGATTTTAACAGCCGAGGTAAGTGAAAGTCGTGTGTTGCCCGCACCAGATTTTTTTCTCCTTAATTTATTGCATATTTATTACACATTTTACTTTCTATTTAAAAAAAGATAAAAAAGAAAGATATGACCACAAAAAAAAAACTTTCTCATTTCCGAATCCTGATATATTCGCCTCATTGATTTAAGATAAGCGATAATCATGTGCGAAATAGGTAATCTACATCTGGATAGTCACATCCTGTGGATACATCGAGCGGCGGGGTCAGACGAGGCCAGCGAACGGCGCCTTCTAACCAGTGGGTTACTTAACATAGTTTCATAACCGGCCGATTCATCTGCATCAGGTGCATTCGCTCCCAACACTTGTCTCTCTTGTTCTTATCTCTTTTAGGAAACTAGACAAGACTCACTTCCATTCCTTTAGGATCAACAGATTTAAATGTATAAACTGTTCTTCTACCTATTTGCTATTATAGATTTTTTTTCTGCTATCCCTTTGTCTCCCGTGAGATCCTAAAAGGTACATTTTATCTGAACCCATTTATCTTCTATGGCCCTTCGTTGGTTGGAGGTAATCTTTAAGATCTGCTGGGTCGTCCCCCAAGGTATACATCTTCTGCTACGAAACTATGTTCTCAGCATTAGTCCACTTCACTTCAGTCCACTATTTGTTTTTGTTTTTTTATTTATTGAAATTGACAACTGCATTAGTAATTCATCCAGTAAATATGAGCAAATATAAATTGTCTTGAAACTTAGGTGTAGAAAGACTATCTAATGGTTTGACTCTAATTAGATCTCGTTGTCTTTTCTGTTCGTACTTCTGGGAGCATTATTAATAATCGAAAAGATAGTGAAGGATTGATACTGAATCGAGTTTGCCATTGAAGGAAATTTTCATGTTGCAAGGTTCGAACTAAATAGGCAACATTTGAAACATCAGGATGATAGTGCATGATTTTACTCATGAAGAAGTAAGGAGGATTATGGATACTAAGGATTTGATACGGGCAGAATTCGATGGTTTAGTAAAGCCCCAAGGCCCAACTCCAAATAAGGGTTATGATGGTCAAGTGAATGACCCTTTAGTAAAACAATTATCATGGTAAAAATAGTATACAAGATTATCTCATCATAATCCTAATTTTTCGTTTGTTTTAATATTCTTGACCATTCCCAAAAGAAGTTAATTTATGTTCGTATTTTACAACATTTCTGCCTATAGGGCCATCCTCAAAAATCTGTTAAAAAAACATATTAATGATATTACTGTACATTTTACAACTTTTTCAAACTTTCACATTACTTATTTTATTAATCATGGTTTTATTTTTCCTAAAAAAAAAATGCCTACCTATCAAGCCTATTTCTCCATATATAATCATCAACCGCTTCATCAGCAGTGTCGTCCAATTTCACTTACTAATTTTCTTCCAGGTTCTAAAAACGGCCATTTCATGAGTTAGAACCCAATTTAGAAAAGTAATTTGAAGTCAGAACATTATTGGTTTACCACTATTATCTATGTAGAAATTATCCCTGATAGTATTTAAATAAATTAACAAAAAAGGGATACTGAACATCGTGAGGTCAAGCCAAAAAGTCTAAAAGTAGGTCTTTTTCACCTATACTAAAGACCCAAACTAATTATTTGTAAATAATTTCTAATCTGAATTGCTCCAATGTTTTGCATCAGTCATAACATCAAAACAACTGTCTGTATCTGGATGTCGTGCGGTTGTTTGTCAGTAAGCATTGCTAGACGTTTCTTGTTATTTTACAAAAACTCCTGTCAGCAAATTCCTTGGTACCTTGTGCTATAAGTGGCTCAGCGTGGGGTATTCCACTGCTGCTATAGTCACCGAGTCTTGAACGTACTCGGTAGGATAAAAATACCTAAGGACTCCTGCTGGGCGTCTGTACCAGCTGTTGCAGGCCGCACATGACAGCACTTGTAAAATATAAGTCGCTCCCCTAAGATGGAACACGTGCGAGAATATCTCAATCATCTTCAGGCTTCGTGGTCCAGAGCAATTAAAATGAAAGATATCATCATATTAACGTAAAGATCTGTCCGAATTTAGTTGTATATCTTAATGGGTTGATTGTAACAATACTTGTTGCTCTTTCAACCTTCGAATAGAATGAAGAGTTAATATTATAGGTTGTGAAAAAAAAAATAAATAAATAAATAAAACAAATAAAAATAAAGTTTTGTGACACTTGTGTTGTATATAAATCACACACAATGATTTCTTTAAATTCTGCAAATATTTACACACACATATATGTATATTCAAATATCACTTCAATATTCAATACACACTAATCAAATATCAATCCAAGAAGAAAATTTATTATTTATTGTTCATATTTTTATATGCATCAATTATTATGAAATCAGTTTCAATTTTTAGTTTTGTCCAACACATCAATATATCAGAAGTTATTATTTATTTATTTTACTCTTTTGTTTTATTGTATCCTTTCTTTTCTTTTTATATCATAGTAAATAAGAATCAATTATTATTAGAATTAACAATCCTTTGGTCTTATGGCCAGACACTTGTAAATCTTAATTGTACATATCAGTTTGATCTGATCAATGTATTGTTGGAATATCCAGTTCTTTGTGCATGGTAGTTGTTTTGGTGTATGCTGCATAATTATTGATGATTCTTAAACACCTTTTTTAAATATACATAATAATAATAATAACAATAGGCTTACCGAAACCAAAGGTTCGATGCCGATACCAAACTTCGCCTGCACAGACTCGTCCAATGTTCGCCGGTCAAGCCCAAGCCCTCAGATTAGCTTTAACGCAATCCTCCCTTCGACACTTCGGCCTACCTTTCGGGCGCCTACCAGTCGGACCAGCGAATACCAACTTTCTGGGAATACGCTCCTCACCGAGCCCGACAACTTTACTCGCCCATTTGAGTCTCCGCGATGCTATCAACTCAATTATATTCACATGATCCCGCAATCCCGCGTTATGCAACCTTCTAATTTCCCCAGTGGCCTCATCTCTCTTCGGACCAAATATTCTAAACAGTACCTTATTTTCGAAAACCTTAAGCCGTTGTTCATTCCTCAAAGTAAGCGGCCACGTTTCACATCATAAAAAACCGTTTTAAGAATAATAGTTTTATAAATTCTAACCTTTAAGTTTTTAGGTAGAAGCCGTGAGCTAAGTAACTTAACAACTGAAGAATAACACGCAATTCCCACCTTTAACCGGGACTTTATTTCTTTCTGGATTTCATTTTTTCTTGTTATCATTGAACTTCATACATTCATTACATATACATCATTCATTGAACTAAACACTTGAATTTCTCTACGAGTTCAAATGTATGCCCTGATATATCAATATCACCAAGATCGCCACCGTTTCTGCTACTGATAATATATTTCGTCTTATCGGAATTTAATTCGAGTCCTATTTCTTTACCGGTTTTTATTAACACACTTTAGTATTTAGTTGTATGGTTTCCGTGTCTTCACCTAGCAGTACCAAATTATCGGCATACTCCATTATCTTAAACTTTTCAGATTATTGGCATCAGTGTTAAGCGACGAAGACAGGCAAATTCCAAATTTTAAATACACCCTTTATGAATTGCAAAATGTTTGACAGAGACAAATTTCATTTAATTAAAAATCTAACAGTTAAAAACGGAAATTGACCTGAGAAGGAACAAAATTTGTTTTCTGAATTTAAGACAGACATTTTATTAAAAATATACTTCGACTCACTGCCCAAAGCAGCGTAAGTAATTCTTGTTGACATTTTATATTTAATTGTTTTTTTTTTGTTTTTTTTTTTTTTTTTGTTCATTTGATTAATTTTGTTTTATAATTCCTTTTTACACAATTTTGTATTTAAGTGTTTAAATTCAATAAAACCTTTTATTTTGTTAATTATTATTTTCATATTAGCATTCAAGTAGTATACCATTAATGTATGTAACATCGTGTAATAATGTAAACGGTCCATTGATGAAAAAAAAGTCTTATATTATTTACATTTATGAGTAGGTTTACAACTATTAGGAAATGTAATAAAATATATCCTAAGTGCTATTTTTATAGTTTGAGTAAGTTGAAAGAATTCATAATCCGCATTTGGAAGAACTATAGAGTCAGGCCCATTTTGGCATTGCCTTGAGTAATTTTTTTTAAACAGATGTTCTGTGTTTGTTTCACCTAGCGCCAAACAGGTGAAAACGCAATTTTTTTTTAATCACACAAGATATTTTCGCCTAGACAAGGTTTCATTGATCATTTAAAATACATCCGCGATATTTTATACATTTGAAGATAAAAAATTCATGTTCGAAAATAAAAATATAATGCATTGTTTGAAAATGTTGGAATATGATTTATTATATCATGCTATAATTATCTCCTATTCATTATGTATGTATCTTAAATGCTAAAGAACATTAGCGAGGCTCAGGGGATGTCTGTATGTTTAATTTATTATTTCTTAAATGCGATAGTTACGCAACACTTCATATTTAATTACCAGTTTGTGGTTTCCTTTTATTCTTTCTATCTGTAAGTCAGAAATCTCAAATTTATAAAATATTATTCCATTCTAGGGCGGATTATTTTTTGTATAAATATATACAATAAAAGTCTGGTGCGGGCAACACACGACTTTCACATGTTTTCATCACTATTTATTAACTTTTATAACCTTGTGTATAAGATAATATTTTTTCTTAAATCTTTAGCTTTCCAACGGTATATTATACATTTATATAACTGTTCTTATGTTAAAAAACAAAAAAATATTTTTTCAGTTTTCACCTTTAGTTGGATAACGATTCCTCTCTCAGATACAGTCCGGTATCTTGGCTTACTGTTAGACAAAAGATTGACTTGGAACCCACATACAAGACTTAAAAGACAAGAACTCAACCGACGATTCGGACAGTTATACCGACTAATCAACAGAAAATCTGAACTTACAGTTGATAACAAATTATTAATCTACAAGACAATACTAAAGCCCATCCGGACCTACGGACTTGAACTGTGGGGGACAACTAAACCTACTAACATCAAACGCTTCAATCCTTTCAATCCAAAGTCCTCCGTACAATAGTAAATGCTCCTTATTATGTCTCCAACTATACCTTGCACTACGACCTTAATGTTCCATTTATTTCAGACCTAATTCCATCCAAATTTTCCAAATTCCACCAGAACCTCATTCATCATCCTAATCCTCTAGCTCAATCCCTGTCCAGCTCCACTCATCCATACAACCCACCTAGAAGGTTGAAACGGCAGTTGCCCCGCGACCTTTTGTAAATATATTGGAGTTCTAGCACTGGCTAGATCCTCCACTCAATGTGATGTATGTATGAGTGTGTGTATGTGTATATAAGTGAATTCTCGACTTTATTGTATTGATTCAGTATTGTGTATATATTTTATTGTAATTTTAAGCTGTGTAAATATTGTATGAATGTAGTATGTATGATATCTTTCAGCACTACTATTGATGTCCAAATTGGGAAAGATTGTAATTTTACTCAAAATTGTTGTTGAAAAAAAAAAAAAAAAAAGTTGGATAACGAATTCATTCAACTTATATATTTACCTGTTTTTCATCAGTGGTAACAAGTTAATATGGTTATTTTCAAATAAACTACAAAGTTAAAGGTACTTAAGAGATAGAAATTTTGAAATATCGGCATTTAAGCCCTGTCAGACTATTTCAATCAGAATTAAACCTACATGGTGTTAAAGCCCATTAAATTTTACATCGATACAGCGAGTTTAATCTTAATCGTTAGAGCCGTTTTTGAAAAAATCGTAAAAAGTTGCAAAATGCATGGTATAAAGTGGCTTTTGTAGTAAGCGGATTTGATTAAAAAGCTTTTGTAACGTCTCGGGCGTAAGTTGTCTTAAATATGAAATTTCAGTTTCATAGGACTTCGTTTTCAGGACAGACACACACACAGACCTTTTTGCGGGACTTGGTTATTTGGACTCAGAGGACCCTAAAACGTGTATTTACGTTGAAAAGTGGAATTCGGAAATTTTCACGATCGCCAAACTAAATTTGATTTTTCACCAGGTACTCCTTTTTATTTCTTATATTATAAAATTTCTTAAAATAAAAAATGTTTTATTACTCGTTTACAAGCCTTCTTATCTCATCCTTATAACTATGATCTCAGGGGCGTATGCAGGTACTGACTATTTGAGAAGAATGTACTTTTTAGGTCCCATAAACCAGTAAACTTATGACATATAAATATATAAATATATAATATATATATATATATATATAATATATATTATATATATATTAATTGTAGTACTATAAAAAAATTTAATTAATTAATTATTTTCTGGAGAATCGTTTTGGTTGGTAAAGTTTCATTTGTCTCCATCATGCCATGATCTGGAATTCATAAATCTTACAAAAGCTAAATGCTCAAAAAAAAAAAAAAATAATAATGAATAAGGACAACCCCAACATATATATCAACTAAAATATCCTCTAGAATTCCCTACCTACTTGTATCTATCATGCTACTTCTCTTTTATCACCTTTTATGTTTCCAAAAGTACGCTCGACAATTTTGATTTTTTAATTAAATATCAGACTTTTATTAAAAGGAAGTTAATTATTTATCGTTCTAATTTAAGTTAATCAATTAATTCAGCTTTATTTTTTTTTTTTTCAAAACATTTATCTGCCAGAAGTTATTTAATTCATTTTACTATTTTCCTTTATTATATTATTTTTTCTCTCTCTTCTTTTACCATTATAAATAAGAATTATTTCTGACCCTTTGGTCTTTTGGCTAGGCACATTGTATTTCTTAATTGTACATATCTGTTGTTCTTAATGGACCCTGTCTCAAACTAAAAATTAGTTTCTATTCTAGTCTATTCAATTCTATGTAAATATAGCTTATGTGGACAAAATACTAAATCCAAGATACTAAGGTGATATTAAAAATGATTTTAGTTTGTTTACTACTTAGCACATTTTCTTATTCTAGTTTGCAAGTAGTAAAAAGTTGTTTTAGTAACCCTCAAGTTCCGATTAGTGCATTCATTGCTGTCGTTTGGTTTTGATTAATGACCTGCCAACTTCAATTGCGGATAGTTGTAAAGTGAATTACGACTTCCTATAGAAGTAATTCCTCGTCTTAATAGTTAATGAGTAAACAACCACTCTAGTTTCTACGACCATGTTTGAGTTGCTACATTCTGCTTACGCATTCATCATATCGACCTTAATTACTAGCAGCTATTGCGGAATCATACTGATAGACACTCTTCGTATACTAACCATATAGTTAACCGAGTTATGTACACAGAGATAAGCTAACATTGAGATAAGGAGGCGCCTGGTTACCGTGGGATAGGAAATGGCGCCATCCAGGCTGCGCTCGCTCGTCTGTGACCGATCCAGGGTCCTCTCCTCTCATTCTGTGTCCGCGGTATTTTAAACAATTAGCATTATTATAATAATTATAATATATATTTATATATATCGTTTAAATAAGTGTAAATGTACAACCTGTAACTCCACAACCCACGAAGGGTCTCGGGCTCGGTAATATAGAGATTCGTATTGTTTCTTGGCCAACGTCTGTGCAGTGAGGTGATTAGGCTGATATCACCCTCAGAGTAAAGGTATGACTGATAAATTAAACCGTCTAGAATGGTCAATGCTTGATAATTGGGTCATCCAGTTTTGAAATTTATTTAGTAATACATTTATTTTTTAAAAAAATCTGGTGCGCGCAACACACGACATTCACTTACCTCTATTATTTACATCAATTCAAGAATTTTTAAACAAATTTATAAACGATAATAAATTGTTAAAGAATTATTTAAATTGGGTTTTAATAGAAACATGTGTTTTATTAAATTATATATTATATTATTATCTACGACAATCAGTTTGTTTGATGGGCTTTTCAGATAATATTCTTTCTAAAATCTTTAGCTTTCCAACGGTATATTATATATGTATATTACTGTTCTTAAGTTCAAAAACAAAAATTGCATTCATTTTTTTTTTTTTTTTTTTCCAGTTTTGGTTATGGCTTAGTTGAATATCGAATTCGTTCAACTCAGTATCAGACGATATGGTTATTTTACTTTAGAGGAAGAAAATTAAAATACCGGCATTTAAGTCCAGCCAGATTATTTCTATAATATATTATATTTCTATAATAATAAGTTATAAATCTTATAACAGATAATAAGAATATTATCTGAAAAGCCCATCAAACAAACTGATTGTCGTAGATAATAATGAAACCTACATCATATTAAAGCTCATTAAATTTGACATCAATATAGCGATTTTAATCAAAATTGTTAGAGCCGTTTATGAGAAAATCGTAAAAAGGTGCAAAATGCACGGTTTAAAGTGGCTCTTCTGGTTAGCCGATTTTGATGAAAAAGTTCAGTTTCATAGGACTTTTCGTTTACACGCTGGAGTTACCACACACACATACCGTTTTTCGGGACTTGGTCATTTGGGACTTGACAAAACCTGTATTTCCAGACCAACCACCGAAAATACAAGGTTCTCTCTATTCGCTTGATCTTTGACTGGTAACCACCTTAGATATACTTTTATGTACATGTGCATTATAATTTAAATTATTGTGAGAATAAATTAAATAAATGGATGTTTATTTCATAGGTTCTTTCTGTAGCAATGCATTAAATACTTATCGATATCAATATAAATTATTATTTGTTTATATTATTTAATTCTTGTTGGTAAAATTTCGGGTTTAGGGTACGCGGGTACTGTTGCTTGAAGACGCGAAAATTATACATGTAAACACACGTACAGTAGTGAATACCGGTAAAGAGATAGGGCTTATAGAAAAAAGTGATAGAAACGGTCTCAGTAACATATGCGTTTGAATAATTTCTTCAATGGAAGTCCTAAATTTTGCCCACCCAGGTTTCATTAGTACAGGAATCTTTAACGTGCACCTGACATGGCTACGAATTATATCCACATGTTAAAAAATCCAAGTATCATTAGCCGGGTTTGGACCCGCGACTTTGAGCAGAGAAGGATGCTATGCTTGCCATAGCACCTAAGTGACCTCATTTTTGAGACTTTTTTGATCAATATTTAAGTGGTTATTTACTGAGTAGTTTCTTCACAAGACATTATCACGCCCATTGGTTCAAATTAATCCCATTTACTTGTTGTAAATATCAATAAAATTTTGTAAAAAAAAAAAAAAAAATTTTCATTCAGTTATTTTTTTTTTTTTTTATACAACCGGTTACTTATTGTAGGGGCTGTGGTGTAATGAAGCTCTGCAAGAAAGTTACATCTTATAACGTTTTTCATGCCAGCTGTTAAATAATTTTTAAACTATCGTGTAAATGACAAAATTGGTGGAGAACAAGAGGAGCGATAACTAGGAGCTAACTGCTTGAACGACGAGACCTCACACAGAACGTACCTCGCTGTAATTACACGTCACGTGTGTCCAAGTCCCCTGTAATTATGGCTACTCCATCTCTACCTCTACCACGAGACTATCCGCTTTAATAAAATTCAATTTAAATACAGTCCCCAATAGGAGCGTTTAGCTTAAATGGCGTGTCATTTTTTTTTCTCCTCTATGCCGAAGGAGAGTTTGTTAATTATCGAAAACCTCTATGGATGCGGCATGTTGATTTAGTGGCCGTAATTATAAGGGGTCGAGTATAACCCTTTGTAACATCATTCGCATGCAAACTGTCCTATTAGACGTTTTAAAAGTCTTTTGAATAATTATTATAATTGTTTAACTTGTAATCTCTACATAGTTACGTAAGCATAGTTTTCCTTGACTCTGATTGGTCAGTAAGTCGAACCTCTGTATACTGATTGTTCCTATTGGCCCTTGGAATCCGATAGACTAGACCTCGGCTAACCAATAGCCATCCACCGTAGCTAAAAAGCTGACTGAAGGACTTTCATCAGAACACAATGGTCAGTCCATCAGTGGATCTTCATGGAGCTAAATAGATTTTCTCTTAAGGTGACCTCAGAACTCGATCTAAGGCTGTCTAGATTTCTCCTTTCGATTGTTGCTTAATTAGTTATGGCATTCTTTTGAGGCTTTGATTTGTTGTTATTGCTAGAAAACAAACAACACCCTTGTTAACTTTATGGGCTAATCACGTAGAGTTAAACAGTAGTAAAAAAATGTATAACACATTGCTTCTCATATCCACGTCTCAGGTTAGAGTTCTGTTAAGACAGAAATATTATTTATTCTGTTTTATGAGACACGGATACATCCTGAAGTGGATAACCTAAATAGTGTACAAATGATTAGAGAAATGACATGACGGTTGAACGAGATTTCAGGTAATTCACTGGTCCTCGCAATATAAATAGGGTTATTGGATGTAACTTCGGGTTATGACACTATAAAATAAACAAAACTGCGTTTCTTGAAGAGTATAAAGCATGTGTTGGCAGAAGACTGCATTCATGATAATTATTTTATTATTTACGCAGATATCAATAATTATATAAGCTACAAAAAGATTTTCCTTTTAAAATATGAAATCATACTGAATATAATATATATTGGCACCTCTTCTAAAAAAAATCTTATTATTTAATTGAAATTTTATGACAGCTCCATCAGACAGGAGGTACCAGAAAAAGAGGTGTAGAATGTAGAACGTGAATAACCGTGGAGGGTATTAGAAAGAAAGGAATTCCAGAGAATAAGGGGTGGAAAAAATAATGAACTATCAATTGTTCTAGTTCTATTGGAAGGAAT
Organism: Piezodorus guildinii; assembly: GCA_023052935.1. Classification (NCBI taxonomy): domain Eukaryota; kingdom Metazoa; phylum Arthropoda; class Insecta; order Hemiptera; family Pentatomidae; genus Piezodorus; species Piezodorus guildinii. Next base: position 132,498,894 of record CM041293.1, on the reverse strand, counting down.
GTAATGATAGAATAAATGAATGAAAAAAAAAAAAAACATTATTCTAGGAAACGGTCCATTAAGAATGAAATAAATGTTCTATAAAAATAGCCCAAAACACTCAGAAAAAACTAAAAGCATTAATGATTACAATAAATATATAAAATTATACTTACATGATCAAAACAGGGGGGGGGGAGGGAGGGAAAGCAGTCAATAATATCTTGAAATACTATGAAATAAAAAAAAAAAAAAATAAAATAAAAAAAGAATGAAAATTGAATAAATATCAACTTTACAACCATTGGCGTTAAGAAGTGTTGACATTTTTCTCCTCACTTTTTTTGGTGTTCTCAAATTAGTTAACGTCTGGTTGGGAAGCAAAGTGTAAAAAAGAGAGATATATAGAGGTCAGAATAAGTATTTGATTATCTTACAATCAAATACTTATTCCTATTAAAAAAATAAAAAATGGAGCAAATCTCTCTTTCTTTAACCAGAAATAATCCTATGCAAACTATCCTATGGATCCAGGCCTGGTTTCCAGTAAGATTTAAGAAATAAGAACATTGCAGAGGGAGGGGGGGAGTTACCTGTAGCATGGTGGTTAGCATAACATCCTCCTATGGCAAAGTTTCCGGGTTCTAATCCGCAAGTAGCCCTAGAATTTTTTAATGGGAGTAAAAAATCCTTAGTTATGCCGTCCTTCGGAGGGAACGTTAAAAGGTGGTCCCGAGCTACGGGATGTCAGGTACTCGTTAAAGATCCCTATACTAATTAAACCTGTATAGGCAAAATTTAGGACTCCCACTGTAGCATCGTCCGATTAGCCACAGTAGCATAAAGTGACGTTAAATAAATAAAGAATAAACAAACTATATATTTAATAGATAGGTGAGTGGAAGTAAAACTTAGTTTATTTAACGTGCCTTGATACGTTAAATAAACTAACAACAAACAAACAGAACATTGCAGAAAAGTTCTACTAGTAAGGATTAGGATTTCATGAGAGACTTGTGCAAGAGGTACGTTCCAGAAGGGAAAAATGGATTGGATATCTTAACTGTTTTGTCATCGGAAGATTTTCTTATAATTCCTAATCTTTCTGCAGAAGTTTGTTTCGCTCGCTCTTTCTATTGTTTTCAATTTCCCATCTAATTTTCCTCTTACATATGAACATCCTTAGTTTATCAATCGCATATATCAGAATGGAATTCCTCGAAATCCAAATCAGAATATTTTAAGAAGCGGAAAAAATGCAGAGATAAAGAAAATTATAATATTATTCAATCGTATACGCTGTTTAATGAAAAATATCCACAAGTTACATATCCACTGAAATGACTGCCTAAATTCCAAAATAATATATTCAATGATGAGATAAATTAGAATGATACATATAATTAAATAATTCCGAGAAGACTGGAGGCAGACAATTAGAGGATGGGAAGAGGCCTGTGCTAAAGAGGAGCAATTACCTCATTCCCGAATATCTTATCCAATCCTTAATTATATTCCCTCCCGCCCATTATATATAATTCTGAGACATTTTTATTTTTCCCAATCGAGCCTCAGCCATTTTCGGACTCCCGCCTCCTGCAATCCCTTGGAGATGGACGCTGCTAGAACAGTAGAACACAGTTCGAACCATTACCTTGAGACCATTCGTCCAATTACATCTTTACACAGGCAATAAACGTGCGAATTAATTCATACAGTTAACGATTTGGAAATCCAATTTCCAACGGTAATTGCTGTATCCCGCTGGGTTGTAATTTCGTCGTGTATGGTCTCAAGGTTACTTATGCCTGGTGTTTTCTCGTACATAATTAGGATTTTCCACTCAATTTCGACATTCGTAAACCCCATAATTATATCCACAGTAATTATTAAGCATAATTAGGAAAATATTTATTGTTGACAGTATACTTTTTTTGATAATTTCGCTTGTGAAAATTAAACATAATTATGAAAAATATAGAATTAAAAAGTTTTTTGTTGGGTTAAATATTGAAAATAAATTCATAATTCTTAATTAAAATTCCTAAACCACTATCCTACTGTCAACGTAGGACAGAATTTTTTATTTTATCAAAATCCTAGAGTTATGGATTAATTTATTTATTTTATTTGGAAATTGTTCAGCTCTATTATTGTATATCAGATTTTTTTCATTTGTTTATATTCCTTATATTTTGTATATATCTATAGAAATAGGTTTTTTTTATTTTTTTGTTAAACATTTGTTAAAAAAAAATTATTTTATTTGTCTCTCGGCCAGACATGTATATATTTAAGTGTATGTTTATTGTACGACATTGTTATTCTTAAGGGGCATAGTCCCAGAATAAATAAATGCTTTTATTTTTATGAAAATGTTTTTATTTTATTAACTACATATATATAATTATATAAATTTATTAATTATATATTTTATTAATTATGTTTTAAGAGACATGGATAGATCTTGGATCGGATACCCTAAAGTATTTTCCCTTAATTAGAAAAAAAAACATGGCGATTGAACAAGATTTTAGCCAATTCATCGGTTCTAGCAATATATATTTATAAGGCGATGCCACATAATTTTGGGTAATAAAACTATAAAATAAACAATACTGTATATCTTGAAGAGTATAAAGATACGAAATATTTAACTTTATTTTTTAATAATGACATAATCTAGTTAGATATATCTACAGATATAGTAGATATATATCTACAAAGTAAATCATGACTTGAAATAAAGATTTTTTATAAAATAAGCAGATGGTAAAGTTACAAATAGAGTGGCCAACACAAAAACATCACAAAACAACACACACACACACACACACACACACACACACACACTATATATATATATATATATATATATATATTTTTTATTTTTTTTTTTAATGTTTTTACAACCCGTAGAGGGATTTTCTTTTCTTGTGTGACCTAGGAAAATACCATTTCCAAAGATCTTAATGCCACGACTCAAAATTATCTTCGCTATATTAACCTCGCGATCGCTTAATGTTTGTTTTGTATTATACATTTTATTGCAAACATCATGGAGTTCTTTGTAAGATATTCGTTACCATTATCCTCTGTTAAAGCAGGCCAAAAGGTCTGGGTTGAATTTATGAAACATCTATTCTCAGCAGTTATTTTAACTAAAAAGTGAAAAACACGTTCGTATTTACTCATGAAATATTTCATTCCCAAGTAATAGTAATGTATTCTAAAATCTTTCTGGTATTTAAAATTAGACAAAAACTGAATACATATACATACCTACTTAAACCCATATGGACTTACGCCTCACAGATTTATAGTTCAACAAAAAATACTTACACACAAAAACAGCAATCAATTCAATCAAAAATTTTAATACTCATAACAACAGCTCCTTGGTACGAAATAACAAAACTCTACAAATGGACTCACAAAAACCAACAGTTGACGAACACATACGAACTCTATATACGCGTTTTTATAGCAAACTACACTGACACGACAATAGAGTTATTAAGGGCATTGCATTAACTGTTAGAAGAAGGCTGAAAAGGGGCTGGATGATAGACCTCCTCTCCTAAACTGAACCCTAGGAAGAGGTGCTACTGGGCACTTACCTTCCCTATGCTTACCATTTTATTTATTTTTATTTTACAAGTCATATACAAATGTCTTTGGGCATATATTGTAACATTGATAATCATTACGTAAAACCTCCTTCAGGGTTCTTCTGAATTCGTAGGTAAAGAAACCTCCCATTGAAGGCTCTTCAAGTGTGGAAGATCTCTATTAAAGAAGCAGATCTCTGCTCCAGAGGCGTTTCAATCTCCATGGTGGGTTTTGTGGTAGTGTGTCTGTCAGTAATGTTTGTAGCAGTAGGTTTGAATGTCCAGCGAGTGAGTCGTGAAATTTCTTGTAGTATAGCTTAATGACGTCCGTTACGATTGGTATGTTGAGGTCTTTGTGCAATGATTTATTGGATACGTAAAAGGGACAGTGAGTAATGAAGCGGAGGAATTTAGATTAAAAGATTTGAATTTTTCGTAAGTGTGATTTTTTACATGAGCCCCACACCTGAGTACCGTAAGTCCATATAGGTTTAAGTAGCATGTTGTATATGATAGTTTTGTTGTTTAGTGATAGTTTGTTTTTATGGTGAAGAAGTCGTCTTAGTATTGAGAGTCGATGATTCAGTCTTTTTTTCAAGGAAGTTACTTGTTATTTCCATGTCAGGCGTCTATCCATTGTCAGTCCTAAGTATTTTGTTTCTGTTTTTTAGGTAAATGAACGTTGTAAAGTGTTAGTGGAGGGCAATCAGAACGTCTAAGGGTGAATGTCACATGACTTGATTTTTGTATGTTTATTTTGTTACGCCATTTATCAAGCCAATCTTGCAGTAAATTTAAATGGGTTTGAACATTGTGTGAGGCTTTGGTCGGATCAGTACTCGTTGAGAGTATTACGGTTTCATCTGCGTATGTTGCAAGTAATGTGTCGGGTGTCTGTGGTATGTCAGAAGTGTATATAGTATACAGAACTGGACCCAAAATGCTGCCCTGCGGAACTCCCGCACCAACTTGACAGTAGTCAAAATGTTTACCATCTTGGTTGACCACGAAAAACCTATCCTCAAGATACGACCCAATCATTAAATAATAAGTATGCGGTAAAATTTATTTGATAACAAATATAAAGATTAAAAAATTCATTCTATGTATTCTAAAATCACACCCAAATCACGTCTTTTAAACATTGATACACCTAATACTTCCTGTAGTTTCTTCAAGTTGGGTTTTATAAAAATCTTTCAGTTTCATTCGTTTACCGCCTGATTTTATGATAATATATATAATTGGCCAATCATGTCCGTTGGTAGAAAATTTAGTCAAATAAATACCTATTTCCATAACAATAGGGTAGATGTATTTTTGTGTTATATACCTCTTAACGTTGTAAGTCTTCAACACTATCGTAGTTACTTGAATATGCATAACTTCTCAAGTAATTTTTCCTTTATATATATCTTGTATTTATTTATTTGTTCTTAATGTTCCTGATTTGTAATTTTGATGATACTCAGACGAGTATTATCCCTGTGCTTTTGCAACCCCCATTGCCATACACCCCATGAGATTGCACCAGAGGTGTTAGATTAATGATGGAATTCAACCTCTCAGCGATAGATATGCAAATCTACCCTGGCCTAACGATAGAAACACCGTCTAGTCTTGGGGTCAAGGAGATATTGTAACCATTATTTTGTACCGGATCTCTAGCCACGTCAGCATTCGATACTAAACAACAGAGTTCATCCTTTATGATAAATTGATTTTTAGTCATTGCGAAATCAAAAAGTAATTTTTAAAATGCTGACAAATTAGTGTTGCAACGCAGTGGACGCAATTCATATATTTGTGTACAGATACGTATATGGAAAATAATCTTTTTGAGTCAAAATTCTTGACGATCGCAATACTTTCCCTCACTATACTTCATATATGGGTAAGTGAAAGTAATACAACTTGAACGAAATAAAACAGCCGATTAAAAAAATTGAATATTGAAGAAATAACATAACAATGTAGCTGTAGTAACTTTTATTTTTTCACCTGACCTGTGAAGTTGTTTTTTCTTGCGGAGGTGCTAATTGTGCTACGACCTCCCTTAACACCTGCTAGGAATAGACACCAATGACGTCAGTGAGAGGCTCAGGTACCCTAATTCGAGTAGTATTTATAGAAAAAGGATTAATAAAGTGGACAGAAGGCGGGCGAAGACAATGGCCAAAGACGCCGAGTTGCCAAGCCAGTTCTAATATTGCTCTATCACCTCGGTTACTCTACTACACTGTTATTTGTCACTGTTACCTTCCCTTTGACAAGAACTTCTACTGACAGCCACTACAGACAGATGTGGATAGTCTGTCACTGACTATTTAAATAACGTTCCTAACGTATTAATAACGAGTTATTAGGTGGACTAATGTTTTAGATCTATTTTAATACGAAATAGTAGAAGTTTCTATTAAAAAGAACTGCTTATTGTTTAGCTCATTTTCTTTTTAGTTCCTGTATTTTTATCGTGAAGTGAGAATGTTTGACTGACTTTGTGTGTAATATATATATAATATATATATATATATATATGAGAAGTTGGTTCAGGTTGCATTCAAAAGAATACAAAATTAAGAATAAACTTAATTACTGGTGCCGACGTTTCGGCCTTCAGGAAGAGATATGTATACATACGTATTCACTATATTTTATATTATAATGTTTTACATTTTATGAAAGCATGGACATTTTGTACGTCATATATTTGTAACTCACTTTCTCATACTGTTAAAATTATCTTTTTACATTTTTTCATACTGTAAATATTTTCTTTAAATTGTTTTTCATACTGTAAACTTTTTTTTTGTTTATTTTAAATTTAATTTTTCTATCACCTAATTGTTAAATTAAATTATTAGCTGTTTTTCTCATACTGTAAAAATTTTTAAAATTGTTTTTTTTTTTTAAATTTTCTATTATCTAATTATTCACCTTTTATTAAAATTTCTTTTGCCCCTTTTGTTTTTAATTATTATTATATTTGTCAATAGTCTTAACTACTATTTCACATTGTTTTTAATTATCAGTATAATTCCTTTTACTTATCATCTTTATATATTGTATTCTACTACTGGTTGTTACGTTTGTTTTTTATAGTCCTAAAGAAGTCCTATAATTTAGGCCGAAACGTCGGCAACAGTAATTAGATTTATACTTAATTTTATGTTCTTTTGGCTGCATCCTAAACCAACTTCTCCCTTATATATTTTTAGTTTATGATCAGAAGAACTTTCCAATTGATGGTTTTCAAGAATAAAAAAATATTAACTAAATTTATATATATAATAAACATCGAGAATTTTATTAATACTGATATGAGTAGTTTATATAAATAAATTAAAATTTTAAAATAGCTGTAACGTGTATTTATACTATTCCAAACCATTTGGTTTATTAAATTATTAAACACGCAAGACTACACGAACAGAGATAAGATAGTATTGCTAAGCATGCCTTGAGCCGATATTTACACCAGTTAACAAATATTTCTGTTTTTTTAAATTAGTTTACTGTCCCTGTTTATTCAAGTTTAATTTGTAGAGAATCGAATGATAGTCGTTATTCATTTTGTTAAATTAAATAATGTTGATAAACAATCGTAGTAGTTACAATGTATTCATCATGTTTATTAAACAATATATATATATTATATAATATATATATATATATATATATATATATATATATATTACAATATATAAAATTTGATACACATGATGAATAAGTTTGTAAAATTTAAGTCTAAAATTTTATTCTCGTATAATAAACTATAAATTCTTATACTATTCAAACGATTCTGTGTTAGTCAGCCTCAAGGTAACTTTTAGAGTTTTTCACATTTTTATTCTTTTTTTTTTATCAGAAAAAGTAAATTTATTGTTCCGTGATTTTTATTAAAATATTTAATGTCATCATTATTAAATCTTAATTCACCGCAGCTTTATAATTTTAAAATTCTTTGGGTTATTAGTTTAGTCATTACACTTTCGATTGTTTACGATGTATGACAATCAAATAAATAAAATTCTTAAAAGAGATTGGATTATTTTTATAACATAAAAATACAAAAATGTTTAATTTACCTATGCAGGCCAGTTTCAAGCTCTGAATGGTAATAATACCAAGAATGAGAAACTCCAAGATATTGTAATTAATGATTTAATTTTGAGAGAGAAAATGAAATATTTTGGAACAAAATTTTGTAACAGTGAAAAATTAAAGTATTATTTCTTAGTTGTTGGAAATGTTAATATTCTCTTTGGGATTAAAGAAAAAAAATAAAAATAAGAGTGTCGTTTCAGAATTTTTATTCTTATTTTGGTTTATTTTTTTTCAATAATGAAACTTTGTAGTCGACTTAAAAAAAGTACCTCCTTAAATTTGAGGTATTTCAAGATCAACAAATGAAAAAAAAATCCATCTGTCCGCCTTACGAATTTATAAATACCAATTTTCTATTTAGAGCTGTTCCACAAAGAATTGAAATTCCTACAAAACAAAAAAATGATGAATCATTGAAATCAGTTAAGAACTAGCAGAGGTACAGTCTTTTAAACCTTTTTTTTTTTTTTTTTTTTTTTTTTTTTTTTTTTTTTTTTTTTTTTTATAATAATGCTTTATTGAGAAATAAGACAAACTGTTACTATCTAGGGCAATAAGTATTAGAGCTAAAATAAGTAATTCATTCCATATGTACAGAGTAAAACAAAAACAAAAAATAATAACATAAAATAAAATAAGTAAACTTAAATAGGAAATGGAGTGAAAAATAAAATAAAGTCTTGGCCACATTCATACCTATATACAATATTTATATACTGCTCCTGGGAACTCCGAATCGAACCTCTACACCCAGAAGTGGATGGCGAGGAACAACACCAGGAGTTCCCAGCGCCTCTCAGTCAGCCGCATCACAGTGGAGACTGAGTGAGGGCTCTAGAGCCACACACTCTCATTTAAACGTTTTGGTGATTTTTTTTTCTTGAAAATGAAATGAAAGTGTTGCTGATCTGATTAATTTATCGCTATATAATTGCCTGAATAACTATAGAAATTATTATACACTGATATAATATTCTGAAAATAATAAACCATTGTGTAATAATTTGCAGCGTTTTACTTTCACTTACCTATTTATGAAATATATAGTAAGAGAAAGTATTGCGGTCGTGAAAATTTTCGAATTCCAGTTTTCAAATTTCTTATGAAACTGAAATTTCATATTTAAGACAAATATACGCCCGAGATGTTACAGAAACGTTTTCATCAAAATCAGCTAACTAGAAGAGCCACTTTATACTATGCATTGAGTACCTTTTTACGATTTTCCCGGCTCGATTTTGATTAAACTCGCTATATGAATGCAAAATTTGATGGGCTTTACTATCATGTAGATTTTATTCTGATTGAAATAGTCTGACAGGGCTTAAATGCCGATAGTTTAAATATTTTCCTTCCAAAGTATCTTTAATTTTGTAGATCCTGTAAAAATAACGATATTATCATTTAAAAAAGAAAACAGGTAAATATATAAGTTGTTTTTGAACCTAAGAACAGTAATATACATGCATAATATACCGCTGGAAAGCTAAAGATTCTAGAAAAAATATTATCTCATACACAACCTTGTAAAATTTAATAAAAAGTGATGAAAAGCCGATAAAACTGATTATTTTAGGTAATAATATAATCGATTTTTTATTAAAACACACGTTTCTGTAGAAATTCAATTCAATTAATTCTTTAATAGTTTTACTTATTTTTGTGTTTAACTGTATTTGAAAATTCTTGTCTCTATTGAAAATCGATTTTTTAAACGTTAGTAAGTGAAAGTCGTATGTTGCAGGCACCAGATTTAATTCAAATTAACCTTGACTTCATACATAATACCGATATTAAACAATCAAATAGTAACAATTAGATAGTTGAAAAATAAGCTGCTAATCCGGTGTTGCATTGCTTGAGGCAGAACCAGAACATTGCGACTGAATCAGCCATCTAGCCTCACGATGAAACGGATGCAAATAGTAATGGAAAGAAAAAAAAAAGTGAAATGAATAACAAATGGGCTCTGAGATAGAAATAATTCTTTCAGACATTTAAATGTAAATTGAATTATCAGACAAGGAAATAGGAAACATAAGGAAGCGGTTATATCTAACAGGCGAGGCGCCACGATTCTTCACACAGTCGTTAGCGAATGGTGTGTATTCATTGCCGAAGTACGGTTAATAAGAGAAGTGTTATAGCTTAATTGTGGCTAATGGTTTCCGTGCGGAGGTGATCCTGATGCTAGAGATGTGTTTATTTAGTCCAAGGACTCGAGGCATTTAAGTGCCTCATCACAATTAGTTGCTTAAGTCATATTATTACAGCGTTTCTCAGTGGGAACTGTACGAGATGAATTAATTTATCTGGAAAATATTTTTATTAATAATATATTTATTGAAATTTATGTATAATACATACATCTATTAAGTGTGAGTAGAATATAAAATAAAGGAATGATGCGCATTTAGAGAAACTAACCACTGATATCACTCCTTTAAACGTTCTAAATCAGAAGGTCTCGCGGCCATCGTCTTTTCAGACACTTGAAAGATTATCAGGAGTCGTAGACGAAGCAAGGATTGAAACTAGTGCATTGGATTAGTAATGGAGTTCGTCATGAAAATACCGGTACCTCATTCGAACCAAATGAGCAACATATGAAACATTAAGGTCATTATAGGTTATTTTATTCATGGCAAAGTAAAAAGAATTGAGGACTTCACGAATCTATACAGCTGATATCCCAACGCCTCCCTTTCTACCTATGCTGATGACACTTGTGTGTTATCAGTCAATAACGATCATAATATTGCCTCTCAAAGTCTACAATCCACATCAGAGACCTTGAGGTATGGTGTCAGAATTGGAGAATTAAAATAAATTCCTAAAAATTGCACCAAATAACCTTACCCTTCGTTGTAAAGCTATGACATCCTGTTCTACAGTATCCTTTAATAATATTCCGCTTGTTCCAGTTGAAAAGGTCCGCTATCTTGGACTTCTAATTGACAAACGTCTAGCATGGAATCCGCACACAAGACTGAAACGACAAGAAACTGCTCGCCGCTTACACTTACTAGACAGACGCTTTACCCTTCCACTTATCTACAAAAGGCTAATCTATATCATCATCATAAGGCCTAACTGGTCTTACGGAATTCAGCTTTGGGGTTCTACTAAACCATCTAATTCTTTCCGTATCAAATCCTTACAATCCAAAATCCTTCGAAAAATCCTCAATGCTCCTTATTTTGTCACGAATAAACACATCTATAAAGACTCTAACATCCCATATGTTGCTGATTTGGCCCGAACCATTTATCAATCCTTCCAAGTCAAACTCCACTCCCACTCTAACCCACTAGTTTCAATCCTTGCTTCCTATTATATTCCTGACAATCCTCCGAGGCGTCTGAAAAGAAGATGGCCTCGCGACCTCCTAGTTTAGATTACCCAGTGGAGTGATGCCAATAGGCATTTTCTCTTTATGTATTTTTCATGTATAGTTGATATCTGACAGCTAATTTACTTGATGTATTGACTAATACAGTTGTAAATCTCAATAAATAATAAAATAAAAAAGGATTTTACGAAGTATTTTCGATTGTAAGAATTGGAGAATGTAAGCCCCAAAGTTCAACTCCGTAAATCGAGATAGGCCTTATGTTGGTCATATTAATGCAACTTTTGTAGTTAAGTGGAAGATTTTAGCATCTGTATAGTAAGTGTTGAAGTAGCCGAAATCGATGAGCAGTTTCATGCCGTTTTAATCTTTTTTGCGGATTCCAAGTAAGCCGTTTGTCTAGCAGGATTCTCAGATAGCGGATCTGTTCAACCGGGACATGTGGAGTATTATTAAAGGATACTATATGGCAAAATGTCATAGGTTTAAGAAGCTTGGAGAAATTAAGCACATGTTTTATGTTTCGGGATTCGTCCGTTTTTTGGCAGTACATGTAAACGTTTTACAACTTAATCTGAAAGTTTTAGTTATATTTGCCGAAACGTGGCTGTTCTGGAGTTCTGCTTTGCCATCCCTATTTGTGGACGAAGCTTAGTCCGGAATTCCTGAGGTTATTTTTTGTTTTTGTATATATAAGAGATATAGAAGGATTTTTATAGCACTGATCTATTCTACTACCCTTAAGAGTAATGGATTTGATTAATGTTTAAATATTAAATTTATATAAAAATTTTATATTTTGTTCGTATATTTATCTTTCATTGTAAATTCTATTTATTTGTTAGTAAAATTATAATTGAATAAAAATATATTTATTTGTTATTTCAGAATGTTTTTAAAGATCATTTAAAAATCTTCCCAATGTATATTTTTCCCCTTTTTTTATGGTTTACGTTTTTGGGTATGGGTTATTCAATATAAAAAAACAAAGGATAGCCATGTGTTATTTTATTATGAAATGTGAGGCGTTGCGGGCTGAAACCTTGCACATGTTAGTGTCTGTATGTGTATATCTTACGCCACAACGACTCGTAACAAGTACATTAATATGTAACAAAATTTTGATCGATATGTAGAAAACATAATATATGCATCATTATGTCAAGAAATTCTAAATTCCTACTAGCACTCATCAGGCCAAATTGTTAGAGGGTGCGTTTTAAATTGTAAAAACTTGACTCTACCTCGTTCTGAAATTATTTTAGAAGCATATTGCAAATATTCCCTGTTTTCCTACGGCGACTACTTTGTTAGCCAAACGCTTAGGTCTATTGTATCCACGAACGCAGCTTTGCAACTTAAACAACTTATAGTTACACGTCCAATACTAATACAATACAATTTGTTACCGAATGCCAAGATACGACGTTTAGCAAAACTGCGTGCAATCGGTGAACTATGGGGTTGGACATTAGTATTGGCAGTGTATGCGGCTCATCTGTTATTGTAATGAGCTACTGCACCGTATCGTTAGCAGTTTATAGCCACAGTTCTTGCATCAGGCTGCATATCTACGTGTCCTAATGCCTTCCTGTGTCCAAGGGGATGTGGTCTATTGCACAATTCTACTTCGGAACTGTCTCGTGGTCACCATTCATTCAAGCTTCAACTGCCTTGTTAAGGTTTTACAAATAGAACCATGACTTGTTTCAAAACATCTCTGTTTTTCCCCAAAAAAAGAAGGTTCACAGTAGAGCACCATTCTCAACACTGAAGATGACTCATTTAGTCAGACTTGGAATACTCTAATAAAGAAAAATAAGATTTACATGGAGATGCGCTACTTGAGGAAAGTTGGGGGTAAGACGTAGAGAGACAAAATAAGAAACACCACAATAGGATCCAACCTTGATGTCTGATCGGCCGAGGATATTCTTGAAGAAAACCAGTTAAGATGGTATGGCCATGTCTCAAGAATGTCAGAGGATCGCGTGGAAAAAATATCTTATGAGGTAAAAGTAGAGGAAAGGATACCAAGAGGAAGACGTAGGAAGACTTGGGAGGATGGGAACAGGAAAGTTTGCAGAAAAAGGGATATAGATTGGGGATCAGCGAGAGAAATGGCGCAGAATAGGAATGCCTGGATCAGCCTCTATAATCGACCCCCTCACACTGCTGTACTGATATGGAGCAAAGATGAAAAAGAAGAACTTTTACATTATTGAAAAATCATATTATAGACCTTGAATTTAATTGTTAATGAGTTAATTTACGAATTATCTACTTAGTAGTTTTCTACTTAAAAAATACAGAGTTTCAGCTAATTAGTGCTTAGCTAAATCATTAATAGGGTTATAATTAGGTAATTGCTTGAGAATTATGATTAGTTTTCTTCCATTATAAATTAGCATTGTATCGTAGAAAACCTAAGTTCCAATATTTTCGTTTTACGTCGCAGATCATTATATGCCATGCATTTTAGGAAAAGAGTTTTAAGTTGTTTAAGTTTTGGGTTTAATATGTATTTAATAATTGGTTGATTGGGACTTGAGATTTTAGAAACTGTACATTATTTTTGTGATTTTGTGGGGCACTAAGTAATTCGCTGAAGCTTGTGGTTGATATGCCCATACAAATCCAAAGTATCAAAAGTAGAATAAAACATTACATATTTGTTTTATTTATTTATTATAGTTCATAATTATGCAAACATTATCAAGTCTTATTAAAAAATAGATAAATAAAATAAGCAGTCACTTATAAACTGCATCTATGGTGTGCCTGATGAATGAGCATGGATGTGGAGCGGAATAATACATAGGCTCTTCTCCCATGTTTTTTTGCCAATAATTTTATTGTATAAATTAAGGTTTTATGACAGCGAGACTTACTACTCTTCACATCATAATAACAAGAAAATATGGTTTTACTTATAATACAATTTTTTTTCTCACGAAATTTCTGATATAAACTCCAATTAAGAATTAATCTAATAAAATAACTAGGTAATGTTCTGGTATTTTTTAGTTAGGAATATTAGGCTTGTTGCTTTTTTTTTTTTTTTTTTTTTTTTTTAAACTTAAATTCAGACATTTTTTTATCTGGAAAATAGACAAAAGCTTATAGCTCAGTTAGCTAATATACATCAAATGGGGCGAATAGCAGTAAGCTAGACATGTAATAAAATGTCTGTGTGTTAAAAAGTGATATTAAAGCAAGTCTTGATAATGGGGACAGAACCCCGAAACGTAGAAAAACATTGTCATGGATAGTGAAGAAAAATAAATTTGTAAGAAAAGAAAGTTAATGAGTGCTTTTTTGAGTGTGAAATATTAAATGAAAATACCTAAAAAATTATAAAAGAAGAGAACATATTATTATTTTGTGTAATCACCATTTTTTAAAAATATGCGTGTATGTTTAGCTATGAACAACATTTTTTAACGAGTGGTGCGATTTCTATGACCACTGATTTTTTTTTATAAACAATGTTTTATAATAGAGTATTTAATAAATCACAGGTTTCTATCAAAACTATGTCGTGTGTTGAGCGCACCATATTTTTTGACGAGGTTGAAAAATAGATTGGATTGCATAAAAAATATGAGAAGTTAAACAAAAAATAGAGTGGTGTACTTAAATAATGTACAAAAAAAAAAAACACTTAATTATTAATAGAGATAATATTTATATTGCTGTAATCCTTCATCGATCTTGTACAAGGGGTTCGCGGGCAGGTTTCCAATGACAAAACGAATGTCCCGACACGCAGCGTCTATTTTTCGAAGGATAACTACCACAGATGACATGCGAATATGAACAAAGGCAACAATATTGAGCAATAAAAATATTGGCACATATTGGACTCACTCACTCTATTCTCGTCCTCTCTACCCTCCCCGGCCCGCTTATACATTTAGATCACCGTAGAATAAACTTTGCCGAAGCTGTTTATTTGCTAAGGCCCTTCCCTTGCCAACATAACCATCCTCAGGAACCGAGCAATTAAAAATATTTAAACTGAGAAAAGAGCATCAATCAGGGTGGATCTTGCCTTACACTGAACATAACTATTGGTCAGAGGTAAACTGTGTTAAGTCCTCTTTTGCTGATTTTGATTTTCTTATCCTTTTTGCGTTGTTAAGACTTTTTTTTTTTTTAAGCATAAGCATCGTAATTAATAAAAACCTGGTGCCGGATATTATTGACTTTAAATTTAATTGTTAATTAGTTACTTTACTAATTATCTTCTAAGTAATTTTCTATTTTAAAAGATACACAGTTTTAGCTAATTAGTGCGTAGCTGAATTATTATAGTCTGCAATTGCAAAAATGCATAAACAAGTGCATTATAATTAGGTAATTGCATAATAATTTTCATTAGCATTCTACCATTATAAATTAGCATCGTATCGTACAAAACCTAAGTTTCAATCTTTTCGTTTTACGTCGCACATCATTATATGCCATGCATTTTAAGAAAAGAGTTTAAGGTTTTGGGTTTCAGGTTTACTATGTAGTTAAGTATTGGTTGATAGGGACTTAAGATTTTAGAAACAGTACTTTATTTTCGTGATTTCGCGGGGTACTAGGGGTTTCGCTGAAGCTTGTGGTTGATATAACTATTTGTAACTTTGGCAGCCCTCAACCGAAAGAGTATTTAACTTTTCATTTTAATATCAATAAACTCAGACTCCTTAGTCAACTTTGTAATTAGAAAAGCACTATCAACATAAAAACAGGAGAAAAATGTAGTTGATGTATATGGTGTCAAGAGCATATCACCGGAAACTTAGAGCCCCTGTTAATAAAAAAAAAAAAAATATGACCTTGAATTTAATTGTTAATTAGTTACTTTACTAATCATCTTTTAAGTAATTTTCTACTTTAAAAATACACAGTTTTGGCTAATTAGTGCTTAGCTTAATCATTATAGTCTGCAATTGCAAAAATACATAAACAACTGCATTACAATTAAGTAATTGCATAATAATTTTAATTAGCATTCTACTATTATAAATTAGCTTCGTATCGTACACAACCTAAGTTTCAATCTTTTCTTTTTACATCGCACATCATTATATGTCATACATTTTAGGAAAAGAGTTTTATTCTTATCCTTTTTGCGTTGTTAGGACATTTTTTTTTTAAGCATAAGCATCATAATTAATAAAAACCTGGTGCCGGAACTTGAAGTTGAATAAAGTATAAAGCATTATATTCAGTTTCGTTGGAAACGTATGTTTTGGATTAAGTAATATAAAACTGTTATGGTATAAACTGCCTCTTCTGCTTCGACGATGTTGATAAAAAGGTTGCGTTGTTTCAAAACATCTTAGACAAATAAGTTTCTAATAATAATATATTTTTATTGATTTTTACAACTGTATATAAAACAAGTGAAAGGGCTAAAATTACAAATATACCATAAAATAGTCTTGTGAAGAAGCTTCCCAGTGGTAGCACTTCAAAATACGTTTCTAAAATATGAAATTGCAGTATAATAAAACTTTTAGTTTTCGATCTTGACTTACCACACTCAAACAGACCTTTTTGTGGGACTTGGTCATTTGGACTCAAGGGACTCCAAGGTAATACATTTCCTTATATATTTCATATATGGATTAATAACTGTAAGAAAAAAAACATATGCTGTATTCCTTACAATTTGTAAAAAACAATTTTATACTTGTCATAACTACTGTGCTAATTAATTTATTGTAATATATTGTAATCACACATTATTTTTATATGAAGAAAATAGATCTCATTCCACAGCCTTACCAAAAGTTACTGATTATGTTTGAAGAAATCTTTTCTGTGACATTTGAGGAGAAGCGTTTCGAAATTCTTTGAAGATTTTTGGAAAAAAATGAAACTAGAGTGGAAAAAAAAGAAGAGAGTATGAATTCTTAGACGAGAGGATGTCTTCCTTGAGAATGGAAGCAATATGAACAGGAGGAAGACCAATAAAGCAAGAATTGGACCGTTCAAGATTCTCAAGAGAATATCTTCTTCCATGTATGAAGTGGGTTGTGGAAAAAATAAAAAATTTCTAATTCATTCACAGCAGCAAACTGTCACTTTTCTTTGCCAAATAAGTTAACTCAGGGGAGGAGGTGTAAATTCCAGCTGATGACTGTTATACAATATATTAATAACGTGTAATTTAATTAATCTTTTCAGGTATGATGTATTTTGGTTTATATTTATATTGTTAATGTTTTGTTCATTCTATTTATGTTGTACTACCATTGTAATCTTTTCAGATTAATAAAATCAGTTGGAAAGAAACTCAACAATCTATAAAAAGTTTCCAAAATACACAATAAAAAATCTTTTTGGTAAAAGAACAGTTTTCACAATAGAAAGAAAAATATAATTTTATTTAATCAATTACATAATTATATCTATATATCAGTACATTGAAATGTATTTTTTTGTTTCAGGTTTGTTGGTTTATATTCCGTATCCACGATTTCTGCTCCTGAGTATGTATATTTTAAGTTAAATAGTCAATATTCATTTATTTAACATTTAAAATATCATCAATTCTTTTCAGAAATATTTTCATAAAGTTTTTGTAGTTCTAATGTGTCAAAAATTGTATTTTTGAAGTGATGTTCCAAAACTCACGATTCTATATTGCTTTTTTTTAATTGACATTTGTTTTATCAGTAGAATGTTTGCCTATTATAAACCGTGTAAAATTCTGAAAGTAGATAAAAAACAGTTTGGTTTTGGAACCGTTTTAATGATTTTTTTATGATTCAAAGTTGAAAATAGGTCTGGAGTTATATAAAATGACACTAACGGTTGGGAAATACTTTGCTCAAAGGCGTAAAATCAGATGGAATTCCTCTGCTGTCGAGGAAACCATAAAATTTGGCACATCCTTATTACTACGCTTTTAAAGAATAACAATAGCAGAGTCCCACGTTCCAGGATATGATTCTCCAAGCAGCCTTATCTCTAGGCAATGAACTTGTTCCTCTCATTTTCGGGTTTGCGCATAAATACCTAAATTATTTTAACTTTAATTTAATTAAATTATATTTTTCACTCTAAAATTCAAACTGTCAGTTATAAATATTCACTTAGGAAGTTCCAAACTTGACCACACCCGTCACAGTTTTGGAAATTTTTTTTTTATTTTTTAAATGCTTCAAGAATGAAGCTCTATCACGCAAGGTCTGATCCCTGGAATATCTTGATCCTATTTGTTGAATATCCATGTATCCTATTTGTTAAGGAACTATATTATTACTATTGGTGTATTTATCTATGTTTGGCTCAGGTCTATCATTACTAGAAGTAGCAGTAGTATCTGTTCCGTTCCCGTTTGCAGTTTGTCATGCTAAAAAGATAAAAGTTTTATTCATTGGATTTATTTAAGACCTCATAACTTTTATAATTCCTTAGAAGTGCTTTCAAACCCAGTGTTTAGTAGGCTTAAGTTTCCACCAGCTCCTCAGAGGTGGCAACATAGTGTCTAAGGTAGAGTCTGAGATTAGCTTAAGACCAGAAGTGTCAAGATTGAAGTGATCCCCACCACCAAGAGGAGTAGCAAGAAAGAGGTGAAAGCACATTAATAATATAATGTATTAACAGAAACATCCTTAAAATGTATCTGGATACAGTTAAAGGAAAATATTCAGAAACTATTTTCGAAAAAAATGTAAATAAATTAAGACGTTGATTCCCAAAAGGTGCTAAAGGACATTTTTTACTAAATTGATATTTTTACATATTTATATTCTCCCAATTTAGTTTTATCTAACTCTTAAATTTGCTTGTATCTAATGGACACTCAAGTCCTTTAATAACGCGATTCAGAAATGTATTGATTTCTTAGTATACTAATTACACATTTAGTTTCGTTCCAAATCATACTGAAACAGTTCATTTCATAACTTTAATATGGTTTTATTAATATAGCAAAAAAAAAAACAATTCTAGATTTCAATGTGGAAAGAATCAAACTAGTTGGTTTAATAATATAGTAATAGGAGATTTGCTTGCGTCCTGTGAAATTTCCTAGAATGGATATAGTATTTTTTGGAAATCATCGTCTCAATTAGGGTTATGAAATAAAAAAAAAATAAAAAAACTCGATTTGTCGCCTTAAATCATTTTTGTTTAATGATTTTTATAACCATATAATATAAAAATGTATCGAGTACAGGCCTGTGGAGCAGTTCAATGCTCATTTGAGTTAGCAGGTTTCAAAACGATCGTCTTTTCAGCCATCTCGGAGGATTATCAGGAATAGATCCAGATGAGAGGTTACCAACAAGAGGTTTTGACAGGGTTGGGTAGCTTTCAATTTAGGAGGCATATCTATTTCGGGCTGTCTGTAACTAATGTAATATTCAGATCTTTATGGATGGTTTTATTGGTGACAAAGTAGGGTCGTTTAGGATTTTTCGGAGGAGTTCAGATTGCAAGGATTGGATGCGGGAGGAACTTTTATGGTTTGGTTCATACGTCACAGTAGAAAAAAATGAGGGATCTGTATGGTGTAGCTATGAGCTTTTCAAACCCTCTTTTTTCTTTGTCGTGGTTTATACCTTGAGGATTTTTAAATTGTTGGTTCATTGAAGATGCACCGTTTACAAGTCCTGCATTATATTCTTTATGGACGACCTCAATTATAGATATCGTTTACAACGATCTTGCATTTCCTGCTCCTTGTCTCCCTGATAGCACATGCCTCCTACACATCCGCTTACAAGCAGCACGGCCCGCGGTACACCGTGAGATAGCGGTCACTTCCTCCCTCACTTCCTGTTACCTGCTTTCCGATGCTGATAGTAAAAACGCCGCCAGGTAGTGGTGGGGATACTAGAGCAGGCCGGGCCGGGTTTGGGGATGGTAATTTGTAAACAGGCGCCCCTCACAAAAAACCGACGCCAGCTACCCTTACATATTTGACCGTGTGTGGGTCTGAGGGGGTATGCCGGGGATTTTTTTCGGTAGCCTCTGTGTGTTCACTGGCCGGGTCCTTGTGTTTGTTTGTATAGTGTGCCTTTGTATCTCGTGCTCTGGCTAAGATCATGTTTCAGCAAAGGACTGTAATACCTCGAATGGTTATCTTACAAAGTACATCTGCTATTCATCTGTTGCGTACTTATTGTGTTTTAGTTGACCGTTGAGACTAATGATGGGAAAGATGGTTAGTGGTGCTGTCATCAAGAAATGCTCACTTATAAGAAAACTTATATTTGTGTGTCGGCGTTTCGGCCTACATTGTGGACCTTCATCAAGGCTAAAAACAAAACAATATAGTCATTAGTAATTACCTACAATTTTTTGACCCAATCTTGTCACTACTAGTGATATCTTTCTCCTTGCAGTCATACTTACATCATTTCGCTATCTGATACGTATGCCTTTGTTTTTAATTCTTTAAACTTCTTTTATCTAAGTCCGCTCTTATAATATTAATCCTTAAATTAAAACGATCAACATTAACCAATATTTTTTGTTTTTCTGTAATTGAAAGTTAATACAATCAGTTGGTTGATATCTTATATTTTCTTAGCCCTGATGAAAAATGTGGGTTTTTTCTTGATGAACCGCATCCCAACTATCTCCATCATATTCAGCTAATATATATTTCAACCGTTGAATCAAGATCAAAAACATTACTTTCCTGAAAGAGGATTAGTATTGACTGCTATATAAATTGCTCTCTCTTATCTCAATTCAGGCATGATTTCCAAAATACTTGAATCGTAATGCATAAAGGAAAATCATCTTGACCCTCTGTTCCTGTCTTGTCTAGTTTCGTTCGTCACAAAATTACTTTCCTATGTAGGTTGATGCGACGTGGGCCATACTTATTGTTTGATATGACAATAGAAGTCAATGCAGTGATCATATTCTCCATTGAAGTCCTGATTGTCTCTTCCCATCAACCTCCAATTACTTCCTATCCTTTGTTTAGTCGAAATAAAAAGAGGCTGTGATTTTCAACAGTATTGAAGCGTCTCCTTAACAATCCTGAGCAAACACCGGCTATAATCAATCCTCTATACAAGTTTATTTGTTGGCAGATCTACGGGGTAACCTCTTGAATGACTAACATTTTTTGGCGTATTTTTTGTTTGGCCAAAAAAAAAAAAATGAAAAATTTAATGTTGTTGGAAATAAATTGGTACTTTTCCGTTTGTACCGTTCTTAACTGTTCTGTTGGTAGGATAAGTGTAAACATTAAATACAATACATTTATATTTTTAAGTTCTTATTCATATTGATGTTTAAATTTAGTTGTATTTTTTCTTTCGAAGTAGGCGGGTGGTTAGTGCTGATGACCGAAAACTTGGCATAAAATAATCACGATGGAGGACTTTTATTACCATTTTTTTTTAAATTCACCACAAAAATACTAAGGCAGCCAACGATGATCTTAACAACTATACGTTGAAATCAGTTATTAATTTTTAAAATGGCGGCCGATGAAAAGTTATTTAATTAACTAACTCTAGTTATTTTTGAAGATAGATAAAAAATTATTTGTGTCATTTAACCAAAAAAACGAAGAAATGCATAAAAAAAAAGAAGAGAAAAACAAAACCGGAATAAAGAGTAAAAAAATATTCGTTTTTCTAATTAATAAATGAATACCGAATTTTAGTCCTTAGTGCTACGTGCTACCAATTAAATTTCCTACAAAATGAATAAAGAATCATTGAAATTGTTTCAGAACTAGCAGAGATATTGATTGCGTTTTGAGGTTAACGGTGATATATAATTTTCTTTTGATTATTTATTTATTGCTTTTTATTTTATTTGATTATCTATTAACAGCTATATAAACAGTTATAACTTAATATAATTATTTGTAAATAATAAAACATTGTGTAATAATTTGCAATGTTTTTTATTTTCCTTTCCTCTACTCTCGCCGTGTAGGGCGGCCCTTTATTAGCTTATATTAGCTTTAACCACAAGACCGCCAGCCCTAAGAAGCCCCAGAGGGTCTTGGACCCCCCAGTGACGCACAATAACCCTCGGCCAGACGGAACTCGAACCCAGTCTGTTATTATGTAGGGAGGGGAGAGAGTACACCGGCTGTATAATGATAGGGCGGTATGGTCCGTACAGCCTGGTCCCTATTACCGCCTCTGATTTATACCGTCCCTGTCAATATATCAGTATATGTTTAGCTCTATAATGGCTTGTTTAGTCTGTCCCATCCGTCCGGGCTATAATTACATACGCTTCTCTTTTGTCTGCTTCGTATTCTTCTTACCTGTGCCAGTTACATAGCAACTCCAGGAAACTGGAAAAATATTTCTATATCAAGTATTCCTTTATATTTGATTGACTTAAGCAGGGAATATTGTATCGAAAATAGAGGGATATAACAAAACAAAAAAAAATTATTATCTATTAATGAAATTTGGGAATGTATTACAATATTTCATATTGATCAATCAACAGAACTATCTCATCGTTACTCTATTCAATTAATAATTATTAAAATATTTATACCTACGTTTCATTGCCTCGAAACCTTATCTTCTTTTCACTCTCTAAAAATTGAAATAAGGAGACTAAAATAAATTTTTTAAATGAGAAGACCAATAATTGAAGAAATTGTTCAAATATAATAAATATGGCTTATATATTTACTTTCACTTACCTATATATGAAATAAAAAATAAGGGAAAGTATTGCGATCGTTAAAATTTTCCAATTCCAGTTTTTAACGGAAATACACGTTGGGTCCTCTAAGTCTAAATAACCAAGTCCCGCAAAAAGGTGTGTGTGTGTGTTAACTCCCGGGCGAAAACGAAAAGTCCTATGAAACTGAAATTTCACATTTAAGACAACTATACGCCCTTTTCATCAAAATCAGCTGACAGGAAGATCTACTTCATACCATAAATTCTTCATCTTTTTACGATTTACTCGAAAACGGCTCTAACGATTTTGATTAAACTCAATATATCGATGTAAAATTTAATGGGCTCTAATATGATGTAGGTTTCATTCTGATTGAAGTAGTATGACTGGGCTTAAATGCCGATATTTTAAATTTTCCTCCTCTAAAGTACTAATTCCGTAGATTCAATAAAAATAACTATATTATCTTGTTAGTATTGATAATTAACAGCTAAATATGCATGTTAAGTGAATTTGATAAATAACTAAAGGAGAAAACTGAAAAAATATTTTTTTAATTCAATTTTTGTTTTTGAACATAAGAACAGTAATATACATGTATAATATACCTCTGGAAAGCTAAAGATTGTAGAAAATATATTAACACATACAAAACCTTGTAAAAGTTAATAAAGAGTGATGAAAATACGATTAAACTAACCGATTATTTTAGAGAATAATATAAGAGATTTTTTAATAAAACACATTTTGCTATAGAAATTCAATAATTAATTCTTTAATGGTTTCACTCAATTTTATCTCTAACTGTGTTTGAAATTTTTTAATCGTTCTTAAAAACGGAGGTAAGTGAAAGTCGTGTGTTGCCCGCACCAGATTTTTAAAAGTGTTTTAAGTAATTGTGACCTTAAATATGAATAGCTTCGAAATTGAGACAAAACTGTTGTTAAAATTATAATTCATAGTTGTTTTTTTTTAAGGAAGAGACAATACTATTGATTAATTAATTAATATTAAATGATGTAATACCTCCCTAGATTTTATAAGTTGGTAATTATATTAATATTGATTAATTAATAAATATTAAACTCTTCAAATTGGAAAATAGATTTTTTTTTCGGTGATTCCTACTCAATAAAATCCTAGGACGCTACACCAAGATTTTCGAAAAGTTCACTATCACTCCCTACTACTAGTTTTGTTAGAGGTGACCTGTTAGTTAGTTTAAGGGCCTCAAATATAAGGGCTAGAAGCATTGAGCGAGTCCCCATTTAATTGTATGCGTGAGGAAGTCCTCCTAGGATTGGGGTTCGAAATCATAACCTTTGGCATGTTGACTAGGATTCTACTGCCTCCACATAGAAAAAAAATCTAACAATAGTTAAATATATAGTCACTATATTGAAAAAGCTAAATTTGAGTTTTCAAAGCAAATACGTAATTTTAGGATCATAGTCTATATCTGGCTTTAAACAATAAATACAAAATTTAGATTTTATTCTCTAACTATTCTTATTTACTCTAAAACTATTCAACTGATTTTCATTAAATTTGTTTTACTAATGCTATTTTATATAAGCTTGGTCTCGAAATCTCTAAATCGCATGACTAACCTTTAGTACCGAATTTTAAAAATGTCTCCTGCTTAAGTACATTTTAATTCCGTTCGTTTAAAATAATCAACCATCTCTCAGATTAAAATTTTACTCGGCATTCATCTTAATTTTATGCTCTTATCATCTTAACTTATGCTATTTACTTTAAGTTAGCACAAAGCTATGCCACATCATGTCAAAAGCTTTATTGCAATCTAAAGTTTAGAAAGTACATATTTTTATTCCTTAATTTATATACCCTTGCTCTTCGGGAGACATAACTCGCAATGCCCAGTAGCCAGCTGGAGGAGCAGGTTAAGGTACAGTTTCATGCTAATGTATGCTAATATGTATCGCGAATACATTCCGGTAGTAATATATTCACGAGGACTACGTGGGACGGACAGGAACCTTCCCGATCTAGGTGTACAGTCCATGGCTTGTGGAAACTTAAATGGGCTAATTAATGTTTGGAAAGGCGCCAGGGAGATAACGTAGATTCCCAGTTTATATTGGCGCTTGGAATCGTTAAGATTAATATCTTTAAGATGCATTTAAATGATTCGTTCATTAAAATGTGTGCGAAAATAGACATCGTTTTGATTCATTAATATGTTTTTAATTAAACTTACAATATAGTAAATCATTTTAGAATATGGAACAAAAGACGTATAGTAATCTAACATTACACACCATAGATTCTTCAACATCCCATTACTCAAACGATTCTGGAAGATGTTTCTTTTATATAACTTGAGGGACCTGATCCAATATTTTTGTGTGTCTGTATTATCTTCTACATGCACATACATCCTCATACGTCCACGGTGTAGATTTTCTAATATCGTATCATCTGAAGAAAATTTTGTAAACCAACGGAAGGTTTTTCACCAAACGCATTATTAATATTTTTTGCTGCCTTGGCAGTGGAATTACCTGATTTGTACTCATAACGAAATTTAAAAATCTGATGCGGACAACACACGACTTTCACTTACCTCCGTTTTAAAAATCAATTAAAGAATTTTCAAATTAGTGGAACTATTAAAGAATTAATTAAATTGAATTCCTATAAAAACTAAAGTTTTATTAAAAAATGTATCATATAATTATCTAAAACCATCAGTTAGTTTTATCGGCTTTTCATCACTATTTATTATCTTTTACAAGCTTGTATATAAGATTTTTTTTTCTAAAATCTTTAGCATTCCAACAGTATATTACACATGTAATACTTTCTGTTGTTCTGTTCAAAAACAAAAAATTACTTTAAAAAAACATTATTTCAGTTTTTTCCTTAAGTTAGATTTACATATTTACCTGTTTTTCATCAGTGGTATCAAGATAAGATGGTTATTTTTATAGAATCTACAAAATTGAAGGTACTTTAGAGGAAGAAAATTTAAAATATCGGCATTGAAGCCCCGTCAGACTATTTTAATCAGAATGAAGCATACACAATATTAAAGCCCATTAAATTTTACATCGATATAGCGAGTATAATCGAAATCGTTGGAGCCGTTTTTGAGAAAATCGTAAAAAGGTGCTAAATGCATGGTTTAAAGTGCCTTTTCTGGTTAGCCGATTTTGATGAAAAAGTTTTTGTAGCATCTCGGGCGTATAGTTGTCTTAAATATGAAATTTCAGTTTCATAGGACTTTTCGTTTCCGTCCGTGAGTTATCACACATGGACACACATAGACCTTTTTGCGGGACTTGGTTATTTAGACTCAGGGGACCCTAAAACGTGTATTTCTGTTGAATACTGGAATTAAAAAATTTTCACGATCTCAATACTTTGCAATACTATATATAGTATGTGTAAGTAAAAAATCGTTTGGAAATCGCGTGTTTCCATGGTCATGATTAAAATTGTACTAAAATGCGGCTACTGGGAAATTTTTTACAAATGGAACATTAAGAAGTGTTTATTAGATATAGTAAATATTTTGCTAGTATTCAATAGGAATATCCTATGAATGAAGATAAGATTTAGAAAATCGGACATTTCATGTGTTGCAATCCAATAGTTTCACTACTCCTAAACTTCTTTCTTAAAAAGCACCGCCATTGTAAGTTTCCTACACGTTTTGAGGCCAATGAATTTATTTTTATTTCGTTAGATAGAATTTCGATGTGTATAAACAGTCTTGTAGTTCGTGTAGTTATGTGCGGTACACCGGCCTTCGAGAACTGACAACATAATAAGTTGGTGGAACAAACAGAGCAGGTATATCACAATAGGAAGGCCGCACTGTGGCTAGTGATTATATTGTGCACTGCATAGCCACCGGCGGTGCACTATGTGCACCTTGGAACTTAACAATGTATTGCATCGATAAAACGATACTATTACAGTAAATATTCACAAAGTATACGACAAAACCACCCATTATACATACTAATATTTATGTAATTTCAGGCCTTTAATAACGTTTTCTGCATATATTCATACAATCATTTTACCATATGCAAAACATGAACTATCGTATTGTATAGTGAAAGAATGTGTGTAGTACTAATCAGACTTGACTATCAACATACTTATTATTAATTCAAAATGTTCTTTTTTTATTTTAAATTTTGAATAAATCATAAAACAACCGGAGTGATCCACTGGAAATGAGACAAACCATTGTTTTTGGGCGCAAACTCAGTGTTAACAGTGTAATTACAATATTAGTTGTTTTCCTGTATTTTTAATATAGTTAGATATTTTTTTTTTGTAATGTTTCAATTATGTTTTCTCATTTAATCTTTTAACTTTATGGCAAGTATGACCTTTTAAAATGTTTAAGGTTTCACTTTTATTAATCACTTTTGATTTTCCTTAAAGGCGTAAAAACATGAAGTCATCTTAAATTATTATAAATTTGGGAGAGACTTATTCTATCATAAAGAAACCTTGGCTATGCCGTCCTTCTGAGGGGACGTAAAATAGTAGTTCCGAGCCTCGTTAAGTATTAGTTCAATTCAATCCCTTCCCTGATTAAAGCTTGATAGGCAAAATTAGTTGCAAGCTTGATTAGCCATAGTTGCATAAAAGTGACGTTAAATGAATACAAAAACAAACAATAATAATAAGCAAAAGTTCTAATTATAATAATGTAATAAAATAAGCCACTTCTTCTATTGTACTTGTAGAATGAATTTTATTTTATTCATATATTTTATTTTTTTATTAACCAGTATTTATAGATTGATATATTTTTATTTTCTGGGAGATTAGTATAGGTTAGGTGACACACATTCAAGGATTTTTTTAAATAATTTATTTTAAAGAAATTTACAACTGTATATATACAATAAAATACATTAAGTAAATGTTTTAATTAATCGTATGGGCTTGATACAAGCATGTGAAGAAACTACCCAGTGGTAGCACTTCAGTGTTTATTTAATGTAGTAGGCTATCGTCTTTATCAAAGACTAATGCATGTTATGTTTATGGACCAATTGCTTTACGTTTTTGGAAATAACATTAATGGGGCAAATTCTTTTCCTATGAACTGAAGTAGTCATATCTAAAAATATAATAGTTTGTCCCACAAACTGCTTAGGAACCATAAATGCATGTTTAAAACCTGTGAGTGAAGTCTACAGTATTTACCAATATAGAAGCAGTATCAATGTATATCGCTGTAATGCTATAAATACCCCATAGGGTGATGGGTTGACCTGGTGTGTAGTGGGTAGCATAACGGCCTTCTATGCCTAAGGTCCCGGGTTCAAACCCAACAGATGTCCCAAGGATTTATTATTTATAGTATTGGTTTATTGGGGAATAATACAATCTGCCACTATCTTGGGCAATAAGTATTAGAGCTAACAGAAGTCATTCATTCCATATATACAAAGCAAAACAAACAAAAAATAAAATAAGTTAACTTAAATAAAAAATGAAAAAAAAAAAATAAATAAATAAAATGATTATAATCTGGGCCACATTCATACCTATAAACAATATTTAAAAACTGCCACTGGGAACTCCGAATCGAACCTCTGCATCCAGAAATGGATGCCGAGGCACAATGTCAGGAGATCCCAGCGCCTCTCAGTCAGCCGCGTCACCAGTACAGCCAGTGGAGGCTGAGTGAGGGCGCTAGAGCTACACACTCTCAGGTATGAGTGGAGAAATTGGCCAGCACTCCAGTTGCATATTTATAAGAGATCTCTCGGCCACTGCCGCCTCAACCTACGAGGAGAGTTGTAAGGATGGTTGGTACTAGATAGGGATTGTGCCAGGGGATTAGTAAGAAGAGTAAGTTTCTGGTGGAAGGTTAAGAATTTGGATGGGATGAGATCAAGGACATAAAGGATCTTAAGGTCATGATGTAGTCTTGTTTGTAACATAATAGGGAGCATTGACTATTGTTCTAAGGACTTTGGACTGAAAGGATTGGATACGTTTGATGTTCAAAAATGTAGTAGTATCCATTGTTCAATTCCGTAGGTCCACATAGGTTTGAGAATTGTCTTGTAAAGTAATAGTTTGTCTCCAACGGAAAGTTGTGATGTTCTGTTCAGTAGTCTATATAACTGTCCGTATGATCTGTTGAGCTCTTGTCTTCTGAGTCGTGTATGTGGGTTCCAGATCAATCTTTTCCTAGGATTTATAAAGAGAATAAAAATCGTTTTTTTGGTTGTGTCGTTTATTTGAAATACTTAATCGTATATAGGACCTCTACAGTTACATCTTCCGATTAGCGAATTAGTATAAATTGGCGCAATTTCATGACGTTAAAGGATTAAACAAACTACATTAATATAAATATCCATGATCGATCATAGTGTTTAAATATCAAGGTATGGTTATAACAAACAGTAATACAGTGCTAAGTAATTTTCAGTTACTTTGTCTTCACTGTTATTGTTACTTTTACTCGTGGATTATCAACTAAAATAAATGTATCTATTAATACACATCGCAACCGACCTCCAAAATAAATTATAGTGTTCCTAAATATTCAAATGTTTACCATTGAAGTAATTATTAGATAATTTATGGCCAGAGCTTGTTGTTTAAGAGCTATTGTTACAGGAGTTCTTTACAAATTCTCAGGACCTAGGGAGGCTATAATGAGATGCTAGGGGAACTGATTCCCAGAGTCCCATTAGACAGTTGTGGCGCCACTGATGTGTCATCTGCTTTACGTTTCTGTCTTATAATGTCGGGCAAACGAAAAATATTTAAATAGCTTAACAACACTTCTACTTGTTCATAGGAGGATATTTTACTCACTCTTCTTCTCTTAACCGACAAAAGTTGTTCTTTACATAAAAGCAGAAAATATGGCCTACTTTACAAAAAAACAAAACTTTCCCTTATCAAACTACTTGGCACTTAAGCAAAAGTTACTCTAACATTCTACGAAGTGATATGCAACATGGCCGCTACTAAAGTTTAACTTATGTATCCTCTGTGATTCTTACCTTGTCATCTCGTTGTTACTGATGTACCAGCCTTCAAAATTTGTGCTTAGTGAGTTGTTCACCCATTTAACACATTAACAATCGCAAATAGAGAGGTGAGTGCACTTATTTTAATAACGCACGTAATAGACTGAGGGCCGCCTGGACTAGATAAGAGGAGGGGATAAATCCCTTCTGTACTCCTTATCGTGTTTATAAGGTCTCGGTCAGGACTGTTGACAGCTACGAGTTCGTAAACGAAGACTTTGTTTATATATTTTTGTTTGCCTTCTCAAAGACTATTTTTTTTTTCCTTCTATAAGACTTTTTTTAATTTTCCTAGTTCTTATTAATTAATTATGCCCTTTATTTATTTATTTTTTGTATATATTATTGTAAATATTTTTATTAGTTAGATTTTTTTTTTGTTCTTTTCTTTGTGTGTTTAGGTACATTTTCATTTTATTATTTAGTCGTAAAAGTATATATACATTTTCTTCTCTATATTTCATATGTTGCTATCATGGATCTCGACATAAATACTTCTTGTGACGACTCGGCAGAAGAGACGCCCTTTTCTGAAATAAGTGAGTCAGATTCACAATACTTTCAGAGGACGCGTCACAAAAGACAAAGGAACTCAAATCCCGGACTCGGGGATTCGCCAAACAAAAAAAAAAACAAAGCAGCCAAAACTAAGCAGCCATCGAATCAAATGAACTCACCTCCAAAAACCCGCAGTACCACTGCAGCCAACAAAACTGATCTCACAGAGCCCTCTATATCAGCTGCGCCGTCAACCTCATCGGCCCCAGCTACCTCCGCCACACGGTCAGCCTCAACTGCACCATCTACTACTAACAAACCAGTTTCAGGGAACTCCTCAACAGTATCAGGACCTCAAGGGTTTTCTGACCCAGAGCCACCTCCAATCTTCGTCAGTAACATCAATAATTTCATGTTATTCGGCCAAGAAATCGCCAAATTAATCGGGCAGACAAATTTTAGATGTTACTCCCGACTAAATGACATAAAAATAAACACAAACTCGAAAGAAAACTATAAAAAACTTGTAACTTATCTCACCTCCAAAAACTATGACTTCCACTGCTACCAATTGAGGCAGGAAAAAACATACAGGGTGGTCTTGAGGGGACTTCACTCAACAACTCCCACCGATGCAATTAAACAAGGTCTGGAAGAGATAGGACACTACGTGAGACATATTTCTTGCGTCTTACACCCATCCGAAAAATACCCACTTCCATTATTTTTTGTCGATTTGGAGCCAGCTCAGAATAATCCGGATATATTCCAAGTGACAAGACTGTTATATTCTGTTATCCGTTTTGAGCAGCCAAGGCAAAAAACAATAATAGTGCAGTGTGCTAAGTGTCAAAACTTGGGGCACACCAAGTCATATTGTTTCCATCAGGCTCGCTGCGTAAAATGCGCCGGTGCCCACCCCTCAGACGCCTGTCAGAAAACACCAAGTGAGCCGGCGAAATGTGCTCTTTGTGGTGGAGCACACCCTGCAAGCTACAAAGGTTGCGAGGTCTACAAAAATATCTTCAGGCAAAGAATGCTTAATCTACCTTCAAGAAGCGCAGAACAGACGAGTATCACTCAGGTTCCTGTGGACGACTCGGCGAATTTCCCCGAACTTAAACAGAACCAAGCACACGACGCTCACCAACCTACACCTCTAAACAAGGTTCAAACCCCTTCAGCTCCGAAGAAATCATTCTCCGACACTAACTCTAAGAAACCACAGCCCAGACGTCAGGCGCCTCCGAAATCCCATCCCAGATCCCAGAACTCCCAATCTCAACCTGAAGCACCGAACCAATCAATTCCTTCCCATCACTTACCATTACGGGTCAAATTACCACCAGAACAGCCACAACAAGCTCCATCCCGCCCTATCGTACATGAAATGAAACCAAATCCCCCTCCTCAGTCTTCACTGAATGAAATTCCTCGTACCCCACGACGGGTACAGCCCACAAATACAAATTATACTCCACAAGCTACTGAAATACATCCCTTTCCTAATCCGAATGAACATGACATATATTCCATCTTAAACTCCTTCCTAATCAGCCTTCAAGAAACCATCAGACCTCTCATCTCCCTACTCAATAGACTCCTCACCGAAATCCCATTCAATCTCTCACGATGAGTGTAAAGCCCCTTGCCATCATTCTGTGGAATGCTAATGGCTTGCATAACCACCGTGATGAATTGGACTTATTTTTACATGACAACAACATAGACATAGCATTACTGACTGAAACGCACTTCACACAACGGTCACGTTTTTACATACGGGACTACTTTACTTACAGATCAGACCACCCAGACAACACTGCACATGCTGGTTCTTGCATTCTAATCCATAAATCCATACCCCATTCCCTAGTTCCTTCTACTCCACTGACGCCATACAATCAACCTCTGTAATCATTTCAACTCGTCCTTTCCAAATAACTCTGTCAGCTGTATACTGTCCACCTGGCAACTCCATTTCCTATAGCCATCTTAATTCCTTCTTCCAATCTCTTGGACCCCGCTTCATTGCTGGAGGAGACTTCAACGCTAAACACCAACGGTGGGGTTGTCGAACATCCAATACCCGTGGTAATATCCTCTCTAGCGTCTCAACCTCAAATAGTTATTCTATCCTTTCGCCCATGACTCCCACTTACTGGCCAACATCCTCCAAAAAACGTCCCGACATCCTCGATATATTTGTCTCATCTCAATTTCCCACCTCCCAAGCAATAGTCAAGTCCTTAAATGACCTCTCATCTGACCACAGTCCAGTTCTGCTCTCCTTGCATTCGAGTTTTGTCCCTAAACCTTCACCTCCTAAATTAATAAATGGACGAGTAAACTGGGACAGATTTCGATCGGACTTGGACTCCAAAATGGACTTAAAACTCCCACTAAAAACTAAACACGATATCGACAGAGCCATAGAAAAACTGACTGACTCAATAGCTAGCAGTATATACGATAACACAACAACCGCCAATATTAACATCTCTCAACAAACTAATCTGCCACAGCACATTCGTACCTTAATAAGAGAAAAGCGCCGAGCAAGATCAAAGTGGCATAGGACTAGGTACCCTGCAGACAAAACTTATTAGAATAGAATAGAATAGAATAGAATGAGTTTATTTGTCTTTGGGGGTTCCCCATACAAATAGAGCCTGGTCAGGCAATACATAACAAACATCAATTAATAACAATTATAAGTAATAAATATGAAACGCAACAAATCACAATAGGATAATAGATAAGCATTAAACAGCATAGTAGAATAAACAAAATAAACAGAAAGTAACAAATTATACAGGTTTATATATACATATATATATACATATATATATATACATATATACATTTTTTTTTTTTTTTTTATGTTATATAGAAGTATTAAAGTATTTTAGATTTGAAATAGTCTTTGAGATACAAATTTTAATGCATATAGTTATATATATATATATACATACATACATACACATATATATATATATATATATATATATATATATATATATATATATAATATATATATATACATATATACATATATACACACACATACACATATATACATACATAAATACATTTTAAATTAACATCTGAGTGAATGAATATTAAATATTAGGATTTTAAATGAACACTGATATATAAATATACTTAAAAGAGTTTTGTGAAACCAGGTTATGGATTATAATAGTTCCTTGAAATAGTGCAGACATTATCTATAATATAGGAACCACTATGAAACATTAACTAGGTACAGTATTATTAATTTTATAAATAATTGATTATTTTCTAATGTAGCTCGTAATTGTTAATAAATATTACTCATTTATTACAAATGATCTTAGTTTTAAGGTACTAACTAAATAATAATAGAGTAGTTTGATTTTAATTGGGTCATTAATAGTTAATATTGTAGGAAATAGGCTTTCTGGTATGTTATTAGCGTGAGGGATGTAGTGGTTTCGAAGTGCAGAATATATTGGACAGACTGCTATTAAGTGGTATATGGTTTCGTATGTGTTCATATTACATATTGTGCAGATTTCTTTGGGTTTAATATTGTAGGTATTGTTTGCATGAGAGAATTTAATATGGTATTTTCCAGAGAGGCGAGCTTGTATTATTATTTTTAACATCTTAAACGGAATATTATGAATGGTTTGATAACTGTGGCTGAGTGAAGTTTGTTGGTAAAGACTATTGTAGAAAGGGCTATATTGACTCGATCTTAACGATTCGATATCTTTGTTGTGTAGTATTTTCTTAAATGATTCAATTATTACTGTACTATTGGTTTGTAGAGTAGATGGGTTATTTTCAAAAAGTATCTCTGAGCTATCTGCTTTATCTAAAATATTGTATATTTGGGTAAACCAGTTATATTTTGCAGATGGTCGATTGTTATGTATGACAAAACTTATTATACCCAACTGACTAACAAACTGAAATCTGAAATTAGGACATTTAAAATTCAAAACTTACTTAACATGACTGAAAACCTTAGTACTACCGACAAATCACTGTGGAGGACCACTAAGAAGCTCCTAAATTTTAAAGATTTTAATCATCCCCTCCTTAATGAATCCCAATCCTGGACTAGATCTGAAGAAGAAAAGTCCCAGATATTCGCACAGCATCTCTTTAAAATTTACAATCCGCATCCCGATATCCTTAATCCCAATCACCTCGAATGTATTGAAGCAGAGCTGGATATCCCCCTCCAGATGGCTCTTCCTCCTAAAGCATTTCATCCTTCTGAAATATCAAACATAATCCAAAGATTACCTTCCCGGAAAGCACCTGGACATGATCTTATTACTGCCCATATCCTAAAACAACTTCCGAGAAAAGCCATCCTACTCCTCACCTACATCTACAACTCCATACTCCGTACGACATACTTTCCTAATCCTTGGAAATTATCCATCGTTAAAATGATACCTAAACCCAAAAAGCCGCTAGAACTTCCCTCTTCCTACCGTCCTATCTCTCTTTTACCTATTGTAACAAGTTTTAATTTTCCCGCTCGGTTTCGTCCGCCCGGTGTTTTAAACTTGAGCCTACATATGGAAAGTACAGTGTCGCCGCCTAGGGAGTACCGTGGAGGTACCGGAATTCCGCGATCTTAGGCCATTCCGGTAGAAAGTCTCGTAACGTATCCATGTATGGAAGTACCGAGTTAGCAGGAAGCAGTATAAGGATATTTTTATTTAATTTTCTTCCGTCATATAAATATTTAAAAGATACCCAGCGGTAAGCATCCTCTGTTAACTTTACTTTGAAGATTATTTGATATTATTTCCTTTTTTATTTTTAAAACTGATTATTATTTAATTAATTTTAGTTGGTGTTACGAAGAATATGTTTTGCCGTATGCTTGTATGCCACAAAGGAAATAAAGTAGAAGATCGTTAATAATTTTATTTTCTAAGAACCTGGACCTTAACCGTTAACCATGTCACAAATCTATGGCGCCCGAGACCAGGACAAGGACATTTTTTAAGTTAAGTGCTGACTTTAATGGTTATTTTTTTGTTAAAAGGAAATGAATAATACATTGGAAGAATTAAGTGACACTATTTGCATTGCAGTAATTCGCAAGCATGGTATTAGGTATAGTCAATTGCATCAACAAAGTTAAGACTTTTATGATTATCGTATCGAAGGAAAACATTTTATTTTTTTTTTATTTTAAAAATTGTAATATATTCCGTAAAACTTTATTGTATCGACAAAATATTTCTATATTGTTCTAATTAAGAAGAAAAACATTTTATTTTTATTTTTATTTTAAAAATTGTAATATATTCCGTAAAACTTTATTGTATCGACAAAATATTTCTATATAGTTCTAATTAGGAAGAAAAACATTTAATTTTTTATGGTAATATATCTTCCGTAAAAGTTTCTTGTGTTATTTAATACCAAATATTTCTATATTGATTAAAATTTTTTATTTAAAAGTAACGTTTATTAAACTGTTTTAGTAAATTTAGACTGTTTTATTTTAATTAAAATCTCAAATTAAAAGGTTTCAAATTAGGATTTTATTTACTTGTATTTAATTAAGATTTAATAATTATGAATTTTGTGGTTGATAAGAATTATTATTATAATAACAATATTTTATTTTTTTTGTAAATAACTTTAGATAACAGAGAAAATAATTTTTTGTACAAAATAATTTTTTGTTTTTTAAGGTATCTTATTAATCAAAATTTAGATTAATTAGAGTTTGAGAATAATTGTTATTTGTCTCATTAATTTATTTCTTAAACTTTTGTTTTGATAGGTTCATATAAGTTTTAAGACTTTGTTTTCCTGTTATTCAACTTGTACCTTGAATTTGTAAAGGACGCTTACCGAGTTTAATTTAATTTAAATTATATTTTGTTTAATCTTTTTACAGGTTTTTATTTTAATTGCCTTAAAGTAGGAATTTATTTTATTTTATCTTAAAGGAAAATTTTCTCCTGGTTCTATTATCGGTTTCCAGAGTGCTAGTTTATTTCTGTTTTTAAATTTTTTACGTTTTGTTGCTTTGCCATAATGGGTAATCCCGACGTCTTGATATCGGAACGGGAGGATATATTTGCTGCAGTTCAGAACATTTTTACTAAATCAAACTCCTTGAGTGTTGATACAGTAGTTGATTTTAAACCAGTTTATGATAGGCTGGTCAATTACGAGTCGCGTTTTGAAAAGATCCAGTCCAAAATCCGTGAATACAACTCAACCGTGACGGGTACTAAGGACAAGGTCGAAACCTCAGCTGTACAAAATTCATTTTTCGATTTAGTCGACACCACTAAAGCGAATTATTATAAATTAATTAAAACGTGTACTCCCACGGAAAAGAAACCTGATGTTTTTTCTACCCCTACTTACTCTGTTCCTCAGGAGCTACCAAGAATTGATTTACCGACATTCTCGGGGAAATTGGAAGACTGGAATGAGTTCTATTCTCTTTTTGATTCTATGGTTCATAGAGAGAAATCTTTATCGACCATAAGAAAATTCCAATATCTAAGAAGTAGTTTACGCGGGGAAGCTTTGTCCCTTATCTCGGGGTTCGCATTAGAGGAAAGTAATTATTCCCTAGCCTATGATGCGGTAGTTGCTCGTTATCAAAATAAAAGACGGCTAGCCCGATTTTACATTAAAAGAGTGTTGGATTTCACCCCTCTAAACAATTCGTCCGCAAATAATTTGCAAAGATTTTTATCCGAACATGAAAATAATTTTTCCGCCCTATCGGCTTTAGGCATCGAAGATATGGGGGACTTCATTAAACTTCATTTAGCCCTCACCAATTTAGACCCAGGGACCAGAAGATCGTTCGAAGAGCGGATAAAGTCGACTGAGATTCCCTCTTATAGGGACTTAATAAATTTCGTCACGGAACGATCTAGAATCTCCGAGATGATGGCTCAAGAAGGCCGAGCGGAAAAAC
Source organism: Piezodorus guildinii (assembly GCA_023052935.1). Classification (NCBI taxonomy): domain Eukaryota; kingdom Metazoa; phylum Arthropoda; class Insecta; order Hemiptera; family Pentatomidae; genus Piezodorus; species Piezodorus guildinii. The sequence continues at coordinate 132,461,694 of CM041293.1, read as the reverse complement.
CGAATGGAAAAGAGAAATCCCGATTTACGAATCCCACTACAAATAGGCAGTATAAGAAAGAATCCTCGGGAATATATAGTATTTTACCTTCGGGTTCCTCGGTGCCAACAGATTCTGACGCTTCTGCCGACAAATCAAATTGTAATCCCGAATTCGAACGAATGAAAACCGAGTCAGTTGGTTGTATGGAAAGGTTATCCCCATCGACCAAAGTACGATCCAGAAATAGTTCTGAATCAATCGTTGACAATAAAAACATCTCAAAAGACTTACAGCCAGCTCTAACAGCTAAGAAATTAAATTGCTGGAATTGTGGTGGACCACATGTATATTCCAGATGTTCGCTACCTCGTAAGTTGTTCTGCTATCGTTGTGGTAACCCAGGAGTTTCCATTCACGCCTGCCCTAAATGTACTCCGGGAAATGGGCGAGGGAATCGGAAGTGAGGGTCATTCCTATTCCTACAGTTTTAGCTGACCCACTAAATACCGTTCCGTATCGTATACCTTTTTGTACCGCTAAATCTGATCTCGTTTCCTCAAATGTCGCCTCGAATTCTTTAGAAAATTTTACCGTACCTCTTTATCCCGTATCGTTCCCTAAACAGCTTTACATGGTTTTCCAAATAGGAAAACAGTGCCGAAGAGAGTTGAATTACTTGGCCCTATTTGACCCTGGTTCAACCACCTCATTCGTTGGACCAGAAGGGATCAAAATTCTCCTTCAACTGGGTTATGTCGTTGAGGAAATTCCCGAGTTTAATATTTGTGTCGCTAATGGAAGTACCAGTATTGTGGATAAAATATTCTCTATTCCAATTACAGTTGGAGGTAGGTCGTACAACATAATACTGTATGCTTTAACATCACTTCCATTTATGTTTTTGTTTGGATTAGATTTTATAGTTAATTCTAATATGTGCATGAATTTTCGTGAAGCAACCTGGTGGTTTCAAGACGATCCTAGCCATAAGTTTTCGTTCCGTCAGGATGTTCCAATAGAGGGAAGGGAAACATCAATTTGTGGTATTAATTCACTCAGTTCCTCAGAAAAGTTAGATCTGGATAAGATAGTTAGTGAAGGTTTGCTAACTCTCCAAGATTCTCCGGGATTAACAACCCGTATAAGACATAAGATAGATGTTATGGGTGCTCAACCTATTAAGCAACGCTCCTACCACTACTCGCCTAAAGTTCTTGAGGCAATGTACCAGGAACTTGATCGGATGTTAGAAGAAGGCTTAGTTGAGCCTTGCCAATCTCCATGGTCATCTCCGGTAGTCATGGTTCGCAAGGGATCGGGTTACCGGTTCTGTATCGATTTTCGCAAGGTAAACGAAGTTACTTGTAAAGATTCATATCCCATGCCAAATATGACTTCTCTTTTAGACGGACTTAGACAAGCGAGATATCTGTCCAAATTTGACCTTAAGCAGGCATTTCTGCAAGTACCACTAGCTGACGAATCTAGTAAAGAGATTACAGCGTTTACAGTTCCGGGCAGAGGGTTATTTAGGTTTAAAGTTATGCCTTTTGGGCTAACCAATTCACCTGCTACCTTTCAGAGGTTAGCCGATGCCATATTTGGACCCGAACTATACCCGTACGTTGTAGTTTTCCTAGACGATATTTTGGTTTGCACGCCAACCTTTAAATTGCATTTAGACATGCTTCAGAAAGTATTTCGTCGACTTAAAGCTTCAGGGTTGCGTATTAATCCCGATAAATGCAAATTTGGTTGTAAAGAAGTTAGATACTTAGGGTATTTAGTTAATAGTGAAGGCCTGAGCGTTGATCCAGACAAAGTAAGTTCCATTACTTCGATCCCTCCACCCACCAATGTTGGGCAACTTAGAAGGTTCCTTGGAATGGCAGGGTGGTATCGCCGTTTTATAAAAGATTTTTCCGCGGTTGTCTCTCCCCTTTCATCCTTGCTCAAACGCAAAGCTAAATGGATATGGTCAGGAGAGCAAGAAGCCTCTTTCAATGCTCTCAAGTCAGCACTGACTGAAGCACCAATATTAGCAAGGCCCGATTTCGAGCAGCCTTTTCAACTACAGACCGATGCCAGTGATACAGGTCTTGGAGCTGTCTTAACACAGATACAAGATGGCGAAGAAAGGGTTATCGCTTTTTGCTCACGTACCCTCAGTCCAGCTGAAAGAAATTATACCGTCACCGAAAAGGAATGCCTGGCAGTCCTGTTTGGTATCGAAAAGAATCGGCATTACTTGGAGGGATATTCCTTTACCGTTATTACGGACCAGGCCAGTCTTAAGTGGCTTCTAAATTTGAAGAACCCTTCGGGTCGTTTGGCTAGATGGGCTCTTCGGTTACAACCGTATAATTACAAAGTGGAATACCGTAAGGGCAAACTGAATACAGTGGCCGATGCATTATCCAGAATTGCCGCAATAACTGTTTTATCTACAGGTATCGATCATGGCTCCTCTTCCAATGATATTTCGTCTTCGGGAACCCCTATATCGTCTGATGAATGGTACGATCAGAAATTTTACAGAGTCCAAAAGTTCCCAGAATTTCACCCTGGCTGGTTGATAAAGGACGGGCAGTTACTGTATCATCGGAAGAACTCTTTGAAAGGAGAGTTGGAGGACCCCAGTGAGGAGTGGAAAGTGGTTGTTCCAAGACACCTGCGGAGATCTATAATATATGATAATCATGATCTTCCTCAGTCTGGCCACTTAGGGATTGATAAGACGTTCGCGCGGGTTAGCAGACTATATTATTGGCCGGGTCTTTATTCGGATATAAGCCAATATGTGAGACAGTGTGAGTTGTGTCAAAAGGTAAAACCCAGAAATACACCACCTCGTGGATTGATGTACCCTCGCTATAACAAGCAGCCGTGGGAAATCGTTTCTGTCGACATTATGGGTCCCTATCCTAGAAGCACTAAAGGCAACGTTTATCTCCTAGTTTTCGTCGATTTTTTTAGCCGATGGGTGGAATTGTGTCCCATTAGGAAAGCTACCTCTTCGGTTATAGTGTCGAAATTAAAGTCCCGAATATTACAGAGGTATGGTGCACCTAGGAAATTAATTTCCGACAATGCAAAGAACTTTGTGAGTAATCTTGTTGATGAAGTAGCTAAGGAGTTCGGAATCAAGAGGGAGACTACTCCTCTTTATCACTCACAGGCAAATCCCACAGAACGGTCTAACCGTAATATAAAGCAACTTATCGTCACGTATCTTGGGAAAAAACACCAACGCTGGGACGAGAAGTTAGGAGAGATCCAATTTGCATTGAATTCCGCAGTTCAGGACTCGACCAAGTTCAGCCCTGCTTTCTTAAATTTCGGTAGAGAGCTAAGGCCTTTACACCAAGTTCTCGAGGGAGATATTCTAGCAGCTCGCGAAGAAGAACAGACTCGTTGGGGGGCAAAAGTGGCCAAATTGCCTGAAGTTCATCATGTCGCTGAGGAAAATTCTCTTAAAGCAAGCATAAATCAGAGTAGTCGTTATAATTTGAGACGCCGGAAAGATCGTTTCCATCCGGGAGATCAGGTTTTAAAAATGACTTTTCAGTTATCTTCAGCAGCAGATAAACTCGCAGCTAAACTTAACCCCAAGTATGAAGGCCCTTATACAGTTGTCTCAGTTACGGGTGGCGGGTCGTGTAAGTTAAGGGATCAGAATGGAAAGTTCGTAGGTTTATGGCATCCATCGAAGCTTAAGTTATTCCAAACCACCTGACGGACTTACCCGCTGGAGGGGAGTGTGTAACAAGTTTTAATTTTCCCGCTCGGTTTCGTCCGCCCGGTGTTTTAAACTTGAGCCTACATATGGAAAGTACAGTGTCGCCGCCTAGGGAGTACCGTGGAGGTACCGGAATTCCGCGATCTTAGGCCATTCCGGTAGAAAGTCTCGTAACGTATCCATGTATGGAAGTACCGAGTTAGCAGGAAGCAGTATAAGGATATTTTTATTTAATTTTCTTCCGTCATATATATATTTAAAAGATACCCAGCGGTAAGCATCCTCTGTTAACTTTACTTTGAAGATTATTTGATATTATTTCCTTTTTTATTTTTAAAACTGATTATTATTTAATTAATTTTAGTTGGTGTTACGAAGAATATGTTTTGCCGTATGCTTGTATGCCACAAAGGAAATAAAGTAGAAGATCGTTAATAATTTTATTTTCTAAGAACCTGGACCTTAACCGTTAACCATGTCACACTATAATGGGTAAAATTCTGGAAAGACTCATCCTTAAACGCCTATACCCAATCCTAGAATTAAACCACATAATCCCAAACCACCAGTTTGGATTCCGAACATCCCACTCCACTATCCAGCAATGCCATCGTGTGGTGGATGTTGTCTCGTCTACATTGGAGCGCGGATTGTACTGCACGGGAGTCTTTCTCGACGTGGAACAGGCCTTTGACCGAGTCTGGCACCCGGGACTGCTTTACAAACTCCGTAAATTCCTGCCTCCTACTTACTTCCTCATTCTCCAGTCCTACCTTTCTGACAGATCCTTCAGAATCAACAACAATAGTTCCTATTCAACAATTTTTACCCAGTCTGCTGGTGTTCCTCAAGGCAGTATCCTAGGACCCATTCTTTATACAGTTTATACAGCTGATATCCCATCACATCCTAATACTTTCCTTTCTACTTACGCAGATGACACTTGTGTATTATCAGTCAATAATGATCCCACTGTTGCCTCTCAAAATCTCCAATCCCACATCAGAGACCTTGGGGTATGGTGTCAGAATTGGAGAATTAAAATAAATTCCAACAAATCCCACCAAATTACCTTCACCCTACGTCGTAAACCTATGACATCCTGCCCTACAGTATCCTTTAATAACATTCCGCTCGTTCCAGTTGAACAGATCCGCTACCTAGGGCTTCTACTTGACAAACGTTTAACATGGAATCCGCACACTAGACTGAAACGACAAGAAACTGCTCGCCGCTTTCGGTTACTTCAACACTTACTAGACAAACGCTCTAACCTTTCACTTAACTACAAAAGACTCATCTACATGACCATCATAAGACCTATCTGGACTTACGGAGTTGAGCTATGGGGCTCCACTAAACCATCAAATTCTTCCCGTATCCAATCCTTACAATCCAAAATCCTTCGAAAAATCCTAAACGCTCCTTATTTTGTCACAAATAAGCTTATCCATAAAGACCTTAATATTCCCTTTGTAGCTGATTTGGCCCGAACCAGGTATCAATCCTTCCATGACAAACTCCAATCCCACTCTAACCCACTAGTTTCAATCCTTGCTTCCTCTTCAATTCCCGACAATCCTCCGAGGCGTCTGAAAAGAAGATGGCCTCGAGACCTTCTTGTTTAGATTAATTACTAGAGTGCTGCCAATGGGCAGTTTCTCTTCAGGTTTTTCATGTACACTATCTTTAATCAGCACATTTACTTGATGTATTCCTATACAGTTGTAAATTTCAATAAAATATAAAAACAAACAAAAACAACATTCTACGAATATTCCCATCTATTAAGTTAGATCAGGCGCTGTTTTTTCTCTCATATTTAGCAAGTTCGTGGAATGCTAATTCCAACTATTTACTGGATCAAATACCATTATTCTATTAATATGTGATTTTCTAAAATTTGTTTAACTAAATTTATGTTGCTGCAAGAAGAAATACTATAAATAAAAACTCAATTTTATTGACACCCTACAAGAATCAAAGCGACGCAACTTAGTTGTTGGCAAGAATGATAGACTTTTAGTTCAATTTCCTTGTTTAGGATCTCAACAATATGTGTTCGAAACTGATTGGCTCCATTTTAAAACATTGCGTGACTACCATTGACGGATCCGATGGACTGTTCGATTTAAGCTTCCCGCTATCGGGAGAAATCTCGCAAGTGAAAGCAAGCTCATTGGTTAGCGTTGCATTGAAACGAGCGGTTTTCCAGCTCCAATGGTGCAACAGCCCATGCTTAATTAGTCTAACAAAACAAGGGAAAGCCGGTAGCTTAGCGCCTAAGAACTCTGGACATAATAGAACTCAATTATAGCTACAAGAATTGGTATAGCATAGCGAAGCCTCCTTACATAAGTGGCAAAGACTCATGCATAAACATGCTCCGTAGTTGGCCCCACATGGAATGCCAAACCGTCCATGGACATCCCTCACAACGCTGGCGCACTCAGTCCTCTGTCCGGAATATCAATCATCCTCAAGAGCATATTCCATATTCCCCGAACATTATGCTGCCTCGTCTGCCAGCCACTGGGCATCAATGTGTAATCGTTGCAGTTTGGTTGTGGTGATAATTGGTGATTTAGGACCGGCAGCACGTTTGGGAGCCGTCGCCAACATCGGTTATCCAACGTGCCTCTTCGGAGAGCACGTAAGTGAGAGGCTAATGTCGTGGTGGTCTTGCATGTCCAAGTTTTGGTTCGCTCTGAATTTCTGGGAGGAAGTGAAATTCTCCAATAGGTCACCTAAACACAAATATTGTTCGCCCATCACGAACGCCAACTCGCTAATGGAATAATGACAAGTGGTAATATAACATACGTACCTAACCTTTGGATATCCAATCAATCTTTTAAAGCTGTGTAGATGAGTTCTATACAAATAAAGATTAATGTTGTAAAAAAAAATTAAAAAACCTTACCTTGTCACATCATGAACATACTGATATACATAACAATATATTATATAAATTAAAATACATTGACGGAATAAAAAAAAAAAAATCACACATAAAATTACAAAATAACAACATAAAAAGAGAATAACAATAATAATCGAAAGAAAACAAATAAAAGACAAAACTGAAAAAAGAAGAAAACTAAAAAAAAAAAATATGAAATACAAAGAAATGAAGAATGCTGACGCTCAGAAATCATTAAGTCTATTTAATCAAATCTTCAATTAAATTTCTCGATGTGCTCAAATGCATACTAAAATCAAGTTGCCTTTTATTGTTTAACTTGTTCCTAATTATCGACTTATAGGATTCGCTATTGGTATAGTAAGTGTTCGATAGTAAATACCTTATATTTTTGTATTTTTACTTTTTCTATCCATACATAATTTAGGGAATAATGTAGGAACTCCTTTCTTTATAGAGCTAAATATCCTTTGTATACCCACAATAGTAACCTTATTAGTAAACGATAGATGATGATCGTTTTAAGAATTGTATTGTAATTATTTTATTCGCGTTTAGCGCAAAGTTTAATTGGAAAGGGTTTATAATATTTTATTATAATTATGATCTTGATTATTAATTTTGGTTAATATTGACTGTTATATTGTATCTATACTGCTATAAATTTAATTTGACATTTTCCAATTTCTTCGGTTATAGTCTTTAGTTGCTAACAGGCAATCTCTGAAGCAGTAACTCACCCACATTTGGAAATATATAGTTTCAAATTAAATATCAATTATTTAAAAGCTCTTTCTAAGAAACAGCATTTTGATAATTAAGACGGATCGTCCACTTATCTCGTTTGCATATAATTATATTTAAATTATCCTCATGACGACAGGACTGAATTTTGAACTTGTACTTTTTGCAGGCCAAAAAAAGAATGTATTCAAGGTTTTTCTTTTAGTCACAATACTTTCGACATTTTTACTAATTAAATTAAAATTTAATTGATTTTTTCAGCCCTGAATTAATCTATTTCGAAAATAATTGTTTGCATTTATGTCTCAATGATTTATGGAATCAATTATTAAATTATTATGCCGAACGCTGCAACATTCCATCTAGTTAATTTGATCTAATTAATACTTGTCAAATGCTCACACCAACCACTAATTTATTTATTATTATTGATTAAAGCATGTCAGTAATAAAAATGGATTTTATGACCAATGATTCTATTACGAGTTTAGTTACGGTACAGTGAAGGAAATAAGATTCAAGGATGAAGTTTCTTAGGGAATCCTATAAAAAAGATGATGATATTAGATATATTTTTTTCCATAAACACATGCATGCTATTTATAAAATAGCTATTCATTAGCAAGAAATTATAATTTAATATATTTTTCACGCTATGTTAGTCAAATTACATATTATCATAAGACTATTAGGTTAAAATAAAAAATTAAACAAATAAAGAGGATATTCGAACCGTGACGTTCAGAAATGAAGAAAAAACTGGTCAGCTTAAGCGATATCCAGTCTTGATTAAATCTCCTATTATCATATTCCTACAATCCGAAGGTTGTTCCGTCAAATTCAGAATTAAAAAACATGGATTTTTTTTTTTTTTTTTTCTTTCTTGTGATCAAAAATATATGATACTCTTATAACTGTTTCTTCAATAACTCAGGGATATGTGTATATTTTAGATATCAAATTCAAAGGTCGACAATAGGTACGAATCTCTCTGTTTTACTTTTTTTGACCTTATAAAATAAAAAATAAAATCCAGGGTTTCTGTGAAAATGGTATATATTTGCCTTCATTTTTTGTGTAAAACTAAGAAACTCTTGTTCTTGGCTTCTGAATTTTTTGTTTTTGTATGTAAAATAATTTGATGACATTTGTAAGATATTGATTGGCTGAGCATTAAATTACTATTTAAAAATAAATAAATTGGTGTTTTTATTTTATAATTTCATTTTGTTCTTCATTAACCGAAACTGAATTTTATTTTGTTTATGTTTATTTATCAGCATGGTCTTCTGTCGCGGTTGCCAAGTGTTCCGCGTGATATTGAAATTTATTTTAAATTACCTAAAACAGATTCGCTATCTAGGACTCCTACTAGACAAACGACTAACTTGGAATCCACACACAAGACTGAAACGACAAGAAACTGCCCAACGCTTTCGCTTACTTCAACACTTACTGGACAGACGCTCTAACCTTCCACTTAACTACAAAAGGCTCATCTATATTACCATCATAAGGCCTATCTGGACGTACGGAGTTGAGCTTTGGGGCTCTACTAAACCATCAAATTCTTCCCGTATTCAATTCCTACAATCCAAAATCCTTCGAAAAATCCTTAATGCTCCTTATTTTGTCACCAACAAACTAATCCATAAAGACCTTAATGTCTCATATGTTGCTGATTTGGCCCATACGAGGTACCATTCCTTCCATGACAAACTCCACTCTCACATTAACCCACCAGTTTCAATCCTAGCTTCCTCTACCATTCCTGACAATCCTCCGAGGCGTCTAAAAAAAAGATGGCCTCAAGACCTTCTAGTGTAGATTACCTAGTGGAGTGTTGCCAAAGGGCATATTCTCTTCATGTCTTTTCATGTATATTATCTATATTATGAGCCAATTTACTTGATGTATTTACAATACTAATACAGTTGTAAATTTCAATAAATTAATAAATAAAAAAAAATAAAAAAATACCTAAATGAAAAATATTCCAGAATCTTTGGATTATATTAAAATCACTTGAGAATTGCACAAACACCTTGCATTGTGCTTAGTAACTGATAATAAACATAGCTAGCTAATGGTGAGTACTTGATAGATGTGCCTACTATAATCAGCTACTTATATTTCATTGCTAAATTTTGGTTATTCATTGAGTACAATGTTTTGCGGATTCTTGACGGTTCTTAGAACCTGCCTAATCATGAACTATCTTTCACAATTTTTTTAAATCTACAATTAGTTTACCGAATCGTTTTACCATAATTTCAATATCAAAATGTTACTAATAGTCGGATGCGCCTTAAAATTAAGACAGTTATTAGGTACTACGTGTATATCTATTTTAAGAATTATTAGGTAATTTTTAATTGAACCAATTGATTTGATTATTTCTTCATTGAAATATAGATTTTTTACTTTCAATCACGTTTACATTTGTTTTTTACTACGTCAATAATATTTGTATTCGTTATGAAAGAAAGTGTAAAATTGATATGGATTTAGTATATTTTGAAAAGAACTGTCATTTTCAATTTGTCTTATTTTTTTCTTTTTTTTTCAATCCCTCAGAAAAAAAAGAAAAAAAGAATTGCATTAGTAAAAGAAATACCACAGTATATCAAGATAAATTAGTTTATGTCATAAGGATAAATGATTCTAATATATAATAGATTAAATCTTATACTATTTGTATTTTACTGATTCTTCTTTGGAGGTGAGGGGCCTCCACTTGTTGTCAATTTGTCTTTTGAAGGACTTGTGTGTTCTAAAAATGAAATTTAGCTATATATGCACAGGATTTTGTTTAAACGAAGCAATCGATCGAGTGGATAGAGTCTGGATCCCTGCCGTGTTGTTTACTCTGTTATTTTAGCCGTTATGCGACCCTGTACTACAGGCTCTGTACGAAGACCCTCATAGAGCCCACTATACCTCTATAAAGTGGATAACCGAAATTTAGGAGACCCCACTCATCAATTTAGAACAAATACGATACCTTGGACTTCATCTTGATAAACGTCTTACATCGAACCCTCATACAAGACCTAAACGACAAGAAACTGCTCGTAGATATCGACTACTAAAACACTTACTTGACAAACGATCAAAACTCCCTCTTTACTTTAAAACAAATTCATTTACACAACAATTATTAGACCTATTTAGACTAATGGCATTGAGCTATGGGGTCCACTTACCATAGAATTCCTCCCGTATCCAATCCTTGCAATCCAAAATCCTTCGACAAATCCTCGACGCTCCTTACTTTGTCACCAATATATTCATACATAGAGACCTGAATATCCCACTAGTTGCAGAAATTGCGCAAAGGAGATACACCTCCTTTCATTCCAAATTACCCCTCCCCCATACAAACCCGCTTGACCGTATCTTATCATCGATATCTATTTCCGATAATACCTCGAGGCGTCTGAAAAGACGGCGGTCTCGAGACCTGCTGATCAAATAAACATTGAAGTCCTACAGCTGGATAGATTCTTCTCAAGACTTTTTCTAGCCAATTATCTGCAAATAGTTCATTTACTTATTGTACCATGTACAGTTGTAAATTTTAATAAAAGAATTATATTTTTATTGATCTTGTTTTGTTTAATATTTGTATTTATATTATTATATAATATTAATATTATAATATTATTATTAATAATAATAATTATAATAATTAATAATTATTAATATTAATATTATTATAATTAATATTATATAATATTAATAATAAATTGTATAATATTTTTATTTATTTGTATATATGTATATTGTATTATTATTATATAAATTAATTGTTTTGTATATATCGTGTGAATGTAGTATGAATGTTGTACTTTATCACTATTAAAAATGTCCTAAATTGGGCTGATTATAATATTACTTAAAAAAGAACTGCTTCTCTCAAAAAATAAAATAATTTTTAAAAAATCCGAAAAAGACCTGGAAACAGAGTGTGAACTCGGCCTACAAACATCTGGAACGGTTATTGGCCTAGAACAATACGAATATCTATATGTACTAAACACAAAACACTTCGTGAGTTGTAGTATTACAGGTATTTTTTTTTTACTCAATATTCTTTTTTGTTCCAATTACGGCCTTTCCTAAAAGATCAATAAATTCTTAACAGAGCGAGAAGGTCTATATTGCACATACCATGGAACCGTAGACTTAATGCATTGAAGTTGGGCCCGATTCGCACCGCTTAATTCAACATTGCGAATTCGGCGCCTTTTAGTTATTCATATAATGAACTGATGAAATCTCTCGAGTTTCCTAATGATATTGATAGCAACACACCATCGGCCTAAGAAGATTAATATCCATGCCAACTAAACATGACTTACAGTACTGTCGTAAATAACATATGCTAATGATTAAATAATGGCGTTACTGAGAGGATCGCTGCGCTAGGTGAATCAGCGGTGATTCAGAGCGCCAGGCGCCACGATCTCCCACACGACCTTTAAAAAAAACTGAAACGAATTGCCTCGGTTTTTCCTCGGCCTTTTCTTTATCTTTCCCGCTTTTCCGCCCAGGCAATGAGTTATTGAGCTTGTCGAGTGCAGAAAAGATACTATTGTTTTTATTTAAAATAAGCTAGTGACTCAGAATGGGCTGTGTTCAGTTAATTGTTCGTTTCTTCTTTGTTATAGTACAAACTAGAATGAGAAAATGTCCTTCGATATAAATAAAAATGTGTGGGAGAACTAGATTGTTTCTTTTACATAAGTGCTAATATATGTATGAATGCAGCTACAGAACATATACAACGCAATATCAATATTTTTAATAATGAATATCCATAGGCATCCGTTGGGAAATTCAGAATATCTGAAAATTTTTAAATATAATGCTGCTTACATTTAATTATCAATCTAATCAATAGATAAGTCTATTTCATTGTTTTTTCACCGCAACTCTAAATATCTCCCCTTCAATATTTTAAATATATCATTAGAACATACATCCTTTACGCACGGATACTTAATGAGAGAGGTATCACTTTTAGCAGGGTGGCTAGCATAACAGCCTAATATGCCAAAATTCACGGGTTCAAACCCGCAGGACGTCCTAGGTTTTTTAAAGGGAGTAAAAAATCCTTAGTTATGCCGTCCTTCGGAAAGGTAGTTCCGAGTATGTGCGATGTCAGGTACTCGTTAAAGATCCCTATATTAATTAAACCTGGGCAAAATTTAGGACTCACACTGTAGCATCGTCCGATTAGCCATAGTTGTATAAAGGGAGGTTAAATAAATAAAAAACAAACAAACTTAATGAGTGGTGGGGATTCACCATTCTGTGACACTTGTTATACAACACTGACAATAAAACATATTGCAACATCATGCTCACTGTACACTGACACCAAAACAAAACATAAAACACTTTCAACCTTAAAAGAAGCCCTAAGTAATGATGAAGACAAAGTTTTAAAACTTTTTGAGGTTTTTAGAGACTATGTCTGTTTCATTCAATACGAAATTAGTGATTCATGACCCGCTAATAACCCGAAAGGATAGATGCGGTATGCCAAATATTGTAAATAAATATGTCTACATACATATGTCAAACAGTAAAAATTCGAAAAGAATATCTAATAAGATATCTGTGGCGGTCGTGAATAAGTGGTTAAATCAAAATCTTTCGTTTTGCAAGAGAGCGACTCATAGTTTTACGTAATACGCAAAATAGAGTAATTAACATTTCTTTCTTTCCACCTGAAATTTCTTCCACCGAGAAATTTCTTTAAACAATTTAACACGTCGTGGGAGACTGTCTGAGGGAACGATACGTGAAGTTAACTCATTTTTTATATAACTCGAGTTATCTAGTTTTTCACGACCGCCAAAGACATAATAATAAGTTTATCCGATCGTTTTAAGGTTTCAGCCCATAAATTTAAATTTATATACCTATTTATAAAATATATAATCAGAAAAATAATAGGAATATGAAATTTACAAATCCATTTTTCAATATATAACACATTTATGACTCCCTGAGTCTAAACATCCAAATATAGCCAAATGATCTGTGTTGTGATAAATCTAGTTCAAAAACGATAAGTCGCTCGAGTCATGAGGTTGTGGTATAGCGGTGGCTCAAATGGGTATGCAAAGTTGTTAGGCTTAATGAAGAATGGATTATAATACTAAAAAGTTGAAATGCGCTGAAATGAAAGAAAGACGACCGAGAGGCAGGCCGAGGCGTAGGTGGGAGGATTGTGTTAGGTTGGACCTTTCGTACTTGGGCTTGGACGGTTGGATAATAATAATATCTGAGTCATGGAAGGGTATGGAGAGCGACATAAGTGATTGATATTGAAAATAATTCCTAACTGAAATTTTTGCTACTGATTATTTATACTTACTGGATCTTACACGACACTGCGTAGATTACATATTTATTTTTATGGGCGCTGAAAGATGAGTTATTAAGCCTCTGAGATCATTGTTACACCGCTCACATCCTGATATATAATTATATTTGATTGCTTAATCATCGAACCTGCTGCGTACGTGGTCAGGTTTTAAAATGATTGTTGATAAAATATAATCTAAAGGTATATAATGATCATTTTGGACAACAGTTGGTTTTCGTTAAATCATTTAATTATAAACACTAGGTGATGGAATTTGACTTCCATGTTTTGCGTCATTTAGAGAGATAAAGACTTTAGGTAAATAAAAAATAAATAATTATAATTTATTAATATTAAAGGTATTTTATAGATGATCTACAGCGTTATGTAGATTACCTATAAATTAATTAATTAAAAAATGCTACCATAATTAGTTGTCTAGATTTCACTATTTTTTTTTTTTAAGTTTTGAGATTCTTTCATCTCCTTCCCTCTCCATCAAAATAACCAAGGAGAAAAAATATGGCTAGTTTAATATTTTGGTATGTGTACTGCCGAAGCGACTCCTCAAATACTCCTTATTATGTCACTAACTATATCTTGCACCACGACCTCAATGTTCCCTTTAGACCTGATTCCATACAAATTCCAACAGAACCTCATTCATCATCCTAATCCTCTAGCTCAATCCTTATCTAGTTCCACTCATCCATACAACCCTCCTGGAAGGTTGAAACTACAGTGGCCCCGAGATGATTGTAAACACTTATGCTGGAGTTCTGACACTGGTCAGATTCTCCTCTCATTTGCGGTGTATTTGTGGCTATGGCGCCCTCACTCAGCTTCCACTGGCTCTCACCAGTGATGCGGCTGAAAGGGAAGCGCTGGGATCCTTCGGATAGGAGTGTGTTCACGTTTTGTTAATTTGTTTGTTATTATATACCTTTATTTATTTATTTTTTAATGTAATTTGACTTTTCTATAGTTTATACTGTAAATATTGTGTGATCATAAAAAAAAAAAAAAAAAAAAAAAAAAAAAAAAAAAAAAAAAAAACCTGTACCACTACAACCCATGAAGGGTCTTGGGCTCAGTACATATAGAGATTCGTACTGTTTCTAGGCCAACGGCAGTGCAATGAGGGGATTAGGCCTTAATCACGCACAGCCGCCAGGTTTTTCCCCAATTAATTTGTGTACCCACTTTATAGAGGCTGGGTCTGCCCCAGGAGGGTCTCCATACCCTAGGGTCGCCCCCCCGCTTGAATTAACAGAATAAATCATATTCTGCTACAGGCGGGATTCGAACCCAGGTCCCAGAGCACAGCAGACTAGTGCTCTATCCACTAGACCACGCCGCTCCCTTGTGTGATCTTACATCCCTATTATTATTGTCCATTAAGACAATTTGTAATATATCTGAATAAATTAAGAAAAAAAATTGATATACTCCTACACATGCTTAAAACCTTTAAGTGAACATCTAATCTCATGAATGAATCTAATATCATACATGTACAAGGCGCCATCCTTGCAACATCGAGTCAAACAGCACAGGTTTCGAACGCTGGATGTTACTGGACCATTCCACTCTAGATAAAATAGATAAGTAAATTTTGTTTTAGTTTGTTTGAGTTCGTTAAAACGCGAAACCCGTACCATCTTCACCTCTCCACTTTCAAAAATTTTTTTTTTATAAAACTACCTATGGATTCACCCCTTCGCGGACTGCTACTAGTATCATGCAAAACTCGATCGATTTATCTGAATAGTAGGCGGGATGTATAGATATTTTTAACGTTAGCAGTAAGTTTATCTGTTAAATACAGCAAAAAATTGATTAAATATTAACTAATTGACCGCATGATTATTATGATGGATGAGATGGTTCTATCGAATTATTATAAAATAGTGGCAAAACTTTATTCTGGGTTGTCCGAAAAGTTCGGAGAGATTCTAGAAATAAAATTTACCTTTTATTTTTCTACTAAAATTGAATCACAAAGCTAATGTTTATTTATACATCTTTACTCTCCCCATGGAATTAACTATGCATACGCACTGAATTCGTCTTTATTAAGGATCAGTAGTGTAGTTTGTTGCCTACCAACATAAGTGACGGTTCAGTTCATTTTCGGCATAATGTGCTGTTCTTTTTTAAAAAAATAAAAAACGCAGCTCAAACTGCAAGAAAGATTCGTGCCGTGTATGGCAGCGATTCAACTGTGAGATAGCACGGCTCAGAAGTGGTTTTCGTGATTTAGATCAGGAGATTTCAATTTGGAAGACCAACCCTGGGCTGGTCGGAGTTCAATTCTTGACATCGAGGATATTATGACGGTCATCGCAAACAATCCACGAATTACTATCCGTGAGATAGCTGCGGAGTTAAGAGCCTGTAAATCGACCGTTTTTGATCATCTAAAGAAGGACGGGTACGACTGTCGTTACGACGTTTGAGTTCTCCGTGAGCTCAGTGAAAGAAACCTTATTGAAAGGATTTCATGTTGTGATTTGCTGCTGAAAAAAATTATGGAGGATCCATTTTTGAAACGAGTTGTTATTGGTGACGAAAAATAGATTCTCTACATCAATACCTGCCGAAAAAAAAATTTTGGGGGTTGCCTAGAACGACAACACCAAAGACTGGCTTGCATCCAAGAAAGGTAATAACGCATTATTAGGTGGGATTGAAAGGGACCCATAGATTTTGAGCTCCTTCCACAAAAATAAACTATAAATACGGATTATTACTCCGCCCAGTTTGAACGATTGAAGGCAACATTGAAGAGAAACGGCCAGAATTGGTAAATCGGAAAGGAGTGCTATTCCACCAAGACAACGCTAGGCCCCATGTGTCTTTTAGGACTCGCCATAAGTTGTTAGCTTCAGATGGGAGGTTTTACCTTACCTGCCGTACTCTCCTGACATTGCTCCTTCAGATTTGTATCTTTTCCGTTTCCTCGAAAATTGTCTACAATCACACTATTTTATATTCATTTTGACCGTCACCATTTCATCCTTCATATTCAAAACGCTTATTCTTTTTCTTCCACGATGAACTGAAGAACTCATCTACTGTTTATTGTGATGAATTCAAAATGTATTCATAATCATTTTATTTATTTGATCAAGCTTAATCACGTTAGACTGATTGGCGTTGCACCACAGCGCACTGCACAGCCACACCCTAGAGCTTTGAGCGAAAGCTATTAAACTAATGACCCTATTGGCGATAGAGCCTCTAGTGCTAACACTTCTACCTGGCTATTAGCTATCATAACTGCCCTCGGGTCAGATCCAGTCGGATGGGAGAGAAATTGCTACGGGATTAAATTATCACCTCGCTAATAACTTCAGGAGAGCTGAAAGGTACCCCACAGCAATTTGAATCAATCAGGAAAAAAAATACAGATTGAACGAGGAACAGATTAACAAGTAAGGTTTTAAAGAACCTTCGTATTCAAGGATAACTAAAAGAGAACACAAGTATTAATTCCGTTTCTTGGAATCTAAATTCAAAATAGAGATGGGAATATTATCACCTATATATATTTCCAAATCCTTCGTCAAAAGCATACACACATTCTTACAAATTGACAATGGTTGTATGAGATTGCTTCTTTTTTTTTACTGAATTAATAACATTAATCTTACATTTAGATGTATTTGTTTTAACTATTATGATAAGAAGAGGTAATTCGTTCAAGGTTCGAGACCACTATCAGTCATTTTATAATAAAGCACATGACACTTAAAAAGTACTTAGCAAAGACTTATATCGTTTATTTAACGTGCAGCAGTTGTTGTTACGGTGGAATTGGGCCAGGTGTTGCTGAATCATATGTGAATCATTCACTGTTAAAAACAATTCCTGCTAAACCAGAACTAACTGATGGTTCATCATTAATTAACAAAAACCTATCGTTTCTCATGTATCGTTATTGATGTTAGAATCTTTATCTTGAAATGATCTACTTTGTGATACTCATTTCCTCAAGAACCATAATGCTTTGTTATTAGGAGTTACCTCTTCATCCTTTAACAGTTTTTCTATTATTTTAACAGTTTTTAGTTTATTCTCCCATATATAATTGTCTGATTTTCTTCTAAGTCTAATCAGATAAATAGTTAATTACCAGATAAATAAGTCTGTGGTACCAGACATAACAGGGTCAGTTATAAAAAAATCTGGAAAAGTGGACTTGGAAATATCCAACAGAATAAACAAGGCAAATGTAGTTTCCTGATATATTTGTAACACTGTTGCAGGAATGCGAGAGTTGATTAAGGACATCAAGCTCCACATATATTTAAATCAGAGTACTTCCCAATACTTCGTACGTTCGGCGCTGAAAGTGGTTCTTAAAATAAAAAAATAGCAGTGGTACTGCTGCTGAAATGAAGTTTCTGAGAAGAACCATGGGTGAGACAAGAAGAGATCGATTTGCAACGAAATCAAAAGACAGGATCTAGGGGTCGCCCCATTAAAGGAGGTCTTTCAAATTCTCACTATACTAATTACATCGCCAACTAAAATGGTTATGATGGAGGAACATAGGGTCCCATTAAAGACGTTGGACTAGGCTCAGAAGACCTCGAGGACACCCGAGAATATTATGTTTCGAACATATTGAAAAAAAAAAAAATGCAGAGGAAGAAGAGCAGAGAACTGTGGAATTGGTTGCTGTGCACTCCCATACGCCTTAAGACACACAAAGGAAGAGCAAAATAAGAAGAATCCCTTATCTGATTATGCCCACAGTCATCATAATCCTAAGATTATTTTATACAAAAGCTTACTTCACGAAAACGCAGCCGGACTTAAGCAATTTCAAAGTTGCTTTTATTGTATTCTAACCGTCTAGAGAGTATTAAAACATTTTCTTATAATAAAGGAGTAACGGGATTAGTACAATAAACAGTAAATAAAGTCTACATATCACATAGAACTCGAAGGATTCAAATGGTGTTTAGTTTTTACTTTTTTCTCTCTTTTCTTTTTTTAATTCATCATCTATTATTAAGCTATCTGTTAACTGTTAATATTTGGAAATAATGACGTTTATCCCTTAGTCCTCATAAACACTAATATATATATATATATATATATATATATATATATGCAGGAATCGTGTTCAAAACGATTCACGGACGCATGATTCACCGGTGATTCAGATAGGTCTGACGATGAGTGTGGTTTTAGCCAAGCTCTGGCTGTCAAAAGCCTCTCACTACCTTTTCTACGGGAGTGCAATTGATTTGGCAGCTGACTGCTTTGAACTTATCCTTCTCTGTGTCCGAATGATTGATAGTCTTCAACTCAACTTTTATTTATGTTCTCTGTATTGGTGCGCAGATTGAAGAATGAGGAACTGAACGAGGTTGTCAATGCATCCTTTACTTTTCCTGATCAGCGCTAAATTAATCCCATTATTTTTATTTTTTAATTCTATATCCTTATATCCCTCGGTTGTTTGTTTTTTACGGCATTCCGTAAATATAGACTACTATGGAAAAAGGTCACCTATACTTATAAAATGCATGGGACTTGCACTTTGAGCTATAATTTCGAACTAATCGCCTAGGAAATATTAAAACATTTTCGTAAGTCATGGGGTTCCAAAACTATAAGTATACCGATTTTTTTTATTTTACGACTTATTTTCTAAAATTGAATGTACCATAAATAAATATACATGTATTGTCGGAAGTGTAAGTGGTTCGAATACGGTTGTAAAACAGCTTGCGTACGATTTAGAACATAATATATATTTTTTTTTTTAATCTTTCGTAATGTATGGAAGAATAGAACTTTTAAGATACTTTACTGTGTCCCCTATCTAAATCAATACGAGGAAAATTGAAATCGACCTGAACCCTAAAAGATGTCTTACATGAAAATGTAGATATTGAGGATGTATCGTCGACTATAGAAAGTATTATAATGGAAATAATCGGGAGTCAGTCTTTTTTAAATATTTTAATTTTGCCGACGTTTCAAGCTCACAAGCCATCATCAGGCAACTGTTTATGCTTGGACATGGCTCAGTAATGCCCTGATGATGGCTCACAAGCTTGAGCCGAAGCGTTGGCAAAACTAAAATATTTAAAAAAAAGACTGACTCCCGATTATTTCCATCTGTAGATAATATAGACTATAGTTAATATATAGACTAGTGTTAAACTATTTAAATACCTCCGGATAATAGAAGGACAAAATGTGACATCTATACATATTATATTTGTATTTGTATTTTGTTTGAAAATAAAACCAGAGGGTATGAAAAAAAAAAAAAAACTATTTAAAATATTTCAATTTCTACAAATTTTGAGATTTGATTTATTTATTCAAGGATTTGTTTTGTTTTTTTGCCCATTATAAAAGTGTAGGTATATTACCTCTATCTCTAAAGAGCCTCTATTCCCTCTTCTAGATGCAAGAATAGATCCAACCCACGATCTAATAACCTTAAGGTAATAAAATACGCTAGCGTGGTAGTCTACATATATAGGTACCGTTATTGCATGGTGCCCCGCCAAAGAGCTACAAATAATATCGGACAACTGCTCCTCCCGGGCGCCTTCCTCTGTCCCGTTATTGCGCCAGCTTATCGAATGTCCACAACCGATATATCGGTCACATCTGCATCCGAATAGCCGTCTCCTGGGTTTTATTACCTCGTCCTCTGGTATAATGCCTGTTAAACAGTTATTTACAATCAGGAACTTTCCCAACTCAAACAGCTACCACTTGAGTACGAGATGTTTTCGGATTTCTAAAGTTTCGTAACCGTTGTATTATGATTTATGAAACGCCTGGATCATTCATTCCGATTCATTTTCCCTCGCTGCCTTAGCATGAATGATGAAACTGCAGGCAGAAATATGAGACGGGCAAGAGATCGTATCTCTTCCTGAGGTCATGAACTCAGGACAGGGAGTTACCGTCAGCGGGATGAAACTGAGATGTCTGTTGAAACTTGACAGGAGTACTGATAGAGATAAAAAAAGTTTTTTTTTTTTTTTACAAAATTGAGAATAATTTTATTTTTTTCCTTATCAAGTATTTTATATATATATATATATATATTATATATATATATATATATATATTTTTTTTTTTTTTTACTATATTACATTGTATTTATTTTCAGAGTAGACCTACTTTTTTTTTTATTATTATTATTTTTTTTTTGAGAGCTATGAGGAGTTAAGGAATTTTAAAGTCCTTCTCCTTTCATCAGCTTATTCCTGCAAGAGTCGAACCGTCGAGATTCGAACTTTATTCCTTTGACTCTATTTGTTTCTTTATTCAAAACGTTTATCTAAAACAGCTGGAATGGATGAAATAGTCAAATTTCGTATTAATTAAAAAAATTAAACATATATTTTTAAAAAAATATTTATTATTATTATTTTTTTGTTTACTTTAAAAGTTCTGTGTGTGTGTGTGTGTGTGTGTGTGTGCGTGTGTGGTAACTCCCGGGCCAAAGCGAAAAGTCCTATGAAACTGAAATTTCATATTTAAGACAACTAATCGGAAGAGCCACTTTATACCATGCATTTTGCACCTTTTCATGATTTTCTCAAAAACAGCTTTAACTATTTTGACTAAAATCGCTATGTTGATGTAAAATTAAATGGCTTTAATTTAACAATACGTCAATTTAAAAAATATTTTAAGTTGATTTTATTAAAACTGTTAATCAGAAATAAGTTTATTTCCCATTAGTCACTATATATTACCTTTTACAACTTTTTGTGTCAGATAATATTTTTCTAAAATCTGTCTAATATCGGTATAATATACGTCTGTATTACTGTTCTTATTATCAAAAAAACAAAAATAACATAAAAAAAATAGTTTTGCTCTTTTATCCTTTCGTTCTTTAATCCTAACCATCCCTAACCATCCCTTCATCAATGTCATTAAGATAATATGGTTAATCTTCTGTAATGTACAAAATTAAAGGTAGTTTAGAGGAAGAAAATTGAAAATATGAAAGTCGTGTGTTGCCCGCACCAGATTTTTTTCAAATAGAGTCCTACTATTCAGTAAATTTGTAACGCCAAAAACAAGGAATTTATCAAAGGCTATCACATTGCTTTATAATCTATATTCACTACCTGTAGATCTAATATACTTCAAGTGTTTAATAAGCATTTATTAAGGTGATTTTTTTTTTGTGTATGTTTTTTGATAAGAAATAGAGAAGGTGATATCATAAATAGAAAGAGAGCTGTATCTGAGGCACTGTTTCCATGATCTTAGATTGTTGGATCTTAATGGGCTTATCATCAGCTCTTATCTATGAGTGTTAGTTCTAAATCATTCACAAGGAATCAGTATTGGAATAATCATATTGTGTGCAATTAATCATATTTATTTCACGATTTTTCCCATCATACAGATATGTCTACAATACTTATTACAAATCAATAGATGCTGACATAACATACAAATGAGTTTATCTGCTCCTATCTTGATTGATGAACGTGTAAAAGGAACCTTATCATTACATTTTACTTAGTAATATATGGTTTTGTAATATATACTTTACGAGTCCCATATCTCCAGTAGTTTCACATTATTATTCAACTCGCGTACACAGCCATTCCGAAGAGATATCTACAAATTATGTATACTGTAATATATTGATGAGTATCGGGTATTTATACGGATAAAGGTGGTGTTTAGTGTTCCAAAATTTACATAAGTCAACTTTAAAGGTAATTATAGATGCATGAAACAAGGAAAAGGTGTTTTTACAGCCTTGGCCTGATACAGAATGTACTCTTCATGGATCTATATTTGAAAATATCATTAGATCAAATAATGATGGAAATATCGTGTGGAATCCCCAGACGCTCCCATGTTTCTAGAAGGTATACCAAATTGAATTGGCTCTATCCCTCTTTCCGTCGGCAGTACCTCCTTGGTGTCTGTCTCTTCCGATTTTTCAGTACAAAAACCCTCCTTATATTCTTGATATGCTTACCACTTGTTCCTCTGTCCATTCAGTAAACACTAGATCCCAACCTATAAACTTGTATATACCTTCTCACAGATCAGCTTCCTTCAAAAAATCCTTTATTATTCGTGCTGCCCTATTTTGGAATTCCTTGCCTGTATCCATTCGTAAATCCTTATCATTATCCCCTTTTGAACACCAACTATTTCTTCATCTCCTAAAGCATCAATCTTGCCAACATATGTAATATTTAAAAGCTATAGATGATAACTATTCATTGTCACAAAACCTTTCTTTTATTGTTAAACTGAAGTCTTAAACGACCAGACAATTATTATTTATATTGTAATTTTCTTGTTATTCTTAGGGGACTACTCGTCCCAGAATAAAATTACTTTTCATTTCATTTCATATCAACTGTTTAAGATTTAATTGTAGATAATTATGATTAAATAATTATATATTAGAATTTATCTTACGCACTAAATCATTAGAAAAGAGAGTATTTTGAAAATAGCCCAAGTTAAAAACTTATAAATATGTATAAATTATAGAATTTTGCATTTCTTCCCATCGAAAGAGAAGAATTAGAAAATATTTGGCAATATTACCTTACATTGAATCTTGAGTTATAGTTTATGTTCATTACTTTATATATGTATATATATTTACTATATATATATGGAATATATAGTATGGGAAAGTATTGTGATCGTGTAAATTTTCGAATTCTAGTTTAAACTGAAATACACCAACGAGTCCAAACGACCAAGGCCCGCAAAAATATCTGTGTGTATGTGTATGTGTGGTAAGTCCTGCGCGGAAACGAAAATTTCATATTTAAGAGAACAATACGCCCGAGAGAGACAGCAACTTTTTCATTAAAATCAGCTAACCGGAAGAGCCACTTTATATCATGCATTTTGCACCTATTTTGATTAACGACTTAAACGATTTCGATTAAACTCGCATTATCGATGTAAAATTTAATTGGCTTTATTATCATGTAGGTTTCTTATTGAAATAGTCTGACATGGCTTAAATGCCAATATTTTAACATTTCTTCCGTTAAAGTACCTCTAATTTCGTAGATTTTAGGCAATTGACCATATCATCTGATTAGTATTGATAAAAAAAAAAGGTAAATATATAAGTTAAATGAATTCCATATCTAACTAAAGGAGAAAAGTGAAAACAATTTTTTTTTTTCATGCAATTTTTTTTTTTATCTTAAAAACAGTAATATACATGTATAATGTACCGCTGGAATGCTAATGATTTTAGAAAAAATATTATCTTATTTGTACTATTGTAAAAGTTAACGTAGAGTAATGAAAATCCGATAAAACAAACTGATTGTCGTAGATAATAATATAACAGATTATTTAATTAAACACATTTTTAAAAATTCAAATCCAACGTAAATAATTCCTTAACAATTTATTTCGTTTCTAAATTTGTTTAAAAATTCTTAAATTGATATAAATAACGGATGTAAGTGAAAGTCGTGTGTTGCCCGTGCCAGATTTATTATACTACATATAGATCGATCTTTATGAAATTTTAACATTCAATTCCAAATTGATTCGCAATCAAGATGAGCTAGATAACGTCAATTTTCAAGTTCTTAAAAGCATTTATATAATTATTTTAATGGCTACGGTTTATTCCTACGGTGTATACCTAGTATTTTCCCTGAACATTGTATCAATTCTCCGTTCTGTTGTAAACCTGAAAGTTAGAAATAGTAATATTGAGTTGTGTGTTTATTTAAAGGTTCATGAACTTAGTATAAGGCTTATTACTTTAGGTTTTGGATCCAAGGGCCCAAGCCTCATCAAAATAACTTGCAATTTATTTTTTTTTTCCATCTATGTTTTTTTAATTTTAATTTTGGATCTTACATGCATTAAAACTTCCAATATCAAGAGCAAAGGGGTTGTAATTGTATTCTCTTGTTCAATTACAAAAGTTTATTAGAAAATGACAAAAAAAATATTCTAAAAAACGATGCAATGTTTCTCTAAATTTCAAAAAAATTAAATAGAGAGCAAGAAATAGATTCTAAAATATATAATATAACACTAATTAAAAAAGAAAAAGAAATGTAGGTAACAAATAATGGATACTTTTTTAAATATGAAGATAACCAAGTCGCCGGTCTGGAGTAAGCTGATTTGAGTTGCTATAATCGAATGATCGGACTTCGATGATTTTAATAATCGAATTATTCCACAATCGAATGTTTCATGTATTCCGAAAGACAGTAGAAGCAGAAACGGTGGCGATCTTGGTGATATTGATGTATCACGGCATACTTTTGAACACGTAGAGAAATTCAAATATTTAGGTTCAATGATAACAAGAAAAAATAAAATCCAGGAAGAAATAAAGTCCCGGTTAAAGGTGGGAAATGTGTGTTATTATTCAGTTGCTAAGTTACTTAGTTCGCGGCTTCTATCTAAAAACTTAAAGGTTAGAATTTATAAAACTATTATTCTTCCGGCTGTTCTTTACGGATGTGAAACATGGCCGCTTACTTTGAAGGATGAACAACGGCTTAAGGTTTTCGAAAATAACGTACTGCGTAAAATATTTGGTCCGAAAAGAGATGAGGCCACTGGGGAGTTTAGAAGGTTGCACAACACGGAATTGCGGAACTTGTATCCTGTGAATATAATTGAGTTGATAGCGTCGCGGAGACTCAAATGGGCGAGTAAAGTTGTTGGGCTCGATGATGAGCGGATTCCGAGAAAATTGGTACTCACTGATCCGACTGGTAGGCGTCCGAAAGGTAGGCCGAAGCGTCGATGGGAGGATTGCGTTAAGGCTGATCTCGGGGGCTTGGGCTTGAACGGTGAACATTGGACGAGTCTGTGTAGGCGGAATTTGGTGGTTTCGGCATCGAACCTTTGGGTTCGCTAAGCCTATTATTATTATTATAAAGATGTATATAAGAATAATTAGATAAAGAGACATTTGACTGAAATTATCGACAAAACCTAAATATATTCAAGGTATAAAATGAGCTAAAAATATGCTAATCATAGCATTGAAAGCGAATTTAATAAGGAACAAAATGACGTTAATATGGCTGATATAACTTAAATAGAACGACCAGTGCAAACTTTTGTTCCAAAAAAGTGCGTTTGGAACCACTGTGGGCTGGTACGGCACTATGGGGAGAAGCTATATATATATATATATATATATATATATATATATAATTTTAAATTATGATTTTTATTATTAATTACCTGTGAGCCTAGGTAGGAGGACTGCACTTAATAATTAGCAGAACCAAATTAGTTGAGAGCGAAAGATATATTTCTGTCTATTGAGAGATTTATGTAAGTTGGGCCATGAAACGCCACATAAGCGCATGAATAATTAATTAATTCTTGTAGCTAAGCTCGCCTGATTGAGGGATCTAGTTTTTTAAATATAAATTCAAGAAATTTCTTATGAAGACTGGTTCGACCAGTCCTGCTGTTTGCCGTGCGTCGTTACGCTGTCTTCCAAGCATTGATTTTTTTTCAAAAATATAAATGCAAAGTATATTTTGTTTTTATAAAACTTACTGACTGACCTTTGAAAAATATCTCAATGCTAATTTTCTGTATATGCTCGTATAATGTGGTTTAATGTATATTTTGTAATATTTATTCTAGTTAATTTGTTTTTTGTGGTAATGATAAAAAAAAGTAAAAAAGTTTGTTACATTTTACTTTTACTATTTTTATAAAAAAAAAAAAATAATAATAATAATGAAAAAGTGAAGAATAAGTGTTGTGAAATCAAAAAAGATAATATATATGGTAATCCATTAGAGAAGTTATACACAGTATATAAGTCAGCCGTTTATTAGGAGAGGGCAACAATTATAATTTTATTGGAATATTCACAATCTTTGTCTTATTATCTTATTTATACTATTAGTCCAGTTTGTTTTTTCGAACACTCTAGAAAATCATTAAATAATTGAAATAAAACCTGGTTGTGATGTACTTAGTGCTGCAGGGTTAATTGCCACCAGACTGTTTTGGGTTGTACTTACAATTAGTCTCACATTTATGAAGTGTTTTCGTTTATCAAAATTTATTTGAATGTTATTGAACTCTATGGCACAAGGGGTGCCAACCAACAAACACTTTTATCGGATCCGATTATGCAATCAATAAAAAGACAAGGACCCCTAAAATTCAAAGAATTGTATATATACATATTTAGAACACAATACATACTTTGAAAATAGTTGTTATTTCCGTGTTCAATTTTATTCTAAAGCATACTAAAATATCTAATAGTAAAAAAACAAATCCAGATTACAATCAATCTAAAAAAAAAAACAGACTTAGGCTTCCGACTAACAGAAACCTTTCGTCATAGAAATCATTGATTAAAAATTTAATGCAAAATTGTAAATACAAGACCCAGGCTGCTATAAGACTTATTGATAAATGAAATAGCTAGGAGTTGTTTGTTTAATTTTTTAACGTCGCTTTATGCTACTGTGGCTAATCGGACGATGCTACAGTGGGAGTCCTAAATTTTGTCTATTCAGGTTTAATTAGGATAGGGACTTTTAACGAGTACCTGACATCGCACAGGCTACGGACCAGCTTTTAACGTCTCCTCTGAAGTACGGCATAACTAAGGATTTTTTTACTCCCATTAAAATATCCTAGGACCACCTGCGGGTTTGAATCCGTAACTTTGGACATAGGAGGCTGTTATGCTAACCACCATGCTACAGGTAACCCCTAGCTAGGACTTGAAAAGGTTTCATAAATACATGGTGACTAACAGAAAACAAAGTTGCATTATCTCAGTATAGATAGCGCCACATAATACATTTAGCAAACGATGATAAAGCTTGCTCGCTGTAAAATCTATTATAAACTATAATCCATAATTTACTGTTGGTATGAAATAACACGTGGAATGACTTGCTCGTCTTTTATTTTGGGCATTTTATGTATCATTTAGTGACATTTTGTAATCTTGTTAGATCTAATAATTTCCTTACTTTTTGGCCGATATCCGATGGTAATAAGATATCCCAAATGGAAACTGTAATATTTATAAAAGTATATTTTTTCCTTTTATAAAATATTCCAGACGTCGCTTTTATATTTCCTTAATATCGGAACCTTGAAAAGTCCCTTCTCCCTCTATATCACTCTTCTTCTCTCTCCCCATCTCCTCTCTGTCTATCGGATTAATAAAATTCAAAACAGAAATCAGGTTTGAGGATCTGAATCTGTCTTCGGCCGAGCATTCCGCAGCCATCTCAGAGAATGTATTAGCTAGTCTTCGAGATGATATAATTCCGGTCTGTCTCATTAGCGTCGGATAGTCATTTTATTTTTTTCTTTAAATTTTTATTTATGAGATTTCTGATCGCTCGTGATTTCCCTGGTTCGCTTGTTGAGACATGATATATATACATATATATATTTTTTATTAACTTTGTGTACTATGTAAATTATTTCGAGATGGATTATTTGCCGAATGTGAACTTTTCCTCCATTGTCTTTATTTTACTGATACATCAATCACAAGACCATATATATCCTTTTAGGATTTTATACTCACGCACTCACATACTTTTTTTTTTTTTAATTATCACGTGGAAAACCCAAATAAAGGCAGCTTAAAGACCTACAAACAAAGAAATTGAATCTAAATAAAATTTAAAAAAAAATTGGGCTCTGAAATCGTTTAGGTTTCATTCCTATTGAAATAGGCAATGCCGAAAATTTAAATTGTCTTCGAACGACTTTGATACCCAACTAAAGGAAAAAAGTGCAAAACTATTTTTTATTTTTTTTATTTTGGAACAAAAGAACGGTAATATATATGTGTAATATAGCGTTGGAAAGCTAAATATTTCAGAAAAAAAATATTATCTTATAACTATAAAATGTAATGGAGAGTGATGAGAAACGGGTAAAACAAAATGATTTTTGTAGATAACTATATAATAGACTAGCTGTTGCCTGCGACTTCGTCTGCGTCAATTTCTGTTATTATTATCCCTATTAAGAAGTTTTCAAAATAATATATTTTAAAGTACTTCTGCGTAAGTGATATCTTTAGTTTTGTGGCAGAAGAACATACTGATTTTCTCCGCAACCCGATCTTGACAATGCGACATATAGTTGGCCTGAAGGGTCTTGGGCACAGTACATATTGATTGAGATGCATACTGTCTAGGCCAATGGCCTGGCAATAAGGTGATTAAGCCGAGATCACACTCAGCCGCCAGGTTTTCCCCATTTTTGGGTACCCACTTTAAGAGGCTGGGTGTGCCAAAGGAGGGTCTCCCTACCCCGGTGTTGCCCAGCGACTGTTCTGCAATCTATGAAGAAACTATAGTTGCTCATAGAACAACCTAGACTATTAATAAAGAATGATGGTTATACCGTTCTTCGGAGGATACATACAATGGTGTTCCTGAGCTTGTGCCATGTTATGTATTCGTTAAAGATCCTTGTCATAATTAAACCTAGATGTGCAAAATTTAGGACTCCCACTATAGCATCGTCCGATTAGCCACAGTAGCATAAAGGCACGTTAAATAAACTAACAACAAACAAACAGAACATTGCAGAAAAGTTCTACTAGTAAGGATTAGGATCTCATGAGAGAGGTGTGTAAGAGGTACCTTCCAGAAGGGAAAAATGGATTGGATATCTTAACTGTTTTGTCATCGGAAGATTTTCTTATAATTCATAATCTTTCTGCAGAAGTTTGTTTCGCTCGCTCTTTCTGTTGTTTTCGATTTCCCATCTAATTTTCCTCTTACATATGAACATTCTTAGTTTATCAAACGCATATATCAGAATGGAATTCCTCGAAATCCAAATCAGAATATTTTAAGAAGCGGAAAAAATGCAGAGATAAAGAAAATTATAATATTATTCAATCATATACGTTGTATAATGAAAAATATCCACAAGTTACATATCCACTGAAATGACTGCCTAAATTCCAAAATAATATAGTCCGATTAGACACAGTAGCATAAAATTACGTTAAATGAATAAACATGCAATAATGATTGCTTGAAGAACTTCTATTGTGATGGAATAAAGTTTCCTGTATCCACAAATACAGCGGGTACTGAAAGACATATCCACTGAAAACTCGTGACCAGACGAGCTGACCTCCCGAAGGTAATCACAGAGCGGGCGCAGATTACAGCCTTCATCCTTCATCTTATGGTCCATCGGCCGAGCTTGTTTGGCTATATCTGTCTCGATAAGTACATCTCAAGGCTGGGTACTCCGCTTGTTTACTGTCTGCAAATCGGCAGGTTGTCTGGAACGACTATATCAAGATTATCTTCTGTAGATGTATGCTTAGAGGAAAAAGGAAGGAAATTGATGTACTCCGGTGATATATAATTTCAACTTATAGCATGAAGGGATCTCAAGACAATAATCTTAAATTAATACCATTATTTTGATATACTTATAACATGTTATGAGGATTTTACATTTACACTGAATTAGCGAAACTTTTAATTTATTTTTATATGTAAATATTTTCAAATCTGATGACTGTTTAAGGGTGAAGACCTACAGATATTTTTTAATTTAGGTAATAAATAGCGGAGCTTACAACACACACACCCACAGAAAAAGGTGTGTGTGTGGTAAGTCAAAATCGAAAAGTCGTACAAAACTAAAATTTCATATTTAAGCCAACTTTACGCTCGAGATGTTACAGCAACTTTTCCATCAAAATCGGATAACCAGAAGAGCCACTTTATACCACGAATTTTGCACATTTTTAACGATTTTTTAAAAACGGCTGTAACGGCTAATTTTGATAAAACTCGCTGTATTGATGTAAAATTTAATGGGCTTTAATATGATGTAGGTTTCTTCTGATTGAAATAGTCTGACAGGGCTTAAATGACGATATTTTAAATTTCTTTCCTCTAAACTACCTTTAATTGTGTACATTCCAAAAGATTAACCATATCGTCTTAATGACATTGATGAAGGACGGCTAAATATACAAGTTGGACGAATTCGATGACCAAATATATGATAAAAGAGAAAAACTATTTTTTAATGTAATTTCGTTGTTTGTTTTTTTTTTTTTTTTTTATATTAAGAATAATAATGTATACTTATAATATACAGATGGAAACAGAAAGATTTAAGAAAAAATATTATCTGATACCCAGAGTTATAATAGGTGAAAAATGGGGAATAAACTTTTTACTCATTTCCAATTTTATATAATTTTTTTAAAAAAATCTAAATCATATGTTCCCAACGAAAATGGTTACACGTTTTATTAAAATCTTTTTCAAATTGAAGTATATTTCATATATTTTAAATTGATTTTATCAGTCAAGGTGAGTGAAAGTCGTGTGTTAGCCGCACCAGATTTTTTATATTTATAAGTAATATGGGTTCAAATACTTATATATTTTCATGGATACAGGTTTAGTTATCGGAGACAGCTGGTCTCCCACCTGCTGTACGGCGCCACACGCAGCCAAGAACTAACAAACGCTTGCGTAGCAGAGCCCCGTGTATCGGGCGTAATGATATAACAGACCCCAGCAGGTGCACACTCCCTCAGTACCGGGGAAGGCTTTTAAGATAACTGTAATGGATTCCTTGTCTTTTTATCGCCTCTATTAAATTTAACTGCTATGAGGGTATCTGTACATTTTCCAGCTCAGTTAATTATTTTTGTATTTTCATTGTCCTTTTTTTTACAGCTAATTAATCATAAGGGCTTAATAATTGAATATATAAAAAGAACAATTCCAGTTCTTATTATTAAGAAAAAAAAATCTGGTGCAGAAAACACACCACTTTCACTTACCTCCCGTGTTAAAATCAATTAAAGAATTTTCAAATACAGTAAGAGATGAAAATAAGTTAAACCAATAAATAATTAAGTAGATTGAATTTCTATAGAATCATGTGTTTAACTAAAAATTCTATTATATTCTTATCTAAAACAATCCATTAGTTTTATCGGTTTTTCATCACTCTTACTTAACTTTTACAACCTTGTGTATAAGACAATATTTTTTCTAAAATCTATAGCTTTCCGAACGGTATATTATACATGTATATTACTGTTCTTATGTTCAAAAACAAAATATTTTCATTAAAAAATATGTTAGCAGTTTTCTCCTTTAGTTGGGTATCGAATTCAGTCAACTTACATATTTACCTGTTTTTTTATCAAGGATAACAAGATGACATGGTTATTTTTATAGAATCTACACAATCAGAGGTACTTTAGTAGAAGAAAATTTAAAATATCATTATTTAAGCCCAGTCAGACTATTTAAATTAGTATAAAACCTATTGGTATTGAAGCCCATTAAATTTTACATCGATATGGCAAGTTTAATTAAAATCGTTACAGCCGTTTTTAATAAAATCGTGCGAAGAAGTGCGAAACGCATGGTATAAAGTAGCATTTCCGGTCAGCGCATTTTGGTGAAAAATTTGATGTAACATCTAGGGCGTATAGTTGTTTTAAATCTGTAATTTCAGTTTCTTAGGACTTTTCGTTGTCGTGCTAGACTTACCGAACATACACAGACTCACGCAGACCTTTTTCCTGGGTTTGGTTATTTTGTCTCATCAGGGGACCCTAAAACGTGAATTTCCGTTGAAAACTGCAATTCGAAAATTTTCATGATCGCAATACTTTTCCTTACTATATATTTAGTATATAGGTAAGTGAAAGTAAAACGAATTTTTTTTCTTATAGGTAAAGGTTTTGGGGTCTATCAAACTAATTCTCGTTTTCAGTTTTGGTGGTTTTCATAAACACATGGATTAAATATTTTATTTGTAGTGTTTGAGTCTTGACCTAAATATGATAACTAAATCATTTAATCTATTTGCAACAATAATTTAGAAGGAAATATTTTGTTCTTTGCTTTTATTCTTGGTGTTCTGGCACTGGCTGGATTTTCCTCTCTGTGTGTTTGTAGCTGTAGTGAACGCGCTCAGTTAGCTTCCGCCAGCTCTTAAATCGGTTAAAGCGAATGAATGGGAGCGCTGAGATCTCTCGGGTTGGTTTTTCCCTCCATACATGGGGAGAAGCCTGGTCTCTGGTTTCCAAGGTTGATTTTAAATATTGTACATATTTGAGGATAAGTGTTTTAAAATTTTTTATATATTTATTTATTTTTTAATTGTATATATTTTATTGTTTTTTGCTTATTTTATGTATTTTATTGGTCTTTGTTTATTGTATGTAGTCTAAAAGCACTAATATTACTGAATTATAAAAATTGTATATCCACAAAAAAAAAAAAATAAATAAAATAATCGTTTCCAATTTGAATCATGCTTACTAAATCAGTAGATATGGGCCTTATGTAATAAATATATCAATATTTGTAGTTGTTTAGGTTTCAGGTTTTAGGTCTTAAATTTATACCGCTTTCTTATGTTTGTTAAAGTGTTGTTAAGATCCGCGTTTTTTTTTTTAATTTTTATAATAATGTTTTTCCTTTAGTATTGTGGTTGCGTAGTTATAATTAGCTTGTAAGCTAGACAGGATGTGAAAAGAATATTTAAAATTTCAATGAATATTTAAAATTTCGATGTACATTATTCAGAGAAGCATGGCTGAGCTCATGTCAGAAATAACTAGCTAATGAATGAAATTGACCTAAAGAACTCTCTTAAGCAAGAACTAAGAATAGATTATCTCCCTACACGTGTAGTTTTTTCTAGTTTAAATTATTTAATTATTCATTAATCATTATCTTTTAGTCTGATGTATATATTCCACACATTCCTATGTAAAAATAATTACAAACATTATCTGATTTTTTTTTTGTTTTATATCAGTAACTGACTGGGTTACATGAAATGATGTCTGATGTTTACCATCGATGTTTTTAGAATGTTGTTTGACAACCATTAGGGATTATTGTTATTTATTCTCAACTTTTAATCAGATCAGTTTCTGTGGATATATGTTGATATCAATATTAAAAATCTGGTGTGGGCAACACACGACTTTCACTTACCTCCGTTTTTAAAATCAGTTAAAGAATATTCAAATAAAGTTAGAGATAAAAATAAGTGAAAGTATTAAACAATTAATTAAATTGAATTTCTATAGAAACGTGTGTTTTATTAAAAAAAACATTATATTATAATCTAAAAGAATCAGTTAGTTTTATCGGCTATTCATCACTCTTTATTAACTTTTACAAGCTTGTGATAAGATAATATTTTTTCTAAATTCTTTAGCAATCCATCAGTATATTTAAAATTCGGTACTAAAGGTTAGTCATGCGATTTAGAGATTTCGAGACCAAGCTTATATAAAATAGCATTAGTAAAACAAATTTAATGAAAATCAGTTGAATAGTTTTAGAGTAAATAAGAATAGTTAGAGAATAAAATCTAAATTTTGTATTTATTGTTTTAAGCCAGATATAGACTATGATCCTAAAATTACGTATTTGCTTTGAAAACTCAAATTTAGCTTTTTCAATATAGTGACTATATATTTAACTATTGTTAGATTTTTTTTCTATGTGGAGGCAGTAGAATCCTAGTCAACATGCCAAAGGTTATGATTTCGAACCCCAATCCTAGGAGGACTTCCTCACGCATACAATTAAATGGGGACTCGCTCAATGCTTCTAGCCCTTATATTTGAGGCCATTAAACTAACTAACAGGTCACCTCTAACAAAACTAGTAGTAGGGAGTGATAGTGAACTTTTCGAAAATCTTGGTGTAGCGTCCTAGGATTTTATTGAGTAGGAATCACCGAAAAAAAAATCTATTTTCCAATTTGAAGAGTTTAATATTTATTAATTAATCAATATTAATATAATTACCAACTTATAAAATCTAGGGAGGTATTACATCATTTAATATTAATTAATTAATCAATAGTATTGTCTCTTCCTTAAAAAAAAACAACTATGAATTATAATTCTAACAACAGTTTTGTCTCAATTTCGAAGCTATTCATATTTAAGGTCACAATTACTTAAAACACTTTTAAAAATCTGGTGCGGGCAACACACGACTTTCACTTACCTCCGTTTTTAAAATCAGTTAAAGAATATTCAAATAAAGTTAGAGATAAAAATAAGTGAAACTATTAAACAATTAATTAAATTGAATTTCTATAGAAACGTGTGTTTTATTAAAAAAAACATTATATTATAATCTAAAAGAATCAGTTAGTTTTATCGGCTATTCATCACTCTTTATTAACTTTTACAAGCTTGTGATAAGATAATATTTTTTCTAAATTCTTTAGCAATCCATCAGTATATTATACAAGTATATTACTGTTCTTATGTTCAAATTTTTTTTTTTTTTCATTTTTTCTCCTTTTGTTGGATGTCGGATTCGTTGAGATTATATATTTACCTGTATGTTTATCAATGGTAACAAGATGATATGGTTATGTTTATACAATCTACAAAATCAAAGGTACTTTAGAAGAAGAAAATTTAAAATATCGCCATTTAAGCCCTGTAAGACTATTTCAATCAGAATGAAACCTACATGAGGTTAAAGCCCATTAAATTTTACATCGATATAGCGAGTTTAATCAAAATCGTTAAAGCCGCTTTTGAAAAAATGTAACCTCTTGGTGATATTGTTGTCTTAAATATGAAATTTCTATTTCATAGGACTTTTCGTATTCGCCCAGGAGTTACCACACACACACCTTTTTGCGGGACTTGGTCATTTTTACTCAGGAGACTCTAAAACGTGTATTTTCTGTGAAAACTGGAATTCGAAAATTTTTACGATCGCAATACTTTCCCTTACTATATATTTCATAAAAAACAGTACTTATAGAAATTCGTGCAATGAGATTATTAGGCCTATTTCCGAGATGCCTGGATTTTTCCAAGTTTTTTTTTACAGTATTTGGGTATGTGTAGCAAAGGAGGCACCATATCCAAGGGTCGCTCCACATTTTGTGTTTGTTTTGGGGATATTGGTATCTGTTTTAGTTAATAGTTTGTAAATGGTTTTGTGTGGGTAAACATTTTTTTAAATTTTGAATTCACTGGATTCTTAAATTTATTCAAAATGTTTTCTTTCTCTTTAACAATAATCTCATCTACTAATTACTATAGGCGAATTTTAATATACTTTTTTCTTTGTTAGGGCATAAATATGAGAACAATAAATTCTTGAAACGTAGCCTAAACACAATTGTTTATTTATTGACTGATTTATGATACACTTATGAATTTTTAGGATTTGCAAGGAAAATGTGATATTGTCGAAAATACAAATCATACCCCGTAAAACAGTTAATAATTTAAAGCCTAACTTATATAAGCAGTTTTATTTTTTGTCCTTTTCAAATATGGATATTTAGTGATATATATGTAAACAGTTTATTTTGAAAGTGATTTAAGTCCATCCACGCTTAAATTAAGATATCTACTATTGATAATGGGGGAGCCCGTGGCTGAGTGGTTAGCGCGCTAGCCTGCCATGCTGAAGTTGTGAGTTCGAATCCCAGTCCCTGTAGGACTTTTTTCAAGCATACAAATAAATGGGGATTCACTCACAATCTCCCCCGGGTATGTGGGACCCGTCAGCTAATTGATAGCCACCCACAAAAATAGACGTAGGGAGTGATGACCTTACCCTATAAAATGTCATAGAGTATCGCAGTGTGGAATATAAACCATTCATAATGACATAAGGCAGTGTTGAAGGTAATTTTAATTAATTAGAACTTCATGAGTTAACCACAGTTTTTAGACAAGTCCATAGTTAAATTAGCACGCTTAGTTAATGAGGTTTAACAAAAAATTTCTCAATTTAAGTATGAATGGAATCAGACCACATTCACTCTCAAAATAAACGGCTGATATATTATAAATAAATACAAATTTGTAATCTAAATGAATTTATTTTAATTAATGTTTTATTTTTTCCAGGTCGGTCTAGCAAGCATCAGTTTTTGGAGTTAGCTGTAAGTATGTAACAGATTAGCTGTTTCAGTGGAAAATTTGAAAATTCATCAAAAAAATAGACTTGTATAAAAACAAGCGTCTTAATACGTGCCCTTCTTATATTTATGACGATCATCACTAAAACTTATTGTAACAAAATTAAACAAAGATAAAAATAAACAAACGATCTCGATTATACGTTATCATATTTGTGCCCATGGGTATGTAAACTATAAAATATCACCGAGTACGACAAACTTTATCACCTTCCCAACAGACATCTACATGTTGATGATTATTATTATTTTTTTTATAAATTTTATTTCCCTAAATATGAAAAAAACTCATATCAACTACACCTGCATATTGCATACATAACGGAACCAAGATGATATTCATTAAAAATACGAATTTGGATCAAAATTGGTATTATAAGTTTCCCGCTCACGTCATTTTAATTTGTTTGTTCCGAATTTCCTCTCGATTATTGACAATATTTACAATTTTTTTATATCAATTACTATTATAGAAGAGTAATTTAAGTTATGAATATATTAATCGGAACATTCTCTTCTAATTTGTTTATATATTTATTTATCATAACATATCAAACATGATTATTACAATATGTTTCGAGGTACCTTATGCCTCATCTTCAGATTTTCAAATATTATATTTATTTCCATATTGTATCTCAATATAGGTCAATTACTATTATATTATTATTCATATTAAGCTCATAGATATGAATAATAATTCTGTTAAAATCTATCTTTTCACTATCGCATATTCATTGTTTCAACCTTTTGTTACTGTGCACGTGCAACTATCATGTATACTAAAATATACTACTGTACATATAATCATGCAAACGAAAATGCTAAAATATTGCTTCAAAGAGTTCAAAAAACTCGCTAAAAAGGAGTTGATTGAGAGATCTGGTGTATGTACAGTCTCTAAAGTCAGGGAGAGTTAAAATTGGGTATTAGTTTTCAGAGATTGCTCAGTCAGGATCTAAATGTATTTTATCTTTCTAAATTTAATTTTTAAAGAAATTTGATACATTTAGATAGCATTTATACATGTTCTAATACCCTTATCTATCTCCTTAATCGAAAACTCTCCTGCTACACATGTTGTGTTGAGGTTTGCCCGAAATAGCTGTCAGTGTAAACTAGGTTGTGCCCTGCCCACTCCCGCTCAACCTATCACCTCGGTAACATATAGCTAACGGTTATCATAATTGGCAATGAACTGTTCAGAAACATGTTTTAATAATTTTTTTAAGATGCTTATTTTTTTATCGTGGATTCTTTAGTATTTTGTGAAAATTTTAATGTGATATTTATAGCGAAACCGACTGAGGTGGTTGACGATGTTAAATTAAAAAAAAAAATTTTATATATTATTAATATATATTAATTAATATTTTTAATAAGAAAAATATAACTAAATTAATAGAAGAAAATTTTATAATTCATTAGAAGTTCATTCAAAACGGCTTTTTAGTAGGCTTCAGGTTCCCCCAGCTCCTTAGCAGTAGCAGCATTGTGTCTAAGGTAGAGTTTAAGATTAAATTAAGGATAGGAATAGTGTCAAGATAAAAGTAATCTTAACCATCAAGAGGAATAACAAATCTGTGATAGCACTTTGATAACATAATGTATAAACATCCTTAAAATGTGACAATAAAAGGAACATCCTGTACAGTAAAAGGAAATTATTCAAAAATGTTTTAGCAACACATGAAACTAAATTGGGGTTGAGATAAAAAATATAAATAAAACAAAAATTTGAAGTAGTAGGTCTCCATTATTAAAATCGAATAAAATATAAATATATAATTAAAAATTATTTCAAATCGAATATTAAAAAAAAAAAAAAAAAAAAAAAAAAAAACCGATCCGAAGGTTTTTCAATTTTTTTATATGTCACACCAACATTTCAAATAAGCCCCTGAGATGGTTTTCAAATTCGTTCAGTACATACATACAAAAAAAAGCAACTTGTACCACTACAATCC
Source organism: Piezodorus guildinii (assembly GCA_023052935.1). NCBI lineage: Eukaryota > Metazoa > Arthropoda > Insecta > Hemiptera > Pentatomidae > Piezodorus > Piezodorus guildinii. Next base: position 132,422,965 of record CM041293.1, on the reverse strand, counting down.
ATGAAGGGTCTTGGGCTCAGTACAAATAGAGATTTGTACTGTTTCTTGGCCAACGGCCGTGCAATGAGGTGATTCGGCCGATATCACTCTCAGCCACCAGGTTTTTCCCCCATTTTCGGTACCCACTTAATAGAGGCTATAGGGTGTGTCCCAGGGGGTCTCACACCCCAGGATCGCCCCCCGACTGAAATAACCCAGAAATGAATAAAGTACAATGAATTAATGTTAAATTTTATACAAAAAAAATAAAAAAAGAAGGTAGCTTCGGATAAGGGTTGTACTGTTGCACTAATTTGTTTTTGCAACATTGTTTTCTTTGTTACTGAAGCTTTTCAACAATAAATGAGATAAGAAAAAAAATAAAAAAAAAAAAAATTATCTCTTCGTAGAAAAACAGTACTCTTCGATTAGGTTATTAACTGTTTTTGGAGAAGTTTAAGACTTTGTTTTATCATATTATAATAACTATTTCTATTTCTATTTCTATTATATATATATATATATATATATATATATATATATATATATATATATATATATATATATATATATATATTCCAACTCTTGAATTATAAGCATTTATTTTTAATCTTGAAGATTATAATTTTAGTAAGCTTATTTATCATAATTGTTTATTCCACGAGCCTCTCCATGGTATAATTTGAATCAGCTCTAAAAATATAATAAAGATTTTGGTTTACCGAATCTACTAATTACACGTAATAATTGATTATTTATTTAGTAATTGTATGAATATATATGCAATTATAATTATAGTTACTTGAAGCTATGAAACACATAGATTGTGTCATGTTCCACACGGTATTATATTTAAAAAACAGAATTCACGGAAATTCTATATCACTTACTAAAATGTTGGATACATTTTCAAATTTTACTTGATTGTTATAGTACGTTTTTCGTTCAATCTCGCTTTCTTAATAAACTGCATTACCTCGAGCAGTAAAATTTATTCTTACAAGGAGAGTGTTGCAATAGATCCATTGGCAAGTAGACGCACGTTAACATGCTATTTCTTCCTTTTGTACTTGTTAAAACGGCGCAGTAAAACCCTTCGTGGGCTGCATTCGTATTTATGTTTGTAAATGTTACATCAATCTTTGAGTGAGCATTGGCCAGCTTTGCAATGGCAGTAGATCTTCCACTTTCACCATCTTAATTTCAATGACTCAACCACACTCTCCGCGTCATTTCTAAATTTCAAATCAGATATAATATCCATTGCATATTTACGATCATGATTATTAATGTGTTGATTCATAAATAGCATCGTCGTGTTATTGCTTCCTGAAATATCCGAGTACCGCAAGATGGTACCTTTACAACCACAACAAAATTTTACGATGATTGCAAACGTGGTTGTCGCATAACTCCTCGATTGCTATTGGTCCTCTGATCATTTCGAATCGGCCTCAGACAGTGATGCTTCAATGATTTATTTTCCATTAGCGTCGTATCGGTTTAGAAGTCATTTTTATTCAAAGTTTCTCGCGCATTAACGACCGCAGGTTAATACTTGTAGCTTACAAAAGGGATAGAATTGACTGAATAACATTACTGTCTCATTTAAATGCTATTTTATAGCCCACATTTTGCGTTTTGGTTACACGGAATTTTTTTTATTTATCATAAATTAACTTATAAGTATAGCATAGGATTTCATATTATTTAATAAACTATTGGTTGTATAAGTTTTTTTTTTTTTTTAACCATTTTTGAAATTTCCAACTCTATTTGTTAATACATCAAGTAAATTAGTTAACAGAAATCCATGAAAAAGACATGAAGAGTAAATGCCCATTGGCACTAATCTAAACTAGAAGGTCTCGAGGCCATTTCCTTTTCAGACGCCACGGAGGATTGTCAGCAATGGAAGAGGAATCAAGGATTGAAACTAGTGGTTAGAATGGGAGTGGAGTTTTTCTTGGAAGGATTAATACCTGGTCCGGGTTGTTGTATAAGTTAAAATGGATTTTCCCAAAACTTCAAGAAAATCCTGAAATCTGTTTGATCTTAATCTAGGGAGGGCTGAGATCTATCGCTCAGCCGTCTCACAATGGAAAATACGACTGATTTAGGTGAACATAATTCTAAAACTTGACTAACCTTTGGGGTCCCAGATAACGGAAAACATATGAAAAAAATAATGAGAAAAATTTATAAAAACAAATTTATTTTTTGACACTATTAGTGAGCGCACAGTGGTCAAACATCAAATTTATTTCTACATCTAAAACCCGTACATTTTACATTTGAAGTCCCAGAATACGAGAAACATAATACAAATAATCTAATATAACTCAGAGTTGCTGAAACCTGCCAACAGATGTATTATATATCATTTAGGAAACTCTTCAAATTGTAGGTTGTAAAACTTATGATTTTAAGTGTTGTGTCTAAAAATAATTATGTATCACCCAAAACTCAAAAAATCGCAAAAATTCTTTGTAATATTTAAAGACTAGAAGGATTGATGAAACAAATCCTTGGGGTAACTTGGAGGCTATATATTAGTTTTTCGTTATTAAATAGGGACTTACGTTTACAAATTGCTAAATTAACTCTACTGGTGAGATTGCAATTTATATTCAATAACGATTTTGGACATATAATGTCGTACCTATCTCAGCAATGTCCATTGTTAAATAAAAGCAAAAAGACTTTGAGCTAAACACAAATTGAACACAGTAAATGACCATCGAATAAAGATAATCCCACTGCCGGTTATTAGGCACCAGTGTGAACAGGAATGATTCAATCAGTTACTATTTATTTGTAAACACGGTATAGCGGGAAATATTAGTTTTAAGGGTTTTGCCAACTAATAATAAAAAGGTGAAGCACTAGAAAATTCCAAACTTTTGTCCATCTAAATTGGTGATTTTCCCCACTGTTCGTCTGTGAAGCTATTTAATATTTAGTATCAACGATAATCAAATAATATTCACTAGAAGTACATTTTGAATTTCGCAATCACTAGTATAAGTGAAATTTCGAAACGGTTATTTATTACTCTCTAAATTCCAACAATCATTTTATTAATTTGTTTATTTGCTATTGTTAAATTACGTGGGTTGGTATGATAATTTTTCACATAAATTTTGAGGGATACACTTTATTAACAAACAAAATGATGCTGCCAAACTTAATGGGGTTTCTATAACACATAAAAATAATTGTTAGTATACAATTGGAAGAAAGAAAATTGAATCGGTAGGAACCAAGGTTATTCAATATACGATATGCATTTTCTAAAAAAACATAAAATATTCATCTAATTTCTTTCTTTCTATTCTCTTATTTTTATTTAGCTTCCTTGAATTTTTTTATAAATGAGCACCTTCAACTTGTAATATTTTAATATTATATAATATGTAATGTTTTTATAATTTGATAAAAACATTTTCTAAAACTATCCAATACCGTTTCAGGTTCCCAGGTCCCAACGTCCCAATTATCAAGACTTAGATTTCATGGTTCATATAGCTATGTTTCTATAAGTCAACACTTATTATTTCATATTGGTTCACTGTATTTACTATAAAATTTGAAAAACGTTGAGACAGTGAGTCAATATGATTCCAAAAGGGGATAGTTCGTTCCCAAAATGACCATATTGATGAAAATAACTAAATAAAATAATATGACTACAACATATACTTAATAGTAAACACCCACTAGTAATTATTTGATCTATAGGAAGGTTAGTTGTAATGACATAACCAGAGTTAGAATATTCATTATACATAGGTACATTTAATAAATTATATCTAATAAATAGATATAAACAGTCAGATATTTGTAGCGAACGAAGATGTGAGCTAGGAATAGAATAACTATTAGTATCTAACATATGGAACTAAAGATACATATGTAAGTATATACATATATAGAATCTGATCTAGTCCAAGAGGTACTAGTGGACCAGGGTACTCGGAGGAGTACTCGTCAGTTAATATATTATAGTTGTCAATTGAAGTTTTTAACTGTGTTCAAAATTTAGCCTATTTCCATCCGCAGCAAAATATCTCTTCTCTGAAAAAAAAAAAAAAAAAACTTCAAATAATATGGTCACTGGTTTTGCATATTATTTATAAATAATTTTGATAAAAAAAAAAAATCTTTTATGTTAATCCCACAAACAATAATACAGACTCAACTAAAATATTGATGTAACGTCCGTTATGTTGCTCTAATACCCGCATGGCTAGGTTTGCGGTCACTTCAAGCTAGGACAGCTGCATTTGTAAGACCATTAATTATTGCTTCTGACTCTGAACTTTTTTTTTTTGTTCTTTTCTTAATGGTAGTAAAAGTTTCGAGTATACTCTCTATTGATAGATAAATATTAATACCAATATTTATTGCTGCCAATATATATATATATAAATATATATAATATATATATATAATATATATATATATATATATTATAAATTTTTTTTTTTTTTTTTTTTCTAAGGGTAACGAGTAAACCTCAAACTATTTAGTATTTCTAAACCACCTTTTCAGTCATTTTTCATTGTCTTTCAACAATATCTAAAAATTTAGTTTTTAGTGTTATAATATATGTTGGAGGGATCGATCTTCTTTCCTTTAGCACATTAGTTGAGCAGATGACAGTTCTCAACATTACGTGTCACGATCTTATCGTATGTACAGAGTGTTTAAGACATAACCTTCGAGTTTGAGTATTCTTTTATTTTAAGTTGTCCACCTAGAATTCTTGCTTAAGCCATGCATATACTAACTTTGCTAGATCCAGGAAAAACAATTAATTATTCCTATTTACTTTCAATTCCCTTTCTGATGTATGATAGCCATGAGTAAACCTGCGAAATAAGCGTTCAATTTTCTCGGCTCATCATATATTCATTTCCTTTGTCCCCTTGGATTTTAGATTTAAGGACAGTTCAGATCAGTTAGCTTTTGAAACGATTAATAAATCAAAAATCATAATTAAGAGATGTAGTCATTTAAAGGAGGAAAACTCTTGGAATTTCTACATCCTATTAAAACTATCTAATAAACCTACGGCATCAATCAGTGCAGAATGTGTTGAATGGGACGTATCAAGCTAGTATTTCCCGCGAAGCCCTACGGCGCGTGTTGGCTTCGATCTTAGCAACCGAATTCAGAACTTACAGAGGCTTTTCGACGTGAAATTCGATGCTTACAACTTTCATTCTATGACTTTATTCCATTTGGATATTTTTTTCAAAGTTACAGCTGCCTGTAGTTGGAAAGATTTGCCTATTTCAGATGTCCTGTTGCAGCAAAATCACTGAACCTAATTCAATGACTAAGGTGGTGTTTGTAAGCAAATTTTAACACCCTTTCGTTTTGGAAAGAAAGATATTTTCTATTGGAGACCCCGCTTTCGAATAAGTGAAAAACTCGAGGTTTTTCGGCTGCCAAAAATTGAACTCACAACTTTCGATAGTGCAAGCTTAGGTTACTTAAATTTAGGACTAGTAAAATGATTTTCAGCTTTGTTCGACTTACTTTCCACAAATCTTGAATTTTAGCTCTATTTCACTGTGATACAAGTCACTCCAATTGTTACAATAGGCTTCGATCCATTCTATTTTGAACGACTACATGATATCAATAGCGCGTGTCTCCCAAGATTCCACAGAAGTTTTGGATAACATGTTTTTTTTATTTATTTCGGGTTCTTTAACTTGCAGTCACCATATCGAACCTTAGCACTTCTAAACGCCAGTGCTCCCTATTCCTGCAGACCTCCATCAAGCCCCAGGCCGCCATGTTCTCCCTCACATCTTCTATCCACATCTAAGTGGCGAAAGTGCCTCTTCCTTCCTCATGATGTATCCTCATACCACACCAGTCTTTTATTTGAATTTTCATTTAGAATGTTAAGATCAGCCCTTCCTTTTTTATTATTTCCACATTTGGAATTTAGTAGTCTGGATATGCTACTAAGTTCTTCTCCAGAAGTCCATTTCTAGTGCCAATAAACTTTTTCAGATGGTTTTAGCACTGTGTATGTTCTGTCCCATTTAAGGTGGTCACTACGAGAGTAGAGTGGTATCATTTATAAAAAAAAAATATAAAAAAATTGATTCCTCAGAATTTGTGAAAACATGTTCGGCATGTCCACGTGCGGTGCTATTGACGCGCAACGTTCCGATACTCAGCTCAGATAGCCGGCCGCCGGGTCATCGCCAGTTATCTCGGGAAGCGATATCAGAGAGTTATGTCCCCATTTCATCATCCGTATTGATTTACTCCTTGTATCCTCTTCTATATCACCCTTGTTCTACAGCTGATGGTTTGTCAGCTCCTTTGTAAGCTTATCGTCTAGTCCAGATAATACTCTGTCTTGCCAGATACAAAAAAATGATTTTTCTGGATTTACCAATCTGTCATTGTGAAGTACAGTCGAGCCGGCTCCAGAGGGCGAGACCTCTCGTCCATTGACTTAGACGTGGCGACAAGCTGCTACGAAAGTAGCCTGCGGAGGAATAGACTGTCAGCTATAATCGAAACATTCCTCGGCCACATCGATTTATTTGCTAGGCGTGATGTATCGATATAATTACTCACTGTTCCGGCGTATGTCCAGCTGAGTCCCCTTAGACAAATCTGCTGGGTGACAGTACGCTTATAGATCGGACTGGGTGACAGGACACTTATAGATCGGACTGTAAGACCTTGATAGAGCCGTGGACTGTAAGGTCAAGTCGGGCGGAAAATAGATCCTCGTGTCTGGTTCGATTCATGCCTCTTGTATTCTCAGTCTATAAATACTCATCATTATTATAAATATCTCAGGTACAATTTTAATAAAATAAAAACTAGTGTGTCCCTGTCAATAAATATGTACTAGCGAACTTTTCTAATTGGTGAGGAATGGTTTGTTTTCCGATTGTACTTTTACTAAGGGAAACACTTTTACAAAACTAAGGGGAAGCGCGATTGTGAGAAGTTTCTGAAGGGAAATACTTCTTATAAAGTCCTCTGACTCCAGATAACTAAGGTTTATATTATTGGGATGATACATAAACATTTTTGCTGAAATTGACTTATTGTGAATATATCAAAAGCGGCTTAGATGAAAATTAAACTATTTTGATGAAACATGTCTAAAGGCTTCTCCTATCTTCAGACGTATGAAGAAACTGCCCGCCTAGAGGTAGCACTTCAACAAAACTATTTTATGGTTAACATTGTATTAGGTGATATGAAAGGTACAGATTTGTTCTCACTGAAAAAAATAACGTAAAATAAAATGAATCAACTTCTTGTGGAAACGGCCCAAAATATATCTTTCAAACTATTGAACCAAAAGAAAATTAGGACAATGACAATAATATGGAAAAAAAATATTATTTTCCGTTTAACAAATGCAATGTTTGAGAAAAAGGAAAATTCTCGAAATGCTATTGAATGATCGAAGATAAAATTTATAACTAATCTCTTTGAAGTGAATTCATGGTCGAGATTAATGAACTAGGGAAATATCATCAGCCCTCGAAATCAATACAAGTTATTTTATATATCTGATTAATATCATGTGAAAGCTGAGACAGTTAACTTGCGAAATCTGCTGCTAACTGCAATAACGAGAAGAAAAAAAACTCTGATAAAAATATGTAACGTGAATCGAATCGTTATTTTCAGTATAAAAAGTTTCAATTTTTTTTTTTTTTAATTATTTATTTACAGTCACCCAAACTATTGAATATTCATACGATCGACTATTCAGTTTCCAACTAATTGCTCTTAGTTTATTTGTTTTCCAAGGGCGTTTGATAATACTTATTTATGTTTATCTCTTCTTTAATCAACTCAATGACCTTTGTTTATCTATAAATAAATAAAGGATTGTTTATCAAATTATTAAATATGAATCTTATTACTACTCCTTGGTAGTTCTATCAGTGCGACTTGGACCTCTGCTTCCAAAAGATAAGTTGATTTCCAAGCCCAGGGGGTCGAGATATCCTGGAAAGTGGACGGAGGACGAGAGCAATAAACGTCAAGGATGGGACTGGAGAGACGTACATTAGGCTAACCCTGGAGGATGGACGTATTCCAGGCAGAACCGGATCAGATCCTCCTGCCTTATTCAGCTCCTGCCTTCTCTTTCTTCCCTCGGGTCGCCCTCATATCGGTCAGGGGCAAGGACAGCCGCTCTCTATCTCGATGAAGAGGGTATTCCTTTTTATATTGCCGTCTGCGTCGTCAATAGATCATTGCGCCGTACTTCTTCGTCGGTGGAAATACCATCGTTGGTGAAAAACTATAATATTTTTTGTTTTTGGCATGGATATGTTTTCTGGCGATGGGTCTGTAACTTTCATTCTATAACTTTTTTCGTTAGTTCAAACGTCGGGACACAAATATTATATAATACGTTAACCTGATTTGTTTGATGATCGCACCATCAACTAACTTCTCCCTTGTTAGTTAACTACTTCGAAAAAGTAATTTAAACAGCATAAAATAATATAATTATTATTGTTAATCGCCTGTAACAGATGTTTAACGTGTTCTCACTGTAAAAGCTGAAAGGTTTTTCCGAACAAAATATGTGAAATTAATCATTATTGATTTGACTTTCGGCCTCTTGAGGATAAAAGGCTAAGAACGTTTTATTGCCAGTGAAATCAGCGGCCTACCTTACTTACCTACCATATTTTTATTTAATATTACTTTTACTTCCCTATATATATGAGACATATAGTAAGGGAAAACATTGCGATCGTAATAATTTTCGAATTCAAGTTTTCAACGAAAATACACGTTTTAGGGTCCCCATTTCCCTCCAAAAGTTATAAGTGTGTGTGTGGTGATTCTTGCACGAAAACGAAAAGTATTACGGAATCGAAATTTCATATTTGTGGCAAATATACGTCCGACGTGTTACTTTTTCACTAAAATTAGCTGACCTCAAGTCATACTTTATGCTATCCATATTTTACGATATGGATATCCAGTATATTTTTACGATTTTCTCAAAAATGGCTGCAACGATTTTGATTAAACTCAGTATGTTGATGTAAAATTTAATAGGCTTTAATTTTATGTAGGTTTCATTCTGATTGAAATAGTCTGACAGGGCTTATATGCCGATATTGAATATATTCTTTCTCTAAAGTACCTTTAATTTTGTAGATTTGAAAATGTTAAGATCCATGATATGGTTAACACTTTAGAGGAAGAGAAGTTTAAATATCGGCATTTAAGCCCTGTCAGACTATTTCAATCAGAATGAAACCTACATAAAATTAAAGCCTATTAAATTTTACATCAACATACTGAGTTTAATCAAAATCGTTAAAATGTAATAATTCAATGTAGAAGAACTCACTGACATCAGTTTAAAGATTGTTCAATTCAAAAAATATTTTTGTGATACACATTTGTCACTAGGTTAGGAGCTACATTGGTTCGAATAAAAAAAAAATCACGTTTAACTACATTTATCTAGAGTTTAGGCTTTATTTACTCGCTATAATCTAATGTGAAATGTGAGGTCTATTGGTATTTAGACAAAAACATTTTTTATTATGAAGGTTTTTGCTAAGGTTCTAATAGAAACTTAAACAGCTGTAAAACCTGACCAAGCATATTCTAAAATACTACACCGAAGCAACATACGGCATCTGGGAAGAATTCGGTTTACTCCAAGGGAGAGAGGAATGTGTTTGTTGGCGGGATGTATTTGTTGGCCAGCACTCCAGAGTGTGTAGACTTCTACACTTGATCATCACCACACTTGGTGATCTCAGATCGACTAGCCCATGTTGATATACCGTATAAAAATGGAAATAAACATCTTTTACTAATTTTAAATATTTAGTTCTGAATAAGAATCCAAGTTTCTGAGAATATTCAGAATTTGGATGGGCGCTTTGCATGCTGTCCCGCTACCCTGGCTGACTCCAGTAAACAGCATCATTGCGACATTTCTATTCCCGACGATGTGCCGTCAACAAGAGCCTCCGAATACCAAGAGGCTCCCACCGCACTACTCCCTGATCGGAATGTTTATCTTTCTCCGCCTTGTGAATCCTTCATCTCTACTGTCTGGAAAATACTTGAAAGCTGATGTAAAATATTACTCAGGGAACATCATCCGATATATGTTTAAAAAATCTGGTGCGGGCAACACACGACTTTCACTTACCTCCATTTTTAAAACCAATGAAAGAATTTTAAAATACAGTTAAAGATAAAAATACGTGAAATTATTAAGGAATTAATCAAATTGAATTTATATAGAAACATGTGTTTCATTAAAAAATCTATTCTATTATTATCTAAAATAATCAGTTAGTTTTATGTTCATTTCATCACTCTCTATTAACTTTTAAAAGCTTGTGTATGAGATGATATTTTTTCTAAAATCTTTAGCTTTCCAACGGTATATCATACATGTATATTACTGCTCTTATGTTCAAAAACGAAAAATTGCATTAAAAAAGTATTTTTCCGTTTTCTCCTTTAGTTGGGTATCGAATTTATTCAAGTTATATATTTACCGGTTTTTAATCAGCGTTAACAAAATAATTTAGTTATTATTATTGAATCTACAAAATTAAAGGTACTTTAGGGGAAGAAAATTTAAAATATCGGCATTTAAGCCCTGTCAGACCATTTTTATCCAAATAAAACCTACATGATATTAAAGCCCATTACATTTTACATCGATATAGCGAGTTTAATCAAAATCGTAGAAACCGTTTTCGAGAAAATTGAAAAAAGGTGCAAAATGCATGGTATAAAGTGCCTCTTCTTGTAAGGTCATTTTGATGAAAAAAATTTTGTCATGTCTCGGGCGTATAGTTGTCTTAAATATGAAATTTCAGTTTCATAGTACTTACCGTTTCCGCCCGGGAGTTACCACACACACACACAGACCTTTTTGCGGGACTTGGTTATTTGGACTCAGGGGACCCTAAAATGTGTATTTCCGTTGAAAAGTGGAATTCGAAAATTTTCACGATCGCAATACTTCCCCTTACTATATATAGTAAGTGGAAGTAAAAAATCCAATACACGCTATCATATCTTTCACTTACATCATCAATTGTTAAATCAACATTTTTAATGAATCAAAAGAAAAAAATCTGGTGCAGGCAACACACGACTTTCATTTACCTCCGTTTTTAAAACCAATTAAAGAATTTTCAAATGCCGTAAGAGATAAAAATGAGTGAAACCATAAAAAAAAAAAAAATTAAATGGAATTTCTATAGAAACATGTGTTTTATTAAAAAATCAATCATATTATTATCTAAAATAATCACTTACTTATAACTTTTCATCACTCTCTATTAAATTTTAAAAGCTTGTGTATGAGATAATGTTTTTTTCTAATATATCTAGTTTTCCAACGGTAAATCATACATGTATATATGTAATATTTTTTCAGTTGTCTCCTTTAGTTGTTTTTCAAATTCGCTCAACTCAGATATTTAGCTGTTATTTATCAATGCTAACAAGATAATATGGTTATTTTTATAGAATCTACACAATTAAAGGTACTTTAGAGAAAGAAAATTTAAAATATCTGCATTTAAGCCCTTCCAGACTGTTTCAATCAGAATGAAACCTAAATGATATTATAGCCCTTTAAATTTTACATCGATATAGCGAGTTAATTCAAATCGTTAGAACCGTTTTCGAGAAAATCGTAAAAAGGTTCAAAACGCATTGTATAAAGTGGCTTTTCTGTTAAGCTGATTTTTATGTAAAAAATTCGATAACGTCTCGGGCATATAGTTGTCTTAAATATGAAATTTCAGTTCCGTAAGACTTTTTGTTTTTAAATTTTTCACGACCGCAATACTTTCCCTTACTATATATTTCATACATAGGTAAGTGAAAGTAAAAATCTAGTACAAGCTTCAAACGACATACATTTACCTCCGTTGCTAAAACAAATTTAGGAACTCTTAACGAAAGTTAGAGCAGGACGTTGAGGAGTTGAGTTGACGTTCGATGGAAACATGTGTTTGAGATTTAATAATCACTAATACGGTTATGCTCTATTCATCACTATCCATTACCTTATACAAATTTGTACATAAAATGACATTTTTTCTAAAACCGATGGCTTTCCAACGATATATAGTAATCTATATTAATCTTCTACTGTTAAAAAAAATATGTTAAAGGTACATTAGAGCAAGAAAATTGAAAATATAGGCATATGAGCTGTGTAAGACTATTTCTAGATATAGACTAGATATAGCTAGTTTGATAAAAATGTTTATAGTTCTTTTTGAGAAAATCGTAAATAGGTGCAAAATGCATGGTATAATGCGGTTCTTCTGGAGCGCCGATTTTGTTGCTTTATCATCTCATAAATATGAAAGTCCAGCTTTATAAAGACTATGTCGTTTTCGAGTTTGACTTACCACAGAACTTTTTACATACAGAACTTTTTGCGGAACTTGGTCATCTAAAAGGTGTATTTACGTTGAAAAGTCGAACTCGAACGTTTTCGTGATCGCAATACTTTTCCTTGCTAAATATAGGATAAGTGATAGTAAAAAGAGTAAAAAAATTACAATTAGATATGAAGTCATTTAGGAATATAAACCTCATAAAAAATGTTATACATGGTATTTAGTCATTAACGTATAACACGATCTTTGAGAGGGTAAAAACAAATAAATGTTTACATTATTGTTTCATAAGTTATATTTTCATTTTCATATATTACTTTCAATAACATATATAGAGTAGAGCGATCGTGAAAATTTTCGAAAACCAGTTTTCAGGTTCTTTAAGTCCAAATGACCAAACCCCCAAAAAAGTTTGTGTGTGTGTCTGTGTGTTCGTGAGTTTTTGGTAAGTCTAGCATGAAAACGAAATGTTGTACAAAACTGAAATTTTATATTTAAGACAACTATAAGCCCGAGATGTTACTGCAACTTTTTCATCAGAATGAGCTAAACAGAAGTTACATTTCAGAAAACGGTTGATAAGGACTAAAGGTTATCAATTTCTGATAAAAACCTAAAAAGAAACCAAATCTTCACTTAGTTTTCTTCTTTTCATACATTTCTTTCATTGTTTCTATTGTTGTATAGAACTTTCTTGTTACATGTAATTTAGTCAAGACGTGTATATAATATACTAGTTATCTTACCCTTTACTTTAGGGGTAACAATAACGATTGTCAAAGGATTTTGTAGTCATATTATGTTTATGATCCATTTTCCATTAGTCGGTTATATTGATTCACAATGATTGTTTTATAGATGTTGACTGTGCTTAATCATACAAATAAATAGTGGCTTTATACATATAATAATGCCTGGCAGTATTATAGTGTTGTGGACATGGTTTCAAGAAATATACAGCATGTCAAAAATATTAAAAATTCTGGCAATTTGTAGATAGAATTTTCATTCGCCCGACAGGTTGGATTCCATAGACACAAGGAGCTTACTATACCCACTCTCGCCAACTGCACTGGCACATTTAGATCCATGTACCAGATAGCTCTAGTGTATATGAATGGACTTCCTTGTCTCTGACCCACTGAATCATCTGTCTCATATATCTCCGGCCTTTTTACTCCTCGTCAGTACCACGAACATGATTCGTGAGGCGCCCTTATTGTGTTTATTTATTTTACTAAAACTGTAATAGAAATAAAATATTATATTTTGTATTTTATTACATTTATACAAAATTATTTTATTTATTTAGAAATTGACGTACGATTTCCGAACCGTGCACTAGTGGTGTGCGGGATTGCATACTCCCTAATGCAATATCTGCAGAATCTAATGATTTTTTTTTTGTTTATGATTTATTTCTTTACAGTGAAACTCGTGATTCGTAGGTGAAAGTGAATATCACATACTTTTAACATATTATAATAAATATTAAATTATTGAATTTTCTATATTACTTCATGATTTATTTTTTTTACCTTTTATTATAAATAATTTTTAATTTTTTAAAATCGATATAACTGTATGATATATCGATATATCGATATATCATTCAGTTTTTAATATTTAAAAAAAAAAATAATATTTAATGATATTATAGGATTTTTGATGTCATTATCCAAGTTTATTTTATAAAAAATAGCCTTCCCCCTCTCCTGCTACTTTCGTGAACACATATAATACTTGCTTTCCCTCACCTACACATACCCTAATTCTCACCGTGTCTAGCTTCCTTAAGGGTGGTATCAATAATTCTATTTCTATCCACTTTCCTTCTCGTCTTACTCTTCAGCCCATTCCCTTTCCTGTAGGCTTATCCGGATGCCATTGAAGAGCAATTTGTTTGTTAAACGTCGGCCGAAACATATAAATAACCTAGGAGAAGAAGCACTTAGAGGAGAAGATAAAACTAAAGACGAGGGTGAAGACCAGGTAAGAGCAGACGGGGCAGGTAGTCAGCCGGCTCCAGCTCCATTAGGGTCCCTTCCCCACCACCCTCCAGGGCTCCAGCGCCACTCCAGTCCAGTAGTGATGTGTGCCTTGGTGAGGATGGTACGCCGTCGAGTTGGATATCCGAAGGAGTCTGTCTCCAAGAGTGAGTACCCAATGCCAACTTGGATATACGATCTATCTTATTAGTTTATTTTTCTTGATATAATGTACAATTAATCCTCTTGTAAAAAAAAAAAAACAAATCTGATTTCGTTCTATCCTTAATTCATTCGTATTCGATGAAAATCTTTAGATTTTTTGAACAAAACATTCGAAAGAGTTATATAGTTAGTAAAAATAATATCTGTTAATGTAATATTGGATTATAACCATTAAATTAGCTACGAACCTGTTTAGTTTTTCCACAGTAAAATTCTTAATTTCAGCTGCTTCAAAGATATATTATATATGTTTTAAATAATTATAGATGTTTTAAAAATAGTTATTAAAAAGGTGATTTATGTCCAAAAGGATCCGAATTAAAATCTAAAATACATACATGATCTATAAGCTATTATTCAAAAACTCGTCGATTCATCACTATATTTATAGCTGAAAATGACTCGCAGTGATTCGATATAATATTAAAAAGGAATTTTTAGTTTATTCGGGATCAATGAAAATCTTTTGATTTTTTAATAACAAAACATTTGAAACAGTTATATAGTTAGTCAAAATAAAATATCTTAATAGAATATTAAAACTGCAACTATTGAATTATCTAAGAGCTCTTTTGTTCCAAACAAAACCATTTTTTTAATTTTTTTATTTCAATAACTTTAAACTTAACTCTATACGAATATTTTAATAATAGTTAAAAAGCATCTAGTGACTTATCACCTGAAGAATTCGAACTAAAAATATAAAATATATGAACTATTTATTTTGAAAAAATTGTCAATCCATCTCCAAATTTATGGATGAATATTACGCTCGTAATAATTAAATAAAATATTAAGCTATAATTTTATATATATATAATTACGACAAAATACAGATTTCGATCTATACTCTCCATACATCATTTCTATCGATTTACATTTTCGTTTAGAAAAAAACGAAAAAAACATTCAAAATAGTATAGTCAACATAAAATATAATAATTCACTTTATAAATAATTCTTGTGAAATTTCCTCCCACAATATTTTGAAATATTTAGTATAGAATATTAAAATTCAAAAAGAAAAGACGAGTCTAATAATAGAATAAGACTTGTAGCTTACAACCGACAAATATATAATAATAGGCATATAAACTTAAAATGGGATCGAAATAATAATTTAGATCATTTTGAAATATTTAAATTCGTTGATATGAGTTTTCTAGCATATTTTTACTTTAGCCAAAACCTTATTTAATACTCTATCATATCTTTAATCCCATCGGAACTCAATCATGTCTTGTTTATGATTCCTTTGTCTCCAATTACATCTCCCAAAGTTTGTTTCTATTTTAATTTCTTAAATTATTAAACTCCTGATTAACTGTTTATAGAGGAGGCAAAGGAGGCTCAATAGCTGTCAACAGTAAATATTAATTATTAATTATTAAAGCAAATAAACAGGTCGCCCATTCGTGAACTATTACTGACACAATTTATAGAAAAAATTCTGAAGCTTAATTCGTGAAGTTGCTAACTCAAAAATCACATCTACGTTAATTTAATATTCAAAATAATTGTCAGCGAAGTCTTACTGTCCTATATTTCCTATACTTAGCTCTTACACAACCACATTAATCTCGAAAGCCCAATTCGTAATCTCGCCCCCTAATCATTAACTGATAACGCTTCCAGACTGATACAGGCTTTTCCGTCATTGGGTCTGAACTACTTATTTCATTGCTATTATTTTTGCACTTTTCAATATCAGTATAATTATTTTAATGCCATATTTAATCAAACAAAAGACTGTTTTCTAACAATTATCTCGATAGTTTGTTTATTCTTAACAACTTTTATTTCTGCTATGATATATATGAAATGCTAGTAAGGGATAGCAAAAAAAAAAAATCGAATTCTAATTTATAACCTTGATTCGTTATTTTTTTTATTTTTTTTTTTTTTTATGCGTATTTTTATTAAAGGAAGTGAACGTGACATCGAATTTATCGAAATAGTTACATTTGAAATTATTTTAAGTAATGAACCATATTTTATCGTTAGTTGTTATAAAAAGGATAGCTTTAATAAAAACTACCGAACAATGTGTTATTTTTTTAAAATGACAATTTCCAACGTTAAAAACGAATTCCCAAAATTAAGGGCAGTGATATATATATATATATATACTATTAGAAAGTCTGAATATTTATTTATTTTTTTAATTAAAAATCGTTGACAGTAATAATTAGTGAACAAAGTACATAAACATAATTAATGGTTATAGAAAATTATTATATTATTTACGAAAAAAAGTGTATTTTTTAAATACTTATTTTAAGCAAAGTGCTAAATGAAAATATTTTTATGCTCGCACTATATTTTTGTAAAATGACGTTAGCTTTTATGATCACATATTACGGAAAGTATGTACAGCGAGATTCAAAAGTAATCAGAATCCGGAATAAATATTTTACACAACTATTCATCATTTATTTTAGCAGTTAAATCGCTAAAGGAGATTTCCATAAAGCAAAATCACACGCTGGTAACCAAAACAAAATTATTTTTTCATAAAATATTCAATTGATTAAGTAAAGTACAGTGTCAAAAGTATTCGAAATCGTAATATCCTCTGGTTTACTGGTTTCAAATGGTCTTAATAAATCCATTAATCCTCTACAAAATTTCTTGTACCAAACCATTCTTCATCTCCATTTAACTGATACCAAAACTGAAAAAAAAATTTTTTTTTTTTAAATAAGATGATGTTTAATAAAGGTTAATGATCAAAGAGGAACTTTGAATATTTTTCAAGAAATGTGTGAAAAACCATAAATAAATTAATGAGAATGTGTAGAAGCCTACATACAGTGTGATGGATAAAATAATAAAATATAGAAGCGAGAAATTGGCCGTTAAAAAACTATTAATGTTAAGAATGATATTCAGATTTGGTTGCAGCACAATTTTCCAACCGTTCTGGAAACTCCTCAGCTGTTATTGTTTCTGAATTTAATTAAATCATTTGTGGGCCCAAATAAAAACAGGGTGTCTAGCAATAGGGAATCGGGAAAAGTCAGGGATTTTAAAAACATATGGAAAAGTCAGGAAATATGTACTTTGGTCAGGGAAAATTAACATCGTTTCTTCTTCACTCAGACTAAACTTTCATTATGCCTACTTGTTGTGATGTTACAAATATCATAAAGCTAGTTTCAAAATCAAATTGTAGTCAGATTTTTAAATATTGATTATTACTAACAGCAGTATCCAAGTTCATCATAATTCATTGGCAAGTCAACTTAAACAACAACAATTTCAGCTGGTTTCGGGTAGATATAGTTGAATCTTACCGTAAAGTAATTAGTCATTATGTATATTTTAATCTAGTATACCATATTAATTATAATTATTCTTTGTTTTGTCGATTTTCACAGAGATTTGGCCAGGTTTAAGACTTCTTACAATATAGAAAAGTCAGGGAATCTCTTTGAGCTGATTTGCTAGACACCCTGTAAAAAGAAAAATCAGAAAATACGGTATTCAATATTAAAACGATCTGAAGAAAAAAATAGTGTAAATGTTAGACGCTCACCGTATATTATTTTTCATTTTTCGTTCAAGGCATTTTTATTTTAAGAGTAGTTTTAGCGTTCATGTCGAGTTTCGGTACGCGTTCTAAGCAGGTGATAGGAAACAATAAATACAGGAGCACGATAGAGACAAGGTGATACGCTTTTTTAGTAAGCGGGGCTGTTCATGCTTTCTCTCACACTGTGTCAACACAATTATCCGTTTCCTCTATGCATTATACAAATTAAAGATAATCCATATCGTTAAGTATAACTTATTGTAGAAGATAACGATATAATAGATATAATTTGAATAATAATACATAAGAGGACGACTGACCGCTCAAGAACGCATTTCGTATACGCACAAGCGCAACAATAGGACGATTAACTCAGCGTGACTGGCTCCGTCTGATGTGAAAATTATTATTTTGCGCAACTCCAGACTTCTGAATAATTAGCGTATATATGTTTATATAATTAAATAGTTTGAAGCTACCCCTCAGTTGTTTTCTTATAAATGTCTGCCTTTCCGGTCCGTTGCACCGTCATGGCCAGTTGTATAATTTAGAATAATTCTTAAGAAGTATGACTGCATATGATAATGTGGTCGTCACAGTAAAATACGGATCAGTTCTTTGACAATTATGTGGCATTTTTTTTTTTGTTCTGTTTTTATCCTTCATAAACTCTTGCACAAAAAATGTACGTGCGTAAGTAATATACGTATACAAGATTCAAAGTGCTCAGTTGGCATTATGAAATGTAAAGGTTTCAACATTTTTATAGAATTGTTGATTTAACGAAAAAATTTAAGTGAAAACCAAGATTAGGAAATAAAACGAAATAAACCTCAAATTTTAAAAAGTACCCTTTCCCTCTTCAAAAAAAAAAAAAAAAAATAATAATAATATAAAATGAAAAATAATAAATGATATTGCTTAATTTTCTTATTTTTTATAATTATTTTTTAGTTTAACTGTTAACAATAGAAAAATATAAGATGAGGAAGATGGGGTTCGGCCATCAGAAAGAAACACACATTAAAAAGTAGTTCTTATTTTAATTGTGTGCCGACGTTTCGGCCTACATTGTGGACCTTCATCAGGGCTAAGATAAACAATTATATCACTGCCACCATATCATTATTATCTACCTAACATATTAATAAGTTTATAATTACATGGGTTGTTATCTTGTTTCTCTTAGCCCTGATGAAGGCCCACAATGTAGGCCGAAACGTCAGCACACAATTAAAATAAGTACTGCTTTTTAATGTGTGTTTCTTTCTGATGACCGAACCCCATCTTCCTCGTCTAATATTCTTAACGGTCAACAAAAGTTCCTCATAATAGAAAAATATAGGATGTTATGAATATTTTGTAGGAAGGAAGAAATTAGAAAAACATTGTAAAATATTTAGATTTTTATTTCCCATGGAGTGATCAATTTGTCAACAATTTATGAAAATAAGTATGAAGGAGGCATACTGTCACTACATTCAAAAAATTGTCACTATTACATTAATATGTATCTCTTTTGTTCAGATGTTTGTAGCCCTAATGATGGCTCACAAGCTTGAGATAAAACGTCGGCAAAATTAAAAAAAATTTAGAAAAGACTGACTCCTGATTATTTCACCTACATTTGTGTTATGAGTGGTTAATTTAATCCAAAGTGATATCTAAATCTAACTGAATAGATTTGAAATAAATAAAACGAATTGATTTAATTTTTCGATATTTTGGATAATTTTCAAACAATCCGAGTCCTATCTTGCAACAATAGTATCTTTTGAACATTCGGTGGACGGCTAACGAGTCAGATTTACTTGGCTAAAGTCATTGTATTTGTATCTTAGTAGCGGTAGGTAAAAGCCAACGACATTTCCACACGGTCATTTTCCCCAAGCTAGGATATCATCAGCTTCCCGACGATGAGAGTCAGTGGCCGGGAGTCGTTAACTATCATCAGTGCGGTGATGACCCGCTCATCATCCGGACACCATTAGCCTCCTGATGTTTGTCTAGTCTTGAAGTACGGAGGGTTACTCGTTGCACCTCATTAAGCACTCGTCGGTGGGGTCAAAATATTTCAAACCTTGGCACTCGTGATTGAGTCGTAACGGAATAGAATAGCTGAGCCAAGTTGTTGTGGTCTTCCAAGTTGCCAGGTAATGGACCAGGTACAGGTACAATGCCCTTTTCTTTACCTGTTTCCACTTCCTCTGCTCTTCTTTAGAACAAGGCACTCATCTACCAATCTTATTTAGTCTCAAATGAAAAAAGGCAAAGAGCAAGATAGTACAAAAGACTACCGCCGATAGTGTATTAAGGAAAGTTGCATATGGCGTGTAGGTTAAAAGTTATTATAACTTTAAATATTCTTGTTTTAATAACAGCTTATTAGACCATTAAGTATCATTTTTAATGAAATCCTATAAACTAAATGGAGTTGAATACCCATTTAATCATTATTTTCTATGCTTCTCTTGTTTTATGAGGCGTGATATTGTGGAAAGTGCATTAGTCTACTGTTCTCCGGTTCCCGGGTTCGAATCCCGGCTTTGGTAGAATATTATTTATTCTTTAATTTAGCCGGAGGGGAGATCAAAAAATGGTAGTGACCCTGGGTTTTGGAGATCAACTTAGGGCACAACCAGCTTCTATAAGGTGGATACCCTACACTTGATTGTACGGCCGTTGCCTAGGAACATTACTTCTCTATATTAACGGAGCCTGAGATCCTTTAAGGCAGCGCTACACGGTGTGAATTAGGGTATGTGTATGTGTGTCGAAATTCGTGAATCGTAGGTGAGGTTAGGTAAAAGTGAATATTACTTGTTCAACTTTATCATTTAGTTTTTTTATCTTTTAAAAAAAATAATATTTAATGATATTATATGATTTTTCTCACAGTAATATTTGATGTTTTTACCCAATTTTTTTTTTTTTTTTTTTAAATAAGCCTTCACCCTCTCTTGCTACTTTCGTGTACTCTCACAAGACTTGCTTTCACCTCACCCTACATATACCCTATTTCTCACTGTGTAACGCTGCCTTTAAGGGTTGTTGAGGTACAGTATAAACCTCACATTGCTATCAGAATGAACTATGGTGAACCTACTTACTATTCGACAGGAAAAATTAATAATTATAACGCTTTATTTATGTCTCATAATATAGATTTATTGCAGTAATTGTAAGATTTTATCCATAGTAATTTTACTGAAAAATTCACTTTTTAAAGGACATACAGCTTCAGGTATATAGGATCGAGGAGCCCGGGGCGGGTCTCAAGTGGATACAAGACCTAACGGGGAAAAAATGTCCGCTACCCATCCGGTGCTGAAAAGTTCTTCCTTTCTCAGTCCTTAAGACAGTTATTTTCCAAGTTTTATGTTCTTTGTCCAGAGGGTTCGCGAGGTGTGGTTGGGAAATAATTGCAAATTACTTGGGCGTAAAATATCTGTGAAGACTTTGGCTTTGGACCACAGATACTAAACACAGAATTCAACATTCTTTGTGGTATGATTGCTAGTGATGACAGACGAGTGGCTGCTTCAATACAATCACAATCTTGAATTTTTTTAACTTTCCGAAAATAATAAAATTAAAGAACTTCGCATAAGATAATGAACAATATTTGATTTCTTTATCAGTTCTAGTTATTTTATGTTTCCCGGATTGAAGTAAAGTTTTCTACTGTTCTTAGGTTTGTTTTCATTTTGTTTTGTATTTAGACGTTTTTTAATATGTGTTAATTAAATTTGAGTAACATGCATTAAGGTTTTGGACATCCGAATTTTTATATATGGCACGATTTTTATATTTTTCTATAGGAATCATTTCTTTAAACTTTCGTTTGAAGCAGTTTTTTTCATAATGAATACTTCTGGGTGAGTGAAATTTCAATGAATGGCCCGTTTTTCTGAAATAAGTGGTGAGAGCAGTTTGATCAAGGTTATTAGGTTTTTTTTTAAATTGAAGTGCAGCTATATTTGTGTTGATATACTCTGCTTTTTAAATATTGTTCAGATATTGTTTTAATAATTATATTTTATATATATATATAATAATATATATATATATATATATATATATATATTATATATATATATATATTGTTTGATCAGTTCTCGACTGTTGATAATTTAAGTTTGTGTTGTTCTTAGGTTTCAGTCAATGAATAAACAATTTTATCTATGCGACGTTTCGCATAGATAATATAAAAAATAAAAATAAATATATAAAAATCGCGCCATAAATAAAAAATCTGATGTCCAAAACCTAAATGCATGTTACTCAAATTTGATAAAACACATATTAAAATTTAAAAAAATAAAATAAACGTCTTAATAATAATACGGAAAAAAAAAAAAAAAAAAAAAAAAAACGAAAACAACTCAACAATAGGAGGGAGAATACCCCAGACACCTGACGTCATCATAAATTCATGGAAAATCTTCCATACTTGAACGATTCCTTTTTTATTTTTCAGTGTTCTTTCAAAGCTTGTAGGCTAAACATGCCTAATTAAGACACTATTTTGTCCAAAATTGTAAGTAATTTTATATAATAATATCTTTAATGTAAATCCTAATTTAAAATATCTATGTACCTACTGTATTATTATTCATTGTTCAATGTACTCTTTTTTATATCTCTAACAATAACATCATATATTAATTATTGTATAATAATATTAATGTTCTGTTTTTTTGTTTTTTTCCACTGTTAAGGCATGATTATGAGAACAATAAATTCTCGAAACATCGCATAGATAAAATTGTTTATTCATTGACTGAAACCTAAGAACAACACAAACTTATATATATATATATATATATATATATATATATATATATATATATATATATATATATATATATATATATTTAGGATTTAGATTTTTATAATTTAGGAGTCTTTTCCATTAAAATGTTTAGAAGAAGGGGTCTGCTAAAACTTTTTCTTGGGAACAACTGTTCTATGCTATTGATATATTTGTTATAAATGATCACTTAACGCATTCTCAAGGCTATATTTAAATAAAGAGATAACTTTGGTCGCTTAACGCTATAACGTACTCGATCATTGAATAAGTGGAGCCCTCGAACTATCCGCCTTGTATAATCGCCATTGCAATGCAAATCCTGCAGGGCTGGTCCTAGATCTGGAACATGTTCTCAGATAGAGGCTGCATGTTCTCTCAAGACCCCTCTGCTATCAATTTCTTTCCCGTCCTTCTAAACTGCATTCCCTCCTCAGGAACCCATACAATACCGTTCCCTCCACCATTGTACCTCAAGTTATTAATTGCGCATTGCAGGGGGATAACCTGTTATTAGCCCTCCCTTGAGAACCACTCTGCCCGTAATGGGTCTTTATCCTAGCCTCCAAGCCTTTATAGCTATGGTCTTTTATTTCTGCTATTTCATATCTCTGTGTTTGTAATCTATGTCCATCTGTTATTGAAACAATGCCGGTTCCGTCCTTTCTTTAGCAGCAAATTGTTTTTTTAGTATGATGAGAAACTGTGTTCAGAGGATTGGATTTATGACAAGCCCAAAGTAGATATAATATAAAATATACACGTAAACCCGTGGAATAGGTAAACTGTATTTTTTTTTTTTTCTTGGTTTTTACTTCTTTATTTACTAATTTTACATATTTAATCTAAGGAAATGAGACATGTATACTTTCTCCAAACCACCACGTAATATTTCAGCTAGATTTATTAATAATACTGAAATTTATAATACTGAAATATTTTACAAAATAAATAATTAATTTTCTTCATAATTTTTCAATATTATATATAAATAAATTTGATATATTAATATATATAATATATAATACCCTTTTATATTATTTTTTCGAATGGTGAGGATGGAGGTTTTTAAAACTGATCAGAATATTAACTACGGTATACAATACATCATCTTCTTTCAGTGGCGCGACAGGCCGTGTAGGCCCAGGGCCTCGCGGTGTAAAATCCTGCGAGTTTACACTCACGTTTCACGATGCTATTTTTAGTGTAGGGTCATCACTCCCTACGACTAATTTTGTGAGTAGCCACCCTTTGGCTGACGGGTCTCACATACCCGGGGGAGAGGTTGTGAGTGAATCCCTATTTTTGTACATCCTTATAAAAGCCCCGCCGTGACTGGGATTCGAACTAAGAACATGTAGCATGAGAGACTAGCGCGCTAGCCACTCAGCCACTGGCTCCCCTAACCGTCATACCAATACATCATACCAATAACATATAATATCTTCAGCTCAGTGGTTTGTGTAACTAATCAGGATTTTTTTCAAAATTAATACAGATATTTGTTGTGGGTTTTTTTTTTTTTTCTCTCTCCTCTTCACCAAGTTTGTTGGTGCACCGAATTTTCGTGCACAGACTGAATCGCTCCGGAACAGAATCTTACACTTTTTTTTTATAAACACCATTTTAAGAAAGTGAATATTATTCATAATTTAAGTTAAAGAAAATGAAATGATTACGTTACGTTAAAATGCGATTATCGGGTATTTATGCGTTGAAAGTGCACTATCGCCGACATCTCATCAAACCATCACGTATAGTGCAGCTGTCACGGATTGCGTCTGTCAGAATGAAGGAGTACTTTTTTTTTTTTTTTTTTTTGTCGTTTTCAAATAAATATTTTTTACTACCGAACAGTTATTTAATTTTTTTAAAGTAAATTTTGTGACATTACGTGGTCAAGTGTGCACACATAAAATAATCGGTATAATATTTTATTAGGATTATAATATTTAATACTAGAATAATATATTATTTACGTAGAAAGAAGTATCTGCCCAAAGTATATATTCAGAATAAAATATATTTTACCAGATGCAGTTTTGGCCATGCTTGTATCAGCCTTACTCGCATTTATTACTCTACAGATCAAGGCGCCAACACAAACACGTCTATTTGCCTATAAATCTCGTTAGCCTTGCTAACTCCCTTGAGTCTCTAATATTTATTAGTTAGTCACTTACATTTCTTGCATAATTACTGATAAAGTAGGTATTAATTACAGTTGAAAAGCATGATAAATTTTAAATCGCTCAACGAACAAGACTTTAGTCAAGAGTTACACATTCAATAATTTATACAAATCAAATTATTGCTACATAAAGCACCTTACATTAAACATTCATTTAGCATGTTAAATCGTGTTATTCGTCGACTAAAAATATAATAAACAGGCAATATAAAAACTTATTGCAGTAGTATTTTTTTACAAAGCCCCTCTTATAGTTTCTGGTTTAGATAAGCTGTCTGGTGTCTGACATTTGCATTTGTTTAAAACTAATAAATAATATGACTAATTTGAGTAATAACATGTGAAAATTAAACATAAATTAACTTCCACTCTAATAATTAAACTAGTTTCATAAAGACAAGGTCAATAAAATAAGATCTCAGAGAAATATGAACTAGATATTGAGCTTCATAATAACGTAATTACACCATCTGATCCAGAATTAGTTACAATTTAATATGTTAAATTTCGTTTTTATTATCGCCTGTTCTTTTTTTGTATTTTACAGAATTGTACATTTTTCAAAATATTAGTAAATTTTCTTCATAATATTATTGACATTCCTGTTCTTCATTCATGAAATATGTTATTAAACATAGCTACATACCTCATCTTTCTGTTTTCAAGATTTCTTAAAAACTGAAGATTTTCAAATGAACTTGTAGTTGAGTAATTGGGCGTAAAACCTGAAATAAATTAGGGATATATGAAACAAACACGAAAATGCTTAATTAAACTCTAATATAATCAATAGTTTTTTAATTATTAAGACCTTTATTGTTTTTTAGATGTCCTCAGAAATATACTCCGTCAATTTTCTCTACCATGAAAAATTTATGGGAAATTATTTAGAAAGAACAAAAAATATGTCTTTTTTTATAAATCCTGTCAGTATGGGATATGAATAATTATTTTTTAAATGAACTGAAGGATATTGAAAGTATTTATTTTTATTTTCCATAAGGTTTAAACTAATTTAATAATGGAGAAGTTGTTAGAGAGGGCGTTCACCAAGAAAACACACCATTAAAAACAAATATTTTATTTGTGCGCCGACGTTTCGCCCTACATTGTGGGCCTTCTTTTGGGCTATGAAAAACAATATAACAACCAATACAATTAAAATAAGTTGTAAGTTGTAAAATAAGTTAACTTCAATTGTATATCTATAAAAAAATATGGAAACAAACATTAATATAAAATGATAATATTGGTATGAAACTATTTGGAGACTAAAATAAGAAACCTAGCAACAAATGAAAGTTCGAAGAAAAACAAATTTGCTCTTTGCTTAGTTTCTCATTATAGTCTTCAAATATTTTCATACGAATATTATCATTTTATATTATTGTTTGTTTCCATGTTTTATTACTTTTTAATATATTTAAAACTTGTATTCGTAACAAAACTGAATGATTGTATTCGTTTCAAAGGATTGTATTCGTTGCTATCTCGTTTTTCTTAGCCCTGATGTAAGCCCTCAATGAATGTCGAAATGTTAGCCCACAAATAAAATAAGTTTTTTCTTATTGTTGTGTTTTCTTGGTGACCGCAACTTCAACCAATTTTTCTATCGTAACGTTATAAAATGTTTTTAGGGTGGTAATTTATTAAATTAAATAAAAGTATATCGACGAGCAGATATGTGTTTTTTTTTCTCCGAAAGGGCCTGATATTATAGCCGAAAAACCTCTTATGCCCATTATATTTGAAAATGTGGCGCCCGCACCATCAAGAACGCTCAGTAATGAAATAGTAATTTTTTTTTGTTCTATTTTTTTTTTCTTGGTTAGGCTTCGGAAAGCGGATTTTTGCGAAACATTACTCGGAAGAAAATTGTACCCCCTATTTCTGTGGGAACAAGAAATGGGTCTTATTTTTAGTTATAACTGTTATTACTGGGCCTGGGGCTACCATCTCGTTAATTATCCAAGCTAAGGTAAGATGCAGGTAAATGGCGGCCATTACCAGTCGCTACTATTAGCCGATAATGCAGCGGTCCCTACAGAGCCGTACTGAACGATTTGTTTCCATTAAATGGAAGAGGCGGAGGCCCAGGTAGGGGGGGGAGACGGAGGGGTGCAGCCCCCTGTAATTTTGGCGCCGGCCCTCCCCGCCAATTATCTCAGGGGAGCGCTCTTTCATAAGGCTCTTTCTCTCTATCTTTTCAGAGCAAAAAGGTTAATTTCTACAGCGGCTTGTATTTTTCGTGTGCCCGTTTCTTTTCAGTTCTGTTCTCACGAGTTCGGGATACACGACCGCCAGTCCGAGGCCTGTAATATTCCTCCACTAACGAGTCTAAAACAAGACATCTCAAGATTGGTAGGAACTCCATTGACGTATCTCGTAAGGAATGAATTAATTTTTCCTCTAGTCTGAAGATCGCTGTGTGGATTCGTGCTGCTTTCATATACTCGAGTGTGAACGACTTGCAGCTCCGGTTACTAGGATCTTTCGTGTGCGGATAAAGAACCAGGGTGTCTAGCAACAGGGAAAATCAAGGAAACCGGGAAAAGTCAGGGATTTTAAAAAGTTAGAAAATTTGTTCTTTGGTCAGAGAAAATGGTCCCTAAATAACATCGTTTCTTTTTCACTCAAACTAAAGTTCCAATATGCCTGCTTGTTGTGATGTTTCAAATATCATAAAGCGAGTTTAATATTTAATATCATAAAAGGACATAAGGGCTGTGGAGAATAGAAAAGTCAACCTTCAGGAGAAGGAATTGGGAGCAAAAAAATCATAACTGTGTTGCTCTAAGCATTTTGTTTTATTTATATTTATTTGACCTCTATCTCATTAAAATGTAGAATTATATTTTTAATATATTAAATTGTAATTTTTTTTAGTATTATATGGATCGAAATTGAATACGTAATTAACACCTTTAGAAGAAAAACTGCATTTCTAAATCGCATTTTGAGTTCCTTAGATAAAATCAAATATAACTTATTACAATAATGTCAAAATAACTATTTGAAAAAATGTCCTCAACGTCTCAATTAGTGAGATGGCAATCTTGGACATTTAAAGCTATTCTTTTTTATTCCATCAGCAACCTGCACCTTAAAGGTTGATAATGTTAATACAATATGTTCAATTCATAATAATCACATTGTTTAAGTGATAACAGTGAAAAATGGTTAAAATCTGGGGCGCTCAACACACGACTTTCACTTACCTCCCTTGTTAAAATTAATTTAAGAGGTTTTAAATACATTTCGAGATACAAATAAATTGTTAAAGAATTAATTACTTTGAATTTCAAAAGAAACATGTGTTTTATTAAATAATCTATTATATTTTTATCTAAAACAATCAGTAAGTTTTATCGGCTTTTCATTACTATCCATTAACCTTTAAAATTCCGTGTATTTTATAATATTTTTTCTAAAGTATTTAGCTTTCCAACGGTATATTATACTCCTATATTACTATTCTTGTGTTCAAAAAACACAAAAACTGCATACAAAAAATAGTTTTGCTCTTTTCTCCTTTAGTTGTTTATCAAATTGGCTGAACTTGCATATTTACTTGTTATTTATCAATGCTAATAAGACAATGTTCCAAATTTTCTGAAATCTACAACATTAAAGGTACTTTAGAGGAAGGGAATTTAAAATATCGGCATTTAAGTCCGACTATTTCAATCAGAATTAAATCTAAATCATATTAAAGCCTATCAAATTTTACACCGATATATAGAGTTTAATCAAAATCGTTTTGAGAAAAACGTAAAAAGGTGCGAAATGCATGGTATAAAGTAGATCTTCCGGCCAGCTGATTTTTATGAAAAAGTTGCTGTTACATCCCGGGTGTATAGTTGTCTTAAATATGAAATATCAGTTTCATAGGATTTTTCGTTTTTAAAAACAAAACGTTTTCGTAAAAAAATAAATTTCATAAGACGGCAAATATAACTTTCTTTTTTTTTTTTAAATAAATAGTCCTAACTTTAACGCTTGAGGTCAGTACCTGAAGGATCTCATCAGTACAAGGATACGTATTTTGCCACTGACGTATTAAGTTGAAGTCTGGATGAAAAAAGAAGTAAGCTATATGGTAGAATTAGCCGCAGGCCATCTGTTCTGTAATTGTGCCTTCGGTAGCAGCTGCTGCTATGTCTGCCGTCTGCTTCTTCCAATATGGTTGTCGCGTTTTTGGCCTTGGGGCACCAGGAAATATTTGCTTATTGAGAGCCTATTTGTTTTTTACATACAACTGCCTATATATGGGATGTGTAGTAAGGGAAAGTATTATGATCGTGAAATATTTCGAGTTTTCGCTGAAAATACTTTTTCTCCTCCAGTCCAAATGACCAAGTCCCGCAAAAAGGTCTGTACGTCGGTATGTAGTCAGGCTCAAAAACAATTAGTTGTATGAAATTGAAATTTCATATTTTGGGAGCGCATATGCCTTAGATCTTTTTCATGAGATCAGCATATTTTTCAACGAAATCGACAAAGCAGAAGAGGCAATTTATACCATCCTTTGATGTTGATTTAGCTCGCTGGAATATTTTTATTACTTACTGAAATAGTCTGGTAGGGCATAAATGCCGATTAAATTGTCTTTACCTAACTATAATTTTGTGGATTAGGAAATATTAACCACACCATCTTGGTGGCATTGATAAAAAACGGGTGAATATATTTGTTAGACAAATTTCATATCCAACTTAAGGACAAAAGGGAAAACTTTTCTTTTATGTGATAACTATTATTATTGTTTTTTTGTTTTTTTTTACATTAGAAGAGTAATTTATATGTATAATATACCGCTAGAAATCTAGAAATTAAAAAAAAAAAAATATATATTATCTCATACCAAGTTTTTCAAAGGTAATAGAGAGTGATGAAAAAAGGATAAAACATTATTTAATAAAACACGAGTTCAGTGTAGTTGTTCGACATTTTTTCATCTCTAATTTTATTTAAAAGTTTTAAATCTAATTTTAACAATAAAGGTTAGAGAAAGTCGTGTGTTGCGCGCATCAGAATTGTATAAGTTATAATTATTTAATTTGTGGACGTATTATGAAGTATAAACAAACAAAAAACATACACATCTGTATAAAGGAACAACATATTTTCAAAGCAACAAACTGAAATCCACTTTCATGGCCGCTTTTAAAAGTAAATTATTTATCTGTGTTTTTGGTTATTTTGGTTCTTGAGATAAAATGTTATATATACCTTTACTATTTGTAAGATATAGTGGTACAATGAATGAATTTCAGTCTTGAACTTATGCATTGATACCTCCGCGTACTTACTATATCAGATTACGAAAACAATAAACACTTACAGCGTCCAAGTGTTATTTAAAGTAGGCGCCATTTAGTACGCAAAGAATGTTCTTTGGTGTATTTAGGTTCCAGCCTTGGTCTGTCCTCACGTGCTTCCATAACCTTTCCTTTTTACTTTATTTATTTATTTTTTATTGCAATCTTAAATTATAACTTATAAACTTTCATAACACTTCGTGTTAATCAATGAATATTCAGGAAACTTATAAATGTACAAAAAGTAGAAACGCAGCTAACTGAAACTATTACTCACTGGTTTATTATTTCTAAATAATTATATTAGGGTATAACAGTTTATACAGCTGTTTACAAGGGATTAACTAATATGAAATGCGATAAATTAATCAAAGGAAAATGGAACATCACGACTGCTAATTTGAAAACGCTGTTTCTTAACCGATTTCAATGATTTTTTTTTTTATTTTGTTGGAAATTTAATTTTGGTTCAATTTAAATGTCATGAAAATTAATTGTTTTGGTATTTATTCGTATGGCGGAAAAACTGGGTTTTTTATTCGTTATTCGGGTTCCAACCATCTTGAAATTTTGTGGGGGTGGGAAAAGGGGAGGATGGAAGTAATTTTTAGTGCAACAAATGCACATGAATCGAGGTATTTTCTGATAAATATTGCTATCTCCGATCATTCTATAAACTGAAATCATTATTATTATATATGTTTGTGCGCTTACTTAACTATATAATTAACTGTTGAAGTTATTTAGGAGTGAGATTAATGAGAAAAAAACAACATAAATAAATAGTTTAAAAAATTATTAAAAGTATTTAGATTGTTCGCTTACTCCAATTATTATGATTATGGTCTAAATGGTTGACATATTTAAATAATCTGATGATTTGTGAGGTTTTTTCTTCATTCACCAAATCTGAGTAATATATATATTTTATTTTTTTCATGAAAATAATTTTGCTGATTGGTTTGATTTTTGCTAAATTTCACATAGAATTTTAAAATTTCTAAAGACTAATACTAATCCACTATGTTCGCATTGAATAAATACTTGTTTATATTTTTTCTGAACGAAACATTTTGTATCTCCAGAATTTAAGCCATAAATTAACTAATTATACCAGAAAGCATATAATATTATTTAAAAAATAAACGATTTTTTTGGTTTTTTAATAGATTTTAACCTTTAAGCATATCAAAAATATTCATTATGCCTTCTGGAATGTTGGGTTGAAGGGGAAACCAGTTATCTTGAGTCTTGGCCCACTTCTCTGATATCTGACCAGTAACAGTTGTGTTGCTTTTGCCTTAGATATAAGAATTAATGACATTAGTATAATAAAATCAATAAAATACAATATCAAATACATTAATCATTAATTAGTCAGGTTATTAATAATCTAGATTCGAATTTCCCTATTTTCATATATTTTAAGTCAGTATTTATTTATTAAAACTTATATTAATTTTTTTTGTTGAGAAAAACAATTTTTTATTGAGTAATTTTACAATTAGTCCAAATTAGGACATTTTTAATAGTGATAAAGTACAACATTCATACTACATTCACACAATATATACAAAACAATAAATATATAAAATAATTACACAATATACATATATATCAAATCAACACAATCAAACAGAATCAATAAGGATATATACAAAAGTCACTCATACCTATTTACAATTATCAATCATACAGCACGTGAGTGGAAAATCTAGTTAGGAAAATCATGCTAGAACTCCATATATTAGTGACCAACTATTTGCACGCTAAATTTTCCTAAGGAGGTAGTCGGGTAAGATGGAAATAGTTAGAGGGGCCATATTTAATAAAATGAGTACCAATTTAAAAATGAAGTAACTAACATTTATGACACTTTTTATTATTATATTTTTTTTCTCTTTTTATTATATACTTTGTTACATAGGAGGTAATATGATTTTCTCTACGTACGCCGATGGTAAAACATTTAATGCTCAGGTTTAAGAGGCCTGATCTGTTGAAAATGACAATTTTTGGATAATTGCGATACGTTAAATAAATATAGATTATCTATCACTTTGTTAATGTATTAAATACAATCACTACAAATAAATTTTAAAAGTTTAATTTACTTAACGTAGAAATTCTCTTTCAGTAAACATTACGAAATATATGTTCAAAAGTTTATAAAAAAAGTATACTAACGTGTACAACTTATTTTATTGCATATTAATTTTTTTAAATCCTGCGTTTTCCAATGGTATGTTATACGTATATATTTCTAATAATTATTATGGAATACCTTTTTGATGACTTGATTACTGAAAATTTAATTTTCGCATCTAAAGATAAATTATATTGCAATGTAATTTACTTATTAACATTCAGGAAAGAATGCTCCATATGATAGTGAAAACCATATCAAAATCCGTCGCGTGATTTAGAAAGATTTCGCGGAAACCATGAATTACGATATCATGATATATATATATATATATATATATATATATATATATATATATATATATATATATATATATAAAAAAAAGAAGAGAAGAGGTTAACATTTTTCGAAGTCCATTTGTGTGAGCCTTACTTCCTTTTAAACATCAGATCCCATGACAAGCCCGAATATGTTGTCTACTTTAAAGATAAATAAAGAAGTAAGAATGAAAAAAGTTTTATCTGCCGAAAGTACTAATTACTTCTACGAATGGCTCCGCAAATTATCCGCAAAAAAGCAGATTCTTGCCGAACCATTACCGGTCCGAGGGGCCTGGGAAGCGGTATTGTAAAAAACTGCTCCTTCTCCAGGATTCCAGAGCAGTCCACCTGCATCCTTCCAGCCCCGTCTTCCAGTTCTAAATGCTCATTCGTACTACTTGGAATTTGAGGTGAAGTTCGCAACCGTGGTGAACTTAGCCGTGCTGTTGAATTATAATTAAGGAATAGTGATAGATAGGATAATTTTTAATGCATTTTATATTATACCTGATGTTAAATATTTATTTCATTATTTTACAATATTATATGTTCATTTCTTAATTTCCGAAAGTACATCTAATGAGTGTGACTAATAGGAAATATAGACAATGTAATATGATTGACGGGGAAATATGACACAGCAGAGATATATTACTGGTCTTCGTTTCGTCCTTTAATTCAGTAAAGTTGATCTCTAATCCAGCTTCTTTTTAGCTGTTTCCTAAAGAAAGTGTTGGGCGTTGTCAGTCAAACAATTCATTTGTCAGTTCTTATGTTGGCAAATTTTATTATGAAGAGCGCTTTTGTGTTTGTGATAGTGTTTTATTCTCTACGGGTATGAGAATTGTCAATTACATACCATTAAGCATTAGCTTGATTAAAAAAAAATACAACATTACTGTAGTACTATTTAAGAATGTTTCTTTTAATTTTATGTTGTAACGCCATTCTTTGGTCGAAGATTCTTTATTCTGAAAGGGTGTTGTAGTGGACAGAGTTCTAGTCTACTGTTAGTCTAGTTCTGTACACATAGTCCTAGGTTAGAATCCTGGCTGTGGCAGAATATTATTTATTCTGTCATTTCAGCCGTGGGGTGATCCTGGGGTATGCAGCCCTTCCTGGCACGCCCTATAAAAGTGGTTTTCCGAAAATAGGAAGAAACCTGGCGACTAATTGTGATCTCGGGTTAATTCCCATATTGTTCGTCTGTTGGCCTAAAAACAATACTAATCTCCTTATGTATGAGCACAATCCCTTCAGTGGTTGTAGAGGTTCAGATTATTCTGTGTTCGGTGTTCATCGGGGAGAATTGGTTGTTAGCGATACAAAAAAAAACCAAAAAAAAAAAAACCTGTACCAGTAAAACCATGAAGGTTTTGGGCCCAGTACATATTGAGATTCGTACTTTTTCTAGGCCAACGGCTGTACAATGAGGTTTTTTCCCCAATTATTTTGGGTACCCTCTTTATCGAGGCTGGGTCTGCCCCAGGAGGATCTCCTTACCCCAGGTTGCCCCCACTGAATTAACAGTTTTTAATTATTATTTGAATAAATAATATTCTGCCACTGCTGGGATTCGAACCCAGGCCCGGAGAACAGTAGACTAGTGCTCTATCCTCTAGACCACGCCGCTCCTATAACATAAAGTCTCGCTGAAGTGTGAACATTAGATGTTGATATTAAATCTCATTTTCTAATGAGGATACCATGTTTATGGAGTTGGTGGTTGGTTAGAGTCCCTGAAGCCTCTCTTGGGTGGTGTTGTATTGTAGAAGTCAATCGGAGTCCGTAAGTATTTTATTGTACGCAATAAAATTCGGGGAATATTTATGCGAGATTAATAAAATATGGATTGGCCTTTTAATGGTTTTCAACAGAATCCAAGTAAATAAAAGAATAACAATAAATACATTCAAATGGCGATAAGGAGATTTGAATGATTTCCATAAAAGCTCTAATCCTTCGATGACATATAGCGAAATATATTTGAATTAATTATCTACACGGGTATATTTGTATTATTGATGTATCCTTTGATATTTACTGCAGTGAGATATGAGCGACTCCGAGCTGAGGACAACAGTTTTTTTTTTTTCCATTGGCAGTGTCACCACCGACTCATTTGTCACCTGCGGTCGTGAAATATTACACCATTGGATTATGCTAATGCCTTCGCTTCAGTCCAACTTGGCTAATTTATCGCGCAATGGTACTTACTTTATAATCTCTCATGTTGCACGCTAATTAAACGACCTCTAGAGCCGTGTGTGTATCTAGCACGCGAGTATTATATGAAGCTGAGGGATGTTACGAGGGGCTAAATAAACACGACATGAAATAGATCGTAAAATTTCGTCATTCGTCTGAAAGAGACCTTTGATCTTGAGATAAGGATAAAATAAAAAAGATTACGGCGAACAGGCAGGAACTTGTTCGATATTTTTTGGCAGGGATGAGCATGCGTAAAACAAACAAACCGGCTATCTGAAAAACTTATTAAAAAAGATATATATATATATATATATATCAAAATACTTATAGAGCCACTTTTCGTATAGCTTTGGACTTTTATTATTTGTTTTATGCATAGCTGTGCAAGCGTTACAAAAATTACCTGATATTTTATGAAAGATGTATAATTTTGATAATCTAATAATTATTTATTATTTATTATATAATATTCCGCATCTACCCAAGCGGGTCGTTAGCGGCCTAATAAATATAATAATTAACCCTAGACGTACTAACTACAATGTACAATGTGTCGTAAAGAACTATTTACTTTTCACAACTACTAAGTTCAAAAAGTGAGGATCGAAAGTAAAAACTTCTGATCAACAAACCTTTAAACATTGTCGAACTTAATATGTTTTCAAATACTCACTTTTACGACCGCTAATTATTTATTTTTATATTAAGGTACTATAAAATTTGGTGTTTGGAATCGATGTATATTTATTTATAATGTTATATTCATCTAATACATAAAATCTTTGGAAATTATTATTTATAGGGCCACCTGTGGTGTAATCGAAAGCATAACACCCTTCTAGCTGCCTCAAGGTTGTGGGTTCAAAACCAATGATGGTCAGATAATTTTTTAATAGAACAAAAAATCGTTGGCATATCCTTCAGAGGAGACGTAAAATGTTTGTACTGGGCCTTGCGATGTCAGGTAATTAGGACTCCCACCGTAGCATAGTCCTATCAAAGTGACGTTAAATGAATAAAGAAACAAACAACTTATCGTTTATTGAACCGATCCTATGTTTCAAACTTCATAACTAAATATATATGTATATTTTAATAGACTTACATTGCTTGTTTTTACTTTCACTTACTATATATAGTAAGGGGAAGTATTGCGATCGTGAAAATTTTCGAATTCCAGTTTTCAACGGAAATACACGTTTTAGGGTCCCCTGAGTCCAAATAACCAAGTCCCGCAAAAAGGTCTGTGTGTGTGTCTGTGTGTGTGTGTGTGTGTGTGTGTGTGTGTGTGTGTGTGTGTGTGGTAACTCCCGGGCGGAAACGGTAAGTCCTATGAAACTGAAATTTCATATTTAAGACAACTATAAGCCCGATACGTGAC
The DNA here is from genome assembly GCA_023052935.1 of Piezodorus guildinii. Classification (NCBI taxonomy): domain Eukaryota; kingdom Metazoa; phylum Arthropoda; class Insecta; order Hemiptera; family Pentatomidae; genus Piezodorus; species Piezodorus guildinii. The sequence continues at coordinate 132,386,427 of CM041293.1, read as the reverse complement.
AAAACTTTTTTCATCAAAATGAGCCTACCAGAAGAGGCACTTTATATCATGCATTTTTCACCTTTTTTCAATTTTCTCAAAAACGGTTCCGACGATTTTAATTAAACTCGCTATATCGATGTAAAATTTAATGGGCTTTAATATCATGTAGGTTTTATTAAGATAAAAATGGTCTGACAGGGCTTAAATGCCGATATTTTAAATTTTCTTCCCCTAAAGTACCTTTAATTTTGTAGATTCAATAATAATTTCTAGATTATCTTGTTAACGCTGATGAAAAACTGGTAAATATATAAATTGAATAAATTCGATACCCAACTAAAGGAGAAAACTGAAAAAAATATATTTTGTATGCAATTTTTTGTTTTTGAACATAAGAACAGTAATATACATGTATGATATACCGTTGGAAAGCTTGAGATTTTAGAAAAAATATTATCTCATACACAAGATTTTAAAAGTTAATAGAGAGTGATGAAATGAACATAAAACTAACTGATTATTTTAGATAATAATTTAATAGATTTTTGAATCAAACACATGTTTCTATAGAAATTTAATTTAATTTATTACTTTCACTTACTATATATAGTAAGGGGAAGTATTGCGACTGAGTCCAAATAACCAAGTCCCGCAAAAAGGTCTGTGTGTGTGTGTGTCTGTGTGTGTGTGTGTGTGTGTGTGTGTGTGTGTGTGTGTGGTAACTCCCGGGCGGAAACGGTAAGTCCTATGAAACTGAAATTTCATATTTAAGACAACTATAAGCCCGAGACGTGACAAAACTTTTTTCATCAAAATGAGCCTACCAGAAGAGGCACTTTATATCATGCATTTTTCACCTTTTTTTTTAATTTACCACCACTAAAATCGAATAAAATCCTATTAAAACACGTTACTCCCTGTTATTTAGTTTAATCTCTATCTGGAGATCTAATGTAGATATAAGATGTAATGACGAAATTTGACAATCTGAGTTGTCTTCATGTATTTTGAAATTCTGCGATATATATATATATATATATATATATATATATATATATATATATATATATATATATATATATATATATAGATCAAGATGAAAAGCTATTAATAGTGCACAATACATATAAATATTTAAAGGGAAAATCTTCAATTACCTTGGCATACTTCCCAGAATAATTCGCTTGACATGTCCATAAACTACAAATTGAATGTCTCATACTTCAAAAAACGGAAGAAAAGTTATAAATGCAAAATACATGCTCAGGAAAAGTCTGGAGATGTTCGAAATACCAAAGCTATTAGTGCAAGGAATATAAGCGACTGAAAACACTGAGATATATCGTATCCAATATTAGCATTCCACCATTGTGGAAAAGTACACTGCCATACCAACCTGTAATTGTTAAACCACTATCTCATCCAATGTTTGCGTACATATTTTCCGGTTTGTTTGAGTTTCGGGGGCGAGGAATAAACACCCCACTTCATGATAGGCCGTGAGCTTGAAATACTGCTACTTCTACGGAGGGTTTCTCCTTTAATGTATTCCGTTATTTAGACTTTCTTCTTTGGGCTATTTTTATAAACTTCACAGCGTGATAAAACTAACTACACGATCGGATCAGGATGATACAGAAGCAAAGAACTATTAAAATCTTCAAGGGACATATTAATTTGTGCACAACACTTACTTATAAATAAATAAAGCTAAATTATCAAATTGACCCAGAGTAAAAGGGAAGGGTTCGAAATTATTTAGACCGGTTCAAGATTTGAAAATCTGTTATGTCATCTGATCAAATTTGAGGTTGATTTAAATATCAAGGTTGGCAATGAATATAATTTTAAACATGTAAATATAATGGGACCAGGGTCGAATTGAGACCATATTTAATGAGCCTTTATCACCTGTCAATCTAGTCCTGATAGACAATAATTCGTGTTCTGATAGTACTCTCACGACAATAAATTTTGATTATTTTTAATAAACGCATAAATAATATTACACATCACTTATCAAAAATCTTATTTATTATTAAATATTAATATTATTAAAGCTTATAAAAGTAATAATTAATTAATTAATGATAAGTTTATACAAAATTTCAGTTATACGTTTATAGTATTATGGTTTGTAGTGGAGTACCAATATAATGTATAATATGTACATACAAAAATTGAATATATTAAAAATAAAATTAGCAACAAAAATATAATAATGTAAATTACCCATTAAAAAAAAATTGACTTAAAATCACAAAAACATATACGGCTTTTTAAAAATGTATTGCTCCATTAGGTTATTATTTGTACTATTTAAGTTTTAATAACGTTAAAGTTTGTTACGAGGAAGATAACACCAACAGAACTAGACGTGTTACATTATTGAGGGGAAAAAAATTACACAATTTAAAAAGTGATTTTTAATATTTTAATATAACTCCTAAACGGGTGGTTCTACTGGGAAATGTTAGGGAACAAAACATATTCTCCACTTAATGTGTGACATGGAGAATGTCGTAAATTTTTCGATTCGAGCAACACTAAAAAGTATAGAGAATGTCAAAAAAGCACGAATACTAAAAAAATGCAGGCAATACGTAAATTTTTTCGTTAAACAAAATATAGCTTCTAAGCAATAGGTCTTGTAACAAATGTTATATACGGAAATATCTTCAAATTTTCTATGCTAACAACACCAATAATGCTAACAAATCTATGCTAACAAAACAGCTTTTTTGACACAGAGCGTGCCAGCCAATAGAGGATGTCTAGCAACGAGAAAAATCGGAAAAAAGTCAGGGATTTTAAAAACATATGACGAGAACCGGTGTGTTCTATACTGTATTATTAGCTTAGGGCTAAAATAATCGTTATGGTTGAAAATCCTTTATGTTACAAAATAAATAAATAAAAACATATGAAAAAGTCAGGAAATTTGTTGATCAGGGAAAATGGCCCCTAAATAACATCGTTTCCTCTTCACTCAGACAAAAGTTCCAATATGCCTACTTGTTGTGATGTTGCATATATCATAAAACGAGTTTAATATTTAATATCATAAAAGGACAGGAGGGCTGCGGAGAAGAGAAAAGTCAACCTTCAGGTGAAGGAATTTGAGTCAAAAAATCAAAACTGATCCAAGAAGCTCTTCAGAAAGCTGAAAAGAAAAGCTCTTAAAGTTTATACAGATATATTGATTGTAAATAAATTTGCAGTCAGATTTGTAAATATTGATTATTACTAACAGCAGTATTCAAGTTCATCATAATTCATTGGTTAGTCAACTTAAACAACTACAATTTTAGCTGGTGTCGGGTAGATATAGTTGAATCTTATCGTAAAATAATTAGTCATTATTTTAATCTAGTATACCTATTTATCTAGTCATTATATATATTTTAATCTAGTATACCATATTAATTATAATTATTCTTCGTTTTGTCGATTTTAACCGAGATTTATCCAGGTAAAAGACTTCTTACAATATGGAAAAATCAGGGAATCTCTTTTAGCTGATTTGCTAGACATCCTGAAATAAAGCTACTCTTAATAGGTGTAGCAAAACGTGACTTTTTTTATTCGAACCAATATAGCTCCTAGACGGTAGGTCCTAGCGACAAATGTTATTAAAAAAAAATATTCTCCACTAAATTTCTGACTTGGAAACTGTCGTAAAATTTTCGATCCGAGCAACAGCAAGCTGGAGTGTGTCAAACTGAGTGTGAAAAAAACGTTACACAATGAAAGTTACACAACCCTAGCCCAAAGACTTATCCATACCAAAATGTATCATAGTCAAGCTTATCACGGTAATCCTTTACAATCACAAACACGTAAATGTATTCCAACATTCAACAAACTTGAAGTCCTCTTTTCCTCTCCACCTGTCCCTACGTTGCACCCTCGCAGACTCTAGAAGACATAGACATTATAGCATTGACCTGCCGGCAGTAGAAAATCGCCGATGCTATCTCGCTAAAGAGACATTGCGAGCAGGCAATGATAAAGACCAGACCTCTGGAATCTGGCCTTAGGAGAAACCGGTCAGGCCCCTGCCCCTACAAAATAAAGCACTCCCTGCCTTAAAGGTATATACCTGCGGGTAATTAATTATATAGCAGCCTATTATATATAGCAGCGTACAGGAATATACCTAACTACTATAATTAATAGTAATTTTAAGGAATAAATAATAACTTAATGATTAGTCAGTAATTGCAATAAAATAATATCGTCGGGATAATAATGGAAGTTGTATATCTCATGGATGCATATTATGCTTTATAAATTCTTTAAATTCATAATTTAATAACTGCTTTATACTGCATTTAAAAAAATCAGGTGCGGGCAACACGCGACTTTCACTTACTTCGAATGTTAAAATCAAATTAAAAACTATTAAATATACCTCAATTTGAAAAATGTTTGAAGTTTATTTTAATAAAATGTGTATTCATTTTCGTTGGAAACATATGATTTCGATTAAATAATATAATTATATTAAATTATTAATAAGTAATAAGTTTATATCCTTTTCGTCACTTTATATTACCTATTACAATGTTTTTTTATCAGATAATATTCTTTCTAAAATCTTTCTCTTTCCAATGGTTTATAACACGTCTTTATTACTGTTCTTATTACCAAAAATCCAAAAAGTACATCAAAAAATAGTTTTGCTCTTTTATCCTTTTTTGCTATTTGTCCAAATTGTATATTTAGCCCTCCTTCATCAATGCCATTAAGATGATATGGTTAATCTTTTTTTATGTATAAAATTAAAGGTTGTTTAGAGGAAGAAATTAAAAATATAGGCATTTAACCCTGTCAGACTATTTCAATCTGAGTGAAACCTGCATGATGTTAAAGCCCATTAAATTTTACATTAATAAAGCGAGTTTAATCAAAATCGTTACAGGCGTTTTTGAGAAAATCTTAAAAAGGTGCAAGATGCATGGTGTAAAGTGGTTCTTCTGATTAGCCGATTTTGATGAATTAGTTGCTGTAACATCTATGGCGTATTGTTGTCTTAAATATGAAATTTCAGCTTCGTACGGCTTTTAGTTTTTCCGCTAGACTTACCACACACACATCTTTTTTCGAGACTTGGTAATTTGGACTCAGGAGACCCTAAAACATGTATTTCAATTTAAAAATTTTCACTATCGCAATACTTTCCCTTACTATATATTTCATATTTAGGTACGTGAAAGTAAAAATCTGTTTTTACTGCCGCAACACATGACATTTATTTATTTACGATGTCAAAATTAAATTAATGACTTTTAAACGTGAAAAATTCAATTGAGTTTTTGTGAAAAATTTGTTTTATTAAATAATCTATTATATTATTATTTACATCAATTAGTTAAATGTATGCGCATTTCCTTTATGCCTCCATATTTTAGAAGCTTATATGCCTAAGATGTTACAGATGAAACTTTTTTTTTTCAAAATCGGCCGAGCAAAAGAGCTATGTATTTTGCACATTTTTTAGATTTTCTCAAAAATGGCTATACCGATTTTTATTAAACTCTATACATCGATGTAAAATATAGGTGTCATTCTAATTGAAATATTCTGACAGGGCTATAATATTGTAGATTAAAAAAAAAAAATTAAATCATTCTCTTAGCATTGGCAAAAAAACGGCTAAGTATACAAGTTTGATAATCGACTAAAGGAGAAGACGTATAATATACCGTTGGAAAGCTATAAATTTTAGAAAAAAAATATTGTCTTATACACAAAGTTGCAAAAGATAATCGATAGGATAAAACTAACTAAAGAAGTGTTAAGATGATATACATTTCACGAGTTAATTTATAAATTACGTCTTTATAGAATTGTAAAAAAAACAAACAAAAAAACAGAAAAAAAGGTTGCAATTAACAATAACAAACAAGGTGTAATTCATGAAATCGTAAGGAGGTACAAAAATCAGTTAATTTTATTCCTTGAAGGTTGAGCAGTCCAACTTATTTTAGTGTGGTGTATTAACAGTAACAGTAATCTGGTCTCACAAATACTACAGTGGTTAGACATTCGGATTAGTCAATATAAGCAGACAAGAAAAAAATATTTATCAAAATAGAATAGAGATATGCTAGCAGAAAATCATTAAATGCAGCCAGGACTTTCTTCGGGTGGTAGTATCTCATGGAAGAATAACTAAAAATTAATTCATAATTTAAGGCTGTGCTTCACGGTGAGAGAAAAGGTAGGTATAAAATCATGAGAGCAAGGTGTTGCGAGAGTTGACCAAAGTAATTGTTGTACTCTATCGAAACTTAATGTAATTATCTTCATTCGTCTACAAATTTATTTACATGTTATTAAATTGATTTTAACAATAGAGGGAAACGAAAGTTGTTAATTGCGCGCAATAGATTTATGTTAAAGTGATTTAGCTTACACGCATTTATGTTTTTGATCTTATATTATGATGAATCTAATTTTATGTTTAGGGAACTTGTAATGTCAAAGAATAAAGTAATTTATTTCTTCCTCCTGTTCTTTAATAAATAATTATCCTGCTACAACGGGATTTAAATCTGGGTTACTGAGCTCAGAAGCTTGTTGTGCTAGCCTCTATTCCACCCCTTTCCCTTTTTTTTTTTTTTTTTTTCTCCAAAAGTGGGTTTATTTAATTTTTCCTTATTACGTATAAAGCCACTAAAAAATTAATAAAAGAACAAAACAGAAGAGGAAATATATATATATATATATATATATATATATATATATATATATATATATATATATATATATATATATATATATATATATATATATATATATATATATATATATGATAAAGTTAGATATTAGAGTAGTTACTGAGGCAGTGCATCTCATCTAGTGCGGCGCCGCTAGCTAATTCCTTTAATGAATGTGACGTCAGCGATTACTTCATCACTTCACAGCATCCTCTGTATTCCTCTATATTTTGGCGAAAATTATTTCATCTGCCAAATGCTCTTTCTTCTTAACGAGTAGTATAAAAGAAATTTGGTGCTCTTAACACACGACTTACACCTCGGTTGTTAAAATCAATTTAATAACTTTTAAGTAAAGTTAGAGTTAAAAAAAGGCTAAAGAATTACGGAATTTCCAACGGTGCATTATACAATTATATTACTGTTTATATGTTCAAAAAACCAAAAATTACCTAAACAAAAATATTTTCCTATTTTCTCCTTTAGTCAGTTATAAAATTCATTTATATTTACCATGGTGTCTAGCAACAGGGAAAACCGGGAAAAGGTAGGGATTTTAAAAACATATGAAAAAAGCAGGGAATTTGTTCTTTGGTCAGGGAAGATGGTCCCTAAATAACATCGTTTCTTCTTCACTCAGACAAAATACAAAATTTGCCTATTCAGAAAGCTGAAGGTTTGGCTTATATTTTTAATCTAGCATACCATATAAATTATAATTATTCTTTGTTTTTGTCGATTTTCACCCAGTTTTGGCTAGGTAAAAGATTTCTTACAATATGGAAAAGTCAGAGAATCTCTTTGAGCTGATTTGCTAGACACCCTGTTTATGTTTTTTACCAATGACAATAAGATGATATGTTAAATTTTATTTTCAAACCAAAAAAATAAAAGTACTTAAGAGAAAGAAAATTCAATATATCGAAACTATGCCCGTCAGACTGTTTGAATCAGAATGAAACCTACACGATATTATAGACCATTAAATTTTACCGTTTTATTGTTAAAGCCGTTTTTGAGAAAATCGTTAATTTTAGTTTTCATTTTCTCGACTCACTTAGTTATTAGGACTTAGAGGGCTCTAAAACTAAATATTATATATATAGGTAAGTTAATGTAAAAATAATTATTCCTAAATGAGAAATATAAATATCGATGTATATGGAACATTTCTTCTTGCAAAATAATATAAACAAGTTCGAACTGGGCGAAATTAACTAAATAAAATGTCTTTATAAATCGGGTGTAGACATCGCTTATTTAGAAACTACCACTTCGGTAACGTACAGGTACATCCGATGTCGATGAAAACGTCGGGAAAAACTAGTTTAGAAGAGATCCCATCCGCGCGGATTCGAGATTGCAATTAGTGGAATATTTTATGTGCTTACGACGTTGGATTGAAATATTTCCCTGCGAAAGATAATACTGTGCGGTTGCAATGTGTAAATGTAATAGTAAAGGATGATATGAATTATGTTTTACAGTTGGCACCACTGTCGGAAGACCTACTGACCTCTCTCTTTTCTCCTGATTTATCTGTCACCTCCCTATTTATATCTTCCATCGCCTCTTTGTCTTATCTTCCTTCCTCGTCCTTAAATATTGTTCTTCTCCTCTCCTTTGTCTCGTTAGCTTGCTTTGTTTTGTGTGTGTATATCTTTTTAGTTGACATTCCGGTTGAATGACTGTCAAGATTTAATTTATTGTTGCGACCTATGCAAAAAAAAATCTCTTCTTTACCATTTTGATATTTAAAAAATATGCTGAAAAGATCATTATTAGAACTGATTTTTGTCTTTTTACGAGATCAGAAAAATAAAGGTTTTTCATTAGTGTTTCCTCAGATTTTAGTTCTATTGTGTATCGATATAGGGTACATTCATATATTACTGCTGAACTATTTTGTATCGCTATAGGGTATACTCAGATAGTAATACTTGCTGTTAGTTCATTTTTATTATTTTTAAATTGGAGAACATTTAACAATTATATTATTTTTAAGGTTATAATCCTGCTCAATTAAAGTTTGCATTTATAAATCCTTCATGTTGATTCCATATACATTAAAAAAAAAATATCTCTTTATCATATGACTTTTATGCACTTGTGTGCAATTCCTATTTTTTTTTCTTTGGGGGCTTTAAATTTAAATTATAGTAATTTTTGGAAATTATAATACTAATAGAAGATAAAAGCACCCCTTTTAGCGGGCTTAGCTCTATATCTTATATTAATATAAATTTGTAAGCTCCTTGAAGCTCATAGATCAGCATTTACGATTTACCAAACGGTCTTAATTATACATATTTAGGAAATTCGTTTATTTCATTTTGTGTTTAACTCAATTTTTTATTATATGAATAATTACATGGAAATTTAACTAATGGTTATGCGTTTCTGTTGCAGGTGTGGTATGTTTCTGCAACATGCCGAATTGCATCAAAACAAACTACCTGTGCAGGTCTGACGGCATGGGCTGCTTTTCGGACCTCAACGACAACGAAGATTTCAGCAAAGCTGTCCATGGTTGTCTAGATTTTCTATCGTGGTAAGTCGAATATTTCTGTTCTGATATATCATTATTTGAAGATAAGTAAATTTTGGCTTAAAGGTAATGTAGTCTCAAGTAATATGAAATCCTTATAAGGGTGTCTAGCAACAGGGAAATGGGAAAAAGAAAGCGGGATTTTAAAAACATGAAAACAGTCAGGAAATTTGTACTTTGGTCGGGAAACTGGTCCCTAGATAACATCGTTTCTTCTTCACTTAGACAAAAGTTCCAATATGCCTACTTGTTGATTCAAACATTAAAGAAAAGCTCTTAAAATTTATATAGATATATTGATTGTAAATAATTTGTAATCAGATTTGTAAATATTGATTATTACTAACAGCAGGATCCAAGTTCATCATAATTCATTGGTAAGTCAACTTGAAACAACTACAATTTCAGCTGGTGTCGGATAGATATAGTTAAATCTTATCGTAAAGTAATTAGTTATTTTTTAATCTAGTATACCATATGTAATTTTCATCACCGAGATTTGGCCAGGTAGAAGACTCCTTACATATGGAAAAGTCAGGAAATCTCTTGAACTGATTTGCTAGACACCCTGTTATAATCTCAAGGTCACAATTTTAATGGTCCTATTTCCTGCGGTACTCTGTATGCAAATTCATTTAAGCTCATAAATTTTCAGTTTTATGGTTTTTAATTTGGCCTATAAATATACTTATTTTGTTCAGGGACAAGGGAAGGAGTTGTCAGAACGTCCCAGCTTCAGGAAGAGGGAGGGAGGGTTCTCTGCTCCTCTGCTGTCACGAAGACATGTGCAACCACGTCGACAGTCCCGAAGCCAGGGAGAAATACAACGAAACCATCCTCGGTGAGTGTTTTTTTTTAGAATAGCTTGTCACTAACTGAGATAAATACGTGTGTTTGGTTCTTTCCAACACAATTCTTTGACTATCAGATTTCGAAGCATACAAATTAAGATTTTTCCGATCTAAAATCTGCACTCTCCGTGATGCAACTTTATCGTTCTACTATTTAATGCTATTCAAATCTTCCATACAGGACCAAGCCTTAATGAACCTTTTGGATATTGGTATGATGCTGGGATGGCCTTTACTTGCACAAGGTGGAGCGGTGAAAGCCCATGGCCACTTACGCAATGTCCGATTTTTTTTCGGTAGCCTCATTCTGTAAGGCTTCCGAATATATATCTATAACTAAACTTAATAATTCGTAACATTTTATTAGCGTTGAATAATCTATGCAATATTTTCATTTTCTCATTAATATTCAAGCAGCACAGCCAAGTAGTTAATCCATGTGATGCTCTGATAGCTGCTAGCTCTACTGACGGTGATTTTGACTGTGAACCATATTCACATCTCATAGAGGCGGTGTGTATCTCTGAAGCTCAAAGACAATGCACACCTGAACCTGGATCCTATAGCTAACAGCCCATTGTTTATCCCCTAACTTTTTCTTTATTCCCCAAAATCAAAACAAAAAATAAAGTATAGTTACCTATAGAGATACTTTTCTTCTAGGCACTTGTAAACAATCCTGTGTTTGCAATTACCCATATAGAAAGCGTTTGGACTAAAATGAACTACTATTATGATGATAATGAAGAAATTCATAAATTCCTATTACTAAAGAATTATCAATTAGTGTTAACACTCTGGTAACATCTTAGTATACAACACAGAACATATACTATCAAAAGACTTTTACTTTTTTCATTAATTGTCTATGCTACATTATCCATGAACTGTGTTTTGTCTGAAGAAAATGTCTGCAATCGCGATGTCTTTGTCTAGGAGATGTCATAGTACTTATACAAGTTGAGCAAAATCAATATTTTAATAATCACCATCTTAGTGTTTGTTGTTACTTTTTCCATTTGTGTATAAATTAATAGATACCACGTTTCAATAACGTGTTTTGTTTTTTTTTTAACTATGAGACCTACTGCTCTTCAGCCTTTTGTGGGTGGTCCGATTCCAGGCCAAACCAAACTAAAACAAAAAATCATCCGAAGGTCGTCCTTAAATAAACGTCAAATTTAAAAAAGTCAAATAAATCAACATTAACATTCGGTTAACATTAACTCTCCTGATTCGAGCTCTGTACCCATTGTTTCGACGCGTAGGGATGAGCATTGGAATGCAGAATCGTGGCGTTGTTTGAACAATCGGAGAAGGGCTCCCTGGTGAAGTGGGTTGCTGGCTTCCATCAGGCTGTGTATATATACACAAGCTGTCTATACACAGCCAGCTCCTGCACCTTAGTCAAACATACACGTATATATCTGTCTGTCCGTCTCTCCGCTCCTGCCTCATTAATATTATTCATCAACTCTAGCTTACATTTTCTCCTCAAGATGATATTAACACCGGGAGGATATTTGTGAACCAATCTTTTCCATGTTTATTCCTTCGTATTCTGAAAATAAAATCGAAAAAACTGTTTGCTTGGTCTGTTGTATGTGGAATGCGACCATCGATAACAGTTTATCTTACCAGAAATATTGATATGATAACAAAATTTAAAAAATATTCATAGAGCATCATTTTTATAATAATTACCAGTTGGGATGTTCTCTATAATGTTTCTAGGTTAATTTGTTATTGAAAAGCATAATAATTTGTCATACTGCCTTGGAAAACTGACGAAAAAAAATACAATACCCCTTTTTTACTGGAAAAGTGTAGATGTGTGTATCATATTATTTTATTATTTAGTTAGTTTTTCAACCCCAAAACATGGTTTTCGTTGATTTCCGATATCAATATGTCTTTTTTTCTACTAGATAAGATAGTTAGGATCAACTTTTTGTTTTAAAAATACAGTAATATTAAAATTTGGGAAAGACGTGGTCAGTGGACACAACACTACAATCGTTCTCCTGAGAAGACCCTCCTGGGCAACACCCAGCCACTGTAAAGTGGGTACCCTATAAAGGGGAAAAAATCTTTTCGGCTGTGTGCTATGTCGCCAAATCACCTCTCGCACAATCCGCTGACCTACAAACAGTATCTTTGTACTGACCCCAAGACCCTTCGGATGTTGCAGAAGTACTTCTTTATTTTATTTTTTTTTTTAATAATGCTAATAAATACCCGAGTGATGAAATTGAGCTCCTCAGGGTTTTTTTAAATTTATTTTTTATTACTTTTTATGTGAAAGTTACTTATCGACGATGAGAGGTCATATTTGTTAATTTTTAATTAAAAAAATATACACTGTTCATATTTGTTGTACACATTTTAAATTTAAAAAAATATTTAGATAGATAGATAGATAACTGTTTTTTTTATTTTTTATTTCAGCATATTACAACAAAAATATAACACATAAAAAAACATTAATAGAACTATGGTCTTTTAGACCGTCTAGTCCGGAGCCGACCTGTTCAATTTTACAATTTATACAACAGTAACTATATTCATATACAATACACTACAATTTTTATTTTAAAAAATAAAAAAATATTTTAAGGCATAATTGTTCATCGTAAAAAAGATAGGCCTTTTATCCTACCAAGAACTGTTGTCTAATGAAATAAATATATATCAAACATATTTAAATAAAATTTAACTGATATTAAACTTTTTTTTTGACCAAGTTGTTTTGCGTTAGATGTGATGTTCATTCCAATAATTGCCTCACTAACTGTTACTTAATTATGTTCGGAACCTTAGACAGTTCAAAGCTGTGAATATCAAATACAAAAACTTGAGACCACGTCAAGCCGAATGATTAGGGTAACTTGTGAAGGTATAGCCCTAGGCATCCTTTGGTAAATTAAATTCCTATCCATGCTAGATGAGATATAACGGTTCTGTCTTTAAGTATCAATCAAAATATATTAAAATACGTTTCCTTTATGCCGAATGAACGCTTAATTGTTTTTAAATCATGTTGTAAAATAGCTTTCAATGATTTATATTACTTAAAAAATTGTAATATGAGCTGTATGACAGGATTGCAAGTAGGAGGTTGAGACGTCTTGTAGCTAAACACCCAAGATAATAAATGTGGTTCAAAAATATTAGCACTGTGTAAAGTTTAATATATTTTTATAAATTGGAAGCTCTGATTGGCCGGCCGTTTTATAACCGCCTCCGCTATTGGCCTGAGCTTAGCAACCCCTTTGGCTGGGGACATCAAAGAAGAAACCCACTGCAGCAGAAAAGCCTGCCAAACCCCGAAGACAGCCAGTGACTGATCGCAGCTCGTGCGAACTAGAGCTCTAAATTACCATTGGAGATCTTTAGAGTATTTCCGTCGCCGCATTGTCAAGTAGTGAACTGTCCTGCGCCTCCCTGACAAATCGGACCATTATTCTTATCTACAAATATAGGTCCTTCCTTGCATTCCTCACTATTTGCAGCGCCTATTATTACAGTTTCGGGTCGTCTTACAACTTTAATCGGTGGTATTTTAGTATCCGAAGGAGGTTGTACAGTTTTAGAAAGCGAAATATTTTCTATCTGGCGTAATTATACCTATACCTTGAGGTGTCAACCATTATTTCTTCACCAATGGTCACTATTAGATAAATTTACTTTGTTGGCATCGTTTGATTAATTAACTTTATTAAAACAAAATTTATTTATAGAAAAAATAAAACACAAGGTAACTTAATAACTATCGTAATTTATTCTTACTCGTATAATAGTGTTTTTTTGATCATTTAACATTATTTTATGCTGTTGTAGCTCATTTGATGACGTTATGTGGTGTCCTAAACTATGCCTAACCCAAGTTAGAATATGGATCTTTAACGAGTAGCGGACATCGCTGAGGCTCAGTACACCTTTTTACGTCCCCTCCCAAAGACGGCATAAGGATTTTTTACTCTAATTTAAAAATCCTAGGGCCACCTTTCAGGTTTGATCCTGCGACCTTGGAATAGAATGCAGTTATGCTATCTATTACACTACAGGTGAACTACAGCTTTATACGCAATAAACCAATACCTATTTTTATTTAAATATATTTTTTTAAAATTATTATTCAAAAATAAGCATCACCCAAAGGAAACAGAAAAGGAACTCGGTGTAGGACTACCTTGCTCTACTTTAAACTGTTAAAGAAGCTAGAAAAGTTCGCTATAAATTATTTATGTTTATCTTGCCACAATAAACGATTTTTTAGATTATCTTTAATTCGAATAATGAGAATGAAATAGAGCTAACATCTAACTACAAAACTAAAAACGGGGTTACCTGTATCATGGTGGTTAGAATAACAGTCTCCTATGCTTTTAAGATCCCGTGTTCAAACGCCAAGGTGTCCTAGGATTTTATAATGAGAATAATTTAGCTTATTTATGCCATCCTTCGGTGGGGACGTTAAAAGGTGGTTCCGAGCCTGTACGATGTCAGGTACTCGTTAAAGATCCCTATCCTAATTAAACCCGCATAGGCAAAATTTAGGACTCCCACTGTATCATTGTCCGATTAGCCACAACAGCATAAAGGGACGTTAAATAAATAAACAAAACAAAACAAAAAACTATAATATGGCTATATCATGATCAGATGATTTATTTATAAACATATATTCAATTATTTATACATTTAGTTTTTTTCATGGATTATATGTTGATACTGTGTTTCGTTGATTTTTTTTTTTTCAAAATTCTTTCCAAGAATCCTCGGTTAATACTGTTCATTAATATCATATTATAGTTGATATAGGTTGTAAATAAAACCATTTCGATCATATCTTCACCAGAATAAATCTTTTATATACCAGTCGATATGCGACCCCAAGATTCTAAAGATAAATACATAATTTAATCAAGTAATTAGTAGCATTATTTTGCAATTGAAATTCCAGGTGTGTTTCCATGAGATAAGACTAAAAATATTATATTTATGATATCAATTCCACTTTACAGCATTAATCTTTTAACTCGTATTTTTATTATTTATTCAATATCTTAAATCATTAAAAAAAAAATTACAAGCAAGGTTTTAGATTTTAAGAAGGTCTTCCCAGTGACAAGATTCTCTACTTAAGAGCATTTTCGCGAAGAGATTAGACCCCTTCACCATATAGATAACCTAATGGATCGGCCAAAGAGGTAGAAGGAATTAGTATTCATAAATAAAACAAAGCCGTATAGACACAAAGGTAATGAGCGCTGGGCCAGTCCAATAAAAAACAGACACAAAACAAACGGAGGGGGACCGCCCAAAAAAACAAAAAAACAACCGCCCTCCCCCTTCCTCAAAGAATTAATGGCAGATTAAAAACAATAAAGTGTAGCTCCGCGGTCGGTTCATCATACCGGACCGGTTTTCTTCTCTCTCAGACTGTCTGTCTACTCTCTGCAATATAATACAGCCATTGGTAGCTAACTGGGTCTTAATAATTATAAAATATATGTTATATTATAAACTGACATATATACCTTAGGCAAAATAAGTATTCCTACCCTCAGTTTTTTTAAAAGGAAACAAAAAAATCTGTTCAATATTATCCCCCTACTTTCCCACGGGTGTAATCAGAATGTAGTGTCAGTTATGTATAAAAAATAACTGTTAGGATCACTTGTAGCTGTGTGGCTAGCATAACAGCCTCCTATGCCAAACATCACGGGTTCAAACCTGCAGGTGGTCCTAGGATATTTTAATGGGAGTAAAAAATGCTTAGTTATGCCGTCTTTCGGAGGGGACGTTAGGTGGTCCCGAGCCTGTGCGATGTCAGTACTCGTTAAAGATCCCTATCCTAATAAAACCTGGATAGGAAAAATTTAGGACTCCCACTGTAGCATCGTCCGATTAGCCAAAGGAGCATAAAGTGACGTTAAATAAATAAACTAAACAAACAGAAATAACTGTTTGACCTATTCAGGGTTTATCGTTTTGGGATCGTCAGTTCTTAACAGAAGAAAATATGAAAGACTTGTTGATTCCATGATTACAGAAAATTTAATTTTTCAATCTAAATAAAAACTTAATTGTTATGTATTGTAATTATAAATCTTAAGGAAATAATGCCTTAAATTATAGAGAAGACCGTTCCTTGATTAAGAAGCTCTCATAATCTGTTTTTATTAAATTACCCAAAAGTAGAAATAATTAATACCTATGTTCCTTTTCGGATTTATAACAACTTTACATTTATTTCAACAAGTAAATAAATCATGTTTAGTATATAGAACAATATAACTAAAACGATGTGGCAACACTGAACCACCATAGCCTCTCCAATTACATTACAAATATCATATGTTCATAAGTTTATGGGCTTATAACAACTTTCTGTAATTTGTAGAACTTAATTTATTGCATATTATGTTGTATTTAGCGTGTTTCTTTAAAACATATGCAGATAAAGTTTCTGCTGATTTCTATTTGTGCATGATCCCTTCCTTTCTCTCATAAAATTCCTAAATGAACAATTGAAAGCAATAAAATATTTTCAACACTTCGAATGAATATGATCATATCGATTGGAACGATCTCTTCCTTATTTTGTTTATATGTATCCTTTTATTAACACATGTTAAACTTTATAACGTTTCGAGGCTTATCTTGCCTCATCTTCAGATATTATATCTATTACCATATTTTTATATAATATAGGTCATTCAAATAAATTTAAATCACAACATTAAATCCTGATACTTCATTATCACATATGTCAATATGCACTGTGCATATTGACATATGTGATAATGAAGTATCAGGATTTAATGTTGTGATTTAAATTTATTTGAATGACCTATATTATATAAAAATATGGTAATAGATATAATATCTGAAGATGAGGCAAGATAAGCCTCGAAACGTTATAAAGTTTAACATGTGTTAATAAAAGGATACATATAAACAAAATAAGGAAGAGATCGTTCCAATCGATATGATCATATGATATACTCTTCTATAATAGTGAATGATATTCGAATGAATAATTAAAATTATGAGTTCTAAAAATTGACTATTCTACCTTCAACCTATTTTCTTAGACTTACTTCTAAAAAATTAATTCGCAACATTGTATGTTATTGTATCCATTAGTGAATTTATATTTAATGAGAGAATTATTATAATAATATAATATAATTATAACTTCATGTTATTTTTAGAAATTAAGTACCAGTTGCTGAGGAAATGTTTAATGTAGCCGCCTATACTTACAGATTAGGAACTGCATTCTCTCTAAAAGACCCGACATTATGTAGATACGGCTCGGAACTATACAAACCACTTGAGGAATCTGCTATTACTGGGTAGTAATAGTTACTTGTCATTATTGGCTGGCGTGTCGCACGCATCCGGGCGGCTAAAATTCTATTATCCGTTCGTGTGAATCCACAGAAAAACCGGCTTTCATATCCCTTATGTTAGTTAAAATCATTAGGTATGATTATAATTTAAACGCGTAAATATGTTTGTGTAGCAACATTTATTCTTGATTATAGATCAGTTTTTTTTTGGTTTTTTTTTTACATCGTTATTCTTATAGAGGGCGATTGAACTTATTTTGCTGATGTTCTCGCAAAATCTCTTCATTTTCTCACTTTTATTATTATTATTATTTTTCGCTATTTTGTCCATGTTCTCGTCTTCTGTCTAGATGTAACACTAGATTTATCTTTGTTGTTTATTCATGTAACGTTACTTTATGCTACTGTGGTGGCTAATCCTGGCAGTCCTAAATTTAGCCAAACTAATTTTAATTAGAATAGGGATCTTTAACGAGTACCTGACATGGCTCAGGCTTCGGACCACCTTTTACGTCTTCTCTACAGGACGGCATAAACAAACATTTTTTACTCCCATTAAAAAAATCCTAGGGCCGTGAACATGGGCACAGAAGGCTGTTATGCTAGACACTACGCCACAGGTGACCCCCAACGGTATAGCTTTAAACTGAGACTTGTCAATTAAATTTTTAAATGCAGCTATGTCTTGTAGAATTTTTTCGTAATGCCTATTTTCTGAAGATCTTTTTCAATTTCAAGTATTAATTTTTTTTTAACTTTAATTTTTGAGAGGGAAAGACAGAGAATTTTTTAGTAAGTCTATTATTATTTATTATGAGAATGTGGCCATAAAATTTTCAGTCTCCTTTTTCTAAAAGCGTCGGAGATTTTCTCCAAACTTTTTACTCTTTAGAGTTATGTCTTATCCGAATTCACTCAACACAAACCTGAAAAAAAATTTCCTTAGTAATTTCCTTTTTTTATTTTTTTAGGTCTTTAGTTAATGATATCTGCCTCCAATGAATAGAACGTCTGATCTATTTGTACCAAAGACTGAAAGATGCATTTATATGATACCTCTTTTTTAGCATTTATATATACAAATTATGTAATAAATCGACAATTTAACTTCTTAATCGGCTCTGTGGCCAGGAATTTATAATAATTCTCTACATTTCGCTTATATTTAGAATTGATATAGTCAGGTATTCATTTTTTCGTACGAATTCACTTCCATACTACCCGTTACTCTTCCTCAATAAAGTCCTTATCCAATTCCAAAAAACTGTTAAAATCCTAGGAGTCACTCTTAATCAAAATCTGTCCTGGAATAACCATGCATCTGAAATATCCCGAAAATCTATTTCCATACTTAAACAGCTCTATAGATTCCGTGAGTCCTTACCTTTAAAAACCCGTCGGCTACTTGTTTCCTCTGTTATCTTTCCCAATTTTGACTACGGTTGCCTGGTGTATTGCGTACTTCCCGATGAACTGGAAATAAAATTGAACCGTTTTATAATGAATTGTTTTATAAGATTTATTTTTGGAGCTCGTAGATTGGACCATATTTCTGGGTATTATACTGAGTTAAAGTGGCTTTGGGGAGCCCGTGGAGGAGTGGCTAGCGCGCTAGTCCCTCATGCTACAGGTTCTGAGTTCGAATCCCAGTCCCGGCGGGGCTTTTATAAAGATGTAAAAGTGGATTCACTCACAACCTCTCCCCCGGGTATGTGACACCCGTCAGCCAAAGGGTGGCCACTCACAAAATTAGTCGAAGGGAGTGATGACCCTACACTGAAAATTGCATCGTGAAACGTGAGTGTAATCTCGCAGGAGTTTACACCACGAGGCCCAGGGCCTACACGGCCTGTCGCGTCACTGGAAAAAAAAAAAAAAAGTGGCTTTATCCTTATGTTCGCCGGCAATATTTCCATGGTTCCTACCTATTCCAAACCTTAAAAAATAAAAAACCTTCCTATATAACTGAGCTCCTTACCCTCCGCTCTGACATCTATTCGTTAAACACTAGAACCCAATCAAATAATATTTACATACAACTGCATACTTTCACAAATCCTTTCTCGTTCGCTCCTCATTATTTTGGAATTCCTTGCCTATCTCTATCCGTAAAACCGTCTCTCTCTGTTCTTTCCAACATCAACTCTTCCATTACCTACTTGAATCTCAGTCTTCGGTTCTATTGTAAGTATAGGTATCTGTAGTAAAATGTGTGTATATAAGTGCCTGCTCCAATGGCATATGAGTATGCAAAGAAATGTAGCTGTATTAAATTTGTTGTTGTTTTTTATTTAAAAGTGACTGGACTATAGGCAATTTTTTTTTTGTTCATTGTTCTAGTTTTAAGCGGACTTGGTCCCAGAATAAAGATTTTTTTTTTTATTTCATTTAATATTTAACAAGATCCTTTTTCTAAACTATTATATCTGATCTTCATGTTAACTCTGATGAAGTTATCCGTGGAATGGTATCTTTGAACCAATCTTGAGATATTAATGGCAGTGGACCCAGCGCGGCCGAAGGACCAATGCCTCATTGATAAAGCTCCTACCCAGTAGGACATGGCTCCTTGAGCTCCGTTTTTTAGGCGGTCTTTTTTTGCCCCCGCTGTAATCTAAGCTTAACCTATTAGTGACTTCCTTTTTTGTCAGGATCTATTTAGCCGTGGCATTTTTTTTACTAAAGCCATTATAATATTGTTTGTGTAAGGTTAGGGATGAGTGGGTTCGTGAGGATTGATTTTCGATGACAACGTTGATTATAGTCTTCACTTCGTGTGGAATATCTTGTTCTAGACAGACGTTTTCGATTATAATAAAGTGTCTCTAAAACCAACTATTTGTTCAAGTTGCTAAAATAATATTGAAAGCGGGTTGGAAATATTAAATGTTTGTTCAATTTGGCTAGTTGGCTGGTTGTTATATTTTATTGGCAATAAAAATCGCGGTCATAAGTGCCAAACAATCATTTTAGAAAATCAATTTTAGTTTAACAATGAACAATGATTTTAGATAAAAACAAATAACAACAAATAGTTGAAAACAAATAACTATAAGAATAATCAATAGTAAGAATAAATATATAGGAATTAGTCAACGATAAATATATACCTGGTTAAATAAAAAATAAATAAAACGGCTCTATTTTCTCAAAACGATTTTGATTAAACTCAGTATATCGGTGTAAAATTTAATGGGCTTTAATATCATGTACGTTTCATTCTGATTGAAATAGTCTGATAGGGCTTGAATGCCGATATTTTAATTACCTTTAATTTTGTAGATTCTATAAAAATAACCATATCATTTTGCTATCATTGATAAAAAAAACTGGTAAATATACAAGTTGAGCGAATTCGATATCCAACTAAAGGATAAAACTACAAAAATATTTGTTTAATGCATTTTTTTTTTATTTTGAACATAAGGTAACATAAGTTGGAAAGCTAAAGATTTTATAAAAAATACTCAAACTTGTAAAAGGTGATGAAGAGTGATGAAAAGCCGATAAAACTAACTGATTGTTTTATATAATAATATAATAGATTTTTTAATAAAAATATGTTTCTATAGAAATTCAATTTAATTCATTCTTTATCAGTTTCATTCATTTTTATCTCTAACTGTAGTTGAAAATTCTTTAATCGATTTTAAGAACGGAAGTAACTAAAAGTCGTGTGTTGACCGCACCAGAGTTTTTTAAATTCAAAAATATATCAGCAGCGTTTCTTTTGCTTTTATTTTTACTGCTTTTTAGTTAATTATTTAAACTTGTAACGCATTTATTTAAGTTTTGTACCTTTTTAAGGCATTTTAATTAATTATGCAGTTTTCTTGATATATTAAATGTGTACGGTCGGTGCTTTTTAGGCTTATTTTTAGGATCGTTCTGATTAATTGTATATATGTAATTGTTTTGTATAATAAATTGAAAGTGAGAGATAAAGAAAACAAATTGCTAGTAACATTTTCGGCTCATAGTTTGACCGATTGAGTATTTTGTACTGATAAGTGGACTTTTTCCTCTTCGGTATCTTTAATATTATCTGACTGATCAAGATCGCTAGTGCATTCTTGGGACATGATTTCCCGCCTTGAATACTTTATACTATTTCCGAACTCAGGCCTAAGGATACCTTTGCTGAATCTGCACCTGTTTATCATCCATTTACAACACTTTCTCTGCATTACACGTAGATATAAGATCTAAGCAGTTTGAACATGCACGACAACATGACATAACTCCTGATACAGTCCATCCAACACTGCTTCTACGGCTTCTCGGAAGACTTGGTCATCGCTATCTGATCTTACGACGCGGCACCATCCTCCTCTCGCTCCAGATAACACCAGGATAGAACTCCATTACCATACTTTAGTCATCGCTGGGTTTCAACGGTAGCTCTTGTCTACAGACCTACTGACGCATTGTGCCTTCTGTTTATAAGCCTTCGGTGGAGATAAAAATAGCGGGTTTATGGTATTTAGTTGATGAAATACAACAGCACGTTTAATAACCGGTAATTGAAGTTAAATTATCCTTGCATTTATATGCAAATTTTATCAGCTCTATATTTCTGATCTAAGTGCTCTTCGGTTTTTATAGTCTCTAGGAACCTAATCATAAAATATCATTTTTTTTTTAAATTTAGCCATCTGTAGGTTTCAAAAAATAATAATTTAATTTGTATTTAAATTAAAAAAATCTGGTGAGCGCAAATAATGACTTACCTCCATTATTTATATCAATTTTAGAATTTATAAACGAAAATAAATTGTTAGGAATTACATTGGATTTTGATAGAAACGTTTAACTTTTTGATAGCGTTTTATTTAATAATCAATTATATTATTATCTACGACAATCAGTATGTTTTATCGGCTTTTTTTCATCACTCTCCGTTGATTTTTACAAGAGTATGAGTATCATCTTGTGTATAAGACATTTTTTCGAAAATCTTTAGCATTCCAATGGTATATTATACATGTATATTACTGTTCTTAAATTCAAAAACAAAAAATTGCATTAAAAACTATTTTTGCAGTTTTCTTCTTTAGTTGAATATCGAATTCGTTCACTAACTGTTTTTTAGCAATGCTAATCAGACAATATGGTTAATGTTTTCGAATCTACAAAATTAAAGGTACTTTAGTGGAAGAAATTTTAAAATATCGGCATTGAAGCGCTGTCATAAGCCCTGACTATTTCAATCAGAATGAAACCTACATGACATTATAGCCCGTCCAACTTTACATCGATATAGTGAGTTTAATCCAAATCGTTTGAGCTGTTATTATGAAAATCGTAAATAAGTGCAAAATGCATGGTATGAAGTGGCTCTTCTGGTTAGCTGGTTTTGATGACAAAGTTGCTGTTACATCTCGGGCGTATTGTTGTCATAAATATGAAATTTCAGTTTCATAGGACTTTTCGTTTTCACGTTAGACTAACCATATACACAGAGACCTTTTTGCGGGACTTTGTTATTTGGACTCAGGGGACTCTAAAACATGTATTTCTGCTGAAAACTAAAATTCGAAAATTTTCACGATCGCTATACTTAACTATATATTCCATATATAGGTAAGTAATAGTAAACCTACAAAGATATGAAAATTCAATTTACTCTGAATGATATCTAACTTTTAGTATTTTTGATATATCTATTATGAAACGGCACTGGAGTTTCGAAAGGGATCTTTAACGAGTACATCGCACAGGCTCGGACCAACTTTTACCGTCCCCTCCGAATAACGGCATAACTAAGGATTTTTTTCTCCTATTAAAAAATCCTAGGACCACTTGAGGGTTTGAACCCATGACCTTTGGCATAGGAGGCTGTTATGCTAACCATCCAGCTACAAGTGATCCCAAATTCTGATCCTAACCTATAATTTAATTCTGAATTTTTTTCTTAAACTTATTCTTGTTTCAAAACCAAGAAAGCATTATGTGAGATAAAATATCTTGTATAAGCTCACTAACAATCTAATATTAAATCATGACCAAAATCTAAATATTCATAATCATTATTTAAATATAACTATAATACTATATCCAGGTTTGTGGATTCGAGTTAATCACTCTATAATTTTATCAAAATAACAAGCATTTTTGCTTTAACTCTACTTTTATCTTGTCATGTTTTCTACATACATAAATACATCGTTACACTATTCCTGACTGTACTTTGAGAACCTATTAATAGTATAGATATTTAACAAGTGTTCCTTCCGTGTAGTTGGCTCAGTGTAATACAACATCTGAATATATTTGATCGAAATCAAATATTAACCCTAGAGCCGATCTGGAGATCGGTAGGCTGTTAAACACACTTGGCAAGTTGTACCGTTACAAAGAGATCGTCCGTAATCTTTGGCGGCTGTATCGATTAATTCCGCCGCGCCGGCACCGCTACCCTGTAATTATCGATTGTTTATATTTTATCGGAGGGGGGCACCTGCGCCAGGGAAAATTGGCCCCTCTTAAGCCTAGTTTGAGCTCTTGTCTCGGGCGTATTAACAATAAGCAATCGTTTTTATAAGTAATAAGATTTAATCAGCGAATGCGAGAGTCGTTCCCGAGCGTATTATTAGAGGCGGGTTTTATAAATAGAGAGGAAGAGGGAGAGAACGAAAATAAAACCCGTTGGCAATGTAATCACTTAGCGTCGTATCCAATAATTTAATTAATTTTATGCATTTGAATTCTCTTCTTTATAGCCCTTATATCAGCAAGATTTTCATGCTGATTTTAACATGGCCGAAGAGAACACGCCCAGAAAACTATTACAGCTAATGGATTCAAGCACAGCCGATCATATTGTTTAAATGGCCAAATAATCGTCCTAAACTCTTTTCCAATTACTATTAAAATAAAAGCATAACAATAACAGGCACTCAAGAATTTATGCAATATAAAGTTTAAAAAAATACTTTAACATTCGCAACGCGTATTTTACCAGCTACAACACTATTAACATTTCTCATTGCTTGTTTATTTTACCGAAAAAATAGTTTGACATGTCTTATTATGTGTACCTATTAGACATTTTTTTACTTCATTCCTCTTACAATCAATTGTTTTTTTACATCAAATATTAAATGATATTAAATAATAATAATAATAGGCTTACCGAACCCGAAGGTTCGATGCCGATACCACCAAAGTCTGCCTACACTCGTCCAATGTTCACCATTTAAGCCCAAGCCCCCGAGATCAACCTTAACGCAATCCTCCTATCGACGTTTCGGCCTGCCTTTCGGGCGCCAAATTTTCATCTTGCGCCATGATTCCTCTGAAGCAGTCCCCATCCGGAGACCTGAACGGGGGACTAGTTTACTTCCGGACAATGAACGTTTTACCTCAGAGGAATCCATGACTGTTAGTGGTATTTTGTGAACTAAAATATGTGAGTAAAATATGTCGAACCTACGTCACACCCTCTAGCAAGCCTGGAGGGTCGCTCTCATTGTTGGTCAGCGAGTCCATCGGACTTAGCCGGGAGGAGCTTCCGAGGAAATTCCACCGACTATCCCCACATCCGCCATCCGTGGGACGCTCCCCATACGCGGTAATAAGATCCGCGCGAGGAAATGGTATTTAAAGTAAAGTTAATTCCCCCCCTCCCTCCCCTAAATTTCTGAATGTTTTTAAAGGCATAATCGTCGGTTATGCCGTCATTCGGAGGGGACACAAGGTAGTCTCGAGCCTGCGCTATTGGCGCTCGTTAGAGATCCCTATCGTAATTAAACCTGGTTATGAAAATTTAAAATTTAAACTTGAATAGAATTTCAATTCTCTACCTCATTAATACCAATAGATGAGTAATGTAAAGAAATAAATCTATATAGTGGGGAACTTGTTTGTTATTTCATTTTGTTTTTTTATTCTATATTGTTGTAAGTAATGATGATGAGACGAAGCCTCTTTGTATGTAGGCTATGTGCTAACCTTGATCGAGAGGATTGTGAATTGCAGATTGGAGACGACCTCATTGCTAGCTGAAGGAACCCCTTGAGCGTACTAAGAGCAATCTGGTCCAAGGCTGCAATGCAATTCTAATCCGGCGGTTGCGGGTAATAGCTACCAAATCATTCAGCAAAGCTTCCAACCAAGTTTCATAACATACTTGAAGCCTCATAAATTGTCGACGGACTTGCAATCATTTTAGTATGTTAGGGATCAGATGGAAGAGCATGTAATGACAAAGGAATTTGAATCTGAGAAAAATTGTTTAGGTCAAGTTTGACTCCGGGTGTGACATATAATTATTTATTCTTTGACACTTTAAGGGCCGCTCTACTCGGCGAGAGTACAGCAAAATGAAATATGAAAATTTGTGATGGTTTGATATGATGAATGATCATAGATAGATAGACAGTTTTATTTACATATGTACAAGATACAAGTTTTTGTTAATTATATTTGGAATGATTTCGGTTTTCTTAAAATC
This sequence comes from Piezodorus guildinii, assembly GCA_023052935.1. Classification (NCBI taxonomy): domain Eukaryota; kingdom Metazoa; phylum Arthropoda; class Insecta; order Hemiptera; family Pentatomidae; genus Piezodorus; species Piezodorus guildinii. The sequence continues at coordinate 132,360,502 of CM041293.1, read as the reverse complement.
TACAATTTAATTTGACCAGACACTATTTGAACATATAATACAATATATTGAGGATGTATAGTGGACTGTAGAAACTATTATAGCTGAAATAATCAGGAGTCAGTCTTTTTCTATATATTTTAATTTTGCCGACGTTTCGGCTCAAGCTTGTGAGCCATCATCAGGGCATTACTGAGCCATGTCCAAGCATAAACAACAGTTTACTCCTGATTATTCTACCTATAGTAGTAGAATATAGTAATAATAGTAGGAAAAATATACAAAAACCTACTCAAAAGAGAAAAAAAAATAATATTAATAAATAAAATAAAATAATATAATAATAATACATAAATAAAAATACTAATAACACCGTTCTTTTTATAAAACTTTATCATTTATTTTTAACTTTAATTATGAATAGTGTTAAATTTCTAAATATATTTTAATAATGAGTATATTACTATTGTTTGTTTTTTTCATATAACTTTATCATAAGGATTTTTTTTAAATGATATTATGGGATTTTTTTAAAAAGTAATATTTGATGTTATTATCCGAATTTATTTAAATAAATTATGCCATCCCCCAAAATACATTTTGACTTCGTTATCGTCTTAAAAAGACGTGGCAAGTTGAGTAAGGGTATCGTTTTGCTGCATGCAAGCCCGTCCACTTGTGGCTAATCGGACCAAAGATCTCATCAAATCATTTAAATGGGAAACTCTAGATCATCCTCCATACAGCTCTGATCTGGCGCCCAGCGACTACCATTTGTTCCTGCACTTGAAGAAACACCTGGGCGGTCGGCGTCTTCAAGACGATAACGAAGTCGAAACATTTGTGATGCAGTGGTTAACAAGTCAGGCGGCAGAAGTTTTTGAGGAAAGTATTCAAAAACTGGTGCCGCGTTATGACAAGTGCCACAAAATTCATGGAAATTATGTAGAAAAGTAGATTAAGGTACAGGCTTTCATGCAAAAATTAAATTATTGCGATACCTTTGCACATCTTTTTTCAATTCCAAAACGGTACTTACTTAAAAAACATGCCTCGTACTTCCTCGTCTTCATATGATTTTTTTTTTTTTTTTACATTTTATACTGAATCCATTCCAACAGTTTAATTACCATAATTTAATGTTTAATAATAACTGAATAAGATGCTCAATGGGAACGAGTACTTTAAAACGTCCGAAAAAATACCCTTTGTTCCGAAAATATAACTTATATATCTTCCACTCACCTCTTCATTTGTATCTGGACTGGGTTGAACATAACAAGGGTGATGTTAATATTTCATTCATTCAATGTCTTAATAAACTATTCTTTAAAAATGTTAGACGACTACAACATTTAAAGTCGTTGACAAGGCAATCAAACATATAAATGGCCCATATACGAAGAAGACCATTTTTCCCTTAAATATCCTCTCTCCTATTTAGAGCTTTATTTATAACTACCTCATATCTTTGAAAATTGTGGCGTCACTGACATTTCTAAATCTTCCATTGTAATGTCTTCGAATAAGCCTGTAAAGATCTTGAATATATTTCGTTTCCCTCGGTTCTTTCTATGGCTCAGATAGCCAGATGCACTTACAGACCTTTCGGTTCCCAGACTTGTCAGTCCGAGAAGTCTGACATCTAACCACTATCTTTCCCCAACTAATCATACGCTCGAGGAAACTTAATTACTTTTGCCTATAATACCTGCGCTCTTTTAAACAAATAAATATAAATATAGTATAGGCGTTAAATTTGGCTATTTTTTCTTTTTTATGATTAATCGCGGTATAACTGATTAAAAAACTATAAAATATTTTCTCTATCTTCAGAATAACTGAAAAATTGAATTAAAATTTGTTAAAAACATAATAGGATGATATCAACATCGAGGTGTTCGGATGATCGTAATGTGCACTGCTATTTTTTTGTGGAAATTTCGCACAATAATAGAAACTAGGCATAGTATTTTCGGAGAAAAGCCTTGGACAGACGGATTTTTTTTCGTTATTTGGGTTTTTGTCTTGAAATGCAGGACCTAAAATTTTGAGGGATGAGGATAATTTATATTTATTTTTTGGTCGATTACAAAAGTAATCGTATTATTATGATCGTATAAAATTGTAATAATTTTATGTAGTTTTATGTCAAGTATGATAATTTGTGGAAAACATTATTTTTACGTTTTAGGGTCCCTCGAGTCCAAATAACCAATTCCTACAAAAAGGTCTGTGTGTCCTTGTGTGTGTGGTAACTCCCGGGCGAAAACGAAAACTAAATTATCATATTTAAAATAACTATACGCCCGAGATGTTACAGAATCTTTTTCATCAAAATCAGCTAACCAGAAGAGCCACTTTATACCATCAATTTTGCATCTGTTTACGATTTTCTCAAAAGACGATTTTGATTAAACTCGCTATATCAATGTAAAATTTAATTGGCTTTAATATCATGTTGGTTTCATTCTGATTGAAATACTATAACAGAGCTTGAAAGCCGAAAATTAAATTTTCTTCCTCTAAAGTACTTTAAATTATGTAGATTCTATAAAAATAACTATATTATCTTGTTACCATTGATAATTAACTGCTTAATATGCAAGTTAAGGGAATTTGATAAACAACTAAAGGAGAAAACTAAAAAATATTTTTTAATGCATTTTTTTGTTTTTGAACATAAGGACAGTAATATAGACTTATAATATACCGTTAGAAAGAGAAAGATTTTAGAAGAAATATTATCTTATATACAAGATTGTAAAAGTTAATAAAGAGTGATAAAAACCGATAAAACTAACTGATTATTTTAGATAATAATATAATATATTTTTAATAAAACACATGTCTCTATATAAATTAAATTTAATTAATTCTTTAATGGTTTTACTCATTTTTATCTCTAACTATATTTGAAAATTCTTTAATCGATTTTAAAAATGGAGGTAAGTGAAAGTCGCGTGTTGCCCGCACCAGATTTTTGCACGAGAATGGTTAAAAAAAAATTGTCATAATAATTATTATTCATCAATAAAACAAAAAAGATCTTGTTATTATTATTTTTTTCCGGTATATGTACTTATTCTTGTTACTGTGGATATAATATAACTGATGAAGGTAATCGCACGGAAGCAAACCACAAGAAGCGGTCGCCTTGTGGTTTGTGGTCTGCTATTGTAATTCGAAACCGGCGTCTGTGATTTGTTTCCATCCAAATCCTAATAAATAATTCTTACTAATAGCTTTCTCTAATTGGATAGTTCAAACGAGCTCAGAAATCATAAGCGTTTATATATGATTCATTAGTCATCAAAACCTCATAAACTTAAAATTAAATTAAAACAATACAAATCAATTAAAAGCAATCGTGTAAATAAATACAGCCATTGAGAACTGGTTGATGAGGAAGAAATGACCTCAGCATAAATATATATCTACATTTGTGAGATAGTTTATGTTTATGTTTGTGTTAAAGCTTCCGCGTTGGTATATTTTTTACTGCTCATAATATTATATATCAATATTAAATATTTTATGAGTTTATAACAAACTAATTGAATTATATAAAAATTAACTTAATGTTATAAGGCAAAAACTATAAAATACAATTTTTTATTTTGAAATACTAAGCTTATAAAATACAAAGTTTATAAAATTTTATTACAAATCTGTTAAATCATATTTTTGTATAAAAACATTTTTTTTAAAAAGACTATCTATGATTTTGATTTGAGAGCTGGAATGATTTTTGACTTGAACTTACTTCTATTGCTTATTGATTGACAATGTTGAGATTATTTGCAAATTTGGGAGATCGAGGGATGTAAGATTCAAAATAATGAAAGCGTTTTTAGTACTAAAATAAATATATTATTGAGTTTTTTGTTGTACGATGGGACCGAAGAGATAATATTTATGGTATAAAAAATATTTAACAAACTAACCGAATTTAACAAGCTTTTTTGCGAAGGAATTTTTTATTAAACTGAAATTATGATTCAACATTAATAGCCTCAAAATAGTTTAATTTCTTGTCATATTTTATGGTTGATAATTCAAATATTATTTTATTCAGGTTAATATCCTCCTGTATACCACTAAAGATATAAAGTGTAATTATAAGGTTTTTCATATATTCTGTTATTTTATCCAGAGAAGATCGAAATTCATTCCATGGATCAGACACAAAATAGAATATACTGAGTTAAATACTGCAGTACTCGTAAAAAAAACAAAAAAAAAAAAAAAAAAACGTTTATGATTAAAACAAACGTTGTTTTTTCTTTCTGTTTTTTTCATCCTGAGACCTAAAAATATCTCTCATCTATTCTCTTCACAAAATAATCAACAATACTATAGTTGGAAAGGTATTTTTTAATCCATATTTTAAAATTATCACAAAATTTATCTTTTTGGGTTTTGTCAAGTTATTGATATGATCAAAATAAGCTGACCGGAAGATCTACTTTATACCATGTATTTTGGACCATTTTACGATTTTCTCAAAAACATCTCTAACGATTTTGATTAAACTCATATATCGATGTAAAATTTGATCGGCTTTAATACTATGTAGGTTTCATTCTACTTGAAATAGTTTGACAGGACTTGAATGCCGATATTTTAAATTTTCTTTCACTAAAGTACCTTTAATTTTGTAGATTTCAAAAAAAATTTAGAACATCATCTTATTAGCATTGATAAATAACGGGTAATTATGCAAGTTGAGCGAATTCGGTAAACAATTAAAGGAGAAAAGTACAAACATATTTTTTTATGCAATTTTTGTGTTTTTTGAACACAAGAATAGTAATATAGATGTATAATATACCGTTGTATAGCTAAAGATTTTAGAAAAAATATTATCTAATACACGGAATTTCAAAGGTTAATGGAGAGTGATGAAAATCCGATAAAACTAACTGATTGTCGTAGATAATAATATTATATATTATTTAATAAAACACATGTTTCTATTTAAATTCAAAATAATTAATTCTTTAACAATTTTTTATTTATTTTTTAACGTCACTTTATGCAACTATGGCTAATCAGACGATGCTGCAGTGGGAGTCTTAAATTTTGCCTATCCCGCTTTTATTAGGATAGGGATCTTTAACGAGTACCTGACACCGCACAGGCTCGGAACCACCTTTTAACGTCCCCTCCGAAGGACGGCTTAGCTTAGGATTCTTTAACAATTTATTTGTATCTTTAAATGTATTTAAAAATTCTTAAATTGATTTTAACAACGGAGGTAAGTGAAAGTCGTGTGTTTCACGTACCAGATTTTTTATATAAACATTACTAATTCTGAATTTTCGAGAGAGAATACAACATACCAAATATTTGCAGAATATATCAAGAAGATATGGTGGATGTAGGACCTTCCTATGTAGAAGATATCCCAGCAGAGTGGCTATAAAACCTTAATGGCCTTCAGTTTATTTGCCTTGCTATAGAGGGCTCTGCGGTATATGTTTATACCTTCAGCTCTTATTGCCTTTCCATAAAACATACTCCTCCGGCTTAATGGACTTTTAATATGCGACCAGGGAACGCTGTTAACTTTTATTTTTGTTTTCAAAACATCTTATTTCCTCTCATCAACTTTCTTCTTGTAGTTCTTATAAGATACATTCCAGATATCTGTAACGTATAGGACTTCGGACGTACTTCGTGAACTAAATCGAAAATCACTAATTCATTTCTTTCCAATTATCTACTGATTTTTTTTTTTTTTTTTTTTCAACCATTAGACTTTTATTCATTTACTAAAGGAAATTTCCTCATTTTTTTTTCTCCTGAAAAACCAACAGTAAAGAACGAATTTTTTAACCACACTTTACTATTGAGGTTATGGGTATTATTAAAATACTATATCTAATTATTTCCATACAGCTATATATTTATGTAACTGTTAAAAAGAAAAAAAAATATTTTTTTATTTTTTATTTTTGATCTTACCATACTTGAGACATAAAATTTGAAGGAGGAAATTTTTTTTTTATGATCTTAACTCTATTACTGAAAATGAAAATTAAAACCTAAAGTCTAAGTGAAAACTTCATTTTTTTTCGATTGCTTATTATTAAAAACTGCTGTAACCCGCGGTTTTGCTCGCGAATATTGCATTTTGTCTTTATTCAAATTTGCATAAATTCGTTTATGAGTAGTAACTAAAAATCGCATATGATGGATCAGTTGTTTGGGGATGTGGTGACAAAGAAACTACCAATGAAACACACTTATTTTTTTTCTTACTGGTGTGTTTTCTTGGGGCCAACTTCTTTACCATATAGTCAAAACGGTCAACAGCTACTCCATTATTATAAGTCGTATACATTTTCAAGAAATATAAATATTATATTTTTTTGCAATTACATTTATCAAAGTTGTTTTCAAGTGAAAATATTCCCATTCGTTGGATCAATGTACGTACATCAATCACATTTATGTTGCATACGTGACTATATACCACGATTACGTTGCAGCCAAAATATATTGAGTAATTCTGGGTATGCCTACTTCTACTGGATCGCTATTGTATATTTAACAGAATAAAATGGCAACTTATTAGACTAAAGTTAGAATTATGGTTGATGAGGAAAGTGATTTTAAAACAACTTAACCTATTACTATAATTAATGTAATATAACTATTAATATCTTGTTTCTAACATCGAGACACGTTGAAAAAATAGAACAAAAACTACACTTCATTATCTTTGTTTGCGCTTTGGCGAATTCAATTTGATAAATAGAATAATTTAAATTAAAATTGCTACAAATTACGAAAGATGTTGATAGTATCCTTAAGCTTTTATACTCAGTACATCCGCCAACTCAATGTCTCTAGGACTAGAAAAAAATGGTAGATTATAGACGGTAGAAATACTCATAATCTATTGTTTTCCCCATTGGGGGATATATACGAAATCCACTGTCAATATATGCTTTTTTTTTTTTTTTTTACATTTAAGATCTACTTTTAAGACTCGGAGTCATTTTAACGTCACAATTTGAATGAGTACAACTGAGCCGGAGAAGACAAACGAGTAACCCCTGACAGATTGTCCTCCTACCGTATTAGATATTTATTTCGGTCTGGTCGGACACGGACAGATATATGAAGGTAGAACACGGCTTCGATATTCTTCCCGGACCGCGCGCCCCCTCAACGAAAAATAAAAAGTAATAAAAAAGAAGGCAGAAGAGTTATATTTCATAAAGCGGGCCTTGACTAACGAATCAATTATCTCAGAGGCAGGGTAAATAAATAGTCAGGAGTAGATTAATGGCAGTCGTTAACGGCAGCCATCTCTCATCTCAGGTTGGTACACCTGGGCTGTCGATATAGCAGGCCGTGTCTTCTCCGTACCTCATGAGTCACAACTTCAAATTTATTGTATCTTATAAAGGGAATTTCCTAATTTCTTTTATTTCCCAAATGACTGATCTAAAATTTCACTATTTATATGAGTAAAGAGTACGCATAATTATTGTTAAGTTTCTGCCATATCACTCTACAAGGCCGTTCAATATGGTGAGAGAAGAGGTAGATGAAAATACGCGAATGCGAGTGCTTGTGAGAGTTAATGAAAGTAACAGGAAAGGAGAAAGGCATGATTTTTATTAATAAAGTCGTATAATAGTGTCAAATATAACTTTTAAAATAATCCTATAACATCATTAAATATTATTTTAAAATATGATAACAAAACTGAATTATAAAATTATATCACATCAAGCTATTATTATTATTATTATTATTATCACATCAAACAATTATAATATACACATTATGAAAACATATTTTTAAATTTAAAAACACCATTCTAAGAAATTAAACATTATTTATATTTAAAGTTTTAAAAAAGAAATGCTAATGTTATATAGAAAATACGGTTATCGTATATTTACTGTATGTTCAAAGTATGATTCACTATCACCGAAATCGCACATTTTCATACTTTACTCTCGTCGTGTAGCGTGACTCTTAAAAAAACGTTCATAACGTGTTCAGTCGAGTAGCATGTCCTGCTACTTTTTTTTTTTTTTTTTTTTGAGGAAAGGTTGAGGGAGGGATTTTTTTAATTTGAGAAGGAACACAGAGTTAAGGCACTTATTATACAAATTTCGTTTATGTCCAAAATGCTTATAATATTCCAGTAGTTCAAGATTAGTTGTACTAGTAGGTATTAAGGACATGTATTATTTTAATATATTTCTAATGTGCTTCTAGTTATTTTGGGGAGGGGAGGTCTAATGTTATATTATGAGCAAAACCATTGATTAATGCTTATGAAAATTCATCAAAACAAGCTGACAAAAGAGAAAGCATGATATGATACTTAAGAATTAATAAAAGAAGTTACATCCGTGAAATAGATTAATAAATTAAAGTTAAGATGTATTGTTGAGCTAAAAAAATATTGGGAGAAAAATTAATTGAATACTAAGGTACAATTAAAATTGTCTCGAATGTCAGTGATACCTTTTTAGAGGGACTTGAAGTTAGATGTTTAATTGTTCTCATATTCTTGCCATAACAGTGGAAAATGTTTTTTTAGAAAATATATTGTACAAAAAAATGTATTAAAGTTTTCTCTTTTTCTATTTGAGAATACTATTTTTTCATGAATTTGTAATTTATTATTCGTGCTAACTCAATTCAGTTATAATATGTAAAGTTGATTCTATTTGTTTCTAATTGTTACTTAATGCCGTAAAATTGTTACTTTTTTTCTCTCAAAACCTGTTTTCCACAATTATTTTTCACAAGAGAATGGGAACAATAGAATTTTAAAAAGTCCGCAAAACATAGAGGTTTATTTATTGACAAGCCTCAAAAAATTTATAAATATTTAACATATCTTATAAAATACTATCATAAAAGCCGATATAAAATACTATGATAAATAACCAAGATGAAGAAGCATCGTTGAGGAGCTGGTCGCTCAGAGCTAGACAATAGGAATGCTAAAGAGGCCAAACAGAACCTCCATGAATTATTTATGAGCTGCTGAAAGCTACAGCTCTATAGTTTCTCCATCTCTGTGGCAAGAGGATCCGACCTCAGTGTCAATATTGTTCTGACCACTTAGTGATACTCAAGGAAGTAGCCCATTGACTCTCACGAAGGCTTAACTTACTCATTAACTAGGTTGAGAGAACAAAAAGGCTTACAAAAGATCCTTTATGCCTGTTAGATGAGATATAACTTCAATTTTATGACTATATAATAATAATAATCATAATAATAACTTTATTCTTAACTTTATACTCTGTCCCTTAAGAATAACAATGTCGTACTGTAAATATACACTTAGATGTATACATGTCTGGCCGAGAGACCAAAAAATACATTTTTATTTACATATGTGTAAAAAAAATAATAATAATAAAAAACTATTTATATAGATGTATATTAAATATATGGAATATAAAAAAATGAAAACAATTTGCTATAAAATAATAGAGCTGAACAATTTCCAAATAAATGAATTAATCCATAACTCTAGGATTTTGATAAAATAAAAAAAAATGTCTTATATTGACAGTAGGATAGTAGATTAAAAATTTACATTTAGTGTGCATCTCTTTGGGATCCTAGAAGGTGTTGGAAAATATGGGATTTGAATAAGAGAAGGGAAGAAGCATGGCGAATATGATTAGGTAGGGAATTCCAGAGAGATGCAGAGCGGATATAAAAGGAATTATCAAAAGATTTGGTTCTATGGGAAGGAATGTAAAGGTCAGAATGGTGTTGATCTGGTTTCAAGTAAGTGAATTGAAGGATACTGTGAATGTATGAAGGATGTTGAGATTTAATTACTTGGTAGAGGTATGTTCCGAGGAAATATTGTCTACGTATGGAAGGTAGGAGCCACTTCAATTCCCTGTATAAGTGGGTTACTGGCGACCTCCTGAAGGTACCGAAGATAAATCTAATAAACATATTCATAATGATTATATATTCATTATTGGTTATTAATTGTTATATAATGCTCATAACTTTTGATCAGTGCAATAAATACCTAACATTACTTATATTTTTGTTTTTTTGAATATTTCTTATTTGCAAAATTTATAATGTATTTCTATTCTGATTTTAGCTGTACGCAGCCAACTCAGGCTAGGAGAAGAAGGGGAACGAGTGGAATATACTGACCAGGATGAACTTTGGTTCCGTGCAGCCACTGTTGCAGTCCCCATCTTTGGAGCACTAATCCTTCTCATCCTCATCTTTCTAGCCCTTAAGATTCTCCGAACTGACCCTCAGTCTCTTCAACCAAAACTAAGGTAACTTTCTTCACATATTGATAACATAAGATATTTACCATTTCTTCTTAGAAAATATGGTTTCATTTTAACTTTCAGTCATATATCAAAGCATGAGTGTCTCTCTCTATTGGGGCAGTGGGAAGATGTCTCGCAAATATTTGAAATGGTCTTATTCATTCCCAATAATATTTTAATACAAATATTGCTTATATATGCTTGACGGCAAATAATTATATTGTTTTATTCTATCTTTTATTATAAAAATTCATTTTTCATTGAAATAGTGAAAATACATTATGGTCCTCTTCCCCCCCTTCAATAACTAAGACGACTATGCCAATAGTTTAAAGCATGCACTATCTAAGTTGAAACACCTCAGTTAAACCTCATTAATACAATTACCGTTCAATTCCTTTTTACATGGATTGAAGAATTTATGAATAATTCTAATGTCTCAAAATCAATTAATAAGATTGTCACTTAAATGAATTATATATTCAGCTACTTTTTCCAATTTATAAAATTGGAAAGTTTTGCATTAATATATAGCATAGGCATTATTGTAGTTTAGATCGAGTCCTTATTAACAATTTATTGTTTCCTACTTTATGATAGATGATATGTTCTTAATTATTTTAATGTCTGCTAGTATTGGCTATTTATGTAATTAATTTAAGTATTAATAATATTTGGAAATTTGAATATTCTGAATGTGTATCAGGATCTTATTAGCTAATCTTTAATGTTTTATGAATGCTATTTCATAACAATATTTCATAATGATATCCTTTTTAAACACTTATTATTGATCCTGATATCAGTAATTTATTTTGTTTTCCTGTGATGCTGTTAAAAATTCTAATACTGATATTGATACATTTTGACACTGTTTTTATCTATCATTATTTACTAAAGATATTTATTTGTATATTATAAATATTGAAACTATAAATAAGAGTAGTAATATTGGGAGTCACCTGTGGAGTAGTGGTTAGCATAACAGCCTTCTAAGCCCATGGTCACAGGTTCAAACCTGGCAGATGGCCCGTGGATTTCTTAATATAAGTAAAAATCCTTAGTTATGCTATCCTTCGGAGGGGATGTAAAAAGGTGGTCCGAAGCCTGTGCAATGTCCGGTACTCATTAAAAATCTCTATCGTAATTAAACCTGGATAGGCAAAATTTAAGAGTCCCATGTAGCATCGCCCAATCAGCCATAGCAGCATGAAGTAATGTTAATTAAAGTAACAAACTTTAATTTTTGCTTATTACTTACTAATTTTATTGAATTAAAATAAAAATATTATCTGTTATAAAGTGATCGATACATAATTCAGAATCCATTAAGTTATATATCCTCTAGAAATAATACTCGTTAACATTTAAAAAAATGTTCTAAATGATTAGGCTATCTACGCAATGACCCTTCAAAAGTTTATCTCCCAATGCCTCCCTTATCTCATGAAGGAAATTAAAAATTAAAATATTATATTAACAAAATGTATTAAACCAGAAAAAATATAGACATTAATAAACAATAATAATATTTAGATTTAAGATTTTAATTATAAATATTTGTATGAGACAATTTGACTAATCCAGGACTCTTTCTGTTAGCAGGGTGGGCCCAAACACAAGAGTGATGATGGGCAGCAATAACCCTCACATGGACACCGGAGCTAAGAAGTTACCATTGCTTTACCAGCACAACGACTGCAGCTCTCGGGCCCAGGAGAAGAACGAAGCTAATGCCAAACTGAACAGCCCGACTAACCTGCTGGACCTCCACAAGTCGAGCCAGCGAGCACCGTGCAACTTGTACCAACCTCTCATCCAGAGCCCGCAGGGGGTTGACGCTAGTGTCTACAACAAGACCTTCCTTATAGACTGGGGCGCCCACCCTTAGCTGCATTAGTCAATATTTGCCTATCTATCTTCTTCTTTTCTTTTTTGATAATATTTTGTAATGCTGTACTGTATACAGTTCCTAACCCCATATTATCAGCTGCAGTCAATTTTATATTTGTTTTGTAATTTTGGAATGTATTTGTATATTGTAAATGGATAGTTGATGAAACGAGAGTCATAGTAAATTTCAGTTTTTGATTAATTGGACTTGAATGTGAGAGGAAAAATGTCTATTTCTACCATGTATAAGATAGTTCCTGAGAAAAAAAAGAAAAATTGTTCTGGTAAATATTTTAGGATAGTTGCTTTGCATTTTTTAGTTCTTATACTTTATTTGAAACTGAACTGCAAAAAACAGTTCATAAATGGAATAATACAGCTGTTTATCTCAAAAGTGCCTAATGTTAGGAACTAATACAAAAGAAGACTAGCTAGTCATATTGTTTAATGGGATACGACAATATCTATGTGCCTCTTAAAAAAGTCTTCCAAAATATTTAACTGATATTGATTGAACATCACGCTGCTAGGGGTTCATTCAGCCTTTTTTTCTTTCAAATTTTATGTAGAAGAAACAATTTTAGATTAGTTGTTTTTATTACCATTTTGATTTTAGAAATTTCCCACCTTTAGTGATATTTTAGGGAAATGTGAAAAGGAAAAATCTCATCTTCTCTAAAAGTATAGATCCTTTTGCACAGTTTTTATTGTTTTATATATTTTTTTAAAAATTTCATTACTGTAATTTAATGAGAAAAAAATTTGTATATAAGTGTACACAAATTTTGTACAGGCTATTTTTGTAATATATTAACTGTATATAATTAATTATTTAATAAAAAAGACTGTACTTATGTATATGTTTGTGGTCATGTGATTGTGAAAAGGGGGAGAACAAATTGTGAAATCTTTAATTAGAATTCTGACCACAGTCTAATTGTCGAATGAGTAGGGAAATGGACTGCATTCTACGTAATGCTTCTCAGATCGATCTTTATGATGTATATATATATATAATATATATATATATATATATATATATATCATTCGTGATAGCACATTTATTGATACAATTATGTGCCAATGTTTATTATTGATTTAATAAAATGTTATTTATAATTATTCTTTTATTATTATATCCCCTCCATTCTTATAATAAATCTATAACTTTTATTGCTAGTTATGTTGAAAAGAAACAAAAAAAGCTATATATTTTGAAAAATACAGTAGGAATTTTTAGTTTCACAATTCTTACATAACATCATAATAAAATAATGTTATGTTATAATGGCAATTTTATTGTCCTTGTATTGAAGATTCAAAAATTGTTCAAAGAGGCAAGATAATTGGACTACTGTTTTGCATTTGGACTGGTTCACGAAACAAGTATAATATCCAGTTTTTCATTTTTCCTATTAATGAAGAGGAACATTTAGTGATGAAATACATAGAAGAATCCAGACATTATTTAGCAAATCTGACTAGCTACAAAAGTATATGATAAAAAACCAAGTATGCCACACATAATATGACAAATAAGCTTAAATTATTAAGTAGTAAACTATAAATATATAAACTTATAGATAATCCATTCCCATGAGACTATAATACTTTTAATAACACTTTCCTAATGATTATTCAAATTATGGATGAGAATAAAATACAGAATTAAAGATAATATCTTAATTCAATTATCATAATGTATAAAAATCTGGTGTGCACAACACATGAGTTTCACTTAACTCCGTTGTTAAAATCAAATTTATAATCTTCAAATACAGTTAGAGATGAAATATATAGGGTAAGTGTAAGTTATAACCTTTTTAGGTTAAAGAATTAATTAAATTATGTTTTGATAGAATTATATTAGTGCTTTATTAAATAATCTATTATATTACTATCTAAAAAATCAGTTAGTTTCGTCACCATTACTTTTTACAATTTCGTGCATGTTCTTATGTTCAAATTAGTCCCACAAAAAGATTTGTGTGTGTGTATGTGTATGAGTGTGTGTGGGTGTGGTAACTCCTGCGCGAAAACAAAAAGTCCTATGAAACTAAAATTTCATATTAGAGACAACTATACGCCTGAGATGTTACAGAAACATTTTCATCATAATCAGCTTACCAGAATAGTCACTTTATACTATGCACTTTAGACCTTTTTAAGATTTTCTCATGAACGACTCTAACAATTTTAAATAAACTCGCTCAATGTAAAATTTAATGGACTTTAATATGATGTACGTTTCATTTTTATTGAAATAATCTGACAGGGCTTAAGTACCGATATATTAAATTTTCTTCCTCTAAAGTAGCTTTAATTTTTCAGATTCTATAAAATTAACCATATCATCTTGTTATCATTGATGAAAAACAGATAAATACATAAATTGAATGAATTCGATATAAAATATTTTTTTAATGCATATCTTGTTTTTTCAATGGTATATTATACATGGATATTACTATTCTTAAGTTGGTGGTAAAAAATGTATCTAAGCAAATATTTTTGTACTACCTAAATGGTTATAAAATTCGCTCAACTTTTATATTTAATTTTTTTATCAATCCTAACAAAATTAAATGTTTTTTTTGTTTTTTTTAATCTACAAAATTGAAGGGACTTAGAGTAAGAAAATTTAAAATGTCATTATTTAAGCCCTGCCAGACTATTTAATTCAGAATGAAACATTCATGACAAAAGCTCTTTTTACATGGTCACAGCAAGTTTAATCAGAATCGCTGGAGCCATTTTTGGAAAACCTTAATGAGTTGCAAAATGCATGGTATAAAGTGGCTCTTCTTATTTTCAAATTTTGTTGAAAAAGTTGCTATAACATCTCAGGTATTTAAGTTCTAAAAATATGGAATTTCAGTTTTATAGAACATGTCATTTTCGAACTGGACAGATCTCTTAAATACAGGCACACATGCATATGTATTCTGTCGAGGAAAACTCAAATAAGAAAATTTTCGCAATCACAATACTCTCCCTTTCTATATATTTTATAAATATGTAAGGGAAAGTAAAATTAGTTATATTTTTTAAAACAAATGAATAAAACCGTGTTGAAAACTAAGTTATAAAAATAAGATTATGGATTGGAAAGTGCAAATTTGAGAAAACAATAGATAATATTTAACTAATAAAGTGGAATGAGGAATATGTGTTATAATTATTCTTAATGCTTTGTACATGAAGCAATATTAATTTAGCCCACATAGCCCAAATTTCCCGATGGCCAATAAGTACTCTCAAGTTATTCAATCGTTCCTGCCATCTTCTTCCACAGTCCACTCGTAAGCTCCTCGTTTCCTCACTGATTTTCCTCCACTTTGACTATGGATGTATGGTATACGATGGCCTCTCGACCATGCTAGAGAAACGAGCAAAGTATATCGTGAACTGTTTTTAAAGCTTTGTCTTTGGCACCTCGAGACGGTCTCATGTGTCCCATCTTTATAGCGAGTTAAAGTGGCTTTTCCCCCAAACCCATAGACAATATTTCCTCAAAACATTCCTATACCAAACCATCAACTTCCAGCACCCTCCCTATATATACGATCTGCAGTTCAAACCATCACTCCATTCACAAGAAACTATATCCTGACATTCTGACCTTTATATCCCTTCTTACAGAACTAAAACCTATGAACGCTCCTTTCAAGCCATTCCACCAGTTTTTGGAATTCTCTCCCACCAAACATCCCTCAGCAACCTCCCTCTCAACTTTCAAATACCTTCTGTTTCAGTATTTTCTCACTTCCCATAATGACGCTATCTGGCAATAATAATTGTACTGTTAGATGATAGTCAATACTTTTAGTTTTTTATGAGTGTTTAAGTTTAAATAAATGTATTATTTGAGAGAAGTTGGTTGAGGGTGCAGTCAATTTAACCCACAATTAAGCGTAAACTTAATTTATGTAAACTTAATTTATGTATATTTATTTAAGTTTACTTATTTACACAATTAATTTATGCTTAATTGTGTGTTAAATTGTCTGCACCCTCAACCAACTTCTCTCATATATACACACAGTCAACCATTGTCACTTCATAAATGTATTATTATTATCTTTTTTTTTTTTTTTGGGTGTATTTTCTTTTGGTTTAATCAAAAGTGTTAAATATTAGTTAATTATATTCTCACCAAACGTATTTATTTCTAATCATTATTTAATTTTTATTTTTACTAATGTTAAATCTATTTTTTTTTTTTTGCTCATTAATTTTGTATCTTGGTCAGATGTGATTATTTTATTATGTTAAATTTCATGTTATTCTTTGGAGACTTAGTCGCAGAATAAAGTGTTTTTTTTTATACTTCTTCTTCTTAAATATTAAGAATATTTATTACTAGAAAGCAGAAACTACATGGAATTTCATAGGAACTCAAAATTTATTTCAATAGTGTGAAAGGAAAGTGAAATTTTTGTGATGGGTGCTCCAGATTTTTATAAATTACATTATTACCTTTTAGTTTATTAAATAATAATAAATAATTAATTAAATGCATCCCAATCCTTAATTACGTATCTTTAAAAATTAATTCATTATTATCAGAAAGAAAGTTTTTTTGAAATCTTATTGTTTAATTTTTTTTTATATTTTAAATTTGTATATAGTCACGCCACCATGAGGCCATAGTGCACCTGCAGATCACACCATATTCCTTGAATCTTATTCAGCAGTCCTATTAACCTATATATACCCTGTCCCTTCTCCCAGGGAGGACACTCTCTCTCTTCAAGTCCTCGCAGTAATTACGGTACGTAATCTATGTCAGATCTAGTATAGCCATATTGTTATTATCAAGATTGTCATTATTGTCTTTTAAAGTGTTATTATCGATATTTTGTAACTTTTGAATAAATAAAATATTTTTTTTTTCAATAACGAGCACGAACACCAAAATTGGCGCCCAAACAGGGACTGCATATTTTTATCGCAGTTTTAAGAACCGAGTTTCCGCAGATCCGAACTTTTTCCGCAAATCCAGAATTAGGACTACCGCCTAGGATTCCTCACCTGTGAAGACTCAAGATTTTGGCTTACCTACCGAGGACTACCAACTTCGAGATCTTCAGATTTTGGACGAGTTCACTCACCCCGAGCATCTCGCAACGCAGGCAAAGTCTCTTATCTGCACTCAACCTTGGCCGGACTTCACTGTCGTCAGGTATCCAGCTCAAGGACAGATCTTCACACCCCGTCGAAGATTATTTTGACAGCGTACTCAATTTTTGTAAGTTAATTTCCTTTACTATTGTAATTTTATGTCTGATGATTATTTAAATTCTTTAATCCTGCGAGTAAATAATTTAGTATTAACTACAAATATGGCAAGCTTTCAAATTAAATCGGCAGACTACGATCATATCCCTAATTTTAATGGAAATCCACACAATCTGTTAAAATTCGTGACAGTTTGTAGACAAGTTTACCAAATCGTGTGTAAACCGGACAACTCGTTTAAGGAACTAAACGAACAAAGATTATTAAGTAAACTTTTAGCAAAACTTACGGATGAAGCTGATTATATAAATACAACGTGCGAATTTAGTCGTGTTGAAGAATTACTAAATTATCTCGAAAGAACCTTCAGAGACAGCCGCTCAATTGAACAATTATCGCATGAATTATTTAATAACAAAATACATCATAAGGAACACCCTCTTGATTTCCTTCAAAGAATTGATAAGATCCGCACTTTAATAATTTCTAAACATCGGATAGAAAACACACCAAATAGAGAAACAATTATTAGCGCATTAGAGAAAAGTATTCTTTATTTTTTTTACACTAACATGCCCCTTCACATAAGAACATATCTTATGACTAAAGCAGAAAAATTAAGAACATTAGATGATTTGAGAAATTTAATTCAGAATGAGAACCATCTACTCTTCGATGACCTCATAAATTCGGGAAATATGAGAAGACCCGGAGAACATGATTACAAAAGAGGCTTCGACCATAAGAAAAAGTTCGATAAAAAACATCACAAACGATTTAATAATTGGCAAAATCCCAATAACCCGTATAACCCACATAATCAAAGACAAGAGCATCAATATCGACAACAAGAACCTCCACAAGACTACCGGCAGAATAATAATAATAATAATTATTACCAACAATGGCCCCGTCAAGAACAACAAAGGTATTTCAACGGTTCAGGTCGATACCGGAATCAAAATTATAATAATAATAAGAAAGATGAAAATCCAACTGTATCCATGAGAACAGTTAGCGCATTCGGGAATAAACCGAAACAGCCTAATTTCCAAATTCAGCAAGAAGACCCGAAAGACCAAGAAATCAGAGAATTAAGAGAGAAATTAGAAAAATTAGATCCAAATAATTCTTTTTTAGAGAAAGGCCCGCCAGACAATCAAAACACATAAAAGAAGAAAATAAAAGCCAACTGCCTTATGTTAAAGACCACGCGAATCGTAAATGGCTTATTGATACCGGATCTTGGAAGAATTATATAAGACCAGACATTGTACCACCAGATGTTGAAAGAGAAAAAGAAAATTTTACAATAAAAACAGCAACCGGAGAAGAACTTGGCACGGAATCTATTTCAGTTTATTGCAGAAATAATTTTCTTAAAAACCCCGAAAAAATAAAATTTTATCTATTTAATTTCAGTCCCAATTACGAAATACTACTAGGAAATGAGACAATGAGGGAAATGAAATTTAATATCGATTTCGAAACCAACAAAATAAAAACTCGCTATACAGAGTTTGATTTTATTATGGAAGACGAAGTTTTAAAATTAGTTTTGAAAGAAGGCGAAAATCAGATAAAAGTAGAACAAAATAAAAATCTATATTTTATTGACTATGAAGATGATAAGATTAAAATTAAACCTGGCATCTATGATCAAAATATAATAATCGACAGTAAAGTTAACGAAACCATATATTTACCTTTATACTATTTGCAAAAAGAAGAAGTAGAATTAACAGATTCTAATAAAAAAGGAAACCATGAAATAATAAAACAAATCCCCCAACTAATCAGAACCGACCATATACCTCCTCAAGAAAAATCAAATTTAATTAAATTATTATCGAAATATCCATCAGTATTTAAGACTGAAAATGATCCCCTTTCAGCCACTGATTTATTGGAGCATAAGATTAAAACAAAAACCGAAGACCCGATATATTCGAAAAATTACAGATATCCCCACCAATTCAAAGAAAATATTAAGGAAGAAATTAAAAAGATGTTAGAATCCAAAATAATAAGACCCAGCAATTCCCCTTACAATTCTCCCGTTTGGATTGTCCCGAAAAAGCCAGACGCATCAGGAAAAAGAAAAATACGAATGGTGATTGATTACAGGAAATTAAATCGAGAAACAACCCCGGATAAATTCCCCATTCCTAATATTGAAGACCTTTTAGGCAAATTAGGAAAAGCGACGATATTTACAGCAATGGACCTTTGCTCAGGCTTCCATCAAATAAAAGTCGAAGAAAGTTCTATCCCAAAAACAGCATTTTCTACAGATCAAGGCCACTTTGAATTCCTTCGCATGCCATTTGGACTCAGTAATGCCCCAGCAACGTTTCAAAGAGCCATGAATATCATTTTTTCAGATTCTATTAACGTTTTAGTCTATATGGACGATATTATAATTTTTTCTGAAAATTACAAAGATCATTGGAAACATTTAGAAGAAACTCTTAAAAAGTTAGAAAAACATAACTTAAAGATTCAGCTCGATAAGACAGAATTTTGCAAGAAAGAATTGTTATTCCTCGGACATATTATCAGCGAACGCGGCATAGAACCTAATCCAGAAAAGATAAAAGCAGTAAAAGATTTTAAACTCCCTAAAAATGAAAAAGAAATTAAAAGCTTTTTAGGATTAACTGGTTTCTATAGGAAAATGATACCAAATTACGCAAAGATAGCTTCCCCATTAACGAGATGTCTTCGAAAAGATCAAAAAGAAATCAAACCAGAGTTATATGAAAACGCTTTTGAGAAATTGAAACAACTTGTATGTAGTAGCCCCATTTTGCAAATTCCAGATTTCAATCAGGACTTTTTCTTAACAACTGACGCAAGTAATTTCGCCATTGGTGCAGTATTAGCACAGAAGAAAGATGGAAAAGAACTCCCTGTATGTTTTGCATCCAGAACACTTAATAAAGCAGAACAAAATTACTCAACAACGGAAAAGGAATGTTTAGCCATTATTTGGGCTTGCAATCATTTTCGACCCTACTTATATGGTAGAAAATTTTTCATATATTCAGATCACAAACCTTTAGAATATTTAAGAACGTGTAAAACACAGAACGCCAGATTAATTAGATGGAAATTATTGTTAGAAGATTTCGAATATGACATAAAATACATTGAAGGAAAGGCTAATAAAGTCGCCGATCATTTATCCCGTTACCCTATTGAAGAAAGGAAATTAAAAGAACCAGAATTTGATATTTTTCATACAGAAAATTCTCCTAATAACTATTCACAAGAAATCGTAGATTTATTACAAGAAATGGGAATAGAAGAAACCCAAGAAGAAGCTAACAATGAAAACTTAGAAGGAATTAATAATGATGAAAACATAGAAGAAAATAATAATGGTGAACACCAAGAAATAATTCAAGATGATATATCTTCTTTAGCAACGCAGCACTCCACAGAATCCTCCGATAACAGAATCTTAATAGTTGATGATAAATCTAGACCAGTAAATGTTGAGAAAAATCAAATAATAATAAAAAAGGGACACGCGAAAATTCAACGCGAAACAATATTCAATAATAAGCAAAGAACAACAATTGAATTTACTTGGCCTTATCATGAAAAAGATTTTGAAATAGAAGAAAAACTTTTAGAAATCTTAAGACCAAATATAACTTACGGCATATACTGCTCACCCATATCAGATTCTATAGAAAGTGAAAATAATTGGTATAATGCATTATTTAATAAAGTTGCATCACTCATTAGAGAAAAATTTCCCACAAATAGAATTAAAAGATATTATAAACTATTGCCAGATGTAAAGAACACGGAAGACCAGAAATTACTTATCCTTGATTATCATATCGCCAAGACATGCCACAGAGGTATAAATGAAACATATTTAGTTTTGAAAACCAAATTTTATTGGCCCAATATGAAAGATCATATCACAGAAATTATAAACAAATGTGACACATGTGGAAAAGGCAAATACGATAGAAGACCTATAAAACAAAAATTTAAAATTACTCCCACACCTGAGAAACCCTTTACAGATTTAATGATTGATACCTTACACATGAGTAATTATTACATTTATTTAATAGTAGATACTTTTTCCAAAAGAATATTTTCTTATTACGCAACGAGTTATAATGCCATAGAAAGCATGAAAGTATTGAAAAAATATTTAGCATATTTTCCAAAACCCCAAAAAATATCATGTGACAACGGAAGAGAATTCGACAATAACTTGTTTAAAGATTTTCTAAACTACTTAAATATTGAATTACATTATACTACCCCCAATCACCCTAACTCTCTTGGATTGCTTAATCGAGCAAGCTCTTCGTTATTAGAAATTTTAAGACTTATAAACATAGAAAACAAAGATGATAAAGAGGAAGATAAGTTAGAGCAAGCAACGACAGCATATAATAATTCCCTTAATCAAGATCTTAAAATGACCCCTAACGAAATAACTTTCGGTATCACTAATGAAACTTATAATGAATCCCCGGAAATAAAAGAATATCTTGTTCATGAGTACCATCGGAAAATGAAGCAGCTTTTCGAAATAACTAAGAAAGGTATAGAACAAAATAAAGAGAGAAAAATAGGCAAGTTAAATGAAAATAGAGAAGACATAGAAATCCCGGAAGATGTGTATATAAAGAGACAACAGAAAAAGAAAATAGATCCTAAATACGAAAAAGGAAAGTATGTTGATAAAAGATTTCAAAATAGAAATAAAGGTAGAAAGAAAAAACTCCACCCTGATCAAGTCAAACGACCGAAAAAGGTCACTAAGAAAAATAAATCAAATAATAATAATAATAAACCTAGTACAAGTCAAAAAAACCCAGAAATAACTGATGAAGATATTGAGAATGTCATAAAAGAAATAGAAACGTCTAATGTTACAGGAGTCAGCCAAGATGACTTTGAGTTCGACGACGAATTGTTTCAAGTATCTTCTGATCGCAGCGCTTACGGTTCAGATACAGACCCTGCTAATACAAGATTTATCTGACGGACCAGGAGCATCCATCGTACAAATTAATCCATCTTTTATAATTGAAGATTGGTACACATTTTTACATTATAAGAATCTTACAAATCTAACAAGAGAAATTCAAACCCTTAAGATTAGCATTGACGTATTAACAATTAGTAATGAATATAAAACTTTGCATAATATTATTGAACAAAAATATAACAAGATATTAGAAAAAATTAATCATATTGTAAATATAAATCGGAATAACCGATCAAAAAGAGGTTTAATTAACGGACTAGGCAATGCTATTAGTTGGCTCACCGGCAATATGGACGCCGATGACAAAGAAAAGTATGATAATATTTTAAATAAAATCGAGAGAAATATGTATCACATAGAGCATAATGAAAATGTTAGATTAGGATTAAATAAAGAATTAACATCTAAACTTAATAAAGAAATAATTGTTTTAAATAAATATAAGGATAGTATAGAAAAAATAAATAATTTTACAGATTTAGCTCTTACTAAGTTAATGTATCATGATTTATTAGCCGTATTAGATTTAGTAGAAAATCAATTAAATGATATAGAATTTTCCTTAGAACAATGTAAATTAGGAATTACCCATCCAAGCATATTAACGACTAGAGAACTAGAACAATTAAACATACCGTTCGGAGAACCAATCACAGAAAATGTAAAATTAAACTGGTTACTTAGCTCCACATTTTGTTCCCTATCAGATACAGGATTAATTTATTATTTTATTAAAATCCCTTTGAAATCATTGCCAAAAACAACTTATTATGCTATGTCATATCCAGTTACAAGGAATAATAAAGTCATTACTCTAAAGATTAAAGAACAACTAATCATTAGATTTAAAAATTCGTTTTACAATGGAAATTGTATTAAATTCAATAATCATCATTACTGTAAAGACATGATAGAGATTAAGGACAAATGTATTTTAGAATTATGTAAGAATATAGAATTAAATGATTGTAAAGCTGTAGAAATAAGAACAAACCCTATAATCAAACTTATACCCACATTACACCAATATTTAACCTTTAATATTAGCAATGTAACAACTAGTGTAACAAACACACAAATGTATCATCTACCATCTACTAGCCTCCTTAATCTTAATGAAAATGAGAAATTTGTAAATATAAATGTACCACTTTCTTATGTTGACAATGTAAATATTCCTTTTATTTCCTATCATTCTGTTAATAATAAAACTATTGTATCAACAAATTTTACTTTTGAGGAATTACAACAAATAGACTTAAGTAATATAGAAATAGAAGAATTAGAACCTTATGATATAACTGTATCCCAATTTATTTCTTATATATTTTATGTAATATGTTTATATCTTTTATGCTATAATCTTTATCGTCAGTATTGTAAACTGAAATTACTGTGTTCTAATCCTTCAAATGATAATCCAAGTACCCATCCTCAACCACCTGAATGTTTTGATGGCAGAGCCAGAGCTTGGTTTCAATATTTACAGAATAGACAAACCGTCCCAAATCCTTAAATTTAGAGTTCAGTGGGCTTCACTCTCATAAGGACGGAGGAGTCACGCCACCATGAGGCCATAGTGCACCTGCAGATCACACCATATTCCTTGAATCTTATTCAGCAGTCCTATTAACCTATATATACCCTGTCCCTTCTCCCAGGGAGGACACTCTCTCTCTTCAAGTCCTCGCAGTAATTACGGTACGTAATCTATGTCAGATCTAGTATAGCCATATTGTTATTATCAAGATTGTCATTATTGTCTTTTAAAGTGTTATTATCGATATTTTGTAACTTTTGAATAAATAAAATATTTTTTTTTTCAATAACGAGCACGAACACCAAAATTTATGTTTTACAATTTTGCCAGTCTAGATTTAATTTGTGCAATTAATTAATTAAATTTATTATAACAGAGGAAAGGAAGTAGGAAGAAGGAAAAAGCAGCAAGAAAGAGGCAGGGAGGGGAAAAGGGTGTTGTTTTCACTGTAAAAGTGCGAATTAGTAATAGGATAATAGGAACCTGCAGGAGCTCATCAACAGACTAACCCACTCCTCTTGGAGAGGTAGGGGGAAGGCCACGCCCACTTTAACCTAAGCTCCTCCTTCTAAGTATCAGGATTCTCCCAGTGTTCATTTCTTATCATTTCAAAATCCATCAATCAAGTAAAAACAGTTCATATTCTTGCAAAAGTAATTACGGACTGTTTTATAGCTGAGATATTCAACTCCTTTTGAAGATAGTTTACTATCATAATAATCCCTTTCAAGAATACTTAATTATCATAATTCACTAATACCATGTATGGCTCACGCAGCCAATCTGGAAATAAAGAAATTTAAAAATAAAATAAAAATAATTCACTAATGTTCTGGCAAAAGGGTTAATGATTGGAATGAAAGCTTGTTTGGACGATTTTACAATGTTTATAAAAAAACATTTTAAACTGCTCTTTATTCATGCATTAGTATATTATCTCAAAAGTTCACTCATTCCACTTAAAAGGATTAAACAAAAACAAAAGAAAATTTTTTTTTTGTCAAAAAGTCATAAAAACTTCATTTTCATAAAAATGATGACTTAAGCCCTTTGGCCCAAACATTAATGAATTATAATTAGTTTTTTTTTTTTAAATCACTTACCATTTAGTCTCAGAAAAGATGAGGTAAAAATAAATCAAAATTCTAATTACCATCATGATAGATTGAATTACCAATAAAAAATAATCCTCATCATCTTTTGTAATTTTTTTTCTTTACTTTCTGTGACAAATTTAATATTGCTGGGAAGAATGGAGGAACAATTAAACACTAAATTTGCAAAGTTATTTTTATATTCAATAAGAAAATAATCAACATCGACTATACACATATATCTTTTTTTAAAGAAATTGTATTAAAATATATCACAATTCTCTGAATGCATTCATATATGGAATTAATTACACAGAGCTGTAGGAACCGACAAGTAATCGGATAACTATACATTTTACAATACTTCTCGTTCCTACTCATATATGACTACATTGTATATTTTATTTAAATATTTACAATAGATACAACTCATGTCTCATTTTTTTTTTCATTTATATAAACTATAATTAAAGTAATACGATAACAACAATTAAAATATAAAAGAACTAGGTACAGAGAAAGGAGCATGCATTACACAATATATCACTAAAATTGTATTAACATTAATATATATATGTAAAAATAATAAATATCACCAAGTATATAAAAATAAGACAACATTTAAAAACACAACTTTTGATTTCTTACTATCAATTAACAACAATGGAATGTTAAAACTCTCTATTACCATATCGAGATAGAAATAATACTATTACTAATAAGAATCTTCAGACCTTTCTAATTTTAGCTATACTGATCCAGAATTAATTATAACAATATGACTGAGGTTAAAAATAAATAAATATAAGTTGAATGTTAACAGGCAATACTGATGAGTTGGTGAAAATATTTTTTCCAAGTATTTTAGTTTCCACAAACATAACATTTTTAACACAAAATATTTATTATTCTTATTCAAAAGATTATTTCAGAAAGTTTAAATATGTGTACATTAGATATTTTATTTATTAATTAAATTTAAATCCAGCCTTCATTTTAGTTGAATAAGTACCAAAATGTGATTGAAGTTCTTTTACATTTAAAAAAAAAATGAATTTAGTTCATTCAAAAGATAGACCCAAATTACCAGTCAGTCTATAAATATTAACTAATTAATATTCAAAAATAAAAAAAAATGATTGATGAAAATAACTCTCTTTATCATTGAAGTATAAAAAATATTTGTATTTTATACATGGAATGAATACAAGACAGACTAATGACTATGTTGAACTGAGCTTGCTCATTTGTTGCTTTTGGATGAAATTACTGGAAAGAGCCAGAAGCCTGTATCTCTGCTTCAAGTTACGCGCACGGACGTGAGAAGATGGGATCTCCACGGTGTGATTGCCAGGGAACCAACCATTCTCACTGTCTCTCATCCGTTCACCATAATACCAACCTATTTCAATCAGGAAAAAAACAATTGCATGTTATTATTAACTTTTTAAAAAATTTCTTTTTAACTAGTTTTTAAAGGAAAATAAATAATATAAGATCTTTTAAATTAGTTTCCACAGACAAAAATTGGTATTTGGATTCATGTTGATTAACAAAGTAATATCTTCCTTCTTTACAGAGGAATAACAGTGCATTATATTAGTATTATACGAACTTCAACTCTGAATTACTGTAAAATTTATTTTTAAAGCTACAGTTCTCCTTTTTTGGATTTAAAAAGACCCCATGTTAATAAATCTTGGTTATTCAGAAGGCTATTAGTCCTCTCCCCTTCATCCTCTCTATTCAAGATTTTTTTCTGCAATTGCGCTCAATCAGCCTTTTTTGAAAAATTGAATAATAACAATTTTAGATTTCTAATTTATATGAAGGGAGTGTTGAAAATTTTTGGAATCTTTGGGACCTTTAGCGTAGCAGATTATATTGTTTTCAAAGAAATAAAAACATATTTTCCTGATTCTGCACTAAACGAAGCAAAACGGAAAATGAGACCATACCATATTGGAAATAGAAACCTCCAGAGTTTCCAATACCCAGTTCTTGAGTTTACCAACAACAAGGTGGAGTTCGGAAATGTTTGCCCCAACCTTCAGTTTAACCTGAAGGTTCTTCAAGCTTAGCTGAAGAACATAAAAAAAAATTTATCTCAACACCCCATGAAGGGTCTTGGGCTCAGTATATATAGAGACTCGTACTATTTCTAGTCCAACCACTGAGCAATGAGGTGATTATGCTGAGAACATGCTCAGCCACCAGATTTTCTCCCTATTTTTGGGTACCCACTTTATAGAGGCTGGGTGTGCCCAATTATATAATGTATAAATACACGTTTCTTAGATTCTTTTACGAAATTTAATATTTATTATAAGTCATAACCCTTATATTTTATTTAAATAAAAAATAATAACACAAAATTATATACCCTGAAATAACAGAATAAATAATATTCTGCCATAGCTGGGATTCGTACCGGGGGCCAACCTCAACAAATATAGGTGGATAAACAAAGATATAGCAGAAAGGATAAAAAGGTTGGAAGGTTCTTTTATTCTCCCAGGAAAGGCTTCCTAAACAAGATGGGAGTCTCATAGGCCACTAAGTAATTTTAGGCCACTAAATGTAGTTTTCTTAAACACATTCCTCCCTACTTTAACATATGCAAGTAGGTCTTGTACCCTCACTACCAAATCCACGATATGGAAATGCGATACTTCAGAAAAATTGAGAGGAAAACCAGTTAGAAACTCTAAAATAAGATGAAACCTGATTCTGAGACCTGCAAACGATTTTATCAAGGAGAACCTCCTGGATGCATAGAAGGTTAGAGTGAAGGGGAGGTGGCCACAGGAAAGAAGGAATGAGGAGGCCTTCAAAAAGAGAGGAATGGATTGGAGGAGTAGAAGGCAGCTGGCACAGGACAGAGATCTGCCCAGGCAACCACAGATGACCGGAAGTATAGAATTAAATACTTACGAGTTTTTGTCTCTGCGCTAGGCGACTTTTAACTCGGCATTATCCATCCATCAACTTATAGGTAAAAATTGCATGTGAATATCAAATTGAAATATTAATAATGCTACTAGACGCCGACTATATATCTTTTGACTTATCCATCCATGAATCCATAGGTTAGCTTGAGAGGTTATAATGAGAGTCCACTCCATATTTTTGAAAAATAAATATGGAGAATATAAAAAATGAAAATATAAAAAAAGGAGGCATGAACAATATAAAAACCATATAAAATGGATATGTGGATTATATAAAATAATGGATTTCCAGTATGAATGAGTTGTAGCTTAGTGGTGGCTCAAATAGGCATGTGAAATTGTCAGGCTTAGTGAGGAACGAATTCCTAAAAAGATAATACATGCTAAATAGACTAGTAGGAGTCCAAGAGGTAGGCTGAGGCGTAGATGGAAGGATTGCGTTAGGTCTGATCTCAGGGGCTTAGGCTTGGGCGATGGTCATTGGATTGGATTGTCTAGGCAGAGGTTGGTAGTATCAGCATAGAATATTTGGGTTCACTAAGCCTTATTATCATTATTACAAAATAAATAAAGTTGTAAATGTATTCTAAAAATAATAAAGCAACATACCGTCATCAGTCTTCCTGAGAACATTGATGACATCTCCATACTGAAGTGATAGTTCATCAGGTTGCACTGCAAGATACGCATGCTGCACAAACACCTGCGGACAATCCCAGTCTTCGTAAAGCCTCTCCCCAGGGTTCGTTGGAGCAGGCGGCGACATGGCGGAGATCCACCTTGCCCTAGAGCTCTCTCCTCCACAGCACAGGACCTTCAGAAAATAAGAAGCAATAAATACATTTGAAATAAATAGCTTAATTTTACCATATTAAGGCCAGGGAACCAGCAAATTCGATAATCTCCAACAGTACAACTTTCTAATGTTTTTAAAACCTCGTTAAAAAGAAATTCTAAACACTTTTCACCGATTTCGCTGTAAAACTATCTTAATTAAACAAATAAAAATAGGTGGAATATGGCCTCGATATTAATGCAGCTAAAGGTTAAAGACAACTTCAATGAATAAATAATAACACTAGGTCTACAGCAAGATATACAGATAGACATATAGCAATAGTGAAAAATCCAATTTAATTAATAGGTTGGAACTGACAGGTTTGTTCGGAGGGCAAATAGGTTGGAGAGGGAAGTATGTTGAAAATAGAAGTTATTTTTTTCACAGTCATGTACATATAAGTATGAAAATTAAGAATGTACTTTAAACTAAAATCAGTTTCTAATATCTCGTTTTATTTTTATGATGTTTTGAACACCCAATTATTTGTTATTTAGTTGTTGTTCTCCCATATGAATGTCCATGTGAACATACTGTACTTCACAAGAGTCATAATAAGTTAGATTTTTTCTAGCAATTTGGCAATAAAAATGTCAATATATAATTATACATAAATAAATGCAAATTACTTAATCTCCTCATGAAAATATATCTTTCCGCATTTAATGTTGCTAGGTTGATCTAAAACTTTTTTCATCGGACTTGTTAAGTATTATCACACTTAAAAGTAGGGAAATTAGCCCAAGGCTACAACATACTCTCTATAGATATATGGACTAAAATAACTTATAAAGCTCCATTCTCAATCCATTGTTACATATAGAAATAATACTTCAGTTCTCTTAACCAAAATCTGTTATAGATATGAAAGATCACCTGGGTAATTACTATTCAGAAGAGATCTAAACAACAATAAAGAAAATAACTAGCCCCAAAATATTTTTAAAAATTACATGACTACTTCAATCCCTCTCTAAAAACTATAAATCCAAGTGTAACAGGATAATATCTGTAATTCATTTTTGGTTTATTTTCAATAATGAACCTTTGTAATCGACTAAGAAAAAATAAACAAATTACTCCCCTCAAAATTTAAGGTCTCATATTCCAAGGTACAAACAGTCTTATTAACGAATAAAAACAATCCGTCTGTCCACTGTGTACCATCCGTAGCTTTTCTCTGAAACTATAAGACTGATTTTTTCTAAATTCGGCACAAACATAACAGGGCATGATGGTGATCCTAAACGTTGACGTTGATGTCACTAGATTAATTTTAGAAATTGCAGCCGATTAACAAAGTTTTAATTCAATAATTCAGTTAGTTTTGAAAATCAACAAAAAATTGTAAAGTTTTCTAATCAGGACACAAAAATTAATTAGAAAAATAATTTAAATTTTATTCATACACCAATAAATCAGTTATTTTTCAAGATATAAAAAAAAAAAAAAAAAAAATTGTATAGAGTTTAGGTTCAGGACATGTGACTAATTATAAAACATACAAAATTGAAATTTTACCCATATATAATTTAGTTATTTTGAAGATAGAGAAAAAATAGAGATTTTTGGCATCAAGACACTACAATGAACATTAAAAAAAAAATATTGATTTTCCTAAAGCCACTTAGTAAAATAAAAATGTCATAGAAACAAACCATTTCTTGTGTTTTTCCTTCATGGTTCTTGAGAAGAGTCAGCATGATGAGAAACTTGTTGGAGAAGGCCTCTTCGACATCTGACATCTGTACCAGATTTCTCTCACAATATGTGACCACCGAGAATATATCATCACTGTAAAAAACATTTTGATAAATTTCAGAAATTTTGCATAGAAGAAATTTATGATAAAAATTTCATTAAATATTTTTTAAGAAAACTGATAAAAATCTTAACAATTTTCATTAATGGTGAATTGATTCGTGTGGCACTCATAAAATAATAGAAAATGGAAAAAAAAATCTATTTATTATAAAATGTTTTGACCCTTGTCTTCATCACTGCTTTTCTCCAGTAAATACAAAAGCTGAATAAAGTTTTTTACTTTCACTTACATATATATGAAATATATAGTAAGGGAAAGTATTGGGATCGTGAAAATTTTCGAATTCTAGTTTTCAACGGAAATAAATGTTTTAGGGTCCCCTGAGTCCAAATAACCAAGTCTCGAACAAAGGTCCGTGTGTGTGGTAACTCTAGCACCTAAACGAAAAGCCGTACGAAACTGAAACTTCATATTTTAGACAACTATAGGCCCAAGCTGTTACAGTAACTTTTTCTTTAAAATCGTATAATATACCATTGGAAAGAGAAAGATTTTTAGAACAAAGATTATCTGATACACAAAGTTATAAAAGGTGATAGGGTGAGGAATAGGGAATAAACTTATTACTGATTAACAATTTAATACAGTTATATTATTTCATCAAAATCATATGTTTCCAACGAAAATGAATACACATTTTATTAAAATCAACTTAAAATATTTTTCAAATTGAAGTTTTTAAATAGCTTTTAATAGTCGAGGTAAGTGAAAGACGTGTGTTGCCCGCACCAGATTTTCTCAGCTTGTTATATTTCCAGCTTTTGTACTTTGTGAAGAGAAGCTCTGATGGAGCCCCGCAACCTGCGTCAAAACATTGTATAGTAAATAGTTTTTTTTACTATTTTCTATTCTTTTTACCACCGTCACCCAAACCATCTCATCCTTTGTATTCCTTTCACCCTCTACCATTTAATATTCAGCATAACAATTTCCAAATAATAAACTTAAGAAAAACTTGAAGACATATTTATTTCATTAGTTCCTTTAGATATAATATATAACGATTTGGATTTTTTTTTTTAATGAAATGAATGAATATTACCTAGCTTTATTAATTAATTGAGCTCATGAACAAAGGTTCTATATTCAAATTTTCTTAAAAGCTTGACCTTTGTCCAGGTCATAAGATTAACTTACTCCAATTATGGCAAACAAGACAGATTATTCTACTGGTGACCAACCAATTCTAAACAGAGTGAGAAGGTCAAGATTCTGCAGACTGCCATGAAATAAATTTCAACACGACCAAACTAGATTTAAATCAGCACCATTTTGAATGAAGGATGCATAGATAATAATTTAACATTCATGGCCACTACAGTCTCAAATAAAAGCTTTATTATTCTTCACTCTTAATCCAATTATTCATTTTTAACTTATATAAGGATTTTTAGTCATGAAGAACTTTTAAAATGGCTATTTACCCTTTTCTCTTGGTTATGACCAAATAATCAGTGAAGAGGAATAGCCTCAACTTGATTGTACGAGGTGCAGTGAGCTTCCTGCTGAACGTTGTCCTAGATTCTAGAGAGATCTGGCTGACGTCCCCACTGCGCACCAGCCATCGACTGGCAGAAAGCAGCGGCAATGGTCGAACCTCTGGCGGGAACTGGAGAGACCTGGAGAGCAACGCCATCTCTTCCATTCGCTCAGTCTGTCTTGCAGCTTCATTGCAATCATGGACAATCTTGCAAAATAACGATAACATTAATTAATGAAATGAAGTAAATACTTAAAATTTAATTTATTTCAGAAAAGAAGATAGTATGAGAGAAGTTGTATTTAAATAAAAAACAAAATATAAATAAAAATCAGTGGATTTTTTTTCTAAATCCTCTATTTATTGAACAAACAATAATTTTACATAATATTATTGTTATTATTTTTTTTAATATCAAATAAATTTCAAGCTCATCGAAGTAGGAGAGCTTAATTGTGAATGTGTCAATAATTTATAATGAGAAGCAACGTGTTATGTCTTAAATTTAGGCACTATAGGCCAGAAATGGGAAAAAATTATCAATTTATAATATATAATGGATGACAGATAAATCATCAGTTATTTACAAAATTCTTATATTCGAAAATAATATCTTTCTAAGCCTATTAAACTATACATCTCCATTAATTAAAAGTAAAAGATAATTGAAAAGCACATGCCCATCTTAAGTTTTTGTGATGTCTGTAGTAAATATTTAACTTTTTCAAATGTATTTATAGATCATACTTCTACTTATATATTTTTTTTATTCTTTTTATGTTTAATTATTAGTCCATATTGATATCAAAAGAATTTATTTTACTCATTGTTCTATACTTTTAATATTACCAAGTTTATCACTTGCTCTTACATCATGTTTAAATATGTTATTCTTAGGTCACTAAATCCCAGACTGCTCTTCTTTTTTTTCTTTTTTTTTTTTTTTATCTATCCAGAATAGAAGATTATCCTATTAAAAGAGGAGATTATGTATTATAAAATATAAAAAATTATGTACGACCTATTTGGGAAAATATTTGACTCTGTGAACGGAATGGCAATCTTAGGGCTTATCAAGATATCTGTAACCAATACATTGGACATCAACATTAATAGAAAAAAATATGTTGGCTGGGTGAGACAGGGAAAAGTGGTCTGAATGGCTCAAGGTATTGCACAAAGAAGTTAAAATAAAGTGAAAGTATTAAAATAAAATATTGAATATTCTTTGAATGTCATTGTTTCATAAGCACTGAAAATTAACTGTTATAATAAATATTTAAAGAACCTCACCTTATTGAGCCTAGCAAGTGCGAGACGACAGGACTCATACTCTGGATCGGAGGGAGTCAATTTGGTGAGGATGGCGTCTTGTAAGAGCGGCATCCTGGTGATCCTCTGCATCGGCAGCAGCACGAAGGAGTAGAAAGTCAAGTTGTGACATTTAGGTGACTTCTGCAAAGTGTCTAGAGCATCTGAGAAAGCCTGGTTTGATTTCCTAAAAAACAAAGAATGAATAATCAGAAATAAACATAATTTTTTTTTTTTTTGTCTGATGAAAAGTTAGGCAGTTACTTTATTTTAAATTTGAATACTCATATTCAATGATATAAATTAACTAATTAAAATAAAATCTTCTTTTTGAATTACCACTGCTTAGTATAAGAAGGTAATACAAATAAAATAAAAAAGAAGAAAATATAAGTAATATAAAATATAAATATTAATATACACCAACTTTAGCCAGAGTTTACTTACTTTAAAGTCTTAATTGTTTTTTCTATGGCTTGCTGATGCTTGCAGTACTTGATATAGGCTGAGAAGTGTTCTTCAGCCACTTTGTTGATAACATCTGACAACCCTTCAAGTAAAATGCTTTCCTGCCAGCACTTCTCTAACGCTGCTAGAACTTCTTCAGAGCACTTCCGTACTAGAAAAATATATTTATCACATATTATGGTTTCACTTTTTGCTAATAAATATGAGAATTCAGTAATCTAAGAATTTTTTTCAATATCGACTTATGATAAATTTCAACATGAAATTAAATTAAATGAAATCCTTTTAGGAGCAATTTTATAGCACTTACAAAAGATAGACATTTTAAATACATTAATTAAACTCACCAGCTGCAACATTTCCGAACAAAGTCTTGTAATGTACTTTTGGAAGAACAGACTCATCTTTGAGAAGAGGACTTGAAGCAAAATGTTTCTCGAGGATAATGAGGGATTTATAATAAGAGGCTTCAGAGGTCACTACTTCAAACTTGGCTTCTTGGAGCCTCTTTTGTTCTGGCGACAGGCTGTCTGTAATCAATATGAATAATAATATAGATATCAATAATTGTTAAAGCAGTATCAAACCAAGTCAAGCAATAATTTCTAGTCAAAAATCTAATAAATAAATCTCTTTATTTGTTTTCGGGCTAGCCCATACAAATGGAGTTGAGTTTTACAAAATTATTTCAGTTAAACATAAATCAAATAGATGTATTAGAACTGTACTAAACAAAATAAGCTTCCTTATCTAAAAATAATACATAATAAAAGGTAAAATAAAATGTAACTGTAGAAATATTAAACAAAATTCTAAAAAAAATCATAAATACTATAACATATTTAATTATTGTTATTCTGGTAATGTGCTTAAATTGAAATTATTCTTGAATAGACAGATACAAATTTCTTAGCAAAACATAATAAAATAAATTATCTAATTTCTTTTTACTTTCTATCTGCAACAAATGTTCTATTATGAGGTCATGATCGTCAAAATCTAATATGTAACACAAATGCAAGGGATTAGAATTTATAGAATTATAAAAACAATACAAGATTTACTAAATATTATCAACTACAGACAGAATTCTAGTATCAAGTGATGACGCTGATGGCCTACTTTTAATCAAAGAAATAGTTCACTATACATTAGAAAATAAAACTCGAATCAATAAAAATAAACAGAATTTCAAACTCTAATTTAATAAAATTATTTATTTTCCTTAGTAAAAAAACTAATAGGATTTTACACTAATAGACATCTTGTGAAGTAAAATATTTTGTCAAATACCCATGTATATGATTTATAATAGATTTTTTACGATATTTATTTCAAATAATTAAAACATAAGTAAAATAGCTCCTTTTATG
Organism: Piezodorus guildinii; assembly: GCA_023052935.1. Lineage (NCBI taxonomy): Eukaryota > Metazoa > Arthropoda > Insecta > Hemiptera > Pentatomidae > Piezodorus > Piezodorus guildinii. The sequence goes on along the minus strand of CM041293.1, from coordinate 132,325,176 downwards.
TCTGTCAAAATAACAAAAACTGTCACAGACTAAAAAGGTTTATTTATATAAAGCCACTTTTATGCTACTGTGGCTAATCACATGATGCTCACATGATTGGGAGTCCTAAATTTTGTTTAATTAAGTTAGAGATCTTTAATGAGTAACTCATATCACACAGGTTCAGGACCACCATTTTATATTCCCTCCATAGGATGTCATAACTAAGGATGTAATACTAACTTTGAAAAATCCTAGGACCATTTGCTGGGTGTGAACCCATGACCTTAGAACGTAAGTGACTCATTAAACGGAGTAAAAACCAAAAACCAAAAACCTTTGGTCAAGCCATCCTTCGGATAAGATGTAATATGGTCCTGAGCCTGTGTGATAACAGGTACACATTAAAGATCTCTATCCAAATCTGACAGCGACATCTTCCGACAAGTCATAAAGAGACATTAAATGAATAAACAACTTACAGGTAAGAATATAATATTGATACACTTATTCGACAATTCAATAAAATGAAAGTTTCTAAATAATATTGATTGAAAAATATTAATAAGTGAGCAATAACTCATCTTATAGTTGCTGAAAATAAACATACCTAGAATGCCAGAGTCTATAACCTGCGGAACATGGCACCAAAGTGTCCTCTGCATTTGAGGATTGACTAATTCCAGGGCAGATGGTCGGCTAGCAGGTTGGCTCCTATTCTCTCCTATCTCTTCATACCCAGTCTCTGACACATCTTCAGCCAATTCTCTCTAAGAAAATATAATAAAAAAATAAATCAGATGTTAAAAGATTGTGTTTCCCAATGTTTTGGATTATTAATCAGAAGAAGTAAATTAGCTTCATCAATTCATATTTTTAGTCTGTTGGATAATTAATAATAAGAGGAAGTTTAGCCTTAGAAGTAATGAATAGTTTAGCATGAGAAATGTTTTGCCCTTGAATTTACATTATAATGACACGTTTTACATTTTTATTACCCGTCTATAAAAATGTAAAATGCACAATAGTATAAACAGTATTTATAGCACAACAGTTTGTTAAATATGTAATAAAAAAAGGAAAAAAAAACATATTCATTGTATGATAATAATAAGACCTTGAATATGAATTGGAACTAAAAAAACAAAGAAAAGCATTAGTTTAAAATCTTAATATTTAACGATAAATTAAATAACTAACCTTTGCCACTCGCTCATTGTAGAATTGGTACAATGGTTCATCTGCAAACCTGAGGTCCAAGTCTGAGCCCTGGCTAGAACCTAGGCAATAGAATACACCATAAATATTTAACCTTCTTTATTAAATATGAAACAATAAGTTTAGAAGTGAAGTTATCATAACATATTTGTGATTCTATAAATACAGATCCTAAAAAAAAAATTGAATAGGTACTCAAAAACTCAGATTGAATCATTGCTTTAAATTATAAAATTGAAGATTTCCTATAATGATGCTAAAAATTAATAGCTTTATATAAAAAAAAATTAAAATATATAATTACCATGTTCAGAGGAGGTGTCGGAAGGCCTGCTGTTCTCATATAGCCCTATATCAGAATACCAACTATTGCTGTGGGCTCGCCTGTTAGAACCGTCACCTTGTGTATGGTTGGCAGCATTTTGTTCAAACAGACCACATTCAACATAAAGTGAGGTGTCATTCATTGCCTTGTTAGCTGCCACTTTACTGTCATTAGCTGTAAGCATAATAACCATTTTAAAGATACTGAAATTAAATTGAGTTTAAAAATTAGAAAGTTAAGTGAATTAATTAAATTATGAGAAACTGTAATTGAGCAAGGAAATAGAGCACTGAAAAATGGATTTAATTCGAATCCTGGTCTAAATTTAAGGTTTCATAGGCGTATTAATTTGGTAAACATTATTGTATTGAGTATTGGTGCAATTGGCTAAAAGATTTGGACAATTTTACATCAATTCATATAAAAACAGAATCATTAATATAATTCCTTCAATGAAAAGGGGTAAAAAAAATTGCTGAAATTAATTTTATACAAAATTAACTGTTTTTAACTTCTAGTTAAAAACATTTACTATAGTTATATTCTATTTATTTAAGTATTGGGTTGTTTTACATGAAATGTCCGTTTTTATAGTTCCTGAAATACATAAAGGATTTTGTAGGTCTCTGTTGTTTTTTCCGAATGTTTACATATTTAAAGTAAACAGTTACTAATCCTCTACCTTTGTATTATAAACCTTAGCTTCCCAATCAATTACCCACTTTTTAAAATACCTCCAAATATGAACATGGAAACACGCGATTTTCGAGTAATATTTTTGTACGAGTTTAAACTCGGCCATTCAACAGCTGAGGCTAGTAGAAATATTTGCAAGGCGTTTGGGGAAGGGGATGGTTAATGAACGGACCATTCGCCATTGGTTTGTTAAGTTTTCAGCTAGGGATACCTACTTGGAAAACTTCCAAGGAAGACCTCCGTCCGTGATAGACGATGTCCTCAAACATACTGTAGAAGGAAACCCCTGCCAAAGAGTTAAAGGACTCTCAGCACAACTAAATGCAAGTGCATCTACCGTTTCCAGACATTTAAGTGTATTGGGAAAGTAAAAAAAAATGGGTACCTCATGATCTCACTGAGCAGCAGCAAGACCCCATGTTTCAAAACATACCGTGCAAAAATTGAAAGAACTGGGCTACGAAGTTCTTCCGCACCCTCCATATTCTCCCGACTTGTCTCCAACAGTTTTAAACTTTCTGTTCAGGAATTTAGACAACTTCGTAAAAGGAAAACTTTTTGAAAATGATGATCAAGTGAAATATGCGTTTTCAGATTTTGTTTCACTTCAAAGCTCAGAGTTTTTCAGTTCAGGGATAAAAAAGTTGGTGTCACGTTGGAAAAATGTGTAGAAAAAGAAGGTAAATACTTCGAATAAAATTATCTTGTTTTCATATCGTATTTTTAATAAAAATCCTTTACCTTGAAAACAGACATTTCATGTGACACAACCCAATACTATAGTTGTATTTACTAATTTTTTTTTATTTATAAATTTCTTTTCTCCCTCCTTTACCTATAAAAATAATTAAATATATTTAATGTAGTCTGGCCAGATTGTTATATTTATTTGTAACATTCATGTTATTCTTAAGGGACTAAGTCCCAGAATAAAATAATTTTCTATTCTATTATAAAATATGAAATATTATCCCTCTACTATTTATTTGAATAATTAAAAAATAGTTATTCAATTTCAAATAGAAATTTAATGAATTCTATCAGTTGAAAGTGCTTTTTTACATTTTTATTTTATTTTTTTAATATCATATTTACTTCCATCTTGATAAAAATTAATAAGCTATATTAAAATTAAACACAAATTCTATGAGCTTTGATTAATAAAATCAATAATATCAACACAAAGAATTAATTTGTCCAAATAGAATTATGAGAAAAAAAATATAACTTTAGAGAAAATGAAGGTTGATTAAAAGTAAAATTACATCACAGTATCAATCACAGGAAGACATTAGAAAAACAGTTGTTTTGATGAAGGTCGGTTATTTCTGATTAGGTCAGAAAGATTCTCACAGCTTCATTATACTGTTTCAATGTCATGTTTTTGTTTAGGAATATCTATTACGTACGGGATAAAAATTATTATTAGAAAAAATATTATCTTTTAGTGAAAGAAAAAAGTTCCCATAAATACATCATATCTCTCGTCCAGTTTATATGAAAATATTCTAATAATTAAGAAATATTCAATTAGCACAATACTTTGGGATTAATATTAAAGAAATATATTAAATATGTTTATTATGAAAATTGAAATTCTAACTGTAATTTACAATATCAACAACAATACGTTATACAAAATGAAGTAAATTTTTTTTCAGATGGAAGAAGAAGTAAGGATGGTGGTCAAGAACAATGAATTTTATTAACTATCTATTGTTAACATTTTGACCCCTACATTAGTCTTTATCAGAGCTAAAAATGAAGAGAAAAAAAATGAACTGATTTATGAGAGTATAAAAATATGTGTAAGAATAAACAATTAAAGATATAAACATAAAAATATAGCAATAATAACTCAATATTAATATTATGATATATGCTGCGGTGGTGAGTTAACTTTTATTATCATTATTATATACCTTTATTATCTAACCAAATGAAATATTCTCAATTTCTAAATATTTTCATTTGTATCAATTTTTTTAAAAAACATTTAATAATTATATCCACTTCTATATTTTATTTTTGCATCCACAACTGTCGCTCAGCACATGGTCGGTATGCTAGGCATGAGGGAGGTTGATACATTGGTACCTATCCTGAACATAAATTTTATATCAACTAAACAACTTTTTTAAACTATTCTGTAAAACCTGTTCCATCAGTACACCTAAAATCATTGTATTATGTTTCATTATCATTCTTTACTCATTTATCAACCCTCAAACTTGTAAGCAACATCCCATAGAGCAGGAGCTTTCAACAGGTCGTTCCTAATTCATATGGAATTCTATTCCTTAGAATATCCTAACCCTAATACCCTTCCAACATTTCAAATCCTGTCTTTTCAATCAATTCCTGTTAATACAAGTTTCAAAGTATTCCAAAGAGATATGCCAATCGCAATCAAATTTTTAAACAGAGAACAAAATGTCTATTGTTTTTTTTTATTAATAATTAATATTTCTTTTAAGTTTTAACGTTAGAAGTCAGCTCTCAAGTTACGATACACTTTTATTGGTCTGTTCTATAGTTCATATTAACTTATTTAAGACACCAAAGCTTAATTTTTATGTTCTCTAATATTAATCTAAAGGTAAATATCCAAGGATAAATAAAGAATTTATTATTACTGCCATTTTTCTGTATTTATATCTTTAATTGCTGATATAAAATTCATGTTAGGAATAGGCACCTAAGCATCGAACTCCCTCATACTCTGGAAAGTATTGCGATCATGAAAATTTTTGATTTCTGGTTTTCAATGGAAATACACGTTTTAGGGTTCCCTGAGTCCAAATGACCAAGCCCCGCAAAAAGGTCTGTGTGTGGTAGCTTCAGTGCAATAACAAAAAGTCCTATGAAACTGAAATTTCATATTCAAGACAACTATATGCCCGAGATGTTACAGCAACTTTTTCATCAAAATCAGGTAACCAGAAGAGCCACTTTATATCATGCATTGTGCACCTATTTACGATTTTCTCAAAAACGGCTCCAATGATTTTTATTAAACTCGCTATATCGATGAGAAATTGGACAGGCTTTAATATCATGTAGGTTTCATTCTGATTGAAATAGTCTGACAGGGCTTAAATGCCGATATTTCAAAATTTCTTTATCTAAAGTACCTTTAATTTATTAGATTCAAAAACATTAATCATATCATCTAATTAGCATTGCTAAGAAACAGGTAAATATATAAGTTGAACGAATTTGATATCTAACTTACAAAGAAAACTACAAAAATATTTTTTTAATCCAATTATTTGTTTTTGAACATAAGAACAGTAATATACATGCATAATATACCATTAGAATGCTAAAGATTTTAGAAAAAAATATCATCTTATACATAATATTGTAAACGTTAAGGAAGAGTGATGAAAAGCAGATAACACAAACTGATTGTCGTAGATAATAATATAATAGATTATTTAATAAAACACAGGTTTCTATTAAAATCCAATTTAAATAATTCTCTAACAATTTATTTTTGTTTCTAAATTTGTTTGAAAATTCTTAAATTGATATAGCTAATGGAGGTTAGTGAAAGTCATGTGTTGGGTGCACCAGATTTTTTATTCTTGCATATGTTTTTATCCCCTATCTTATTCCTTCTTGTATCTTTATTTTTAGTGCTGATGTCAAAACATTGGCAATAATTAGTTAGTACGATTTCATTGTTTTCCTTTACTTCCACCAAACGATCCTCCTTCTCAATTTGCATATGGTCGACTAATGATATTGATAATTACTAATTTTTTAAAAGGTAAAGGATTTTTAGATTATATTCAAGAGAAGACCCAGATTTGTTAGGTTACTTAGCCATACATCATAAGCATACATGGTTAAAAAGCAAACCTAATATTTAAAAAATAGTTTTTTATAATGCCATCAGCTCTTACCTGATGTTCCATTGACAGCTGCAGGAGGCGGTGGTGGAGGAGGAGAGGTAGGTCTCGCCGTAAGGCTAAGCCTGCGAGGATCTATCACGGGTGGAGGTGGCCTAGGTGGAGGAACTGAAGAATGCTCGGGCGTCCTTACGCTGTTAGTGCTCTCAGTACTGGTCACACTGATACTGCTGTCCGTCAGATAGAATGTGGACTTAGTTGTGGGCAACGAATTCTTCTTCCTAAACGAAGGCCACCTGCCTCGACTCATCATCCCATTAGTACCTGTAAAAAAAATTTGCTCTGATAAAATTCATCATTACTTAAACCATAGAATCATAAATATGTATTTATATGTGTGTATTATTCTATTGCGATGATGTCATTTAATTTTTTTTAAATCAAAAATTATTTTATAGTATTGTCCTTTTTTTTTTTTAAATTGTCAATGATTTTTAAAATTTTTTTTTTTTTTTTTTTAACATCATTTATTGAAATTTACAACTGTACTTCAAGGTACAACAAGTAAATGTGACAAAAGTTAAATGGCGTGATACAAACTTGAAGAAGAACTACCCAATGGCAGCACTCCTGTAACTTTTCTACACTAGAAGGTCTCGAGGCCATCTTCTTTTCAGACGCCTCGGAGGATTGTCAGGAATTGAGGAGGAAGAAAGTATTGAAACAAGAGGGTTAGGGTGGGAATAGAGTTTGTCATGAAAGGAATGGTATCTAGATCGGGCCAAATCAGCAACATACGGAACGTTGAGGTCTTTATGGATAAGTTTGTTCGTGACAAAATAAGGAGCATTTAGGATTTTACGAAGGATTTTGGATTGTAGGGATTGGATACGGGAAGAATTCGATGGTTTAGTAGAGCCCCAAAGCTCCACTCCGTAAGTCCATATCGGCCTTATGATAGTCATGTAGATGAGTCTTTTGTAGTTAAGTGGAAGATTAGAACGTTTGTCAAGTAAGTGTTGAAGAAGTCGAAAACGTCGTGCAGTTTCTTGTCGTTTCAGTCTTGTGTGAGGGTATTTTTTAAAAATAAAATTTAAATGATTCAAAGCTGTAATTATTTATGGCCAAAATCAAAGAGCTGACAAGTTAAACTGTAAGGAAATCCCTTCCTTCCTGCTGGTCCGATATTCCAGGTCTAACCAGAACCACTGCATCAGTTTAGCTGTTTCAATGTTCCTGATTCTGAGCTGGTTTTCCCCTACACTAGGCCACACCCCTTTTTCGAGGGTATGACCATGATTTCTACCTCTTGCTGGTTTTCCAGGTGTGATACAGTCGCCTCGAGGGAAGGCAAATTAATGAAGTATAAGGAATGGTAAACCATATATATGTGTGTTTACATTTTTTTAAGAAATATATTCTGAATCAGCGAGAATTGAAATAGGACTTTGACAAGCAATCAAATATTTTCTTTTCACTGAGCAGAAGTTAAAAAAAATTGATACAAAAACTAAATTAAAAAAAGCAATGACAGTATATTCTTTCCAAGTGCTAAAAAAAAAAAAAAAAAAAAAAAAAAAAAAAAAAAAAAAAAAAATGAAAGAGGATAGAATAGAATAGCATTTAACCTGATGATATAACGTTGTTTAGATTTATGATAAAATTTTATTATTCTTTAATAATAACCCTATATGCCAATTTGGCCTATAGTTTTTTCAGCTGATTTTTTTTTTCCTTTTTTGTTTCATTTCCTAATTCACTCTCCCTACACCTTTCTTTCTTTTTAAAATTTATTGTAAATCATTAATGAAAGAAGTTGGATCTTAATTCATTACTACTATGCATTTGTTTTAGTCAATTCTATAATTTATGTCACTAACAGACAATAAATCTGAATGTGATTCTAAATTTGAAAGTCTTGAAATATTCTAATGGGAAATGGCCCAGAATAAATAAAGAACTTATGATTATTAACAACCAAAACAAAAAAAAAATTATTCCTGTTAAGAAATATTAAGATAATATATTGGTAAAATATAATCATAAAATTAGCACTATTAGTTCAATATTATGATAGAATAATAAAAAGCTTATTCAACGAAACCAGGGAATCAATTAGATCTAATCATATTGGGTACCAAAAAAATATCTTTTGAAAGCTTTCTATGATAAAACCCTTTAAAATAACTGTTATTTTAAATTAGCAGGACTGAATTTAACTGATGCTAGAAATTTTTTGCTCATCTCTAATCATAATCTATGATATAAGTTCCTGTTACATCTTGAATAGTGGGCCATGGTAGAGTGCAATTGTTTCCATTGTGAAGAAAGTTTATAGATCTACGATGTGTTGGATGGAAGAGAAAAAATAATTGCATAATATAAAATACCTTTCATTTCACTTGAACATCAAACAGAAACTGTAAATTTATTCCTATAACCATAAGCTTAATTGCTCGTATCTCGACACTTGATTCCTCTCTTGCTGTTATGTAATTAATTTATACCACAAACAGTACGTTCCCAGGGTCTTATCTGAAGCAATTAGATAATAAAAAAGTTCTTTCTACAGCATCACTTTACTATGTTTGTTCTTTTTAGGTTCCGTTATAAATCAGAAAAATAAAAATAACTAGACATTTCTGTTACATCAGAAATTCTTTTTGTCTTTTTAATGTTCTTAAACTTGTTAAATTATAATGAAAAAAAGATCTGTTCAATATATATATATATATATATATATATATATATATATATATATATATATATATATATATATATATATATTTTCAGTCTCCGGAATCCATTCATTTGCAAATCAAAATTTCATTTTTAAGATGGATGACTGACATTTCCAAATCTTTTCAGTTCATATTAGCGATATTTCTTTGTAAATTTAAGTTTAGTAAAGAACTATTTGTTCTAGTTAAAAAGTCTACCTGCTATATTTCTTTCGAATAAGCTACAAACTTAAGTGACAAATTTTTACAAGATCATGCATATCTAATTTGTTTACTGCCAAACACAACATCTAACTATGAAGAAAGGACATAGATACAAATTTAAAAAAATTGCAATTTTATTTGGAGCTATAGGTTCACTATAGATAAAAAAAGACCTGTTTTAAATTTTGAAAAAAAAAATTCCACCACTCTCAATTTCTAAATTACAATAAATTTTCAAGTAGGAATAATCTTTTAAATCTTTGAATGGGTCAACTCAATATTATGGGTTCAAACATGGTTTTAAAAGGTAAAATACTTTTTTTTTTAAATAAGTTATAATGTAGACTAAATGTGTATGAAATGGAATAAGGTTGAGTTAGTCAGTCACTAAACAATTTTCAAAAATAGTAGGGTGATATCAAGATTAAAAAGGAAGAATATACTAGATAAAAGAATGGATTGAGAAAAATGTGAATGAAATGAAAAACAGTGCTCAGTGAAAACTTCTGATGATTTAAATAGGCAATACTAAATTACATAGTAATCAGTTGATAAATGAATTGATGGTTACAGATATCAAATCAAAATTAATTGTATTAACATCCATAATTAATTATCTTTAACTATGTATGTATTAACTCATTAGTTTATTATTTCTTAGTACATTTCATTTTATTTAAACCATCCATAATGATCTTAATATCCCATTTGTTGCAGACCTATCCCGAAATATACCACTTTTAATTCCTAACTACCCACCCACAAAAACCCCCTTGTCTGCAACCTGTAAACCCCACATATTCCTGATATCCATCTGAGGCAATTAAAAAGAAGATGGCATTGGGACCTACTAACTTAAATAAACATTGAAGTGCTACTGCTAGTTAGTTACTTCACAAGTCTTTTTCATGTCCATAATCATAATTCAGAAATTCTATTGGTTGCAATTTATAGTATATACAGTTGTGAAAATCATCCATTCAGTTTCCATTCGCCTACAATACGCCCTGATGATGACCAACAATGGGTATCGAAATGTTAGCAGAAAATAAATGGTTGAAACTACACATATTTATACCTGTATCTTGTTTCTTCTATTTAAGGCCTAGTCTTGATGGTTTCACAACCAATAGTTTATAATATTTTTGAAATTTATTTATTAAGTGACAACTGAACCTTTTCATCCTTAAATAACAACAAACAATAAGTTTGATTGTTGAAATATTAAAGAATGTTGAATGTTAGTTCAAATGTAGACAATAAGTGGAACTTTACATATGAAGACAAAATATGCAATAATATGTTAAAAATGTTAAATCATGAGACAGAAAACAAATAAAAAGCTATAATTAATAATAAATACCATTGAAGATGTCTTGGGCTGAAGTGGTTTTGCTTATCCTACTGATCTTTCTCAGACTTTTGCCGATTGTCGAAGAGGTCTTCCTCATCCTTTTCCCCGCCTCCTTCATCAGGCTGTAGATTCCATCGCTTTGACTCACCTCGGGAAGCCTCTGCTGCTAAATATATAAATTCATATGTAAAGGCTATTGACTTTAATAAGTTTTTTTTTTCAATAAAATGATGCATAACATTTTAATGAAATATGCATTTAAACATTTAAAATGTAAAAGAGAAACTTGAAAAGCAGAGCTTTCTCCACTGTGAGGCAGGTGCCAAAGTTTTCTTTTTTGGCCTCGAACCAATTTTATTCCAGTTACACACAAATTAATATAAAAGAAAAGTCAGCTAAGAACACATACCTCATTGGCATAGGGTTTTTCATTGTTTTCAACAGAGAATTCAGAATCGGATGAATCCTCAAAATCATCACATAGTGCTGAATCGTCATCGAGGTTTTCCACCAGCTCATAGTGCTTGCTCGAGCTATCTGAGTCCTCTGAAAAAGAAAAAAAAATATATTGGAAATACGATACATTTACTTTAATTTATTTGTACCAAAGCAAGTAATAATAAAAATAGGAATAATAGATATTAAGCAAACTGTTATAATTATTATTACTAAAAAAAGTATGAAGTACAGGTATTAATTTATGTTTATGCCCTATCAGTTGTGAATAATAATTTGTTTCTTAAAGAATTCTGCAAATTATTTACTAATATTATGTATAGTTTTGAGACTTTTTCATTAAATTCCTTTGTTTTTTATTGAATGCATTGATCTCAGCAGAAATTTTGGCTAACCTGACAAAATATTTTTGACAGATTCAAGATTATTTTTTTACGATTAATAACAATACTTTTTTTGTAGTAGTACAGTCTAAATTCCTCTTTGAATCATTTATTTTGATTTCAGAAGCATATTATATCTATAACAATCAAATTAAACTGATATCATACACATTTGACAGTCAATATATGTAAACATTAAACTGAAATAGAATTACTTATATGAAAAATAAATATTTAAAGGAAAAAATAAAATGAATTTCTACATCATAAAATTATTCATGATAAACAAGTATCAACACAAATTCAATGTATGCTATTGGAAATCCAAACAACTATTAAACAATGCATTATCTTCCTGAAAATATTAAGTTCTGAATTAAAGTCTTAATATATGAAATACAAATTTCATTAATCTTTAATTGGGTGGAGAAGCTGGTGTTTGTTGCAAGATTAAAAAGGGTGAAAAAAAAATTCAAGCTGCGTGTCACAAATTAAGTGCCAAAACAAGTTAAAAAATTTGTTATGATATATGTATACATATATATGTATATTATTAAATTATACATGTATATAAACTCCTTACATAATTTTTTTATTACAATCAAAGGAGCCAATGGTTATAATTATTTAAAACAAGTTTTTACTATCTGAATGAATAAATCAAAGTCTGTATAACAATCATTCCATTATTCTTCTTTTATGCTTATAAATCAATCGCTGATATTTTTTTTTTCTTCACAATTACAAATAGCACAATATGTTATAATAGAAGAAATGACTTTTATAGACTGTACTCATAAATAAGCATTATACATAACCTATCTAAATAATTACATTAATTAAACATGCATACAATTCTACAAAAAAATTATTAATACAGGTTAACAAAGTAATATGTTGTTTTGATTATAACCAATTTTAGTCCCAAATTAGAGAGTTATGTATTTCAAGAAGTTTCCTAGTAACAAAGGTGTTTAATATTGATTCTGAGATAAGAGCAGTGATTCATTCTGGGCTGTGAACTCTGAAATTGTAGGCTTCAAGATTAAATGTAAACATTCAATTCCACTTAGTCATTTTCTAAAATTTTATCAAATATAATACCTAAATTTTATTCTATATCTTCCACTTGTTTACTTTAAAATTAAAAAGAGTTTTTCAACCACGAATTAACTGTTCAAAATTAATGTGTTAACTATCAGGTTGAAATAAAAATGTAGTAATGATACTTGGTTAATACCTACAATTTTAATTATGTATTATTATTCATCAACTTTACAAGTTGAGTTGATGGCAGGTTAAAGTAAATATAAATTGAATGACCTATAAAAAGAAAGTTGTTTCATTTTAAGTATAAAACATTAGATTATATCCTTTTATATTTAATTTTATACTAACATTTAATTATTAATTGAAATATTCCCAAGTATTGCAGTTATAATTTCTTTTTTTAAATTTTTGCAAAGAAGTTTTATTTATAAATAGTTAATAAAACGCATAGTCACATATACAATCACTAATCACACCTTACAAAACAGTCTAGACAATGAGTATTCAATGACTCACTACAGATTTTTTTTATTTAATCCAATATCTACTTTTTCATTTATTTGTTTAAATAATGCAAGGAATCTATAACAGCATATATCTTTTCTCTAAAAAAATAATCTATGTTTCTTAACCTTCTATAGTGAAGTGAGAAAGGTTGACTGCGTGAATAAGTGGGAAAAGTTAGTTCAGGATGCAGTCAAAAGAACACACAATTAAAATAGAAACTTAATAAACTGGTGCCGATGTTTAGGCCTAAATTATAGGCCTTCTTCAGGGCTATAAAAACAAAAGATAACAACCAGATGTAGAATACAAATAAAGATGATAAGTAAAAGAAATATACAGATAATTAAAAACAAAGTGAAATGGAGGTTATGAAAAATGGCAAATATAAAAATAATTAGAAACAAAAGATAGTAGAAAGATAATAGAAAATTAAAATTATAAAAAGAGGTAAGAGGTAATATAAATCAGATATGAGTTATATAGTTTTAATTTTCTATTATCTTTCTATATTATAATATCTTTCTACTATCTTTTGTTTTTATATTTGTCATTTGTCATGACCTTCATTTCACTTTGTTTTTAATCATCTGTATATTTCTTTTACTTATAATCTTTATATTGTATTCTACATCTGGTTGTTATCTTTTGTTTTTATAGCCCTCAAGAAGGCCTCTAATTTAGGCCGAAACGTCAGCACCAGTTTATATCTTAATTGTGTGTTCTTTTGACTGCACCCTGAACTGATTCTCCCACTTAACTTTTTATAAGTTTCAATTTTATTAAATTAAAATGCACCTATCCCTATTTCATTTTTCTTCTTAATATTTCGATAAGCTGTATTATTTTCAGTTTAAGAGGTGCCCAAAATGTAGTAACCTAGATCTCAAGAAAGAGTATGGCAATGATAGATGAGGGAAAGTCTATGCGTATGATTATCTCTACACATTTGCAGTGTAATTTTTGATAACTCGACACACTTAAAAATGGTTTTAAATAACACAGTTCTCTAATTATGAATATATATTAACACAAATCACAATGCCTATGAAGGAACTAATACCTGTTTTACATTCAATGTTCCAGCAACGTTTTTTAAATTTGGGTGTAAGTATCATATATTAAAATTGGATACTTCATAAAGAAATTAATTTTATTAAGAGATAATTAAATACTGCAGAATATTATTTATTCTGTTACTTCAGCCAGGGGTCTGACCCTGGGGTATGGGGGAACCTAAAAAAAATGGGGAAAACCTAGCGGCTAAGTATGATATCGGCCTAATTACCTGATTGCACGGCCGTTGGCCTAGAAACAATACAAATCTCTACATGTACTGAGCCCAAGACCCTTCAGGGGTTGTAGAGGTACAGATTATTATTATTATTTTTTAAATCAATAATTTGATTAATAACCATTTCACAAGAGCATCACCCTGGTCATTCAGATTAAAATTAATTAAAACTTAAACAAAATGTGCACTACCATTTAAAAATGTGTTATGGATAAAATAACTAAGTTGAAAAATAAAGAAATACCCACAGGATAAATAAAAGAATTATACATTTTTATAAGTGTTCTCCCAAAACTGATCAGAATAACTATAATGTTAATTTTACAATAGGTAGAATTTATGAATTTTTCCCCCTCCATATTTGAATAATTTTGACAATAATATTTGAAATAATTTCAAAACAGTTATTCTTTTAAAGATCATAGGGTTCATATGTGTGTAGGAAAATAATGTAGGTCAACTGTAAACGAAAATGAAGAGTAGGAGAAAAAACAAAACAAACAATGCAATTTTTTTTAAAGGAATCAAAAGAAAAGGTATAGTACATTTTCCTATACTTAGAATAACACAAAAAACGTGATCCTAATTTTATTGTATTCAGGGTGTCTAGCAAATCAGCTCAAAGAGATTCCCTGACTTTTCCATATTGTAAGAAGTCTTTTACCTGGCCACATCTCGACAAAACAAAGAATAATTATAATTAATATGGTATAATAGATTAAAAATATATATAATGACTAATTACTTTACGATAAGATTCAACTATATCTACCCGACACCAGCTGAAATTGTAGTTGTTAAGTTGACTTAGCAATGAATTATGATGAACTTGGATACTGCTGTTAGTAATAATCAATATTTAAAAATTTATTTACAAATGATTTACAATCAATATATCTATATAAAATGTAAAAGCTTTGAGTGAAGAAGAAACGATGCGATGTTATCTAGGGAACATTTTCCCTGACCAAAGTACAAATTTCCTGACTTTTTCATATATTTTTAAAATCTCTGACTTTTCCCGGTTTTCCTGATTTTCCGTGTTGCTAGACACCCTTCTATTGCTTGAATTTTACTTGTTAATATTTCTTGATTACGCTTTTTATCCTATTATGTCCAAGGAAAAAAAATATTTTTTCTATACAATTAAATTTTAAAAAAAAAGAAGAAGAAAAAATTGCATCTAATTTATTTCTCGTACTCTTCAAATATGTACTAACATTTCCGATAATCCAGATGAATGAGATTTTAGTAATCAGTTGGAACATGAGGGTCAGAGTGGTGTTGATGATTTGGTGCGTGAATCTATTTTAATATTTTAAGCTTCATGCAGAAAAAAAATAATAATAACTAAAACCATCATCATTTCCAATAACTGACCTTTGTTCAATACATAAATGGTAACTTCTTGAACTTCGTATTTGTTTCCTGAAAACCAAACTTCCCTAAGAGAGACGAGTCCGAGCGTCTTGAGCGGCGACGTGTCTACAATGCTCCTGTTGGGATCCGGTTCGAAGTTGGAGGTGTCGTCATACTTTAGGTACAATATGGAAGGCGAAGTTATGGCGACTGAAAAGTTATAGAGAGAAACAAGAAAGAAAGATGAGAAAGATATGGTAAAAGAGAGTCAAGGTATCTTCCCTGGAGGTCGTGAAGCTGCTTTTGTCCGCTAACAGGAGGTTCCGCTATTATGAGAACCTCCTAAAGTGAATGTCTGTTATTTAGGAGATCCTAATCGTACTACTTTGTCAATTAATGGATGACCTTTATATAAGTCCTTGGAGTGGATCAATTATTATTATTAGTGAAAAGGCTCAGGGCTCCTCGAGTATATTAGCTAATGAGTGATAAAATAATTGAGAAATAATTTACCAATTAACGTAAGATAATGCGAAAGATATTTACCGCTGGGGACAACTAAAGAAACATTAATTTTTGATTATCAACACTCCTGAATATTGTTTTGTAAAACGCCAAAAAAAAAAAAAAAAAAGTGCCTCACTTAGTTTCCGCTGGCTCTTAAGTAGGTGACGCGGCTGAGAAAGGGCGCTGCGATCTCTCGGATTTAGCTTTTCCCTCAATACAAGGGGAAAGAACTCTTGTTTCGGGTTCCCAAGGCTGATTTTAAATAGTGTATATAGGTATGAGATTTCATTCACTAGTAAATATGTATTTATTTTATAAATATATATTCTGTTATTTTAGTGGATATAATTAGTTGACCGTTGAGAATAAATAACTGACAATAAATATTTTAAAAAATTAGTTGTAGAATAATTCCTAGACTAATTCCTTCCAGTAATTTTATTATTTTCTATTTTATGTCATTCAACTTTAATTTTTTTCAGTAAATATTGTATCAATTTGGTCTAAAAGAATTATTATTATTGTCCATATTGAGACAAATTGTAATTTTTCTGAATTAAAATTGTTTTGAAAAAAAACCAAAACAAATACTGACAGTTGAGGATCAAAAACGTATCTGACTTAATGATCACTTGTAGCTGGGTGGCTAGCATAACAGCCTCCTATGCCAAAGGTGTGGTCCTAGGATTTTTTAATGGCAGCAAAAAATCCTTATTGTGCCGTCCTTCGGAGGGGACGTCAAAAGGTGGTCCCGAGTCTGTGCGATGATGTCTCGGGTACTTGTTAAAGATCCCTATCCTAATAAAACCTGGATAGGCAAAATTTGGGACTCCCACTGTAGCCATTGTAGCATAAAGTGACGTTGAATAAATAAACAAACAAACGAATCTGACTTAAAGAAAATGATTGTTCATGCATCCAGAAAGCATTGTCATCATAAACTGTATATATGAATGTCCGCCAGCCTAGGTCGGTCCTCTTCAGATTTCATAAACACCATTAAATTTCACGGTCAACAAGATCCCTATTTTGAAAACTTAAGTCGTATATTATGTAAAACATAGTAAAAAAAAACATATAATTTCCTTTTTTTGATAATATCAGAGGAATGATGAATACAAACAATCAACATTGAAAAACTTGTACGTACGCCGTAGAGCTTGAAAAACAATATTTTTTTTGTATTTAGTTGTTATACGTTTAATATCTCCATTTTTCAAGCGATGAATCTTGATTATGGTTATATTCAATATTTTATATTAAAATTTTTATTCTAAAAGCAACAAATACAGAAGTTTAAAAATAGGTAAATCCTTAAAAAACTTATATCTTTTTGGTTTCGCTAAATATCTTCATTTTTATGCGATATCCCTTAAGAATTTTTGCTAACACTGCTATGTCGGTTTTTATTCTTTCCCAAAAAACGAGTTAAGGAACTTTTAATATAATCGTTATAAACATCACAAATTTTCAGATACGTTAATGTGATTTAAGTCCTTCTACTACCGATAACATCAAGATAATTATCTCTTTTTTTTTTAAATTATTTAATTTTTTTTTAATTCATATACTTTTGGTTTTAGCCAAGAATCTTTCTATTAAGCGACGAGACTCGAAAATATCAAGTTCAATTTTCAACAGCTTAAATTATGCCATGGTAGTTTTTATTCTTTTCCCTACAACAAAAAGACTAAAAAATCGCAAAACTGAGTATAGTTTAAAGGTTATCGCTAAATATATGTTTTCCTAGAATGCACATATCAGAAAGTATATATTAAATATCAAAGTTACTAAAATTTACGATGGTATTTTTTTAAAAATAGATTTATCTACAGATGAATTAGAAAGTATTGATTAGTAATTATTTTTCAGTTGATTCCAGGCAGTTTCACTTGCATATTATCATAAATGAAGGGCTTAATTTCAAACACATTTTAGTTTATATAATTTTCAAAATTCCCATGAGACCATAAAACCTGCTTTATCTTTTATGAAACCAGTCGATCGATTCTTGGTACAAGTGAGTCAATGCATACGTAATTCTTGAGGTGTCTTGGGAAATAAATTAGTCTCCAATAATTTAAACTGATTCATACAGTAAAACTTTAAAAAAAAATTAAGATACTTAAAAACCAACCCAATTATCATAAATTAACTTCCCAAATTAAGTATTCTGAAATTTAGCTTTTTGGGACGAATCTGTTCAATAATTCATCAAAAATACATTATCTGATGAGTAACCATTAAAGCACACGTTATAGACAGCAATGTTTCGAGCATATCGACAAATTTTTCTGCGAGTTTAAGAGTACTTTTTGTGATGTTTGGGCTCTTGTGTCGCAAAATTCTTCGTGATTCAACCATTGTAAAAACGTTTACTGATATTAAATGTTGTTAATTGTCGACTGATTTGGCTTTAAAGTAATTATTCCACAGTCGAGTGAGAGAATCTCAGCTTCCTTCAGAAGTTTGGAAATTTGGAGAAGTCAAAACTTGTTGAAAAAAAAAAAATATATCATTTTTGTTGGTTGAACTTATTTTTTTAGATTCAAGATCCATTTTTGGTTTTATTGTCATTAAATTTTATTTTAATCATTTGGCTCATTTCAGTCTCTATATGAATATTGAATTATTTATTGATGGAAAATTAAGAGCTGATTACAAACTTTAAATTATTCTCATGAAAATGTTGTAGAGATACTTTTTTACAGGATAAATATTTCATTTTTATAAAGTTTGTATTTAATTAGGTTGTAATGTTTTTTTAATTTTCTCCTATTGTGAAAATGAATCCGTGTTTTCATTTTTTATTATTCTCATCAGTTAATTAATGTTTAATAAATTATGAAACAGTGGCTCCAGTATTTTTAAAAAGGAGTAAAAAGCCTTGGTGATGGCGTCCTTCGGAGGGGACGAAAATTGGTGGTCCCGAGCCTGAGCGATGTCAGTTACTCGTTAAGATCCCGATCCTAATTCAACCATAGGATAGGCAAAATTTAGGACTTCCACAGTGCTTAAGTCCGATGGCAGTAGCATATAAGTGGCATTTAATTAATAAAAAAATTATTAAACAGTTTTTAATTAAAAAAGAATAATCTATTCTAATAACGGGAAGTTTTTAACTTAACAAATTGCCTTTATTTAGTGAAAAAAATTAATTACTTAAATTATTACTTTATTGTTAATTTTTTTTAAATATTTAAAAACACATACGTTTTGAAGTTCTCCATCATCAGGGTTTGTTAATTACAAAATAAGTTTGTAAGTCATATAAATCCAAAAACTCGTCTAACATGGGAACCATCCACATTGGAGATTTTTATCTCTTACAAAAACAACAAAATACTTTGTTTGCTCACTATAATTTCGAATACATTTATTTGTTAAAGATTAAATGAAATAAATCAAATTCTTAAGAACCAGGGTATGTAGAAACGTTAATGTTAAATTATTGTATTAAAAACCTTTTATCAGATTACAATTGAAAAATGATCATATTACTAATCAAACCAACCTGACAGAATATAATTTTCTTCGTTTCATGTAATATATAACGAGAAATATTTAAATTACTAAGCAATCTTTCAGAACATGATTCTCATAACAGATTCAAGGCTTTACCTCAAGAATTAAAACGCAATAATTTAATATTAAAACTTTACTGTTCAAGGTAAATTATATATATTTACATGACATAAAAAAAAAAAAAAAATTATTACACGGATGAAAGTCATTGTAAGAAAAAATTACATGTAACTTAGGGCCTTGTACAGGCACAACACCGACTACAAAAACGGTCTGATTGCATGTCATTGCCCAATGGCGATAGAAAATAACAAAGGCGCTGGTTAGTTCCGAGGCAGTTTCACCATTATTCACGATGCAGTCAGTCACTGTTACCCAGTTATTGAATCATTGTTTAGGATTTTTTTATTATATTTCTTTTTAATATTAAATTTACATGTAACGTGATAGCATGAATCACTTCTGAAATTTTGTTTTCTTACAAATGTAATTTTAGGAGGAAAATGTATCAGTATATCAAGTTTGTCACGGTTATTTGGATTCGTTACAGGACGTTAAAATACGAACACTCATTTACGTCAGAACCGCTACTATTATTGATAAATATATATTATTGATATAAATATATATTATTATCACTATAAATATTTTCAAAACAATATATCTGGGATAAAACCAAATCACTCAGTCCTTATTACAGATTAATATAGAAATGATAAAAACAAGGTTTAAATAGAAAGTTATCTCGTTTTTTTAATACTTATTTTAATTTATATTACGAACCACTGGTTGCCCTTTACATGACTTCATGATATTTCTTTTAGCTTACAACTTCGTTAGCCGTGGTTGTAATAATAATTGTTTAAATTTGTTTATTAATATAAACATAATAATATCTTATGTCTGTCAGTGTACAGTCAGCTTTATTTATAATAAGTCATTATTAAATAACCATAGCATGAGGGACCAGAGATTGCCGCCAAACAAAAGTTGGGGGTCAAATAAAAATTATAAAGATCAAACTTAAAAAACAAAAATAAGGTATTAGGATAAAAGGTGTAGTTTGAGACCTAATTATTTTCAACCACAGTCGACATCCCCCAGCGAAAATCGTTGAAAATGAATCATGTTCCTTCGTTTTAATTTTATACTTTTGAACAACAAAGATACATTAAGAAATTATTTTAAATACGAAATATTCAGATAATTATAAAGTTAAATATTAAATCCTTTCTTCACATGACCTTTACAGTTCATTTGAAATGTTAATGGCCCTATGATTGTTATCATGGGTGATTCAGTCATCTGGAAACTCGATTTAAAAACTTCCGGAACGATTGTGAATAACAATTATAAAAGGTGGTTCTGTTGGAGATAAGTTCGAGTTAAAATCAATAGAATTTATGGTTAAAATGTTTATTTTGGGCGGGGTTTAAGCGTTGTTGATTTAGTATTAATGTTGACGTATCTTAATCCAGTATGATACATAACATGATCAGCTGCATTTGAAAACAGGAAATGAATGTCAGTACAGCTGATAAGTTTCTTTTAAGTAGAATATAAAATTCATAAACAATAAAAATCTATTAAAAAAGTATTTAATACAAGATAAAATATTATGCATATGTATGCATTGAGTGCAATATATATGTAGAGTAAATTGGTTCAATAAAATTTATTAAATATTTCTTAAAATTGATATAGTACTTAAAAAGAAATCTTTTATCATTGGAATGGATTGGAATGATTTAATGACTTCGATTGAAATACATTGTTAAAGATGGTACAAGCTATATGCAAACTATATAAACCGGCTACGAATCGCGAAACATTGTACTCAGTGAATTACTAAAATCGAGAAATACAATGTAGACACCTAATCACTATCAGTTAATACCTATATCTCGAAAAATATACTGTTTCTGTGCAATGCCTCAGTTATTATTGTTACTAGCCAAGATTTTAAAAATATTTTTCATTAAGGTAATTTAAAACATTTTTTTTAAAGACACCTGGCGGATTAGTGAAGTAATGTTGACTTATCTTAATCGAGTCCAATCCATGAGAAGATTTAGTGTATTCGAAAAAAAGAAATGAATGTCTAGGTTATCACAGTTAATTTCAAAAGTAAGTCGTTAAATTTAGAAAACGATTTATTAGTGAGGTCGTCAAGTCATAATAGTCAAAAGAAGGAGCTTCATCCAAACCTCTCAGGGAAGTTCATTTGTTACATAAAGAAGATACATCACAAGCAGATGAGAGAGTGAATGTTAAGAAAGTGTGAAGAAGAGTAGGAGGAGACGGACCTTCTATGTTTATGTGACGCCTCCTCCTAGGGTAGGTGGATATGCAGGACGAAGAAGAAGAAGAATGGGAGACATTTCCAATGGAGTTCCTGCTATACACATTTCGGTTCATGTCGGCCCTTCATCAGGCGCGGGCATAATTATTCGCCATGGAAACAGAACTCGAAGCACAATCACTGCTCACTGCTCACATCACCCACGGAGTATACACTGAATCATCGGCAGAACCCACCCAAGGACGACAGCTTCGGCCGAGGGCAACCGGTCGCTGAGGACAAGATCAGATCTGGGGGCTGTTCCGGGCGAAAACACTTATCACAGTTGACAAACAGTTGAGGATGACAACAGCGAACTTCTGCTACGAGGAGGCACAGACACCTAGAACCTTAGTAACACTCGCGGGGCAGACCCATAGCCGACTGATTTCATAACCACTTTCACTAGTTGAGGTTCGGCCGGTTGCCGCTAGGGGCGCTGTATTCCCGGCCTTGCCATTCACCCCCTCTCTTTTGTTAAATCATTATTTTTCTTTGTTTATTTACAAAATAATGCTAAATCTGAAACGCAATAACAGAATACGAACACAGCCAGCATTTATAAAAATAATTCCGCTAAAAAGATTTCTATTTGGTTCCAAAAAATATATCTTTAACGTGACAAAACTATTAAAAAAAAAAAAAAAAAAACAGAGCAATAATTGAGACGTTGATTTCCAAAAGGTACTAAAGGACATTTTTTACGAAATTGATTTTTTGACATATTTATATTCTCCTCATTGAGTTTTAACTAAATCTTAAATTTGATTGTATCTAATGAACACTCATGTCCTTTAATAACGTGATTTAGAAATGCTATTAATTTCTTAAGATACTTATTACACATTTATTTTCATTCCAAATCATAACAGAACATTTCATTTCTTAACTTTAATGTGATTTTATTAATATAGTAAAGAAATAATTCTAGATTTTAATGCGAAAAGAATCAAATTAGCTGGTTTAATAATATAGTAATGAGAGATTTTCGCGCTCTCTGTAATGTTCCCCAGAATGGATATAGTACCTTTTGGAAATCAACGTCTCAATTGAGATATTGATTTCCAAAAAGTACTAAAGCTTCTGAAATATAAAATTTCTGTTTTATGCAACTTACCATTTTCGAACTCGACTTACAACTCACACACACCTTTTTTGTGAGTTTCTAATTTGGACTCAGAAAACTCCTTTTATTTGTATTTTCGTGAAAAATATAATTAAAAAATTTTCTCAATCGCAATATTTTCCCTTACTATAAATCTTATTTATAGTTAAGTGAAAGTAAAAAGGTATTTCATATTACTTAGTATTTCATTACAGTTGTAAAATATAGAGAATGAACTAAACCTTACTTATAGATACAATTTTAACATATATTACAGGAAAACTAAACAAAATAGCTTCTAATAAAGAATAAAATGTTTTCCTGACTTTTTGAATTAACATGTCAGTAAGAGAAATCTTATGGTGACAACAGAATAAGGGTGAGTTAATTTTCATGAGGCTAATAACCATTCAATGAGAAGTTCATGTTTAAACCATACAGAAAGTGTATTATTATTTTAATATAAGTTTTCATGATATACTTGAGAAGTGAACTCAATTTTACAGTCATTAATCTACTGAAATGGAAATTCATTTTGAAAATAATTAAAGTAAATGAAAATACGAATGCGGTATCTCATTGTTTTATACGAAGTTGATTTCTGGGAAGAATTTAAATGCTTCTATGAAACTAATTTTCAAGAATATGAAATGTGAGAAAACACAAAAATAAAACAAAGAGAGCTTAACGTAAATTCCTGGTTATTGTTTCATAAGGAAAATATAAAAAACTTTTAATAGCTAAACGCTGCATATTACTTCACCAAGGTTTATTATTATCAAATAATTAAATGCATATGAAAATAATAATGTACTACTTCTTTGCTCGTTATTATTTTTTTTTTGTGTAGATAAATTTATATATATGCGTTTAACAGTAAATGTAATCAGTATAATTTCGCTATATGTCAATCAGTGAATAATTTAACTATTTTTTTAAGTAAAACTATAAAATTTATTACTTATTATTTTTTTTTTTGTTAGATAAATTTATATATATGCGTTTAACAGTAAATGTAATCAGTATAATTTCGCTATATGTCAATCAGTGAATAATTTAACTATTTTTTTAAGTAAAACTATAAAATTTATTACTTTTGCTAGATTCTAATTTTTTTTCTGTCAAATTTACACTAAACCTATAGGAGACTCCTGATTATACAGTACTTTATAAACGATTTTAAACTTAATCTTTGTAAATCGTTACTGAAACATGAACGTGAATTAATACTATAGTGTGTGAAGTTTTTCATCTAAAAAAAACTGTGTTTTTAGAAACACTTCTATTTTATAAAAGCGTTATGTTTTCTAACAGCTAAAAATCACTTTTAGAAAACAATAGCAATTGAACGCCTTACTTGCACACAAAACATGAATAAGAAGTTTAAAATGTTTTAATATATTTAGTATTTTTGGAACTACAGATCAGATCAAGATAATTTTTCTCTCGTGTTTTTGAAAATTCGATAAAGTTTCAAATGAGTACCGACGATGTCCAGAAGATGTATAATAGTTGAAATATTTGAAAAATTATTTTTTTTACTGGCTTCTGCGAAAAATTACTTCTACCACTTAGAGGAACAATTTTCCAAACCTAAGAAAATACATATTATATTTAAAAAGTTTGTAGTATTACGGGTTACCTTCACGGTTACTGGATGGACAACGTGAGGACCAGAGGACGTATGCTTTAAAAATGAAATCCCAAGAAGATTCCCGTCAAAAACTTCAACGAGGAGTGAAACCATGAATAAAGATTTTTTTTTTTTTTTATAATAAAAAGCGGAGTGGTCTAGTGGATAAAGCACTATCCCACGGATCTCGAGTTCGAACCCTGCCAGTGAGAATAGTTATTTATTTCGGCAATAGAGTGACCTTAGGAGGGAGGGGAACGTATTTTAAAGTGATAACACTAATTACCTCATTGCACAGCTGTTGGCCTAAAGACAGAGCAAACCTGCTGCTATGTATTGAACCCAAGGCTTTTCATGGGTTTTGGAACTACAATTGAAATTTCTATGTGGTGTCATTTATGCTTTGAAAATGCATTGTATTCGGTAAATTATTATTATATTTTTCAAATGAACTATTAAAAAAATATATATAAAGTTTAATTTAGATTCCACGAAATTACCATTTAGATTAAAGTGCAACATCTGTTTTCATGAAATAACCTTTAAAGTAGAAATCATGGATAACAATGTCAATTTCGGATTTATAACAACTTACCGTTTATGTTAACCACTTACGATTTGGTAAGTAACATTGTTGTTAAAATCTTGCATAAATGTATGAAAGAATATAACTTTTACGATACTGTAAAGTGGCATCACTGAATTCTATAACCTCTCTCATTACAAACATTACAAATGACATATGTTCATGTGTTTATGGATAATAACATTTTGTTAACTTTTAAAACATATTTTATGGCATATTAAATTCTCAAAAATCTTGCGCATTCTAACGCTATATCATACGTCTATATTACTACACATATTTCAAGAATGAAATTTGGTCACTTGATTACAGAAAATTTAATTTTTCTTTCAAAGGACAAACTCAATTGAAATTTATTTTACTTTTAAACCAAAAATCTTTTCTCTTTAGATTTTTTAATTTTATAATCTCAACAATTATCTCAACAGGGAATAAACATTTATTTTAATTATATAATTTGAATAAGAAAAAACACACAAAATTGATACGTAATTCGACAGACGATAAGTTTGTTAAAAAAACTTAAACAAGAGAAGAAGATATTGGGAGCAATGTTCCTTTAGATTAGAAATTGTCCTGAGATCGGTAATTGAAAACTCTTTAAAACTATGGCAAAAGAAAGTCTTTTCAATCTTGTCCTGTCGAAGGGAAATCCGTTCCTGAGAACTTGATGGACTTTCCAATACAATAAGCCATTCCAGGATTCGTTTAAGGAAAATGCTATTCGCCAATAATACAAAATGGCCACTTGCTATAGTTCGTGCTGCCTTCACATACCGAAAGCAATAGTTTAAATCCATTAATATAAAATTAGCTTGTTCCAAACATATTTTATATGTTTTGTAGCCTACTAGAAATGAACAAAATATTACAATATATAATACTATAAAGTAGTCATTTCAATAAAAAAAATCTGGTGCGGGCAACACACGACTTTCACTTACCTCCCTTTTTAAAATCAATGAAAGAATTTTCAAAAACAGTTAGAGATAAATATACGTGAACCTATTAAGGAATTAATTAAATTGAATTTATATAGAAACATGTGTTTTATTAAAAAATCTATTATATTATTATCTAAAATAATCAGTTAGTTTTATGTTTATTTCATCACTCTCTATTAACTTTTAAAAGCTTGTGTATGAGGTAATATTTTTTCTAAAATCTTTAGCTTTCCAACGGTATATCATACTTGTATATTACTGCTCTTATATTCAAAAACGAAAAATTGCATTAAAAAAATATTTTTCTGTTTTCTCCTTTAGTTGGGTATCGAATTTATTCAATTTATATATTTACCTGTTTTTAATCAGCGTTAACAAGATAATATAGTTATTTTTATTGAATATGCAAAATTAAAGGTACTTTAGGGAAGAAAATTTAAAATATCGGCATTTAAGCCCTGTCAGACCATTTTTATCCAAATAAAACCTACATGATATTAAAGCCCATTTAATTTTACATCGATATAGCGAGTTTAATCAAAATCGTCGGAACCGTTTTTGAGAAAATCGAAAAAAGGTGCAAAATGCATGGTATAAAGTGCCTCTTCTGGTAAGCTCATTTTGATGAAAAAAGTTTTGCCACGTCTTGGGCGTATATTTGTCCTAAATATGAAATTTCAGTTTCATAGGACCGTTTCCGCCAGGGAGTTACCACACACACACACACACACACAGACCTTTTTGCTGGACTTCGTTATTTGGACTCAGGGGACCCTAAAACGTGTATTTCCGTTGAAAACTGGAATTCGAAAATTTTCACGATCGCAATACTTCCCCTTACCATATATAGTAAGTGAAAGTAAAAAATACCAAAGCTCAGATTATACAGCCAACTCATGTTGATATAATATACATAATTTATTGGACCACTAGAAATACTGTCAATAATTAAATCCTCCTTTTTATTCTCCTTTGTTTTAGGCTAATTTTTTACATATTCTTATTCGGATGGCGCGACAGGCCCTATAGGCACTTGGTCGCGCGATGAGGACCCCACACAGCGATTCTCTATGATAGGTCATAAGGGTACCCTACTGCAGTCTACACCTATTTTCATGAGTGGCCTGTTGGTTGACACGCCTTATATACCCTTATATGCTATGCGTGTATCTAATTTTCTGCTTGAAAAAAAATTGCATTCGACCTGACAAGTTTTGGAAACTTAGCCACATAGCCATAGCTCCCCTTTCATTTTTAAATTCACTTTCCTATATTGGTCAATCCATTTGAAATCCTCCAGACCTTGCCGCTCAACATTTTTGATTTTCGTGATTTTTCGACGTTATTCTCTATTCTTTCGTGCTTATAAAACCATAAATAAAAAAAAAAAATTCGGGCCAATACTTTTAGTTGTTGCAGCCGTCATTCCTTTAATTTTTTAGATATCGAATCAAAACAAAAATTAACAATACGATTTTTGCCAATTTTGAAAATTCATATAGAAAAAAGTACTATGTTCCCAAGATCGAAATTTTTACAGCAAGTAGGGATAATATTAAGCTTCATAATAAAAAATAATTAAAAGTAAGTCTATTTTCTTTCATGTACTTTTATCTTGTTTCGTCAATAAAAAAATCTCGTTTTTTATTCATTTTCGTGAATTTTCTTCCCTATTAGGCAATGAGTTGTGAGGGCAAAAAATACAAAGCATGTCCTTATCTTATTTTTAATTTTTGTTTTGATTCGATATCTAAAAATTAAAGGATTTAGAATGGTTTTCCTATCACATGTTTTCGCCCGTGAAATTGACTTAAAATGGCTGCAGCACTAAAAGTATTGGCCCGAATTTATAATCACGTAAAAATAGAGATTAACTGGTCAAAAAATCACGAAAATCAAAAATGTCTAGCGGCAAAATTAATGAAAATTTGATGATTTCAAATGGATTCACCCATATATAAACTATATAGTGCGATCGTGAAAATGTTTTAACTGGAATTATCAGTAGAAATACACGTATCAGTTTTTCTTGAGTCAAAATTAGCAAGTCCTGCAAAAAGGTCTAGGTGTGAGATTCTTTGTGAGTTTTCACCAAAATCGACTAACCAAAAAAGCAATTTCATACCTTAAATTTTGCCCCTTTTTAGTATTTTCTAAACAACGGTACTGAAATTTTGATTAAACTCAAAATATTCACGATAAATTAAATAGGTTTTATTTTTATGTAGACTTTTTGTACGATTGAAATTCCGTGACAGTGCTTAAATGTCAATATTTAATTATGTCAAATTGTATATTTGACATAATTACTTCGTCTGCGTCAATTTCTGTTATTATGATCCCTATTAAGAAGTTTTTAAAAGAATATATTTTAAAGTACTTCTGCGTAAATTATATTTTTAGTTTTATTTTCTTGTGGCAGAAGAATATACTGATTTTCACCGCAACCCGATCTTGGCAATACAGTTACACATATAGTTGGCCGTGTGACACGCAGCCTTGACGTAAATCGAATCCTACGTGTTTTTTTTTTTTTTTTTTTTTTTTTTTTTTTTTTTTTTTTTTTTTTTTTTTTTTTTCCTAAGCCCCATGGGAGTTGGGGGTTGAAAATCAAATAGAGGAAGGAATATGGGATCTCTTTTTCTGCATTACATGCATTATAAGAGGGAAGAGAGGATACACAAATTTTCGGTATATGGGAGCGAATGGGAGTCACGTCTAGTGATGGGGCTCACTAGTCTTTCTGAGTCAGTTAGTCAAGTTATGGTTTCTCAGTCTAGTCTGAGGGTCCGTACATAGTCTTGCCAGCGCTGTGGCCGTCCTGTCGGAGTCAGTGTGTTAAACAGTGGGTTCGTGCAGTACCGGAGACTATCAAAGAATTTGATATGTCTCCGAGAGATGAACTCTGTCACGGTCGGAAGTTCGAAGGTGTCGTGTATTTGGTCTGTCTTCGTCCTCTGTAGAGAAGTATGCCTCACTATTCGTCTGAGCACTCCATTTTGAAACTGCTGGAGCTTTTTTGCTATAGTTGGTGGTATATTAGTTAGCATCGGTGCTCCGTATAGGAGGGCCGGTCTAATTAATGATTTATATATTAATATTTTCAGGCGGAGGGATAGATTCGGTGACGTTAGTAAATGATTTAGTCGATAGGACTTGGTCCTAGCCGAGCTAATCTTTTTGAGGCAGTGATTAGACAATTTGAGGTGTCTGTCAAGGGTGATGCCCAGGTAAACGATTCTATTGGCCGGCTTGTTTTTGATTCCCGCTACCTCGTAGGTCTTCGGTAGACGGCGCTTATTCTTCTGGAAAGAAAAAATAATACAGTCGGTCTTCTTGGGATTAACTGTAATATTTAATCTCTCCAGCTTTTTTGTTATCTCATTACAAGCCAACTCCGCCTGATGTAGAGCTGTCTCTGCGTTCATCGAGCTACTGTAAATCGCTATGTCATCGGCGTAGGCCGCTACAGTAGCTGTTTTGTATTTTGCTCCAACAGTTTCAGCTGTGTATATAGAGAATAGTACTGGTGATAGCACAGACCCTTGAGGAACTCCACAGGTGAGGTCGATTTCCTCGGAGAAGGCTCCGCCAACTAGCACTTCTATCTTACGCTCCTGGAGAAATGAACGCAAGAGGGTGTAGAGCTGCTCCGGAAACTCATTGTCCTGCAGTGTCTTACATAGTAGACTATGGGACACTGAGTCGAACGCCTCCGTGCAGTCTATTGATATCATTGCAGTGGCGTCATTTTTGAAGGAGCTCTTGCTCACTTCCGCTTGTAGCTTCGCCAGATGGTGATCCGGGCAGAGTCCGGCCTGAAAGCCGGTCTGTTCCGGTGGGATTAGGGCTACCTCTGAGCAATACGTTTTGAGATAATTAAGGATAATTTTCTCAAAAATTTTGCCCAGGTGTGGAAGCAAGCTGATCGGCCTGTAGTCGGCTGGCTGGGCTCCATTCTTCGCGGGTTTCAATAGCGGGAAAAGGATAGCTCTTTTCCATGCCTCGGGGAAGTATCTCAGCCTGAGGCAGGAGTTGTAGAGGTTAGTCAAATGAGCTAAGCCCCTCCTTGGTAGCTGTTTTAACAATACAGTCTGTATCCCGTCATGGCCTGGGGCTCTATTCCCCCTCGAACGACGGAGAATTGCCTTAAGCTGTTTCGGGGACACATACATGTAATTGTTTCCTATTTCTTCAGTTGGAATTTCAGTGGGGGTCCCTGTTCGTTGTTTTATTTTTCCACAGTAGTGATCCGCAAACTTCTTTGCCTGCTCTTCGTCTGTCAACAATCTGTCTCCATCATGAAGGACTGTAGAGCTTCGTTTTCTTGTGCTTGACTTTAGTAGCTTCCAGAACTTTTTGTGGTCGCCGTGCGTAGCCCGTAGCTTCTCATGCCACTGTGCAGTCCGCCATTGTTTCATGAGGTTTCGGATCTGAGTGGTAAGTGAATTTACCACTGTCTTCACCTCATGATCTCTGGTCCTGTACCACTTATTCTTCCACTTATTGCGCAAGGCGATAAGTTTCAGAATATGATTAGGCGGAGGACGCAGAGCTGGAGGAAGTGGCGTGAACTTCGGGATGGCTACGTCGGCGGCATTTTTGATAATTTCAGTGAAGGAAATAATATAATCATCTATTTCTATCTTTGTCCTTAGGGGAGAGACTGTTGACAGTTTGCGATGGACCTGCGCTTTATAGGCCTCCCAGTCTGCCTCTGAGTACTTGTATTTCAATGGTGGAGGGGCTGGTGCCTCGCCGTCAACCAAGTAAAGCACAGGCCTATGGTCGGATATCTCGTTGTCCAGCGCTAAGCAGTCAAGAAAGCGATGTGGCTGCCTCGTGAGCAGGAGATCAACTGTGGATTTCCGCTTCCGGTCAATCTTATGTCTGAGGGTATGGGTAGGTGGGTGCACCACAGTAAACGAAGTTTTTAAGATCATTCTCCCAGCTTTATTGCTGGAATTGTTGTTCCAGACGGTATGCCGAGCGTTGAGATCACCAATCACCCAATGATTAGTTTTCTTAGCACACTCGTTCAGTAGCTGAGAGAACTCTACTGGTGAAGTACGGGGTCTCCTGTATAATCCAGTGATAATGGTAGGCTTATTATCCAGGAGTACCTGCACCGTTTTGTGATGTATTCTACGGTCTCTGATAGCCACTGGTGGTGGGAGCTCCCTCCATCTCGTTCCTTGGCGAATGGCTATCAGGACCCCTCCTGCTTTGTCCGTTGATTGATCGCCTGTTAGTTCATAGCCTGGCAGGCGCATGCGCTGAGGATTCACTCTAGAGTCGGTGAGGACCACCACAGTGGGATGGGTCTGTGCTATTAAGGCATAAATCTCTGTAATTTTAGGCATAAGTCCGTCCGTATTGAAATTAAGTATAGTAAGTTGTCCATTCATGTCTGTATGATACTTTTAAAGAGATTGACTAGTTGGTTTGAGTTCTCGGTCAGTTTGTCTATGGCCTTGATGATATACTCCGCCCAGGGGGGAGGTATATCATTTCGGGCCCTGTTCGAATACGAGTTGTCTGTCTGGTGAAGACGAGGTGAGGGTGGGGGATGAGCCTGGTCTCCCATTGGCCCGCTAGCTGCAGGCTGATCGAGCTGTGTCTGTCTGGATGAGGTGTTGGGCCGGCTTGTTGTAGGCTGATTTGTCGAGTGGGCACTCTTCATCTTCAGACCTGCCCTCTCTTTAAACTTCTTAATCTTCTCCATAAGAGCTGTTCTAACTTTGCACCCTGTATAAGATGCGACGTGGGTTTCCCCACAGTTCGCACACTTTACCGGGGCTACTGCTCTCGGGCAATCCGAGATGGGGTGTGGGCCGGCGCATCGGACACAAGTTATCTGCCTCCCGCAGTGGTTTTTAGTGTGCCCGAATTGCTGGCATCGATGACACTGGACAATACCTCTTCTTCCTCGATAGGGCTTCACATTAAAGCGCACCCTATTTATCACCTGGAGTTTGGCAATGTCTTCAAGTTTGGTGGTGTTTGAAGTGGTGAGTAGAATAAGGGGCAGGTCGCTCTTCTTCCCGTCCTTTTCACTCTTCTTCATCCTTCTGACGTCTAATACACCCTGGAGTCGCTGATTCAGCTCTTGCGTAATGTCATCGACGTTGTGATCGATGTCCAGATCATAGATAACATATTTTCTGGTTTTGGGGCCCCCACTTGATGAGTAAGTATGGTAGGGGGTTTCTTTATTCTGTAGGAGGGCAGTGATGCCCTTATGAATTTCCATGGTATTAGGAAAGACCCTAACACCGTCTTTGGTCTTCTGTATTTCAAAACCCTCGAAACCGGCAGCCTGAAGCTCTCCGACCGCACTAAGGGTACTCGTTACCCCACTAATCACAATTGGCGGGGGTCGTTTGCCAGCGGCACTCTTGTCAACCGCACTATTATTCGCACTTTCGCTTAATATAGAGAACTGGTTGGTAGTACTCACTGTGAAATTGGTTGCGGAGTTTACAATACGGCAGATCCTTTTCGGTTTGACCCAATCGCCGTCTTCTGTTCCTTTCGAGGTTTCTTTCCTTCTCGTGGAGGTCGCCGGTGCTGCTAATTCTGAGGTCCGTGGTGATGCTGGTCCGGGAGCAGTGCCAGAGATCGCGGTATCCTCCATTTTCTTCACACCTTTGCTTTTACTCATTTGAAATGAAGAAAACAAAAGAAGGAGTAGAGAGACTTACAAGAGCAACGCTGCCCTTACCCAAGTGGGTGGCTGTCCGGTTTGTTCCACTAGATATGCGTGGACCGTAACAGCTCAAAGGCGCTAATCGTTTTTTTTTTTTTTTTTTTTTTTTTTTTTTTTTTTTTTTTTTTTTTTCTTACCCTCTGGTTTTATTTTCGAACAAAATACAAATACAAATATAATATGTATAGCTGTCAGATTTGTCCTTCTGTTACCCGGAGGTATTCTAAAGAGGATTGCTATATGCGCTGGATGCACTAGTAATCTTTCAAGGGCTTCTTCTAAGCCTTTATTTATCCATTGCAAAATGGGAGGGACCATTCTTCAGGGTTTTGGCAATAAATTGAGTTCAGACATAGTCCGATCTCCTTCCCTCGGCGACAACGTCAACGAGAGGTAGTGATCCTTGCCACCTCCCAGGCTTGGGTGGTGGGGTGATATCAGTAAATAATGGATTAGCACAGGCCTTCAGCCCATCAAAAAATTTAATGTGCCTCCGGCTGATATATTCAGGCACTGTTGGCAATACTAATTCCTGATGAAGGATATGGTTTCTGGCCCTCTGTAAGTTGGTACCTCTGACAATCCGCCGAAGGATGGAGTTCTGGAACGTCTGTAATTGTTTGAGAGTGGACTTAAACAGATGCCGCATCAAGGGCGCACCATAGAGCATAGTCGGACGTATTATAGCCTTGTAGATCTGTAGTTTCAGCCTCAGTGAGAGCTGAGGTGACGTGAGTAGATGATTAAGTCTATAGCTCTTTCTCCTGGCCAGTTTGAGTCGTTCCCGTACGTGACTAGATAAGGTGAGGTGCCTATCTAGAGTGACGCCCAGGTAGAGGATTGAATTAGAGACTGGCAGTGTTTCTCCGTTCACTTTAAAATCAGTGGGCAAAGTGCTCTTCCCCTTCTGGAACGACATGACAATAGCATCTGTCTTCTTCGGGTTCACCCTAATGCCAATCTCCTTCAGCTCATCTACAATAGTGGTCGATGCTCCTTGTGCCAGGGTGAGAGCCCTTTTCGGTCTCATACTAGAAGCATAGATGCCAATGTCATCGGCGTAGGCTGCTACCAGTGCCATTGGGTGCTTCATTGAGATCACTTTTGCTGTAAAGATCACAAACAATAGTGGTCCCAATACAGAACCTTGAGGAACCCCACAAATGGTGTCCTTTGAAGTTGACAATTTATCGCCTACCCTTACGACGAAGGATCTCCCGCTTAAGTAGCTTCTGATCAATCGGCATAATGAAGCTGGAAAACGATAGTCTTCCAACTGGCGAAGCAGTAACTCGTGGGATACACAATCAAACGCCTGTGTGCAGTCCAGCGAGATGAACGCCGTGGCTTCATTGTTCTTCGTCATACGCTCTATGGTGTGCCTTTGAAGTTTCACTAAATGATGATCGCAGGCTACGCCTCGTGAGAACCCGGTCTGTTCTGGTGGAATGATGGACTCCTCACTGCAGTGCTCTAGCAGATGGTGATGGATCAGCCTCTCGAACACCTTGCTCATATGCGAAAGGAGACTGATAGGCCGATAATGCTCTGGTGAGTCTCCATTCTTCCCAGGCTTAAGTAGCGGCACTATGATCGCTTGCTTCCAGTCATCGGGGAAGTATGAGATCCGCATACAGGAGTTAAAAATGTTTAATAAGAAGGCTTTACCCCTCCGAGGTAGCATCTTCAATAGTACATACGGAATATCATCCAGTCCCGAAGCCTTGTTACCCTTGGTGCGTCGTAGTACCGACTCAAGCTGTCCGAAGGTGGAGAATATCCTCTTTTCATTAGGGGACGTTGGTCTTCCCGCAGGTAGTGTGGGAGCATTTAACAGACGATCATCTTCCCTCGCCTTATAAGAATCGGCCAAGAGTTCAGCCTGTTCCTCAGGGGATAATAGGGTGCCACCTGATGTAAGGTGTACACTCTTCCTCTTAGTGACGTGTGACCTCACAAGTCTCCAGAACTGACGATGATCATCACGAGTCCTACGGAGTTGCTCGTGCCATAGGAAAGTCTTCCATTCACGCATGAGGCTGGCTATCTGCCGGGTCATCGCATTGATGGCCGGTTTCAAGCCGTAGTCACAAGTTCGGTGGAAAATATTCCTCAGGTTGTTCCTTTGTGCAATGAGAGCAAGAATGTGGCTCGGTGGTTTCCTGAAGGCGTTTGGCTGAGGACTAAACCTTGGTATGGTAAGATTGGCTGATACATGGACGGTGGTGGTGATATCCGAGATCGCCTTCTGCACCTCTTTAACAGTTCTTAAGTACTGTATCTTTGGTAGGGTATCATCCACACTAGCCCTATATCCTTTCCAGTCGGCCTTGTGGAAGAGGAACTTGCTCGCGGGTGGTGTTGCTGGAGTTCCCTCAAAGGCATATAGCACAGGCCGGTGGTCCGACGGTCCGTATGGGAGCGCTAGGCACTCAGTAACAGTGTGAAGGTCCCTGGTCAGGAGTAGGTCAAGTGTGGATGTCCAGTCAGGTCGGGCCGCATGCCTAAAGGTGTGCACTCCGGGGTGGAAGACAGCCATCCTGGTCTTGGTGATATAGGTACCCATCGGATTGTTGCTACCGCACAGCCAGGCAGTGTGCCGGGCGTTGAAGTCCCCTAAGATGACAAACCGACTCTTATCCTGGGCGTGCTGCAGCAATAGCTTCATAGATGTTAATATAGCCTTGGGTCTCCTATAGACACAACAGAAAGTAAAACGTTGTTTTAATCGAACATCTACTGTGACTATATGAGTACCCTCTGTAGAAGCTACTGGGTTGGGTACCAACCTCGATGGGATATCTCCTCGAACCAGAATCACTACGGCCTCGTTAGCCCCGGGTTGACAAGCCTCCCGGTATGCAATATACCCCTGAAAATACAGTGAAGCAGAGGTGGGTAGTATAGTGTCGGTATACTACCCACCTCTGCTTCACTGTATTTTCAGGGGTATATTGCATACCGGGAGGCTAATCGTTGTAAGCCTCAGGACGCTATCTAACAAAAACTAACACTATTTGTTGATCGGGAATGTGGCTTAATGCCACACGAAAAAGTATAGTATAGTTTAATCACACTGAATAATAATTATAATAATCCTACTTGTTTAATACCTACGTGTTTTTTTTTTTTTGTTTTTTTGTTTTTTTCTTACCCTCTGGTTTTATTTTCGAACAAAATACAAATACAAATATAATATGTATAGCTGTCAGATTTGTCCTTCTGTTACCCGGAGGTATTCTAAAGTGGATTGCTATATGCGCTGGATGCACTAGTAATCTTTCAAGGGCTTCTTCTAAGCCTTTATTTATCCATTGCAAAATGGGAGGGACCATTCTTCAGGGTTTTGGCAATAAATTGAGTTCAGACATAGTCCGAACTCCTTCCCTCGGCGACAACGTCAACGAGAGGTAGTGATCCTTGCCACCTCCCAGGCTTGGGTGGTGGGGTGATATCAGAAAATAATGGATTAGCACAGGCCTTCAGCCCATCAAAAAATTTAATGTGCCTCCGGCTGATATATTCAGGCACTGTTGGCAATACTAATTCCTGATGAAGGATATGGTTTCTGGCCCTCTGTAAGTTGGTACCTCTGACAATCCGCCGAAGGATGGAGTTCTGGAACGTCTGTAATTGTTTGAGAGTGGACTTAAACAGATGCCGCATCAAGGGCGCACCATAGAGCATAGTCGGTTTTATCCTTTATTATCCTATTATCCTACGTGTTTAAATGTTTGTGATTTATGTATTGTTACGACAAAAGATAAATTAACGGGAATTTGAATTATTTTAAAATTAAAAGGTAAATCAATTGGAATCATTGGAATGCGAGGTTTATTTTTCCCGTGTTTTTTTTTCACCGATTCTTCGCTCTTAGTGGTCACAGCATATAGCCTAAAGCCTACCTCCATGAATGGACAATTTAACACAAAAATTTTAAATTCGAACCAGTGATTTCTGAGATTAGCACGCTCAAACAAAGAAAGTCTTCAGCAACTTTATAATATTAGTATAGATTAAAATTTATAATATCATAATAATAAATGTAAATTTATTTATAATATCACATAACTGAATAAAAACACACTAAAATGGACATAGTTTAATAAATGGTTGAATGATAAAATATGTAATAAGTGGGTTTTAAGATCTCAAACAGGCCTAACTCTATTCAAGTTATCAGCAGAATGTAATCTTCTATCATACAAGGATCTTATTCACACTCTACGGAATCAATTGACACTTCAATTGTATCCGTAAGCCGGTGACGAATATTGCATTGGACAAACAATGTCTTAGAAAGCTGTCCCCCTGCGGGGAAAACCATTCTGCTTTTGTAAGAGAAGACGGGCGATGTAGAGGAGGATTGTATCGCACGTGTTCTGCATGGACGGCGGACCGTAAGTGAAAGGTCGGCCCAGGAACAGCGGATGGAGGAAGTCTTAGGAGGCCTTCTAACTGATCCAGGAAACCAGATAGAGAGGGATTGAGTCTTCATTAAGCTAATTAAAATAAATATTAATCAACCATAACTGGAGAATAACTAAGCAACAAAATTATTTTATCCAAATCTTAAAATTTACACAAATACACTAAGGCAAATAGAAGAATGAAGAGCAAAGCCGCTGAATTTCCTAAATTTCTAGAGACCCAGTCAACAAAAAAAACTAAAAACCTCAAAATTATGAATGTGTATAAAATGGTTTCTTTAAATTTTAAATAAGTAAAAAAAAAAAAAAATAAATAAAAAATAAATAAAAAAAAAAAAAAAAAAAAAAAAAAAAAAAAATATATATATATATATATATATATATATATATATATATATATATATATATATATATATTTCGAGAGGAGATTAAAAAAATATATGAAAATAGTGAAAACTATTTAATATACAATGTTTTAACCATGTTACGGGTCTTCATCTGGATTAAAAACAAGACACAGTGAAGGTTTTTGATAATAACGGAAAAGAACATAAAATATAATTAGAAGTTGAGAAAATTGATAACTTAAGAATAGAAAATGAAAGTAATAAAGCCTGGAAAATAAATAGTAAATATATCAACATAAATAAAAAGAGAAATGAAAGATAAATATAGCGAAGTGAAAGCCGAATGGCAATTAAATAATATTATTTTATTGTTTGGATGTTATGAATGGAATCTTATCGCTTTAAGACGTATTTTCCTTAATTGTGGCACTTATTACGAATCTCCCAATAAAATATTTTATTTGAAAAAATGAATAAATAATAACTTAAAGTTAAAATAACTATTTAAGAATTATTAAAACAAAACACCCATTAAAAAATAAATAAAAAGTGCCAGTTTATAGTAATATACGATAATATAACATAATCATACTTATAAAAATAAATATATTTTCTATTTGTTTTCAGAAAAGTTTAAAATATTGTCGTTTAGTGAAAAATATTTAAATTAGAATCCATCGATTTGTAATAGTATAGCATTCTTTAGCATTCATAAGAATTCCGTGCTAAAAATAAACTTTCTTATAGCAACAAGACTTTTTCCAGATCAAAATACAGTAATATTAGAATTCTAACAGTTCTAGAATTATCTTTTATTTCCTAATAGTATCCATTGTTTATTTGAAAATTTTTATGTAGCTTCCTACATTCTAAGAAGTTGTTGCTGGGTCCTTTTTGTTCTGTTCTTCATTACTGTCGCGGTGTAGTTATGTTTATATTTGTTATAATATTCTGTTTTGTGAAAGAAACGCAGAAACATACTCTGTGCTGCTAAAGTTAAAGCGAAAAAATGGTTTTCCTAAGAAATATATTTCTACTTATTCTTTCTATTATGCCCCAAATAAACAAGAAACAGCTGTGTATAACTCTATTAAAAATAAACTATGAGTAGATCAAAAGGTGTTTGGAATAGCTTGGAATATAAACAAATGTGTTTAGATTGAAAACATATCTTTTTACATAAATTGTAATTATTCTGTTATACATAAGTAAACATAAATATTTATGATAAAATAATAATTACTAAATACCTTGGGGTGGTGCTACACGACACTTCCTGGTCGACCATTGCCTCCGTACCTTCTGCGACCAGCTCCCGCAGCTCCTCTTCTGACCCGCCTGGACTCTGTAAAGAATTACTTGTATTTTATTTTTTTAATCTTTTAGTTATTTAGTAAAATTTACAACTATATGAACAGAAACACAATCAATACATGTAAAAATAACTAATTTAATATAATCTCTGTAAATATAAAACGATACCGTGATTCTTAGTTTTTTCGAACTCCTTCTAAACCACTGGACGGATTTTGATACGGCTTTTACTATCACTTAGAGCATTCATTCCTGAAGGTTTATAAGTAAAATACATTGCAATTTAGTTTTCATCTAAACGAGAGATTTAAATTTTCTAATAAAGTATATTATATAACGGTATATTATACGTCTATATTACAGTTTTTATGCTACAAAACACAAAAATTGCATAAACAAATATTTTTGGTATTTTCTCTTTTAGTTGGATATCGTATTCGTTCAAATAGTATATTTATCCTCTTTTTTATCAGTTCTCAATAGACGATATTGTTGTTTTTATAGATTCAACAAATTTAAAGGTAGTTTAGAGGAAGAAAATTTAAAATATCGCATTTCAACCCCGTCAGGCTATTTCAATCAGAATGAAACCTATATGATATTAAAGCCCATTAAGTATTACATCGATATAGCGAGTTTAATCAAAATCGTTGGAGCCGTTTTTGAGATAATCGTAAAAAAGTACAAAATGCACAGTATAAAGTGGCTCTTCTCGTTATCTGAAAACGTGTATTTCCGTTGAAAACTGAATTCGAAAATTTTATCGATCGCAATACATTCCCTTACTATATATTTCATATATAGGTAAGTGAAAGTGAAAATTAATACTCGATAAAAAAAAATCATACAGTTTAATATGTAGGTGTTGTAAGTCCATAAACAAATGTTATTGGAAAAGAGGGAGGTTATAATAGTTAAATGTTGCTACCATCGTACAGAGTCGTTTATATTATTCCACTCAGTACAAAATCCCTGGGTATTTCACTCTTCGGAAGGGAGGTAAAATAGTGTTCCTGAGCCTGTGCGATGTCAGGTACTCGTTAAAGACTCCGATACTAATTAATGCAAAATTTAAGGCTCACACTGTAGCAGCCTGTCGGACGATTATTAGCAAATATTAGAAGGAGTAATGAAAAAGTCAATCAGTTCAAACATTTTAAGTCATTACTTTAATCTGCACAAATACTTAAATAATGGAATGTAGCTATATACAAGAATATATTTTTAAATTGTTTTTTGCTATATATTGTATAGCAATAATTCAGATAAGTCGGATAATCAAAAATGTGAACATGGCCCATGCTTAAAACTACCTTAAATTGTCTCTTACCCCAAATAATAATATGTACTGCTTAAAATTAAATTATTTAAATAATAACGTTAAAACTAATGAAAAAATATGTATATTATATTAAAATAACAACTTAAAAATGTTTGGACTGATTGACTTTTCCATTACTTCTTCTAATATTTGCTAATAATCGTCCGACAGGCTGCTACATTGTGAGCCCTAAATTTTCATTAATTAGGATAAGAGTCTTTAACGAGTACCTGACATCGCACAGGCTCAGGAACACTATTTTACCTCTCTTCCGAAGAGTGAAATACACAGGGATTTTGTACTGAATGAAATAATATAAACGAATCTGCACGACGGTGGCAACATTTAACTACTATAACCTCCCTCTTTTCCAATAACATACGAGTATCTTAACATAAGTTTATGGGCTTATAACAACTATAAATTAAACTGTATGATTTTTTTTTATTGTGTATTAATTTTTACTTTCACTTACCTATATATGTTATATATATATATATATATATATATATATATATATATATATATATATATATATATATATATTAAGGGAAAGTATTGCGATAGTGAAAATTTTCAAATTTCAGTTTTCACCAGAAATACACGTTTTAGGCTTCCCTGAGTCCAAATGACCAAGTCCCGCAAAAAGGTCTGTGTGTCCCGTGTGTGGGTGTGTGTGTGTGTGTGTGTGTGTGTGTGTGTGTGTGTGTGTGTGTGTGTGTGTGTGCAGCGCGAAAACGAAAATATATATATATATATATATATATATATATATATATATAAGTTGGTATTCGAAGTTCGGTTGTTTAAGTTATTAAACTTTAAGGTCTTAGAGAGGTTTGAAAATTGAAGGGGAACAGTTTTTTTTTTTTTCCAACTTTATGAGAACTTTTTCCTAATAAATAATCCCTGAAACGCCAATCCCAGGCTATTATAAGATATAAAGAGATAGTACTACTGTTTTCGCCAGTCCCGTCGCCGATGTCTGAAATGTTTAAAATAATGTTGTTTTAAGATCTTCATTAGCAATAAATATATATTTCGACATGAATGACGTTATAGAAAAATAGTAGATAAAAATAAAAAACAACAGTATACTACAGTATCGAAAAGGGGACAACGACCTATGCCTGAGTCGACACCAGGGCGTGGGGGAACTTGGATCCTGTTTGCCTTAGATGGATCTTCTGCGCAATTGCGACAGGATACAATATTGGAAAAATACTCAAATTATATAAATGTAAAAAGTATTTATTTACTTTTTTCTTCTTCTTAATAATTCTTAATAATAGAAACTAGAGGATTAGGGTGGGAATGGAGTTTGGCATGATGGAATGATATCTGGATTGGGTCGAATCAGCAACATGCGGAACGTTAAGGTCTTTATGAATGAGGTTATTCGTGACAAAAGTAAGGAGCATTGAAAAATTTTCGAAGGATTTTGAATTGTAGGAAATTATTAATATGATATGCTTCCTAAAAAAAAAAATAATAATAACGTTTCTTATTCCTTAATTAGTATTTTTTATGACTATTGAGAGTAGGTTTGAATATTAATGTGTCCCATAAGTTTTTCCCCATTGAATATTTTGGAAATTATTCTCAACAATTTTGGAAAGAGGGCATAATGAGGCTTCCTGATAGATAGATTTTATTGAGCATATGGCTTAATTTACGATAATAGTACAGTAAATCAATCTCAAAC
This sequence comes from Piezodorus guildinii, assembly GCA_023052935.1. Taxonomy (NCBI): domain Eukaryota; kingdom Metazoa; phylum Arthropoda; class Insecta; order Hemiptera; family Pentatomidae; genus Piezodorus; species Piezodorus guildinii. The sequence continues at coordinate 132,283,289 of CM041293.1, read as the reverse complement.
AACAAGTACTGTCTATTGTTGCAAAGAAAAAAAGAAAAAAAAAAAGTAGAGATTTATAGAACACTCAAATATAATTAACGATTACTATGTATTATTGATGTGTTTGTAAATTCAATAAGTAATGTATTATCAATTGAATTGATTATTTATTTGTACATTCTGCTTTCGGCAAGTACATTTGTTCTGTATTTTTTTTTTTATTCCAAACAAACAGTTCTTATTTATATTATGGATTTTGAAAACCTAGTCCTTTTTTTTCTTTTTATTTCTTGTTCGTCCAAAAAAAGGTGACTAATTTATATTTATTTTTCATTACAAAAGACTAGTAACACATCTATACAAGTAATATAACAAGGACCAATGACGTTGACCAAATATGTTGTGCGGGTTCGCAGATCAGAATGAGCCCACCTCTCTATATATAAATACCTTGGATTTCAATATTTATTTATATAAAAATAACAAGAAAAACATAACAATAAGAGGATCCTGGACTGAAATTCGTATCACGAGACAGGGAGATAAGTATCAGAAAGGTACAAAGGTTGAATTAAGCAGAAATGGAGAAGTGGACTGATTTCAACTCAAGGACGAACACTTTATGATTGTAGCAAAACGTTTACATAAATCTAGGTATTTCAAGTCTATTAAACATCAACTCCATCATCACCATTATAAAATAAAGCATTTGATTAAGCAATTTAACACTTATAATTTGTTATTACGATTCAATTAGTTTTTAGGGTCTGATAAAATGCTCTAAAGAAAATAAGTAGTTCAGATGTACGTGTTCCACGAATTTCTTAAGCCCTGGGACAATTCATTTTCAATATCCGACTAATTCATCATTGTATCAAGTCAATAAAAAGCTGATAGTATAAACTTTGTAAAACACATAATTTACATATATTTCTTTTCTTCTACTGTCATAAGAAGCTTAAAACATATCTTTGTGGAATATTATTTATTACGTATTAATATAGGAATATCTACGAGTAACAAAAAGGCATTGAAGCGCTGGGGTTTTTAGTATATATAGTTTTTTTCCACGGAATCTGGCTTGGAGTTTTCAACGGAAAAAACGAAATGCCTCCTTTTTTCGAGACTTAGAAGACCAACTTCTTCCCCTGATCTAACCTATAAAGGTAAATGTTTGAAGTTCGTACAAATGTTAAATTTCTGGGACTAATTTTTAATAGAAAGTTGGATTGGAAAGAACATATTGTTTGGCTAAAAGAAGATTGCAGCAAAAGACTAAATATACTTAAGGTTCTTGCGGGATGTTCATGGGGAGCGAGCAAGACCAGCATGCTAAAGGTGTACAAAAGTTTGGTAAAAACTAAGTTAGAGTATGGATGTCCTGTTTTTTCATCAGCAAAACCTAGACTGCTTTCCATCCTAGATTCAGTCCATAATGCAGGTATCCGTTTAGCAACAGGAGCCTTCAGAACAAGTCCTGTAAAAAGCCTCTGTGTTGAAGCTGGCTTAGCTCCACTAGCTGTAAGAAGGCAACAGCTCGCTTGTGGATATATTGGAAGGCTGAAGTTTAATGATCGCAATCCAGCATGGAAACCGATATTCCAACCAACAAATAGAATGTACGCAGAAAACCAAAGACTGCCTGCTCCACTTGGAATCAGAGCCAGGAGATACGTTGAAGAAATCAGCTCTATACCAACAACACCTAAAGATTTTAATTACCCACCGTGGACCTTAAAACTACCAATGCTGGACTTGTCTCTCAACAAATACAAGAAAAATAGTACGTCAGAGGTAATATACTTGTCAGAATATTATAAAATTAAAAACAAGTATAACAATAGCATATACATATACACGGATGGCTCCAAATCAAATTGTGGCGTTGGATGTTCTATCGTAATAGACTCCAATATATTTAAGTTCAAGCTTCCACCTTCATCTAGTACTTTCACGGCTGAATCTTATGCTCTTAGCGCAGCATTGTATCAAATTACGCAACGTGAAGAGCAAAACTTTGTTATTTTCACCGATTCCCTATCAGCTATGAAGGTACTTGGTGATATGTACTCAACTGACCCAGTGATAAAAAAATCTCAACAATACGCATCAAAGATTAACGACTTAAAGAAAAAATTGGTAATTGTTTGGATTCCATCCCATGTGGGGATCAAAGAAAACGAAATCGCTGATCAAGCAGCAAAAGAAGCAGCAATATCATCGACTATAGAGAGATTAATATTCACACCCCATCCGACATAAGCAGCTTTCTTAAGACCCAAGCTGCAAAGATCTGGGACCATATTTGGGATACAGAAGAATCTAATAAGTTAAAAAGCATAAAAAAGGTAACCAAAGCATGGCATAGCTCAGATCGCAGCAACAGGAGGGAAGAAGTAGTAATTACTAGAATGCGAATCGGGCATACACGGCTAACACATGAGTTCTTAATAAAAAGAACTACACCACCGAAATGTGATTTATGTGATGTGCAGTTGACGACCGTTCATATCCTAGAGGAATGTCCGTTATACCGAAACCATTTCGAAGAAGCAAAATAGAAAGAAGTATTGAGGAGTTACTTGGAGATAATACCAATAAATTAGGGAAAACGATCATTATCCTAAAAAAAAATCGGTATTTTCAAGAAATTGTAGAAGAAAAAGAAATATATTAAAGGACACTGAAGACCCCAGCTGTTGAGTGTCCATAAAAAACTCTACCTACCTACCTATAGTTATTTCTTCTTCAAACAATTTATTCGGTAATATTACAATTTGCCTCATATAAGGCAGTAATAATAATATACCTAAATTACCTCATTCATATAATTTATACGAAATATTAACTTTTAAAATAACTTAAACACTATAAAAGAACGATACGGGACTATTTATAAGGGCTTTGAAACGTGAGGCAAAAATATAGTTTATGAAAAATTAAAATATACTTCCATAGCTTACATAGATCTAAATTTATTAACAGGTTGTCCCAGACCTTGCAACTGAGTAGAGAGCGTGAGAAAAAAAGTTATGACACGATTTCCGGAAAGAAAGGTGATTATTGTTTAAAAATATACGACAATGAGTGATTCAGAAATAATACCTGTGATAACCTTAAAGAGATCTTTTAAACATTTTTATTATAGATACCTTCCTTAGTTAGGTTGATTGAAAATATGAAAACAATTTTCAAATCATTATTAACTATTAATTCGTAGGAGTCACCTGTGATCTATTGGCTAGCATAACAGCCTTCAATACCTAATGTAACCGGTTGAAATCCGATTATACCGTCCTTCGGAGTGATCGTAAAATGGTCGTCTCGAACTCCTCCAACGTCAGGTAGTGTTTAAAGATCTCCATCTTAATTAAAATTGCATAGGAACAATTTAGGGCTCCCGCTGTAGCGTCGTACGATTAGCCAGAGTAGTATAAAAAGACATTAAATGAATAACCACCAACAACTATTAATTATTTACTGATTAACAATCTTAAATGATCAAAACGATAAGCATATATTGAAGCCAATGCCAACTAAATAATGAGCGAATGGATCATAATAGAAAGGGCAACGTCTGGGAGCCCTAGTGTAAATAATTATACAGAGATATTGTGTTAGAAAAGGATGTGACGAAGGTCGAAATATTGCAACCTGTTCGGGAACACCTGCCTACAGGTGGATGCTCAAACATATAATGACAAGCTTTTAAATATGTCGGTCTTTCGCTATATGAACGGTTAAATTAAATCTTTTTTCTACAAGAGTGAAAAATTACTATAGCTTAGTTGTGCCTAGACCAAAACATACCTGGCCGACACACCAGACTTGTTATTCCATTGCTACTCTTTACAATAATATTCCTCCAAATTTTTCACACAATTCCTCAAAAGTATTGAAATTATTACTACAATGCTAAAATATGGGCGAAATCCCACAGTGAAGAAAAAGTTGCTGAATTATTGAATTAAAATTACTCATCGCTATAGACATGCCCTCAATGCCAGCCTGCGTCACTCATTCTGATATTTATCCTGTGTGCAAGTATATGTATTCTATATTGCTTTTCGATTTTATCAATTACTTTTTCTTACTGTGTACTATGTTATGTTTCTTTATAATTGCTTATTATGTAATTCAATATTTTATTTACTTGCCTTAATTTTATATCTTGTATATATGAATTTGTATTCTTTATTGCTTTTGGCTTAGACAATTACTGTGTACTGTATTACTGTTGCCTATATATATTTTTTTTTTTTTTGTATTATTAGGTATTATATTACTCAATTTTGTATTTGCATGCCTTAATTTTATATCTTGTATATATCGATATGTATCCCTTATAGCTTTTTAGCTTAGTCAATTATCGCTTCATACTGTGTAATGTGTTACCGTTTCTATATAAAAAAATGTGTTATATTATTAAGTATTGTATTGTATCTTACTGTGTACTGTGTTACTGTTTGTTAATGTACTTTAATTGAATTGCCGCAGGTGAAGTCCTTTCCCTCACACGGGCTCGCCTTAGTGGGATAGTTACTTCTACTTGCACTGTAAAATATCTGTATTTTGATTTAAATAAAGAAGTTATTAAAAAAACAAAACAAAAATAAAAAATAGAAAAAACTGGCAAAACAAAAATGATAGGTCGGATATTGACAATACCTAGGATAAAGTTTGTCTTAAGAATGCTTTAGGATCCCCGAAATGACCATAACGATATAATATTTATAATTAGTGGTAATATTAATAATAATTAAGAAACTATAGATAATACATTTTGTGCTAAATCTAAAATAATATTGTAGTTTTAAGCTTTATCGAAATCGATCATTCCTTTTTCTTCTAAAAAAACTCAGAAGTCTTCAAAAACTGGTTTGAAAATTGTACTTTACTAAAGGTAGCTATTGTAAATACATATTTCAAAGCTTACTAATGATATTTCGTTCTCAGTCTTTTCTAAAAAGATAACATTCTTTTTAGTTTCTTCCAAAAATGCAATATTTCCTATTATACATATAAATTTTAGGTATATTTTAGCAATTATACAGCTTTAATTGCAGCGGCGACTCAGGTTAAAACCTGTAAACTAATTTTCCAATTAATTTAGCAATTCATTTGTACATTTTATATTTGTGTAAGTTATCATTAATTTTGAATGATCCTCTACCATAAGGGACATTGCAGTTCATTAGCTGAACAAGTTCTTAGGTAAGACTAGGTAAGGCAAATGGAAACCTTTATGATGAGATATTAAATATTAATTTATCACTTTAATTCTATATTACTTTTAAAATATTTATAAAACCATCTAAAAAATCTATATAATCTATTCATATTAATTGTTTTTTTTCAAAGTATTTCTGAATTAAAGCTACAAAAATCTGGTCATAAATGGTTAAATGGTAGTTAAAACTCGTATTTTACATCAACAATGGAAAATTTTCCATTCCCTAACGTTTATAAATATGAGGAGGAAATGTTATGTGAATAAGGAAAGAAATTACCAAAAAACAAGGTAAAACTAAGTTGAAGTATTGGTTATCAGTACCTTAAATCTTATTAATACGTTGTTCATAATATAAATAATATGAACAAAATTAATAAATGAAAATGTTAAAAAATATATTATTACAAACCTACTTATTTTTAAAACAACAATCATATTGTATTACAGTCATCCTCGAAATTTTTTAAACACGGTAGATTGTAAAACAATTTATTGTTACTAATTAATTTTTATTTAAACATATTGGTAAAGGATCAAAGTAGACCCAAGCGCCTAGAAATGGAACTGAAAGATATGGAAGTGTGCTTGTAAGAAAATAATTTTAAAATTTAATACAAACAGGTTATTAAAATTAAAATTAAATTAATGTATAAACAAATAAATATTGTGTATTAAAACTTCTAACAGCATCAAAACCGATATTCTTTAATATATATTGTGGGGTTTCAATAATAAAATTACTATAACTTACCTATATATGGAACATATAGTAAGATAAATTATTGCAATCGTGAAAATTTTCGAATAAATATACGTTTTAATGCAAATGACCAATTCCCGCAAAAAGGTCAGGAAGGGCGTATGTGGTGTGTCTAGCTCGAAAAAAATAAGTTTTATAACATTTAAAGTTTATTTTATAATGCTACCAACTAGTTCAACAAAATCTGCGAACCTCTAGAGCTACTTCATTCTATGCATTTTTTTTTACAATTTTGAAAATTTTTACGATTTTATCAAAAACTGTTTACACGATTTTAATTATACTCACTAAATTAGGGTTAAATAAAATAGGCTTTAAATTTAATAGTCTGACAGGGCCTTAATGTAAGTATCATAAATTTTCTTACTCTAAAGTACCTTTAACTTTGTAGATTCCTTAATGAAATGAAAAAAAAAATGAAAAATTAAATATTTCATGTTATTAGCATTGATAAAAAAGGTTAACTATACAATATGAAATAATTTTATAAGAAACTAAAGGAGAAAAGGCATAAATATTTTTTAGGATAATTTATTTTTCACGAGCATCTATTAATATAGATGTATATTACACCGTTAAAAAGCCAAAGATTTTAGAAAAAATGTTTGGAGGTTCTCTTCCATTTTGAACCGTATCCTGGTTACAATAAATGTCAATTGTTACAAATCCTTTCAACGAGAATGGCGACTTTAACTTAGAATGAAAAAAACAAAAATTAAAACAGTCCTTAAAATATGAAAATCGGGCATATCCTTTGAAATAGTAAATTAGTCCCTCGGCAAACATCCAAGAACCTTTTGAATGTAATGGAGAGTTATCAAGAGCGGAAAAACTGATGGTTGTAGATAATAATTTCTATTGTAAGATGATTTATTCTGAAAAACATGTTTCCACTGAAACGTGATGACATTTTTTAAACTTTTTATTATCTAAAACTTTATTTAAAAGTTCTTAAATTGATTTTATCGACGAAGGTAAGTGTTTTTTAAGACTAGACATTACAGCAGAAGCATATACCACGAAATAGCAAAACTTAGTTATATTTATATACAATAATATATATTATTAAGCACTATTAAATATTTTGAATACATACAGAAATATATGCTGCTTCATCTCCTCGGCACTGTCCAGCTCGATGTCGATCCAGTCGTCACTGGTGTCACTTCTGCTCGCCCCGCTACCTCTTGCTCCAGAACCTGCGGCAATCAGATCAAATTATAGAAAAAAAGTAAAATTGCAATTTAAAATATAAACAAGAAACCTTCAGTATCTATCATAGTAATATATTATCTTTTATAGCAAGATTATTTCTCAATTTTGATACTTTTTTCTTTATCAAATAAAGTTTGATTGAAGAAGGACAATATGTCATATTGACAGAACAGTAGGTGGGCCACTTAAGAATCTCACTGAGTGAATCACCAATCATCATTACTAAATGAATCAAAGCTAGTCACTAAGTGAGGTGGGTAGTAGTTGTGCCTATTTTACCCAGCAGTCAACTGTTCTAAATGGTCATACTAGAAGAAATATTAGTTAAAAATGTATGTGTATATACAAATTCACACATTCATATTTATTCTTGTTTGAGTATTAATTCCATCCAATAGTAGCCAACCCTTTTTGAACTGGACTTAAGGCAATTAAAATTTAGCATACGAAGATGGATTTGTGGATAAACAACAATAAGTTATATCAGGCTGCTATACATGAAATGTCCTTGGATAAATGGAAAATAGCTCTCAATGTTTCTAAATCAAAAATAATGATTTTTGGTCAAGCGAAAAGGAGAAGACCCAAAATAAAATATAAATGGTGGTATAAGGGAGAAGAGATGGAGGTAGTGAGAAAGTATAAATATTTGGGTGTGACGATTTCTGATAATCTATCACTTCATGAGCATTTTAAATAAAAAGTACAGACTGCCAAGTTAAGTATCAATAGTATCTGAAGTGACGTATTCAATAATAAACATGTTCCGATATCGGCCAAGTATAAAGTATTTCAGGCGGTGGTGGTATCTGTAATGTACTATGGAGCGCAATTTTGGGGGTACCATAATTACCAACAATTAGAAACTATTCATAGATTATTTTTGAAGAAACTTTTTAACTTACCAAAGAACACACCTAACTACATGTTGTACCTGGAAACGGGCAGGGATCTGTTGTGTTTGAGTACAAGAAGTATGCATTTAAATTATATTATAAAAATTTTAAACTATAGTAATGTAAGCTTACCTAAAATTATAGCTCTTGATGGTATGAAAAACAAAAATTGTAGCTGGCTAAAGGAATGGTTAAAACAAGCAGATGATTTAGGCTGTCCATTTGATAGGGAGTTCGTATCGGTGGCGAGGTGGAAGAGTCAGATGGTTAATATAATAGCTGCAGCCAAGGAAAATTTTAAAAAAGAACTAGGAATCTCCGTTATGGGTGCCGAACACCATCTAATTTATAAGAAGCTAGATTATGGTGTAAACTACATTAATGACAAAAAGAATAAAGAATTAATAAGAATAGTTTTTAATACAAGAGCCGAAATGATATCCCTAAATTGTAAACCATGGATGAGGGGAATAGTTTACACATGCTCAATTTGTAACAGTAAGGAGGACGAAAATATAATTCATCTGTTAGGTAAATGTACGGCATTTAATCATTTTAGGAAAAAGTATTTTGGAGAAAGTATCTTGACTGAAACAAAATAATTGACATTTTAAATGGAAATAATTGGAACTCATTATATAGATTTATGAAATATGCTGTAAACTACAGAGGTTTTTAGTAAAATAGTTCAATTACAATAATTAAATAAACAGAGAATATGATGTCACAGATAAATTGTAATTATATTTTGTTTATTCTATTTGGGGAACAAAGATTATCCCTCTATCTTTTTACAATAATGTATAATGTTTAATTATTTTTTGTTTTGTTATTGTAAGCTTATTGTTTTGTTTATTAATAATGTATATAAATAAACCAACTTCCTGGCAGAGGGAAACCCATGCCAGTATTTTGTGTTCTCTAGACAAATGTAAAGAAAAATGTAAAATTTATTAATAAAACACATTTATCTATCTATCTACATGAAATGTCTATTTGTATTATTACTGATTAGGCGGGAAGATTTCCGCCGGGATATTTTTCGAAATATATTATCATGGTAAGTTTCACGTCAAATTAGTTTACCTCCACGGCCTTGGATCAGATCGGTTTGGATCCCTGCTAAGCTCCAGTCTATGCAATATCCTAAGTTCTCATTTTTTAAGTTTTTTAATTGATTACCGATGTTGTGGTAACAATAAATTACTAGCATTGTGATCGTTCGTTTCATGCAAGTTCAAAATTTCGAGTATTAAACATAATGGAATAAACCTGTATTAAATAGAAAAATAAAATTAAATGCAAAAAGTAGAATACTAATTGTAATGATAGGGCATTCCAGTATTATATTTCAGTGCGGTAAGTCGCTGAAGAAGAGGCCTTCAGGCGATGCGGCCATGAATTTCCAAGGTGCGTCCAGATTAGGTCAAGTTGTGGTAAATATAGCTCAATTGCACCTACTGCACTTCTTTATCCTGGCTTTATTTGGTAGCAAATATATTTACTGAAAATGATGACAGAAAAATTATAGTTATTTTTAATTGTATCTCCTAGTACTGAATTTCGTATAGAAAATTCATAGATTAAAATATTTAGAAACCTGCTCTACCTGGGTATGAACTTGCCAGGCATTTACAATATAACGACCGTGTCATCTCGAAATTATCTAAGATAAGATAAAAAAGATACAAATTCAACCACCTTTTATAAACTCTAAATCTGAGTTTCAGACTAAAATTTTTAAGTTACAAGGGTGTTATCAGACCTTCTCTACTATAGGTTGCCCTGTTACTACTCCATTCGCAATAAAACACAAGAAAGAAATTCGAAAATGTCATTTTAAAGAAAATTGCCAGAAAAAAATAAGAGAAAAGGCAGGAAAACTTCATAAATTATTTAATGTTCCAAAATCCAAAATTGTAGAAGGGATCCCCACCACTATGAGAAGTAACAGATCTGGTACTACTAGAATTTAATAGATAAGCAGTAAAAAATAAAGATTTTTTTTCGCATTACATGATATTAAATTGGGTTTAAGGGGGAAAAATACTAATACATTACTAATCAAATCAGAGATGTAACTAATTTATTTTAAACAGCTTCTTTATGCATAATGTATATAACATTAATCAGTAGTAAAATACTATGATTTCGAAAGAGTAAAGAGCATTATTACTGCTGTGTTTCATAATGCAATAAACTTCTTGAAGTTACAGCTTCAACCGTCGGAAAACCTCTTTCCTTCGACCCCCTCAGATCTATGATTATGGCAGGTTGGGTCAGACAGGATGAAGATGAAGCATCGCCGCGAAGCCAGGAGCTATGAAAAGGTGTGGATAGAACTTTGCACAAGTCAGTCACGGACCGTGGGCACGGTAATGCCCGCCTTACACGCCTCTTGTCTTGATAACGTGCTACCTTATGGTCTATTATATACTATATACTATCTCAGAATGGGGTAAAGGGAATAGTTGTTATATAATCCAAAATCTAACTTCTACAAGTTTTTAAAACAACCTGCCGTCATGTCATTTTTAGGGATCCATTCTTCAAATGCGTCGAATAAATGTGTTTCCTACAAATTTTAACTAATTAATTTCCTTTGCTGTGTCGGACAGAGAGAAATTTGCAATTTTGAATGAAAAACAATTTTTATTATGGGACATTTCGTCCCCTAAGGATAATATACAGTGAATAGGGAAAGTCCAATTTGTCTGGCTTCATTTGATACATATAAAGTATACATTTTTTTATTTGCTTATCCGCCTCTACCCTAAAGGATCATTGGCTTGGTCGAAATAATTATATTGTATGGTAGAATCCTATTATTTTCGTGAACTCTATTAATGTAGTTATACCTTCTTCCTCATCTTTAAGTATTTCTTTCATGGTTTTCTTTAGATTGACTTTTTTCCTTGATTGTTCGAAAAGCGGCCGCTCAATTAGCAAGAGTTGCACAGATATAGGAGTATTGTTGCATTTTTCGCAGGTTGGCGCTTCCAGACGTCACAAAAGGTAGCTATGTGTAAACTGGCAGTGCCCCAATCCTTAGTCTGCATATAATAATTTCTTAAATGAGCACACATTGCCTTCCTTTTGTCACTTAATTACTTTATTTCATAAGCTTTCATATCTGTCAACGTTTCGGGGCTGTTTCCCCATTTTCAAAACTTATTTTTTTATATAAATGCTTTTTCACATATAACCCATCATTTTATTTCATAGCACACTCTAACAGTAAGCCAATGAACACCCACGAGGACAAATAGCAGTGTGCTATGAAATAAAATGATGGGTTATATGTGAAAAAGCATTTATATAAACAAATAAGTTTTGAAATGGGGAAACAGCCCCGAAACGTTGACAGATATGAAAGCTTATGAAATAAAGTAATTAAGTGACAAAAGGAAGGCAATGTGTGCTCATTCAAGTGTTTATAGAAAGAAGAACTTCCAAAAAAATAAAATAAAATAATAATTTCCTCTCCTGAAGTTCTCGCACTAATTCTCCATTTTTGAGAGTCGGATTAGATAGTTCTCAATTTGGATATTTTCTCTCTCCAACCATTCTCCCACTCTTTCAGCAGAATTTTCTTATAGCTACTCACCCAATCCTCCATTGTGGTTTCGTTTATTTGAGTTATCTCCACGGATTTTCCTTTACTGACTGAATCAGCTGCTTGATCAGCTCTTTCGTTCTAAATAATTCCACAGTGTAATATGAATAAAAGATACAAAAAATAAAATAACAACATGAGTTTAGTTAAGTAGGTATTATCAAAGTTTAGATTAATCACTTATGTCCGGAATATTGATTTTTGAGGAGGTGGTTAAATAATTGGTGTTTGAATGTGGTTAGGGATGACAGTTTTCGGAGGGAGGTGGGTAAAAAGTTCCGAAGTATGGTAGCACGGATGATGTAGGACTTTTCATAGGATGCTGTTCTATGAGAGGGTAGGTATAGATCGGTAGGTTGGGATCTTGTAATAAGGGTATGCACGGAAGAGCGCGGAGTAAGAAGAGCAAAGATACAGGAAGGTTTTCTGGTTCGCAAGGATTGGAATAGGAAAATGCCGTTTGACTGTCTAGAGAGGCCGTACATAGCTCTTATAAACCTATTCAATAATCTTTTTAGCCTCACTCGTTTTCGCCACTGAGTCTCCTACATACTAGGCTACTAGGCATGAATAGTCGAAGGGTACTAGGAAAAGATTCACGGAAACGTAGGAGCTGTTTGAGGTTAGAGATGGATGTTCTGGTAATATGAGAAATATAGTTACTCCACGTTAAGTTTGGATCAAAACATAACTCCTAGATTTTTTATGACATTTTGGAATTGGATAGGAGTTTTATTGAGAAAGTGTAATGGGTAGTAAGGAAGTGAATGGAGGGAAGGTTTTGTACCAAAAAGCATTACCTTTGTTTTCGCTGGATTCAGGCTCAGTTTATTTTCCGAAGTTAATGCTATTGATATCTTCTTAGATTTTATGGGAAGCCTCGAGTAGATCAGAAGTATGGAAAGACAAACTTTCGCTGGCTATCATACAGACTTAGTAGACACGAATATTATGTGCAGAAATTTTTATCATCAGAAAAAAATTATCACAACTGAGGTACAAAAACTTCCCCCAAAAAGCTTTAATCTCTCTTCCAACACTGTACAATTCTATCGTTGTGACAACTAAATTTCCTATCCAATGGAAATATTCTACAGTTTTTTTTTTGTTTTTTTTTATCGATTACAAAGGCTCATCATTGAAAATAATAAACCAAAACCTATTATTTCTGGTTCAAACTTTATTCAAAAAAGTTTACATGGTTTTGAAACATTTGAAAAAATCTACAATGGAATTAAATGATTTTTTCAATCAATCTGGATGTTATAGTCTCGGATGGAGTATTCAAAAGTGATGACATAGACCTACAAACCAACCGGACAGACCAGACGTTTCGTGAGGAGAAACTACATCGGAATTACGTCAGAGCGATAACCAGCCGATCCACCAATGACCTTCCTCCCTCCTGACACAACAGCTGTCCGCGCAACAGGTCTTCGGTCCGCAATGGCTCGAAGTAGGCCACCGCCTCTTTGAATATTGTCAACTTGTAATGCAAAAGAAAATAACCGGGAACATTCAGCAAGTAATATCTTTAGAGGCCGGCCAAACCCATAAGAATTTAAGAAATCGGGTCGAAAATAAATGCTGTAAGATTAAACGTTTGAATAATTAAATTTAATCCCTATCTGTAAGTGGAACAAATGAAGTTGGTAGTAAAGCCAGAAATTCAATTTGTTTTTAAAAAAAAACATAAATTCTTTATGATGAAGTGGAATGGTTGACCGTGTGTAAATATGGGAGAAGCTGGTTCAGAGCGCAGGCAAAAGAACACACCATTAAGTTTATACTTAAATGTGTGTTCTTTTGACAGCACCCTGAACCAACTTCTCCCATAAATCCTTAATATTTAAAAAATCAACGACAAAATATTAGAGGTTTCTAAAATCAACCAACTGTCACAACAGACCGGTCTTCATTTGTATTATTATTTTGTTAATATTTTTTAGAGTGTACGTATTGATATTGATATTGGTTTTTGAAAGGAGTTATCGTTAGAATATCAAATAAAGCTCGGGAGGAAAAAGGTAAATCACTTTCTTTTCTCAATAGAACAGGGTGAAACGATTAATACTTTTAGGGTGTTAGAACCTGTAAAAAATGTTAATTGTTTTACAGAATAGACAGACTCTCAATGAATAATACTTTATCAAATCTAAAGCTATGGATGAAAGCACCATTTACAAATATTTCTGATCTATTGGAAAAAAGATATGTGACTTATCTCGTTTTTGTTTTTATTAAAATGCTTCATTGAAAATGACTATCATATTAGTTGCTGCTTTTTGGGTTACAGTGAAAAATTACATATGAATGTTAATGTTGTATCCACACATTTGTGTCTGTATGAATTTACACATTATATTTCTAATTTTTTCCTATTATAATAATTATTTAGATATGACATTGGAAATAATAAAGCCTAGTATTTCTTTAAGAAGCATGAAGTGACAGAATTATTGTCTAATGTAAAAATAAAGTTTCCAGGATATTTAGTTATAACTATAATTATGTTTAAGAAACTAATGAACCATGATTAAAATATATTTTTTAAAGGAATATAAAGTATAATAATGAATAGATTACTGTATATGATTGGATGAACACTATTTTCGTCTGTGTGATATGATCTTCACATTTTAGTGATTAAATTAATGCATGATATGAGCTATTTATTAGTTGTTTTTTTTATTAAGCTTTCAAAACTGATTTCGTTAGTTACTGATGACTTCGATTTCACATAACCTTGACTCTCATGGTCTACATGGTTTCATTAGGAAAAAAATATTTATTTTTGACGTAAATAAACTACATTTATTGAAAGTATGTACTAAAACTGAAAAGGACTCATTTTTATTTACTGAATAGTATTGTTTCTTTCTACTTTTTTATTTGTCCGGGGATTAAAAAACAATGGAAATGAGATGTGTGGGTGTGAACAGCCCACGTTTGCCCTATAAGTTCGCCAGAAGACATAAGTATGATACAATCAGCAGAATAGTATATTTAATAATTCAAAAACTATTTTAGTTTTGACACGATAGAAGCTATTAAGTAAATGTAACAGTATATAAATTATAAGTATATATATTAATAAATTGATAAGAAACCGATAAATTTGAATATTTTCGAAGGAAAATTAGTTTTAATAGTAATGAAATGCAATTTTACAAGGAAATAAAGAATTTTCTAATATTATTAACTAATAAATATTACCGTCTCCTAAAAATTTTAATAGGTAATAGTGATCAAAATTAACATTTATAAAATAAATAAAAGAAAAACTAAATAAAAATATAGCTATGAAATGAAATAAATTCCTGATAAGTATTCATTTTTTTATATTTTATTCTTTGATTTAAAAAATGTATTGTATTAATAAGGTTTGAGCTTCGTTAAAGCGTCGAAGTAAAATATTTAGGAAAACGTTGTAAATTAAAACATAATGGTTTATAATTTCTAAATAATTGCATTATAGTATTACAATTTATCTAAGCAATTAACTTATAGGTATAGGTATAGCAACAAACTAATGTAAGAGCCTAAGGAAGACGAACTAGTAATACTGTCAATTTATATTAAAGGAAAAAGGCCAATCAACACCTCTAAGTTCAAAACACTATATCTCCGCTATTTCTTAATCGATTTTAATGATTTTTTTAAAATTATTTATTTATTTTTTTTTTTTTTTTTGTTCTTTAGAGAACATAATTATCCGCTATTTTTAGTCGTAGTGAGTGATGACCCTACACTAAAAATAGCATCATGAAACGTGAGTGTAAACTCGCAGGAGTTTATACCGAGAGGCCCAGGGTCTACACGGCCTTTCGCGCCACCGAAAGAAAGAAAGAAAACTTAAGAATTCATAAATTCGTGCGGAGGACGGTTTTTTTTTTATCCGTTATTTGGGTTCTAGGTATGTTGAAACGTTAATCTCAAATTTCGAGAAAAGTAAAAAAAAAAATTTCTTTGAGGATTACAAAAGTTCATTATTGAAATTGATATTTTTATGCTATTACTTTCACATACCTATATATGAAATGTATAGTAAGGGAAAGTATTGCGATCGTGAAAAGTTTCGAATTCCAGTTTTCAACGGAAATACACATTTTAGGGTCCCTTCAGTCCAAATGACCAAGTCCCGAAAAAAAGTCCATGTGGTAAGTCCAGCACACTTTTTCATAAAAATCGGCTAACCAAAAGGGCTACTTTATACCACGCAGTTTGCACCTTTTTACGATTCTCTCAAAAACGGCTTTAAGGAATTTGGTTTAACTCGCTATATGGAGGTAAAATTTAATGGACTTCAATGTAATGTAGGTTTCATTCTGATTGAAATAGTCTGACAGGACTTAAATGCCGATATTTTCTTCCTCTAAACTACCTTTAATTTTGTACATTCCTAAAGATTAACCATATCATCTTAATGACATTGATGAAGGACGGCTAAATATACAAGTTGGACGAATTTACTGAACAACTAAAGGAGAAAAGAGCAAATTTTTTCATGTAATTTTTGTTTTTTTGATAATAATATAACAGTAATATATACGTATATTATACCGTTGAAAAGAGACAAATTTTAGAAAAAATATTATCTGATAAAAAAAGTTAAAGGTAATATAAAATGACGAATAGGGAATAAACTTATTAATGATTAACAATTTAATATAGTTACAATATTTAATCTAAATAATATGTTTCCAACGAAAATGAAATCAGGTTTTATTAAAGTCTACTAAAATATCAATTTTTTAAATTGATGTATATTTAATAATTTTTAAATTAGTTTAACAGCCGTGGTAAGTGAAAGTCGTGTGTTGCTCGCACCAGCTTTTTTATTTTTGTAAACAATCAGTATTTTAATTATACAGTACAGATATTTTATTGAAAGACAGTAATGCAATGTTATTTTGGATGAGTTTTTGAAATATCATTGAAAACTATCAGATAGAGAAAAAGTATTTTTTTTTTTTAAATCTCTAAAAGGAGTTATTTTTTTAATGGTAAAAAGTTATTTATTTATTTGAAAGAATAAATTAATCGATATATTCATTCATTAATCGATTCATCTAAATCAATATTAATACATGAAAACACACGTAAATAAATGGAGCTCTGTTTTAAGGACATTACCTTGTGATTTTTTAATATTTATGTTCTGATTTTTTTTCGTAACAACCACAAATAAAATATTTGCTAAATAAAATATATCGAATCGTGATTATAGTCCTTATTCGAAAATTATATAAATTTAAATAAATGTTTAAAAAATATTGAGGATTTTGCCCTTATAAAGCTACTAGTCGAATAGCAATTTGTCCTTATCAATCAAAGTTGTCAGTGAAAGCTGTTTGAGTAGTGGATAATTAGCTGGAGCTTTGCAGGTCACACGGGAGCTAATATTCCAAGAAGGGTTTATTTACGATTTGGAATACTCAAAATGGCGACTAAAATTATTGGTTTACTGAACCAAGGATGTATCCTTGTTCTTTTTCCAAGTCACCATTTAAAAAGGATATTCATTATTTTCACCCTGAGGTTTTCCACCTACTTAATAATTAAAGCAACCGTTGAATTAATGCTTCTTCGAAACCTGAATATATTACGTACATACAATTTTGGTATTTTATAAAATAAGAAATAAAAGCGACAACACGTTCAAACAACTTTCACATATAATGGATTACATATCATCACTAAATTCATGAAACAAGCGGCTAATATACACTACTCTACTGAGACCAATCTGGACATAATGTTAATATCCATTGTATTACAAGAAAAAAACAATAATAATTAATTATTATTCGCATTTTCTTTTCTTAAATATCTAATTTTTCATCATTTCAGCCCTTCGCCATAGCCTCTGCTTAGATAGTCAAGTTAGTAAAAAGATTTTATTTTTACAATATCTAACAGGCCATAGCCCAATCACAGGCGATAAAATACAAAGAATCACATTACATATAACTAATTGAAATGTAAACTAATAGGTAATCTACCACCTAACAATTTAATTTATATAAAAAAAAGAAGGTATAATTTATTGAAAAATAATCCTTACACTGTATTTGTGAACTTATATTAATTATACTACGTACCTTTATAACATAAATCAAATATAACTCGTGGCATGTAATAAAAGTAAATAGAAAACATATGATATCAATATATTCCTATCAACGGAATATCTAAATAATATAATATAATAACAAGAATTAATATTGCAAGACATGAGTAGGAACATCTTAATTAAATTTAGAAAATAAGTAAAAGATAAATGTGCTCATTTTTTTTTTTTTTACATTGAAATAAATCAAATCATTACGGATATAAAAGAAAATATGGAGCCTTAAATCCTTAGGAGCCCTAAACTTTAGGGTTCTGCAAAACACATCCATACAATCAAAATACAAACAACCAAATCCAAAATTTAACTAAAAATTGTTGACACACCATGGCATGTTTCGAATCACACAATACACAATGACATAAACATTCTAATAGTAAATTCTTACATTCACGAAAAATATAACACGTTCCATTGATCGACACATAACACCCAAAACAACTAGTTTCTTCTTCACTATCTTCCTCCCTGTTACCAGGCCATCCCTTAAGAAGATGCCGAGAGATCTACTCACTAATTTAAATTTGGTAATAATGCAGGATAATTACGGAAAGATTCACGTTCACTGGATTCGCTGTAACGCAGTTATACCTAATAATAATAATAATATCGATTTTTTTATCTTCTCATTAAGGATTGTTGAAGTTGGAAATAAGAGAATAGACGAATTAATAAAGGCACTAATAGAGAAGATGAATACCACTATATCCATTTTAGGAAATTTTGGTGAAACGCAAAAATCATTTATTAACCTATTATATTGGGTTGATGCAAAATTAATGCAGGTTTCCTCTATTGCAATATCTTAATTCCAATTGTGTAAACAAAGCTAATCCTAACATTGATCATTATTATACCAAAAGAAACCTTATCTAATACCCTCTCTTTCACCATGAATTTGTTTAGTAAAATCGTTTTGTTCAGTGTGTTCAAAGGTCTTGAATCGAAAATGTCAAAGTGCGATTTTCGTCAAATTTATTTTTACGAATTTAAATTAGGGCGCAGCGCTGCGCAAACGGCTCGTAATATTAATGAAGTGTGGGGTCAGGGGGCTATTAATGAGTGCACGGTGCAGCGTTGGTTCCAGAAGTTTCGCAGAGGAGATTTCGACCTCGAAGGCAAGGAAGGTCGGGGCCGTCATCTTGCTCTGGACAACGACCAGCTGAGGTCAAAAGTGGAAGAAGACCCAACCAAAACCACACGAGAAATGGCGGCGGAACTCGGAACTAAAAAATTGCAACGTCTTTGCCCAGCATTGATGAATCGGAAGGGGCCGATCCTGCTCCACGATAACGCCAGACCACACGTTGCACAACCAACGCTTCGACGACTGCACGAGTTGGGCTACGAAGTTCTCCAACATCCGCCTTATTCACCTGACCTCTCTCCTACAGACTTCCACTTTTTCAGGCATCTGGACAACTTTTTGAGGGAGAAAAATTTTCAAAACCAGGACGACATTGAAAATTCTTTTCGTGATTTCATTGAGTCCAGGGATTCGGATTTTTTTTCTGGTGGAATAAGAAAGCTTGTTGAACGTTGGCAAAAGTGCATTGATTCAGATGGAAATTATTTTGATTAAATATATATGGTTAAAGTAAAGATATGGCGTATTTACAATACCTACTAAAAACCTGCATTAATTTTGCATCAACCCAATAGAACTACTTTAAAGTGTATAACATTTTTTTTTTTTTTTTTTACTATTTCAATAATTTACTCCAAGAGGGAAAGTTTAGTTTGGAGTTTTCTAGTAGCATTTTTTTATTTAGGAGTTTCCACTGAAATAGTTTTCCTTCACTAAACTGTTAGGATGACTTCTTTCCATGATTTCCTATTTAAGGTCCAGTCTTCTCTTAGACCATGGCCTCTACTTCGTCATTCCAGGTCTTCCCCGTCCTCTGATTCTTTTGTATGTAGACTTTTTTGCGAAGAATTCCTTCTAGTATTCTTTACATATGCCCAAAACACTTCAAGTATTTTTTTTTCAATACTTCCCAGAATGGTTCTTTAAGGTTTTAAGGCTCCGTCTTTTCCTTGATGGTCGTAATGATTGGATTAATTTTAACATAGAAAAATTTAACACATTTATTTTTTACTTTTGCTAAATTTAATTAAGATGTAACAACGTACTCTTGTCTTACAAAATTATTTATATTCACTTTTCTTACATACCACTAGTTATATTTAATTTATCTTATAAAGGTATAAGCAATGTCTTGTAAAAGTATAATCAATATAAGTGCACAAATACAGTGTAGTATTAAGGATTATTTTTCAATACATTTTATATATATATATATATATATATATATATATACATATTAGTTATATGTAATGTGATTATTTATAATTTACCGCCTGTAATTAGGCTATGAACTGTTGGTGGATATTATATATATATATATATACGTACGTATTCATTTATATAATATTAAATTATAGCCTCAATAGATTAACAACGTATTTAGTGACACAATGTAAATGGGCCTTTGTGAAACAGAAGTCAGTCAACAGGTGAAAGTTACTAAATAACACATCAGACTAAAGCCGGCTTACGTTATCGAATGACTTCTTATTAATTCTGTGATTAATGTTGATAAGGGCCTATAGATACAAATATATTACTGATAAAGCTTATTCTATTATCTGTGAGATGATTCATGTTTTTTTTGTTCCGCTTTTTTTTTTTTTTTTTTTTTTTTTTTTTTTTTTAATAAGTTATTATCTAGATATATTTCTTAGTTAAAATGTTTATAAAATAAATAGCATTCAATAAAGGTTATAGAGAAATATAATATCTCTTAATTGAGAGATATTGTATGCATGGTAGTATTTATAAAACGAACGAGTTCACTGAAAATAATTCAGTATTTAATTGGTTCCTTGTAGGATAAATAAACTATAAAAAAAAAAAACTCATCTTCGCTGAACAACGTGTATCAATTCTCGTTTAGTTAGGTTTAATATCTTGAGAGATAGACAAAATCGATATTTTTCGTTTTTTACGTCCTTTGGCATCCTTGAGAGATATCAAAAATTGAAGTCACTTAGGGTTGACAAGAGGGTTGCACGATTTTCATAAAATTTTTGGTTGATTTTAAACTGGAAGAAGTCGATACATATTTGTAAAATAAAATTTATATTCCTCGTTTAAAAAGAAAGGAATGTCGGTGGGGTTTTCCTCCTACAACAGTTGTTCTTCAAACAGTCAAGGAAGACCCAAAACTTTAAAAAAAACTTTGTATAAATGATTAAGTAGATGTTTTAAACTCTCCATAAGAAACTTTAAAAAAATTGCTTATTATTAAATATCTTTAAAAATATCCTTTCTTACGATTTTTGTTTTAAAGAAGAAAACAAAGAAAAAAAATTATGTGTAAGGTTGAAAAATGAGACTTTTCATGTAAGGCCATTAATAACTACTATACTTATTAATAACCAAAATTACTTTTGTAACCTAATCTCTCTCTATCACTATTAGACTATTAATACTTAGCTCTTCATAGTAATTGCTCTTATATTTTATAATTAAAAAAAAATCATTTTACTCTCTCCAGTCAAATATTCTGATAAAAGTTGAAAGGATATTAGTGAACAATTTGAGTTTATTAAAGTAATATTACAAAAATTACTATAAAACAAAGACACTCACCAGATGAGGCCCTGGAATTCGGCCTAAGATCGTAGAGGCTGTTGCTCTGCTCGCAGGAACTGTCCGAGTCCCCTAGCAACCTCCCGTTGTAGATGCTCTCGTAGATTTGGTCAGTGTTGACGTTGAGCACGTCATCGTAGATAGCCTCTCCTCCAATCTCGTCGTAGTTGTTCTCGATGATTTCGTAAGTGTCCTGACTCACGTACTCGTAGGTGTCCTGTTGGCCAGGCAAGTTCTTGTACATCGGTTCTTCAGAAGGTACGTTCTCAGTCCTGTCCTTGAGAACCATCTTTCCTTCGTGCTTCTCCTTCAGCTCCTCTATCAAGCTCTGCCTCAAAATGTCACGGTAGAGTGACGAGGAATTAGGAAGGATGTTGATCTTCCCGTATCCTTTCTTGTCAACCTTCCGGATGACGGGAATCTCAAGCTTCTCCAAGTTCTCTTTGTCCTCTACTAACCGATCACTAGTAGGTTGAGAGCTCACAATCATAACCTCTGCTTCCTTCACAATTGATTCTGAGATTCCATTCGTAACTTGGCTTTCTTTTATGATACTTTTTCCTTCATCGCTAGGGCTCTCAGGAGCTTGTTTCTCACATTGTTTAGATTCCGAAGAGCTCCATAGAAATGACCTATTGGGTTTCCTATTTTTGATAGATTCTTCATTAACTTTGGTAGCTTCATTGTTCTTATCAAGATTCTTTGGTTTGGTTACGACTATGGTCGGGGGAGGAGCTGTCTTTGGCTCAGAGGTAACGGAAGGTTCCGATTCAGGTTCTTCGATAACTTCCAAATATAATTCAGATTTCACTGATTCCGCTATTCTACTTGCGCTTTGTTTTTCAGTTGGTTCTGTAAGGGTTGCTGTTAGAATCTCTTTTCCTGGTCCAAAAAGCCTAGCTTTTACTGCACTTATTTTACTCTTTTCCGAAGATTTTGTATTAGTGTCACTTGGTTTGGTAGTTTTACTTTCGTTTTCTATTGATTCTGGTTTTTCAGCTACAACATTTGTGTCAGTATTGTCTGATCGTTCTTTTTCGTGGGATTTCGAACTTTTAGAGGGTTCTTTTTCTTCGGGAGTTTCATTCAGAACTTCATCCAAGATCAGTGTCTTCGGGAGACTAAACTTCTTGTCTTTGCCGACCAGCTCCCTTAGGTCCTTGGTAACATACTTGCCGGATGTCTTCCGGTCAATCGTCGGCTTGGGATGAACCTTTGGCTTTACCTTCTCTTCCTTCACTTCAGGGGGCAATGAGTTCTTCCGAACCAAGACTACTTTCTGCCCTTGCATCGTTTCGAACTTCTGGACTGCCGCCCGAACAGCTCCCTCCTCGTGGGTTTGTAACTTCTTGAGAAGGGCTATCCCACGTTCCTGATCCTCTACAAGGACGGCGTTGAACTTGGCTGCTATGTCGGTTACACTCCCAGACACTACCCTTACCGTCCTTACTGTTTTCCTCTCCCTAGTCTTGAAACTCAGGCGCCTCCCCCTCTGCTCCGGCGTCCTGTCACTCTTCAGTAGTCGAGCCATCTCCTGGCCTCAGACGTTACCTGTGAAACATAATAAATCAATTATTAATAAAACAAATAATTAGAATTATTCTAATTCTTCATAAAATTAAAATAAGCAATAACTTTTTTTATTAATGTCATTCTTTGTAAAATCTTAGAACTTCTCTTCTTCTTTATTAAAATTTCGTCTCAATTATAATTATCCTCTCACGTTTAACTACAACGTTTCAAAGCTTTGCCTCATCTTAAAGTTCAATACTTGAAACACTATAATAATTATGTATTAATCCTTATCATTTTTAAATTAAAACGTCTATAATTATTTTCACAATTTTTTCTCTTCATTTTTTTTAATCATATTTATTGATATTTAACCTGTATTTGAAAAAAAAATACATCAAGTAAATGTGATGGTTATATAGAAAATGGTCATGAAATACATGTAGAGCCACTACCCAGTGGCAGCACTCTAAAAATATTCTAAACTAGAAGGTCTCGTGGTCATCTTCTTTTCAGACGCCGGTGAACACAGTGATTGCCTCATCATGAAATCTTCAAGTTTGAAAGGGAATTAGATTAATCATATTATTTAAAAGGAGTTATGGGGTCAGAAACCAGGTAGTCATCAAATTGGACGGACATGAATTTCTGGTTCTTATTCAACTGCTAATTCTAAAGTGAATATATATTTTTTCAAATAATAATATTTGCTTCGTAATATTTTTCACCACTAAAAATAAAAATAGTGTATAACGAAAATTCATGAGGCTTACAACGGTATGTTCTACTTCTATATTACTACTAATATTTCAGAATATCTTTTTGACGATTTGATAAACAATTTTCTCTACAGTTCTTACGAAAAAAAAAATCTGGCGCGAGCAACACACGACTTTCACTTACATCCGTTTTTAGAATAGATTGAAGAATTTACAAAAACAGTAAGAGATAAAAATGAGTGAAACCATTAAAGAATTAGTTAAATGGAATTT
The DNA here is from genome assembly GCA_023052935.1 of Piezodorus guildinii. NCBI lineage: Eukaryota > Metazoa > Arthropoda > Insecta > Hemiptera > Pentatomidae > Piezodorus > Piezodorus guildinii. The sequence goes on along the minus strand of CM041293.1, from coordinate 132,259,298 downwards.
CAATAGAAACATGTTTTTTATAAAAAAATCTATATTATTATGTAAAACAATCACTTAGTTTTATCGGCTTTTTATCACTCTCTATTAACTTTTACAAGCTCTTGTATATTAGATAATATTTTTTTCTAAAATCTTTAACTTTCGGTATATTACACATGTATATTACTGTTCTTATGTTCAAAAACGAAAAATTGAGTTAAAAAAATATTTTTTTCAGTTTTCTCCTTAAAATGCTCAACTTGCATATTTAGCTGTTATTTATCAATGCTAACTAGATAATATGGTTATTTTTATAAAATATACAAAATTAAAGGTACTTTAGAAGCAGAACATTTAAAATATCGGTATTTAAGCCCTTTCGGACTATTTTTATAAGAATAAAACCTGCATGATATTAAAGCCCATTAAATTTTACATCGATATAGCGAGTTTAATCAAAATCGTCGGAACCGTTTTCGAGAAAATCGAAAAAAGGTGCAAAATGCTTGGTATCAGGGGAACCTAAAACGTGTATTTCCGTTGAAAACTGGAATTCGAAAATTTTCACGATCACAATACTTTCCCTCACTATATATAGTAATTGAATGTAAAAAAAATCTGGTGCGGGCAACACACGACTTTCACTTACCTCCATTTTTAAAATCAATGAAAGAATTTTCAAATAGAGTTAGAGATAAAAATACGTGAGATTATTAAGGAATTAATCAAATTGAATTTATATATAAACATGTGTTTTATTAAAAAATCTATTATATTATTATCTTAAATAATCAGTTAGATTTATCTTCTTTTCATCACTCTCCATTAACTTCTAAAAGCTTGTGTATGAGATGATATTTTTTCTAAAATCTTTAGCTTTCCAACGGTATATCATTCATGTATATTACTGCTCTTATGTTTAAAAACGAAAAATTGCATTAAAATAATATTTTTTCTGTTTTCTCCTTTAGTTGGGTATCGAATTTATTCAATTTATATATTTACCTGTTTTTCATCAGCGCTAACAAGATAATCTAGTTATTATTATTGAATCTAAAAAATTAAAGGTACTTTAGAGGAAGAAAATTTAAAATATCGGCATTTAAGCCCTGTCAGACCATTTTTATCCAAATAAAACCTACATGATATTAAAGCCCATTTAATTTTACATCGATATAGCGAGTTTAATCAAAATCGTCGGAACCGTTTTTGAGAAAATCGAAAAAAGGTGCAAAATGCATGGTATAAAGTGCCTCTTCTGGTAAGCTCATTTTGATGAAAAAAGTTTTGTCACGTCTCGGGCGTATAGTTGTCTTAAATATGAAATTTCAGTTTCATAGGACTTACCGTTTCCGCCCGGGAGTTACCACAGACACACACACACACACAGACACACACACACACACACAGACCTATTTGCGGGACTTGGTTATTTGGACTCAGGGGACCCTAAAACGTGTATTTCCGTTGAAAACTGGAATTCGAAAATTTTCACGATCGCAATACTTTCCTTACTATATATAGTAAGTGAAAGTAATAATGAAGATGTCTCGTACACGAAAACATATGTCATAGCAATTGAAAAGATTGTTGTGTATTGCGAGTATTGTATTCAGTGCCGTGTCCCGACGTCATTTCTTAAATTATATTAAAAATATATAATTTATTAATTTAACATCATATTCCGCTTTTTCTAATATAGTAGCATCGCTATATTCTCGAAAACTTTAAATAGAATGTTTCATTCCCGAATTTTAAGAAAAATTGCGAACATATGTTTCTGAAATTAAGACTATTTGTTGATGATTCTCAAAAGACAGCTGAAACTTTTCATGTGCTACGATTAAATAATAATTATAATATATCATTGATTTGTTTTTATCAACATTACAACAAAGTTAATACTATTTTAGTTCACTGCAAAAACAGTTAACGAATTTACTGGATTAAAGAAAAAACGTGTAATCCGGCAGGATTCAAAGCTTTTTTTGCCGCATTGCCGCCACTCCGTGTCAAAGCGACACCATGGTAGAAAGTGATATGAATACGTCGGATGTCATGCCCCGAAAGTGCATTAACACAATGGAAATTATGTAAATATACTTTAACCATGGAAGAGAAACTGCAGTGTCTACATTTTTTTTTTTATGATGCCCTTATTTTTTAAAAAATAATTTATCGATATGATATTGGTAGTATTTAATAGAATTAATCGTTCCGAAACGAGCTAATTATCCATTGATGTAATATTAAGCAGATTATGATGATAAAAATTTTTATTAAGTTGTAAGTAATTTATTTAATCTTTATAGGTCTTGTTCAACTTATGGGACAAAGAAAATCAAATTTCTCCATGTTTCAGTTGATCGAGAAATAAGTTACGGTGGGTTGAGAAACGCTTCAATAGGTTTCGTATATCTCCGAGTGTTTTCTGCATCACCGAGTCCGATCTAGTTGCAGACATTTAATTAACTGTTTTCTAGGTAATTGAAAAAAAAATAGATAAAGTTATATAATAACTGAACAGAAACATTTCATATTATTATTACTTCTTGTTAGCTTAAGCACATTGAGATTTGTCTATAACTAAAACAAAAAAAATTCGTTTGTTCTTAATTTTTACTTTTGAATTGAGTTGATTAAATACATAAAGGGCCTAGCCGGATAAGCATGTGAAATCTGCCCCCGCGTGTATCAGAACCAAATTTATACCATTGAGTCACACCTATGAGAAACAACCTTATGCAAAATTTTAGCCCCTTGATCCTAACGGGAGGGAAGTAATGGAGGGGGAAAGAAAAAACAAAAAAAATTGTTTTCTCCTGAACAGCTTAACCGATTTTCACGAAAAAAATATATGTTATGGATTTTACAAATAGATTTCAAAAAATATTATTTTAAATTTTTTCCACAAAAATGCTGGTCAAAAAAATTTTTTTAATTTTTCAAAAAAATAGTTTCTGGTTATGATGGTTTGGTACCTCCAATTTTTCGCTACTTTACTTCATTGAAGGATCCTACATAACATATACATTTTTCAATTTTATCGCAAGTGTACCCCATAGTGAAAAATAAATAAAACAATTTTTTCTCCTGAACGGATTATCCGAATTCCATGAAAAAAATATACGTCAATGGTTTTCTAAAAGAGTTTCAAAAAACATTCTTTTAATTTTGAAAACGTGAGTCAACATTTTTATTTTTAATTTTTAAAAAAAATTAAAAATTACTTTGGTTTGGTACACCAACTATTTTTTGCTAATTTAAGTCATTGGAAGGTCCTGCTCAATATATATATTTTTCGAGTTGATGAATAATAGGTATAATAAATAGTATGCATGTGCATAGTGTGTAAGTAATAACTAATGACATTACGATCCTACAGCTCTATCCCTACTCTTCATGCGTGACCAGCTACTACTCAGAGAGCTGGAAAAATGCTGCTTTTTTTATTTTCACTATTGGGTACATTTTAGACCAACTCGAAAAAAATATATATTGTGCAGGACCCTCCAATGACTTAAATTAGCAAAAAATTGTTGGTGTACCAAACCAAAGTAATTTTAAATTTAAAAAAAAAAAATTAAAAATAAACTTGCGATAAAATTGAAAAAATATATGTTATGGAGGATCCTCCAATGAAGTAAAGTAGCGAAAAATTGGAGGTGTACCAAACCATCATAACCAGAAAATATTTTTTTGGAAAATTAAAATTTTTTTTTTTACCAGCATTTTGTGGGAAAAAATTTAAAATAATATTTTTTGAAACCTATTTGTAAAATCCATAACATATATATTTTTCGTGAAAATCGGTTGAGCTGTTCAGGAGAAAACAATTTTTTTTGTTTTTTCTTTCCCCCTAGATAACTTCCCTCCCGGTTGGATTAAGGGGCTAAAAATTTGCGTAAGATTGTTTCTCATAGGTGTGACTCGATGGTATAAATTTGGTTCTAATACAAGCGGGGGCAGATTTCACATGCTTATCCGGCTAGGCCTTTATATATTTTTCTTCTGGACGAGTAAATAGATATTGCCTCTAAAACTGTCGACAGTATTGAGTGAAGAACGATTTATTTTAAGTGTCACTTCTTCTGATCCGTAACAAACAGATGTACAGAAGTAACTAAGGACTTTAACGATCCTATAAATACCCGACAGATGTTGGACAAGCCACTGTAACTTAGAGTGCATGTGGCTTTCGCTTTCAATGGATAACGTCTTGTTAGGAAAAGTCAAAGGGAGAAGAGGCACGATTTGGGAGGGTCGTTTTAGACTATATAAGGCACAAAATAATTATAAAATGTGTTTTAATCCGGATATATAAGTCACCAAAATATATTGCACATAAAATACATACATATATAAGTTTAGGAATGGAGTCTAGCAGTATTAGGCTTACTAATATTCGGAAATGTAAAAAACATCCCAATCATATACAAGGAGAATTATTTGTATCAAGAAATCGATATTGTTTCTAGAACCGCGAGTGTTGTGTCTTTTAAACCTTTTTTATAATTCACTTATCTCAACCAAAGATAACTAATATAAACAATTCCAGTTTTCGACGGAAATGCACGTTTTAGGGTCTCCTGTGTCCAAATGACCAAGTCACGAAAAAATGTCTGTGTGGTAAGTCTAGCGCAAATACAAAAAGCCGTACAAAAATGAAATTTCATATTTAAGACAGCTATACGCTCGAGATGTTACAGCAACTTGTCTATCAAAATCGGCTAACCAGAAGAGCCATTTTATACCATGCATTTTGCACCTTTTTACAATTTTTTCAAAATAGCTCTAACGATTTTGATTAAACTCGCTGTACTAATGTAAAATTTAATCGGATTTAATATCATGTAGATTTCATTCTAATTGAAATAGTCCGACAGGGCTTAATTGCCAATATTTTAAATTTTCTTCCTCTGAACTACCTTTAATTTTGTACATTCCAAAAAATTAACAGACATTGATCATCATCATCTTAATGACATTGATGAAGAACGGCTAAATATACATGTTGGACGAATTTGATGACCAACTAAAGGATACAAGCTCAAAACTATTTTTTAATGTATTTTTATAATAAAACAAAGTCAGATGGTCCAAGGATTTTTTTAATGGGGATAAAAAATCCTTAGTTATGCCGTCCTTCGGAGGGGACGTTAAAAGGTGGTCCCGAGACTGTGCGATGTCAGGTACTCGTTAAAGATCCCTATCCTAATAAATCCTGGATAGGCAAAATGTAGGAATCCCACTGTAGCATCGTCCGATTAGCCATAGTAGCATAAAGTGACGTTAAATGAACAAACTAACAAACAATAAAAACAATAATATGAACGTATAATATACCGTTGGAAAGATAAAGATTTTAGAAAAAATATTATCTGATACACAAAGTTGTAAAAGGTAATATAAAGAGAAGAATGGGGAATAAACATATTACTGATTAACAATTTAATATAATAATAATAATAATAATAATAATAAGAGGCTTAGCGAACCCGAAGGTTCGATGCCGATACCACCAAATTCCGCCTACACAGACTCGTCCAATGTTCACCATTCAAGCCCAAGCCCCCGAGATAACCCTTAACGCAATCCTCCCATCTACGCTTCGGCCTACTTTTCGGACGCCTACCAGTCGGGTCAGCAAATATCAATTTTCTCGGAATCCACTCGTCATCGAGCCCAACAACTTTACTCGCCCATTTGAGTCTCCGCGATATAATCAGCTCAATTATATTCACAGGATACAAGTTCCGCAATTCCGCGTTGTGCAACCTTCTAAACTCCCCAGTGGCCTCATCTCTCTTTGGACCAAATATTTTACGCAATACCTTATTTTAGAAAACCTTAAGCCGTTGTTCATCCTTCAAATTAAGCGGCCACGTTTCACATCCGTAAAGAACCGTTGGAAAAATGATAGTTTTATAAATTCTAACCTTTAAGTTTTTAGATAGAAGCCGCGAACTAAGTAACTTAGCAACTGAATAATAACACGCATTTCCCACCTTTGACAAAGGAACAATTTAATATAGTTATATTAATTTAAATCATATGTTTCCAACGAAAATAAATACATGTTTTACTAAAATCAACTTAAATTAATTTTAAAATTGAAGTATATTTAGTAGTTTTTAAATTGATTTTAACAGTCAAGGTAAGTGAAAGTCATGTGTTGCCCACATCAGATTTTTTAAAAATAAATCTTCATATTAACTATATGACAATATTAATATGACATAAAATAGTGTATTCAACTATATACATAATAATGGTAATTATTTCTTTGATTTTTGATCCCTTGAAAATTCAAGAAGTGAATCAAGAATTCTTTATATAACTTAAAAATTATTCGATTTTATGATCAAGATTGAATTACAGAAATCACCACTTCATACCTGGGATTTTTACTATTCTCTAGAAAATAGGTCATACGATTCTGATTAAAGTGATTATATAAATGTATAATTAAATGGTATTTAATGTTGTGTAGGTTTTAGCCAGATTGAACGATAATATTCCGACGAAATTTATTTTAAAAAGTTTAATTTTCCTTTTTTGATAACTTTTATATATTAATAGCTTCAAACATCGGAGAATAACAACACTATGGACCAAGCAGTACGATTAACGGGACCAGAAATAGTGTAAACAAGCAGCCCTGATGAATATTTAACTCGGCAGTTGGCAACACTTCTGTAATTGGTGAAACTCATCTATCTAGTGACGCCTGGGGAATAGTTAATAGCGCTGGCGTCCGTAAAGAATTCAGGTACTAGGCAATGAGTCATTCGGTAAAAGTGGAATAATATTTAAACCTAAAATACGCATTCTTAATATAAAAAAAAAAAAAAAAATGAAAACTCCTAAACTCCAAAAAAAACCCAAATTCTTTAATTGAATCAGGAAATTTGCATCAGCAAAATTAATAAGTGCTCAATTATTTGGAGTTTTTCAATTACCTCACTCCAATAAAATTCTACAGTAATTATAAAGTTTGTATTTTACTTTTATTTTACTATATATGAAATATAAAGTAAGGAGAAGTATTGCGATCTTGAAAATTTAGAATTCCAATTTTCGACGTAAATACATGTCTTAGGGTCTTCTGACTCCAAATGACTAAGTCCCGAAAAAAGGTGTGTGTGTTTGTTCCCGTGTTCGTGCCCGTGTGTGTGTGTTAAGTATAGCACAACAACCATAACTCGTACGAAACTGAAATTTAAGACAACAATACGCCAGAGATGTCACAGCAACTTTTTCATCAAAATCGGCTTACCAGAAAAGCCACTTTATACCATGCATTTTGCACCTTTTTATGATTTTCTCAAAAATCGCTATAACGATTCAGAATATCGAAGTAAAATTTAATAGGCTTTAATATGATGTAGGTTTCATTTTGATTTGAATAGTGTGACAGGGCTTAAATGCCGATATTTTGAATTTTCTTCCTCTGAAGTACCTTTAATTTTCTAGATCTCAAAAAATTAGGCACATCGCCTTATTAGCATTGATAAATAACTGCTAAATATTCAAGTTGAGCCAATTAGATAAACAGCTAAAGGAGAAAAGTGCAAACATATTTTTTTTTAAATTTTCGTGTTTTTTAATAACAAGAACAGTAATATAGACGTATACCGTTGGAAAGAGAAATATTTTTAAAAAAATATCATTTGATACACAAAATTGTAAAAGGTAATATAATGTGACTAATAGGGAATAAACTTATTACTGATTAACAATTTAATACAGTTATATTATTTAATCTAAATCATATGTTTCTAACGAAAATGAATGCACGTTTTATTAGAATCAACTTCAAATATTTTTCATAATGATGGAGTTTTGTTGACCGTAGAGAAATTAGATGAGGAAGATGGTTGGGGGTGCGGTCATAAATTAAAAACACACAATTAAAAATAAGCGTTATTTTAATTATGTGCCGACGTTTCGGCCTACAATGTGGGCCTTCATCAGGGCTAAAAGAAACAAGATAACAACCAATGTAATTATAGACTTAATAATGCGTTAGGTATATAATAATAATATGACAGTAATAAATTATGGGAACATAAATAATATTAAATGTAAAATGATAATAAGATGACAATTATAAAGTATGGAAATAAGGTGACAGTTATAAAGTATGGAAATAAACAAAAATTAAGATGATAGTTATAAAGTATGGAAGTAGACATAATTGAGATGATAATATTGTAATGAGAATATATAAATAGAGACTAAGTAAATGAAAAAAAATGATAAAGGAAAAATATGTGAACAATTAAAATTTTAAATATTAACAATTTTGAGTTGATATATGACGGTAATATATTAAAAACATAGTTAAGAGTATAGGTAATATATAAAAAATATAGTCATTACAAAAGAGAAACAGTATGAATAAAAAATAATAATTTAAATTTTAAAATAATGTAATATTAAACTAATAATTATATGTCAGGATATGTAACGGAGAAAGATATGAGTATGGAAAGGGGGAGAAAGAAATGGGCGATGAAAAAAGACCCTTATCAATAAGAAAAAATACTTACATGACGACGTGCAAGCGTTGCCTACAGAAGTGATGTTTCCCAGTTTAAAAAACGCTCATTGCGTGGAACGGAAAATATGAGAACTAGAATGTCCGTTAGGAAAATTCCAAGAAGCTAAGTTATGTTTACTGATTCGATTGTTAAAAAATAGCCAAAAGTCATTACTTGAGAGTACTTGAGTTATTACTTATGAGTATTTGATAAAATTGTAAGATTGTAAGATTGTAAAATTGTTCTTACAATTTTATTAAGTCTATAATTACATTGGTTGTTATCTTGTTTCTTTTAGCCCTGATGAAGGCCCACATTGTAGGCCGAAACGTCGGCACATAATTAAAATAACGCTTATTTTTAATTGTGTGTTTTTAATTTATGACCGCACCCCCAACCATCTTCCTCATCAAATATTTTTCAAATTTGAGTGTATTTAAATTGATTTTAACATTCGAGGTAAGTGTAAGTCGTGTGTTGCCCACACTAGAATATTTTTTAAATTTCCGTGATCTGTTCCATGCTTTCCATCAATTCTTGCTTGAAAATCTACGACTCTTTTCTTAGATTTAAAACCCCCAAAACTATTGTTCTCTATAAAATCAATAGTATTCTCTTAATACAGATATAATACTATTAATATAGTTCTCTTAAAAGTATGAATCTCTTCCCAGAAAATTGTTTATGTCACAACTACCTTCAGACCGTTCTTCAGAACACCACAGTAAAGTAATAACTATGGCATAACCATGGGCACCTGCACCTATGCATGCTTCACTGATTCACAAATCACACACAAAAGATCAATGACTAGCTCATGTTATGTAAATGATACACGAGTTTCGTAAACATATTTCTACAATATTTATACGAAAGCGTAGCAAGGAAGATAACTTCATGTCTAACAAAAACGACTTATGTTAGTTTAACATGTTATGCATTTTGATGTGCGAAATACAGCTTACAACAGAGAAATTAAATGATACAGGAAGTAATAGCTAACATGGTAAATCAATGGCCAAGTAATAGCAATGGCCAATCTGTATGAATGAATAACTGAGCTTCTAACCTTTTATTTAATATCGGTCAAGGGCTAGCACAAATCCATTTTAAGCGATGGCTGAATGGTACCATCAGAAACCAGTTCCCGCATACTAGAGAATGCAACAATTAGTGACGACAAGGTCTTATCCTTTTTAAACTCCTCACTCTCAAGCTTTCGCTGGCTTCTGAATGTTTTTTTATTTTTTTTTTATAGCAGTTAGTTAATTTGTAACACTATTTACCAATGTGTTTTAGACATTATAGGTAAAATAGAGTGTGAAAAAAATTCGACTATAATCTATATATATAATCTACACAAATGATTTGAAGTTGAATGTTGGAAAAACCAAAGCTATACTCATCGATTCCAAGAACCTTGTAAATTCTCTTCCGTATTATTCCCTACTTTACCTCAATAGCATATCTATCCACTTCCACACCTCCTTAGAACTTTCCACTTCCCAAACTTGGAGTCATTATTGATAAAAACCTATCTTAGAGTAACCATATTTCCCAAATCATCCAAAAATACATCGCTATCCTAAAACAATTTCTAAGACTTCGTGATTCCATCCCACCTAAAATCCGTATGCTACTCGTCTCTTCGCTCATTTTCTCCCAGTTTTACAACGATTGCCTCTTATAAGGCTGGTTTTCTGAGACATTTGATATGAGACTCAAAAGTCTAATGAATTGCTTTCTCTCTCATTTTCTCATTTCTCATCTCATGCGGAATCTCCAGACACTCCCATGTTTCAAGAAGGTATCCCGAGTTGAATTGGCTCTATCCATCTTTCCGTCATCAGTACCTCCTGACTGTCTGTCTCTTCCGATTTTTTAGAACAAAAAAACCTCTTTATATTCTTAATATGATTACCACTTGTTCCTCGGTCCATTCAGTAAACACTAGATCCCAACCCATAAACTTGTATATACCTTCTCACAGATCCGTCTCCTTCAAAAAATCCTTTGTCATTCTTGCTACCCTATTTTGGAATTCTTTACAGATATCCATTCGTAAACCTTATCATTATCAACTTTCAAATTTCAACTATTTTTTTATCTCCTAACGTATCAATTTTTCCAACATATGTAATCTTTAAAAGCTATAGATGATAACTATTCATTGTCACAAAACCTGTCTTTTATTGTTAAACTGAAGTCTTAAACGACCAGACAATTATCATTTATATTGTACTTTTTTGTTATTCTTAGGAGATTACTCGTCCCGGAATACAATTACTTTTCATTTCATTTCATTTCAAAATAAGAATTCATTGCGGGAATCAAAATAGACAGGCTAAAACATTTAATGTAATAAAGAAAATAACTGAATAAATGCTGAAGCGATAAGTAAAAGTTTGATGCCAAGACCAAAACATAGATGTAGATTTGTATTTCCTGCTGCTTTCATATATGTTAAGTTAAAATTACATATAATAATATATATATATATATATATATATATATATATATATATATAAAAATTGTACCTCTGCAATTAATGGAGGGTTTCTAGACCAACGACCATGCAAGAAGGCGATAAGGCAGAGATCAAACTCAGCAGCCAGGATTTTTCCTAATTTTGGGGTAATAGTACACACGTAATAGAAAGACTGAGTGTGCCCAATTATATAACGTATAAATATACGTTTCTTAGATTCTTTTACGAAATTTAATATTTATTATAAGTCATAACACTTATATTTTATTTAAATAAAAAATACTAACAAAAAATATAATTTTTTTTTGACATTGAAAAAAATTAGCTGATGACAATGAATGGAGGACCAGAATGAAGAGATACACAATACAGGGAGATTAGCATTAAACACACTTTCTATTCCCACACTTCTTATGGGCAGTGATTGTTTAGACCAAGGTGTTTTTTGATTAAGAAAAAAAATCTGTCAGGTATGATGGACAACGTTGCACGAATAAGCGATACACACGGTAAATATTTTATTTACAGCAAACATAGAATGAGAAAGAAATCTTATATCAATAATCTATTGAATCGTAAGACTAACACCAAATAAAGTTTTAATAGACCTTTAACAAGAAATAAAGGATATTCTAAGCATTTAAATTATCATAAATTACGAGGATTAATTTGTATTACAATCTAAAAATTTTATGGAGACTACAGACAAAAACGACAAAACACTTTAAGCATTTTCCATTTCTTTAGGTAACGTTTTACTTTCACTTGGATACGAATTAAATTAAGGTCCGATTTCATATAAGACCAATCGGCTATATTTCTTTATTGATGTGAAGACAGATTTAGTGAAGTAAATGATGTGTCTAAATACTAAGTATATCAACAGCAGCTACTGCTGTTATGCTAGTAGGATTCTAACACATAAAACATCTCATAGCGAAATCTAGGTACCTTACAGAGCACGGGAAAGTACAACGAGAGCAAAAATTTTAAACTCGATTTTTAAACGAGAATACACAAAATAATTTTAAGGCACCTTGAGTCCAAATTTCCAAGTCGCACAAAATGGTCAGTGTATGAATTTGTGGTACGGGCTTGTAAAAATGAGATAAATCATATATATATATATATTGATTGTTATCACCATACCATTACTTTACAATGCAATAAGTATATTGTAAGCCCATAAACTTATGAGTTTATGTAAAAGTAGTTAAATGTTGCCAAAGTCGTACAGAATCTTGCAAGTTATATTCTTCCATTTATTACCTAAGCTACTAGAAATAATATCACATACCGAACTGTAACAAAGTTGTTAACTTGGTAATCTGTTATAAATATCCAGACTAACATTGTTATTAATTACTTCAAATTTGATAATATTTCACGAAAAAGGATGTTTCACTATAAACTAAATGAAATTCCTATGGAAACCTAATTTAAGTTTTAAAATTAATTATAGTTCATTTGAAATATCTGTGGCGGTCGAGAAAAACTGGATAACTCGAGTTATATCAAAAATGAGTTAACTTCACGTATCGCTCCTTCAGACCGTCTCCTACGTCGGGTTAAATAAATTTCTTAGTGGAAGAAATTTCAGGTGGAAAGAAAGCTGTATCTTATAACTCTATTTTGGGTATTACGTAAAGTTTAACTCGCTCACCTGTAAAATGAAAGATTTTGACTTAACCACTTATTCACGACCGCCACATATTTAGTAATAAACCAAATAAAAAAGGAACCGTTGTGATTTCTTTAGTTTTTTAAAAAATGCATTGCTATCAATTTTTCTTTAAATGGAAAAATTACATTTTCGTTATCACTTTAAAACGACAAACAAATAAACTGAACCAAATTTGATTAATGTTTTTCATTTTTGCTGATGATTAAATTTAAGAATGAATAAAAGTTGTAAAATAAATATATTTTCTTGCTAATTGCACTTTTCGTTAACATTAAACTAAAACTCCCAAAGGGACAAACTCTAAATCGGTCAGACAAAGGTTTTTAGACATAAATGGCACCTCAACTTCACCCTTCAAATTTCACCCGAGCGAAGCAGGGGCGGGTCTACTAGTTACCTATAAAATAAAAAATAAAAATACAGGTTCAAAAAATTAATTAAGTTATTAATAATATATATACCTAAAAAAGAAGGTAGAATAATACAGAAAGAAAGATATTTGTGTAAATTATTAACTTCCGAATAAAGTAGGTGGCAGCGCTACCTGTATGCTGTTAAGCGAACTGCTTAGTTCAGATGGTCGCTAACAGATGGCAATAGCAGCTAAGCGCGGGAATTCTCTATTATATTCGTATTGCTGTTGTTTATTTATTTAACGTCACTTCATGCTAATATAGCTAATCGGACGATCCTACGGTGGGAGTTTTAAATTTTGCCTATCCAGGTTTTAATAGGATAGGAATCTTAACGAGTATCTGAAATCACACAGGCTCGGGACTACCTTTTAATGTCCCCTCCGATGGACAGCATAACTAATGATTTTTTACTCCCATTAAAAAAATCCTAGAGCTCCCAGCGGATTTGAAACCGGGACCTTGGGCATAGGAAGCGATTTATACATTAAATAAAAAATAAATTAATAAAAACAACCATAAATGCAAAGAGATTTATAAATATGCTTTTATTTAATTTTATTAAATATTATTTTTCTTATGTCGTGGAATTTGGTATGGATTTATGATGACACACTTAAAATAATTTCGATAAGACTAATTTAGATTGCTGATATTAAAATAATTTCTTACATTAATTTAAAGATAACATAGACGTTGCTTTGAAACCATTACTGAAAAGAATCAATTGATATTCGGTCAATGTAATTAAATTTACGTAGGATATCACTCTTATCTGGAAAAGTATTCAATTATTATTGTTTTCAGATTTCGTTATTAGCAATATTAAAAATATTTCAGGAAAGCCAAAGAGGTTAAAGATCTATATAGAGATTATGCCTTTTTTTCCACTTTTTTAATTCTTGATTTATATTATTTTTTATTACCAAGAAATTAGTATGTATCGAGTTCAATTCTATTTGATATATACATTTATCAGTGGAAAAACGTTTCACCCAGGCGGTGTCTTATTTTATTTAAAAAATAAGTTTTATAAGTGTACAGTTATTTTATCATATTCAATAATTTTTATTGTTTATTTCACATTATTTACCACACAGGAAAAAATAAGATTCTTGTATAGTTTCTAAGAAAACATTTATTTCAGTTTAAGTAATACAACAATATAAGTTGTTATCTTCAACAATAATTTAAGTTTATGCCATATTCGTCAATTTACATAAACTTCTAAAACTTTATTTGTTAGACACCATTTTTCTAAACTTTTTATCTTTCCAACGAACACATCTATCTATATAACTGTTCTATTTTGGATGCGTCAGTGAACAACATATTAAATCCTTGATATTTCTTTGATAGTTTGTGAGAAGCGTTCCTAGTTCTATTGGAAGTGTTTTTCTGATTTTCGACATAGATCGGTCTATGCGCGGTCTTATTTTTAGCCCGCAAGATATTTTTGATTCTGGAATGGGTTTAATATCATTGAGACTCATATAAGTTTTATTTTATATATGATTTTTTTTTTTATTGTAAATGTATCTCTATATCATATCTTTGAATCCACGGTCTTGCTAATAAACAAGAAGCCAAGGTTGATTACCGTAAGCCTTTAATTTGGAGACATATTTAAGTAGTAAATATTTCTGCCTTAAATTTAAGGATGGTTCTCCAGACTCTGGCATTAATGCTTTCGACGGTTTAGGTTCTGAAAGCTGCAGTACAAAATGTCATAGCCGGAGTATGAATGAATCCAACATTCTTAACGATTTTTATTATAATTGTAATTTGTTTGAGTGAGTAAATGTATTGCTAGGTTCTTTTTAAATAATTTGATCCGTTTCCACTCAACATTTCTTTATTTATTTATTTAACTTTTCGGCCTTTGCCATTTTGAAGGGATCTATCAACAGCATTTATATTAAAAGTAAAACATAATCAACATTAATTTTTACATTGTTATAAGACATTTTACACGCCTTAAATCATTCTTTTTTAATTTTAAAAGAAAAGGTTTGGCTGTGAAAACAATTGTGGAGTTAATTAATTAGTAGAGGAGGAGATGAAACAATGTATATAAAAAATAAAATATTAATTTAATGTTTACTTGATATAATTTTGAAATTATTATATTCAAAATAAAGATAAAGAAAAATATTGTTTTTAATATCAAATGATGTTAAAAGTAAAAGGATGCAAGGCTTTAGTGCAGTTGATGATAACAAGTTGACATGGCGAGATCAGTCTGTAATAGATATTTTTAATATGTAACAAAATGTATTGTATATATTTTTATTTTAGAGAATGATTACAAAAAAAAAAAAAAAAAACCTGTTCCACTACAACCCATGAAGGGTCTTGGGCTCACTACATATAGAAGTTCGCAATGTTTCTAGGCCAACGGCAGTGCGATGAGGTGATTAGGCCTAGATCACGCTCAACCGCCAGGTTTTTTCCCAATTATTTTGGGTCCCCACTTTAGAGGCTGGGTCTGCCCCAGGATGGTCTTCATACCCTAGGGTCGCCATCCTACTGAATAAACAGAATAAATTATATTCTACGACAGCCGGGATTCGAAACCAGGACCCGGAGAACTGTGGACTAGTGCTCTATCCACTAATCCACGCCGCTACCAAAAGAATGATTTAAGGCATGTAAAATATCTTTAACAATGTAAAAATTAATGTTGATTATCTTTTAATTTTAATATAAATGTTGTTGATAGATCCCTTCAAAATGGAAAAGGCCGAAACGCAGGAAGAAATAAATAAATAAGAAATAAAGAAATGTTGAGTGAAAATGGATCAAATTATTTTATAGGAACCTAGCAATTCTTAACGATGTTCAAATATATTTTTTGAAGTTCTATTACAAATTAAATTATTCTTTCAACTTCTTATTAGTTATTTTATTGCACGAGAACGAAGTCAAATGGCACGGGAGATGAGTATTTATCAACTCCTAACAGTCCTCCTCGTTGAGGTGACACGAAATACTGTTGCCGAGCGCAGAACACAAAGGAATACACTCTTGCAAAACAACGGCAAGGCCTCAGTTCGCAACAAGTAGTGTCATAACGGAAGAGGCTCAATGCGCACAGAATTCTAATGCGGCTTCGCCCTTTGAGTGCGCTCTACAACTCTTGTATAGCTTTGACCTGAATACCAGGCCGATACCTGTCTCGGGATCTTAGGTCATACTGTCTTGGTCCCTTTGCCGGAGGATCTTTTTATTGGAATTCTCTTTTCGATTGCAAGGGAATAGCAGAAGAAGTTAAAACTATGTCAAACTGAATTTTCCGGCGAATCAGATACGCTATTTCACTTTTGATCGACCATTGTCTTCAGAGAGATGGTTCATTGTCATCAGGCATTATCTGCTATTCAAATACCAATCATTCCTGATTGGAATGATTGGGCGACCTCTTTTTTTCTGTTTCTTTTAACGTCACATTCTTTTGGTTAATAACGTAACCATACGAATAATAATACAAAATAAGGTATAATTAATATGTCATATTATCACTTTATTTAAACAAAATTAAATATTCGTCATCGAACAAAACTATTTTTTAGATCTGCAAATCCTTCTCTTCAAAGGTAGGTTGTATGATTGATATAGGTTCAAGTAACATTGTGACGTAAGTAGTACGTGACAAAGCTTATATTGTAGTTAATATTTTGGTAAATGTTAACTTAGCATATTTTAGCAGGATCTGGAATTATTACAAATTTAGGTTTTTTAATTATACAGCGACGCGGTCCAGCGGATAGTGCATATAATCCTTGTTTATGCCGTACCTCGGAGAGGACATAAAATGGTGGTCCCTAGCCCAGGTATGTCAGGTACTCGTAAAAAATCTCTATTCTAATTAAACTTGCATAGGCAAAGTTTAGGACTCCCACTGCAGCATCGTGCGATTAGTCACTGTAGCATAAAATGACGTTAAATAAAGAAACAAACAAATAAGAAAGTTCTATTAAGTATTTATACTGTTTAAAAAAAAATTATAGTTTGATAGTCAGCTACATATATTTTTGGTCATTCCCACGAAGCTCCCTTAAGCTGGTAATAAACAACTTACAGGAAATATTTCTACCTACCCCAATCTGTCTACGTCAAATAGACATAGAAACAGTGAGCCAATAGACATAAGGACGAAGCAGTATGCTAGCTATGTAATAGAAAAAAAAAACATGTGTGTGTGTGTAGGAAGTGATAATAAAAGTCTTAATAATGGGGATAAAACCGCGAAACATAGAAAAACAATGTGATACATAGTGAAGAAAATGAAGTTATTGAGTACTTATTTAAATATGAAATTATTTATTTATGGATCCAACCTTATAATATGCTTATAGGTTTATTTATTTGTGAGTTCTTTTTTTATTAAACTTGCCAAATGTAATCCTACTAATACTGCTTTGGTCAGATTCCATAGCTATGCAGTATGTTAAGCCAATAAATAATAAATTTCTTTTCTTTTATAATTTTTTAGGAAGCTTCATTCAATATTTCATATTTATTCATATATCTTTTTTTTAAATTTTATTTGTTCTCAATATCTATGACATTGTTTTTCTACGTTTCGGGAATTCGTAATTTTTCTGTCTCCATTATCAATACTTTATTATCATTTTCTACACACATACACATTTTATTTTATTTTTTATTTAGCTGGCTTACTGATATTCGTCCTGATTGATGTCTATTAGCTATAAATAATAATAAATAAAAATAAAGTAATATTATGTCTACCTTGAATTATGCCTTTCGAAAATTTACTCACTGACTTTGTAACAGCATGAAGTTAACTTTTACCCAAGAACTTTATAATAATAATAAATCATTTAAAAATTCTAGCATGAAATTTTTCAAAAAATATATATTTGTAAAACGAAATTGTAAGTGCTCGATTTTTCTCATTAATTTTTTATTAATAATTATTCCGTTTTGCTTTACATTAATATATTAATTTTTTTTTACATATTGCTATCTTTATTTCATTTATTTATTTTAGTATTATTATTTTTTTCCTTTAGTTAATTAAAAATGTTCTTATCTTGTGCTATTTTTTTTTATAGTATTAATTGTCTTTATTTTATTTTCTTTCATTTAATTTATTTTAGTTTATTTATTTTTGTACCTAGCGCTATCTTTATTTGAATTTTATTATGATTATTTAATAATACAATGTATTGTCATTTTAAAACCCCGGTTGAGGCTATCACAATGAAATTAAAAATAATAGACATGGGACAAGGAAATCGCTGTCAGAGCTTAATGTAGGTAATTAAGCAAAATGCCAATTGAGCCCTAGATGAAAGTTTCCGCCCGGCTCTGAAATAGACTATAGTTTCCCATATGATTTTTCTCATCTTCCTTCTTTTCAAAAATTGTATAAGGAGGAAGTAATATTGAATTGCAACTATTGTCTAAAACCTGTGAAAAATTGTCGCTCTCACGAGGAGCGGGCTTCTAGCATGACTAGGTGCTCCAAGCTTGCCCCCTTTTTTATTACGAGAGATCAGATAGGTGAAAATTTGAATTATCATACACTCTCACATATCTTCAACGTACAAATATTCAATTACCGCATTTTCTATGAACGTCATAATTTTTTTTAAAAGCTTTTATTACAAATAATGTTTCATGATGTGTATGTTACACTTATTTGTTTTTATATAACATTATAATTTAGTTTGTTGGTTTATTATTTTCAATAATCAACGTTTTTAATCGAACAAAAAAAAAAAAATTACTCTCGCTCGAAAGTTTAGAGCTCACGTTTTAGATGCGTAGAATCCGAAGAACGAATAAAAAAAAAATCCGTTTGTCACCCCGTCCGCCGTCCGCGGCATTTCGCCGAAAGTACTGGACCAATCTTTTTGAAATTCGCTACAGAAATACCAGTCCATTTAACGATGATCCTAACACCTAAAAGTTGATATCAGCTGGTTAGTTTTAAAATGGCGGCAGATTAAACGTTATTTTATTTAATAACTCTTACTTTTATAACACTTATTTTTGAAGATAGAGAAAACATTTATCAGTGTTTTTAACAAAAAAAAAAAAAAAAAAACGCGAGTAATTATATAAAAGAGAAAAACAAAACAAAACAAATGAAATTTTACACATTAATACGCTCATAACTCAGTTACTTTTGACGATAAAGAAAAGTATGTATAGAGTTTAAGAATCAGTAGAGCGCGATAAACGCAAAAAAAAAAAAATAAAAAAATCGAATCAGTAGAGCGCGATAAACACAAAAAAAAAAATAATAAAAAATGATTAAAATTGAAATCTCGCTTATATATACGCCTGTAACTACGTTCTTAAATAGTATTTAATGATATCATAGGATTTTTAAAAATGTAATATTTGATGTTATTATCTTAATTTAATTTATTAAATACGCCTTTCTCTTCTCCAGCTACTTTTGTGAACTCTCAAGATAACACTCACTCACGAATTTCCACCTCCCTCTTCTCTCACCGTTTAGCGAGGCCTTTATTTAAAATAGGGACAAGCTTGAAGCACCTAGTAAACAAAAAAGGCGCTAGATACCGACAATTTTTCGCAGTTTTTAGATGCTAGTGATTTGCATTTTCAGATTTCAATTTATACAATTTTAAACTATTAAACAATTAAAATTTAGTCATAAAACCAAGCAATATTCTACCTCATATATATATATATATTTTAGTGTGTGTTTTTTTTTTCTTTTATTTCCACTCCTTTGAATTTACTTATGTTTAAATTAAAAATAATTATTTACAAATGTTATTATTATTTTTTTTTTTAAGTGATAATTAATCTCATACTAACATGATATAACCTTTGTCTCACTTTCGGCCTTAGGATCTCACTCGGGATCAAACATTAATCAAGACAATCTCGACAACTATCTGCTTTATCAGTTTCTCCAGCATTGTTTGATGCAAATTTGTCACTTCTGGTTTGACCTACAAAAGGGATACAGTTAGTATTCATGCAAAGAGGTCGCAGTATTTGCATATGAATTATCACTATTTGTATTGTAAATATGTCAAAGAGACAATAATTGCGACAGAAAGGAGGCTGGGCAGAACAGTTAGTCAGGAAACGACAAACCAAAGGATGTCTTAAAATGACGTAAACCTTCTCCACAGCAAAATATGTAATAGAAACAGTCAGTTAGTAGTTAATTTTCGAAGTTTTAAAATCAAAGTAGCGAAAGATGTAAAATGGGCGCACCACACCATTCATTTATTTAAAAAAGATGTTTTTTCTATAAACAAAGTTCTTACGTTAAGAGATATTTCGAGAGGAATCCGGCGAAAGATTATTTACAATAAAAGTGCTTTGGTTAGGTTGTAGAGGGACAATCACACTACCTACAGTCGCATTTTTGAAGATGTTATTACTCAGGACTCTGAGAAACTAACACCGTGATCTATATTAAGATGCAAGATTTTTTACTTCCAGGACTAATTTGGATTTTTTAATATGATTTTTTTTAAATTAATCTATATCTCTCTCTTATAAATCTCGTCTACTAGATTTTTCCAGGGTGGTGTGTGTTTGTAGCAACGCAGTGAATTTGAGCAGCAACTCCAACACGGGATTTCTCGTTCTCGAATCATAATAACATCAATGTAATCTAAATCTGCCCATTTATGACATGATAAAATAAAAAAGGTTTAAAAACCTTATTACTAAAGTCATAAAAAAAAATATATAATTTTTTTTTTAAATCTGGTGCGGGCAACACACGACGTTCACTTTACCTCCGCTTTTAAAATCGACTAAAGAATTTTCAAATACAGTTAGAGATAAAAATGAGTGAAACCATTAAAGAATTAATATAGAAACATGCGTCTTATTAAAAACTCGATTATATTATTATCTAAAATAATCAGTTAGTTTTAGCGGCTTTTTTTTAAACTCTTTATTTCATTTTACAAGCTTGGGTTTAAGATTATGGTATATTAGAGGAAGAAATTTTGAAATATCGGCATTTAAGACCTGTCAGACTATTTCAATCAGAATGAAACCTACATGATAATAAAGCCCGTTCAATTTTACATCGACAAGGCGATTTTAATTAAAAACGCGTAAAATCTGAATATATATTCATTGACTTTACCCAATAGTACTTTTTGTTTTTTCTTACTATAACTTTTGTAGCATTTACAATGTCTATACCTCTACCCGATTACCCTAAAATGTGTTTCATTACCCTAAAATCGACATGAATTATAAGGTCTTGCTAGGCCTATTATTTATTACACACGTTTTAGGAAGTATTGTGAACATTTTACTATGATAAACGTTTTACCTTTGTTTATTTATTTATTTTTTTGTCAAATATACGTCTAAATTTCTCTCTTATGTTGAATTGAAAAAGAGACCAACTAACTCTTCATAAATTAAATATAATAAAAATGAGGGCCTACATTTCAAGATACGTAAAGTCTGGAAAAACGTATGAAAATTGTCTTTCCGCCGTATAAATACTAAATATTTACAAACTCAGTTATTATTGAGTTCAAGACCGTAGTGCTATGCGATAGAGAATCAAATATCCCACAAAAAAAAAAATAGAATCATTGACATCGGTTAAGAAATAGTCAAGATGTATCGTTTTGAAATTACGTGTAGCTATGGATATGCCATTATCCTTTGATTAATTTATTGCTTTTATATAGGTAAATGTCTGTAAATAGCTACATAAACTGTTTGTAATACCATAATATAGTAATTTGGAAATAATAAACTAATATCATAAAATCATCAATTAATATATCCTTGGAGAAACTAAGAGATTGGTGTCGGGTCCATGAAGTCACAGTAAAAGCTCGTATCAGCATGTGTGTACTTATTACGAAGTCTATGTCTGAAGTTTAAAAACCGATTCTTTTGTTATTTGTCAAATAACATTCCGTCCATTTATAAGAAGTTTTATTAACTTTTTATTTACAAGTGGGATGATACAAAACACGTTACGTATATTAGAAAAGCCGGAAGCAATGTATAGCCTGGTTTAAAACGGTTTGGATGTTCTCTTCCGAAGCGGTCTTAAACTTCCATGTCAGTTATGCAGTCCTACGATCATATTAGGCGAAGGAGAGAAAGCACAAGTTCTCACGTTTTGCTGCCGCCTTGAAAACAAGAGGTTTTCGTAGTTCGTAGAAGGCTTCCCTTTGATGTTTCCGATCAGAACAGATCAGGAACGTCGCAGCGAACCCAAAATCCCAACAGCCCTCACAGATGGGAGCACATCCTATTCCACCGGTTTCGAACAAAAAGAAGACAGGAGAGGAACATATTGAATGGGAATGCCGACATTAAGATATTTGGCAAGAGGGCATGTTGTCCTCAATTTCCCCGAGTCATCGTTCATTCTGGAAGAGTCCTGGCGCTCTCGGTGCTGCCTCGTCTGAATGATAATAACCTCTATTGTGCGTTATTTCGGTTGAGCATTCCTTTACCGGCCAATGATTCTGAACGAAATGTGAAAAGTACTTTTCAGAGAGTACAGAGGATGCTCATATTTTTGCAACAGGCGTAGTAATAATGCGGAAGCATTATCTTAATACGTTCATGTTCGAAATATTGAGCAGAACGAAGGAACAACATGATCCATGACCTTGGATAACAAAAAAAAGGTTCATATGGTTTAGTGTAATTGTTCCTAACAAACAATTTTCGCGGTGAGTTGTAAAATACCTGAATAAATGAAAAATAAAATAAAATAATATAAGAATGAAGGATATAAATTGAACACATTGGGTCGAAACGTTGGATATTTAATAGTTCTTTCACTATTTTCTGACAGCCACCCGAACTATCTCTTCCGCGATAAATTTTAATAGGTAAATAAAATGTTAATACTCAAGAAAGAGCACTCCGAAACCTCATACTCAATACTTAACCATTGCCTAGAGCCATAATTACTTATAAATATATATATTATATACTCCACATCTAAGAACCATTGCTTGTCGTGGTTGTTATGTTTATAAATCATTTAATCAGGTCATTCCAGTATTGGGTATGCTTGGTTTGGAAATTTTTATTTTTTTCCTTCCAAAGTTACCTAAGCTATTGAAGGGTGCTAAGTTTTCCATATTCTTCAAGCTACAAGGCTACCTGTACAGTAACATGTTAATGCTATTTTCTGTAATATTGGATTAAGGGATCCTTGAAAAATTGTGATGGGACAATTAATCTATTGTAATAAGTATTATATCTAAAATGAAGTAACACTTCAAAAATTTTATGTTTAGTACTTTCTTTAGTAATAACTGATTTTATTCGAATTGGTTCCAGATCGAAGGAAAAAAAAATCATCAGAAGTTTGGTGAGTAATCTTACTTTGATTAGACAGTAGTGAACATATCCTAGAATCCTATTTTGGAACGTATTATTCCTTAAAATATCACTAATATCTAAGAATTTAAAAGAAGTATTGAAATTAAGTAAATATAAAAAATAAAGGAATTTCTTTAAATATTTAGAAGCTGAATGTCAGTTCCTGAAGTAAACAAAATGCCAATGGATATATTCCTGAGACACCAACGCAAGCTACAAGAGGCTCCAAAGACCTCAAGTATTCCAACTGCGCCACAAGAGGCTAACGCCCGCAAAAATCTACATTCGGGGTCATAGCCACTCCTATTCCCGAGGTTTATCATGTTCTTAAAAAGAACATGGAACTGTCTGTGTAACCCACAACTAGGTTACTCAACAATAATACGTTATTTGTCACACGCAATGTGATACAATGTCATTTAATGAATTTATTAAAATAATATGAGACGAAATATTTGTTTAAACTGTATTTATTGCTCTAGTACAGTGGTTCCCACCAAAAAATTTCGCGGATCCCTTTATCTAATCAGTTCAGTGAAAAGGACCCCTTAAATTACAAAAAAATTAACGCGCGTGAGGAAATTGCAGTTATTTTCAAATGTTAGTAAGTTAATATTAATTGCGTTGTTTCATATGAAATGTCCGTTTTTATAGTTTTTGAAAACATAAAGGATTTTGCAGGTCTCTGTTGTTTTCTTCCGAATGTTTACATATTTAAAGTAAACAGTTACTAATCCTCTACCTTGGTATTATAAACATTTGCTTCCCAATCTATTACCCACTTTTTAGTATACCTCCAAATACGAACATGGAAACACGCGATTTTCGAGTAATATTTTTATACGAGTTTAAACTCGGCCATTCAGCAGTGAGGCCGCTAGAAATATTTGAAAGGCGTTTGGGGAAGGGAGTGTTAATGAACGGACCATTTGTCGTAGGTTTGCTAAGTTTTCAGATGGGGATACCGACTTGGAAAACTTGCCCCGAGGAAGACCTCCGTCCGTAATAGACAACGATGTCCCTCAAGCATAAAGTAGAAGGAAACCCCTACCAAACAGTTAAAGGACTCTCAGCACAACTAAATGCAAGTGCATCTACCGTTTCCAGACATTTAAAGTGTATTGGGAAAGTAAAAAAGCTCGATACATGGGTACCTCATGATCTCACTGAGCGACAGCAAGACCCCATGTTTCAAAACATACCGTGCAAAAATTTAAAGAACTGGGCTACGAAGTTCTTCCGCGCCCACCATATTCTCCCGACTTGTCTCCAACAGATTACCACCTGTTCAGGAATTTAGACAACTTCGTCAAAGGAAAACTTTTTGAAAATGATGATGAAGTGAAAAGTTTTCGTTTTCAGATTTTGTTTCACTTCAAAGCTCAGAGTTTCTTAGTTCGGGGATAAAAAAGTTGGTGTCACGGTGGGAAAAATGTGTAGAAAAAGAAGGTAAATACTTCGAACAAAATTATCTTGTTTTCATATCGTATTTTTAATAAAAACCATTTACCTTGAAAACGGACATTTCATGTGACACAACCCAATAATTTCAATCCAAAGCATACTAAAAAATGCCCTTCCTTAACGTTAAAGGCAATGCTAGGTTTCAATAAAAAATTTGTTAAAAAATAAAAATCAAATAAAAAACGAGTAATTGATTAAAAAACCTAAATATTATCTAAACTTCTATAGTATAGAGTATCTATTCTAAATCATTATATTAATTTGAAGGCGCATCCGACTAGCAGAAAGATTTTGTTGTTTAACTAACAGATTAACGACTAAGTGACTGAATTTGAAATGAATTTTTATGATAACTGAAGATGATATATGATAGACTCGGGCTCTAATGACTGTTAATCCCCAAAACATTTTTTCCAGAGAATTACTAAAAGGTTATAGCAGGGTGAGGATGGTAAATCCGCCCCCGCGGCTTATTTTACCCAAACTTGGGGGGTCAATTCCAACGGTTTTTGAGATTTTTTTCAAAATCTCCTTGTTCGATTTCATTATTTTTTTATAAGTCAAATTTGAAATTAATTAATGATGAATTTTCCTCTTATTCTTAGGAGTCAAAGGCAAGAAAAAATGGTATGATCATGATTCTTAAACGAAAAGCCAATTTTTAGCGGAAGAAAGAAAACCAAAATATGTATCTTTTGAAAAGTGTCAATCACCAATTTTTTTCAGAAAGTGTCTTTTATACTCATCTATACACAGGAATGTTTCCGAATTTTTCGAAGTGATGGAACAATATGAAAAATTAAAAATAATGTTTTTTTCTGAAATCTGGCATTTAACTTATATTTCTTAATAATATTTAAGAATGTGAAAACAATTATTTCTCACCAAAAATTCAGAATTACATTACTTATAAAACATTTTCAATCATTTTACTACAAAATGATAGGATAAATGCCAGGCTATAACGCCGTCTATTTAGCCACTATCAATAATTTCTTTTAAGGTCTCGCTTGTTCAGGTATTCTCTATGGCTTTCTGTAGGAAGGATGTATTTTATGTTAAAAAAATAATTGTATACACAATTTCTGATAATCTTAAAACTATAAAATAATAATCTTAAAACGCAATATTTCAGGGGAAAAAATCAGCTCTTAATTTTTTTCATATTGTTCCACGACTGCAGAAAATTCGAAAAAAATCTTCAGTACAGAGGAGCATAAAAGACATTTTCTGGCAAAATTCGGTGAGAACACTTTTCAGAAAATTTTAAAAAATACATATTTAGGTTTTCTTTATTTCTGCTAAAAATTGGCATTTCGTTCAAGAATTACATCTTTTTTTTTCAATGAGGTCCAGGTCCAAAGAATCAGATAAAAAATACAAAAATAATGAAATCGAGAAAAGAGATTTTTTTAAAAATATCGAAAACCGTTGGAATTTAAAAGCTAAAAATTTAGGTGAATTATTTTTATTAAACACCAAATTGATCTCCCAAGTTTGAGTAATAAAAGACAGATTTAC
Organism: Piezodorus guildinii; assembly: GCA_023052935.1. NCBI lineage: Eukaryota > Metazoa > Arthropoda > Insecta > Hemiptera > Pentatomidae > Piezodorus > Piezodorus guildinii. The sequence goes on along the minus strand of CM041293.1, from coordinate 132,232,850 downwards.
CATCCTTACCCGGCTATACATTTTAGAAATACAATATAGATGCCTATTTACAACCATTTACCGCGCTGTCAGTACCATACGTAAGTTATTTTTGTAACAAGCTTAGGCTTTTAAGGATTTTTTACTGAGGTAATTTAATACAATTTTCCAATAGCATCTCGCGGATCCCCCAGACACCGTCGCGGAGCACTGGTATTACATATTTATGTATTAATTTTTCTTTTTATATTTTCCCTTATGGACAGTGTTTATCATGATATGACTAGAGTATATCATGTTAACAAAATTTACAATTAATTTCTCATCTCTTCCCAAAATCTCTTCATCATTTGACTGTTTCATTTGTTTTATCCACATTGTTTCCGGTTTATTATTCTCACTTGCTATCAATTTTGCATTCCTAATCTTGCTTCTGAATAATTCTGTCTCCTATGCCTGCAGATCCCCACTTGTCTTAGTTTTTTTTTTTTCTATTTCTTGATTCAAATTTATTTTCCTTAATAGAGAAAATATTTTACGTTAATAGAGAAAATATTTTCTTTGTAAGTCTATTTTTTCCTATATCCACAGTCTCCTTCAATTTAAATCCTCAGTCCACATGCTTGGACCAAGATCGCGCCAATCCGACCTTTCTATCCCATCCCACAGAACTAAAGCCTTTGATCGATCCTTTCTTGCCCGTTCCACTGCATTCTGGAATTCCATTTCTTCCAATATACATCGAGCTTCTTCCTTATCTACATTTAAATATCTCCTTTTCCAGCATCTATTGTCCCTCACAGACGCTTGTTGATCTTAAATCTGATAATTGATGATATAATTTGTTAATTATGATGACTAAATGCTTATTTTACTTTGTTTTTGTTTGTTTTGTTTTTATAAAATTAGTTGTTTTTATTTTCTCATTCCATTTTACTTATTGTCATTATTATTATCACTATTATTACTTAGTATTTTTGGGTGTATGTGTGGGTATATATATTTTTTTTAATATACTTATTTATGTAAATAATTAAGTTTGTAATAATTCAATCAATTTAATGTATTCTGGCCAGAAGAGCTATATTTATGTGTAACATCAATGTTATTCTTAAGTGACTATGTCCCAGAATAAAGTTCATTTTTCTATTCTATTCTATTGCTATTAATTTTTTGTATGTGCCCGTAAAAAGTTAGTTTGGGTTTTCTAATCATATTTGTGAGTCTGTGTACTCATATAACTCCTTTGTAGGTCTTTTCATCCATATGTCACCTCTATGTACTGACTAAAATATCTTTATGAGAATTGTTGGTTCTATTTTTTTCTATTTCTATGATCCTTGATGCTCCGATTGTGATTGTTTTTGAGGCATACAATGTTTCTGGTAATACGACCGTTATGTAGTGTTTAAGTCTGGCCTGTCTTGATATGCTTTGATATCAGTGTGTCCATGTGAGTTTGTATGCTTTCTAGAGTTTTTCCGTTCGTTCCATGTGTTTATGTGTGTGTATTTTATTAAATATGTTTATAATATTAGTTTTTTATTTTACAAGAATATTTCTACCAGGTTCTTTTTTTTTAAATGTTTTAATTAGCTTTCACGTTCAAGGTTCAAACTCAGAGACCAAACATTTAATTTTAAAAAGCATTCAGTGTGCTGTCTTAAGTCCAAAGAAGAGGGTAGATTTTTCGTTCTGATTTAGTCCGGAACAATGTAAGAAACAGAGAACAAGTTTGAGTATGGGTGGCCTAGCTTTATGTAATTCCTGCCTACATTAATTTTGTTCATCAACCACGGACCGCTACTTCTTAATCATAATGCCCATTCAGTTTTCTTCATAAGGCTCAGGGATTAACCTTTCTACTGCTGCTGACCACACTGTAGCGTGTACCAAATAATTACAAAACAAAAAATTAAGAACTAATAATGAAACGCAGTAAATTAAGATATCGAAGTTCTTGACAATCGATCAGCTGATCCGATAAATATTTACTATTGATCCAACAAACATGCGATGCCCACAAAGCCAGTCGCCTATAGATAGATAACAGTATTGACATTCTGATATAGGAAGATATCTCACAGTGTTGTTGTACTCTGTACGTTTCATTTTTTTTAAATATTAATTTCTGAAACTTAAACAACCATTAAGTTGAATTTGATTGGTCTTACAAGACATCAAAAATCCAAATTTGGCATTTTCAAAAACCATTTTATATAATAAAATGAATAATGAAATAAAATGCTTAAACAATAGTACTTGAAAAAAAAGGTCAACTGCGGAGTAACGGCTATAAGCCAAAAGTAAGCCACGAGGCGGCTTTAAGGACTACATGAATATCATAAATTTAATGATACCTCTTCATCTGTCTCCGCTTTTCCCTTAAGTCCCTCATGAGTCCTGCGTGCTCTTTGCGACCACGCAAAGAGCGCTTCTTACCCACAAACACCTCTATTCCTTTCAATGTCCTTCTGTACTCAGCGCTGTCCAAAAAGCTTGGTATGTTAGCCCTACTTGGTCTATATCATTTTTAAGTTGCTTGATCATGTTGAATTTTTATGAGTGTGGATTCGCTGATAAATCTTATGGTCCAGTCTTTCAGGATTCATCCTCATTATGTGTTCAGAGAACCTCAGCGTTCCCACCCGAACATCAGTCTCTAGGTCTGTTGTTTCCCTTTATCGAATTTATTGATTCGACATCAAACTTCAGTATCCTGCGTTCTCCTAGTTCCGTAGATTCGTCAAAAAATACTTCTTAGTATTTACAAGTCTGGAAAGACAGGAAGTTCCTCTTCCATAGAGTATCACTGGCTTGACGACCATGTTATAATTTTGTATTATATTTCTCATAGATTAGTTATTTTTTTTATTAAGATTACTGGTGGGAAAGCTTAATTCCTCTACTTTGGCGACTTTTTCCTTAAAACCTTCTCTATCCGACCCATTGCTGGATATGATTTCTTCAAGGTATTTGAATCTCTGAGTGACTTTAATTGTTTCTATAACAAAATATAAACTTGGCAAAAAAAAAAAAGAAAGTAATTGTGATGGTACGGCAAAATGAATTTAGTTCGACTTCATCATTTCTTAAATTTGAAAATATACTTGTCAACATAAGTTAATATTTATTTATTATTTAATTAATAAACAAATAATAATAATCTAATATTGATTCGGTGGGTAAACTAAATATAAGATCTAATTGAGGAAAATTATAATATAAAATAATAAATATTTAGGGGTAAAACATGATTGATATATTCATGATTTTCACAGTTCAATATAGTTGAATATTTTATTTAAAATAATGGAGTTTTTCGTTGACTGTTAAGACCATATGATGGAGAAGTTAGTTGGGGTGGTTGAGATGTATATAATGGAGAAGTTGGGGGTCACCAAGAAGACACGCCAATAAGGCAATGTTCAATATACTTCATTCATATTTTATTTACCTATTGAAAAGTATTTTAAATAAGCATGGAAAGATGTAGAGGGAAGCAAAAATTATAAGTAAATAAATATGTAAGGACATTAAATGAAAGTTTTCAGGAACCTACGTATCATAGTTATCTTTATCTTTTAAATTTACGATATTATTTTTTAAATATACGATATACTAATACAAATAAAAAGAACCAACCTTTTAACATTAGAAAAAGACAGATTGCATAAATTTCGTTAGGTGCAATAGTTTTTTTTTCATTATTACTTCTAAAAAAAAAAATGATTATTTTCCAAAGTATGATAGAGTAATAATTTAAAATGATAATTATTTTACATAGATAATAGAAACAATTTTCCCCTGAGAAAAATTCTCAAATAATAATAAACTTATTCTAATAAAACATAAAATGTGTCTGACCAAAAATATCACACTAACATAAATCAATTATTTAGGTAAATCAGAAAAAAAATAAAAAAATTATTCATTAAAAACAATTATTTTCTTGAAACCAAAATCTTATTAAAAAACTAAAATGTTATGATAATATTGCGTCCGATAGTGAAGTCAGAAGATGTTGCAAAAGGAGGAATTTTATTAAGATACCTACATAATCGAAAATTAAATAAAAGTTTAAGAATTTAGTATTTTTTTATTATTGTTAGCAAAATAAAATTATATATGCAATAAGAAAACTGTTGTATCAGTACTTTAAGTAAGATTATGTACAAAGAGACAGTACATTTCATTTTATCAATTCCATTTATTTAATTATTATTATATTTTGGTTTTAAGAAATGACTAGCAAGCACAAAGCTGGGGAAATATTCAAATTAACTGACTAATATAATTATAATCTCAATATTCTTTATTACATTTAAAAAAAAAAAAAATTTTATGACAACGAAAGTATCATGTATTCTTTAATAAAAAGACAATTAAATAGACTTTATCTGTGTATGTAACCTTAATTAAAGTAGGGTTTATAGTTATAGTTAAATAGGGTTAATTAATTAATTAAACTTAAGGTAGGTTATAGAAAAAGATCATATGGATACCTCAGCTTAATACAGAAGTTAGACTAACCATAATAGTGACCACCAACCTATTATACTACTATTATCGGTCAGTTCCAAGCTCTTTAATGTCAAGTGCTTTTGAAAGCAGTTTTTTTTTTTTTAAGTCTAAAGAAAGTTTTAACTCAGCTTTCTTTTAGCACGTTTAACATTCAACTTTTTCTTTAATAACTATAATATCTAGTACATTATCAAAATTATAACAAGCGAAGGCATTTAGAAGGGAAAATAATGCAGTTGTAACACGCTCTATTGACCTATAAATATCGATTAACTTGTTAGTAGAAGATATTATGATTTTCCAATTCAGAGCATTAACCAATATTTCTACCTCGATTAATGTATGATAATTTCCCAATAATAAAAACAATATTTACCTCTCATTATCAAAAGCGCGCAACTCACAACTCTCTCTTACATCTCTCATAAAATCATTTTTAAATAATGTAAAAGGCTATTTAATTTATATTTATTTTGGTCTCTATCCCTGAGAGCTCTAGGATCGACATTATATTCTACTATAGTGATTTTTTGTATTTAAAAACTTGAACAGAGTGGCGATTTCGGTGAAAAGTATTGTAATGGTGGAGTTTTGTTGACTGTTGAGAAATTAGATGAGGAAGATGGTTGGGGGTGCGGTCATTAGAGAGAAACACACATTAAAACATATTACTACTTTAATCATGTGCCGACGTTTCAGGGTTGACTCTAACACGGTGTCTAAAGAAGTCCTCGTGTGTGACTTCTTGTCTCAGAGTAAGCCCTGATAAAGGCCCACAATGTAGGACGAAACGTCGACACATAATTAAAATAGCACTATGTTTAAATGTGTATTTCTCTCTAATGACCGCACCCTCAACCACCTTCCTTATCTAAAAAGTATTATGTTATAATTAGTTAATGGCTTGATATAATTGAAGGATGTACAAAAGCAACAGATAGTAAGATATTAAACATTCGAGATAACAAATTCTTTTTGTGATTATGATTATTACAATATTATACAAGAATAAATAGTCCTTTTTGGAACATAAAATGGCTAGAAAAGTCTCGGACAATTAAATAGCATTCGTCTTGCATTGAATCCTATCTAATTATAAATTGAATAAAATAAAAAAAAAATCACAGAAAAAGTAAGCGAGGTTCAGTTGTATAAGAATGATTTAATTAAGCGTCGATGTTTTATCCTAAATTTTAGTGCATCAATTTACGTCTTGCTTCTTTCCTTGGTAATTTTAATTTTTTTATCATGTAATTTATCTTTATCACTAGCACATGAATGATATATGTATGATACATGCAGAGGCAGATATATGTTAATGTGCGAAGCATGCTACCTGCTACTGTTTTTCGGGTGTAGCTACTGTTATTTTTTTTAATCTAAGTCTTATTTTTTTCTTTTTTACCCATATGATTTTCTTTTTAGAAGTAGGATATATTTTCACCTGAAACCTCCCCAAAAAACTCCAATATTGTCATATTAATAAAAATAAAAATCGATAATAATAAGTGTTTAACATCGACAAATCTTCATGTAAACTTTCATATTCTTTTTATTGAAGTTAGGTTTTTTTTTTTTTTTCTTCTCTTTTAGTTACTACTTCTGCCAAAAGTCGGCACCAAAATACCCCCTTATTTGAGTGTGTTATTTCCTTAATGCTGCCGATCAACCTCTAAAATTCGCTCTACGGCCTACTACACTTCAATCATTTCCAAATGAATTGTTTTATTAGATTCAATGGTTTTCTTTTTGTGAAAAAATCGTTTGCATCCCCGCCCAGAGATTTAATGGTATACCACAGAGCCCCCAACGACCTCAAAGGTTACAATGGTCAACCTACTACGCTCTTCAAGAGAAGGACACTTTCGACATCAGCAATTATACTTTAAGGACGAACTCATGCACTGTCCGATGACCCTCCGAACGACCTTCTTCGGCGAAGACATTGTATCCTGTGCCGTGGGTACTTCCCAGACATTGCGGAATACGATTGAGCAAACCTCTTGGGAGAATCTCTGATCCTTCTATACCTGTCAGAACTGGAATAACTTACTATCTGAGTTTTCCAAAGAAGTGGGAACCGTCTTATCTTCTTTTGCAAAAAAGAGCTCTACGGAGAGATCTGCGTTTAGCAATATCCTGAAACCTGCTATTGGTCTAGCTTTTATTTCGTAACGGATATCTAAGCAGTAAAGTTAAGAGGAGTAATAAATATCTTTATATTCTAACATTTATCTCGCAACAATTCAAGAACGCCTTTCAAAAGGTACATTTCTCGCAATACCAGAATAACGCCAATGTATGAATCAGTTAGTATCAATAATTTTTACTTTCACTTACCTATATATGAAATATATTGTAAGTAAAAGTATTGCGATCGTGAAAATTTTCGAATTCCAGTTTTCAACGGAAATATACGTTTTAAGGATTCCTGAATCCAAATAACCAAGTCCCGCAAAAAGGTCTGTGTGTGTACTAGTGTTTGTGGTCCAGCGCGAAGTGCTATAAAACTGAAACTACATATTTAATATGACTATACACCCGAGAAGTTACAGCAACTTTTTCATGAAAATCGGCTCACTATAAGAGTCACTTTATACTACGCATTTTGCGCCTTTTTACTATTTTCTCAATTTTAATTAAACTCGCTATATGGATGTAAAATTTAATGGTTTTTAATATTATGTAGGTTTCTTTCTGATTGAAATAGTATGACTGGGCTTAAATGCCGATATTTTAAATTTTCTGTCTCTAAAGTATCTTTAATTTCGTAGGTTTAATAAAATCAGGCGCACCATCTTATTAGAATTGATAAATAACGGCTAAATATGCAAGTTGAGCGAATTTGATAAACAGCTAAAGTAGATAATTGCGAAAATATTTTTTTATGTGAATTTTGTTTTTTTGAACATGAAAACAGAAATATAGATGAATAATTATACCGTTGGAAAGTTAAAGATTTTAGAAAAAAATACTATCACATACATACAATACTAAAAGTTAACGGTGGGTGATGAAAAGCCGATAAAACAAACTGATCGTCATAGATAATAATATAATTGATTGTTTAATAAAACACATGTTTGTATTCAAACTAAATTTAATTAGTTCTTAACAATTTATTTTAATACCTAAATGTATTGAAAACATCTAAAATTGATTTTAACAGAGGTAAGTGAAAGTCGTGTGTTCCGCGCACCAGATTTTTTTTATCTGTATATTGATCAGAGAATAATGGAACATTTTTCTTTTTCCATTTTCCCACTTACTTTAAATATTTAATTCTGAAATAAGTATACATTTCCAGACCCTTACATGATAATTATACAATGCTACCCAATTTTCACCGTTTAGATATTTTTGTAATGCTGTTTGGATTGCCCTGCCAAGCCAGCGCATCCTTATTTTTAGTAACATGTTACTACATTATGGTACATATCCTTTATGTCATTATTATTACATAAACTACTGTACATGTAGCTCTGCCGCCCTTGCAACATTACAATTAAGGTACAGAAGTTGTCCTCTCATTTTAATTATTGATTTGATGAGTCCCAGGTCGTATCTATCAGAGATATATCTGTTCTCTGCTAAATCATAATTTAATTCATTATACGAATATAGTTGATGGTGAACAAATTTGTTGACTTTATTACTGGTTATTACTATTTCTAAAGTCTTCTCTTATATGTTCCATTACTCCTTTAAAATATGGCTTTTTTCAATTAACTAAAATAATCACTATTTTGCCAGTCATATCCCCGACATAAAGATCGGAAATCATCACACCTCAATATATTTCTTCTTTTATTAATTTCCTCCGCCAAAATCTTAGTCAGTCTATGTTCAGTTAGTTTTATGTATGGCGCAAAATATCACAATACCACAGATAAATTTATTAGTTGATACATCGACGAGGAACATTTATTTACTTGTAGAATTTCTATGTTAATAATCAATGTATAGTACAAAATGAAAAGTACAGAAGCGGAGAGTCAAACATAATTTTTTAAAGGTAGTAAAAACATCTGGGTTATGTTGTCCTTCGGAGAGAACATAAAATAGTGGTCCCAAGTCTTAGTAATGTCAGGTTCTCGTAAAAAATTCCAATTAGCTAGAGTAGCCCGGAAGTGACTTTAAATCAATGTGAAAAGTTATACATTAATTAAGCAGATTTGGCATAAAATTAGGACTAACTTCCGAGCCAGTAGTGGCCCTTAGTTTTCTAAAATCATCCTAAAATAATAGTGAATCAAAATAATTCTTATATAATGGTTGATTAAAATCATCTTAATATAATAATATAAATAATAAAACCATCAATAACAATATTTCACAGTAAATTAGTAAGAAATTTAGTAATTAAAATTAGCTTATCAAATTTTCTGTCCAATACTTCTTGAAAAGTTTCACATTTTAGACTAAAAAGATTTTAAAATATCGTATATTCTTTACCGAAGAGTTTTGAAAGAATAATATTTAGAATATAGGAAGCTGATACCCATTTCATATATTAATTGGAAATGATGGTTTAAAAATGGTATGTGTTGATGAAAGACCGTCAGAAGCTATATAACATCATGATTGAACAGGGAATACCTAGAAAGTTAGTAAACCTAGTAAAGATGTGTTTGTCGGAAACATTCCATAAAGTTAGAATCGGTCATAATTACTCCGAGAGATTTGAGGTGCGATCGGGTTTGAAACAGGGTGACTCCCTTTCACCTGTGTTATTTAATATAGCTTTAGAATATGTCATAGAAAAGGTGATGTGTACCGAGAAAGGCTTAAATATGGGTGACAAGATTCCGGTTTTGGGGTATGCCGATGATCTGGTACTGCTAGGTGAAGACACGGAAACCATACAACTAAATACAAGTGTGTTAATAAAAACCGGTAAAGAAATAGGACTCGAATTAAATACCGATAAGACGAAGTATATGATTAGTAGCAGAGACGGTGTCGATCTTGGTGATATTGATGTATCAGGTCATACTTTTGAACACGTAGAGAAATTCAAGTATTTAGGTTCAATTATAACTAGAAAAAATGAAATCCAGGAAGAAATAAAGTCCCGGATAAAGGTGGGAAATGCGTGCTATTATTCAGTTGCTAAGTTACTTAGTTCGCGGCTTCTATCTAAAACTTAGAGGTTAGAATTTATAAAACTATTATTCTTCCAACGGTTCTTTACGGATGTGATACGTGGCCGCTTACTTTGAAGGATGAATAACGGCTTAAGGTTTTCGAAAATAAGGTATTGCGTAAAATATTTGGTCCAAAGAGAGATGAGGCCACTGGGGAGTTTAGAAGGTTGCACAACGCGGAACTGCGGAACTTGCATCCTGTGAATATAATTGAGCTGATTGCATCGCGGAGACTCAAATGGGCGAGTAAAGTTGTTGGGCTCGTTGACGAGCGGATTCCGAGAAAGTTGGTATTTGCTGATCCGACTGGTAGGCGTCCGAAAGGTAGGCCGAAGCGGAGATGGGAGGATTGCGTTAAGGCTGATATCGGGAGCTTGGGCTTGAATGGTGAACATTGGACGAGTCTGTGTAGGCGGAATTTGGTGGTATAGGCATCGAACCTGCGGGTTCGCTAAGCCTATTATTATTATTATATTATGTGTTGATGAAAATAAACAATACGTTGAAGACTATTTGAAGACGAAATCGAAAGCCCAACGGTGGAAAAAGATTTTGGAGACCCACTTCTATTTTATAAACTATTATTTAAAAAAAAAAAAATAAAAAAAAAAATTTAAAGAAATAAATGTATAAAGACAATTAGACCTTATTCTCAGTACTGACTGTATTGTATAGTTCAACTTTCTAATCACGTTAATCGTCATAAATCATATAGGAACGAATAAATATTTTTTTACGGTTTAAGTGCTTAACTGTGGAGTATTAGCAATAATTGAGAATCAGGTTGAAGAAAGTTAAAAAGGGATTTATTTTCAATTAAACAATTTGAAAGCCTAATTTTAGAAATATTTGTTTTATTTTTTACTTTTACGTAAAATAATTGAAAACAGAAAGGAGTGCTTTCATTAACCGCAGTAAATAGAAAAGATATTGCTACGGTCAAGACAATGACGGGTGGACCACGCCTGGAGGGGCCTAGATGAGGCTAGAGACTTCTGGACCTGGACAGTCCTCGAAGTGCCTGGAAAGGCCCACCCGCCTTACCTGCGCCCGGTCTAGAAGATTCGCCGCTGGTACAAATAGCGGTCCCCTAAGCCTGGGTGAGTCAGTCCTAATCCGGCTCAACGAGCATCTGTGATGTATCAGTGAACAGTGACAGTGTGACAGTGTAGTGAAACTGTGTGTCAGTATTGTGATAACCGGTCGGTGGGAAATTAGAAGACTGTAGTTTATATATAACTTATAGTTGTAAGTTTTAGAATAAATCTAGCATATTGTATAAATTTACGTAAGTAGTTTAATTGTTAGGAATACCTGATTTTATATGTATACTGTTTAGTAGTAAGCTGGTAATTCCATTATTATTGTTAATATAGTGGTTAGTAATCCCTTTGTATTTGTGTTTTCTGTATTAATAAACATCTGTAATTTGCAAACTGGAGTAGTTCATTTCTCACACCCCGTAGCCCGTAACAATATAGAAGTGAAAAGTATTTGAATCAAATAGGCAATATTGAATTAATATATTTTCTAACAAAAAAAAAAAAACACATAATAAGAAAGGAAGATTTCAAAGAATTATTTTACAGTTTTAAAGACACCGTAGATTTTATTTGCATATCACGAAATAACGAAGCTTTAGCTAAAAAACAAATGAAGACATATATTTCATCCAAAAAGATTATTATTTCAGAAACTTTAGCAATCTATAAAAGCAAAGGAACGCCTTCAGAAGAAAGATTTGAGTTTTCAAGTTACAATTTACTAATAAATTATTTAAAATTATCAAAATATAAGAGACGGTCAGAAGGCAGATGAAAATAGATCAGGTAGTTTGAGCTACTTAATTTAATTAACTAATTTTATGTGTACCTTAATCTTTACTGACGCATTGGGCATATTTGAAAGCAATAGCAAAGGAATGCCTTCAGAAGAAAGATTTGAGTTTTGAAGTTACAATTTACGAAAAGCTTATTAAAAATCATCAGACTATAAGAGACAGTAAGAAGGCTGATGAAAATAGATCAGGAAGTATGAGCTCGTATTTGTAATTGTATTTGCTATTTAATCAGTACTGACGTATTGGACCCATTTGAAGGTATTCCTCAACTATACAAACAGGTGCGAAATAATTAGAGAAAACAGTAAAAGAAATACAATTAAAATTAAGAAGAAAAAATAATTATAATTACTAGACAACGTACACATAATGAACATCTAATTCAGTGCGTGCCACACAAGTTTTGTTTGAGGAAATGTCATCAAATTAATATAATTTCATTATATGAATATACTTTAGTTTTTATAGGATTACCTATGTCAAATAACCTATATTATCTCTAAATAAAAAATACAACAAATACACATAATGAATGAATGAACACAACCTGGAGAAATCGAAGCAGTAAAATTAACTAATACTATTTATTTACTTCAAATTGTAAACTTTTCATTTTGGAAATAATACTGAACTGCCTAGGCAATCCAATATCCGTTGAAAATTAATTATTGATTGCAAACTCGGAGGAACATTTTTTTTTTTTAATTCAGTTTGAATGAATTCAAGTTACGTACTTAAATTGAACAAAAATATAGGCCATCTCTAATAAATTATCCATGTATAATCTGAATCATATAAAAAAATGAAAATAGATATTGACTTTTCTTTGAATCGAGAAAGTCGGACATTGTCTAGACTAAAAAATCAATAACAATGAAGAACACGCAATGTGCACTTTTGGTTATCTCTATCCCACAATATATTTATCGTTCTTCCAGTTCGTATAAATATTTGAGAGCAATTTTTTTTATTTATACATATATATCAAATAAACTACACCACCAAATTATGAAATATGTGATGTGCAGTTGACGATGGTCCACATTTTAAAAGAATATCGGTTATATGTGAAACATCTTCGTGACACCAGTATGGAATAAAGACTTCAAAACGGTGATAAAAATAGTAATGGAGCCCCCAGTGGGACAGCGGCTAGCATAAAAGCCTCCTACATCCTAGGTCGCGGGTTAAAACCCGGTAGATGGCCCTAGAACATTTGAAAGTCTATCCTTGGTTATGCCGTCCTTTGGAGGGGAAGTAAAATGGTGGTCTCGAGCCTGTGTTATATAAAGTACTCTTAAAGTACCTTATCCTAATTACACTTGATAGGCAAAATTTAGGTCTGATCGTCTTATTAGCTAAACAAGCATAAAGTGAAGTTCAACAATAGACATAGATAACATTTTTTCTCAAATCTTTAGCTTTCCAACAGTCTAAATTATATTTCTATATTGGTATTCTTATGATCAGAAAAAAAAAATGTATTTTCGCGTTATCAAATTCGTTTAAATTGTAAACTATCCTTCTTTTCTTTTTTTTTTTTTAATCATTTTAGGCTAATGTTTGATGATCTGGTAAATTTTTTGGAATCTGAAAACATTAACATAATTTAGATTAAGGATATTAAAACATTCGGCATTCAAGCCCTGTCAGACTATTTGAATAGGAATGAAACCTACATGATGTTAAAGCCGATTAAGTTTTACATCGATATAGGGAGTTTAATCCAAATCGGAAAAAGGTTAAAACAAAATTATTACCACTAAAAGTTACAACAGGGCACTTAAGACCTAAGGTGTCCCCAAGAGTTTTAATCCAACCTAACCACAAATAAACTCATTTATGTTTATTTTAAATATATAAAATTATTATCTTCTTTAATCACGTGATCACAGCTGAAGATTACTAAGTATCTAGTAATCCATGAAAAAAAAATATGACCTTATCAACAGATATTTACAATACAGCACTTTGAAATAAATAAATACAAAACACAGAAGTAACTTATGACAGAAGCCACTACTTTCTATTAAACTCTGAACATCATAACTCGTTAGGCAATTCTGTTAACTCCGCGAGATGACATCAGGCGAACTTAGACTGTATACCAGTCGGCCATGACCCAAATTCCTCTACATCTTGTAGAACTTGCAGAGCCTACCAGTCGAGTTATATAAACCTCCGATGATGGAATTGATTCGAGTTAATGACGTGAATTGACTGAGAACAAATGTGGAGGTAATGTTCAGTCAGGAGATTGTTTTTTCGCAATATTTTCTACATCGAAAAGCTATACAAAAATCCACATAACAGAGAAAAGTGTTTACGATTGTCTAACAAATAATCTCTCGGGTCTTAAAAAACCTGAAACATGTAGGCTTAGAAGGGAATTAAAAAAAATCTCCACCGTCACAACCGATTTTCTTTTAATTAGATTTTTAGTTGTTTTATGTTTTTTCTTTTGTTTTGAACGGAACGGCCTTTAAGACTGTTCGAATATTATTACTTTTCTTTTCTCATTTTCGCTTTTTCATTATCTTCTAACCATTTATGCGTGCCTTTACTTCAACCACGGAGTACCCTTTCGTTTTTCTTTACTTTTCAAAGAAACCTTACTTTTCTTCTACAATAATTTAGTCTGTGTCGTTACCAATTTAGGAAGTTCCTTTTTAATTTTTTCGTTTCTTCTCTCACCTGTTTTAAATATACTACGGTCTTCTATTCACGTGTTCTGTTTAAGAATTTCTTGTTTAGTCTCCTTTGGTCCATTCGTACCACGTGCAAAAAGAATCTCAAGTCTTCTAATTCTAATTTCGGTTTCTAGGTCTTTTATCTCCCTGTAGATTTCCTGGTTGTCTTATATTTTCTTGGGCCTCAAGATCATTCTCTTTACTTTCTGTAATAAGGTTAATATACACAAAGTTAATTAACATCTAATTCATTATTTATTTTGCATTTGAAAAATCTATTATAACAGGATACTGAATCATCCAGTAGAGGTTATCAGGCGATAACATATAATTACATTAATAGATATTGGATGTCTATCTAGGCAGTCATTCAAAATCAAATTATCAGAACGTAAATCTAAATTTTGTATCAGCGCGTGTGTGCAAATATGAATGAATGAATGTATTGTCTAAACAGTTGCTGATAAAAAACTATACTCCTAAATAAATACAATTTTTTTTTTGTTAATTCTAATTTAGTCAAAGATAAACCTTTTACAATCCCTACTCAGTTCTGATTTTTACAGTTAAATATGAAATGATGGTACATCCTTTTCCGGAATGAATATGACACATTATAAGTACCTAATTTTATGCGGTGTTTAGCCGATCTTGTTAATCTTGCTTATTTTTATGATAAGATTTCTTATCTATAGACTCATACATTTAATTTTCGACAGCGTTGTAGAATCGTTCGAATGTATGTTTCGGGGTTGCTAAAGATATATTAGAAGAAGTATGGATTCTAACCAAAACAAAACATTAGAATGTTTTGGATTTCTCACTAATGTTATGGAATATTCAAGACAATATTACAATGAAGAAAGCTGAACCACGTTACCTAATACTTTCTGCTTCAGAGTGAAAGAACACGATCTCCTTAGACTGAATTACATTCCTTTAAGTAAGGAGAGGGGCAGCTAACTATATATATATATATATATATATATATATATATATATATATATATATATATATATATATATATATATATCTGTATGAGTGTGTGTGTGGATGTTATTCTTTTTACTGGAAGGAATTAGTCCGGGTAGCGGTCATTAAATGAAACAGCTAAATAGTTTCAACTATTTATTTTTTGCCAACGTTTCGACCCCCTTTATGGGTCATCATCAGTGCTAAAAAGATACAAAAGAAGTACAATTTCAATGAGTAATGACCTATAATAACCTATAACTCAATAACCTATTGAGCTAGAGAACGTCGGTATTAAAATATAACAGAAGAACTATACATGTAAACAAACTGAATTAAAATACAATGACTATAGTATAATAATGAAAGTGTTATACAGAGAAAAAAATGTTTAGTAAACAAAATTTACAAAGGTATCAATAATTTACATGAAATATAAAACATAAAATTATGAAGTAGAGTGAAGATACGTACCGCATGGTGGGAGAATGGAAACTAGGTAGTTTGGTAGATGGGTTATTCTTTTTAATTTGAATAAAGGCAATAATTACAAATAACATTCCTGATAGATTAAGAAATAAAGAAAAATTGGTATCGTCCTTTTAGCCACAGTAGCATAAAAGTGACGTTATATGAATAAATAAACAATCGTAAGTGATTATCTAATATATAAAATTCTCGTGTCACAGTTTTAGTTAGTTACCATACTCCTCCGAAACGGCTTGGCCGATGTTTATGAAATTTTATATGCATATTTAATAGGTCTGAGAATCGGCTACTATCTATTTTTCATGCCCCTATGATAATGGGTTTAAATAATAGTTGTCCACCCCTAACATTATTTTTTAATTTTTTGGATAACATTTTTTTTTTATTATTTTTTTATAATGTTGCATTAAAAAATACATACAACCCTAAATTTTCACCCTTCTATCACCAACCCCTATTTTTTAATAATCTTTTATCCCGCTCTATAATTGATCAATTATGACTTGGTAAGTTACCCCCGCCAGAGGGTATCACTTCTCAGCCAGTAAACAGCACGGAGTAGGGATGAGCCTAAGTCTACTCTTTCTTCCATACGATAAGCCTTCTCTCACTCCCTCCTGCGGTTTTCGGCCATTATTATTGTTTATGCATTAAGCTTAATAGTAACCTTTACAATTATCATTTTACTATCTCAGTGTAACTCATGTTTTTTGTATATGGTTCTCGAGTAGGTAAACCATCCAGTTTGTTTGTGTTAGCTAAAGATGGGCTAGCAAAAAATATTGTTCACGCTATAGCATTAAGAAATGTATATTGTTTGTTAGTGTTTCTGTCGTAAATAATTAATTACATATATAATTTTTAGGAATAAATTAATGTTTAGTGTTTTGTTATTTTTATATTCCCTCATCGTTCACAGCACTCCATCCATCTTTCACTCATATACCACATCCTTACCAAATCCAATTCCTAGAAATAATTTATTTGGCAAAACAACGCAAATTGGGACCGAATGGCCAAAAAGCGGAAAAAATTCGATAACTCGAAAACTGATTAGATTAAAAACCTGGGTCTGGTCTCATTCGACGCAGAATAAAAAAAACACACCAAGTTCAAAGGTCTTTGTTGAAATTTTAAAGACATTTAAATAACTAATAAGAAAATTAAAGCCAATTGGCAAGATACACATTTCGGAAATTTTTGAAATAGGTTGCACTTATGAAAACCAGTTCAAAAAATTATTTTGAGTGTATATTGAAATTAAATAATACTTACAAATAAAAATTCAAGGCAGATTAAAAGAATGGAGAATTTCGTAAATAATTAAACTAGAGATTCAAAGAGCTTGCTCAAATCAAACTCTTACATAGATCTGTCACCATTGTAGAAATGTTTTCCTCGTCAAGTTCAGGGTGATTTCGTCGATGAAATACGTTGAAATACCACCCCACAAGACTCACACAAATCGCGGTATTTAATTTTTATAGAGCTCATGGCTAGACAATGTTAGCAACTATATTGAACTGGAATTAAAAGTGCTGTAACGTGGGTACATGTATTATCTGAGCCAATTGGGTAAATAAAATAGAGCAACAAACGTAGGGGTGCTTTAATCCTTCCTTTTCTTTGCGGTGTTATGATCGGGTAGGCAGATGATTTTTATTTTAACCTTTATTTTAACACGTATATTTTGAGAAAATACCTTTCCCATCCCGGAGGAAGCCGGAGCTTTTTTTTTTGCATTAGATTTTCAAAATGTTAACGGTAGTTCGTAACTTTTGTCTGGGTACGTCTTATCTTATGTGTGGCATATTTAAACATTAGAATTATTTCACTAAATATCATGTACATATACTGACATGGATTTTCTACTAATATGGATATACATTAACCTTTCTAGAGAAAAAATAATTCTTAAGGACCTAAGAAATCATTCAACACCAAAGGAGAGAACTCATGATGTTCTTACAAATGCCTCATGATTTCGTGCTCTAATGCCTCCGAGTTTCACCCCTTTATGCTCATTTTGATAGCAAGGTATTTGTGATAAGTGGGTGTTTTATATTCTATTGCCTTTTGGAGAAGGCTTATAACCAAGATCTGGATCCAGTTATTCCATGTTAAACACTTATATAATATCCCACAACAACCAATTCAAAACCCACATAATGATAGGTAGAGAGGGGAGACTTAGTGCAGCTCAAATGAGGAGAAAGGCTGAAAGATGAAATTGGAAAGGTTGTACGCTGGAAGAGTGAACGTAGTCTCGTTTGGTAATAGCTTCTCAGAAAGTACAACAAATCAATTTATATTAAATGACCATTATTTATAACTAAATTACGATAGTTTTATCATAAATAAATTTTCAATTTCTTTATCGCAATCGTAATTTTTTTAATACAAGTATTATCAGATTTACGAAACCTTGATTAAAAACTTATTTTAAGACAGACGACCTCAATCTTGAATGAAGCAAGATACAGCACGATCTTCAATGATGTAATTAACTCATTGGTTACGACAATTAAAGCAGTTAACATTAAAAAATAAAGTGTTCGTGGGACTCCTGACTAAACGCTATTTAAATATTTTTTATTATTAGGTCTAAATAAATACCGAAATTAATAACATGGAAATAGTATCATAAAAAATTCTCTTTTTTTGAAGGATAAGAAGAAAATTTAACTTTTAATATTTGTCTTGTTTTTAAACCGTCCATATGCTAATGCTAATACCCTGTTCTAAAATAGTACTCAGAGGTAAGTCAGTTACTGATTTTTTAAAAAAAATTGTAAGTTGTACTAGTAAAAACAAAAATTTAAATGTTCAACAGGTAGCAGATTCTTGTAGATCTGAAAATTATTACAGATTAATCTTTTAATCATATATACTATGTTATGAGAATAATAATTAAAATAAAATTATAGGTGGAATAATCAGGAATGTCATTTTTTTGAAAATTTTTAATTTTGCCAACGTTTCGGCTCAAGCTTGTTTTTAACATTTTCTGTTAAAAATGTTGAGCCTTATTTTACATACGAGTGTATTGTTTTGTTTTTCCATTGTATTTTTTTAAAAACAAAGATAAGCTGTAGTATTTACATTTAGAGGGGAAAACCTTCAGGGTTATTACATGAACCCCTCCCCATACTACCTATGTTTATGGTTTTCCCCAGTTTATGCTTGCACATGGCTCAGTAATGGTACGTTTATATATATATTTTTATTACTTCTATATTAAAGTCCAAAGTTTTGTTTTTATGCTTATCTTCATCAGATTGTGTATCATATTATCATTATTTGTATCTATAATATTTAAGTATGTTGGTATATTTTCTGTTTTATTTCAAATGTTATCATTGTCACTACATTCAAAAGAAAATTTTCATTATCATATTAATATGTATCTCTTTTGTTCTGATGTTTGTAGCCTGACGATGGCTCACAAGCTTGAGCCGAAACGTTGGCAAAATTAAAATTTTTCAAAAAAATGACTTATTCCTGATTATTCCACCTATAATAGTTTCTACAGTCAACTAAACATCCTCAACATAATTAAAATAAAGTGTAATAATATTTTTTATTTTGGGAGCGGCGTGTTCTAGTGGATAGAGGCTGCTGTTCTCTGAGTCCTGATTTCGAATCCCGGCTATTGCAGAATATTACTTATTCTATTATTTCGGCCGGGGGCGACCCTAGGGTATGGAGACCCTCCTGGGGCAGACCCAGCCTCTTTAAAGTGGGAAAAAAACCTGGCGGCTGAGCGTGATCAAGGCCTTATCACCTCATTGCACGGCCTTTGGCCTGGAAACAGCATGAGTCACGATATGTACTGAGCCCAAGACCCTTCATGGGTTGTAGTGGTACAGGTTTTTTTCTTTTTAATTTTGCCTAGAATTTTTAAAAGGTTAAATTATAGTAGTATGAATGAGTAATGAATTCTTTTATTTGTTTATTTTTTGTATTTTTACATTATATTGTATGATTTAGAAAATTTTTGAAAATCACCTCTACAACTTTATTTAAATTGTTCATTGGATAATTTACCATTTAATAACTTTTTTGTTGTTACCTCCGACTAAAAATAATAAGAAGGAGCATTTATTTGCAAATAAGCGCCAAAAATGCAGCTTAAAAAAACGGGGAAAAACGAGACAAAAATTAAATTGTCTTCTCATCCTTCATAAAAAGATAATTTTTCAGGATACTATTTCCCTATTATCAATTTAGGTAATTATTTAGATTTAATAATTAAAAATATTTATATAGCGTTTAGTCAGAAGTCCCACGAACAACGTTTATTTTTTTATGTTAACGGCTTTTATTGTCGTAACTAATCTTTGAAAAGTCTACCATTCTAATAAAGAAACCTATAGTTAAACTGTACATTTCAGTTTTTATTTTCAGTAAAACGGATACTTTTTTGTCTCTTAATACTTTCTGAGACTCGAACGACTGCTTCTGTGCTTTTCTGGGGTATTTTAAGCGAATGAAACGTATCGATCGTAGTAATTAACCTCTTCTACCGAAATGAATTAATTGATTTACTTAAAAAAATTACGCATTAAGTTAATTTTTTTCTGATACGCAAAGATTTGTAAATTATTATTAAGAAGAGTTGAAGAGATACGTATCGAATGTCTATCAACATGCGTATGGAAATAAATCAGTTTTATTTGAATCATTTTCATAATATAAAAAACAAGAAACGATCCAAACCACTACCAGGCCTGAAACGTAAATACTAAACGTAACATGACGCATACCACCTGGCCCTAGAATATTGCCCAGAGGATCATCCCCGACACTTGAGATAACTTATCAGTAAGCGATGAAGCTGTTATCTTTCCCTGTCAGTGCCGACAGCCGTATACAAGGCACCCATTCAATTCCGATGTTCTTCCTAGATTAATAACACGACCAGTTGATAGTTATAAATTATTACAACTGATGAAAGTGCAACGGAGCATCGAGAAACCACATTGCTCTTTTTATACTTACGATTGCAAGTAACTGATTACCTTTATACCAACGTTTTTATAAACATTAGTAATTATTACTTCAGTAATCATGCTTGGAAAGAAATTTTCTGAATTGTGTGGATTTTCGTACGGAGCAAAGTGGAAAATATGACCGATTTAGGTGGACAAAATTCTGAAACTTGTCCATATATTAACCTTTGAGGTCCCAGATTACGGAAAAAAATATGAGAAAAATTTATAAATAATAATTAATTTTTTGACACCATTTGCGAACGCACAGTGGTCAAAAATCAAATTTATTTGCTAAAATCTAAAACTTACCTACATTATACGTTTGAAGTCCCGGAATAACGGAAAAATAATATTAAAAAACCTAATTATGGCTCCTAGTGGCTTAAACCTGCTAATAGATTTATTTTAAATAATTTTAGGAAACTCTTCAAATTATAGATTGTAAAACTTTTGGTGTGGAGTGTTGTGTCAGAAAAAAATTATGTATCACCCAAAAGGCGAAAAATCGCATTCTTAGCAACATCTAAAGACTAGAAGGATCGATGAAACAAATCATACAAACAAATCCTTGGGGTAACTTGATAGTTATATAGTTTTTCGTTATTGAAAAGGGCCATACATTTACAAATTGCTAAATTAACTCTAAAGGTAGATTACAATGGATATTCAATAAGGAGCGGGGAAATATAATATCTTACCTGCCTCAGCAATGTCCATTATTAAATGTCCAAAAGCAAAAAACACTTGGGGCTACTCACACCTTGAACATAATAAATGAACATCGAATTAAGATAATCTCACTGCCGGTTATTAGGTACTTGTGTGAACCGGAATGATTCGCTCATTTACTATTTTTTTGTGAACACGCTATTGCAGGAAATATTAGTATTAAGCATCTTAGTGATTTTGCCGTGTGTGGTGGCGTTCCTAATTTCCTATTTTGCTTTTCTTTTTAAAATATATGGATCCTGAAAAAGTACACTGAAATACGTTCAATCGGATTATGTAAATTCCAAACGTTCGGTTTTGGGAATTAATATTTCGAAAAAAAACAACGCTTTATTTAAAAAAAATTTAGTATCCACTCGTTTTCAATACCAGTGACGTGACTAGGCGAGAGGAACGGGGGTCTCCTGGAGTCTTGCTTCAGCATCATGTGGATTGCAGTAGTCGGTATTTGTCCTCGAGTGTTCAAGGGCATAATGTAAATTTTGTACAAAGGTTTGAATGTGGTCTAGGGATTTTGATTTATATATTTTTCAATTTTCTTCAATCTTCGGTTCACTTATTTCTAAATTTATAAAGAAACGAATGTTTTTTTTTTTTTATAGCCTAATCACTCATTAACAGTGACTATCACATATATTATTATTATTATTCTTTTTCTTCTAGTATTGAAAATTAAAAAAATTGAAAATTAAAAACTTAAAAATAAATGCAAAATTTTCCCTTGGGAGTACTTGAAGAGAATTCTTCAGATAAAAAAAAAAATTATGAAAATCATATTACTAAAAAAAAACTACATTACATAAATATAATAATCATAATTATAACGTCAAAGCTAACAGTGTTTCTATATCGTTTGAATATCCTACTTCATCTAATTGATTTTGTTAATGCCGGATTAAATGGAATCATTTTTCATTTTACTCCTTGCAGCCAAATAAAGAAATTTTAATAACATTTTCAGTGTTAAAATATGATGGCACCAACCATACCTTACATCGCGACCTAAATATTCCATTTATTTTAGATCTTATACCATCAAAATTCTCTAAATTCCATCGGAACCTTACCCATCACCCCAATCCGCTACCTCAATCCCTATCCACGTACTACTCCACACACCCTTACCCCCAGAAGGTTGAAACGGCAGTGGTTTCGAGACCTCTTGTAAAAATGTATATTGGAGTTCTAGCATTGGCTTGATTCTCCACTCACGTGCTGTATGCTTGAGGATTGTACACAGATATTTTTTGTACATATTCTTATTGATTCTTTTTTGTATATATGTTTATTTTATTATTATTTTATAAATTTATTATTTTCTATATATTGTGTGAATGTTGTACTTAATCAATATTAAAAATGTCCTAATTAAGAAAGATTGTAATATTACTCAATAAAAAAAAAAAAGAATTAAAATAAGAAACTTGGATTTTGCCCAGTTCACAGCAATGTATGAATACAGAAGCCCATAGATAAGACAAAGGAGTTGCTTCGATGTAAATTTGATTCCAATTCTTAGTAGATGGGCTTGGAGAATTTCTTCACCTGATGCAGATAACGTTTTTGAATGGCTAAGATTTTGAGAGGTTCCATATATTTTAATTTTGTAGACAAATTTAGTAGACTTCAGTAATTTAGTAATCTTATATGTGTAAAATTGTCTTTACTTTGATAATATATGAAATTTCTCTAAACAGATTTGAAAGTATAGAAAGATATTTCTTATAATATAACTAATATTTTATTAAATAATCCATAATCTAAGTTGATGTGGTTTTATAGATATTATGACCAAAACCGAGCACCATATATGATGCCATTCCACACGAACTGGTTTCAAATAAAAGAGCTATAAGCAGGTCTTCACAAGTTCATTGTTTGGACCATGAGTCTGTGAGTCAATTCATATAATTAAAAAAATTATTTTTATCATTTTTTTTTTCTTTTTGTTGCTATACTAATAAATAGTTCCATAAAACATACAATAAAGAACTTTTGGTAAAGATATTTAATTGATAAGAAACTATGAATGTTAGTCATGCGTGACTTTTTTCCCTATAACCCATGAAGGGTCCTAGGTTCAGTACATATAGAGGATTTATACATTTGGTTGTCCGATGGCTGTGCAACAAGGTGATTGCAAGCCGACATCACGCTTAGCCAACAGATTTATCCTCTCTATCACCAATTTCATAGAGGCTGGGTGTGCCACAGAAGGGTGGTGCGCACTACACAAGAACCGCCAATTGGCTTAAACAAAAGAATAAATAACTATCCTGCCATAGCCGGGGTTCGAAACGAGTAACATAAGATAAGACAACGCCACTGTCTTTTCTTCCTTTTAACTGTACCTGTGTGATTTTAACAATAATATAATTTACATTTTCAATTCAGCCTTGTAGTAGTCGAACTATCACTCTGGAACAGGAGGAATTAGGAGCGTAAATGATACCGGAAATAATAAGATGAATAAAACCGATCTCTAAAATGAGAACGGAATGAAACTTTCATCAACATAGAAGAAAGCGCAGGACTATGTCTACATCTGAAAGAAGCAATCCAGTTTACAACATAACCTTGTAAGTATTTAGAAATATCTTGTTCTTATTTCAAGTTTCCCAAGCAAAAAAACAAACAAAAACTGTTCTTCCTTTTTTTATTTTGTTCCATCCACTATTGCGCACCGACTTCCTTTCCATTCCAGACGATCCTCCATACTACAAGCGATGGAACAACCAGTTCCGACCTTTCACCATAACATCCAGACACAGAGATGCACCGTTAGAAAATAGTGAAAACCAACAGGGAGCAATTATCCATCAGTCGAAAGTGAAACCCATGGGATTCCAAACCCAGCCATTACTGGAAGCCTCTCACATTATGCTCATGTCATGTAATTATTCTGTTACTGTAAGGATGTAACTCTCATTCTTTAAGGATTCGGATGTAATCAACTGGAAACTACTGGAGTCTGAGAAGAAGGGGTTGGAGGAGATATTGAGCAGTGTTTTTCGGTTCAATCCTGTTTCAATCTAGATCTGCATGGATAAAAACTTACCTGCAATTGTAGTTAGATCAAAGCAAATTATCGCCAATAATTCGGAGACTTCCCTCACTGCCCTACATATTTTGAAATAAGATGAATTTTTAGCAATTACCGTGTTAAATAAATAAAAAATAATTTGCTAATTTTTCGTAAAATGTTAGATAACATGTTCGTGAAGGGTAGATTTTTTCTTAGGCTTCGTTCGGAATTCGATAAAAAAAAAAAGCTCATGAAGTGACTGTGTGTATATGGGAGAAGTTAGTTCAGGGTGCAGTTAAAAGAACACACCAATAAGTATAAACTTTTTTTTTGTTCTTCGTAATACATAAATAAATCACAGAGAGATATGTATAAATACGTATTCACTATATTTTATATTATAATGTTTCGCATTTTATGAAAGTATGGACATTTTGTACGTCATAGATTTGTAATTCTTTTTCTCATACTGTTAAAATTATTTGTTTAACTTTATAATGTTTCACATTAATCATTCTGTAAATATTTTTTAAATTGGTATTTTAAAAATAATTTTCTATTATCTAATTATTTACCTTTTATTAAATTTCTTTTGCCCATTTTGTTTTTAATTATTATTATATATGTCAATTGTCATAACTACTATTTCACTTTGTCTTTAATTATCATTATAATTTAATTTACTTATCATCTTTATATATTGTATCCTACTACTGGAGGTTATATTTTATTTTTATAGAAGAAGGCGTTTAATTTAGGCCGAAACGTTGGCACCAGCAAATTATAGTTATAATTAATTGCGTGTTCTTTAGACTGCACCCTGAATTAACTTCTCCCATATAAAAAAATGCTGTACTGTACCTCTACAAACCCTGTAGGGTCTTGGGGCTCAGACCATACACGAATTCGTACTATTTTTAAGCCAGCGATCATGCAATGATTAGGCCGATATCACACTGAGCTGTCAGTGTTTTTTTCCCCATTTTCGGAGATACAATATACAAAGAGGCGGAGTGTGCATAGAGTGGTTTTTATGCCACGAGGTTGCCCCACTGCTAAAATAACAGAATAAACAATACCACACCATGGAATCGAGCCTGGAACCTGAAAAACGGTAACTTTTCGCTCCACTATCATAATTTGAAAAAAAACAAATCTTTCCAAACAGCAATCAAGATTGTCTCCTTTTTAATATATGTTTCTTACTATGATAGATTAGATTATTTATTATAGAATAACAATTTTTCCCAGTAATTTCAATGTATCGGGTTTCTGCACTTTTATTTTTCAGGATTCATAAAATTTTTTGAAATGACAAAAATATTGACCAGGACTTGTTCAATGTCATTATTCTTAAATCATTTAATTGTTTTTACGGAAAAATGTAAAAATATGGATTGACGTGGCATAAAAGGATCATTTGAACGATTGTCCAAGAGTTTTCTAAATGATATAGAGAATTTTGAATGATGGAGAGAACTTCAAAATGTAGTAATGATAAAATGATATCTAGTAAATATACCAAAACATTTATCTCATCCCTAAAAACGTTGGTTGACAATAAATAGAAGAAACATTTTGGGTGATAATAAAAAATGTATCCTTCATTACATATACAAAGTGTATTTAATAGAAAAATCCAATAACCTTTATTTATTCTCCATGGTATTTACCATAAGTCTATTGCATTCTATCATCCAGTTCTCCACAGAAGGTTTTGATAAATGCGCTCTAAACCTAGATTTTCAGAGGAATAAAATGGCTATCCTAAGAATGACGGACAAACTAATGCATCGATTGACTATCGAAAGTAAATCGACATCCATCATCACACGTGATGACGAAGCCACAACCTGGACCATCAGAACAAACGAACTACAAGAAGTGCTAAGTGGGCGACGGATTAGAGTGCTTTCTCTAGAATTATGGGTGAGAGCCAACCAATAGCGAATCGACTACCAATATGGTACGATCAAGATCTGGGAACGTTTGAGAAGGAACTTCAAAAA
The DNA here is from genome assembly GCA_023052935.1 of Piezodorus guildinii. NCBI lineage: Eukaryota > Metazoa > Arthropoda > Insecta > Hemiptera > Pentatomidae > Piezodorus > Piezodorus guildinii. Next base: position 132,206,452 of record CM041293.1, on the reverse strand, counting down.
ATACTTGACCTAAAATAGTACTTTTATTGGTGAAATTCTTTTTCAACGTTCTTTACGTCGTTTCCTTCTCCACTCAAGGCAATCAGAATGGGTTAACCTACAGATTACCCATTCTTATTCTTACCAGACTGAGAAGGTCGAGTTTATTCTCTGGGATAGCCCAAACACCTTCATTACAACACCCTCAGCATCGATCTTAAAGAGAGCATTGGAGGGACTCACCTAAAACAGAAAAAAGAAAGAGAACATTAATTGAAAGTGGTATAAAATCTAATAATAATTATATTATCATTTCATATATAGGTAAGTGAAAGTAATATTATTATTGTCATTCTTAGGACCGCAATAATATAATATAATATCTGTGGCGGTCGTGAAAAACTAGATAACTCGAGTTATATCAAACATGAGTAAACTTCACGTATCGCTACCTCAGACCTTCTCCTACGTCGTGTTAAATTTGTTCTTGGTGGAAGAAATTTCAGGTGGAAAGAAAGCTGTAATTAATAACTCTGTTTTGGTATTACGTAAAACTTTAAGTCACTCACCTGTAAAATCAAAGATTTTGACTTAACTGCGTATTCACGACCGCCACAGATATATTATAGATTCATACTTTTATCGAACCATTAACTTCTACCACACATTCCTACATAAGCAGTTTACTAGGGGCATAATAATCTTGCAATTTATCGCTCTAAAAAAACCTCCCCTACCAACATAACTCCACAGTCTCCCGCAATTCTAATTGTCAGTACTCTGACTTTACAAGATTGTCCCTTTGATCATTATATTCTCACCCACAACTTTAAGATTCTTTTTTTTTCCCCGCTCTACAACTCTCTGGAATTCCTTATCTACTATACCTGCCCTGTTTCTTCTTCATCCTCATTCAATTTCCATCTTTAAAGTGGCTGTATGGTGTATGCCAATGCCATCCATTCATGGAGAAAAAAAAAAAAACCTCCATATTTTCCAATGCCTTCTATTATCCCAAAAAAGACCCTTAACCATTTTGATATTTCAATTCATATATTAGACTTTCAGTGAAAGAAAATAATAATTTATTAATGTAAGGCGAAGTTGTTTGAGGGTGCAGTCACACACATAGAAACACTTAGTGAACTTAATTTATAGAGACTCTATATCCCTCAAAGAGTCAATCCTGAAGAAGACACACAATACATGCCGAAACTTTGGAACAATAATTTAATTAAGTTCACTTAATTGAAGTGTTTTTATTCTTCTATATACAGTCAACTATTATTCCATCATAAATATTATTTTTTGTTCAAATTTAAGCTTTGTTAACTAATTAATATATTTTTGAGTTTGTTCAATAAAATTATCATCCAGATTATGTCATAAACATTAATTTTTTTTACCTATTATTGCAAATAAATAATTAAGTATATTCCTTAGGATTTTCGGTCAGATAAGAAATCCCTCAGTCCCAGAATATAGTTATTTTTCTATAAACAAAAAACACAGGAGAAAAAGTAATTAAACTAATTCTTATACAGATTTCAAATTCTCTCGTTCTCAAATTAGGGGAAAAGGAGAGCTGTGAGTAACATTACAAAAATTCTAAAAAATCGTTAAAGTAACATTGTACTCAATCTTGACTGAAAATTATTCTCAAAATCTATCCTAAAAATAGCTTAAAATACAGAATTTCAATATTTTCATTCGAAAGGGTGAAATCCCTCAAGTAGAAATTGTATATCCAACTAAAACTTGTTCTAATAGTTATAAAAAGAATTTAAAATACATTCAAAATTTTATCTATGGAGTAAATTGCAAAAGTTTGGTGGACTAAGAGGAAAGACTGGTAAAAATTAATCACATAAAAACAGTAAAAAACTAAAGTTTAGTCCGGTTTTGTTTTTGAGATTGTTACAACTCGGCCAATGTTTATGTAACTCAGTCATAAATTCCATTATGGGTATGAGATAAGAAAAACGTAACGTAATGTATTGTGCAAAATACTATACAACTGTAGAATTAAGGAATCGAATGTCGTAACAATGTCATTCCAATATCAGTAACCATTAATTTAAAGAATAACCATCTTTTTATTATTTCTCCTAGGCTCCTTTCGCTCGGGTATTACAGATACAAGGATAAAGCCATGACTACGGAAATTAAACTTTCCTCTAGTCAAAATTGTTTCGAGTTCAACAGTACTCTATTGGATTATAGAATGAAAGAAATTCTAAAAATCCTAGCGAATCTTATCTGCCTGAGAAAATTATTTTAAAATACCACCATATAACTTTTTTTTGATATACTTACTATGATTCTCAACTCCCTGTATACACGAACCTACTTGTTCGAGACATGTCATCCCTATCTATTCTTTATTAGTGTCACGCGACTTTTCAACTCATAATAACCATTAAATTCAACAAATTTGTAGTTCATTCACAAACCAATGCTATATTTATGACCCTTGTTTAATATTTACTTGTATATTTTTAAATTTTAATATGAATGGCAAATTTATATAAAATAAACTAGTTTTCTATTAAATGTAAGTTTTAAGCTGTAATAATAGACAGATATTTGCACCTAATATTGGGTTGTGTCACATGAAAAGTCCGTTTTCAACCGTCCTTTACTTGTTTGGTAGGGGTTTCCTTCTACTGTATATTTGAGGACATCGTTGTCTATTACCGACGAAGGTCTTCCTCGGGGCAAGTTTTCCAAGTCGGTATCCCCAGCTGAAAACTTAGCAAACCAACGGCGAATGGTCCGTTCATTAACACTCCCTTCCCCAAACGCCTTGCAAATATTTCTAGCGGCCTCAGCTGCTGAATGGCCGATTTAAACTCGTACAAAAATATTACTCTAAAATCGCGTGTTTCCATGTTCATATTTGGAGGTATACTAAATCGTGGGTAATTGATTGGGAAGCTAATGTTTATAGTACAAAGGTAGAGGATTAGTAATTGTTTACTTTAAATATGTAAACATTCAGAAGAAAACAATAGAGACCTGCAAAATCCTTTATGTATTTCAGAAACTATAAAAACGGAAATTTCATGTGAAGCAACCCAATACTTAATTTAATTCTCAACTACCTGTATACACGAACCCACTTGTTTGTGACATGCCATAACCATCTTTCCTTGATAAACCTTCGAGGGGAATAAAAAAAAAATAAAAAAAATGTCAAGGGACTTTTTAACTTATATTAACCATTAAATTCAACAAATTGGTAATTCATTCACAAGCCAATACATGATTCATGACTCTTCCTTAATATTTAAATGTATACTTGTAGATTTCAATAAATAAGGCAAATTTATATAAAGAATTTTACTAGTTATAAATTTCTATTTGTTTTGAACAATCTTACATTTGTTTTGGACTGTAAAAATAGACCGATATTTGTACCTAATAGAAGAAGATTTTTATTAATTTTTTTTTATATTTACAGTCTTGTAACTTTTATTATTTTAAATCTTCTTTGTACCTAATAAATAACTATTCATTTCGTTCAAAATCCATAAAATCATTAATACTTAAAAATCAGACTTCATTAATTTTTGCCAGAATTAATAATTTCCCACTTTAAAGACCTTCATATTTATCAATGTGTTTTTATATTTCCATCAGGCCATTTACAGCTAATTGTAATACACAAACGATATAAAATTTCGATTATCAAATTATATTTTGTCTGCATTTCCTTATAAATGATTTGATTGAGTGGGACTGTTACCTAAACTACCACGGTTATTAAAATAAATTCAAGAACTATTAAATGAAGTTGGAATAGAAACAAGTTTAAAGAATTACAGTCAGTTTTGTTGGAAAAATGTGTTTTAGATTAAATATTATAACAATCTCTTAAGTTTATGCCCTATTCAGCATTTTACATTAGCTTCCAAAACTGTGCATATAATATAACATTTTTTCTTAAATCTTTAACTTTCCAGCGGTATAGTATACATCTATTCTTATGTTTTAAAATAAAAATAGATACCTTAATATTCTGTTTGCTCTTAGGCCATTTTTTATCAATGCTAACAAGATGAAATAGTTAATGTCTTGGAATCATCAACATTGAATATACTTTAGAGAAAGAAAATTTTTAAAATTGTCATTTAAGCCTAGTCAGAATATTGTAATCGGAATGAAACCCACGTGATATTGAAGCCCATTAAATTTTACAGCGATATAGAGTAAATGGTTTTTGAGAAAATAATAAAAAACTGCGAATCCATGGTATAAAGCGGAATATGGTCATTTGGACTTAAGGTGATAAAGCGCATATTTCGGTGCAAATACTGATTCGAAATTTTTTTAGTGACAATAAAAAAACCTACAATCTATATGGGCTACACCATATCTAATCATTCTGGAAGGAACCGAGTGGTGTGCACACAAGACAAAATCATGTGGATTATGTTTCAGGAGGAATTCGGCGTTACACTACTAGATACCAAAATTGTGCCACATTGTATAATTTCTATATAAAACAATACCATTGCTGAAAAAACACTACTATAATATTACGGTTAATTCTTGTAATCTTTGATTGAAAAAATGAATGTAACGATAACTTTAGGTATAACAAAAAAGGACAAATTGACCGTAAAATAATCAATATTAAGAGCATGATGATTGTGAAAAACGATTCAGAAAAATGTAACAAAGACACCTTGAGCTAACAAACTCCTACCTTATCTTAGGTTCATATCCACCATATCCTTCCCAACAGCGCACTGACAGAGCGTACATCACTCACTGACAGACGACATACACAGGTTTCTGTTACCGACACCGTAATGCGATCGCGATGATTTCACTAGCGAAAGTCCTCTAAGTCTTCGCCGGACAGGAAGCACTGACATCCGACAACCCCTTTAGGAGTACTGTTATCATCTCGGGGTATCTCAGACCCCAGCGTTATCTCTCCGTAAGTGGATACCTGCGGCGACTGCTATAAGGTTAGGGATAGTTTAGGTATTTCAATTGTAAACTTTGATATGCCCCATCAAAATTTTATCATTACTAGCGTCATTGCAATGCCTTCGTAAATAATGGTCTAAATCAATGATTATAATTATAATAATGTATTCTGGGAAATCAGAAATCCTAAATAAAACAGGAAATGACAAATCTACTCGTAAAAGGGTTATCCCAAGATGAATCAATATGGTTTTCCGCTTAGTTATTTTTGCATGTCATCTTAATTGGACAAATCATGTGTCGAATCCTAAAGCGTATGGATGCAGCAGGGAAGATGTCGCATATCGAGTATATAAGAAGTTTTTTTTTCCCTTCTCAATGATAGAAAAAAAAACAACAGAAACCAAGGAGGTATTACAAGAAGGGTAAAGGCACTTCAACTCAGTGAACTTATTAGAAACAAGGGAGCGTCTAGGAATTCCACGCAGAAATCTAAAGAAGAAATTCTTTAGTCTCTTCAGTCTTATGTCAGACAATTCTTCATACACTAGGAAACCATAGTCAAACTGAGGGAAAAAAAGAGAGGAGACTAAAAGCTGATGGGTTTTAGGAGGGTTGGAATCACGAGAGCATAGGAATTGTTTCAAGATAGCGAATCTTTAGTTAATTTCTATCAGACAACAATTTTAAACAAAATTCAAATATTGTAACAGAACTAAGTCATACTTTTTACTTTTACTTTCAAGGGGAAGTATTGAGATCGTGAAAATTTTCGAATTCCAGTTTTCGACGGAAATACACGTTTTAGGGTCCCCTGAGTCCAAATAACCAAGTCCCGCAAAAAGGTCTCTGTGTGTGTGTGTGTTTGGTACCTCCCGGGCGGAAACGGTAAGTCCTATGAAACTGAAATTTCATATTTAAGACAACTATACGCCCGAGACGTGACAAAAACCTTTTTCATCAAAATGAGCTTACCAGAAGAGGCACTTTATACCATGCATTTTGCACCTTTTTTCGATTTTCTCGAAAACGGTTCCGACGATTTTGATTAAACTCGCTATATCGATGTAAAATTTATTGGGCTTTAATATCATGTAGGTCTTATTTGGATAAAAATGGTCTGACAGGGCTTAAATGCCGATATTTTAAATTTTCTTCCCCTAAAGTACCTTTAATTTTGTAGATTCAATAATAATAACTAGATTATCTTGTTAACGCTGATGAAAAACAGGTAAATATATAAATTGAATAAATTCGATACCCAACTAAAGGAGAAAACAGAAAAAATATTTTTTTAATGCAATTTTTCGTTTTTGAACATAAGAGCAGTAATATACATGTATGATATACCGTTGGAAAGCTAACGATTTTAGAAAAAATGTCATCTCATACACAAGCTTTTAAAAGTTAATAGATAGTGATGAAATGAGCATAAAACTATCTGATTATTTTAGATAATAATATAATACATTTTTTAATGAAACACATGTTTCTATAGAAATTTAATTTGATTAATTCCTTAATAGTTTCACGTATTTTTATCTCTAACTGTATTTGAAAATTCTTTCATTTATTTTAAAAATCGAGGTAAGTGAAAGTCGTGTGTTGCTCTCACCAGATTTTTTTTATTTATTATAGAGATATTTGCAATTGGAATAACAAAAAAATACATCAAGTAAATGTGAACAGTGAGATATGGATATGATAGGCGTTAGAAGAAACTACCCCGAGGCCATCGTCTTTTTAGCCGCCTTGGAGGATGATCAGGAATAGAAGGAGATGAGAGATAGCGGACAAGTGGGTCTGGGTGGACTGGTAATTTATAGTGAAAGGAAGTATATCTAATTCGGGCTAAGTCTGCAATTAATGGGATATTCAGGTCTTTATGGATTATTTTATTGGTGACAAAGTAAGAGGCATTAATGATCTTTCGAAGGATTTTGGAATGCAAGGATTGGATGCGAGAGGAATTTGAAGGCTTGGTGGATCCCCATAGATCAATTGCATATGTCCGAATAGGACTTAGTATGGTAATATAAATTAATTTTTTGTAGTAGGTGGGAAGTTTTGAACGTTTGTCAAGTAAATGTTGTAATAAACGATATATCCGAGCTACTTCTTGTCGTTTCAGTCTAGTGTGAGGATAAGACATACTTAAAATAAAAAAAAAAAATGAAAATGATCGTACTTCACCTCAAAAGTTAAGGATTAAACTCTAATTTATTGAAAACCTTTAAAGGGTTAAGCTCTTGTAATAATAAAACTTATAAGTCTTCAGTTTTTTTAAAATCACATAACCTACAATATTATCAGAAACTAAATTCTAACTTGAAACTAGATAGTGCATGCATTAGGACGTTTTAATTACTGTCAATAATTTCCTTTTTCGTATAGTAAAAATAAATAAAATAAAATGGAAAGTAGAAAAGAGACGAAACAATTTAAAAAAGTAAAAGTATATGTGTCAATATTCATCCTCCTCTAGGATTTTGTGAATAAAGATTTAACAATTATTAAAAAAATCGTTATAATGCACAAAAATAAATCGAATGAATGACTACTAAATTGAAGCAGACGAATATGAAAATCATGAATATAAACGTAGTTTCATATGCATCTTCATATGCATTCTATTTTCATTTATAATCATCATCTCCTGCTTCCCTTTAATTCTCCCTAATTAGCAGAGTGTACTCCGACATATATCCAGCATTTTTATGATCTCTGTGGTGTCCCAAAGGAACACTGAAAAAACAAAAATCTGAATCCAATAAAAGAAGAACAAAGGAGAAGTGAAACATGAAAAGAATATTTTAAAAATGTTCAAATGACTCAAAGGAGACCCAGTTTTCTAGATAATTCGCTCCACAACAGTTAGGATTCCCCCTAAATGACCACAGCACGCTGACCAGTTTCGGACACTGAATCATCGTTATCATTATTTGCGGGATTAGGGAAAAATCCAGTTTTGTCATTATCCCCCTTGTCATTTGTAGTTTAGAATTAAAATGCCGAATTTTTAACAAATCATACCAATATTTCCTAAAAGTATGCAGATGGATTTCTAACAAAATAACTATTGGGCAGCGAGGGAAAATTGATAGTTAAGGGAAACCACATACTTACTCTCACTGCTGATAATTATACTAAAACTTTGGTAGTAAACGTATCAATTTGTTAATCGCGAAGATCACAACGTAGCTCGTCGCATGTTTTCCAATGAATATATTTTTTATAAAACCGATATCAACTGCAATTTCGACATCAACGGTCGTTCACCAGACACTGCGAAGATCCCGGATTCGAGCCCAGTTGTTACAGACTAATTACTGATTCTGTTAAATTAGTGAAGGAAAATCTCCTGGTGCTCATCTATCCCTTATACGATGGGTACCCTTAATTCGGGATGAAAAGAACGGCAGACAGTCACTTACATGCACAGATGTTAGCCTGCAAATAAGATTAAAATAGTCGTACTGTACTTGTTCGGTATTTACCATTTCTTTTTTTTTCTTTTTTAATTCATTTATTGAAATTTACAACTGTATGTTCATACATCAAGTAAATAGGCTACATGATAATACACATGAAAAAAACATGAAGAGAAACTGCCCATTGGCAGCACTCTAGTAGTGAATCTACACAAGAAGGTCTCGAGGCCATCTTCTTTTCAGACGCCTCGGCGGATTGTCAGGAATTGAAGTGGAAGCAAGGATTGAAACTAGTGGATTAGAGTGGGAGTGGAGTTTTTCATGGAAGGAGTGATACCTGGTACAGGCCAAATCAGTAACATATGGAACATTAAGGTCTTTGTGGATGATTTTGTTGGTGACAAAGTAAGGAGCGTTAAGGATTTTGGATTGTAAGGATTGGATACGGGAAGAGTTTGATGGTTTAGTAGAGCCCCAAAGCTCAACTCCGTAAGTCCAGATTGGCCTTATGATTGTCATGTAAATCAGTCTTTTGTAGTAAAGAGAAAGGTTAGAGCGTCTGTCAAGTAAATGTTGAAGTAACCGAAATCGACGAGCAGTCTCTTGTCTTTTCAGTCTTGTATGCGGATTCCATGTAAGACGTTTGTCAAGCAGGAGGCCTAAATAACGGATCTGTTCAACAGGGACAAGCGGAATATCATTAAAGGACACTGTAGGGCAGGATGTCATAGGTTTACGACGAAGGGTAAAGGTAATCTGGTGGGATTTATTGGAGTTGATTTTAATTCTCCAACTCTGACACCATACCTCAAGGTCTCTGATGTGGGATTGGAGGTTTTGAGAGGCAATACTAAGATCGTTATTAACTGATAGCACGCAAGTGTCATCGGCATAGGTAGAAAGGAATGTGTTAGGATGGGTTGGGATATCAGCTGTATAGACTGTGTAGAGAATGGGTCCTAGGATACTGCCTAGAGGAACACCAGCAGACTGAGTAAAAGTGGATGAATAGGAACTATTGTGGTTGATTTTAAAGGTTCTATCAGAGAGGTAGGACTGGAGGATGAGGAAGTATGTTGGATTGAGGAATTTACGGAGTTTGTACAAATAATGTGGAACGCTTCACGATTTTGCGTGTCATCCTTGCGCAGGGGCCATGCTAATCTTCTCTGTATCGTTCCAATTTTAGTATATGTACCGCCGAAGCGAGTACTATTTACCATTTAATTTTCTTTACAAATATGGCGCCTCGACTATCAACTGAGATTGCGATCGCTGGGTCAAATAACAAGCATTCACTGAAATTGAGACATTGAAATGAGGGATAGTGAGCCTGCTATTCTTTAGCCTCGCCTTTATATCGACCATCGTTTGAGTACACATTGAATTCGTTGATGAGCTCATACAGTTTAAACTTTAACTTTCGGGAAGCAGTAATTTAGTGGGTCAGGATGATAACACAACCCATACGCTGTAGGCAAATAGGACAAAAACTCTAAGACAGGACTAAGACCTGAAGGTACCCCAGTGACCAGGAACTGGTGTGAAGCAAATAGACCAAGCTTTGAAAGGACAAACAAATATAAAAAGAGCTGGTACTCTCTCATCCATTGCAAAAGAACTTTCACGGCTGATCTAAGCGTCTTTGTTTCTATTGTCAACACTGTCGTCATCTTCAGGACATTGACTTACTTTCCAATCTCTTACTGACACAGATTTTTTTTTAAATTATGTTTAGAGAATTTTTTAGTCTAAACTAAGCATTGAACACAAATGATGGAGATATTGTTGATCGTAGTGAATATAAGTAAGTTGGAGTGGATGGTTGAGGGTCATTATGAAATCACAATAATAAGACAAACTTATTTTTTATTTTATTCACCCTACATTTTGGGTTATGAGTAGGAATTTTAAGCCGTTTTAATAACAAAATATAGCAATTAAAAAATATTTTTTCCTCGTCTAAACTTTCATTGTTGCCAGCTTTCAGTATCACATTAGAATACTGTAAAACTAATTAATGTTAATAGAAATTAACTAAATCCTACCACTATACATCGAGACCAATTTTATCTGTTCTAAAAATATATGTTATTAAAGTAACTATAGAAAATTAAGAAAAACTATATAAGAATTTATTTTGAATAATGTTGAAAGAAGGGACAATGTGGTCGAGAAAGAAAATCTACAATTGTAATTACTGATAAGTTCATTTCCAAAAGGTACTTTTTTTTTTTAATGAAATTAATATTTTGACAACTCTCTATTCTAAGTTTAGTTTTATCGAAATCCGTCATTCGATATCTTCTTAAGAACACTCCAGTTCTTTAAAACCCGATCATATAATGTAATAATTTTAAAAAAGTACTAATTACACATTCACTTTTATTCGATGTTATACTGAAAAATGTCCGTTCTTAGCAAACAGATAATGTTATTGATACAAAAGAAAGACAATCATAGGTTTCCATGCAAAATAAATTGGTTTAACAAAATATTAACAAGAAATTTGTGCGCGAAATTTCCTAATATTGATAAAGCGTATTTTGAAAATCAACTTCTCCATCCATGAAAACGTCATCTGTATTACTTTTGGAAAGTGATAAAAAATAAATAAATAAAATTATAAAAAAAAAACATATAACCTGGATAGGCAAAATTTAGGACTCCCACTGTAGCATCGTCCGATTAGCCTCAGTAGCATAAAGTGACGTTAAATGAATAAACAAACAAACAAAAACATATATATTTATATATATATATATATATATATATATATATATATATATAATTGTTGGTGATTCTATGAAAAATGATTTATTAAATAAATTAATTTAAGGTTTCTTTGTTAAAATACGAAGTAATGGTTCAAATAAACACTGACGCTGTAAATAGTCGGGCGCGCAGGCGCATTATCGAGAATTAGACAGTGCTGTGCTTGAATATCGCAGTCGAGTCGTAAGTAATAAGTGAGTGCGTACGTTAACTATAGAACTTCCTCTCATCAAGTCCCACAGGGCGGCCATCAAGTCCCACAGGGGGACAGCAGAGAGAATGATTGTCGGGAAGAAAACAAGTCCCACAGGGGGACAGCAGATAAGATTAACATTAAATATCAGTATAATATTAAAGGACCAATAATTTAACAATTATACTATTTTAGTTGTATCAGAACTATTACTTTATTATATTAGAATTGTGGGTATTCATTTTATTTTTTTATTTGTATTATTCTTTTTTATTAAACATTTCCTTTTTTATAATAAAAATTTCCTTTTTTAATAATCTGCCGTCTTTGTTTTACCAATATATAACCAACGCACATAAACCAATGTACTAACATTATTTTACCAATCAATAATAAAATAAAAAAACATGTTAATGTGGATATCCCAAAATTCCTAAAATCCCTTCTCTTTTTTTTTTTTTGTCTTTTTTTCTCCATTTTTTTTAGTACATTTCGAAATATTTAATTTTCAAGAAATACTAAGGATGTTAATTAAGTTGTTTAAGAAAAACAAACAAAGAGAAGTAACGCGAGTAAGAAAAGAAACCTAATAAATTATATAAAATGAAGAAATAAAACCTTAATCGTATACTAGAGTTTAAGCTCTGAAAATGAAAACACATAGATCAAGTTCATAAAGTTAAAATGAATTTCCTGGAACGTGATCATATGTATTTTTTTTCTTTCCGGAAGTAAAAAATTAATACTTTGTTTCAGAATCTTGGGGAGCGGCGTGGTCTAGTGGATAGAGCACTAGTCTGTTGTGCTCTGGGTCCTGGGTTCGAATCCCGGCTGTGGCAGAATATTATTTATTCTGTTAATTCAGTCGGGGGGCGACCCTAGAGTATGGAGACCCTCCTGGGGCAGACCCAGCCTCTATAAAGTGGGTACCCAAATTAATTGGGGAAAAACCCGGCGGCTGAGCGTGATTAAGGCCTAATCACCTCATTGCACAGCCGTTGGCCTAGAAACAGTACGAATCTCTATATGTACTGAGCCCAAGACCCTTCATGGGTTGTAGTGGTACAGTTTTTTTTTTTTTTTTTTTTTTTTTTTTTCAGAATCTGAGATCCGTATGGCTATAAAGACCAGGTAGAAGGTAGAGAAAAATGTTAAAAACATAACATTCAGTCATTAAGTCTCTCCACAATTATAGTAATAAATAAAGATTGGTCAATTTTACAAGGATGCATAAGTGAAGGTAGATACAAATAAGTGCCTCAATAAAATTCCAGCGAGTCTGTAAAACTGCGTGACTTCAACTCCTTATATTTTTATGGTCATAGTATCCGTAATAAAAGTCCAGAGGAAGTACTGCCACTTTCTACAGGACGATGACTTAAATGAACAAAGGAAACTCTAATTAATTAGAAATTTCATCCTAATAATTATCATTACTTTCTCTAGAACCAGCAGTTATTAATTAAATATTTAAATAATTTCGTCTCATCAGAAATTCGTAAGCTATTAAGAAAAAAAAATTACAATTCAGGCAGTCATAGGGACTGTCAATAGAAGTGAAAACTTTTTTTTTAATTCTCGGTTTGTTGGAAAGAAGAGTACGTTCGTTAAAGTAGACGATGTTGAGAATGCATGTTTGTTTTTGTTTTTAATTTCGCTTACTATATATAATAAGGGAAAGTATTGCGATCGTGAAAATTTTCGAATTCCAGTTTTCAACGGAAATACACGTTTTAGGGTCCCCTTTGTGAAATAACCAAGTCCCGCAAAATGGTCTGTGTGGTAACTCCCGGGCGGAAACGGTTAGTCCTATGAAACTGAAATTTTATATTTAAGACAACTATACGCCCGAGACGTGACAAAACTTTTTTCATCAAAATGAGCTTACCAGAAGAGGCACTTTATACCATACATTTTGCACCTTTTTTCGATTTTCTCGAAAATGGTTCCGACGATTTTGATTAAACTCGCTATATCGATCTAAAAGGTAATGGGCTTTAATATCATGTAGGTTTCATTTTGATTAAAATGGTCTGACAGTGCTTCAATGCCGATATTTTAAATTTTCTTCCTCTAAAGCACCTTTAATTTTGTTGATTATATAAAAATAACTATATTATCTTGTTATTAGTGATGAAAATCAGATAAATATATAAATTGAATGAATTCGAAAACCAACTAAAGGAGAAAACTGATAACATATTTTTTAAACGTCTTAGAGTATCTCTGGTGGAATAAGGATCATAGTTTTGTGTCTCCCGTTATTTTGTTTATTTCAACAGAACATATTTGAAATCTTTAATGCAATTTTTCCGTAAATATCGACTATCTAAATCAGGTAACACTATAAATAACTATAGTAGCTATTTTATATAGATATAGGAAAAAAAATATATATAAAGTGTTTACGAAGTCAGAGCTATTGTGCAGCAGTGGTGGGGATAGTCTGTTTACTTCCGCTAATACTAACAGGCTTTGCGTAAATACACAGCTTAATATTATTATTACGGTCAATATTCTCTTATTATATTACGTAAAACTTGTTATAAAATTAATCAAAATGGTCAACTGCAAAATATGCAACAAAACAGCCGGTCGAGATGACAAATTACGTTTGGCGTGTACGATTTGTCAAAACGTATTTCACACTAAATGTATAAAATTAGAATCTGCAGACCAAGAGGGATTAAAAAAATGGGTCTGCACTGACTGTGAATCGTCATCGCGGGCATCACCAGACATGGAGTCTAGTTCCGCGATCGACCTGCTGAGAGCGCTGACCGAAGAAGTTAGGGAAATGAAGGCTAAACTTCAACCCATCGACGAACTAAAAGATATAAAGGAAACGCTGGAAAAACATTCGGAATTATCTTTTCAAAATATGGAAAGATTACAAAAAATTGAAGACCTTCTGGAAAATAAAAAAAATCAGATCGAAAAACTGACATTGGAAAACCAGACATTAAAAGAAAAAGTAGTCACTCTAGAAGCACGTGTAAATAGCGCTGAACAAAGCCAGTTGAACAACACAATTGAAATTAGAGGTATACCGGAAAGGCCGGGTGAGACCGTAGTGGGAACGATACTTAGCGTCGGCGCGGGCCTGGGCGTCCAGCTCAGCCCTGGAGACCTGGACCACGCGATACGCCTGAGGCCCAAGGCACCTGGGACCCCGGGGACCATCATTGCTCGTTTCATCAGACGGACGGTGAAAGACGATTTGGTGAGACAGCGAAAAGTGAAAAGAGACTTTTCTACGCGCCACCTCGGATGGGAGCAAAACAATAGTCAACCTGTCTACGTCAGCGAGGCAATGACAGCCACTAACAGGCACTTATACTGGCTGGCCAGACAGAAAAAGGTGTCGGCCAATATTAAATATGTGTGGTTTAGTGGGGGTCGCGTCAGGTGCCGGAAGTCGGATGGTTGCCCAGCTGTAATTATAAATAAATCATCCGACTTAGATGCTTTTGTTTGAAAATTTAGTTTAAGTTACCAATATTATGTTTGTCTTTTTTTCTATTTTATGTTTTTTAAAGATTTATTATTTTTGTTTAGTTTCTTTCGCTCTATAAAAGTCATAAATTTTAGTTTGTTGTTTTGGAACATTTTCAATTTATATCCGCATTATTTCTACTATTATATTCAATTTTCTTTTTTTCATCTTTATAGTCATTATTTATGTATATTATCCATCTGTATTTTATTTTATTTTGAAACATTTAGTCTGAACCTATATTTTCCTTTGAAATTATCAATTTCTCTTTGGTATATTTTTATTTTATATTTACAACCTTTTTATTTTAATATTCTATTTACCTTTTGTTTAACCTTTATTATATGTATCTACATGTTTATATTTTATTTGATTTTTTCTAATTCTTTTAGCCTATACTTATATTTTGCTTTCAAGTTATCAATTTCACTTTGGAATATTTCTATCTTATATCCGCATTATTTTAACTTGAATATTTTATATACTTTCTTTTTCACCCTCATAATAATTACCTATATGTTCTATCTGTCTGTATTTATTTCATTTTATTTTTTATTTTTTCTCCTAAAACATAGTCCAAATTTATATTTTCTTTTAAAATTATCTAATTTTCTTTGGTATATTTTTATTTTATATTCACCTTCTTATTGTAATATTCTATTTACTTTTTGTTTAATCTTTATTATCAGCATCTATATTTTATTTTATTTTTCTAAATCACTTAGCCTATACTTATATTTACCTCTCAAGTTATCAATTTTTCTGTGGAATATTTCTATTTTATATCCACATTATTTCAACTTGAATATGTTATCTACTTTTTTTTCACTTTATAATCTTTATCTATATGATCTATCTGTCTGTATTTATTTTATTTTATTTATTTATTTTCTATTTTTCCTAAAACTAAGCCTAAATTTATATTTTCTTTTAAAATTATCAAATTTTCTTTGGGATATTTTTATTTTATATCCACATTTTTCTCATTACTACATGCTATTTACTTTCTATCTTTATAACCATTATCTATATGTAATGACTGTCTGTATATATTACTATTATTTATTTTTTTCTTCGAAAAGGTATAGTCTAAAATTACATTTTCATTTAAAATCAAATTTTCCTCGGAATATTTTTATATCCACACTCTTCTTATTGCTATACCATATTTATTTTTCTATTATTTTCATAATTGTTATGAATATGTCTCATCTGCCAGTATTTTGTTTGTTTTCTAAAAGGTTTAGTATAAATTTATATTATCTTTTAAAATTATCAATTTTTCTTTGCTTTATTTTTTATCATGTTTTGCTGTATGCCTACACTATGTATGATCGTGAAATGATGTATACCTTAAGGAATTGCAATAACCTACCTCCTGACTTCCAACCCTTTCACAGTTATTCTCATTCCCACCTCTACAGTCATGACTAACATTCTCACATCATGTCACATTAATGCACAATCCCTGATTGCCCACTATGATGAATTTCAAAATTATTTTCTCGACAATTTTTACCACATCATAGCAGTATCTGAAACCTGGTTAAAACCTTTTATTCCTTCCTCCCATGTATCCCTCACCAATTACTCCTTTCTTCGCCATGACAGATCTGATCGTAGGGGTGGTGGGGTGGGGCTGTATACACGACAGTCTCAAGGCCAAAATCCTTCTCGAATCCCCTTCTCCTGATCATCCTCACATCGAATACCTGTTTGTGGAAATCTCTACTCCTTCATCTCCTCTTCTGTATGCCATTGTTTATCGACCTCCTCAAGTCCCATTCGATACCCTTTTTGAATCCTCCCTAGTCCAATTCGTCTCCAAGTACTCCAACATCATCATCTCCGGAGATTTCAATGCTAATATGATCTCTGAATCTCACGATAAATCCTTCCTGGTAAACCTACTGTTTTCCCTAAATCTTTATCTAGTTCCATACTTCCCTACCCATCATACGCACCTATCCGACTCCTGGCTGGATCTTCACATAACTGATTCATCTGTAAAGGTCCTTTCATCCTCTCAGCACCCGGTACCGTTTCTTTCATCACATGATCTCATAGAGATTTCATACAACCTACCTATAAAATCCTTCACTCCTAAAGTAGTCACCTATCGTAGTTTGGACCTCCTTTCCTACGAATCCCTTCAAACTGATCTCGAAAAACTCCATTGGGATACTATATACTCCCACAATTCAATCAACCCAATGATATCCATTCTCACTTCAAACTTAAAAACCATACTTGACACCCATGCTCCTCTTAAAACCCGAACCTTACGCCGTCCCACTGCTCCTTGGCTGACCCCTGAACTAAAGGATCTGATGAAAAGAAGAGAAGCAGCTAGACGTAAATTCCGCCGCACTCGCTTTCCAGATGACTATGCCAGTTTTAAGCAACTTCGGAACAGAACCCAGGACGCAGTGCGACGTGCGAAATCCCTCTATATCCACAGCGCCTTGTCCAATGCTCCAGATCCTAAATCCAAATGGAAAATCCTCCGAAAATTATCTCTTCCAGAATCCAATAACTGCTATTCCATTCCTGTACCACCAAATGATCTCAACAAGCATTTCGTATCCTTATCTCCTGACCCATCATCCACTACCGATATTGAACACCACAGTTTTAATCCTGAAAGTTTCTTCTTTACCCATATTTCCTATGACGAATTATTAACAGCCATTCTTAAATCCCACACAAACGATTACGGACCTGACAACATTCCAGTTAAACTAATAAAATCCTGTCTTCCAGTCCTTATACCAGTTTTGTATCATATTTACAATTTTTCCTTGCAAAACTCAATATTCCCTGCTTCTTGGAAAACCGCTTTAGTTAGACCACTTAATAAGATCCCAAATCCTACAACACCTTCTGACTTTCGCCCTATTTCCCTTCTTTCTAATCTTTCCAAACCACTAGAACGTATTGTACAAAAGCAATTATCGAATTTCCTGGAAGAACGTTCCCTTATTAATCCTCTCCAATCCGGCTTCCGACCTGGTCACTCAACGCAATCCGCTCTCCTAAAAATAACTCACGACCTACAATATGCAATAGAACACCAAAAACTTACCATTCTTGTCTTGCTAGATTTTACCAAGGCATTTGACACAGTAGACCATACAATCCTCCTCACCAAACTAAGAAACCTTCCTTTATCCAATAGCGCTCTGCACTGGTTCAAGTCTTTCCTCTCCGATCGTTCACAGTATGTGGTAGTTCCAGGCCAACCTCCTTCTAGACCTTTGCCATTGTCATGTGGTGTTCCCCAGGGATCATCACTATCTCCTACCCTCTTTGCTATCTACGTAAACGACCTTCCCTTTTATATCCATCACTCACAATTCCATATGTATGCGGATGACCTCCAAATTTATTTATCCTTTCCTCCGTCGGACCTATTACTAGCAACAGAAAAGCTTCAGGAAGATTTAAACAGAATTAGTTGTTGGGCAGCTGACAACAAGCTAAAGTTAAACGCTGAGAAAACTAAAGCGATAGTAATAGGTTCCAATCCACTCCTTAAAACGCTTTCCCTAATCCCAACTCTATTTTTAAATAATCAACCTATAAAGTTCCATCAAACCGTCAAAAACCTTGGAGTAACTGTCGATCAATCTCTTTCCTGGAAAATCCATGTTTCCGAAATTTCCCGACGCACAATTTCCATCCTAAAACTCCTTAATTATCACCGTCACCTTTTTCCATTTGAAACCCGTAAGCTCTTGGTTTGCTCATTAATATTCCCCCACTTTGACTACTGTTGTGCGGTGTATGCGGGTGTCTCTGGAGATCTTGAAGCTAAACTAAAAAGATTATTCAACTGCCTGATACGTTTCATCTTTGGGATATCCAGGGACACCTCTGTAACCCGATTCTACGATGAGTTAAAGTGGCTTTATCCTTCATACCGTTCTAAGTACCTCCTGGCATCCTTCCTTTACCAAGTTCTCCGATCTCAACGTCCATCTTACATCTCAGATATATTTTCATTTAAATCCTCCGTCCACACCTGCAACACTCGTTCGCGACCTTCGGACCTGTATGTAACGCCTCATCGAACCGCAGCTTTCGACAGATCTTTCCTTATCCGATCCTCGTCCTTATGGAATTCTATTCCTTCTCATATTCGTCACTCCAATACTCTTCCGGCCTTCAAATCGCGTTTGTTCAAACACTTTTTGTCGATCCAATTCTCAAATAACCCCACATAATCAGCAAAGTTCAATAAAAATCAGCAAATAGAGCATAAGAAAATGGTTATTTATTATATATTATTATGCATTGTATTCAAACATTAATGTATTTTATGTTACAATTTTCACAAGCATTGTAAATTTATTTTAATTAGCCCTGTATATATGAATATGTAAATATTTTATTTTTTGTCTAGTTTGTTTTATTTGTTTTTTTAAATTATTATTATTAGAAGCTACCAGTTAATTTATTACTATTATTCATTCTCTTTGTTATTTCTGTTGTTTTTTGTTTATTTTATTATTATTATTACTTTTTTTTTTATTACTCTAAGATACTGAAGTTCCAATTTGATTTGTCTGTAACATTATTCTGAAGGGACTTGTCCCAGAATAAATAAAGAATTTATTATTATTATTATTATTATTAAACGCATTTTTTCGTTTTTGAACATAAGAACAGTAATATACATGTATGATATACCGTTGGAAAGCTAGGTTTTAGAAAAATATCTCATACACAAGCTTTTAAAAGTTAATAGAGAGTGATGAGAAGCCGATAAAACTAACTTATTATTTTAGATAATAATATAATAGATTTTTTAATAAAACACATGTTTCTATAGAAATTCTATTTAATTAATTCTTTAATGGTTTCATTCATTTTTATCTCTTATTGTACTTGAAAATTCTTTGATCGATTTTAAAAATTGAGGTAAGTGAAAGTCGTGTGTTGCCCGCACCAGATTTTTTTTTATTATTATTGTTTCATTTAATTGTAAAAAATCAAAATCCTGTAGAGATATATCATCTTGAAGTATGTCATCGTAATCTGGATGTGACTGTGGACTGTATGAGTTGGTGATAAACATAGCACATTTTTTTTATGGACCTGCCATTGTACTGAGGAAATTCAGACATTCAAGAATAAGCTTTATAGTTGTTTCACAGAGATAACCTCCGTTTCTCTCCCAAGTGAGCAAAAAAAATCCTGTTTTAATTAGTAATGAAATATAAATTTTACTTAATTGAAATCTATATTATTAAAATGAATTTAATTTTCACATGTCATATTTCTAAACTTATTCGATCAAGATATTCTTTTCGATTTCGCTTTACAACGATTTAAATATTGACAGTAAGATCATCATGATTTTGCTTCGTATGTTTAAATTTTTTCATGCAAAGTGATGTTTTAATTATATTTACAAACATCGATATTTTAGAGTCAAGAGAATTAAGATATTCATTATATTAACTTTATATACAGTTGGAGGTAAGTTCTAGAACATTGTTTATCTACCATGTCTTTACTCATTCATTTGCAACTGATATAAACGAATTGATATCGCTATCACATCTCTAATAGACAGGTATACACAGAGCGCATGCGCAGTGCGCCAAATCAAAGCTTTTACCGCACCCAAAAATCGCACAACGCGCATAAAGAAGTTTTCACTTAAAAAAAAAATAATACATTACAAACATATTTCAAGAATAAATTCAGATTAAGGGTCCACAACAAAATTGATCAAAAACTATCAACAAGAGTCAGATGTTTAATATCCATAGTAGATAAATTAAAGACTAATGGTGATATATTAAGGCGGTTGATTTGTATCCTTACATTCATTACTATAATTCGCAATAGTTAATTAATCTCTAGACATTCGTTTGGTCACTATTTAATTGGATCCTCTATAAATCTACATTGTAATGAATGGAACTAACATTAATCTACAATAATGAGAGGAGATAAAAACACAATCCATTAATCATGCCTACAATGATTGGTAAGTTAAATGTAATTTTCATCCTGATTTTAACTATCTTTTTTTAGTTCTGCACTATCGAACTACAAATCGATAGTGTCAAGAGCAAGCAATTCGTACGCCATTTTTCATAAAAAAATTAATAATAATTTCCTTTATCGGTTTAAAGTTAACAATAATTATTGATTTTGACTCATGGTTTAAGTCGGCTAGACTAAGTTTAAGAGTATGCACTTTAAAAAAAGTAATATTTTTTCAACAACCCCACAATTCTTTTTATTGTGACAATAAAATATCTATGAAATTCGTTGAAAATAAATTTTAAACAACTTATAATTTTGAATTGAATTTTTATTTCCACTTATTTAACTAAATTTTTAAATATACACAATATTATTCAATTAAATTTTGATTTATTGATAATGTCCAGCTTTATGAATTTTCTGATTGGTTATCGGCTTTAATTTTTCTACAGAAAAAGCTAAAGAAGCTTTTATTTATTTTTAAGACATAAATGTATAGATCTAGTTTCTAAGAAATCGATTCTTGATATGTTTTCTTTTTACTTCATGCTTCCATGACATTCGAGTCCTCCCATTGCTTTCGGAATGTAAAAAAAGGCTAATCTTGAAGGTCGCCATGGAGGAGAATTCTATAGGAAATAAAACAAAGAAACGGAACAAGAAAATATGTAAGTGAAGATGTCAGATTTTTTTTTCTAGATTCGATTGCGGCGAAGATTGTAACCATGAGCAGTCATTTAGCGATATTTTATAAATGATTAGGGCATCATTTATGGCTGTAAATATAATAATAATAGATACAATGTGATATCAATTCAAAATAATAGATACAATGTGATATCAATTCAAAATTGATTTCTTCCAAAAAAAACATTTCTGCATCAACACTAAATCCATTTGAAAAATCCATAAATTATAAACATAATCAACAAAAAGTTCGAAACCTTAAACTATAATGCCATCTAGTTCTTCGACTAAAAAACAAAACAAAACTCTGGATCGGGCAATACACGACTTTCACTTATCTCCGTTTTAAAATCGATTAAAGAATTTTCAAATACAGTTAGAGATAAACATGAGTGAAACTATTAAAGAATTAATTATTTTGAATTTCTATAAAAGCATGTGTTTTCTTAAAAAATCGATTATATTGTTAAATAAAATAATCAGTTGGTTTTATTAGCTTTTCATCACTCTTTATTAACTTTTACAAGCTTGTATATTAAATAATTTTTTTTTCTGAAATCTTTAGCTTTCCAACGGTATATTATACATGTATATTACTGTTCTTATGTTACTTTACAAAAATATTTAGTTTTCTCCTTTAGTTATTTACCTGTTTTATATAAATGGCGACAAAATGATATGGTTATTTTTATAGAATATAGAAAATTAAAGGTACTCTAGAGGAAAAAAATATCGGCATTTAAGCCCTGTCAAACTATTTCAATGAGAATGAAATGATATTAAAGCCCATTAAATTTTACATCTATTAAGCGAGTTTTAATAAAATCGTTGAGGCCGTTTTTGAGAAAATCGTAAAAAGGTGCAAAATACATGGTATAAAGTGGCTCGTCTGGTTAGCTATTTTTGATGAAAATGTTTCTGTAGCATCTCGGGATTACGGTTGTTTTAAATACGAAATTTCTGTTTTATATGTAAGTGAAAATTAAAATAAATGGTTTTGTGTTCCAAATTAGGAATAAAATAATTAAACGTAATCTTGAATTAAAATTCTTGGGGAGAAATAATTCTTGAAATCTATTTTTTGCATACTTTGCTTAGCTTTATTTTCCAACGTTTCGGGTTTTAGTATGTATTTATTATTGAAGCTTAATCTTTATTTCCTCTGTCACTGATATGTCGTACACGAAACTTTGCATCAGCAGTTGTTTCATTCAGCAACTAAAACCGCAGAATGTCTCTTAGTGACACAGCGGTTCTCAGTATGAAGCACATCACCCTTCAGAACACACTCTACTATCAAGACAGATGGCGAACAAGGCTACCATTGGCTGTTCATTCATAGCCAATGGATAGGTCATGGCTCTCGGAGTTCCGCTGGTGATTCAGCAGTGGTTAAGATACTATGCTTATTCATATGTAAACTACTTAATTTAAAAAAAATCCCAGTTACGTGAGAAATATTAATTAACAATTATTACGAACTAGATATGCGATATTTTAGCACTAATAATGAACATTCACATTTTTCGATATTCCTGATAATCGGTATGTGTATTCATTTCATGTCACTTTATGCAACTGAATCTGATCAGATGTAGCATCAGGGGAGTGGAAGTCCTGAATTTTGCATACCCAGGCTTACTTTTTTATTGGTGGGGATTAATGCCTGACTTAAAAGTCCCTGGCAACTAGACGCAAACTCATAAGTATTTTATCTTTTTCAAACTGAAAATGTTACCAACAATTAACAAGGTTACCAAGATTCTGGGCAAATGGTGTACTATTCGCTCGCATAACCTCGTTCAGCCTCCTCCCTCCACACTCTTTAATTATGATAACCGCAAGGATATGTATTTTTTTTTTTTTTTTTGGGGGGGGGTTCTGAAACTTTCATTGTGTAACCTTTTTTTCACCCTCAGATTGTGACAAGCTATAACTCTTTTGCTGTCGGTGCGATCGAAAATTTGGTGACATTTATCAGGTCAGAAATTCAGTTGGGAATATTTTTGGTTATATAAAATTTGTCGCTGAGACCTAACGTTTGGATGTTATATCAGTGAGAAGGTAAAAAGTCGTGTTTTGCTACATATAGTAAGGATTGGAGTTTAATTAATACGCTCTGTGTCAAAAAAGCTGTGTTATTGTTGCTGGCAATGATAAACTGAAGTTATATAATAACATTTGCCACTAGGATTTACTTTTAAGCAGCTATATGGTTTTAAATGAAAAAACGCTGCAAATCATTACAAAATGGTTTATTATTCCCAAATAACAATATTAAGGTATAACTGTTTACATATGTATTGATTAAGTAATATGAAAAGCATTAATTCAAAGGATAATATCATATCACTACCCTTGAATTCAAAACGAAATATCCTAGCTAGTTAGTAACCAATTTCAATTATTCTTTTTTCATTTTGTCGAAACTTTTTGGTATTTATTTATATATTTATTTGGATAAACGTTTTTTGTTTTGCTTTTCGTTATTTGGATTCTACGCATCTTGAAATGTAAGCTCTCAAATTTTAAGGGAGGTAATTTTTTTTTTTTTTTTTTGGTCGGTTACAAAGGTTGATTATTAAAAATAAAAACCAAAAGTCACACTTTACCTATTTTTTTTGTAATTTCGTGTTTTTTTTTGACATGCTCTATCTTCGTTAGTGCTGCTCAAATCAAAATGTTGATGACAGCCGACTCGTCGACTCATCAGAAATATAGTGGAGAACATTTTCTTTTATATAACATTTGTCGCTAGGACCTAACGTTTAAGAGCTATATTGGTTTGAATGAAAAAAAGTTACCAATGTACTAATGGCTAAATGTATATAGATGATTAAAAATAAATTTTGTTTGTAGAATATTTCTTTCTTTATTTACCTTCATCAATTCGTCTGTCCGTCTGCCATCTCAATTTCTCTCTGACTGATAAAAGCAGTAGATTATATATAGACATATTCATGATATATTGGTTTTTCAAGTCAGGGAGAATTTTTTTTTTTTTTAACGTTTTATTGATATTTACAACTGTACTTATAATATATACAATAAGTAAATGGGCTAATGGGCTTGAAAAGGTCTTGTGAAGAACTACCCAGTAGTAGCACTTCAATAGAAATGTTAAAACGACATTATTTTACGAGACATAACACAGGCTTGCAACCATCATTATATGTCCCTTCCGAAAGACTGCACAACTAAGATTTTTGTTTTATTTAAACATCTTAGGGAGATTAGTCGGGTTTGAACCCACGACCTTAGGCATAGAATTAATTTTTATATTTTTTTTTTTTGTTACAAAATTCGAATCAGCAACAAGAAAAGTTAGGATATCATGAAAAGCAGCTCATGAATATAATTTTCTTCCTGCCTCAGCCAGGACCCACCCTGATATACTTTCGCCTATAAGCTAATAGTGGACTATAGCCGGGCTTGATGATGGCTTCAAAGAGAACTGTAACGACTGGACGGATCACGGCGGAACTTTCGACCGCCCTTTCACCCTCCTAGGACTCCTGGTCTCAGCTATCTCACGATCCCTCGTACTTTCTAGTAAAAGGATTAGCCGGCTAGATTACACCTGTCCCGTGTCTTTTAGTTAGTCAAGGGTAAAGGACACCTCTTTCCCAAACTCATGTACATACCAAGCCTTGAGGATCTAAGAGTACGGCTGTTAACCGTTATATAATATAAACTACTTGGAACTAGAAAAAAATAAGGTATTTCATGTACTTGGTAAAAGAAACTTAGAAAATAAGCTTGATTAACTATAACCGCAAAGACGGACGTTGATAAATTGACCAGAGACTAAGCAGGTGGAAGAACATCTGCTCACTCAGAACGGGAATTATAAAGAAATTCTCCTTTTGAAAAACTAATGTATTTTATAAATATAGTTTTAGAACGTATCGAAATGAAAAGTAATTTTATTCTGGGACGAGTGGTCCCCTAAGAATAACAAGAAAAGTACAATATAAATGATAATTGTCTGGTCGTTTAAGACTTCAGTTTAACCATAATAGACAGATTTTGTGACAATGATAGTTATCATCTATAGCTTTTAAATATTACATATGTTGGCAAGATTGATACTTTAGGATATGAAGAAATCGTTGGGAATCAAAAGTGGATAATGATAAGGCTTTACGAATGGATATAGGCAAGGAATTCCAAAATAGGGTAGCACGAATGACAAAGGATTTTTAGAAGGAGACGGATCTGTGAGAAGGTATATACAAGTTTATGGGTTGGAATCTAGGTTTACTGTATGGACACAGGAACAAGTGGTATGCATATCAGGAATATAAGGAGGTTTTTTTTGTTAAGCAAAATCGGAAGAGACAGACACCTAGGAGGTACGTCCGACGGAAAGATGGATAGACCAATTCAACTCGGTATACCTACTAGAACATGGGAGCGTCTGGGGATTTCACACGTGAATTTAATGAAACAATTCATAAGTCTTTTGAGTCTCCGATTAATTATCGACTGTAAATTATTTATATAAATAATGGAATGGGGCTGGTGGCCTCACTGAGATTTTGCAAGAAGGAAGATGAAACTGCATTCATCTTATTTTTTGGCGAAACGACCGAACAGTGATTTTATGTGATAAAAGCAGTAGTGTAAGGCGAATTTCAGACAGACATTTACAAAGACAGATTTAACGATAAAAAATTCCAAGCAGGAAATGTATATATGTTCTTAGATTTCCACAAATCCATATCACTCAAATTTCATTTCATTATCCAACTTGGTTTTAAATTTGTAATACATCAACCACGATTCCAGGGTGTACGTTTTAGTACCGTCGATTTGCTGATAGGTAACGTCTGAAAAAGGGTTAATAAAGGAAGGGATAAGACAAAATGCTTTAATTGGATTGAAGAACAGAAATAATAACATAATATTGCGCAATTAATAAATACTGTAGGATAAGTTATTTATTAAATTAAAGTGACTATAAAAAAAGAAAATATATAACGAGATTAATATGACAACTGGTAATAAAACCCTTGGGTTAAGAAAGACTACTTGATCTCGTTCCTCCATTCAATTAATGTCACGTGTAGTTCTGGAGAAAGCGGATGGTGTTATCTTCCTATGGACACCACGGGTGCTTACATTCAGCCCTATACATAATATCAGGAACGCAGGCCACTTACGTAAGATTTTAAGGTTAGAAGGAATTTCGACTAAATAATTAAAAGAGGCTTCTCCAATAAAACGAAAGGGACATAGCTGGAATATCTATTCCAGCGCTCCAGGCAAAGGGCGCATAACTTACAAGGCTCATTCACTCCAGGGCTGAAGCACTTTCACCGATAATTGCCTCCAGAATGCCCTTTCATTTTCTTTTGGTACCGCTTTGGATTTTTGAATGGCCTCTTAGCTGTGTTCTACTTGGATGACAACCATATCTACCGAGAACAAGTAATTTGAGCTAATTTTTTTCAATAATGAATCTTTATAAGTGAACGAGATAAAAGTTTTTAGTGCAATTCGATATTTTAGTTATATAGTTTAAGATACTCTTAGATTCAAATACTGAAGTAAGAAGGGGTCACCTGTGGTATAGTAACTAGCAATAAAACAGCCTTCTATGCACAAGAAAGCGGGTTCCAGCCGGAGGGGACGTAAAAAGGTGGTCCCGAACCAGTGCGCTGTCAGATGAGTCGTTAAAAATACCCTAAACTCGAAGTCAAACATATTTTAAAATCATCAAGATATTATCTTTAAAAAAAAAATTTAATTATCTTTATAAAGCTATAAGACAAAGAATAACAAAAGAGATGTGGATATTGAAATTTTATACTATATTCTTATATCTATATTTTAATTTTAATTGTATATGTTATTTATTTGAGTGAATAAATTAATTTTGGGTTATTTTAAAATAAAAACCTACGTCTGCTTTTAATTTCATTTTGTTGAATAAGATTTTATTTTTTCAGAAGACAAAATTTAGAAGATAATATATATATATTTTACTGAGTATTATTATACATTCTATATAATATATATTTTATTCAATATTATATTAATTAATATATTTATTTTAAATATAATTTTTTTTTTCTTATTCTTTTTATTATTTTTTCCATTATTAAAAAATACTCAGTTTCCAGCTTGTTATTATAATATTTACAAGACTTATTACAAGGAAAGATTTATTTAAATATAATATGACGTCTATTCTTTCATACATTAGCACTAAATTTGTTTATTTTCAATAATTCACCATGACCCTTTTTCTTTACAACCATCTCATCCACAACCAAACGAAATGATTAGGCTTAGACGCACCAGCAGTGAGAGGGGAAAAAAAAAAAGGTTTGCGAATAACCTTCTATGAGTCAGCTTATTTCCAAGTAAAGGCATTCACAACAACCTTTTGTTTTAGCAAAACTTTTTTTTATTGCAGAATAAATTGTTTTATTTCTTTTGACTTTTGAATCCTGATTCCAAGTCGGCCTCAGAGAACGGGGTGGTCTGAGAAAAGAAATAAGAAAATAATAAGCAGTAAATTATACGTGCACATAAAAACAAGTATAGGATATATGGATATCCTTTTTGTAATGTATTATATATAAAGACAACAAAGGAATACGTTCAAATTAAGTGCAACGATTTTGTAAAAGTAGGCTGATTCATAATAGAACATTTAAATAATATGATCATTACCATGCGCAATGAAACCCGAGATTTAAATTGAAATCTTAGGAAAATATAATAATCTTGGCATTAGGTTCTAGTTCGAGTTTTACTTACCTATATAAGAAATATTTATTAAGGGATCGTGAACAGATATTGTGATCGTGAAATTTTTCGTATTCCAATTTTCAACGGAAATATGCGTTTTAGGGTCCTCGAGTCCATATAACCTAGCGGGAAAAGGTGTGTATGTGTGTGAGTGTGTGTGTGTGTGTGTGTGTGTGTGTGTGTGTGTGTGTGTGTGTGTGTGTGTGAGTGTGTGTGTGAGTGTGAGTGAGAGTGTGTGTGTGAGTGTGAGTGTATGCGTGCGAGTGGTAAGCCCAGCTCGAAAACGCTGAGTCGTATAAAACTAAAATTTCACATTTAAGAAGCCCCATTCATCACTGTAGAACAAATACGATACCTTGGACTTCATCTTGACAAACGCCTTACATGGAAACCTCATACAAAACTTAAACGACAAGAAATTGCTCGTAGATATCGACTATTAAAACACTTACTTGAAAAACGATCAAAACTCTCTCTATACTTCAAAAAACTCATTTACACAACCATTATTAGACCTATCTGGACTTATGGCATAGAGCTATGGGGCTCCACTAAACCATCGAATTCCTCCCGCATCCAATCCTTGCAATCCAAAATCCTTTGACAAATCCTGGACGCTCCGTACTTTGTTACCAACAAACTCATCCATAGAGACCTGAATATCCCACTCGTTGCAGAAATTGCCCCAAAAAGATACTCCTTTCATTCCAAATTACCCGCCTATACAAATCCGCTTGTCCGTATCCTCTCATCGGCATCTATTCCCGATAACCCTCCGAGGCGTCTGAAAAGACGGTGGCCTCGAGACCTGCTTACCAAATAAACTCTGAAGTGCTGACACTGGGTAGATTCTTCTCAAGACTTTTCCAAGCCAATGTTCTGTAAATAGCTCATTTACTTGTTGTACTGTGTACAGTTGTAAATATCAATAAAAGAATTTTATAAAAAAATTATATTTTAGAAGGGTATATAGGAGACATAAACGACAAGAAACTGCGCGTAGATACAGGTTACTACAACACGTACTCGACAAACGGTCAACACTTCCAATTCATTACAAAAAGCTCATTTACGTTACCATCATCAGACCCATGGAATCGAGCTTTGGGGCTCTACTAAACCATTTTATTCTTTTCGCATTCAATCATTACAATCAAAAATTCTTAGCAAAATCCTAAATTTAGTTGCGAATAAAATCATCTATAATGGCCTAAATATCCCATTTCTCGCAGAACTATGCCAAAAAAAGATATGCCTCTTTTAACTCCCGACCGACGAATCCTCTTGTACGCGTTATCAATCACATCTATTCCTGACAACCCTCCGAGGCGATTGAAAAACCGATGGCCACGAGACCTACTAAATTAAATTGACATTGAAGAGCTACCACAAGACATTTTCAAGCCCATAATTGTAATTAGGTCATTTACTTACTATTACTTTATTACCATTTACTTACTTATTATAAGTACAGTTGTAAATATCAATAAAATGTTTAAAAAAAAAAAAAAAATGCGTTCATGCCTAAGCGATATAAACTCGCTTTATCGATGTAAAAATTTAATGGGATAATTACCTGAAACGGGTAAATATACAAGTTGAAAGTATTCGATATCCAAATATAGCAGAAAAGAGCAAAAATATTTATATAGGTAATTTGTTTTCCTGTACATGAGAATAGTAATATAGCTGTATAATATACCGTTGGAAAGCTAAAGATTTTAGAAAAAATATTATCTTAAATACAAAGTTGTGAAAGCTAATTTAAGGTGACGAAGAGGACATAAACTTAAGGAATTATTGTACATATTTTTATACTGTTATATTATTTAATCAAAAGCATATGTTTCCTACGAAACTGAATACAATTCTTTAAACTTTATTCAAGACTAAATTTGTTTTCTAGTTCTTGAATTGATTTTAGTGCAGCAAATGGGCTGTTTTTCTTCATTTATTTTATCATTGAGCAGAATATTTACGTGTTGTATTATAATATACAGGGGTAAATTTCAATAAAAATTGATTTTAACAACCAAGGTGAGTAAAAGTCGAGTGAGGCCCGCACCAGATTTTTTAAAATCGTATTTTATGTTTTTTACAATGTGACTATTGACTAGTGACTAGTGAAAATTAAATTTTACCACTAATAAATTAAAAAGAAAAACTATGAATAGACTCAGAAGTGTATTATTAATTCAATGGAATATAATCTGATTAATTTTATTTTAAATTTATAGTATTCTATTTTATGTATTTCTACTACGATAGGCGGAAAAGAAACCTATTGTATTTGTATATATTTGTAGAATATTATTTTCTTTAACAAGTAAATATCTATCTATCTATCTATCTACTACTACAATGTGACTATGTTTATCGCGAAAAAAATATAACATGTAAAAAAACAAATAAAATGAATGCTTTATTTAAGTAAAAAACAAGGTAGTCTGTCTTTTTTTTTTTTAATTTTTTTTTATTTGTTATCCGTCTCTACCCTACAGGGTCATTGGCGCCATCATATTAAATTGTATTCTGTTGTAGTACTCTACAATCTTTAAATATTCAAACAGTTTGGATATATGGTTTTCTTCGTCGCCGAGTATTTGGTTCAGTGTGAGTGGCAATCCAATAGCTTTTCTCAAGTTCTTGTATTTTTTGCATTATATTGTAATAACAAATGGTTCACACTCTGTATTACGTTGTCACATTTTGTGCAAGTGGGTGCTTTCAGCTGTTTTAGGAGGTACCCATGGGTAAATTAGCAATGACCAATTCTCAATCTGCACAGTAGGATTTCTTCCCTCCTAGATTATCTGGAGCTCTGTCATATTTATACACACGCCTTTTAGTGAGAAAAAATATAACTTCTTATACAACTTCTACAAATTCACAACTTATGTCTTCCTCTCTCATATATGTGTACATGAACACTTTCTATGAATATATTCAGGATTACTCTAATAAATTTAAAAATGCGCGA
The DNA here is from genome assembly GCA_023052935.1 of Piezodorus guildinii. Lineage (NCBI taxonomy): Eukaryota > Metazoa > Arthropoda > Insecta > Hemiptera > Pentatomidae > Piezodorus > Piezodorus guildinii. The sequence continues at coordinate 132,175,205 of CM041293.1, read as the reverse complement.
AGAAAAAACATGCAAACTTGTTTTGCATCCTTTGCCAAAAACAGACTAAGACTAATCGAGCCAGTAGAAAGTTGTTTACCGGATTATCGATGATGTCCGTCCACTTAAATGGTAATTAAACTTGGACACACAACCTAGGGAAAGTGAGAGATGACTTCTTGTAACCAGGATATTGCCGTTCTGGACAAAAAAATTAAAATGAGGTGTTAATTGAAATTTGTTTTGAGAAGGTGTTAATATAAATGCATTTGTTTCTAATAATCAAGGATTATTTTAAAAACTATTGAGCTATAGAATGTCAATATTAAAACATAAAAGGAACTATATGTGTAAAGAAATCGATTAATTAAATTACAATGACTTAGGTATAATAATGAGAGAGCTAAACAGAGCAGATAATAATAAATATAGATAATAAAGATAATGTGCAAAGATATAAAAAATTACATGAAATAAGAAACATTGAAATATGGAGTAGAGTGGAGATACGTACAGTATTGTAGGCGATTGGAAACTAGGTACAATTTGGTAGAATGGAATGTAGGTAGGATGATGGGAAAGTACGTACGAAAGGTAGGTACAATGGAGAATACGGACCGCATTTTAGACGGGATCTGACAACAATGAGTAAAATAAAAATCTGGTGCGGGCAACACACGACTTTCATTTACCTCGATTTTTAAAATCAATGAAAGAATTTTCAAATACAGTTAGAGATAAAAATACGTGAAACTATTAAGGAATTAATCAAATTGAATTTATATAGAAACATGTGTTTTTAAATTAAATTAAAAAATCTATTATATTATTATCTAAAATAATCAGTAAGTTTTATCATCTTCTCATCACTCTCTATTAACTTCTAAAAGCTTGTGTATGAGATGATTTTTTTTTCTAAAACCTTTAGCTTTCCAACAGTATATCATACATGTATATTACTGCTCTTATGTTCAGAAACGAAAAATTGCACTAAAAAATATTTTTTCTGTTTTCTCCTTTAGTTGAATATAGAATTCATTCAATTTATATATTTACCTGTTTTTCATCAGTGGTAACAAGATAATATAGTTATTTTTATAGAATCAACAAAATTAAAGGTACTTTAGAGAAAGAAAATTTAAAATATCGGCACTTAAGCCCTGTCAGACCATTTTTATCCAAATAAAACCTACATGATATTAAAGCCTATTAAATTTTACATCGATATAGCGAGTTTAATCAAAATCGTCGGAACCGTTTTCGAGAAAATCGAAAAAAGGTGCAAAATGCATGGTATAAAGTGCCTCTTTTGGTAACTCATTTTGATGAAAAAAGTTTTGTCACGTCTCGGGCGTATAGTTGTCTTAAATATGAAATTTCAGTTTCATAGGACTTACCGTTTCCGCCCGGGAGTTACCAAACACACACACACAGACCTTTTTGCGGGACTTGGTTATTTGGACTCAGGGGACCCCAAAACGTGTATTTCCGTTGAAAACTGGAATTCGAAAATTTTCACGATCGCAATACTTCCCCTTACTATATATAGTAAGTGAAAGTAAAAATACTAACATAAAAAGAAGTAATCAGATTAAACATATAATAGTAATAATTTATCCATACAACCCACCTAGAAGGTTGAAACGGCAGTGGCCACGCGACCTTTTGTAAATATATTGGAGTTCTAGCACTGGCTAGATTCTCCACTCAATGCGATGTATGTATGAGTGTGTGCATGTGTATATAGGTATGAGTGATTTCTTGACTTTGTTGTATTGATTCATTATTGTATATATATTTTATTGTAATTTAATATTGTATGAATGTAGTATAAATTATACCTTTCACCACTACTTTTGATGTCCAAATTGGGACAGATTGTAATTTTACTCAATAAAATTGTTGTTTACAAAAAAATAGTAATAATATCATAATGGTACTAGAAAATGTTTTAACAAAATTCTTAAAGTAAAAACCTATATACAAGTGAGAACAATAATGGATAAAGTATATGGAGTAAAACTGTCTACATCCTAACCAACTATTTCCTAATTGGTTTCATTCACTGATCGCCACCCGCCGGATTAATTTCTTCTAGTAATTCTCAACGGTCAACTTATAGATGTATCCACTACTTTAATTTTTAAATGTTAACAAAAATAATTATTTTTTTCTTATGTTTATTTTGTTTTTCTTGGCATGGAGATATTTTTCAAACAATTTTTGTAGACTAATTACTAACTAAATACTATTTATGTATTCAGTAATAATTTTGCACTGGAATAAATTGGTTAAGGCCAGTCCAAGTAAACCTTCAGAAAAGTAAATCTTAATTACAAGAAACCATTAGCTACCTCGCATGCAAACTCAGAAGTTAGATGAACATAATCAATGTTACATTTCATTTCATTAATTTGAAATATATTGAATATTAAATAGCTCACCATGAAATTAATATGAAAAATAAGATGTCGGGATGGTGTCAATAAAATAATATAAAATAGTAAAAAAAATTTATTATCTAATGTTTGACCAACGTTATTGGTCATCATCAGGGCTTCATTCCGCAAAGTACGGTGATTTCAGCTTCCTTGATTGTAGGTTTAAAGCATTATTTACTTGGTGATCAGTTGTACAAAGAGACTTAGGTAATTAAAAACAATGGTTTTTGATTAATTTAAGATATTTCAAGGATGGCCTGGGCGAACCCATGGCTGTGTCACTAGTCTATCATGCCAAAGGTTGTGAGTTCGAATCTCAGATAAAGGTGGACATTATTTTTAAGAGTAAAATAAAAGGGAATTCGCTTACAGCATCAGTATCGCTGGTGTACATATCTACATTGTGCGACCAAGATCATAAACAACGTATGCAACCATAAATGAAAAAAAAAAATGTATCTACTATAAATGAATTATAGATGTACTTATACTATAATAAAGTACGGCCTGAATATTTTGTAATTATATGCAGAGCAATGAGATTTAATTTGAAATTGTTCTAAAAGTGTTAATATAATGCATTTGATGCTAATAATCAAGGAGTTGAGCACCTAATCCAATACCACATAACCCCTAACACAACGGTTAAGTACATTATAAGTAAACGTTTTCTTTAAAATGATGCATTCATCACGTTATTTGGTTCTATACCAGGTGTAAAAAATAAATAATATATTTACCCCATTTCCATATATAGATATATCTAAATGTATGTATATATAAATACATAACATACATTTGACATAATTCGAAATCTGAGATTCCGTTGCAATAAGCAAATGAGTACACAGCTGAAGCAGCAGCTTATCTTAGATCTCATTATGTGATCAGCATATCTCTTGGCCACAGCCAGAAGGGCTGTAAGGATTGCTAGGGCATTTTAAAGTTTCGGTTAGTGGGTTAATGTTGTATTTTAGTCTTTGGCGGAACTTATTGTATTATTCTGTAAAAGTGGCAGAAATAACTGAAATATTCAGTCTTATGTATAACGTCATTTGTTAAGAAAAATGGCGCGTCACTATTTTACGAAGCACTTTCCACTGAAAAGACTGTATTTATTGAATTATTGAATAGTTCTGCAGAACCCCACAGTTCTATACAGAGTTAGCTTGTTATTGTAAGTTCAATTTAGAACGTCTGTCAAGTCCCGTCTGTTAAGTTATTTAAGTTTTAGCCGAATGTGTTATCTCCAAGTCAGTCATCTAAGTGAATACCTAAATATCGAATCTCGTCGGATGTAGGAACTGAGATATTATTAAAATAAATATTAAGATGAAATATGACACTTTGAAACGGAAGAAGAACTTGATTATATAGAAATTGATGCTATAACATTATGATAAGAGCGACCTCACAGACGAGATATGTTGTCAAGATGTAATTAATAACCGATCCACAATGCATTAATTACAATTTCACTGCTTGGTCATCAGCATGCATTATTGTCCCTGATGCATATCACAACTGCACCTCAATACTTTCTAAATTTTAATAACTTCATTTCTCTCATCCCAATTATTATTGTCTCATATGGGACAGAATGTAATATTACTCAAGAAATAAAGATATACTCGTATGTATGGAAAAAAATTACTTCATTATTTTATTTTAATAAGTATAACTCTTTTATCTGGGGATCTGTAACTTATATTTTGCGGTGTATTTTTCACCCTTATTTTGACACGCTCAAGCTCTGTTGGGATACCCGGATCGAATAGTTGACGAAGTTCTCTCGAGAGAAATTTAGTGAAGAATATTTTTTCTTGTATATCATTTGTCGCACAGACCTATATTGGTTTTAAAGAAAAATGTTAAGTTCAAAACCCTTATTTTCTGTCAACCTTATTTCAATTAATCATCAATCCGCCGGTCCGCCACAAACTCAATTTCTTTTTGCCTGGGAAATCAAATGATAACAAATTGACAAATCCTTAATCTATTGTTTTGACAAAAATAACTCAACCAATATTCGGTTATACAGACTACTAAACAGAAAATCTCATCTCACAGTTGACAACAAATTACTAATATAAAAGATAGTACTGAACCCTATATGGACCTACGGACTTTGGGGGACAGATAAAATTTCCATTATTAAAGCATTCGATTCTTCCAATCTAAAGTACTCCGAACAATAATTAATGCTCCTCATTACGTTACAACTGCACACTACACCACGACCTTAATATTCCATTTATTTTAGACCTGGTGCCATCCAAATTTTCAATTTATCAGTACCTTTCTCATCATCCTAACCCTCTAGCACAATCCCTATTCAGCTCCATCCATTCCAAAAATCCTCCTCGAAGATTGAAACGGCAGTGGCCGCGAGACGTTTTGTAAACATTTATACTCGAGTTCTAACAATGGTTAGATCCTCCACTCATGTACTGTACGTTTGTGGCTATTTCCTCCTACCTCAACTTCCTCTGGCTCACACCAGTGATGCGGCTGAGAGAGAGGTGCTGGGATCTCTCTTGGATTCCGCTTTTCCCTCTACAAGTGCAGGAAAAGGCCCTGTTTGGGGTTCCCGTAGCAGTTGGTAAATACTGTATATAGTTATGATTGTGTGTGTGATGTTAATTTACTTCTCATTTTGTATTTATCTCAAATTTAGGTTTTAGTTGTTTGTTTTTCTTAGTTTTCCAATGTTTATTTGTTTGTTTCTTTATATATACTAAATTTTATGTAATTTGACTTTATCATTATTTTCTGTACATATTGTGTGAATGTGGTCTTATATCACTATCACTACTGCTCATTTTGAAACAAATTGTAATATATCTCAATAAATATTTTAAAAAAAAAATTGTTTTTGACAGTCAGAGAGAATTTATTTTTTATTAGGGAAGGAGTTTTATTTCATTTACAGTAAAAGTGTCAATTATAATACACAGATGGAAAAAATTAAAATAAAGACTTGAGTAAGCTACTTTCTTCTCCCGGTTATCTTAAAAGATCATCGATATTTTCCGCTGATTTAAAAAATAGAAACCTATATCGAGACATTTCACATGTAGACTGTCAAATGACCACACCTTCCCCGACACTTGTTCCAAACTAATGTATCTTGGAAGCACCTAATCCGTAGCCCGGGGCGATCAGTGAGAGTGGACACACTCCAGGGACCGGTCATGCTGAGCCTGCACCTGTGAAAGGGGTCTGACCCCGGCAGGAGAGAGTACCAGTTACGTCTTATTATCTGGATTCGTGGCTGATGGGATATTACGGTCTCGCATTACTATAACCAGTATAATGGCTTCTGCCCGTCACTGATATACGATAAAATATATCAATGGTATCTTACGAGTATTACATCTATAAACTCATACGAGGTTCGTATTGCTGTTTTGAATACTTTCACTTACCAATATATGAAGTATTATATAGAGAAGGAGGAACTGCTGCGATCGTGAAAACAATTTAATCGGGCGATAGGTATTAGATCTTAAGTAATTCATATCTAATGTACAAAAATATATATCTAATGTAATTAAAAAATTTTAAAATGGTATATTTAATCTAATTGTAAACGTATCTCTTTTTTATCTTTTTAGCCCTGATGATGACCAACAATGGGGGTCAAACCGTTGGCTGAAAATAAATGGTTGAAACTACACAATTGAGACGTTGATTTCCAAAAGGTACTATATCCATTCTAGAAAATCTCTCATTACTATATTATTAAACTAGCTAATTTGGGTCTTTTTGCCTTAAAATTTAGAATTATTTTTTCCTATAATAATAACATCATATTAAAGTTATGAAATGGATTTTTTTTAGAATGATTTGGAACGAAAATAAATGCGTAATTAGTACTTTTAGAAAATGACCGCATTTCTAAATCGCGTTTTTTAAGGACTTGAGAATTCATTAGATAACATCAAATAGAATATTTAGATAAAAATAAATGATGAGAATACAAATATGTAAAAAAATCGATTTCGTAAAAAATGTACTTTAGTACCTTTTGGAAATCAACGTCTCAATTGAGACGTTGATTTCCAAAAGGTACTATATACATTCTAGGAAATTTTATAGGAGGCTCGAAAATCACTAATTGTAATATTATTAAATTAGCTAATTTGATTTTTTTCGCATTAAAATCCAGAATTATTGTTTAGTATATTAATAACATCATATTAAAGATATGAAATGAGATGTTTTGGTATAATTTGGAACGAAATTAAATGTATAATTATTTCCTTTAGAAAATAAATATATTTCTAAATTGAGTTTATAAAGGGCTTGGGTGTTCATTAGATAAAATCGAATAGGAGATTTAGATATAACTAATTGTTGAGAATACAAATGTGTAAGAAAATAAATTTTGTAAAAAATGTCCTTTAGTACTTTTTGGAAATCAACGTCTCAATTGTTTCATTCACTGACCGTCCCCGGACTAATTCCTTCTAGTAATTCTCAACAGTCAACTAATTATATCTACTATGATAATATATATATATATATATCTTAAAATTATTCCTAATAATTAATTAATATCTTTCCCAGCTACCAAATCCCCCAAAATAGTAAGGAAATGAGCTTACGGTTGGGGTATTTCTCTCTCAGTAATATTTTATCAGAAGAAATCTTAATCTGTTTTGTTTGCAGAAAACCTCGACATTCTGCTGCTAAGTCGGTGAACGCTACAGATGAAGAACTTAGATTAGTCAACCCGTAATTTCATTCGAAACAAACAATGTCACTATTGAGAAAGAAAAACCATAAAACGACAAAGATTCTTAATTAACTAGGAACGAGAAAACCTATATCGATAGAGCACCCAACACACGACTTTCACTTACCTCCGTTGTTAAAATCAATTTAAGAACTTTTAACAAAGTTAAAAAAAAGTAAATGAACGATATAGAGTTTCGATAGCAACATGTATTACATTAAGTAATCTATTATATTATTATCTGCCATAATCAATGAGTCTTATCCGCTCCTCATGACCTTTTACAACTTTGTGTATAAGATAATATTTTTTTCTTAAATCTCAAGTTTTTTAACGGTATACTGTGTTATTGGATATACGTATTTATGTTCTTATTATGTTAAAAATAAAACTAAAATATTTTCGCTCTATTTTCTTTAAACAGGCGAAAAACGTGACATAGAATGATTTTATGGTGTGCCGATTTTTTTTTATAAAGTTGCTGTTACATATCTGATTTATCTGGGGCGTATAGTTGTCTTAAATATGAAATTTCAGTTTAATACATCTTTTCGTTTTCGAGCTAGACTGTCCACATACAGACACACAAACCTTTTTTCGGGACATGGTCATTTGGACTCAGAAATCAATAAAACATGTATTTCTAGTAAAATCGAATTTTAAAATTTTCACGATCGCAATACTTTCTCTTACAATATATTCCATATATATAGGTAAAATTAAGATTATAAAACGGACATTAAATCAATAATAAGTAACAGATGTTCGTCTGCTCAAGTTGTAATCGTTAAAGAAAAAACAGATCCCACAAAAAAGTCTACTTCATGAACCAGTATAGCGAGACCTACCGCATATATAAAGATCATTTATACTAAACTTCGAATAGTTATTACATTGTTGAGAGATAAAAAAACAATGGTAAGTGGTCTAGCATAGATACAATGCACTAACAAATACAAGTAAATAAACTGACTATCCTCAGTAACAACATAAAAGGTATTTCCGATTATAATGCTTGACATAATGTTACGCAGTATACATCATAATGTAATATAGTTACCGAGCTAACGAAAAAAAAACTAATTAACCTTATAGGGTTATAAAATAAACTTAAATCATTTATATTTATACAGTATAGCTCTCAAACATCTGAGACAAAATATCAGATTTCAAGAGAATTAAAAAAGCATTAGAAACAAAAAAAAATTTTACTTTTTGTAGTAGAGAAAAGCCGTAGACAGCGGACGGACTGATATTTTATTTAATAAAAGAACATAACCTTAAATCATTAAAAAAAGAGTCCTAAAAAAAAATATATATATATATATATATATATATATATATATATATATATATTTATTTTATTTTTTCTTGTTCAAATATAAATACTTATTACGGAAACTAAACTTTAAAAACTGTAAATATATATTAATCTAGTGTAAATTTATAATATTATTTTAAATAATCTGGTGCGGGAAATACATGACTCACTTACCTTGGCCGTTAAAATCAATTTAAGAACTATTAAATATTAACCTTAAATCATAAAAAAAGGAGTCCTAAACACACACACACACACACACACACACACATATATATATATATATATATAATTTTTTTTTTTTTTTTTTTTTTTTTTTTTTTCTTGTACAAATATAAATACTTATGTCGGAAAACAAACTTTAAAAAACTGTAAATATATATTAATTTATTGTAAATTTTAAAATGTTGAATTAGATAGTATTTTTATAGGATATACTGGTTTGTAGATTAAAAAAAAATTCCAACAGTTAGAAGCCAATCTCAAAGTGATGATCCAGTATCAAATAGAGAACAATCAATGTTTACAAAGGATGACAATAAGCTTGTACCAACAAATTACAGCACAACTGTTAACAACTGTAGTGACGCAGCATCGCTATCACTGACATTGTTAACTTATGAATATATATTAAATGCATCGAGGTTTTCAATATTTAATTTCATTAAAAAATCAGATAAGTTCGTCATAGAATAATAAGTAAACAGAAATTTTCAAAAATATTGATTTATTAAGTTGGATACCTTAAAAAAACACTTAAACGCTAAAAGCAAACATGCATACTTTTCAAAATTCAGTTATAATTAAAATCTTAACGAATTGCATTAATAAGTAAGGTGTTTTCTTCCTTCTTTAAATTTTAATTTCATTAAAAATTGTCAGTCCTTTTTTTAAAAGCATGTAAAAGTGGTGTTTTTAGTAGGCCAATTTCGTAATCTTTCTATTCCGTTTTTGGACTTGACGTACCACATACAATAAGATCATTTTGCGAAGCATAGTTATTCGATTCCTTCAGTAAAAAAACGAACATGATTAGCAGCATGATACTGATATAATACAATAATAAGGATGATATACCATCCTCAGTAACAACATAAAAGGCATTTCTAATTGTAATGCTTACAAAAAATGCTAGGCATAATTTTACGTAGGATGCCATCAAAATGTAATATAGTAACCAAAGTAAGGAAAAAAAAAAAAAAAAAAAGAATTTACCTCAAAGGATATAATATAAACCTTAATAATATTTTAGAGTGATAATGAACCAGATATTTATAACCCCTTAACACCAGTCTTTAACTCCTGCACCGGTGCAAGCAGCATATGTACCTATCCACGCGTTGGTCCGCCCAGTCACTCAAACGTTACAGTCATAAAAATCTTCAAACAAGAAGTAAATTAAGAATCATATACTAACCAAATGTAATATTAATAGTTCATTCGGACAGCTCAAATTCGGCCTTTGCCAATGAAATGGGGTAACTTAAATAAACAAATTAACTTCATCATCAAATGAATGGATCAATCCAAACTTATTTTGATAGATTTCTTTGTAACCATTAATTTTACAAGATATATTTTTTGGTCATTCCAAAAAAAAATTGATTTATTTTCGTATTTTACAACTTTTCGGCCTCAAGGATCATCCAAGTATCTGTAAATATATATCCGATATATATAGGCCCTACAGGACGGACCGTTATGAAATATGAAAATAAATTAATCTATTTTGGAAATCGCCAAAAAATTTATCTTACAAAAGTATTTAACCAAAAAGAAAAATTAGGACTATAATGAGTTAAGAATTGTACTTTCCAGAGAGTAGAATGCTGAATTGAATAAATTATATAATTACTCATAGTAATATAAAACTTTCTCACAAGTGGGCCAGAAGCATGTACATCCACAATGTAGAAGCTCATTTGTCCGGCGTTACACGACCCCGCACCACGGAACTGTAAGTGTTATTATTGTAACAGTAACGGACTGTAAAAAAGGGCTTTTACGCAGTTCCGCCTTACGTAACCGAAGAGCCTTAACATTCGGCTTTGTAGTGGTCGTTTGTGAGTCCGCTTGCGACCAGCTTTCTTCCATAGCGCGGCGGGTTTTCGCTCGCTGACACCTGGGACAATAAGCGATCTGCCAGCAATGGTAATAGGCGGAAAGTGCGAGCTGCTATCACCCGGATTGGAATCGATCCAACTGTAATGAGAAGAAATCGATAAGTGATATCTCGATATGTTGCCAATTGAATCCATTGTCACATACATCATGTTGCACAACCTCACCTGAAAATATTTCAACCAGCAAAAATATACTCTCGAGAGCTATTCATGAACAATATTCGTTTTCATTTTTTTTTTTTAAATAAAAATAATTATAATGTTTCTAACTAACATTGCATAGCAATATTTTTTTTACAGCATCAATACTGACCAGTTTCCATACTAATACCCACTTTTAATACAAAAAAAAAAAAAAAAAAAAACGGACGAGCCATAACTGACAGTAACGGACAGATAAAATATTTTAAAAATTGATAAACTATAGTAACTGTAGTATTTCAACTACAGTCGTATCAAGAATAATTAAATTTCCACGTACATAAGGGAAAGTTGTGGATAGACTTAAGTAAAAGGTTACAAGTGGCATACCTGAAAAGTCCATTGAAATGAACAATTTAATACTCAACACACGATTAGACTACTAACAGGCAGGCAAGATATCAAATCTATTTCTTGAAATCAAATTTTCGATTTCGATTACATGAAACGAAGAGAATAGTAGAAATATGAAAAAAAGTTTAATAATAATAAATAAAAATATTAAATCGAATACCATACGTGCAACTGGAATCTCCAAAGAATTGACAAATAGATTTCTGACAAGTAGAGGTAAAGATAGTAATTTTATGACATAAATAAAGAATTTAATTTTACATTGTTATTAATAATATATCAGGGCATACGTTTGAACACGTAGAGAAATTCAAGTATTTAGGTTCAATGATAACAAGAAAAAATGAAATCCAGGAAGAAATGAAGTACCGGTTAAAGGTGGGAAATGCGTGTTATTATTCTGTAGCTAAATTACTTAGCTCGCGGCTTCAGTCTAAAAACTTAAAGGTTAGAATTAAATAGAAAATAAGGTACTGCGTAAAATATTTGGTCCGAAGAGAGATGAGGCCACTGTAGAATTTAGAAGGTTGCACAACGCGGAATTGCGGAGTTTGTACCCTGTGAATATAATTGAGTTAATAGCATCGCGGAGACTCAAATGGGCGAGTAAAGTTGATGGACTCGGTGAGGAACGGATTCCGAGAGAGTTGGTATTCACTGAACCGACTGGTAGGCGTCCTAAAGGAAGGTCGAAGCGTCGATGGGAGGATTGCGTTAAGGCTGATCTTGAGGGCTTGGGCTTGACCGGCGAACATTGGACGAGTCTGTGCAGGCGAAGTTTGGTGGTATCGGCATTGATACCACTTCGGGTTCGGTAAGCCTATTATTATTATTATTATTGTTATTGTATAACGTAGGGAGGACATAAATTAAGACAACCCAAGTACTTCTTGACATATTACACTTACCCACCCACTAATTTTCACTAACGTTTAGCCAATTTCCATTTGTGGCCGTATCAAGAATCATTAAATTTGCTAGAACATAAGCATTGCAGTGGATAGAATTTGGTAAAACGTTATAGGACTAATTAGGTACCATCCCTGAAAATTTCATTAAAATAAGAAATCTAATGCACGTAACATGTTTCGACTACAGAGAGACAGGTAGGATATCAAATTTACTATTCCGAGTACATGAAACGAAGTGTTCAGTATAAATACGATGGAGTTCCATCCGCAGCAGCTAGTTTCCACAACAGCGGCCGGCATCTCTTGGATTCGGACAAAATAAAGTATTAATAACGTATTAATACTGAAACCGTATTTTAATAACACTGGATTCTTCAAAAAATACTATATAGATTTCTGATAAATAGAGGCGAAGAGAGTAATTTTATGACATAAATAATGAAATTTTTTGAAACACAGGGTCCCTTATTAATGGTGTTCCGACATTCGTTTGGAGATGAGTAATCAATCGTCTTCAACACTGACCTAATTAAAGTATTGTATATTTAATGGAAACATTACTTCATTGTATATTTTGTCTTAACTTTGGATTTAAGGTAAGATCTCTTAATCTCAGTTACCTTATCGTTCTAATCCAACTTTATAATCTGAGATTTACAGATGTTATTACTGTTCAATATTATACTTTAAACTATTTTCAAATATCTCATTGATTATATATATTTTAAACCACAAAAGCACGAAGAAAGTACTTTTAAAATTATAGCAAAAACAGCAATGAGTGCAATAATCTTGCTACCCCAGGGTAATTTTTCAAAACTATTACCAAAGCACTGAGATCGCCACAAATAACAGTTCGCAGTGAAAGGTCACTTTCATTCCTTGGCTACTTCTACTCCCGCCAAATAATATCCCTTTTTAAGGATTAAATTGCATTAATCCTTCACTTTCTTCTCTCGAAACTATTACGAGCTTTCGGTTTCGAAAGTATTTTACCGAATTTCTGGAATAAAATAGCGGGTTGCGTTCGGGAATGGTAGGAGAATAATTGGTAGATTAGCGGAACGTGGTTTGAGCTGGAGATTTGTTGAAGTGAAAGGTATTTACACGCACATTTTTACGGACATTGTCACTGGAATCGAAAAACAAAAAAATCTATCCATCTTTCCCATGCTTCATAGCAACTACATGATACTGAAATTTCCTAAACTTTTAAGTTAAGCCTATTAATCGTTACACCATGACCAGATTTCCGTTAATAGGCGTCCTTTTTCATCCACCCATTCTTTTGCTGGTCTTCTATAAGTCCGAAGTAATATATTTTTATAAATACGCAGTTCAGTTTTTTTTTTTTTTTTTTTTTTTTTTTTTTTTTTTTTTTTTTTTTTTTTTTTTTTTTTAATGTGAGTACATGTTAAAACGCTTCACAAATTATATTTTTTTAGGCATAGTATTTTTAGTCATAATGGAATGGCTATCAAGACCTAAAATTGGCCCTAGATTATGCCGATGACAGTATGGTAACAAGTTAGTTTTGCTTTCCTTTTTACAAAAAATATAACATTTTTGGCACATTAAATCAGGAGTCCGGACAAAATGCCTAGGCTTTTAATCGTGTCATAATAGAGGCACCATTTTTATTTGTATTTAATTTTTTTAGCGATACCAATCACTTTGAAAATTAGAGGTCACGTAAGTGAAATTTTTAATATCAAATTTCCTTAAAAATGTGAGACGAAATTATTTTCAACAAAGCAGGAATCCTAATTCGAAACATGAGTTAGACGTATCAGAATAACAAACAGCCATTTTTAGATGACTTTTAACACATTTAAAGACATTTGCAAATTTAACTTCCCTCAAACACCCACAATGAAAAAAAAACAGATCCTAATCTGCAGGCACCGGCAATTATTTTTTTATCAAACCTGATTTCTCCTATTTTGTCAATCTTTATTACAGAAAAATCATGAATTAAAAAATAAGCAATTATTTTTTCTAACTAATTATGATAATCGTTGATCAATGAATTATAATCCACATGCTTCCATGTACTACAAGTTTAAAAATTAAAGATCTTTTTAAAAAAAAATAACAACATAATTTTAGCAAATTAATTCAACTAAGATTTATAATTGATAGAAAATTATGTTTCTCATTTCTTTTATATATGTGTGTATATGTATATATATGTATATGTATATATATGTATATGTATATATATGTCGATTATCAAACGCATTTAACTGAAGGTAATAGTAGAAGTAAAAACAATTGAATTCAAATCAAAATAAATAAACATGAACATCCATATTCGTCGTCAATGTATTGGTATGAAGGAAAATTCTTGATCAAAATGATAATCTAATGCGATTTTTTTTACTACAATTGTTCGTGAAATTTAAATGTTATTTATAAAGAGGAAGTATTTAGGAAGTAGACTTGATACCAGAAATAACTCATGGCAATTATCAATTATTTACATTATAAATTATGATGTAAGTGAAATACAATAGTATATAACTGGTTGTTATATTTTGTTTTTACAGCCCTGAAGAAGGCCTATGATTTAGGCCGATCGTCGGCACCATTAAATTAAGTTTATATTTAATTGTGTGTTTATTTGATTGCACCATCAGCTAACTTCCCCCATTTATATCCCACATTTATTTTCATACAGACAGAACAGTTAGATTATAGAAAGTATATTAAAAAGTGAAATACAATATTAAATAAAAAATATAAATCAAAACTTACATACCTTTGAGGTCACTAAAAGCGTGAATGCATGTTTTCGTATTTAATTTTCACCGAACTCTCGAATCGTGCGTGAACGTACGCAGTGGCTTTCACCTTTCCCTCAAAATATCGTCAATTTATTTATATATAAACATATAAATGCTTTCGGACCAATTAGGTAAAAATAATAAGTTTAAAAAGTAAATTTGGGGTTGAGACAGACAAATCTAGTACAATATAACTATGCAAGGATCTTTTATTGGTAGATTAAAAGAACAAAACATATTTTTTGTTGAATATTACCATAGATAGCAGTAAAATGGAAATAACTGTAAAACCTTCACATTTTTAATCTTATTTTTAAACCATATATTGAATATTTATTGACGGTATGGAATAAACCTCTGATTATTTATAAAATTTATTTCAGATGTTCTTCATAGGTTTTAAACTTCCACTAGATCTTAATCTAAAATTTGTATCTAACACAGAGAATTGCTAATATAGAGAGTTGTACAGTTCCTGAAAACAAGAAGTATACTTCATAAGCATACACAATATTTTTATAAAATTTTCAAGTATAATCAACGCAAAATTATCCTAATGACTTTGTAACAGAAGCATTGGTAGGGAGGTAGCGAACAAAACCCATTTTTTTTAAAATAACTTCAAATCAAAACTACTTTCTTATTCAAATATAGGGTTCTGACTTATAGCAACTTACCCCATTAGGTTTAAACTACCTCAATTCAAGATAAATAGAAAATGCATAGTTTACTATAGTTGGAATAAAAGCTAAGTCTAGACATGTTAATTTACTTATTTCAGAATAAACATTTAAATAATAAGGATTACTTGATAAACATTAAAATTATGATAACAGGTTGTTAATAATTGAATCAACACATTATCTATCTTTTAAAACTGTTATCCATGACGCGGATTCGAATCCCGGCTATAGCAGCTTCCATCAAGTGAGTATCTAAATTTTTTTAGGAAAACTTGGCGGCTGAGAGTAATCTCGACATAATCACCTCATTGCACGGTCGTTAGCCTGGAAACCGTACGAATTCTTACTTAACTCAAGAATTAATGGTATGTAAAGGTACAGGTTTATTTCTCATTCCAGTGGTGCGACAGGCGGTGTAGGCCCTGGGCCTCGCGGTGTAATCTAGGAGATTATATTCACGTTTCGTGATACATTATGCAGTATAGGGTCATCACTCTCTACGCCTAATTTTGTGAGTGGCCACCATTGGGCTGACGGGTCTCAGATAATCGGGGCAGAGGCTGTGAGTGAATGGGATTCGAACACACAACTTTCAGCATGAGAGACTAGCGCGTAAGCCACTCAGCCACGGGCTCCCTTACAGGTTTATTTAATTTATATTTTTAATACGTAATCAATATTTTGTATTTATTCATAGTGATGATATAGTCAATCGTGGTTTGTCCACTACAAACTAAGAAATACAAAATTATCGGTGGATTTAGTATGCGATAAGCACTTTTCCTCATGCCGTGTTTTACGGAGAAACTGTGTTAAGACTATTTATTTTGATAATGTAATTTATTAAATAAATACATCATTAATATTTAGTTTTGTATATCATTATCGATTTTTCTTAAACGATTATGATGTGTAAATAAATCTCAGTTAAGAAAACTACTTCTGTGTTGTATTAAATATATGTTTGTTATGTCAAAGGAAAAAAACTTTCATTCGTTATTTTAAACACTATTATCAGCACTAGATATGTCAAAAAATAGTACACAAGTGAGAAACTGTCAATTTACATCTACACCAAAAATAGGCTCAAAAATATGGAGTGCCCAATCACCTCTATCTTTCATTTCTAAATATCTAACGAATCACCCAACTTAGATGAAGTAAAACTGACAACAACAGAATCCGCTATTTGCACTCAGCGACATCTCAGCCATTATTGACATATCATAATTTTATAAGAGGTAATGAAGAAAAATGAAATAAAAACTACTCATTATTCTTGACCCGAAAAAGTTTCAGAAGTGAGTAATTAGTAAATAGTTACTATAGAAATAAATATATTTAATTATAACTATTTAGGTTTCCACTTCATTCTGTTATATATCTTTTAGAAATGAGTAATACTAACTTTAAAATATAATTCAAGAACAAAGTTATTGAGAAAAATATTGAATTTTCTTATGTTTAAACTAATTAATGAAGAATAGCAAAATTATTTATCTTAAACGCAATTTTTATTTTCGCTTACATATTTATGGAATATACAGTAAGGGAAAATATTGCGATCGTGAAAATTTATGAATTCCAGTTTTCAACGGAAATACAGTTTTAGGGTCCCCTGAGTCCTAAGCAACCTAAAAGGTCTGTGTGTCCGTGTGTGTGTGGTAAGTCCAGCGCAAAAACGAAAAGTCCTAGGAAACTGAAATTTCATATTTAAGACGCATATATGCCTGAGACGTCACAGCATCTTTTTCACCAAAATCAGCTAACCATAAGAGCCACTATATACTATGTATTTTGCACCTATTTTCGATTATTTCAAAAATGGCTCTAAAGATTTTGATTAAACTCGCTATTTTGATATAGAATTAGACGGGCTTAAATATCATGCCGATATTTCAAAATTTCTTCCTCTAAAGCACCTTGTAGTTTTTATGAAATTGGTCATATCATCTGATTAGCATTGCTAAAAAAACAGGTAATTTATTAGCTGAACGAATTCGATAAGCAACTAAAGGGGAAAACTGGAAAAATATTTTTTTAATGCAATTTTTCGTTTTTGAACTTAAGAACAATAATACACAAGTATAATATACCGTTTGAATGCTAAAGATTTTAGAAGAAGTATTATCTATTACATATTATTGTAACAATTAACGGAAAGTGATGAAAAACTGACAAAACAAACTGATTATCAGATAATAATATAATAGATTTTTTAATGAAACACGTGTTTATATTAAAATCCAATGTAAATAATTCTTTAAAAATTTATTATCGTTTCTAAATTTGTTTAAAAATTCTTAAATTGATATTAATAACGGAGGTAAGTGTATGGTTTTTTTTTTTTGTAATTAAAAACTTATAAAAGTTCGGTTATGGAAATACATAAACAAATACCTACTCTGTGGTAATAGTTATAAGTAAAAAACAAAATTTATAGTTAAATGTTTATATTATGTTGTAAGTTGTTGTTATATCTACAGAGCAGAACAATATGGTCAGTACATAAATTAAAAATGAGCATTTAAGACTTTCACCTTGTTGAGAGCGGATCCCATAATCCTTACGTGGTTGCCACTCACTGAACTACAGACTGACTGCCAGAAGGGGTGGGTGTCACTCAGTTATCAAGCTTCCTGTTGAGGGTCACTGCCAGCCATCAGATGAATTTATTATAGGCCTTGTTAATTAAAATACAATACAGTGTATTATATTATACGCGTTTTTATCACTCATATTGATATGGCAAAACGACACGAAATGAAATTTCCCCAAAAAATTGATATTTTACACCTTCCAAAGGTCAATTTTTGCTTGATGAGTGCATATGAACATTTTCAAGGTTTTTTGAATATTTGGGGCTGATGTTATAACCTGTTTCGAAGTGATTATTAAAATATCAAATATTATATCACCAGTTAAAATGTTACTTTTGAATTATTATTTATCACAAAAAATTGACATTGTCTGTAGCTTTAATTACCTTCGGAATGAAATTTGGGACTTAGTAGAAAAATTTGTCACAACGGTATTACAGTAATTATTAACCATATTGAGGCGACCCTGGGGTATAGAAATCCTCCACTCCTGTAGCACATTTAGCCTCTATAAAGTGGGCACTCCAAAATTTTGGTAAAACGCGCTAAGCGTGCTCTTAGGCCGACCACCTTTTTGCACGACCGTTGACCTGGAAATAATAAGAATATCTTATGTACTCAGCCCACGCCCCTTAACGGGTTTTAGACTAATAAGTTCGTTTTTTTTATATCATTATCCACTGGACAAAATATTGTATGTTATTTATAGTGGCGAAATTGGGTTAGAACATGTCATTATTGTCAAAAGCTTAGTGTATACATTTTTACGTTCACTTATATATGAAATACATCGGTGTAAAAGTGAGGACTGCAAAGGATTTTTATTTATTTATCTTATTTGATCGAATGTATTTTTAACATCATTATCAAATTTAAAAAAATTTCGAACTGGGTCAACTTATTGGGTTTAGTGGATAGCACTCGGCCCTCAAGCCCAAGCTCGCTGGTTTACAACTGGAAGGTTTCCCTAGGATTTGTTAAGGGAAGTAAAAAATTCATAGCAGTCTTTTAAAGGGGATGTAAAATGGAGGACTCGAGCCTGAGCGAACCCAGCTACTCGGTAAACATCGCTATCCTAATTAAACCTGGATAGGAAAAATTTAGGACTCAAGAACCAGACCCTCCAAATTAGCATGCATGATAATAGATGTACGTAAGATAGTTGAGTAATTTCATAATAAAACAGTTGAATACTTATAATAAGCGATCGTAGGCAAATGATTAATATATGTATGTAAATAACCTCATAAAAAGTTGATTTCTTAATTTTTGTCTATGATATTTTTCCTAATTTATTGTAGACTAGCTGAAACGACAGACGCTCCCCTGTCTGAACTATATTATAGCGAAATCGGCCAAGCCGTTCACGCGAAATGCGATGAATTTTCCTTCATTTTAATATATGTAGATAAAGATATTTTTATCATTAGATAAGGAAATTAAAAAAACGAAAAACAAGCCTATTTACCCAAGTAACGTTAATATTTTTTTCTTTCATACGATCCTTCTCCGGACTGATATAAACATAACAAAAAAAAAAAAAAAACATTAAAGAAGACCAAGGGAAAAGGCGATTCATTTATATATATAAATATATAAGTAAAGTTTAATAAACATATTTATTTAGTAGAAAACTATATATTACAACGAATATGCAATAGAGCTATTCGTGTTCATAATCGCTTTCTGCTTTCGACCATGGCTTCAAAATCTTGAACAACGTTGCTTGAGGATTTCAAGCAAGAATTTTTCGTACATTTTTTGCTATGATTAAGCTGTATCATATATCTCAAAATAAAAATGTAAAAAAAAGAATCCAATGTTCGCTCTTGCAACCAAAATATGAGTCAATATTCCACTAAGCTGTAATAAGAGTCATTAAGAGGAAAGAAATTTGATATTCGATGGAATTACTGGTTAGCTGAAAACCTGATTTGCCGTTTGAAAACGATTTCGAATTGAATAATTTGCTAAAAACAACCATAAATTATGTAAATTTCGGTTTTACGCCGATATCCGCTCATTAGAAGATGGTTGGCCATATTCGTAAAATTATTGGTGTGATTTGAAAGGGTCCCTCATTATCACATTAATTTCTCTGGGTTATCGTGTGCTCATGTTAACGTTTCGGACTTAAGATAACGAAATCACTAATGGCGTTTCCGAAATTTTATAAGCTTGAATACTACAGGAGAAAGCGTAGACATAGCGGTGTTTTTGTGTTTAAATTTTATTTCTATTTATTTTAATAATATCTACAACTACTTTAATTTAAAAAAACAAAAACAGTAAGTAAATGTGATTATTGATCATGAGAGCTTGATTGAGGCGTGTGAAGACCCAGTGGTAGGTAGCACTTTTGTGTTTATTTAAATCAGTGGGTCTCGAGGCAATTTTGTTTTCAGCCGCCTTGGAGGAATATCAGCAATAGAAAGAGATGTGATTTTGCGGACAAGTGGACTGGTATTTCGTAGTGGGTCTGTGTGTTTAAAAAAATGTAAACATGTATCCAATTATAATAACAACCCACATATGATACAGAGTCTGTATTGCGAGTATCTCTGGCTAGGGATATACCAAAACCTGAATATTTTCAGATTTATCCAATTTTTATCTTAGTGTTTTTTATTCACACCTGTTATGAAGTAGACAATCAGCGAAAGTGATGGCGTAAGATTTTGAAGTAAAGAAGTAGAGGAATATAGAAAGAGTATCTCATTTTGGTTTGTTCAATTATAGTTATTTGTACTTAAAAAGTGCTAGAAACTTTTCTTATTCCTGGGCTCTAGACCAAAACTTTTTAATTACACTAGACCAAAAAACGGTCTTTCCTACAGTTTTCAGACCTCCCTGTGTGGACCTCCCTGGGTCATTTCTGAACGAGGATCGAACCACGACAGATTTAAAAGAACAAAT
Organism: Piezodorus guildinii; assembly: GCA_023052935.1. Taxonomy (NCBI): domain Eukaryota; kingdom Metazoa; phylum Arthropoda; class Insecta; order Hemiptera; family Pentatomidae; genus Piezodorus; species Piezodorus guildinii. The sequence continues at coordinate 132,154,149 of CM041293.1, read as the reverse complement.
AATTATCGGGGGTCACCCATAGCGTAGTTGCTAGCATAACAACCTCTCTATGTCCACGATCATAGGTTCAAACTCGCAGGTGGCCCTTGGATTTTTAATGGGAGTAAAAAATCCTTAGTTATGCCGTCCTTCGGAGGGGACGTTAAAAGGTGGTCCCGAGCCTGTGCGATGTCAGGTACTCGTTAAAAATCCTAATAAAACCTGGGTAGGCAAAATTTAGGATTCCCACTGTAGCATTGTCCGATTAGCCATAGTAGCATAAAGTGACGTTAAACGGATAAACAAGCAAACAACAAACAAATAATTATCTGTCTCAGCCAGATTTAGGGCGTTTTTTTTTTTTTTTTTTTTTTTTTTTTTTTTTTTTTTTTTTTTTTTTTTTTTTTTTAACAAACAACAATTCTTTATTGAGTAAAATTACAATCTGTCCCGATTTGGACATTAATTGCAGTGCTGAAAGATATCATACATACTACATTCATACAATATTTACATAGCATAAAATTACAATAATATATATACACAATAATGAATCAATACAATAGAGTCAAGAATTCTCTTATACCTATATACACATACACACACTCTTACATACATCACATTGAGTGGAGAATCTAGCCAGTGCTAGAACTCCAATATATTTACAAAAGGTCGCGATGCCACTGCCGTTTCAACCTTCTAGGTGGGTTGTATGGATGAGTGGAGCTGGATAGGGATTGAGCTAGAGGATTAGGATGATGAATGAGATTCTGGTGGAATTTGGAAAATTTGGATGGAATCAGGTCTGGAATAAAAGGAACATTAAGGTCGAGGGCTTCTAAATTAAGAAAAAGATGAAAAGAGAATTACACCAAGTTTCGAGAAATTAAGTTAAGTAATTTTAATGCCAAACTAGGATAATCACTACCGTTACAGCAGTTTTTGAGAATTATCCTAAAAAGGTGCAAAAATTAATTTCATAATTCATTCCTTTGTTGAGTTGATTTTGGTGATAACGTCGGGGGTTTGAAACCATGACCTTAGGCATAGAAGGCTGTTATGCTAACCACCCAGCTACAAGTGATCCCCGATGCAGAAAATTAAATTAGAATTTTTCCAGAAATATTTGGAAAACGGTTTTATTAAGAAGCTTTTTATCACTCATTTCGTACTGTGTTTTTTTTTTTTACATCAATAATTGAAATTAACAACTGTACTTTATAATACAACAAGTAAATATGATAAAAGATAAATGACATGAAACAGACCTGAAGAAGAACTATCCAATGGCAGCACTCCTGCAACTTTTCTAAACTAGAAGGTCTCGAGGCCATCTTCTTTTCAGACGCACCCTCAAAATTTTATTTTCCTTCCTAACGTCTGAATCGGACTAGGAGTCATATGAACTTTTTAGTTTCACTTGAGGTCTAATATCTGCTCCTATAATATCACTAAACATTTCTGAGACACCGTGTATGGAAAGTAATACCGGGCGTAATAATCTCGTCATTTATCGTTCTAAAACACCATCCCCTACCTGGAAAGTAATAAATACATTTATTTATATCTATTTATTTACAAAAATTTATGTTTCTGATAAAAGTCAACGTGACGGACTATAGGGAATGAGTGACGGAATATAAGAAACACGACAGAGATTTTTAGTTTTTGTCGAACAATTTCACTATAAAGAAGCTATTGTTCTTTGTATATTAAACCAACGAAAGGATTTCCAATCTACGAAAGAATAAAAAATACGACTTACGATTCAGGAAGCCCTTTCACTTGCTTTCACTTTGGACAAAAAAAAAGCACCTGACGTGTAACTTACCTCCAGGTGCATCATACATTACCGGCTTATAGTCAAGATGAAGTAAGAGAGTTCATGGGTTCTCTGGGCTTACTATATTAACAGCGATGCACATCGTAAGTTTCGACCAAATATTTCATATTTTATAATGTTATTACAATACATTACACTCAAAAAATAACTTAAATTAATAGTATTCTAAGAAATTTATCACGCACGTAAAATGCTGATTGATTGCTTACGCCTAAACTTATAATTGGAAAATTTTGTTTTAAGATTAAGTGTCCCTCTAGTGTTTTCCGACTTTACTTGAAGTTAAGGTCGGCCTAGAAAAGGACGAACTCTACATCTACTGAGCCCAAGATCCTTGAGGGGTCGTAGAGGTAAATGGTTTTTTTTCTAATTTAAAAATTCGTTACGTAAACAACGCACCTTACGAATGCAAGGAATATATACTATATACTAAGGAAAAGTAGAGCGAACGTGAAAATTTACGAATTCCAGTTAGAAGCGAAATACCACCTTATATGGTCCCAAAAGTCAAAAAAACCAAGTACCTCGAAAGAGCCTTAGAGTGTTAGTGTGGTAAGTATAGCACGAAAAAAAAGGTTTAAGTACTTAACTTTCATATTTAAGGCAACTAAACACTCTAGATGTTACAGCAATTTTAGAAATTCCTAACGATGTTTTAGAACTGAGCAGATGTATTCTATGCAAATAAAGATTTAATGTTTATGTTAAAAATCTTCATTTAAAATTTCTTCCTCTAAAGTACCTTTAATTTTTTGAATTCGAAGAAATCAACAGTATCATCCTGTTAATATTGATAAAAACGAGTAAATATATAAATTAAACGAATTCGATATCCAACTCAAAAAATCTTTTTTGAATGCACTTTTTGTATGTATGGACATAAGAACAGCTATACAGAAGTATAATATACCGTTAGAAACCTTAAGATTTCAGAAAAAATATTATCCCCTAGACAAAATGTAAAAGTAAATGGAAATTAATGAAAAGTTGATCAAAATAGCTAAGTTTTGTAAATAATAATATAATAGATTATTTAATAAATCACATTTTTGTATCGAAACATACAAACAAAGCTGTAAAACGTAATACCAAAACACGAAAAGGGCATAAACATAAGCGATAAAAGTAAACAATAATTTATATTGTTAGATTATTTAACCTGAAACACATGTTTTCATCGAAACTCAATTTAATTCTTTAATTGTGGTCTCACTTGTAGCGTAGTGACTAGCATAACAGCCTCTCTATGCCCACGATCATTGTTGAATCCCGCATGTGGCCCTAGGATTTTTTAATGGGAGTAAAAAATCCTTAGTTATGCCGTCCTTTGGAAGGGACGTTAAAAGGTGGTCCTGAGCCTGTGGGATGTCAGGTACTCGTTAAAGATCCCTATCCTAATTAAACCTGGGTAGGCAAAATTGAGACGTTGATTTTCAAAAGGTACTAAAATACATTTTTTACGAAATTGATTTTTTTACATATTTGTATTCTAATCATTTAGTTTTATCTAAATATTCTATTTGATGTTATCTAATGAGCTCTCAAGTCCTTAAAAAAACACGATTTAGAAATGCGGTCGTTTTCTAAAAGTACTAATTACGCATTTATTTTCGTTCCAAATCATTCTAAAAAAATTCATTTCATAACTTTAATATGATGTTATTATTATAGTAAAAAAATAATTCTAAATATTTAAGGCAAAAAGGCCCAAATTAGCTAGTTTAATAATATAGTAATGAGAGATTTTCGCGCTTCCTGTAAAATTTCCTAGAATGGATATAGTACTTTTTGGAAATCAACGTCTCAATTCAGGACTCCCACTGTAGCATCGCCCGATTAGCTACAGCAGTATGAAGAAATAAATAAACAAAAAATTCTTTAATTGTGAGTAAGTCCAACACAAACTAAAAAGTGAGCACAATCAGCTGTTTAAAGTTTATAAAATGGATAAATATTACACATTATCATGATGACAAAGTTCCTTAAGGTGTCTATACAGAAAAAGGAACATACTCAGTGAGAACATAGATTTAAAGAAAAATTTAATAAGGGGCAATTAAAAAACAAATAAATTCTGTTGCTAATATTCCTCCAATAAATGGATACAAGGCTTACTATTTAAAAAAGGTAAATTAATACTTTGGACCCCTACAATTTCTAGGGCATTGCTTTTTCTTTCGAAACGCCAACTATGTAACATTTGTGTGTACGTTTCAATTTAATAGCATGAAATAAATTCAGCTCCGAAATCCGACTGAAGTGAAACCCCAGAGGGTGTTAATTGCCTTTCGCTTGTAAGTTTCATATACTGTACAACTTTCTAAAATAAGATTAATAACGCTTTAAATGAAAAAATAAACAATCTAAAACGATAAACGAAAAGAAACTAACATGGAGGTAATCGAAGGGGTCATGAGTATTTTCATATCTTTAACAACGAGAAATGTGTCATTGAACACAACATATTGAGTAATATGAAACACTTACTTCATACGTCTCATATACGACCTCGTTTCTTTCAGCTGGGAAAATACACTTTAAGGTGATGGTTTAAATGAATAAAATGGAATTACAATAATGAGTGGCATTATCGGCGACCCCGAGACTGTCATTGCGTATAATACACCAGGAAGTTAATACGCATTTCTTTAGGTATTAAAAAAAAAAAAAAAAAAAAAAAAAATTCACAGGGAATATTAATACTCTTTCCGTTAAGATAGGACGTAATTAAATGTTTCAAAGTTCATTAGGTTCCTAGGTATTGTTTCAAGAAGTTTTGTGATTTTTTATCGTGTGATTCGAAATGAACCAATGCCCATCTACAGTTTTTTAAAGAACTTAATATTCTGAAGTCTTGACTGTGCTTACGTGGACGTAATTATAACTGATTTACAGCTATAAGTATGACTGAGTTATATGTATTTATACATCATCATCATCAATTGGCTCTACAAGCCCTCACTGGGTTCTGACCTTATCAATTAGCTTTCGCCAGTGGTGGTTTGTTAATTGCCGCTGTCCTCCAGATCCAAACACCAAGCAGGTTTCTCGTGTCTTCTTTTACACCATCAGCCCATCGTAGTTTGGGACGGTCTCTTGCTCGTGTTCCATGTAGTTCTTCATCTAGGGAGTTTCCTCGGAATTTCTTGTGCGTCCATCCTGGCCACATCGCCCGCCTGTCGAAGCCTGCCAATCATCATTATTTTAACAACGTACGGTTCTTTTAACAAGGAGTACATCCCGTTGTTTGCCTGCCTTTTCTATGTTAGATTTTCTCTTTTAGGGTTATAAATCCGTCGTAATTTTTTTCTTTTGCAGATGCATAGATTTCGTTAATCACTTTTGGAAAAGGTCCATGTTTTAGATCCATAAGTAAGTACAGGCCTTATACAGTTTCATCTGTCTAGCTCTTAAGAGTAAACTGCTTCCTAAATGTCGGCGTAGTCCAAAATAGCACTAGTTAGCCGATGCTATTCTTCTGTATTTACAAATCAGTTACTCTTATTTTAAAGGTCAAATATTCATAAATAAAAATAAAATATTCAAGACCAAAGCCGCGGGTCACAGGTAGTATAATATAATGCTATCTTGTATATTAGCATAATTTTATCCTAGGGAACCATGTGTGCAAATATGCTTAAGTTATTTGAAAACCTAGTTTTTCACTAGATAGATAGAAATCTCCAATTGAATCGGCTGCTCAATTTTGCAAAGGTGCTATGAAGGAACAGCATACTGAATCAATCCTGAAGAAAATTTTAAAGAAACAAAAAAGGGAGATACTACTAAATGTATAGTCTTATTACTTATATCGAAATTGGCCTAGGAAATTTACAAATCCAGCCAAGCCTTGATACATATGGTGGTGCAAGATTCCAGGATTATAGTCACCGCCATGTTCAACAAAAGTATTACAATTATAGGTGGAATAATCAGGAATCAGTCATTTTTTTTTAATTTTTAATAATTAATGTCGGAGTTTATGCTTGGACATGGCTCAGCAATTGTGACAGCAAACAGTTGATGGCTCACAAGCTTAAGCCAAAATGTTGACAAAATTAAAAATTTTCAAAAAATGACTGATTCCTGATTATTCCACCTATAATAGTTTCTACAGTCGAATATACATCCTCAATTCAATCAAAATGATTACAGCAGTAATTATTCCTATTAATTCCTTAGAGAAAAAAAAAGCACTGTACATCTACTATCCTTGAAGGGTCTTGGACTCAGTACATACATACATTCGTACTGTTTCTAGGCCAACGGCCATAAGTTGAGGTGATTAGGCCGAGACCACACCCAGCCGCAATGCTTTTCCTCATTTCTTTCCCCTATGGGTACCACTTCACAGTTGCTGGGTCTGCCCCAGAAAGTTCGTCATACCCTAGGGCTGAAATAACAGAATAAATAATTAATATTCGGCCACATCCGGGATTCGAACCCAGAAACCGTAGAACAGTAGACTAGTACTCTTCCACCAGACCGCTTGTCAAAAACGCTCTCTTAGCTCATAGGATGATCTGCTTCCGAACCAAAGCGTTTTGACAGTAAATACTCTTTCCCTAAACTTCTTTGGCAGGTAGCAAATACATTTTGCAAAATGTTTTCTTCTCTTCTTCGATTTTTTTGCTTTTTTCCGAATCATTTGATTGGCATCAGTGCTTCTTTTTCTGTGGCACTAAATCTTGTTGACACATCGGTATCAAGGCAAAACCCTCCTTGAAAACATTTATACTTTATCATTTCTAGAAGTCTCTATATCCTTCTTTATGGGGTTGTGCCGGCGGGTAACTATCTAAAATATATTTAAGTAGATCTCCACACTCTAGACAAAAATATCTTCCAAACTCTAGATACCGTATTCTTATCAAATGGTGTAGTACCTCTCCATTAATTATCTAAGAACAGGAACGTTCCATGCCTTCTAATAATGCCTTTGTTTCTCAGAATAAATGTCAATGTAAGATTTAACATTAGGAAAATTATATACAAATCAACAATTTTGTTGACATCCCTACACATATCTTACATTACATCGCCACTGAGATGAGATGACCAACGATATCTTTTCCAACAAAGCCGTCTAACAATGATATCCGTGACTAACATGAGATCGTGTTGAGGAATATATCCCCTACGACCTTGAGATGGCAACAATGGGCCATCAACAAAGGCCCAAGGAAGTTAGTTATAACATTATATCAACTTAGCTCGAGAACATGCTGATTGTTATGCGGCATCAATCTTAATGAGAACATCGGGGGGACTCACCTGAAACAGAAAAAGGAAAGAGAAAATTAATTGAAAGTGTTATTGATACTTTTATTTTATTTTGAAACAAAATATTAATTATATCATCATGAAAGGTATTTAAATTAGCCTTGAATTTCATTAATGAAATTGTATACCAACTATTACGTTTTATTGTTTGTTTTTTAAATATATTTTTATTAAGTGAAATACATTAATTCATCCAAAAGACCTACCTAAACGTTATAAAAAAATCTGGTGCGCGCAACACACGACTTTCACTAAATTTCGTTGTAAAAATCGATTTAAGAATTTTTAAATACATGTAGAGATAAAAACAAATTGTTAAAGAATTAATTAAATTGAATTTCAATAAAAACATGTTTTATTAAATAATCTTTAGAGTAAGAAATTTTAAAATATCAGCATTTAAGCCCCGTCAGACTATTTCAATCAAAATTAAACTTACATGATATTAAAGCCCATTAAATTTTACATCGACATAGCGAGTTTAATCAAAATCGTTAAAGCCGTTTATGAGAAAATCGTAAAAAGGTGCAAAACGCATGTTATAAAGTGGCTCTTTTGGTTACCCGATTTTGATGAAAAAGTTGCTGTAACATCTCGGGCGTATAGTTGTATTAAATATGAAATTTCAGTTCCGTACGAATTTTTACGTTTTCGCGCTAGACTTTTTATTTAAACAAACAGGCCTTATTACTTTTATAATAATGTTTAGTACTATATCATAAGGTAGATAAGTGTTATTATTAAAAGCTTAAGAGGTAATCGATAATAAATTTAATATTATCTCACACTCCTAACCCTCTTCACAATGTTTGAATTTTACTTAAAAGATAAATATTGTATAGTCTTAATATCAGCCTTTTCTTTTACTGGAATCTGGCCACTTCCTTCTTATATCATACCCAATGACTTGAATTATTTTTACTTTCTCTAGTACTCTGAGTCAGCTTGTAGAAAATTATAAACTAGCGAGAAATTACCGAATGAAATGGCGTGAAAATTTATGTTTTCAAACAACTGTTAATCATATTAGATTAATAAAACGTGCTTTATAAAGGCTTCTTATTGGGTTTTTCAAGATCATTTTAAAATTATAAAAAAACATTTACCACAGAAGATAAGTTACGTCGAACCCCACTGAGGGATCTTGGTAAATGTAGGAACGTTTAGCTTCGATTATATGAACTTCGAAATTTCATAATTAAATTAACTTTCCTTACTGCTAACGCCGATGACACATGTGTGTTATCTGTAAATAATGGTGTCAGAAATGGCGAATTAAATCAATCCCATCCAATTACCTTGCCCATCATTGCAAACTTATGATTGTCTGCCCAACTGTTATGTCCCTTTTGCAACTAATACCTGTTGAGCAGATCCGTTACATTGGACTTCATCTTGCTTTTAAGCGTCTTACTTAGAATCCTCACACTAGACTGAAACGAAAAGGAATAAACGAATACAATTCCCTATTGACTAAAAAACAACAACTCATTTACGTAACCATCATAGGACCTATTTGAGCCTATAGCATTGAGCTATGGAAGTCCACTAAATCATGAAACTCTTTCCGAATCTGATTCTTGCAATCCAAAATCGTACGAAAAATTTTCAATCCTCCTTTCTTTGTTAAAAATAAAATCATTCATTGAGACCTGAATATCCCAATAGTTGCAGACGAAGCCCGCAATTTAATTTCAAACTACTAGCTCACTAAAACCCGCTTGTCCACAGACTCTTATCAGCATCTATTCTTGATAATCCTCCGAGGAGGGAGGAAAGACGGTGGCCTCGAGACCTTCTAATAATATAAACATTAATGTGTTACCAAAAATAATCATTAAATTTCATTATGTTCTTCACATGACGATTTTACTCCCATAATTGTAATTTAGCCATTTTACTTGTTGTATTGATTGTACATACAGTCGTAAAAATCAATAAAATATTTATTAAAAAATAAATTAGCAAAGTAATTTTGTACGGGATGGAAATATCATGTCTCCCCAGCCTAGAAAAATTACTGAAAATAGAGAGAAGGATCCTGAGGAGAATCTATGGTCCCCAAAAAAACACAGGAAGGCTATAGATTGAGACATAACCAGGAAATCTACAAGGGGATAAAAGACCTGGAAACCGAGATAAGAATCAGAAGACTAAGATTCTTTGGGCACATGGTAAGAATGGACCAAGGGAGACTGAACAAGAGGATATTTGGCCGAATCCGGGAATACAAGAGCGTAGGAGAATACATAAGGCAAATGAGAGAGGAGAAGGAAAAATTAAAAATAACGGACAAGCACTGTCTGGACAATGCAGCAATGCAAAGAAATTGAAAGAGATCAGGGTTCTTACGGGAAATAAAGAAAAACGGAAAGGTGCTGCGTGGTCGGATGAAAGGAAGCAAAAACACGCAGAAATGATAAGAAGGTACTGGGAGAAGAGAAAGGCGAAAACGAAGAAGCAAAAAAAAAAGCAACGATATTCGCGTGGTCTTAAAGGCCGTTTCGTGACAAAAAAAAAAAAAAAGTTAGCGAAGATTCATAATTAAATTAGCCAAGTATTTTTCCGTGATTAGATATTTAAGAAAATTAACTGTAAATATTTAATATTGTATAATCAATCTTTGTAGCACATAGTAATTAATAATATTTTAACTATCTACAATTGAAGAGATAATAAGACCAGGAAATAACTCGACTTGTACATAAACGTACTTTGCCAGGAGAAAGAGTACAGTTAAAATTTTAGTATTTCCTAGCGAATTTCTATTTCGCATCAAACTTTCTCTCATAAAATTTATACTTATTTTATATGTTAAAGAGAAAATAAACAGGCAGAAATCAATATCATATGACTGGAAAGGAATGGAAGCCAATTTCGCCCAATTATAGTAATGGAAATATTTCTGAATATAAGGAAGAGGAAACATTTATACTCCTACGATGGATAGGAGTTCTATACTTTATAAAATTCTATTGAGAGACAGCATGCATCCCACTGCCACTGGTTTTTCCCGCTTGCCTAATATTTGTTGTTGAATTTCCTCTGCCGTATGCTCGGAAATGTAAATAATTAACCGACAACAATCGTTAATACGCAACAGATCACTATAAGGACAATATCCACATAAGTAAGCTATGTACAATATTTCAAGGCGAAAGATTGGAGAATTTCCTTTTAATTTTTATTAAAAAAATATATATTTATATTTATGAAATAAATATAAATAATATGATAATTAGACAGAACATTACCTCCTCATTGTTAATTTCGCTTTTACGGTTTCACATGATTTTAGGAACAAGGAAAATTGTACAAATTTGAATACAACTACGCTATTCCTCAAATTCTATGAAAATTGATTAAAACTTCCTTTCAAGTAATGCAAATATAAATTGAATTAAAACTATATACATAATATCTGATCCTTGAGAAATTAAAAAAGCTTATACGTTTTAAAGTACTTTTCATGAAATCGCGAAATACAAAGGCTTAAACGATAGTATTATTTTTACTAATAAATATTTTTCTTCATTAAATGATAAAATAAACTATGATGGAAAATAGATCAATCGTGGAAAAATAAGAAGTTCGTTTGTGATCGCTATCCTATTTGAACAAGTGTTTTACTGCAGTTGCTTAAATACAAAACTCTTTATGAAAAAAAAAAAAAATCTAAACATAAATTTCAAAAGACATTGGCTAACTTCAGAAGAAAAAAGTATAGAGCGTTACTATTCATTTATTCTGATGAGAATGGCAGCTGTTTTTATTTTCCTTATAGACAATTTTTCATACTTCTGAGTCAAAAATTTATAAATATTAACTATGAAAATATTTATAAATCAATTAATACAAGAGAAATATTTTTCGTAGTTAAACCCTTTATAATATAGATTAGACGAATGCTAAAAGAAAAGATTGTCATGGTTACATTGTACATAAGTTCTTATGGTTACATTGTAAAATTAAAGGGGCCAGATTTTAGAATTAATTTAATTATCAAAGGTCTGAAAAAAATCAGGATTTTGGTTAAAAATGAAGATTTCCTACTGTTTTATTTAATCAAAATAGTCTTTACTACTATCAATACATTTCTCCCAACTTGTTGGCAACATTTCCATCCTCTTGGAATAGAATTGATAAACTCTAAAAACGCCTTTTCTAAACGTAATTAGTGGTCCAGGTGTGTAAAAATTTGATAATTCGTAGGCGAGAGCTTCGTAGAGTAGTGTGGATTTGGCAGAGTTTCATTTCCAAAATCCAACATTCTTGTGATGTCGAACGTGTACAAATATAACACGTGTTTGTCGCTGGGCCTTTTCATGCAACAAAAATTGTCTCTTTTAATTGGCCAAAGATGGCTTCAATAGTAGCCATCATCTTTTTATTCAGGAATTGCGGGATTAGGAATATTTTGTGCTGCTTACTCTTGTCGAGCCAGAGTCCAAAACGTCAAATGCTATCGCTAAGTTTTCACTTTTCAGTACAAGTAACAATCTGAATATAAAAGGATGGTTTTCGTTTTGGCAAAGAAGTGGAGCATGAATTTCAAAACGATGTACAAATGTATGTGGAAATCCCCGTTCAAGCTTTTTACCTATCTAATTGGCTTCAGGTGATTATCAACTGTTTATTCACTAAGATTGAGTTCTTCAGCAAGTTTTCAAACAGTTGTTTAGGGATTTTCCACCTCCTAAGTCTGCAGAACATCGTCATCATGAGAGGACGACCGTCCACAACCTTTCTTGTCTTCAAGGCCCGAAAATGTTTGAAACTCAGTAGAACAGTGCTGCTACCCTCGCTCCAGACTTGATTTTTTATGGTTATCTTGCGAGCCGTTCCGGCCTATTTTAAACTCATAGACCAAACTTATACGAATATCACGCGTTGACATCTTAGTTAATACTGAACTATTTCTAAGCAAAGATATAAAACATTTGTTCTCGCTTGTAAGAGAATGAATAAGTTTTGACATACATAAAAATGAATAATCCAGTGAACTTAAACAGTTTATATGGGAGAAGTTGGTTCAGGTATAAACTTAATTTACTGGTGCCGACGTTTCGACCTAAATTATAGGCCTTCTTCAGGGAGCTTGAGCGAGCAGTAAATTAAGTTGGCACCAGTAAATTAAGTTTATACTTAATTGTGCGTTCTTTTGACTGCACCCTGAACAAATTTCTCCCATATATACCCACAGTCAACCATTCTCACTTCTTGTAAACAGTTTATATTCATACCTTCATTATTTTTCGAAAAACACAATAGAAAGGTCGGTAAACGTTGGTAAACTTTTTTAGTGACCTTCCACAGAAATTTCCTGTTGACAGGAATAACGCGACCAAAGCAATTAAGGATGAACGGGCTTCAATTCTGTCAGTAATTGGCGACTTGTGGATGGATACAAGAAAAAATTACCATATTAACGATTTAAGGCGGGTTTTTTTCCTCCTTGGAAAAACTGTAGGTGCTATTAACGTTATGACAGACAATTATCGCCGTAATCTGTGAACCAGTAACTGTCGGCCGTCACAGGCGAAGGTTAGTAGGACCGGTTAGTATCTGACTCACTGCGATGGATAGGCGAGGGAGCAGCATTCCTTCGCTCTGGGGCTTTAGTTCCTTCCAGAATATATCGGTGGCATATTTATGTAATCATATATAATTATAGCTGGTTATAAACTATAGCTAGCTAATTTGATTAGTCACGGATAGTTGTCTAGAATACAGTTTGTTGGGATAGACTTTTTGGAACGGAAATACCTAGACCTAGAAAAGACTTCGTTGGCAAATGATTTCCACATAATAGAAGAAATTTAATCAAGAAACATTTAAAAAAATAATAAATATAATAATCTGGTGCGCACACGTCTTTCGCCTACCTCGGTTTTTAAAATTTGTATAAAATATTTTAGATCATGTTTGAGTTCTGAGATAAATATTTAGCTTTCCAACAGCATATTATACATCTATATTACTATTCGTAGATAAAAAATAATAATAATTAAAAAATATATATACGATAAATGGATTATTTTGAGGAACAGTATCGGGTTGGAGGAAGGGTTTTATGGAGGGGTTTGGAACCTATTATAATCGCCTTTGTCTTATCTGCATTTAGTTTAAGCTTGTTTGCAGCTGACCAATAACTAATTTGGTTCAGATCTTCTTGAGGCTTTTAAATCGCTAGTATAATGGCTGAAGGAGGGATGGATAGGTTAATTTGGATGTCATCTGCTTGCATATGCTATCGGGAGTGAAATATATGTTGGGGAAGATCATTTATATAAACACCAAACAGGGTGGAAGATAGTAATGAACCTTGAGGAACGCCATAGGATAGAGGCATAGTCTTGTACCGAGGTTGGCCTAGAAGTACCACATACTGTAAGCGGTCAGAAAGGAAGGATTTGAACCACCACAAAGCATTGTTGGATAGTGTTAACTTTTAGTAATTTAGTTAGAAGGACTTTATAGTCAACGGTATCAAATGCTTCGGAAAAATCTAGGAGCATTAGAATAGCTAGTTTTTGGTGTTCATTGGCGGATTGGAGGTCATTTTAGATGAGCATATTGTGTTGAATAATCTGGTCGAAAGCCGGATTGGAGTGGATTGATAAGGGAACGTTCTTCAGAAAATTCAATAACTGATTTTGAACAAGGCGTCCCACTGGTTTAGAAAGATTTGAAAGCAGAGAAATAGAAAGGAAATCGGATGGTAAGGAAGGGTTATCTATATATATATATATATATATATATATATATATATATATATATATATATATATATATATATATATATATATATATATAACATGTTTCTTTTTCCTTTTAGTTGGTCATCAAATTCGTTCCACTTGTACAATTACATTGTTTAAACATATACATTTTATATATATATATATATATAATATATAAAAATATATACACACATTTTTTTTCATTTAAAAAATAAAGGTACATTAGAGAAAAAAGATATCGGCATTTAAGCCCTGACCTGTCAGACTATTTCAATCAGAATGAAACCTACATGATATGAAAGCCCTATAAATATAACATTTATATAGCGAGTTCAATCAAAATCGTTAAAGCCGTTTTGAAAAACCGCTTAAAAGAGTTTACTGTGAGGTGGAACTCTTCGTATTCTTTGGTCAAGCGACACTGTTCTATCTGTGCATTCTTTAGATGATTTTGTCTAGATCATCCCAATTTTTGAATAATCGAACGATCCTAGGTAATACCAACGAACACTGTAAAAGTAAGGCAGGAAATATTCTTAAGCGTCCTTCACTGTCAAGGTGTAATATGCATTGCAGATTTTCTCTAAGGCTCTCAATCATTTATCATACCCAATGGTGTTTATATATCAATACTTATAATTCCCTCGTTATACAGGCTAATTTAAGTAATTTAATATTAAAAGAAATATGGGATATAATAATATACAGCTTTACCTTAATTGTTAAACCACCCATATTCTGTGAGGCCTTTTTATTTTTAAAAGTTGGTTCTGATAAATAAATCGAATTTACATATCAGATTAACTGGTTCTGATAGATCCTTAAATCCAAATACATTTTAAGTAAGTTTTTTTTATTTTGCTGTTTGCCTCTACCCTACAAGCTCATTGGCAAGTTGCTAAGATGAGTTTTTTAATATATCATTAAAAGTAAGTTATTTATAATAAGAATCACACATTAAAATTTCTTTAATCATTTCAAATAGCCATAATATCTCAACGACACGTATTTACAATAAATAAACTAAGCATTTTAAATGTAAAGGAAAAAGATGGCCTCGAGACCTTCTAGTTTAGAGAACCTATTGGAGTGCTGCCACTGGGCTGTTTCTCTTCATGTCTTTTTCATGTGTTTTATCTAACAGCTAATTTACTAGACGTACTGAACAATTCAGTTGTAAATATCATTAAATAAATATTTTTTTTTTAAATGAAAAGATCTAATTACAATAAAATAACTTTTATTTAATCGTTTTAATGTACTTCCCATGTATATAGTTTTGATTGGCTTTGACAGCGGGTATAATAAAGTGTTTGACAAATTAAAATTATAGAAATATAAAGTTAAAACCATAAAATAAGGTATAAGAACGAAATAGTGGTTAAATAGTGATCTTACTTCCAAGCATGCACTTAATATGCACATGCATTTTATAATGTATGTGCGAGTAGACAGTGTTTGGAAAAATTAAGTTATATTTTCAATCCACTTGCCTCTTCTAACGAATTTCAACCAACTTGTCTAACCACCCCTAACGTTAATTCTGCCTTTGCCCAAAGAAGTTTCATTACAATATAAATGACAATTTTTTTTTTCGTGGGAGAGATCACAAAGTACTTATATATTATATAAGCACTTATAGAGTATATTTATGCTTTTTTTAACAATAATTAATTGGTTATTCATTTATTATTTTCAATAATGAATCTTTATAATCGACCAAAAAAATAAAAAATTACCCCCCTTCAAAATCTGAGGACTTATGAATTAAGATGCATAGAAAAAATCCGTTTGTCCTAATTAATAAATAAATAAAAACCTAAAATTACTTGGTGCCATTTCATAGAGAATTAAACTTTCTACATAATGAAGAAAGAATCATTGAAATTGGTCAAGAACTAGCAGAGGTTTTGGAATCAGCAGTGGTAATATGCCATTTTCCTTTGAATTATTTATTAATTTTCATATTAATTAATTGCCTATCTAAAGCTCTATAAACAGTTATACCATAATATAGTAATTACGAAATAATAAACCATTGTTTAATAATTGGCAGCGTTTTTAGGTTAATTATCCAGACCAATGAAATTTCTTTTTAATTGTTGGCATAATATAACAATGTTTTTCTCTTATCCCGAAATCATTCCTAACCGCCCCACACAGATAAAGATTTTAACGTGGCTCATAAAGATTGCCTAAAACGACACTCAAATGAACGAATTGGTTGTCAGTCATTCTCTAAATCACTAACCATTCACTTATTTGATAAGTTTTTGTGTTAATAATCCGTCTCTGATATATTTTTATGAGCGCTCGAGTATAATCGATGTTTTGTGACGGTACAGAATCGATTTCTGAAAGATCATACGGCACTGTTGCCGCCACCGAGACAAAGGGAAGGCGACAGCAGTCCTTGGCGTGCCATCAAGTGACCTTTGGAAGTCCAATCTATTCTTCTCCCTCCGTTTATATATTTATATTAGCGTAACATCGAACGCATAATCACAAGTACGCATGTATAACCTATATGCGATAGAAAGAACACACACCCACATATTACCTCTTGAATTGTCAAAAACACTATTAATTCCAAGTAAACGATTTGTTCATTCATTTAACACCACTATATGTTACTGTGGCTAATTTACCAATCCAGGTTTAATTGAGATAGGGTTAACCAGTAGGTAAATTATTTTAACAGTTCTAGAGAGACAATCCCTTGTTGGATTGGCTGCTCAACTTTGTTGAGTAGCTATAAATACACAAAATCAATCCTGAATCAATCCTGATATGAAAGAAACAAAAAAAAAAAAAAAAGGGAGATACTGGCAAATAAATCCATACAGCGTTATTACATCTACGAAATTAGAAATTTTCAAATCCAGCCTAGCTTTAATATATATGGTGGTGCAAGATTCCTAGGAATCCAGGATTATAGTCTAAGCCATGTTCTGGAACTCAATACTTTTCCAAAAATGATCCCGTAGCTTTAACAACACGTCGATTATTAAGGAAAACTAATATGGAGCAAAACACTTAAGAGATATTCTTATTTTATATTAAGAATATCATATAACAAGAGCATTTTAAACACTAGAATGTTATTTTCTTCATGCAGTAAACAGCACCAGGAAATGTGTCAGATGCTGGTCATTGAGGAGATGGATGAATCAAAGGATGAATTTTTACGTTTGTAAATAAATGGTACAAAGATAAGAAAGGATTTCCTAAAGAACTGCTGCTAAAGAACATACATACCAAAAGTGCGAGATTAGTATTTAGTATTTTAAATCCAAATGGAAGAACCCAGAGAAAGAAGGTCAAAAATATACGAAAGTTGACTTGTCCTAAAGGATTAAAAAAAAAAAAAAAAAAAAATGTTTTTTAAGAAATCAGGATCTCATATAAAATTGATTTTATTATCACTAGTTATTACATTAATCATGGCTATATTAACATCAAATTCCAAATTGATCATATAATAGTAGTAAAAGTCAAAATAATTCTTTGGAGGTCACTTTCCCGGGATGACTTAGGCGCGAACAATGACGGTGACCAATGGAGTCACAAGGCTACCGCAGGTAACTCGGTCAGCGGATGAAGGCAGATTTCCCGAAGATCACCCAGAACGCGTAACTGTCCCATATCGTGAGAAAATATTATGGCACTTTCTATCGCAGCACATATGCGCAAAGGAGGCCGTTCATATCTCCTTATCCGCGCGCGCTTCTAAGAATGTCGGACCACATGCGCATCTACCGTACAGGTCGAGTCCGTCAAGGAAACCTAATGCTTCCTGCCGTTCGTCTGGCTTTATTGGAGAACGTGGAAGCTCTTAGGGAAGGGTGGAGGAATCCTGGTTAAGATGACAAAATATGTATATTTTGACACGATGAATCGGGGGTTTCCCCTGTAAATCAAAACCTGATAAGAAAAGTCATTGGAGTCTTTCTTTGTAATTCCTAATTAACCCTTCGACCCATTCCATTGTTCCATAATCAAATGATTTAAATTTCTACAAAAATTTTCATTAAGGAATGATTAACATTCTAGCATAAATTAGCACTATATATAATATCATATGAAGGAAAAAAAGACAAATAAAAAATGATCGAGAAGTTGGGTAAGAGTACAGTCATTAAGAAAAATAAACTTAAAAGATTTTACCGTTAAGTACTAGCTTATTTTATTGTGTGTCGACGTTTCGGCCAACATTATGGGCTTTATCAGGGTTGAATCAGAACGACTATCCGTGTTTTTATGGTAATCCATCATATATTCTCAATGGTCAACAATAATTCCATCATTACGAAAAATATTTTGTTTTTTAATATTAAAATATGCATATAAATTGTAAACAATAAATATAAATATCAAGGTATTAGTAAAACAAGTAAATAGTGGCTAATATTAAAGTTTACGATATTTTTGGTAATTTGTGCACAACAATTACACTCCGACCACTTTAAAACTTAATACATTGGAATTAAGAATGACTACAAAACTATAAAAAGAATCTTATTACTGCCATATGTATATTTTTATTTATTTATTTTGGAGGGAGGGGAGTGTGGGATGTTGGGAGATGACGGTGGGAGAATATAGAAAATACTAGTTTTCGAAATTGAATTTTCTGAAAAATAACGATATATTTTGTCGTTATATCCCCAATACCTATCGCAAAGCCTTTTCGGTCTCATACCAATCTGCTGGTCCCATCTTCAGATAACAGTACATCTTTCTCCTCCGTGCGAACCGTGACTTATGTGTTCTCTTTTTCCTGATTCAAAAGAAATAAGCGAATCTAATCTGGACTCACGTATCTCTTCATCTGAATTTTCGTTAAAATAAATGAAGCTTTGAATTCTACTACACATTTTTCCCAACGTGACACCAAATTTTTTATACATACCAAAACGTTTACATACATAAAAAAAAATTAAAAAATTGGTTTATTAGAGTGATTTCTTGATGAACAGTGCGGAGTGCACCCAACCAACATTTCCACTTTATATTGACAACGGTCAACAAGAATTCCACCATTAATTAAATTTATAGGACCAAATGGAATAAAACGAGGAAATGGGTTTGATAAAATAGGATCTGACAACATTAAAAATGAAGTGATAGTACTGCCATCGCTTAAGGCCACGATTAATACAGAATCATATCCGAGGATTGGAAAGGAAATGATTTCGAAAGTAAAAGCAATGAATAAATAAGGAATAAATCCTATCATTCCAGTTGTCCAGTAGGATAGCTTTCTAAGGTCAGGAGACCTCCAGGACGTATCTGGGAAGAGGATCTGACAATCGGATGAAAATCATTAATATTACTTTCCAAAAATGTTGAAATACGTGATATTCCCTTCTGAAACCTTGCTATTCCAATACTATATAGTTTTTTTACTCGTATATAGTTTTTTTGAGATGCAAATATCTTTTGGCTAGGGATCAGTAACATTTATATTGTAACTATTTTTAATCCTTGGTTTGACCAGCTCTGTTGGTGTTGTTCAGATCGAAAATTTGAAGGCAGTTTAGAAATTTACTGGAGAATATATATAAATATATATATATAATATATATATTATTTTTTTTTTTTTTTTTTTTTTTTTTTTTGAGGAAAATTTTAAGTCCTAGGACCGTTCAGACTGGTTTAAATGAAATAAACAAACATGTACCAATGTATAAATGTACATAAATGATTTTTTATTCATTTATTTATTGAAATTTACAACTGTATTAGTTAATACATCTAGTAAATTAGTGGATAAATATATATATATAGATAATATACATGAAGAGACATGAGGAGAATATGCCCATTGGCAGCACTCCACTAGGTAATCTAAACTAGAAGGTCTCGAGGCCATCTCCTTTTCAGGCGCCTCGGAGGAATGTCAGGAATGGAAGAGGAAGCAAGGATTGAAACTAGCGGAAAGTGGAAGTGGAGTTTATCATGGAAGGATTGATACCTCGTACGGGCACATAAATGATTACATTTTTTTTCTTTTATTTTTATTGTTTGTAAAATAATTTCTCCTTACTAATCATATTTTAAATTAATTTCTTCTGACTGAGGAATAGTAAATTTTAATATTTATTAGCATATATACCTGATTATAAATAAATATATATAGAATATATAAATTCTACATAAAAAAACTGATTTAATTATAAAAAGTTTTGATTTATACCTTAAAATTTTGGACCTAAACCAAAGAAAAACGTAACGAAAGGACGAGGTTTTCTTGTCACGGGTATTATACACGATTTGAAATATGTATAATAAATATTTTCAGTGAACGCAGACAGAAGAAAGAGCCTAAGTGATAACCAAGCTTCCTGACATGTTTTCCTTATAGAGTTTTTTTGACTGATAATATTTGTCATTTTCGGAGAAAAAATATCAGAAAATAGAAAAAATATTATTTTATTAACTTATTCATAATATATATTTATAAAATGTTATAATAGTAAAATTTTTGAAGATGATCTATAGATATTATCCTTTAATTATTATATTTGGATTATTTGATGTCATTGTACAACTCATTGCAAAAACATAAATAAGAAGATATTGTTCAACAGTTACCAACTGAATTGCTGTGACATTGGCTTGCTGATAAACGCTTCTAAATTGGACGAGCAAATTATTAAGCATCATTAATTTTTTTTTTAAACTTTATTAGCATTAGATTATCCACCGTTAAGATTATAGATAATTGAAGACTGTCGCAGGTCCTGAGTACCAGATGACTAATATCCTAGCGGAAGGACATTCGAGAAGACTGGTTGCTAAGCCCTCTTTAAGTTGTGACTCACAGTGCTGACTGGACAACCTGTTTCTTTAAGAATGACCAAAAGTCTTTCTGGAATGTGTCAAAATGCCTAGAAGTCCATGGGTATGTTTAATTTATTGATGCGATATACTCGGAGTTGGCCGTTTTACAAGAGAAGTTTTTGATATATTTTATATTTACTCAATTTTTAAACATCACAACGTTTCAGCCTCTAGGGCCATTTTCAAACATCTGTAAACAATTTAAAAAAAATATGGCATTTATACACTTTTTACATCTAATGTAAACATTTAAATAAATTATTTTTAATAAATGCGTTACCTGCCATGCATATCCCTATATATATATATTTTTGCACCGCTTCATCAGCAGTGTCGTCACAATTATTAGCAGTGTCAAATTTTAAAAGCACCTTTTTTTAAAGAATGATAATATATTGCATCAATTAATTAAAAAGTGGAAAAAATCTATTTATTCAAAAAGAAAAAAATGTATTTGTATTTACCACTTAACATTTATCGGCCGCGCCTTGCAGTTGTTCATATGCGCGACTAACTTGGGGTGGTAATGCCAAAAGTTTTATATATTTATTCTATCAATAGCGCTTGCATAAAACGTGTTTAGGTTGTCTAGGTCCGTTTGTTGATTTACCGATGTTTCTAAATTTTTTGTTTTATGTAATATTATATATATATATTATATATATATATATATATATATAAATATATATATATATATATATTTTATATATATATATAATATATATATGGGAGCGGCGTGGTCTAGTGGATAGAGCGCTAGTCTGCTGTGCTCCGGGTCCTGGGTTCGAATCCCGGCTATGGCAGACTATTATTTATTCTGTTAATTCAGTCGGGGGCGACCCTAGGGTATGGAGACCACCGGGGCAGACCCAGCCTCTTAAAATTGGTACCCAAAATGATTAGGGAAAAATCTGGCGCTGAGCGCGATTAAGGCCTAATCACCTCATTGCACTGCCGTTGGCCTAGAAACAGTACGAATCTCTATATGTACTGAGCCCAAGACCCTTCATGGTTGTAGTGGTACAGGTTTTATATATATATATATATATATATATATATATATATATATATATATATATATGTATATATATGCAATGTTTTGACAGACCCGTAGCAAATTTTTAATTGCTTACAGATGCTTGAAAATGGCCCTAGAGGCTGAAACGTTTTGATGTCTAAAAATTAAATAAATAAAAAAATATATCAAAAACATCTTTTGTAAAACGGCCAATATTGAAAAAAATAAAATAAATAAATATATATATATTATATATATCGCACAAATATTGAACCAAAAGAAAACTTAGGACAATGATGAGAAAATTAATAGATTGAGTATTATTACTGAAAGTAAAAACTAACAGCAGTAACATCTGTGCATTTATGATGATATCTAAAGGTGCTCGGTAAGAATTCTCATAGGCAGATCATCAGCCAGTTTAAAACTAGCATCCTTATACAATGTCTCCTGTAATTCGTTGTAAGATATTTTACTCCCACCAATTTAAATCAAATAAGTTACATAATACGAATAGTTCTCATCTAAATTATAATAGAGCAATTCCCTTCCTAAGCGATAAGAGATACATCACTCACAGGAGAGGTATTCAGGCATATTAATCACAGCGGTGAGAGGTGATTAAGAAGCGGGTTGTGAGAGCTGGTGAAGGAATGAGAACAAAAGGATTCCAAGAAGCCACTGCGGGATCCGTGGCTCACGATTCTTCGGTAAAAGTCTTATTTATCTTTTAGACAACCTTGAGAAGGTGTCATACAGTTGAGGGCCGTCGTGCGGGTATCGAATGAGGGTCTCAAGAATCTCATCAGGTGACAGACACTATAGTCTTTAAAGGTTATAAATACTAACGCAGTGGAAACAAAAAAATAAGGGCAAATGATTGACTACCGTTCAATAAAATTAAAGTCACTTTCCAAATATATTGAAATACGTGATATATCCTTCTCATACTCTTCCAATACTATCTCCTTTATCATACTATAGTGAATATTCAGCTATTTTAGTTGTTTTCGCGTTACGTCAAAACTAGATTTTATATATATATATATATATATATATATATATATATATATATAATATATATTGCTTATTTTTTACCGACTGCTTTTCTAAGAAAGTAGTACCTTCAAAAATATATTAATTAATATATTTAATTAATTTATATACGATACTTTTTAGAACCATCGGAGTTCTTTTCCAAAGGTATCGAGTTTACCGATCCCAATAGGTTGCATGCAGGGTAAGATTAAATAAAAAAAGTTGCAATAAAGACATTATTATTATTAACTTATACAAATACAATTTATTTAAACTATGCCTGAGAATACTGAGGGACATTACCGTTAACCTTGCCATAAAATATTACAATAAAGAAATACTTTACCTATGGTGGCGCTCCTTCAAGGCTTCATCCGCCAGCTGACCACCAAAGGACCTCTCCTCTTCTTGTAGATGGAACCCGACTCTCCTTGGACATCCAGACTCGTGGCTGGGATAGGACTGTCCTTCTCTGCTTCTATAATTGCACCATCATCACCTCACCTCCTCTTTTTCCAAATATAATCTTTTTTGGAAATTGACGATTTTCTATAAAAAAAAGGCGGGGCCGATATGGGAAGTGCCCCTGGTGTCCAGAAAGTTTTCCGAGGTATCCCGAGGGGGCTCCATGGATTTAGGTAAACGCCTTTTGATCTTTTGCCAACAAAGGCTTATTAACATTTATTTAATTAATATAATTATCAAATGATGATTCTACACACCTCAATACATAACATATATATATAACAATATAACAATATATAGGGATCACTTGTAGCTGGGTGGCTAGCGTAACAGCCTCCCAAGCTAAAGGTCACGGGTTCAAACCCGCAGGTGGTCCTAGAATTTTTAATGGGAGTAAAAAATCCTTAGTTACGCCGTCCTTCGGAGGGGACGTTAAAAGGTGGTCCCGAGCCTGTGCGATGTCAGGTACTCGTTAAAGATCCCTATCCTAATAAAACTTGGATAGGCAAAATTTAGGACTCCCACTGTAGCATCGTCCGATTAGCCATAGTAGCATAAAGTGACGTTAAATGAATAAACATAACAATATATATGTATATAATAATTCCTAAATTAATTAATGGAAACTGACACGTATTGATTTCAGCCAGAAAATTTTGGCGTCTAAGCCAACTGACGGTTCGTTCATTTATAAGGTGTTAAATGATTTTATACCGGGATAAAAATATTTTCGGTGAACGATGAAAAAATTAAGTGCTTAGGTGATTGTGTGATACGTCGAGATTCCTGGTATCTTTTCCTTATTGAGTTTTTATACTGATAATATTAGTCATTATTTATATATATTTAATATACTGAAAATTTAAATTAATCTATTTTCATCCTCAGAGTGAACATTCTATAGTTAAAATATCTATATACATTCTAAAGATAGTATCCTATAATTTCTAAGTTTCTGATATACAGTTGTACATGTTACGGAGGAGTGATATTGTAGAATCCAAAAGTTAAATGAAACGTTCGTCTTAGTAAAATGTTGTGAAAGATAAAATAATATTTTCTATTGATAAAAAGGTACATCTTTAACCGAATCTAAGAGTTGAGGATTTAGTGGGTATCGCTTCAGTTAAAATAAATCCATAAACACACGTTAGTAATGTAATCTATATATTGAATAATCTGAAGATATATTAACATTAAATATTCCAAGGATTTCCAAAGAGGTATAAATACACAGACGATGATCCAAGAGGCAGCGCCCTGACGACCTTGTAGTGATGTCACTGGGTACCACGACCTCAGTCAGCTGAGCCTGGTTTACTTTACAGCTTAGCTTAAAATCTGCACAGCGGTAGTCACGAAATCTTACGAGTTTGAGTATTTACATAACTTATAAAACTAAAAAGAAAATTAGTTTTAAAGGTAAATATTAGGGCGGATTGATTTTTTCCAAAAACTCAATTTTTTATTAAATCAACACATTCAACGTTTCGAGATCTACTCCCATCATCAGGAATCTTTACTTTCCATCATATAATTTTGCAGTAATCTATTAAGTTGTTCACTAAAATTATTATTGAACTGCTTCATATGGTAGCCGCCATTACCCATATATAATTTCATTACATCAATATATTCCAATCAACGGAAGATCTATCTTTAAAATTATGCTAGATCTTCCGTTGATTGGAATCTATTGATATAAAAGATTAATTTTGTTATAATTTGCTTCTCAGATTCGATATTGTATACCATTGGGTTGTAAAAAGTTCGTAGAGTTTTTACTGATGACTTCAATAAAAACTTCAGATTCTTGGAAACATTCTTAATCAATTATACATGTCCCATTTTGATGTATTACATTTTGCCGTCTTTCGGGTATTTTTTAATTCCGACCTCTAAGAACAGCGCTTTGCGTCTTCGAAGTCACAATTCCCGAGCAAACCACTTACGGACGGTGCTTTCTCTCAATGATTCATGGCCATACACATTGCCAAATTCGTTAAACGTATCTGCAGCGGATTTTCCTTTTTGGATATAAAAAATCATTAAATTACAAAAATGATTTTTTCTCTCTTTCTTCTTATTTCTCACGAATAAACTCATCCATAAAGACCTTAATGTTCCCTATGTTGCTGACTTGGCCCGAACCAGGAACCACTCCTTTCATGACAAAATCCATTCCCACTCTAACCCATTAGTTTCAAACTTTACTACCTCTACAATCCCTGATAATCTTCCGAGGCGTCTGAAAAGAAGATAGCCGGGAGACCTTCTGATTTAACATGGTTTTTGGGAGCGGCGTGGTCTAGTGGATAGAGCGCTAGTCTGCTGTGCTCCGGGTCCTGGGTTCGAATCCCGGCTGTGGCGGAATATTATTTATTCTGTTAATTCAGTCAGGGGGCGACCCTAGGGTATGGAGACCCTCCTGGGGCAGACCCAGTCTCTATAAAGTGGGTACCCAAATTAATTGGGGAAAAACCTGGCGGCTGAGCGCGATTATGGCCTAATCACCTCATTGCACTGCCGTTGGACTTGAAACAGTACGAATCTCTATATGTACTGAGCCCAAGATCCTTCATGGGTTGCAGTGGTACAGGGTTTTTTTCTTGTTTTTTTTTTGAAGAGTTGCCAATGGGTAGTTTATCTACATGTGGATCATGACAGTATAATCTTGTATAACATTTACTAGAGGGATCACTTGTAGCTGAGTGGCTAGCGTAACAGCCTCCCATGCTAAAGGTCACGGGTTCAAATCCGCAGGTGGTCCTAGGATTTATTAATGGGAGTAAAAAATCCTTAGTTACGCCGTCCTTCGGAGGGAACGTTAAAAGGTGGTCCAGAGCCTATGCGATGTCAGGTACTTGTTAAAGATCCCTATTCTAATAAAACCTGGATAGGCAAAATTTAGGACTCCCACTGTAACATCGTCCGATTAGCCAAAACAGCAAAAAGTGACGTTAAATAAATAAACAAACAACAACATTTACTAGATGTATTTTATTATACAGTTGTAAATATAAAAAAATATACTTTTTTTTTTTTAAATTATAATCTGCAACTGGTTGTTATCTTTTGCTTTATACCCCTGAGGATGACCTAAGATTTACGGCGAAGCATTGGAACAAATAATTTTTTTTTTTTTAATATATTTTTATTGATTTTTACAACTGTATATACAACAAGTAAAAGGGCTAAAATTACAACTACTCTGCAACTAGTGAGATATTGAGGTCTCTATAGATGATTTTATTAGTAACAAAATAAGAAACATTGAGGATTTTTCGTAGGATTTTGAACTGCAAGGATTGGATGCAGGAAGAATTTGACCGTTGAGTGGAGCCCCATAGCTCAATGCCATTGTTCCAAATTGGTCTAAGAATGGTTACATAAATCAGTTTTTTGTAGTATCAGTTGTAGTTTTGATCGTTTGCCAAGTAAGTGTTGTATTAATACGGTATCTGCGAGCAGTTTCTTGTCTTTAAGTCTTGTATGAGGATTACAAATAAATTAAGTTTCTACTTAACTAAGTCTTTTGATGACAGCACCCGAAATAATTTCTCACCAAAACCTTTAATACTTTAAGAATTTAATAGAGTTGGGAATCCTGCCTTTTAAAACTGTTGTTCATCTTTCAATTCTTAATCGAATAAAAGAGTTAATAGAAACCAAAACTTAAGGAAAAGTGGTAAATACTGACCTATGTCAATTAAGGACAATTACAGAGTATAAGTGTCCGAATGTTTTGAATTAAAATATCAATGAAAATAGCACATTATTAGTAAAAGTTGCTAAGCTGTGATAATTGACACTAGAGAGGAAACTCCACCTTCACTTATAAAAACATCACTTTACAACCACTTATAGACCTTACCAAAGAAGCGAAGATGACTCAACACACCCTTACTAAAGAGGGTATCGCTTGAGTTTTTAGTGAAAGTGGAGAAAGCACACATATCTACCAACTTCGCCGATGCCACTGCTAACTGTCGTGCTGTTAAGTGATTTCTAAAGACGTAAATCATTAGCTGTAAACTTGTCCAGCTGTGTTTCACTAATAGCAAGGCAATGGCTGAACTTGTGGTTTTATTGAGTTGTTTACATCAAGGCGGAGAACATCAAAAGTGATTTGGCATGAATTTGGAATGATGTTCTTTTTTTTCAGTTTGAGATCATTCCGTAAGATACCGATGATATAAACATGTCTAAAAGGTTTCTCCACATTTAAAAACACTCGAACAGCAAAGGAAATAGTCCGCAAAAAACTTTAATATCAAGCTAAAATCTTTTGGAAAGGTTCATAACACCACAACTAACTGGATAGAGCAGTAATATCTCAATAATCAAGGTAATTTTAAAAAACAGTATATTGTAACGCTACACAATTAAAAATGGACATCAGACCAATCTTATTTTAAAAATTATCTAAAGAGACACTTTATCAGTAGCTGTGAAATAAAAACTTTAAATTAATATTCAACTGACGCCATTAAGAACATCAAATCCTAATCATGGCTTCAAACCAATATAATCACTAAACATCCCTAACAACGACAAACTCAATTTCATTTCTTGAAAAATATGTTCCAATAATACAATTCCAGTATGTATGTATATATATATATATATATTCTCCATTGGTCGCGCGGTATGGTTTTTTACGATGCCACCCCGCGATTCTCAAAAACCATTATAGGGTTGGGTCATTAATTGCTATGCATATTTTCGTGAGTGGCCACCATTTGGCTGACGGAGGAAAAAATTGCGATTGCCACTCAACTTATCCAATTCACATCCTTTGGGGTGATAGACTAGCGCGCCATGTCTACCCACATTAATACAGATAATAATTTGTTGTTGTTGTTGTTGGCATGAATATATAATAACTAGTTAAATATAAAACAAATAGAAATGAATAGTAGATTAATTAATCATTAGGAATAGTAGATACTTTATACTACATATAGATAAGGAAGATGGTTGGGGGTGCGGTCATTAGAGAGAAACACACATTAAAACATACTGCTATTTTAATTATGTGCCGACGTTACATAATTAATATAAAGCACAATACATAATATAAAACACATAAATAATATAAAGCCACATAGGTTAGTTATATAGGCATATAATTAAAATATAAACGTCGGCACATAATTAAAATACCACTATGTTTTAATGTGTGTTTCTAATGACCGCACCCCAAACCATCTTCCTCATTTAATTGTTCAACGGTCAACTAAACTCCATCATTATACTACACATAGTGTATTAGGTATGATAAATATTAGCAAAACTGTATAATGATAAATTTATACATATATTAAACAACAGCAGTGTCTGTGAAAGGGAATATAGTAATTTAGAAAATATTTGAGACAATATAACGAACGTATATTAAAATAATTTAATAGTTAAAACTCTATTTATATTTCCCTCTATCTTTAGGATAAGCTCGAAATGAAAATGTCAAATCACGCAGATAATTTTAAAAGCTCAGCCAACCTTTGGAAAAATAACTTTTATTTATTTTTATTTTTCTTAATCTGCTGTTTCCTGATATGAAAAAACAAAACCATCCAAATCCATGAATAAGATTTTATGTTATTTCCTTGAAGAGGCTTAACTACGTTTTCTCCTATCGCATTCTCCACCCATTTTCATTCTTATTTCGTATAATAAATAAACAAATGAAGACGTTGCTTCTATCAGTTAAGGCAAAAGAAAAAACTCTCATGCCAAATATATACTGCTATGAAAGAAACAGTAAAATGCAGTGGTGATTTCCTCTTCGAGCATTATCCTTAAAATGGAATTCCCGATTTCATAACTTACACAACGCACTTACTGAAAATGCAGTAAGTATAGAGGTATTTCCAAAGGCAAAAGTAGTCAGTTTCACTTCTCTATATATACTGGAGTTACCTCATCGGTCTGCAGAATATCCTTATATCAGTTGGCTCTCGGTAAATAGTAATCCCAAGCAATAAGAATAATTCAATTATATAAAATAATTTTAGAGATAATTAACCACACATTGTATTATGTAAACCCTTAAAAAAAAAAAGAAAAAAAAAAGGAGATGAAATAAGGTAAATGTTTTAAGAAAACGTCGCTATTTATATAGCATTTGTTTAATTTTTTATTTTTGATTTATACCAAATGTCTTAGCATCTTCTTTTAGATTAATTTTCCGGTCAACGTTATCTTGTTTTTATGTATATTAAGTATATCTGTTATTGGCGAGTTATAGCTCTCATGTTATTTATAAGGAATTTAGTTCCAGAATAATATTTTTTTCTTCTTAAACGAATCCATCGATAAAATTGATGTTTATTTTCTGGCATAAATGTCAAATAATATTTTTGGTTTATTATTTTCAATAATAAACCTTTGTAATCGTAAAAAAAAGACTCCCAACATAATTTGAGGGCTTACTTCAAGTTACATAGAACCCGAATAACGAATAAAAAAATTGGTTTGTTTTAATCAATAAATAAATAAATACGAAAATGTTATTGCTATTTCATATAAAATTAAATTTCCTACAAAACTAAAAAAGAATCATTGAAATTGGTGCAGAACTAGCACAGATGTTTTGATATTAGCAGTGGCGATACGCCTTATTCCTTTTGAATTATTTAATTGCTTATAAACAGCTATACAAACAGTTATACCCTAATATAGTGTTTTGGAAATAATAAACCATTGTGTAATAATTTGCACATATTGCTGTGGCTGGTCTTCTCCTCATAATGAATTGGGCTTGGCCAACAGCCGTTTTCCAACGTTATACAAAATCTTTGTAGTACAGATAGTTCGTTTCTGTCATCAGCTGAGGAAAATCGCTCTCTTCGAGAACGTAGAATCCATTTTTCTCACCAGCGTGTTGTTTTGCGTTGGTGTTTAAAGGCGGTGCAAGTTGATAAGACATGCTCAGCAGACTCAAGGAGGCCACAGCTAGGGCATAGGGGATAGATGTCTATGCCAAAGCTAGAGAGTTTAGCAAGAAAGCCTCCATGTCCTGTGAGAAATTGCGTGACCCAGTAATCCGAAAGGAATAATTTGGCATCTGAACAAGACTGGACGGTAAGGAAGTACTTTCTGAAAGAAGCGCTCTTTTGAGATGCCATCCACCGTCGATTCCACTTTTCTATTGCATCCTCCCGGAGAATACTTTTACATTTTCTGGGTTCCTCCTCAATTTTCTTTTGTAGATTCTCCGATAGACCTGCTGAGCCTTCCTTCGTAAAAGTATGCCTTAATCCATCCTCTAGCAGTACTAGGTCTAGAGGTAGCGCTCCTGAGAGGATTTGGACCGCCACATGTGACAGGGTTCGATATGCAATAGCAGCAGAGCCTTTCGCTGAATCGTGGCTAGGATGCTTCTTAGGAGGTGTGAGAGGTTCTTGTACCATGCGGGAGACGCGTACCTCAGAATACTTAAAATCACACCCTTATACATGGAGACCCCCGGAGATATGGAGAGATGGATAATAAGACCCCCAGATGTATTTTATCATAAAACTGCGTCCTTTTACAAATCCGCTACGGAATTCACTACTTATATTCTATCCGTAAAATTAGCTCTTTATCTTCATTTAAGCATAAACGTATATGAATCTCTATGTACCGTTCACTTGTACATTATGTGCATTAGTATATATGTGCGTGTTCCGTGTGATAATATATATATACAATTTTTTATACATTACATGGTAATCAGATCGTAAGCAACTATTTGTTTTTTTTTTTCCTTGTAACTAACTTGGTCTCAGAATAATGAATTTTTGTTTACTTCATTTCAACAAACTAATGATTGTAAAATAGAACAGCTTAAAAAACATTAGATAAAATTACAAAAGTATAGCTAATTTTGTAAAATTATTTCTTGTCCCTATTCTTACCCCAAAATTCCATTTTAGCATGATTCATCCTCAACATTACGCGAAAATAGATTTCTTCAATTTTCGCTATTACAGGGAAGGATAAGATGAGACCTAGGGTGCAAAAAGAGAAGCGGATAGAAAGGGGTTATAAGAACCGTTCAATAAGGTGAGTCACCTGAGTGAGTCAGCCGCTGGCTCCGGCCACAGTGGTCGGGGAGATATCCTAGAGTCCTCAGGACCAGTGCGGGACTCGGCACAGCGGCCTTTGGGAGGACGATAGTCTGCGTCACCGGGAATTCTAGATTATGTGTAATATCCACGTAACAGGGCGAAGGAAGGAATGGTCACTTTCGATTTGAGTCACGAATGATAATGGCTGTTATATATTTCAAATGAAGTAAAATCTATTAGAAGAACACCCCTTTAACAAAGAACAGTTTTCTATTTATCGACATCAGAGATACAAAAGGATATAGTGTGGAAAAGTGATGTCTAAGAATCTATACATCGTTGACATCCAATATAGTTTCAGAAGTGAATAATCATATTCAAAAAATCTGGTGCGGGCAACACAAGACTGTCACTTACCTCGACTGTTAAAAGTAATTTAAAAACTATTAAATATACTTCAATTTGAAAAATCCCCCCATCCCTCTTCGGACCAAATATTTAACGTAAAACCTTATTCTCAAAGAACTTAAGAAATGACATTATTAAGCGACCAAGTTTCACATCCGAAAAGAATAATCTATGAAAGAATAATTCATAGAATGGAAGAATAATTTATGTTTTTTTTGGTATTTGTTGTGAATTTAGTAAACATATATTGTCAATAATAAAAACTACAGGTTTTTCCTTTATCCAATCCTGAAGGAAAGAGAGATTCATTTATTTTTTTTAGTCAATTAGAAATATTAATTGAAGGAAACAATAAACAAAAAATCCAGGATCCATTAGAAAGTGTTTTAAATATTATCTTGTTAACCCGATCTCGAAAACGTCCTAAATCTTAAGCGTGGGTCGCGGGGACCGCTGCAACATCATTCCACGGATTGACGTTTTGGTGTCATCGTCCTTCAAGTCCTTGAGGTGGGCCGAGCCATGAATACCGAAGAGAGCTCTGTCAGTTGTGAATAATTTTATACACACTCATTTACTCATCATTTATTATTTATTTTATAAGTTACTCGTGATCAGCCCCAGCTTTGCACGTTTGCAATGTGAATGTGGTGTAACTTCTGTTTGAAGAAGTACTATTTAATGAGTTTATCGCTATAGGATTACCAGTTCATATGAAAGAAAAGTGCACTAAGGAAGCACTTATTATGTATGTATTATAAGTTTTATTCACTATTTATTTTAATGATCGGCAAGGATGAGAAACATATACTCAATAATAAATCAAAATTCGTTGAGCTTATAGTTTGTTATTTTAAAGTGAAACATGTACACATTTTTTTTAGGCATAGACATTTTTGTAAGGCTGTTAAACTTTTGTCCTTGTTGCCAGTAAATATGGAATGACGTTATGTAAAATATTTGCGGATGACTTCAAATTACAGAATAAGAACATTTTTACTTTCACTTACCTATATATGGAATATATAGTAACGAGAGGTGTTGTGATCGTGAAAATTTTCGAATTCCAGTTTTCAACGCATACACGTATTAGGACCCCTGAGTCCTAATAACCAAGTCCCGCAAAAACGTGTTTGTGTGTGTCTGTGTATTTTTGGTAAGGAGTATGAAAATTAAATTTCATATTTGAGACAACTATACGCCTGAGATGTTCCAGCAACTTTTTCTCTAAAATCACCTGACCGAAAAGTTGTGCTTCATACCTTGCATTATACACCCTATTACGATTTACTCACAAACGGCTCTAACGATTTTGATAAAACTAACTATATTGATGTAAAATTTAATGGGCTTTAATATAATTTAGGTTTCTGATTGATTAGCTTTAATATCATTCTTATTGAAATAGTCTGACAGGGCTTAAATGCCGATAATTTAAATTTTCTTCCTCTAAGCTATCTTTAATTTTATACATTTGAAAAGATTTACTATATCATCTTAATGACATTGATGGTAGACGGCTAAATATACAAGTTGGACGAGTTTGATGACCAACAAAAGGATACAAGAGAAAAACATTTTTTAATGTAATTTTTGTTTTTTTGATAATAAGAACAGTAATATAAAAGTATAACATACCGTTGGAAAGCTAACAATTCGAGAAAAAATATTATCATATACGAAAAGTTGTAAAAGGTAATGGATAGTGATGAAAAGCAGATAAAATTAACTGATTGTTTTAGATGAGAATATAATAGATTATTTAATAAAACACATGTTTCTATCGAAAATAAATTTAAATAATTCATTAAACTTATTTCATCTCTAACGGTATTTAAAGATTCTTAAATTGATTTTAACAATGTAGATAAGTGACAGTCGTGTGTTGCGCGCACCAGATTTTTTTAAGTGACGCCTGAATGGAATAAGTATAGCTGTCAGCGTTATAGCCTATCGATAATTTCCTTTAAGTGGAGAGCAAGGTACACAATAACTTTTCTAAAATCTTTTTGATGACTTGATTACGAAAACTTTGATTTTCGCTTCAAAAGAAATACATAATTCCAATGTCTTGTACTTATAAACCTAAATTACTCTAAATACCAGACATATATTAAAATCCATCTTGTTTTGAAGGAGTTATATAAAACCAAGAAAAGCGACATCATTATTTATATAGATGTATAGGGAGAAGAGATGTTCATAACCTTGC
Source organism: Piezodorus guildinii (assembly GCA_023052935.1). Lineage (NCBI taxonomy): Eukaryota > Metazoa > Arthropoda > Insecta > Hemiptera > Pentatomidae > Piezodorus > Piezodorus guildinii. The sequence goes on along the minus strand of CM041293.1, from coordinate 132,120,255 downwards.
GGGATTAAAACTTCCCATTAACGTGTACAACTTATCACATTAACTCTTCTAAAACGCTTTCTTATAGGGAAGAACATTTTAGTTTTGTTCCTACATTTCTGAGACCAAGAATTAAGGAATTGAAGTTTGTTCCAACATAACCGGAATCGAATCGGATAGATAATGGAACGTAGAAAATAAACAACCTTGTTTTCAGGGATTCTGAAAGTCATAAGAAGTTCTCAAGATCAAAATTGTTTATGACAGTATTAAGAAAATCAATTTTTCACGGCACTTCAGGCAATTCAGCGAATGCATTTTTTCACTATAGAGGGAAACTGCATGCTTATGCATAGGCGGCTGAAATATAATGAGCACTATATAATAGGAAATGAAGCTTTCTTTGGACTCGGCCTAACCTACTTCTCGGCGACAAAGAGGCTGGGATCAGTGAAATCTAGAGCCACAGGTGGTCTATTGTGAATCGAATGCTTTGTACTCTGATAGTGTGTGAGTGTCAGTAGCGCAGAAGGCACGGGTTTGCGCAACAGATGAGATGGACACGGATGTCCCGGAGAAGGCTAGTGATAACTAGGCACAAAGAGTAAAGTGGGCACGATTCTGATACGCTCCGAAGAGTTTTCCGATTTCGAAGGTATTTCACCGATCCATAAACCAATTTCTCTCCAAAAAGGTTTAGCTCGTGACTATGTGATAAAGAATTCAACAAACATTTAAGAAAGGATAATCCATAAATAGTATTGCTTTTTATTAACGTCTGAATGAAATAAAAAAATCATCTGAAATATTAACCTGATCCTGTGTTTCTCTTTCTTTATTTTTTTTAAAAAATATTATGATTCCACAAAATAGATTTTATCCCAACTTAAATTAAAATAGTTTTTAATACATTTTACTAATATTAATAAATTCAATTTTATACGGCCTTAGTCACTCCACAAATTATTTTCGAATTCATTATTATTAACAAGTTCACACCGAGGTGACCCACCGGTGACGTGCATCACAGGTGAGTCACCTGTTTTTAGAAAATAAATTTATTTTTTCTCACAATCTATGTTGCAGGAATTAATAAGCATAAGGGTTTTTTTTATTAAATATTTTATAACTTTCAACGTGCTTCCTTAAAGGACTCTTATCTGTTAATTTCATTAGATTACTCTTCTTAAAGAATTGATTTACAGTGAGTGTCAAAATTATTCGGAATTCGTATTTCTTTTCGTTTAATTATTATATTTCACAACTATTAATTTATATAATTCTTTTTCACTAAGGAAAATCACTGACCAGATAACCGAAAAGTTATTGTTTTTAAAAATATCCGATTAATAACGTAAAATTACAAGATCGTTCAGTGTCAAAAGTATTCGGAAATCGTAATATCCTGTTTTTTAATGGTTTCAAATGTTAATATACTCACTAATCTTCGACATAATTTTATGTTCTAAACAATTCTCCTCTCTCATGTTATTAATGATTTTTTTTTTTTTTTTTTTTTTTTAAATAAGGCCCTAAAATAAAAACGCAACGTACGTGCAACGCCCTCGAATAATTTTTAACACGTTCACACGTTAACACTAAAGAGAAATAGTTGAGATATTGAAAAATATTTATGAGAATATATGGATGGCTATGTACAGTATAGATAATATAATAATAAAATATAAAGGCAAAAGAGTAAGCGTCCAAAAGATATTGAATGTTAAAACTGAAAGAGTAATCCTTAACTTATTTATGAATTTTTCAGAACTTCTGGATACACAATAAATTTTTCAACTGTTCGCCGCGTTCTAAAAACATTTTACGAAAAGGAAAACATGGCACTAGAAGTACGGAAGACGTCTATCAGCAGGGAAGGAAATAAGAGAATAGGCTGAATGTTTGTAACATTTTTTAAAGAGTAGGTTGGTGAATTAAAATGTTTACAGATGACTCCCATAGTAAAATACATGGTTCTAATGAAAAGATTATGGTTTGGAGGAACCCAAATAAAGAATTTATTATGCCATAGTAAAACACCTTGAGCGGTCAGGGATATTTACATGCGATTTTCTTTGAAAAAGTTCGATAACATTGGTTTCGTGGACAGAATTATTGATACGTATGTGTATTTTTTAAGTATGAAAAGCCAGAATTAAAAGTAAAAGTATAAATTAGGAATAAATCAAATTATTAACATACGCGCGACCATGACTCTGGACATATAAACGTTATTTATTCAGATTTAGTTGCTGCAAAATTTTCAAAAAAAGTTCTCGAAATCCATCTTCCATTATTTCTTTCAAATTTAATTAACCATTTTTGGGTTTTACTAAAAAGGAAAATCAGGAAATACTATATTCAAAATGAAAATGGCCTCAAGATACAATAAGTGTTGGAGTGGGATAATATTTCACACAAAACAATTAATTAATTAGTAAGATCAATTCCTAGTTGGCTAAAATCTATAATTATACGAAAGTTTTTACCAACAGGATGTTTATTTATAATCACTGCACTAATATAACTAGGAAACCACGAAATTCCGAATACTTTTGACACCATTAACATAAACTATTTCTAATTTTTTCGTAAATAAACATTCAATACGTTAATAATAAAATGATTGTTGTCGTGATTTTTGGTTTTAGCTATTTTATACCTTCCTTCTAACATTATAAAGTGGTTAATAACTCTTTAAAAAAATAAAAAATAAGTTAAAAACAAGTTAATTACAGAATAGTAGTGAATTCCGAATACTGTTGACACTCACTGTAGCTGTGCGTGATTTCTTTTCATACTTTTATCCCCATAATATAATATAATAATATAATATATAATATAAGAAGTATTTTTAATAATATAAGAATCGTTTTTAAATATTTCCATAATTACTTCGTCAAGTCATATGTGTGTCAAAACTGTTATCAAAACAATATCGCATTAAACACGATGTAACTTGCATCAGTGTCGCCCCGCCTAACGAAGCGTAAGTAGCCAAGACAGTCCCTCCTCACGGAAAAAAAAGGAGATATTCGTCCCGGCTTGGAAGTATTAAACTGCTCTTAAGTTAAACTAATGTTAATAATAACCTAGTAATAATAACCTTCGTTTGGGTCATCAGTGGTACTACAGCCACCAAGACTAGCATAAAAACCTTCTTTGCCCATGGTTGCGGATTCACAACAGGCAGATGGCCTTAGGCATTTTGGCTGTATGCAATATTAGGATGTGCCGTACATCGGAGATGACGTAAAAAGGTTGACTCGAGCCTGTGCGATATCAGGTACACGCTTAGGATCCCGATCCTAATTAAACATGGATTTAAGACTCTCGCTGTAGCATCATTCGATTAGCCACAGTAGGATAAATTGACGTTGAATGAATAATAAATAGCTTGTAAGTATTTTTTTTAATTTATTTATTTTGTTTTTGGAAAATTATTTTAATAAATAACTTCTCTACCTCAATATTACTGTATAGATATTGTAGCTAGTTGATGCTAGATACTTACAGAACTGTCACTGCTAGTGGTTTTTCCTGTCATTGACAGTTTCTCACGCTGCTGAGGCCCCACCCTCCTATACTGAGACAATTGAATGAAAGTCGATCCTTTTGTACCTTCAAGGTCTTTGTCTTATTTCACTTGCTATCTCACAAGCTATACTTCATAAAATTTATAATAGTTCCATGTCGGACTACAAATCATTTGTAAAAGAAAATAATCCACAATTAGAACAGAAGGATGGCTAAAGTAAAAATGTTGTACAGTTCAAATTTTATGCTATCCAACATATAACAACCAAAGATCCAGGCCGTATTAGCCTAAGAGAGAGCAAACTGTGGTTAATTTTTTTTTTTTTTATTTTGATGACATACATCATTAAATTAATTAAATAAATAAAATTTGAGATACTGTGAAAGAAAAAAAAAATACTATAAATACACGTATATATTTGTTGTTAAATTGAAAGCAATTTATTGGTGTCTATAAATTCTATAATTTTTCCAAAAAAACACACAGAACTCATATGTCAGGATTGTGTATTGTTTCATTATTTAATATAATTTTTTTTGATTGACAGAAAAAAACTAAACAGATTAATAACTCCTTTAAACCACATACGAAAAACGCTTATTGCAGCATCATAATGTCTCGCATCCTATCCTACCTACCATCAGACGGTTCTTGCACAAAATCAGATGCTCAAAAGACTGAATTATTTTTTAATCGCTATGAGAAGTCCAAACCGCACTAAGTCACCTACGACCGACTTATAAATAAAACTAGAGCTATACCATATTGTAATGTATTGAGGATACTGAGGGGAGTTAGGATTGTATAATTATGTTATTAATTAAATAAATATTGATTAGCCTATGTCGGCAAAAGTACAAAGGGCGTGTACTTGCCCCCTTGGATTCTCTAATAGGCCCCCCGGTTTCCCCATGGGTCTGGGATACCAGAGACCCCTGGTAGTTTCCTACAGCGGCAGCCTACAAGAATATTAAGGGTGGTCAAAAGATAAAAATAAGATCACAAGGGCTGTACCGCCAACCGGGGTACTTCCCATGTCAGCCCACCCGAGGTGACGAGGATGGGAGAGAAGATTCGTAGGGATGGTCTTATTCGAACCAGGAGTTAGTCAAGTTCTATCCTCAAGAAGAGTGAGTCGGGTTCCAGCTACAAGAAGAGGAGGTGGCCGTCGGGGTTCTGAGAGCAGCTGGAGGATGATGCCGAGAAAGGGGACCTAAGACTGTTTTCACCTTCGCCAGCCGGTTAAGGGTTTCAAAGGTATATCGTTATTTGTAATATCGTATGGCAAAGGTAGTAAAATGTCCCTCAGTATTCTCAATCAGAGTTCTAGGCAATGTGTTAATATAATTTATATGTGTAAATTAATAATTATAGTAATGTATTAATTGAATCTTGTTTACTTTAATCTTACCCTGCATGCCACCTATTGGATTGGTAAACACGATACCATTGGAAAGGAGATCCAATGGTATCATTAAATATAGCTTATATATTGACTAAATATAGTAAGTAAGCTAGTTTTTGAAGCTACCGCTGCCTTAGAAAAGCAGCCGGGCAAAAACATAGCAATATTAATTAATGTACCTTTAACGATGACGTAATTATAATTTACGTAATTATTATCAATTTTCTGATACAAACGTTCCAATAAGATCATATTTGCTTATTTCGCAGATGGCCTAGTATAAAATTGTGGTCGGAACATTGGAATATGATCATAAATGACTGTTTTTTTACGAATAGATGGAAAAAACAAAACAACCTTTACAACCTATTTTGAGTTTGGGTTCAGTGCATACAAATATTTGTACTGTTTCACGGCCAACAATCGTGCAAGGAGGTAATTAGGCCTTGATCACACTCAGTCGCCAGGTTTTTCACAATTTCGGGTACCGACTTTATAGAGGTTGGGAGTGCCCCAGTGGAGGGTCTCGATATCCCAGGGTCGGATCACGGCTAAAATAGCGGAATTAATAGTAAATAAAATAAATTAGTTGCCAAGTCAGGTTCGAACTAAGGAGCCGGAGAACTGTGGACTAGCTCTATCAACTATACCACCCTGTTCCGTTTCTGAAGAGACGGAAATAATTATATATTAATTTATTCACAAGATCATTTATGGTACCTAGGCAGAGATATATAACAATACTAACAATTCACGCACTATAAGGAAAAATAGGTTTTGGATTAAACATAAATATCCACATTCCTATGTTTGTTTTTGAGTATTTACAACCAGCCTTCATGTATGTGTTTACGTTCAGTAATTGTATGATCGTCCCAGTTCACGCAGCACGGATTTACCTTTCCAACATCACAAACGAATACGAAAGAAGTTGCACTAAAAGTTTCACTTAAAGAGCCCCAAGGTTTTCACCCTGCAACAACCTTCTCCTGCTAGGGCGCCGACATTGAATGCAAAGGAGTTAAATATAGGTCAACCTTCTTATCCAGGGCGGACTTTGGATTCCGACTTTGTGATGGCCGGAGTAAGAAATCTAAGTAAACAGCATTGGCCTTAATAATAAGAATATATTCTGGGCGTTATGTCGGAGAAAATGGTAGCTTTTGAGGGGAAAGTTTTCCAATGCTTATACGTGATAGTACTACAGTTAAATGTCGATTTCAAAAATATACCAACAAACATTCATTTTTCTTTTTAAAACAGTTAGTGGCACAAGTAAAAAATCTCGTACACACAACTTTAACATACCTCGGTTGTTAAAAACAATATAAGAACTCGTAAAGTAAGAGTTAAAAAAAAAAAAAAATCTGGTGCGACCAACACACGACTTTCTCTTCCCAACGGTATATTATACTTCTATATTACTGTTCTTATTATAAAAAACAAACAAAAAAACATTAAAACATATTTTTGCACTTTCCTCCTTTACTTGTTTATCAAAATCGCTCAATTTGAATATCTAGCTGTTATTTATCAATGCTAATTATATAATGTGCCTAATTTTTTTAAATCTACCAAATTAAAGGTACTTTAGAGGAAGAAAATATCGGCATTTCAGTCCTGTCAGACTATTTTAACCAGAATGAAACCTATATTAATATTAAAGCCCATTAAATTTTACATCGATATAGAGAGTATAGTTAAAATCGTTAGAGCCGTTTTTGAGAAAATCATAAAAAGGGGCAAAATGCATGGTATAAAATGGCTCTGATGGTTAGCCGATTATGATGAAAAAGTCGCTGTAACATCTCGGGCGTATAGTTGTCTTAAATATGGAATTTCAGTTTTATACGACTTATGGTATTTGCGCTAGACTTACCACACACATACGAGACATTTACAGACCTCTTTTCGAAACTTGGTCATTTGGACTCAGGAGACCCTAAAACGTGTATTTCTGTCATAAAAAATTAAAGGTACATTAGAGCAACAAAATTTTAAATATCGGCATATAAGCTCTGTCAGGCTATTTCAATCTGAATAAAACCTACATGACATCAAAGACCATCAAGTTTTACATCGATATAGCGATTTCGATCAAAACCGTTAGCTTCAAAACCGTTTTTTTGTTTTTTTTTTAGAAAAAGATGCAAAATTCATGTCATAATGTTGCTCCTCTGGCTCGCCGATTTGTATGATTAAGTTACCGTAATATTTGGGCTTATAGTTGTATTAAATATGAAATTTCAGTTTTATATAACTTTTTGTTTTCGAGCTTGTCTTACCACACATACCTTTTTGGAACTGGTCATTTGGGATCAGGGTATCCTAAAACGTTTATTTCTGTTGAATACTTTCCCTTACCACATATTTCACATATAAGTAATTGAAGGTTTAAAGAAAACAAAAAAAAAACTCTTAATTCAAGTTATAACGAAGTAAAAAAAATGTCTTAAGTTAACTATAACTAAATGCTAACTTTCGTAAATTTACTGATAACATTGAACTATTTAACATTAATATTCTAATGAGCACGTTAAGGCAGCCTTCGGGCAAATAGAAGAAAGGTTTTCTTTGTTTTCCTTATCGAGATAAGAGCTGCGTAGTTTAGTGGATAGATAACTAGTCTCGGGTTCGAATCCTGGCTGGGGCAGAATAAATATTTATTCTGTTGTTTTTTTTCATCAAACTGTACATTTAGCATCATTTTATATATATATATATATATATATATATATATATATATATATATACATATGTATGTATGTATATATGTATGTATGTATGTATATGTATATGTACTAAATGTACAGTTTGCTGAAAAAAAAAAAAAAAATATATATATATATATATATAGTAAAAATACAGTAATTAAATTAGGAATAATAAAATAATTAATTCAAAAATAAACAAGAACAAAGTGAAACTATATAAAGAAAACAATTACTTAATTTATAAACAGAATCACAATATAATAAAACGAAGTAACGTAATTAGGAAAAATAAAACGATTACTTCATTCATAAATAAAAGAAAATATAGCTAAACACAATAAATGAATAAAGAAGAATAATTCAATTACTTCATATATAAACAAAGAGCAAATATAATAAAAAAACAGTTACTGAATACTCATAAAGAAAACAATTATTTCATACATAAAAATACATTTTTTAAAAAGAGAATAGGAATAATAGACCAAAGGATAAAAAATAGACAGACAAAACAAACCAATAAGAACTACAATAAAACCAAAGAAGAAAATATTAAAAAATATATGAAATACTAAGAGGGAAAAAATGCCGCAACTCAGATATAATCAAGTTTATATAATTAATTAAACCTTCAATAATATTTTTCGGTGTGCTCAAATTCATACTGAAATCCAATTGCCTTTTATTGTTTAATTTGGTACAAATTATCGACGTTTTGTTTATTGGCGATGCGGTGGCTGAATTAGTTCTACAAATTGGGATATAAAAATCATTATTTACCTCCCGTAATGTCTACCGAATCTAAAATTGAGTCTACTCAATGATCCACCATCATCGATAATATACTGAACCAACTTAATCAAACGAAAAACCATAGACATTTCACATCTCTGTCTCAGTGTATGTTGAACATTAAATTTTTGTTGTAAGTCTTTACAGGAAGTATCCCGGTCTGGATATACTCCTCCTAGTCCTTTATATGTAGATTATTATGTATATGCGTCATTATGTGGGTCATATATCAGTTTTCAAAAAAATACAACTGTATTTGAATATTGCAAGGAATGGAAAACATCCTCGATTTTAACACGAGTAATTCATTAATGTTATTATTTTATTATTACCAAATACAGATTTAATAATAAACTCTCAAAATTAAAAAATCAAAAAAGTTAAAATTAAAAACTATAAATAACAATAATATTATTTTTGAACACTAAGTGTACAAAGTATAAACAGAGAAGAGGCTTTGAATTTACATAGAGTGTTCTGACTATTTTCAGATCACGTGCACACACCAAGGATTCCGATGAACTACGATGAAATCTTTTACAGAATCTATGCCAGAGAGTTATTGATCAAGGACAGTACTTCGGGAAATTCCGTATGTTAATAGTTTTCGAAACAATCTAACCGAGACTGCTATTTCAAAAAAAAAAAAAGATGATGTCAAGCATCACAGATTAAAAGTGGAAAAAAGGCAAACGGTGGGATCAGATATCAAGGATTTTTTTAAAATTCAGATCACTCCATGCCCTTCCTTTCAAAGTTTGATTTTAATTTATTCAGTTTTGAAGACTTTTGAATTGCATTGTTAAATTGATGATTCACAGTAACAGCCGACATTTTTCAGATTCGAAAAGACACTCTGAGTGATAAGACTTATCACTATACATAAATATATTATATATATTTATAGTTCATTTAATATACAAAAGTATTGTAAAATTCTAAAAATCTATTTGAATAATGTATACGATAAGAAATAACCGACTTGTTCCAACACCCTGTCAGATATATTAATCTGGAATTTATTATCTGTCTATGATTACTATTCTACGCATGCTCTAACTTTTGACTGCTTACGAATTTGTATGTGTTTTTCCATATTTTCCTCAATTTTTTTTACTTCTGGATACAATTTTCCTTTAGCTTGGTTTTTTCCTTGTTTAAATAGATCGCATATCTAGGACTCCACCTTAACAAACGTCTTACTTGAAACCCTCATACCAAGACTAAACCGACAAGAAACTGTTTGAAGTTTTCGGTTGCTTCAACACTTACCAGACAAATGTTCAGATCTTTCACTTAGCTATAAAATGCTCATATTAATGAAAATCATAAGGCCGATAGGGACTTACAGAGGAGAGCTTTGGAGCTCTATTAAACCATCGAATTCTTCCTATATCCAATCCCTATAATCCAAAATCCTTCGTAAAATCATCAATGATCCTTGTTCAGTAAAAGATAAGCTGATCGATCCGTAAACACCTTAATGTTCCACATGTTGCTGATTTGGCCCGAACCTGGTATCCCTCCTTTCATGACAAACTCCATTTCCACCCTAACCCAAGTTAATATACTTATATCCTCCTCGGTTCCTGTTAATCCGTCTGAAAAGAACCTTCCGCTTTTTTGGACTCAACACTCTTTTGGAGTACTTTTTAAGGGTAGTTTTTCAACATGTGTATCGTGCCTTTTTTAAATTCTACTCATGTTTACTAGATTTATATATCATACATTTGTAATTTTCATAAATCATTCATTCTTCACGGCCATTCTTATAGCCAGTTAACAGCTCGAAGTCGTGTTTGAACAAATATCTGACGATTTTTGGTCTTGATAAAGAAAAAAGAATATACCTTGCATGCTTCAAAAAGATTTCTGGTCGTCAAGGCATTGTACTGGTTCAAACCCGAATCTAGATGTTAATGAATGAATTGTCATCATTTCCCTTTTATTTTTTGTATTTCTTCAAAATGCATTAAGGAATGAATCAAAATTTAGGTTGAGTAAAACATACTACGTAAATCATTCAGCTGTGCCTTGGGTTTTTGTTTCATATGAAAATTCTTGAATAAAACCATCTTATGTATTAGAATTCGTCATTTGTCTATTTTTTAGAATGTCATTTTTTCATAACTTAAATAGAAATATATCCAGAGAATTCCATATGATTTCCTCGATAAGCAACATGAGAGAATGATAGTAATAAAAAGATAATAGTGGTCTGTGCTGAGTATAATATGAGATGCAGATGCGGAGAGAGTACGGCTAAGAGAATGTAGGAGAGAGGTACAAGGCTTCAACAATAGCCATTCATTGAAATTAGAAACTTGGAAGAAATTCAGGAAAACAAAACAGTGAAAAAATATTCAACATAAAATACGAAAGTGAGCTAGCTTAGTAGAAAGTTCTCCATAAAAATTTGTTTAATTGATTTAATATTTTCCGGAACAACTTTATATTGTCTACATCATTCTTTAACTTAAAGATCTTTTTCCAAAATAGCAGCCATACGAGAATCAATATCTCTAGATGCCATATTAACAAAGTTCTTTAAAATCTAAATGATAGAGATAAATTCAGCCACCGTTAATATTGACTTTAAACCGTAAAATTAAAAGTTATTTAACCCAAGATTGTCTAACCATGAGTCATTTGGACTATTTGTTGAATTTAATTGCTTAATCTCTTTCCTTTTTCGATTAAATTTGTTTTATAACGGGGGATAAACAACAAAGCTAAAGAATATTTATCAATTATTATTAAAATCACGGTATTTTAATGACAAGTTAAGGCATACCAGAAAAATCAAAAAAACTCTTTACACAAACAAGATTTAGTCATTAGGATATCCTAATTCAAATATTTAAGAAGTTTAAACCCCCCCTCCAAAAAAAAAAAAACACAATGAAATTAAGAAATTTACGTACATGAATTAAAACAATGATTAAAGAGCTTTAAAGGGTTACAGTAAACTTAAATTCATCAAGATAATAATCTTTTTTAAATACTTAAAGATATAACAATTTTAAGAATGTACTAATATACATTTATAACTAAGGGTAAAGAGTAGTAGAGTAGAGAAGTTAAGATGAATGAACCTTCCGCTGAAAGATGCAATTGATACCCACGCAGAACCACAAGCCAATTCATCCTTCCTGACCTTTTTCCTGCCGACGGAGCATCTGTTAGGTCTTCTGCTAGTATCTTACATACTATGTGTGGATATATGTGCATGTGTCTGTATATACATAACATGTATCAATATATAAAAATGTTTGAATAAATACATATGAAACCTTATTCCTATTTTTTGTTTCTTAGGCCCGGTTGCACCAACAGCCTGTGTTAAAGTTAACTTTTGCTGTTAACTAACCCGGGTTAAAAGCTAATCATGATTAAAGTTTTTGTCCATTTGCACCAACAAATTTTTAATTCGAGTTAGTTAACATGGGTTAGCGCGGGACGTCATCATATTCGTGACGTATTTAACAACTCCAAACCTTCTAGACAGAGACAGTTAGGTTATATTGAAATGATTGTTTTACTCTGCCGATTAATATATATTAATACAATAATGGATATAATTAGTTGACCGTTGAGAATTAATAATGAAACATTTTAAGATCTATTGAATATCAAGGAAGCTGGATTGTATTGTGAAACCAGACAGACAATGAGTATCTAAATGGAATAAAAACTATAGTATATAAAATGTTATTAGATGTATTCGAAAAAAATAATAAATTAAATCAAGTACAATGAAATTAAAAATGAACCCAAGACAAAAAACCTTAACGTTAATAACAATAAATTGATCAATAATAAACCAAAAATTGATGACAATATGAACAATAAATAGTAAAACCTAAACAAAAAACTATAACAGATCTTTACCAGAATGAAAATAATAAAAAAACAATTATAGGTAATATCAATAATGCGATAAATATAGAGATGATAAGTGGAAGAAATAGAAATATATACCATTATCAAAAAATGCAATTCATACCTCATCTATCCAAAGAAATTAAGAGAACACTTGTTGAATTTAATTCACCACAGACAAAATTATGACTTTATAACCATAATAAACTAAGTAATCATTTATCAAACATTAAAGATTTTACCACTCGAAAAACTGAATGTTATTTATAAAATAAATTGTATAGATTGTGATAAGATATACATAGGAGAAACCTCTAAAAAGATCACAACTAGAGTCAAACAACACAGCAATAATTGTAAAAATATAAACACTACAGCATTTGCACAACACAGTCTTCAGCTTAATCACAATTTTGATTTTGAAAAACCTACAATATTGGATATAGAAAAACAATCGAATCTATATATAAACAAAAATATAAAAGATACCATAAATTATAAAACAGATTGAAAACACCTCTCACAAGCAGTTCTTGCTACAATTGGGAAATTAAAATTTGTAAACCTTACCTTAGTGACCTATATTTAATAATAAATCAGTGTATACTTACTACAGTAAATAGTATGACCCTAATTCATCAGGGTCCAAAGAATATGTCAGTTAAATGGGTATTTTTTCCTTAGTGTTAATTTAAAAAACAAACCAATTTTATGACATAAATTTTTGACAAAATTTTAATCAAAAATGGATAATTTTTTTTAATTTTAAATGAATTTCGGGTAAATATAATTTTTTTGTAACATTGTTATGCATATTTTTGGTAATGTTTTTAGTTAATATTTAAAAAGTTATTTTATAATGTTAATTGATAATTTTTTGATGTATTTTAGTGAGTCCTGATGATGGGGAAGGCCCTTGAAATGTTGGCTCATTTTAAAGTTAATTGTAATAAACTGTTTTTGGAAGATTTAGAAACCTACAAATTATTTATTATCATTTTTCATTCTTCCAATTAACCTATTTTTATTATTAATCAATTTACTGAATTAGAGGGGAAAAAATATGTAAATAAAATACAAAAATCAGACTTTATTGATAAATATAAACAAATTTACCACTTGACAACAAAAGAGGGAAAGGTTAATTGATTTAATAACACAGATTGCAATTTATACAAAATTATGTCATTTCCTTTCATCTTGAAAAATTTGTGTCGACAAGTGCTCTGTGAAAAGCTATATCACTTTCACATATAATTTCTGATGGTGAAACAACATCAGGAAAGTAATCTTCTGGTTCTGGTACGTTGTAGATGTCCTGGGTTTCTATTGCAATGTTGTGGAGGACAGCTACAGCTACAATAATATTTAGGGCTTTTTTTGGATCCATTCGAATTCCATTGGCAAGGCAAGGAAATCTTCTTTCCATAAAAATGAACGCTCTCTCAATGATTGTTTGATTTTTGTGTGACACAATTGATTTTTCTTCAGCAGCATTTGTTGGGTTTATAATTGGTGTCAGTAAATATGTTTTGCAGCCATAACTACTATCTCCTAGAAGCCAAAAATCTCCAAATTCTCTTGACTCAAATCTCACTCGTAATGCACTTTAATTGAAAATCCAACTTTCATGCACAGAGTCAGGATTTTCAAGTTCCCATCACACACTACTTGTATATTTAATGAAAACCACACTTTTCTATTTCAAAATAGTTTTGTATTAGCTCCACTTAGAGACTGGATTTTAATATGAGTGCACCAATTACTCAAAGAAAACATTTTATCCTGTAGAAATCTGACACTGTTTTGTTTTTATCAACTTCTGTTACGGACATTTTAATTAAATCACTTGACTTCCTGGCTATTAATGTTGTTATGCGTGGAATAATTCTATAAACTGTAGATTTATCAATATTAATGATGTCGCTAAGAACCTGCTGGTAACTACTAGTAGCATAATACCTCTTGAGGTTAAGTAGAATATGATGCAAAATCATTAATATTAAAAATGTCAATCATATTTAGCACTGTTTCTTTTTTAAATCTATACCTTCTTATGAATTCCACATCATCCTAAATTTCAAAGGGATTCCTCCTTACTTTGTAAAGCTTGTTCCTAGGAAGTATATATATCAGTAGCATTATATCTTCATCTGATGTTGAATATTTATCTGAAGAGATTGTGTTCATTTTTCCTCGGTGTATTGGGATAAATGTTACGAAAATATTCAGAAAAAAAACAAACAAAAACTGACACAAACAATGTTTCAAAGAGTAACTGGTTTGAAGGTGTTATGGATGTTCCTGTTTGTAGGATATGATTCAAAATCATTAATATTAAAATTGTCAATCATATTTAGCACTGTTTCTTTTCGAAATCTGTACCTTCTTATGAATTCCACATCATCGTAAATTTCAAATGGATTCCTCCTTACTTTGTAAAGCTTGTTCCTAGAAAGTATATTTACCAATTGTATTATATCTTTATCTGATGTTGAGTATTCATCTGAAGAGATTGTGTTCATTTTTCTTCGGTGTATTAGGATAAATATCACGAAAATATTCAGAAAAAACAAACTGAACCTGACACAAACAATGTTTGAAAGCTAAAGTAACAGTAGAAAGGTAACATTGACATCGGATAATCGAGGTAGGAAGGTGAATTAACTTAACACCATCACTTAACATAGAGTTAGGGCTAATTATGATTGGTGCAATGGAATTTCTGCTAACCCGTGATTTACTTATCCAGATTAGTAAAGTTAAAGTTAAACACGGTTGGTGAAACCGGGCCTTAATAATTGAGACATTTCAGGATCAAATCAACGTAGGAACAGTCTTCCTTATATAAAATTTTTTAAAAAATGAAAAAATAAAATAACATCAGCTCCATATGGGAAAAAAAAAGTTAACAGAAACTCTAATTGCATCGCTAAAATATTCGATACTTAAAAATCGATTTGATTAATTGTTTTCATTAACGTTAATAGATTATAAACATGGCAGAAACAAATAAATTTTTAATTAATAGAAAGGTGAAGATAGAGGACATTAGAATGATATATCAGAAAATCAATTACTACACAGTAATCTAAGGTTACTGAGCAATGTTAATATGACAATTTAAAATCTAATTGCTTTATGTTAACGGTTTTAATAACTTTCAACATAAGACATAAAATACGATGTACAATTATAGATTAAAATCAAATAAAACAGGAAGGTGATGTTTAACATTAACAAATAAATCCCAATAAAATTAATATGTTTTGCCTCTCGTTTTCTCTTTTCATAAATCAAATGATAAAAATTCGGAAACAAATAAAAGAAAATTTATGGATCCTAATTAGATGAAAAATTAAAAACATAATATAATATTTATGAAGTAAATGTTCTCCATAAACATTATGATTGTTTGTTTTTTCTTAGTACAATGCAAAACGTTGAAATTCAATTATTGATATACGTGATTAATGTTTTTGCGAATGATTTAAACCTAAAATTATGTTATACTATAACTATTCTGATGTTCCCAATATTTTTATTATTTTATTAACATGAACTAGGTTTGTAGGGATTTTTCTTGAGATCAGCTTGTCATTATTATTTTTATTTTAGTAGTAGTCATTATGTTATTATTTTAGTAAAAAAAAAAATAAAATAAAGTTTGTAATACCTCAAAAAATATTAACCTCTCCTTTTTTTAATTATTATTATTTTTTTTATTTTTTAACGGTCTATAAATTTCAAGATTATTCACTGTAAGCTGATTGCTCCTAGACGTAAAAAAATAAGGATAACCCCACTGGAGGAGAGGGTTTTTAAAAAGTTACGCAAATTTTGACTTAATTAGATTTTTCGTAAATGTGTAAACAGTCAAGCAATTGTCCCATTTTTTTTTTAAATCAATATCCATCATATCCATTGGTCCATATTCTTAATTAATATTAAATCATTACTCATACTGTTAACTCATTGGGTAAGAAATAGCAGGAATTAAAGGATCTATTTTGGATAACCTGCTACATATATATTTTTTTAAATTATACCAACGATATTTGATTTAAACGTTTATAATAGTTTCCTTTGGATGAATCAGTTTTACACAAAAAATAGCGAGTTGAGGAAACCAATTTTACGTAAAAATGATTATATATTTTAATAGTAAGCGATCAGTATGAGTTTTGAATATAATTATTTAAAAATCTAATAGTGTGTAGCAAATAAAGTGTAACTAATCACAGCGATTTTTGATAATTTATTTTTAATATAATATGCGTTATATAATATACATATGTTATTTTTGATACATTTGTTATTATATTAAATGCGAGGACACAGCGGTAGGAGACTGAACCACAACTTGGCAAACTAACGGTCTTCAAGAACCAAATACCAGACCTTTCTCAGCCAACCTAGTATCAGTGTTGTGTGTTTCTCAAGAAGAGTCGCTGAACTCTTGGACTGACCTTCTGGAAATCGGCGGAAAAACTGTAACGTTCAAGGACAAAATAGGAGATTTTATTTTTGATACTGGTCATTGGAATTGTGTAGAATGAAAATGGATTCTAATGGTGTCAGAATGGGCGACTAAAAGAGCAACCAGTTCCACATCGAGTAATCAGCGAGAATGGGATAGTCCGAAACGTAGAAAGATCTCAGTTGATGGCGTTGGTTCGAAATTCGTCATAAACTAGTTGAAATGAATACCGACTTCACACTCTTGTAATACTACATTGGTAATCTGTAAGACAACGATATACACACACATAAAAAAAGATCGAAACGTAAATGGGAGAATAGTTTCTAGTCCGATATTGATAGTTCAAGTTTTCATGTAGTTCATTAGCTCAACCGGACACTGTATTAATAATTGAGAATTTTCATGCTGATACTATCAACTCAATTATACTGACATGGTACAAGTTCCGCCATTCCGCATCGTGTAACCTTCTGAATTCCCAAGTGGCTTCATCTATCTTTGAACCAATTATGTTACATAGTACCTTATTCTCAAAAACGTTAAGGCGCCTTTTATCCTTCAAAGTAAGCGACCACATTTCATATTCGTATAAAACTTTTGGAAGAATAATATTTTTATAAATTTTAGTCTTTAATGTTATTGAAAGAAGCTTTGAGCTAAGGAATTTCGTGACTTAATAATAACACGGTTTTTCCAACTTTAGCCGTAACTTTATTTCCTCGTTTCTAGTTATCATGTAACCTAAATTTTGTGCCCAACTACGCGCGAGGTATAAATACAATATAATATAGAAATAATGTAAGTATTATCCAAAAAATATAAGTAAATTCTAGTTAAAAACTTACAAAGGATATGCTGCCACTTCAGTCAAGACAAACCAATTTCAGCCTTACCTAAAACAATAAGAAAGAAAACATTATTACATATTATATTAAATCATTCATTCTATAATCATAAGTCTCTTTCTTTTTTTAACGTAATAAGGATTATTAATCAAACGAAAAACTGTTTTGAAATACCTTACTATACTTTTCTAACTGCTAATACTATTTTGACTCACTCATTCTGTTTCTTTGACTCACCATTTATTAAAATGTTTTATAGCTCTCTTTATCAAGAATATCATTACTTAATCTTGATTATGAATCATGTTGATAGAAAGGAGGAAGGTTAAATATTTAAAAACGGACGTTAAAAGTTACGAATAATTTACAGTTTAAGAATAAATATTAATAAATTATCAACTGTTCAGTTTTACATAAGCACAAATAAGAAAAAAATATACTTTTGAATTAGTTCTATGTTCGCTACTTAAATTAAAAGTACCTATTTTTACGTTTGGAGAACCGTCAGGTGTAAAGTCATCTCATCAACATGTCATTGCTTTCAAAATAATAAGCTAAAGAATTTACGTCACAAAGTGCCAACCGTTCGTGGAAAAAAAAACAAAAAAAAAAAACAGGTCTTGGGTGCAGTGCTTGACAAGGAGTTACTGCTTCATGGACAACGGTGTGTGAGGAGTTTATATGGTCAGGATCACCTTCAGCCACAAAGGTTTACCCACTATTAATGGTAACCAACATGTAGGGTGTGCCAACCAAGTTACTCGACCCAGGATCCATTCTCGGATTACATAACAGAATAACTAAACGATATCTACAAGTATGTAAAACATAATAAATAATTATCAGCAGCCAGGACACGAACCAACTAATATGGGAAGATAAAAAATGGAAAATACTTCGGTTCCCAAAAGTATTTTCTACATATTTATTACTACTTATAAGTTCGAATAAAATAACTCATACACACAAAAACAGATTTTTCCAGGATTTGGCCATTTGGACTCAGGGGACCCTAAAATGTTTATTTCCTGTTCACGAACGCAATACTTTACCGAAATATGTATTTCATATTTAGGTGAGTGAAATTAGTAGAATTAAATTAGTATTGGAATAAAATTTGTATCGAGGAAAATCGAACTTTAAATATTATATCTTTGTACATAATTTTTTTTTCATGATTATACTGATTTGTTGTTTATTTATTTAACGTCACTTTATGCTACTATGGCTAATCGGACGATGCTACAGTGGGAGACCTGAATTTTGCCTATTAACGAGTACCTCACATCGCACAGCCTCGGGACCACCTTTTAACGCCCCCTCCGAAGGACGGCATAACTAAGGATTTTTTACTCCCATTAAAATCCTAAATCCTTGGACCACCCGCGGGTTCGAACCCGAGACCTTTGGCATAGGAGGCTGTTATGCTAACCACCCAGCTACAAGTGATCCCATTTTACTGATTTAAATAATAATTTAGCATTATGATAAACACTTGAATGAAGTCCTAAAGCGAACATAAAGAAACAAAAGAGGAACTCAATTAAACTCCAGCTTTACATATCCTCATTTTAAAGCAGGTTGCAATCAACACCAGAAAGTTAATATTGATGACCTGGAACCCACATACTCGACTTAAAAGACAAGAGCTCAACAGAAGATATGGACAGTTATATAGACTACTGAACAAAACATCACAACTTTCCGTTGAAAACAAACTATTAATTTACAAGATAATTCTCAAACCGATGTGGACCTATGGAATTGAACTATGGGGTACTACTAAATTTTCGAACATCAAACGTATCCAATCCTTTCAGTCCAAAGTCCTTAGAACAATAGTCAATGCTCCCTATTATGTTACAAACAAGACCTTACACCATGACCTCAAGATCCCTTATGTCCTTGATCTGATCCCATCCAAATTCTCAACTTTCCACCAGAAACTTACTCTTCTTCCTAATCCCCTGGCACAATCCCTATCAAGTACCAACCATCCTTACAACCCTCCTCGTAGGTTGAGGCGGCAGTGGCCGAGAGATCTCTTATAGATACGCAACTGGAGTGCTGGCAATGGCCAACTTCTCCACTCATGCCTGAGAGTGTGTGGCTCTAGCGCCCTCACTCAGTCTCCACTGACTAGATTGGTGACGCGGCTGACCGAGAGGCGCTGGGACCTCCTGACATTGTGCCTCAGCATCCATTTCTGGATGCAGAGGTTCGATTCGGAGTTCCCAGGGGCAGTATGTAATATTGTATATAGGTATGAATGTGGCCAAGATTATAATTATTTTATTTTCTTTCATTTATTTTATGTTATTTATTTATTTTATTTATTTATTTATTATTATTATTTTTTTTTTTTTTTTTTGTTCATTTGTTATTGAGGCATTTCATTTTTTTGTTTGTTTTACTTTGTACATATGGAATGAATGACTTCTTTTATCTCTAATACTTATTGCCCAAGATAGTGGCAGATTGTATTACTTCTCAATAAAGCAATATTTAAAGTAAAGTAATATTGAGGCTACAAGGAATGTACAAACATATCTTTGATATCTTGCTTGTTTTCACACATCAGATACCTTTGGGGAGATATCATTTTTATTTCAACTTATTTCTTTTAAATCGTTCAACAATAAGATTTAATATAAATTAAATCTTCTTGTTGTTTAATCTGTTCACAAACTTTTCCATTATACAAACTTATTCACTTTTCTCCATATTCCTTATTATAAAACTAATTATTAATTATTTTCAATAAATTCATATAACACATTCCGACCTTTATATCCCTTCTCACAGAACTGAAACATATGAACCTTCCTTTGAAGCCCGCTCCACCAGTTTTTGGAATTCTCTCCCAACAAACATCCGTCGAGCAACCTCTCTCTCCACTTTCAAATACCTTTTGTTCCAGTATCTTCTCCCTCCCCATAATGACGCAAGCTGATAATAATAATTGTACTGTTAGATGATAGTCAATACTTTTAGTTTTTTACAAGTGTTTAAGTGAGTTGAAATGTACATTTTGTTTTATTTTTAGCAAAAGCGTTAATTATAAGTTAATTATATTGGTACCAAATGTATTTATTTCTTATCATTATTTTTTTTTATTTATGTTAAATATATTTTGTTATTTTTCCTCATTGATTTTATATCTAGGCCAGATGGGAATATTTTACTATGTTAAATTTTATGTTATTCTTCTTCTTCTTAAAATAAACTACCAAGAATACACAATAGTAATTCATTAACAGATGGTTTTAATTAGTTTCGTTTCAGTTTCTTCCAGCAAAAGAAGAAATCCCTTAAATCTGTAAACTTTCAACTTTTGTCACTTTTCTTTCTTGTAATATATTTACAATTTTAAACGATATTTTCTTAAGAAATTATAACTTTTTTTTATTTGTCAGAATGTTACTGATATATGAGGTTTTATGTGTACATTGAGCTTGTATTTTTTTTTCTATATAAAGTAAATGAAAAACAATTAATGACCCATATTTATTTATTAGTCATTACTTAGAGAATGGGTAATTTACAATCGATCACTTTTAAAATCTTAAGAATGATTTTATTTCAAGTGTATAAATGCAGACTCATGTATACTGACACCTAGAACAGTACACAACATAACCTTTACAGTGTCATTTAATAATGTGAAAATGATAAGACTGGTGGCAAAGGAGAGAACTAGCGTTATCGTTGCATTGACGCCATCCAAAGCATTAAGTTACCCCATAGTCGCGTCTAAAGAAGTTTTACTTCAATAAATACTTTAACTGCAGTTAAAGAAGAAAGTACAGTTCTTCATCCGAGTATATTTCGACGATCATTAGCAGAGCTAATCGATAAACCTACGGTTCTTAAGCGGTCCCAAACAGCAGAACATTACAGGATGGCAGGGCCAATGAATCTGAAGGCTGCTCCAATAACTCCGACCTGAAGCAGGCTGACGAAAGAGGATGATCAGGACAGAACGTCTTCACTGGAGCGGTAAGCTGGGCAAGTCCAGGGCGCAACTACTAGAGCGATACAGGTACTCAACACCGGGTCTGTTGGTACGTGCTTCTCTTTTTTCTAGCATTGGAGTTTTCCATAGAGCCAAGATTAGCTAACTATTATCAAATAGTTACATACCTAGGGAGCGGCGTGTTCTAGTGAGTAGAGCACTAGTCTACTGTTCTCCACGTCTCGGATTCGAATCTCGGATGAGACAGAATCATTTTCTGGGGTACGGAGACAGTCCTGGGGGAATACCCAGCTTCTATAAAGTGTATAGCCAAAAATTGGGGGGAAAACCTTTGGTTTTTATTTCATGACGTGCCTCGATAGTTTGGCAGGTTTTCAAAAAAAAAAAAAAAATCTTGTCAAATGTCAAATGTTTGTAAAGATCGAATCACTGAAACCTTTAAGGAAACTCGGAACGGAAAAAATTTCGGATAACAAAGGAACATAAAAAAATAGAGAAAATCTATCATCACATTATCAAGAGAAACTATTATAGGTGGAATAGTCAGGAATCAGTCATTTTTGAAAAGTTTTTAATTTTGCCAACGTTTCGGCTCAAGCTTGTGAGCCATCATCAGGGCATTACTGAGCCATGTCCAAGCATAAACCAGTTTATCCAGTTTATGCTTGGACATGGCTCAGTAATGCCCTGATGATGGCTCACAAGCTTGAGCCGAAACGTTGGCAAAATTAAAAACTTTTCAAAAATGACTGATTCCTGACTATTCCACCTATAATAGTTTCTACAGTCGACTATACACCCTCAATATATCAAGAGAAACGCTTAAAATGTGTACAGGGTATTCGGGATCACTTGTAGCTGGGTGGCTAGCATAACAGCCTCCTATGCCAAAGGTCACGGGTTCAAACCCGCAGGTGGTCCTAGTATGTTTTAATGGGAGTAAATAATCCTTAGTTATGCCGTCGGGGACGTTAAAATGTGGTTCCAAGCTTGTGCGATGTAAGGCTCGTTAAAGGACTCAGTACCACTGTAGCATCGTCCGATTAGCCAGAGCAGCATAAAGTGACTTTAAATAAATAAACCAACAAACATTATCAAGAGGAACGCTTAAAATATGCACAGGGTATTTCTAGTTGTATTCTAGAAGCAGGTACCAGACATCAAGTAGAACAAAGAATTACATATGATTCATAGTCAAATTCTCAACGGTAAGGGAGAAAAATCAAATTTTGAGTTTTTTCCTAATAGTCATAGTTTTCGTCAGACCAACTCAAATATATCTATTTAGTGTACACCCTCAGAAAAATAAGTGGTACCAAATGAAAGAATAGAAAATTTCTCGGAAGGTTAAGAAGTCGAATCAAAAGTAAATGTCGCACGTCTAGCAGAATTTTTATTTTTTATTTATTGATATTTACAACTGCATTACTTAATACATCCAGTAAATTATAAATAGATAATATACATTTAAGACATGAAAAGAATATGCCCGTTGGCAGCACTGCACTAGGTAATCTAAACTAGAAGGTCTCGAGGATATCTTTTCAGACGCCTCGGAGGATTGTCAGGAATGGAAGTGGAAGCAAGGAATGAAACTAGTTGGTTAAAGTGGGAGTGGAGTTCGTCATGGATGGATTTATAACTCGTACGGGCCAAATCGGCAACATATGTGACATTAAGGTCTTCATGGATGAGTTTGTTTGTGACAATGTAAGGAGCATTGAGGATTTTTCGAAGGATTTTGGATTGTAAGAATTGAATACGGGAGGAATTTGATGGTTTAGTAGAGCCCAAGCAGAAAATTAAATCTTAATATTTCTAAGAATATCCGAACATTTCAAGCAGTTATTTCTCTTCAATCGTTAGTTTTCAAATTTCCCAGATATCAAAACAACTTTTACGTTTAATCAGCTTTAAAACGGCGCAAAACAAACCTACCTACATGGACCAATCAAAGAAGCGAGGTGGCAAGAATTAAAAAAATAATAGGACTGAAATGATATTTGTACTTAATATGTCTCATAAATGTCTAGTCCTGTAGTGAGGAGATATACTAGACCTAAAGGGAAAAATATGTGGGTGAATGAAATCTGATGTATAATGACAGAAAAGTGATATGCCTATCATTAATTAATCAACTAACTTTTTACTATAAACTACTTTCTTAAAGTTTTTTCTTGTTAATTTCCTGAAGTTATTGGTTAAAAAATGATTTCTTAGTAAAAAGTACCTTTGACAACAGTGAATTAGTTAAGATGCTCAGCATATTCCAACTTGTCAGTCTGCCTGCGACTCATAAACCCGTGTCGGCGGAGGCGATAAAAGGCGACAGTGATGCGCATATCAAACGCGCTCAGACATAGGCACGCACCTGCGCTCCCGCAAATGGCAATGAGCCGAAGAAGAAAGTGATGTTGCTCTAGGAACTGAATTGTTAAGTAGCTATAGCACTTTCACTAATCCGCCGGAATCGACGTCTCATTGTTTTAAGGTTTGGCACAAGTGTTCTTCCTGTTTTTCAATCTTGTTGGATTACTACCTTAAGACAATGTCGCATTCTATCCCTGAATATAGATCGAAATTTTATACCGTCAAATGATTGACTAATATTCTGATTATAAATAGAAAAATATTTTGGACCAAATTCGAGATAGAACCACATCATAAAATTGGGTTGTGTCACATGAAATGTCCGTTTTCAAGGTAAAGGATTTTTATTAAAAACACGAACATTTATGAAAACAAGATAGTTTTATTCGAAGTATTTACCTTCTTTTTCTATACATTTTTCCCAACGTGACACCAAATTTTTTATTCCCGAACTGAAAAACTCTGAGCTTTGAAGTAAAACAAAATCTGAAAACGCACTTTTCACTAGATCATCATTTTCAAAACGTTTTCCTTTGACGAAGTTGTCTAAATTCCTGAACAGGTGGTAATCTGTTGGAGACAAGTCGGGAGAATATGGTGGGTGCGGAAGAACTTCGTAGCCCAGTTCTTTCAATTTTTGCACGGTATGTTTTGAAACATGGAGTCTTGCTGCCGTTCAGTGAGATCATGAGGTACCCATGTATCGAGCTTTTTTACTTTCCGAATACACTTTAAATGTCTGGAAACGGTAGATGCACTTGCATTTAGTTGTGCTGAGAGTCCTTTAACTGTTTGGTAGGAGTTTCCTTCTACTGTATGTTTGAGGACATCGTTGTCATTTACGGACAGAGGTCTTCCTCGGGGCAAGTTTTCCAAGTTGGTATCCCCAGCTGAAAACTTAGCAAACCAACGGCGAATGGTCCGTTCATTAACACTCCCTTTCCCAAACGCCTTGCAAATATTTCTAGCGGCCTCAGCTGCTGAATGGCCGAGTTTAAACTCGTACAAAAATATTACTCGAAAATCGCGTGTTACTATGTTCATATTTGGAGGTGTACTAAAAAGTGGGTAATTGATTGGGAAGCTAATGTTTATAATACAAAGGTAGAGGATTGGTAACTGTTTACTTTGAATATGTAAACATTCGGAAGAAAACAACAGAGACCTGCAAAATCCTTTATGTATACATTTAATATAATATAATATATTAAGTACAAACAAAAATAAAAGACATAGACCATTGGATTAATTCTCAATTAAATTAGCTACAGAATTAAATTCTGATATTATAAATTTTCTTCTCCTTAAGCACCTTTAATTTTGTAGGTTTGAAAAAAAAAAAACTTTCATCTTGTTAGCATATATAAAAATCTGGTGCGGGTAACTTTCACTCACCTCCGTTTCTATAATTGATTAAAGAATTTTCAAGTACAGTAAGAGATAAAAATGAGTAAACCATTAAAGAATTAATTAAATGGAATTTCTATAGAAACATGTTTTTTATTAAAAAATCCATTACATTATCATCTAAAATAATCAGTTAGTTTTATCGGCTTTTCATCACTCTTTATTAACTTTTAAAAGCTTGTGTATAAGATAATATTTTTTCTAAAATCTTCAGTTTTCAAACGGTATATCATACAAAAAATTGCAACATAAAAAAATATTTTTTCAGCTTTCTCCTTTAGTTGTATATCAAATTCGCTCAAGTGCATATTTAGCTGTTAATAATCAATGTTAACAAGATAATATAGTTATTTTTATAGAATATACAGAATTAAAGGTACTTTAGAGAAGGAAAATTTAAAATATCGGTATTTAAGCTCTGTTAAACTATTTCAATCAGAATAAAACCTACATGATGTTAAAGCCCATTAAAGTTTACTTCAATAAAGGAAGTTTAATCAAAATCGTTAAAGCCGTTTTGGAGAAAATCGTAAAAAGGTGCAAAATGCATAGTATAAAGTAAATCTTCCGGTCACCTGATTTTGATAAAAAAGATTCTGTAACATCCCGGGACTATAGTTTTTAGGACTTTTTGATTTCGCCCGGGAGTTACCACACACACACACGGAGCTTTTTGCGGGACTTGGTTATTTGGACTCAGGGGACAGTAAAACTTGTATTTCCGTTGAAAACTGGAATCCGAAATCTTCACGATCGCAATATTTTCCCTTACTATATAAGTAAGTGAAAGTAAAAAGAAAGAGGAACATAGGCAGAAATTTTTGAAAAATGAAAGTCATGGAAACAACATGGAAGGATGTATAGAATTCTCGAAATAACTTTTGATTCATAAAAAGGTTTTTGTCACAACTACCTCAACTCCACATTCTACAATGCAAGCGTAGTGCACTGTGGAACTAACTGCTACGTGACATTTTCTTCACGCAGGGAGTAACGTAAGATGATTCCTTGCCCTGGATGTGGTTTAGATGTACTCATTACGCAGTGATATGGCTTTCCCTCGAGTAGAAAAAAACAACTTTACTATGAACTTTTGAAAAATATCAGAGGTTATTGAGTTCAAAAAGAGATTTATTTTCCTAATATTCAGGTTTCATGGGTTTGATAAGATAATATTTTCACACATCTAGATACTTATATAGATACTCCGATACAGATAGATACCGACTCCGAATAGAAGATTCTCTCACGGCTGTCTTCTGCAAGGTCTAGAAGTCCCAGCTTGTGCTCAGTGTAACACAGTGAAGACCGTAAAGGGTGTTCTATTAGGATACTCAAATTTCATCAGATTGAGACAAGAGCTACAAACGGACACCTTACTGAAAAGAAATTCTTTACAAAAATGCCAACCTACTGTCCCTTTCAAATATTTAAAAATCAGCTTATATAAAACAGATTATAAAACGTCAATAAATACGCCAATGACCAATAGCGATAGAGGCGTCATAAACAAATTATTATTTTTGTTAAGTTCAAGTTCTCAAGTAGTTAAATAATCGTTTATTTTTAGATGATTAGGTTGTTTTTTTATTATTAAGTTAAACAGAGGAATTCGGTTAATGCATGATCCGTCCAACTTCATCTATAGTCATCCAACTAACCCCCGCAGCCGTATTGTTTATAAAACGGAGTAACCTGGAATTAAATAGAGATAATACCGCATAGAAAATAAAATGTTTAATATAAACATCACAATCAAGGCAATGACAATGGTCACATCGCTACCATGAGTGCAATAATATTTAAAAATAAATGAGGACGTAAGAGTTATTTACCACACTTTACTAAGAATGGAGATAAAGAATTGAGCCTCGGTAGACTCATAGAGGTACAGGCAACGCTAAAACTTAATGGATCTCTCTGAAATTGAATGTAAAGTATCTGAATTAAATATAAAGAGGCTACTTACAAGAATAGTTATTATTAACTCAATAGTGCAAGGACTATCAGACCAGGCCTCAACTATTCTATTCTATAGTTAATTATAAATTTATCTGAAAGTAAATTGCACTTTATAAATCGATATAACTATGAATCGATTAGTGTTTTATAGCCCATATAAATTTATAGCTCATGATGGATATTAAACGTAAGCTTACAAGGATAAAACGGTAAGGTATGAGGGGAGCATACCTTTCTGCCTGATTATAATTCCATTCACTATTTAATTACAATGTACTTCAACCTTAATCATTGACATCTTATTTTTTATTAATGCATACGACTGCTTGTATATATATATATATATTAATATATATATATATATATATATATATATATATATATATATATATATATATATATATATATGTGATTATTATCCAAGTAGTTTTTCTAGTCGTGTTAGTATGTGCTTGAAAGAGAAAGTAAATCCAATATCCAAAACATCCTTTGCTCTATTGATTGTATCTTTAGAAAAGAAAAGAAGGTAATAGATAACAATTTAAATTCTAGAAAAACTTTGAATAAATTTGCACATTTTCCACATTCATTCGTATCATGGATTGGTTGAATTTTTTTTTTGACCTACGGGATAAATATCCACTAGAACAGAGTTCGTAAATCTGTAGAGTAACAAGCCCAGCGACGTTTAAAATACATAAGAACGTTAAATCCTAAAGACTGTAAATTATCAAAATTTTAAAAAAATCATTCAATAAGTCATCAATAATAATGATTGTTTATAAACTAAACTTATATGGATAACGTAGCCGATCTAGAGATATTTAAAAAAAAAAATCCTATAAAATACCACTTGATATGGCTGGGTAGCTAGCGTAACAGCCTCCCATGCCAACGGTCACGGGTTCAAATCCGCAGGTGGTCCTAGGATTTTTTAATGGGAGTAAAAAATCCTTAGTTATGCCGTCCTTCGGAGGGGACGTTAAAAGGTGGTCCCCGAGCCTGTGCTATGTCAGGTACTCATTTAAGATCCCAATCTTAATAAAACCTAGATAGGCAAAATTTAGGACTCCCACTGTAGCATCGTCCGATTAGCCATAGTGGCATAAAGTGACGTTAAATAAATAAATAAAAAATAAATAAACCACTTGATATGAATCCACGTGATATTTTTAGCTTTTGGATCATAAATGTTTCACTTGATTTCAATGCGATTGAGAGAGAAGCTAGGATCATCAGGGTCCTGCTTTTTGCATTAAATTGGTATATGAAGTTTCCTTGATTTATATAAACGTCTTCCAGATGCTATCCTGCAGCAGTTAAGCATTAATTTTATTCACCAAATATGTGCAGTCGTTGCTGTTATTTTGAATGAAGCCCAGAATCGAATCCTCCCATAGTAAACTGCATCTTAAAAATTATCGAGATGTTTCATATTGACTTCGCCTCCTGACTTCTGATTAAGAGAAATTTACTATCTGCATTAACATCTGATTCCATTCCACAGTGCGGTTTTAGCGGCTACAAATTTGCTTTTCAAGAACATTACAATTCCAGCAATACTTGAATTTCATACCTCATTGTAACATCACACGAATAAACCTTTTGATTCTTAATGAAATTATTAGAACAGTATTAGAGATTAATTACTATTATAATTAAAAACATGTCGATAACGTTAGATATACCAGAGGGATATATAATAGAAATTTCAATAAATATCAACTGATTGAAAACTGTGTTTTTATTTGTTTTTGTTTTTTACTCTTTCTATCCTGGATTTAAATACAATACTTATTTAGTTAGCTTCAAAGTACTAGATGGTTATAGATTAATACGTATAGAAAAAAAAAATAGTAACGATAAATAACAGAATTAGAAATGCCTCAAGCGTTTCAATGCCGGAAAGCTTTTAAGTCTGACATTAATCTCCCGCCATCACTCCGGAGCAAGAGAAAATCCTCGTTAGCCTACAGAGGCGAGGTAGGAGAGAAATAAAAAAAAACATAGAAAGTGGATCTTATTGAAGAAAAACAGCTGAGATTTGAGAGGTTTAGTCATGTCTCAAGAATGTCAGAAGATTGCGTGGCAAGAGGTGGTAAGGTACAAGGTAATAAGAAAGGAAGGAGGCAAGAGAAAGACCTAGGAAGACTTCGGAAGGAGGGATCAGAAGGTCTGCAGTAAAACAGAAGTATTACAGAACAGGAATGTCTGAACCAGCCTTCTAAATACGACCCCCTCTCACTGCTGTGGTGGAAGAGAAGAATGATAAAGAAGAATAAGAAGAAGAAATAAATAAAAAAGTTTAGTAACAATATATAGTTTCTGTATAAATAATATATTACAATAAGCCCATTAAAAATTAATTTACCATCGAGTAATTTCTTATGAATATTACATAAACCAGCAAAGCTTCTTCGATGATTATTTCACAAACAAATAAGAAGTTTCTCTAAAGACATTATCAAGTTCAAGGCACATGTCCATCCACAAAATAAGGGAAAAACAGATCCGAAGGTAAAACCACCACAGGCCTACAAATAGGACATAACAGTACCCTAGAGTAAAAACTGCTACAGGCATTGTAATTCGGTAAACAGTAGGTACCTCGGTAACAGTACCGGCCCTTCTTATGGCCATCATTTTGCATAGCTGCCTCCAACCGCCTGCTTTAGTCACAGCTTTCTATGTACGTCATTTAACGGAAAACGGTTCGCGAAATTGCTGAGACGATACTAACCATAACTAAACGAGGAGCATCTGCAGGCAAAATACCTGAGCAGCTGTAGTTCCATGATCAATGTTTTAATGCGGTAATGATTAGATTCGCTAATGAAACACACGTGTGCAGCTGTATGCCGTTACTTTCAAAGATAGATTAAGTTTTTATTACATAGCCAGCATTTTCATAACTATAATTCAAGATTTATTAATCTTTATTATAGTTTTTTTAAAATATAAATATAGTTAATTTTTAATTTTACTTTTTTATATTGTTTGTACTTTCTCAATTCGTTAATTTTTTTTTCAACACAGAGCTGAAATGTACCCTTTGGTTGAACGACCTTCATAAATAATGTAAAATAAATAAATAATGTAAATAGATGCCTCATTTTAGTGAGGAAGCATTAGTACATAAAGTGAGAGGTGGGAGAAATTCCCTCCTGACGAGCTCAAAGATTATTTTTACCTCTAATTCCACTTCTTAAACTGTCATCCCAATTTTTAAATAACTCTACTGTCAGTCTTATATATCTTGCGATTATATTACTTTATTATAATCATGGTCTCAAATTTTATTATGTATCATCATAGAGTTAGTAATTAGTTACCCAAACTTCGGAAATAAGGAGGTTTAAAGAAGATCATTTACAGGCTAAATCAATATCTATCAATATACCTTCATAAAAAAAATTTGCCAAGATCGAAATATCTCAAATTCGTTAACAATTTATTTATGATCTTATGCTATTAGAAGAGAAGATAATAAACAAATAAGAAGCGATGATTATGGTACATCAGTTAAAAATGGGGAAGGAGATATAATGTCAGAATATTTAAGATGTTTGCACTTTATGCTACTATGGCTAATCGGACGATGCTACAGTGGGAGTCTTAAATTTTGCCTATCTAGGTTTTATTAAGATCTTTAATGAGTACCTGACATCGCACAGGCTCGGGACCACCTTTTAACGTCTCCTCCGAAGGACAGCATACTAAGGATTTTTTACTCCCATTTAAAAAATTCTAGGACCACTTGTGGGTTTGAACCCGTGACCTTTGGCATAGGAGGCAGTTATGCCAGCCACCCAGCTATAAGTGATCCCATATATATTTAAGATGTTATGCGTAGTGAAAGAAAAAAAGTAAAATGTTAATACTTTGACAATTTAAATTAGAATATGATATGTAATAATAATACGATTCATTATGAAAAAAATAAGATTAAATGATGATGTTTTTAGGATACCTGATGATGAGGCAATAAATAGCCTCGAAACGTTGCAAATTAATGTTAAAACATAGGATGCTACAATTAATATATTATTGATGATAAAACAATGATATAAGCAGGGTTGTTCCATTATTATAATACATAAGTAATCAACTCTTCATGATATATAATAAGTGAATAATTTGTTTTTCAATATTTTGTATTGTGTATTTTAAAATTCAAATGCTGCATCACTGAGCTCCACTCTTGTAAGATTTGCACTAAAGGAGATAAAGTGTAAACATTTTTTTTATATCTATCTAGTATTTTTTGAGTAACAATGAGAACCACCTAAAGTGTTCTCCTATTAAAAGACAATTGCGTTAATCCTCCAGAAAAAGTAAAAACTGTAAATCACCGGAGAAACCTGACGCCCGTCCTTGGGATATGCGTTCTATGAGAAAGAGCACGTCGCGGTATCTGCTGTGCCGAGACGTGAACGGGGAAATCCAAGCGGGCACTTTCCCTAATAACAGGAGCAGCTACATAGGCGATTATACACTCAGAGAAAGGAGATCGCTGTTGAAGTTATCAGTGTGCAGTCTCGCACGTGTTTTATTACGGATAATAATACAGGACGCTATTAAATGATCGAAAGCAAAAAATAAAATAAAGAAGATTATTTCAATTTCCAATCCAATATGTTAGTTTCGTTAGAATTCATTGTACAATAGTTACAACGTATTAAAACCCATCAGCAACATGTTTCCTCTCTTATATTTTCTAACTTTAACTACGTTTGTCTGGTGTATATGGGACTTACCAACGTACTAGAAACAAAATTAAAACGTCTTTGTTGTTTGATAATATTTATCGTTGTAGTCCAAAGACGTGAACAAATTTCTGTCAATTGCCGAGTTAAAGTGGCTTTATCCTTCTCTACGAAGAAAATATTTTCATTATAATATATGGTCTTTTCCTTTTCCAAACCTTAAGAAATGGAAAACTTTCCTAGAGAAAGGAAAATAGAACTCCTCTACTTCCGTTCCGACGTCCATCTATTGAACACCATATTCCTATCATTTGATATTTATACTCAATTATATAGATAGAGCAGCGCTCTTTCATAAACCCTTCCCGTAAAATTATTTTGATTAAAGCATCAACTCTTTCGTTACCTACTTGAATAACAACCTTGCGTTCGAATGAAAATATAGTATATAAGTATATATCTACAAGGTGTCTAGCAAATCAGCTCAAAGAGATTCCCTGAATTTTCCATATTGTATGAAGTCTATTACCAGGTCAATTCTCGGTGAAAATCGACAAAACAAAGAATAATTATAATTAATATGGTGTAATATATTAAAAATATATATAATGAGTAATTACTTTACGATAAGATTCAACTATATCTACCCGGCACCAGCTGAAATTGTAGCTGTTTATGTTGACATACCAATGAATTATGATGAGCTTAAATACTGATGTTAGTAATACTATAGTAAAAATTATTTACGAATCTGACAACAAATTATTTACGACCAATATATCTATATAAACTTTAAGAGCTTTTCTTCAATCTTTCAATCTCTGCAGCCAAATCTTCAGGTTTCTGAAGAGCTTCTTGGAGCAGTTTTGCCTTTTTTGCATCCAATTCCTTCACCTGAAAGTCGACTTTTCTCTTCTCCACAGCCCTCCTGTCCTTTCATGATAATAAATATTAAACTTGCTTTATGATATTTGTAACATCATAACAAGCAGGCATATTGGAACTTTTGTCTGAGTGAAAAAGAAACGAGGTTATTTAGGGACATTTCCCTGTTGCTAGACAACCTGAGTATATATCTATATAAGATGTAAATCAATTTACATATATTATATAAAATAGTTACCATACTATAAGCAACTATTTGTTTGATTGTTTTAAGGGGACCTAGTCCCAGAATTATATTTTTTTCATGATGTAAAGGTATTAGTTACTAAGTTAAAATTTTAAAACGTTACACAATAATATAATAATGTTTTAGTTTATTATTTTTTATTACTAACCTTTTATAATCGACCAAGAAAAATCACTCCTCCCTCTAAAATTTGAGCTCTTACGTTTCGATATACGGTAGAACCCGAAAAAAGAATGAAAAATATCCGTCTATCCACCGTACGAATACATAAACACCAACAATTTTAGTATAACAGGTAGGCGATTTTTATTTTACACTAAATAAATCTGCTTAGAAGCCCAACTCACATTGTACAAGACTTTGGACTCTTTAAGGAAACATAGTTGAGCTTGATTCCAGTTTTTCGTTGACTCAAATAGGACAAATCTTAGGCAACCATTTTTCAGTCATTTAATAATTATAAGCTCTAAATTCCTTGATAACGTTAATATAATAAAATAAAATAATAATATACTGATTTTATTTTATCTAGTATTAGTGACATCTATGTGGATATGTATATAAAAATATTATTGCGAAATTGTGTACATTTATTTTTGTGTCTTATCTTTAATTTAAATGACTCAGAGCTGGAGGCTGATTTTTATTTATTTTTTAATTTTTTTTTCTGTTTTTTATTTTTTATTTACTTCTCTATTTTTTTCTTTTTCTTTTTATCTTTTATTGTTTTGTTTTTTATCTTAATATAATTAATTTTTTAGGGGAATATTTATGATGAATTGTTAAAGTTTTATTTCTTCTTTTAGTTAGATTATGAACTTTGTAAGTTATATATTTTTTTTTTTTTTTTTGTTTCATTATATAAATTAAGGTGGTATGTAGTACATTACTAATTAGTTTGAATTTCAATTATTATTATTATTTCAATTATTGTAGTGTAATGTTTTTTTTTTTCTATGATTTACCACTGTAATTGGGCCTAGGCCTGTTGGTGGATGATGTAAAATAAAATAAAAAATAACACTATATAAATTGTTACACAATAATATAATAATTTCAAAATAATAAAATGGGAAGAAGGGAAAAAACCTTTTTTGAGGAAATGATCAATTAAAATTCCTAAATGAGCAATTTCATAATACTTGAGATTCCGTGAAATTCATAATCAATTTCAACCCGGTGTTTTTTTACGTATTAGGCATCACATTTTCAAGAATCTGCGAAAATTATTGGATTAGAGTTAATTTAAACGGTTAAACGATTAAATCCTATGAATGGCTAATTGTAATTGAAAGTGGGGCGTTATCTAATCTGTATAAGAAAACTCTTCATTAAAATTCTGGCGTATAATTCAGGAATAACATGGCTTGTTCTAAATAAAATAGACTTGAACGAAAAAGTGATAAGACAAGGAAACACTCTTGACAGACACTTCCTCATTTCACAAATCTTCTAATAACAAATAGAAAGTAAACACAAACATTAATGGGCAATAAAACAGGCATAGTAAAGTACAACATAAGGTAGAGCTGTGTTGAAAATACTGTTTTTATCGGAATAGAATAAGTTGCAATAAATCTATTGATAGCTGTGTTATGAGCCTTCAACTTATGCAAGATCATATTATTATCATAAAATTTTCAAGGTAATCAATAATAACAAACAAAAAAAGAACGACAGTATTATGAGGCACTTCTGGCTATTTAAGTTTTCTAAAATTGTTCTTGTTTGAGATATATTGTTCACATACACATATTGGTTATTTGGAGTTGAGATTTATCTACAAATAACAAGGTTCGAAATTTATCAGGAATACGATAATTTCTCTTATATTATATAATTTAGTAATGTATAATATAAGAGTATAAAATATATTTATAGATGTGTATATATAAGTTAGGAGAGATGGGGAGTGTTTGCCTCAATCCTATTTCGTAATATCAATCCAAAAATGTAAGTTTTAAGTGAGGTGTATATAAATACACATAGGGATATTATACAATTATATTATATTATAGGAATATTACATTATACTTTTATTTACTCCATATTCCAATTTTATGGCAAGTTGAAGTGGCTTTACCTTTCCACTCGTCGCAAGCATTTCCTCGCATCATTCCTTTACCAAGTTATAATCCCGCCGCCCATTATACATTTTTAACCTCTTACAATTCAAATCCTCTGTCCATCCTCGTTGTACACGCTCCAGTCCTTCGGATTTATACAGTACGGCCCACCGAACTGCACATTTCGACAGATCCTTTCTCATTCGAACCTCAATCTTATGGAATTCTATCCCTCCTTCCATCCGTCACTCCAACTCTCTTTATACCTTCAAATCCCGCATTAGTTTTAGAAAGGAAATTTAAGTCCTTTTATTTTGAACAGAAAGATAGTTAAGGAAGCATCGTTTTTGAGTTGTAAGTGAAAAACTGAAAAAAGTGCGAAAAATTCGTGGTTTTTCGGCTCCAAAAATTTAAGCTCACCACCTGTGATTGTGCAAACTCAGATTAATTTTATTTAGGGTCATCAAGAGGTATTGAAACGATTTCCAACTTTGTCCGAATTAATTCCCACAAATATACTTATTTTACTGGGCTACATATTTAATCACTTGATGAATATCCAGGCTGAATAGAATTGTAAATAAGCTTATTTATTTTATTTTATTCTCATTTAAATATGTCTAGTTGATATTATAGTAAGTTATTATTAACTTGTATCTATGTATTTAATTTATTTTAAGACTCTAATTTACTCTATGCACATTTTGTACATTCTATATATTTTATTCTAAAGGGACATGTCCCAGAACAATAAAGAATTTTATTATTATTATTACTTCCATGAAAAAATTAGCAAAAGACTAAACAGTTCCTAAAGATATCTTAAATCAACATTCATTGATGGTTAAGAAGATAAGGATATTCAATATTTATTTTAATAGTAAATTATCTAATTTTAAATTTCTAAAGAACGTAAAATATTTAAACTTCATTTTATTTAATTTACCTTTAAGGATCAATATTTATGCGTCGCGTTATGAAGAGATATTTAAACGCTAGATAACTGTCATTATCGAAGGTGTTATCTTAGCTACGTAGGCCTTCATAGATGAACAACGGCTCCGGTCGGTCGCTACTCCTAACCAAGACTTATTATCTATTAATTACATAAAATAATTTTTTTTTTTTTTAAACTTTGTTATCATTACTAATGCTCAATCAATAATAAGAAATCAACATATGAAACAGATTTTTTTAGCACCTAATTATATGTTATAATAATTAATTGTTATAAATAAATATGGGATTAATTAAATTATGTTTTGAATTCCAATATATTTATATTATAATAATATACTTCACGAACTATAAATTTTTTATCGTCATAGTCAGTCAGCTTTCGAATGTGTTTTCAATTTTTCCACTAACGTTTCAGAACCCCCAAGAAGTCAGCAGCATGTCTAATAAAACGTTGAACGTTTTAGAAAAATTGAGAACACGGTCGAAACCAGATGACGAAGATGAAGATAAAAATCTATTATTGTTTATGAAAAGAAAAAATTAAAATGATGGAAATCTCAATGATGACTTCTAACCAAGATAGTTTTCTGGATATATCTATTTGTTTTAAGAGGCAATTTGAAAATTTCAGTTTACAAGCAATTATCAAGCGCATGTTTTGGAGTGAGTGGTGCTCCAATATATCAGCACTAATGTTTGTACTACATTATATTAACTAGTTCATATAATTTAAAAAAAATTAAATCCAAATTTAACTGAACTCTACTTAGCTTTCCGAAGTTTCAAAAAAAACTTAGCTTAGCTACAGAACTGCTCATGATAAAACAATGAATATGAATAAATAACAGTTGTAATGGAAATTCATTGCAATACGTCGTGACATTGAAAACATAATTAAATTCGATGTTACGGCTTCTCAACTATTTTTTCCACCGATGTTTTATTTTCTCGAAAGTTACATTACTACGAAGTAGCACTTACACTTAGTTTTGCGCAGATAATACTACGTCTTTATATTCCTAACCAAATTACACGTCCTAGCTTATGCAAGACTCCCACGAACGGGACCCGCAAATGGCCTCTACTTGTGAGCACTCCTACACGAAGATGCGCAGAGAACAATGAATTTCGTAATCGTTGACGCTCCTCATAACCGAAAATGGTGGCTTGGACTGAGAGCTTTCATTGTTATTCGCAGAGAACAGTTTTCAACTCAATTCATAACTACTTAAACCTTAATAAAGATTTAAGAACTTCAGAGGAATTTTTCAGATTATATGGCCAAGATACACAGCTTAGAAGCGTTAGATACATTCAGTTAATCATTCATAGATTAGAAAAAAAATTTTTTTTAATCTATATTCAGGATGTATAGTCGACTGTAGAATTATCGTAGGTAGTCTTTTTTTTAACATTTTAATTTTTTAGACGTTTCGGGCAATCATCATCAAGGTTACAAAAGAGGTACATATCAATATGATAATGAAAAAATTTTTAATGTAGTGACAATAATAAAATTTAAAATAAAACAGAAAATATACTAATATACATAAATATTATAGATTCAAATAATGATAATAAGATAAACAATCAAAACTGTTGACTTTAATATAGAAGTAAACAAAAAAAATTATATATAAACGTACCATTACTGAGCATTGTCAAGCATAAACTAAGGAAAACCGAAAACATCAATAAAATTGTCTTTTTAATAGTTTTTCAAAATTATACAAAGAAAAAACAAAATATGAGCCTTATTGTTTTTTTACTTCTATATTAAAGTCAAAAATTTGATTGTTTATCATATTATCATTATGATTATGCCGTCCTTCGGAGGGTACGTTAAAAGGTGGTCCCGAGCCTGTGCGATGTAAGGTACTCGTTAAAGATCCCTATCCTACTAAAACCTGGATAGACAAAATTTAGGACTCCCACTGTACCATGGTCCATACAAAATTATCATCGTCCGATTTGCCTCAGTAGCATAAAGTGGCGTTAAATAAATAAACAAACAAAATTTGTAGTATACACACATGTCTATGTAAGAAACTATTTTGTCTCAAATTGGCATGAACATAAGAACAATAAATTCTCGAAACGTAG
Organism: Piezodorus guildinii; assembly: GCA_023052935.1. Lineage (NCBI taxonomy): Eukaryota > Metazoa > Arthropoda > Insecta > Hemiptera > Pentatomidae > Piezodorus > Piezodorus guildinii. The sequence continues at coordinate 132,081,935 of CM041293.1, read as the reverse complement.
AATAAAAAAAATACAAATAAAATTGCTTATTTATTGACTGAACCTTAAGATCGACAGATAACTGATATATGTATCAAATATCTTCCGCAATCGTTACATGACAAAATGAAAAGACATAAAAATATCATATTATATTTTGCTGGTAACTTAATGATGTGTCAAACAAAACATTACCCATATTGATTTCAGAAAAAGTAATCTACTTGCATGCAACTTTTGTTCGATTATCCACGTAGATGTTTACAAAATGTTTAAACACTTAAATAAAATAATTCGAAACAGTACTAGCTAGTTCAGTATTTGAGAAACTTGCAGATGTAATTCATCATAGCAGATCACAGTCAGAGAACAGTTGGTCAATACAGGAAATTGCATAACATGCAATCTAACGGTTCACTGAAATCGTCTCATTGCAATCTTGCAAGTTCAAAGGCATACTAAAATTAATAAAACAGTATAAACACTTAGAGACGAAGTAAGCTCTATATTTATTTTTTTTTAAGAAATGGGTCTGTAGTGCAGATTTTCATAGAGATTACATAGTATCCAATTCAAATTAGAAATAATTAAATATCTAAGATAATACAATGCAAGAGATGAATTAATTTTTCTAGTGAATGGGAAAGTTTTTTGAGAAAATGATACAGAATCAAGAAACGCTGAAGTGAAACAGATTTAGAGCGAGCAACAACTAACTAATATTGTTGTTAATATCTTCAAAAATGTCCAATTTTGTTTTTAATGGACTTAAAATATTTAATGGATCAAGATTTTTTTCCTTTTTCATTTGGCCTTAATTTTCTCTATAGTTATCAGAGTTATTCTCTGATAAATGAACTTTAGTTATAATTTTGTGAGGAACTTCAGCACTGTTACCTACGTAACAGTTTTTTGCGTTTAGTGGAAAATCGCTTAGCAAGCATAGAACAAGTTTTGGAACTCGGCTACTCAAGTTTAATGCGAACATAAGTAACTAAATCAATTACCTATATCGTCATTTCCGACAGTAAAAACTAATATTGATAAAGTCAATAACAGTAAAAACTGATTGACCAAAACTGAAAACAATGGACGAAGGAGAGATCGGTCTAATAATTGATAATTGTCTCAGTCCATTGTCACTTCGTAATAAATCGATTAATAGTTACAATAGATCGATGCCGAAACGTCATTCGGTGACTCAATGAATGACGGTAGTAATGAATGGCTCTTGAGAAAGAGAATTGCTAAGGCCTAGGTCATATTTGGAGCAGGAAGTCATGATTGTGGATCATAATTTCATTATATCAGAATATTGCGTATATTATTTAAACTAATTAATTTTAGAAGGGTACAAAAAACTTTGGATGGGAGGAAAAGTAACAAAGGTAAAAAAAAAAAAATCACCCTTCTGACCCTAAAATTCCGCCTATTTAACCACTTTCTGACCGTTAAATTTAACTGCTTTATGGAATCTTATTTATGCTTGTTATTGCAAATAACAACATTGTCATAAAATAATATTTTTATTGGATTTGTTATATTTATTTTATTATGATATTCTAAAGGGAATAGTCACAGATGAAATGATGAATCATCAAGAATAATATACAATATTTTCATCTCTGCTCGGAAAAAAAAAACCCAAAAAGCAATGACCATAATTAAATTTCTTTATTATATAAAACACATATTAATGCTAGTATTAAATTTAACTGATTTTCGTACATTAATATATTACCATGGCCTCAAATTCCAAGCGTTTTTTTTTTGTTTTGTTTTTTATTTATTTATAGTAATTTACCATGCTAAAGGTCACGGGTTCAAACCCGCAGGTGGTCCTAGGATTTTTGAATGGGAGTAAAAAATCCTTAGTTACGCCGTCCTTCGGAGGGGGACGTTAAAAGATGGTCCCGAGCCTGTGCGATGTCAGGTACTAGTTAAAGATTCCTATCCTAATAAAACCTGGATAGGCAAAATTTAGGACTCCCACTGTAGCATCGTCCAATTAGCCATAGTAGCATAAAGTGACGTTAAATAAATAAATAAATATAGTAATTTACAACTGTATTAAAGAACACAATGAGTAAATATGCAGTATGAAAAAAAAGTCATGAAAATGTCTTGAGAAAGAACTACCCAGTGGTAGCACTTCACTAACTATTTTAAGGCAGTAGGTCCCGAGGCAACGTTCTTTTCAGTCGCCTCGGAGTGTTATCAGGGATACCTAAGAAAGATAAATTACGGACAAGTGGGTTTGTGTGGGCAGGGAGTTTAGAATGAAAAGAGGAGTATCGATCAAGGGCTATGTCTGCAACAAATGGGATGCTTAAGTCATTATGGAGGAGTTGATTTGTGACAAAATAAGGGGCATTCAGGATTTTGGATTGTAAGGACTGGATGCGGGAGGAATTAGATGGTTTCGTAGAGCCTCAAAGCCCGATTCCATATGTCCAAATAGGTTTGATAATAACGATTTAAATGAGTCTTTTGTAATATACTGGATGTTTTGAACGTTTGTCTAGTAAGTGTTGTAGTAATCGATATCTTCGAGCAGTTTCTTGTCGTTTGAGTCTTGTGTTAGGGTATTCTAAGCGTAATCAGAAAGCTCTCATATGAGTATCATTAAAGATAACTACTTATTTTCAATATATTCTAAATTTTGTTTAGTAGCACTTTAAAATACAAAATAGTTTGCGTCCAAAACTTTTTTTTTTTAATTAATAGGAAACGAAAATTTATAAATTCATTAACAATCGAAAATGACTAATAAATGAAAATTTTCGTATCGATTTAATTTGTACTCCTATCAGATAAGATAAGATTTCAGTTCCGGGAAACGAATCAGGAAATTTTCAGTCAGCTTGACTTAACTTAACTTTACTATTATCATAATCATGTTATTTGATTAATATCTTAAACAAAATCAAATAAATTTTAAATATATAAAAGATAACAAATAGCTAGGACAAATAAATAGATTTATTTGTCAAATACAAGTAATTATAAGAGTTTAAAGACTGGGATAATGATCAATCTTACAAAATTCGATATTCAAAAGGTAATTTCTGGCGTATGGGGTGTAATAACTGTGTAAGATATATCTTCTAATACTCACTTCAATTGCAGCGGCCTATAAAGAATGCCTCTATCCCACAATTATTACAGCGGGAATGAGTCATTCCTGAATTATTCTCTTAAGCAATGCACTCACGCAATAGATTTTAAGAAGTTGGTATGTAAAGAACAAAGAAATAAGAGTAATATATTTCATTAAATTATGATGTAATAAGCATAATATGTAAAATAGATTTTTGAGTTTAGGTCTTTAACAGAGAGAAGAGGTCAAGCTAGCAAAACTCACAATAGGTCATACAGCACACACACTGATACCTGAGGATCAGATATGTGATAGATCCGCCATTTTCTTACTGCTGTAAGTCACTAACAATTAAACATATTATAAAAAACCATTCGCAGACGCAAGAACAAGACACAACATAACTTCTACTTCAAATTAAGTATTAAATGATAATAAATATAATGTTTTTAAATTGTTAAATTTTCTGTGAAAAAAATTCATATAATGTTGAAAATCATTACCTGCTAATAAAAAAAAAATTACTTTTTTCTGTATAGTTAGGAGCAGGGTCAACCTGAATCATTCCTGACATAAAAATTATATCAATTTTTACTTTCATTTACCTATATATGAAATATATAGTAAGGGAAAGTATTGCGATCGTAAATTTTTTGGAATTTCAGTTTTTAACAGATATACACGTTTTTGGGCCTCCTGAGTCCAAATTACCAAGCCCAAAAAGGTTTCTGTGTGAGGTAAATCTAGCCCGAAAACAAAAAGTTGCATAAAACAAATTTTATATTTAATACAACTACAAGCCCAAATATTAGGGCAACTTATTCATAAAAATCTGCGAGCAAGAAGAGCCACATTCATACCAGGCATTTCGCACACTATTCTAAAAAAATCGCCTCCAAAGATTTTGATTAAAATGGCTATAACGATGTAAAACTTAATGGGCTTTAATATCATTTAGGTTTTATTCTGATTGAAATCCTTGAACAGGGCTCAAATGCAGATATTTTAAATGTTCTCCCTCTAAATTACCTTTAATTTGTTAGATTCGAAAAGAATTAACATATCATCTCGTTGGAATTGATAAAAAATGGCTACATATGCAAGTTACCTATATATTAAATATACAATAAGGAAACGAATTGCGATCATGAACTCTAATTCCAGTTTTCAACTGGAATACACGTTTTAGGGTCCCCTGAGTCTAAATGACCAAGTCCCGTCATAATAGTATGACAGGGCTTAGCTACCGATATTTGAAATTTTCCTCTGCTAAAGCACCTTTAATTTTGTAGATTTCATAAGATTTACCACATCACCTGATTAGCATTGCTATAAAACAGCTAAATATAGAAGTTGAACGAATTTTACGAACAAGTAAAGGAGAAAAGAGCAAACATATTTTTTTATGCAATCTTTGTGTTTTTGCACATAAAAACAGATAGATGTAAAATATACTGTTGGAAAGCTAATGATTTAAAAAAAAAAAAAAAAAAAAAAAAAAAAAATATATATATATATATATATATATATATATATATATATATATATATATTATCTTATAAAGAATCGTAAAAGTTAAAGGAGAGTTAAGAAAAACCGATAAAACAAACTGATTGTCGTAGATAATAATATAATAGATTATTTAATAAAACACATGCTTCTATTAAAAGTCTAGGTAATTAATTATTAAAAATTTATTTTCCTCTTTTACTCTATTTAAAAATTCTTAAATTGATAATAAAAACGGAGGTAAATGAAAGTCGTGTGTTGCGCGCACCATATTTTTATCATATCCGTCACTTGTCATGGGCTGAGCAATGGATGTGGATTGAGAATTTCTTAAATAAGAAATATCTGGGTGTGGGTTTATTACTTATAATTATCTAATCATAAATAAATAAAAGACTGTTAACCTGAAGGTTCCATGCCGAAAACAACAATCGCTGCCTACGACCAAATCCTTCTACCTACTCTTAAGTCTAAACCTCGGACTTCAACTAGTCGTCTCAATGCTAACTGAGGAATCCGTCCGTCACCAATTCACCAAATTTACAAGCACATTTTTACCGTCAAGATATCATCACTTCAATCATAATAACGGCGAGTTCGTTCCTCTTTCAGCTAAAATATTCTACGAACTAGGCTTCCAGCCGTTAAGAACTGAGGTTAATGGTTTGTATATTAAAACTTTTAAGTTTCTTTACAAGATTCACGAGCTAATTATTTTTGCAAATGAAACATAATACACGTTTCCCACATCCATTCCCGACTTTATTTCCCAAGAAATTTCGTTTTTAATTTGAGTACCGATAAAAATTAAATACTATCCTTTTAAAATATTGAATAGTGATCTATCAGAATAGTTACATTAATCAGGGGTCACCTGCGGTGCAGTGGCTTGCATAACAGCCTTCTATGTCTAAGAAGGAGGATTTAAACCCGGCAGATGGCTTTAGGATTCTTTAAAGAGAGTAAAAAATCCTTGGTTAAACCGTCCTTCAAAAGGGACGTAAAATAGTGGTCACGAGCCACAGCGATGTCAGGTACTTAAAAAAGAAAAAAAGGTTAAAGATCTCTATCTTAAGTAAACCTGGATAGGAAAAATTTCGGACTCCCACTCCAACATCGTCCGATTAGTCCCAGTAGCCTAAAGTAATATTAAATGAATAAACAAACACTTTTGATTACCTCCAAGCTGTTATAAAAACCTGTATAATTAATTTATTGTTAAATAAAAAATAATAACAAAAACAAAAAACAATAGAAATGCTAGGAAGACCACTTTACATAGGATGGGAGTGTGTACGTACTTTTCTCTCTATTGTTGCGGTGGTTTTGTTCTCAAGGAAGTGTTAAGGGTTAATTGGCAGGCTCTCTCATTATTGTATTAATTCGGCTCTTGATACCAACTGATTTAATCTTCCCATTCACGCCTCGTCTCCTTATTATCGACTACTTGCTATTATAGACTGTGGTGCTTGAATCAAAGCGACAATATCTTAAACATAATATAAGTATGACACAAGACCACTAGGACAGTGCTATGGGAGAGATATGTAAAGATGCCTCAATAGTAGACCTAAGATTTTTGAAGAAACATGTATTATTCTTTCCTTAGATGAACAAAAGAAACCGAACTACATTAGGTAAGAATAACTAATTCTTCTAATTCTCACTAATGTCCTACAGCAATTATATTTTTAGTATAACTGCGTAATTCTAATGTTCATCTACACGAAATCGTACCATTGTTCCCAAGGATAGAGCGAAACGTTGGGCAATATAACAAAACGTTATGTTATATAACTTAAAAATTGTTCGTTTACATGATTATATCAACTTTCATCTATATAACTTAAACCAAATAAGTTCTCATGCAATTATTCCATAAAATAAGATTTATAAAAAATTAAAATAAAAAATGGAAACGAAAAATTAGATTACAGTTGATGGCCATAAATTGTTTAAAGTGAGTTTTGTGTTTTCGGTGAGCACTTAATGTGTGAGAAATTATTATGGCTATTATTTCAGAATATGTAGTTCGAAATTGAAATGAAATTAAGAATAAGGCGGTGAAAAAAAAAAAAAAGAGTGAAAAACTATTTTACTGTCCAAGGTTGACTATTACAGTTGCTTCTAAACTTAAGTCCGCAAGCCCAGAAGAAGCTCCGCAATGTCGGTCAAAACATTGGACTATGAAATAGTTTCTCACTATTTTCGCATCTTTCTTGACCGCCACCCGAGCTATCTCACCCTTGATAAAATTCTTACTCATTAAAATAAAGAAATATATTTCTTTTTTCGTGGCCGGCCGTTTTAAAAAATTTGTGTTTTTAGGATAATACTCTTTGGAAAAACATTTTCTCATTAATATCATTTATAAAAAATTTAATTAATTTATATAATATTTTCTCTGTCTTTAATGCCTTCCTTCATGTTTCGGATTTCGGATCATGAAACCTTATTATCTAAAAAAAAATTGACATATTTATTTTCTAATATTTTTATAATTATTTAAAAATCTCCCCTTTCCACTACTTTAATATTTATTGTGCACGAAATGAAAAAAAAACATGTATAAATAAATAATAAATCTCTTTATTTGTTTTCGGGCTAGCCCATACAAATGGAGTTGAGTTGTACAAAATAGTTAAATTAACAAAACATAAATCAAAGAAATCTATTACAACTGTACTAAACAAAATACGCTTCAAAAACAAATACATAATAAAAGACAAAATAAATTGTAACTGTATAAATATTAAACAAATACATAATAAAAGACAAAATAAATTGTAACTGTATAAATATTAAACAAATAAATTAATCATAAATAGTTTAACAAATTCAATTATTGTTATTTTAGTAATGTGCTTAAATTATTCTTGAATAGACAGATACAAATTTCTTAGCTTTAAACACTCTGTTACATAATAAAATAAATTTTCAAATTGCTTTTTATTTTATATTTGCAACAAAAGTTGTACTATGAGGTCATTGTCAGACATATTTCCAATATACGTCCTCAAGTACTTATTTTTGGACGGGGAGTAAACAGGGCATTGCAAAAAAAAAATGATTTAAATCTTCTGGTTCGCCTGAATTACAAATAGGGCATTCAACGCTATTATCTGAATAACCATTTTGGAATCCGTAACTGGTAATTTTCAGTTTATTGGGTTGAAATAGTCTTAGTTGACTGATCAATCTATGTTTCCTCATAGGTCCCTTTAATTTCAAATAATATTCCCCCATATTTAAGCTACTAATTTTCCTAAAATTAGGATTAAACTTTGAGTGCAAAATAGCCTGAATATCTAGGGAAAGATTATGATTATTGAATTTTTCAACAGCGTTATTTAAAAAAAAATAGAGATAGCGTCATTAAGACAACACTTTATTAGAACCGAACAATTCAATTAAAATAATGGAATAAAAAAAAAATGTATAAATTATTTCCCTATTCACTGCCTAATATTCAGCGATTTGGTATTTTTCCCAAACACTGATATCCTAAATAAAGAATAAATATTTAAATTAATGTCAAATGAATATAGTATGCACCATCAAGCTTTCTCGAATTGAAACTGCAAGTATGCAAGACTGCGTCATCGTAAAAGAGATAATACAGGAGTGTAAAAATAGTAGTAAGAATGATGAACGCATGACTAAATGACTTTCAAGCGCTTAGCACTAATAGTCTTTGAGAGACATGATCATCATACATGAAACGCTAAGACGTAGGATGAGATGATATTCAAATTTAAATAATTGGAATATTATTTAAAGAAATACTTTAAATGATCTGTTTCTAATACATCACAACTATTTACAAACCAGTAGAAGATAATATAACAAGAGTGGCAAGCTGAGCATTTTTATTCAACAGGTTTTGTATTAGAAGATCGTCAAATAAAGGATTTCTTCTGAAAATAACACATTTAATAATACAAATAAATAATATTTAGATAAATTAAAAAAAGAAGATTTTTTTGTGAAATTCTTATATGTAAACAAGTTGCATTGCGATCAATAATTTTGAAATCCTAGCTTTCGATAAAAACACAATTTTTAAGATCCCTTGATTATATCAGGGACATCAAAGCAAGTATTTCAAGAAAATCAGCCTAACACAAGTGCCACTTTCATCCCTTTATCATTTTATTCAAAAGAATGAAGACGAATCTGATCTAACCCATTAAACCAATATTTTACTATTAACGTCACTTTATGCTAATCAGGCAAATCGGACGATACTACAGTAGGATTTCTATATTTTGCCTATCTAAGTTATATTACGATGAGATCTCTAACGAGTACTTGACATCCCAGAGGCTCGGGACCATCATTCCTCGCTCCAAAGGACGACATAACCAAGTATTTTTTTACTTTATTTAAAAAGCCGTAGGATTATCAGCCGAGTTCGAACTTGTAAACTTGGGCATATAAAGCTGTAATGCTAGCCACTACACTAAAGGTGACCCCACAAATCAATGTATAATTAAATAAGATTCAACATGATAAAGGTTTAATAATCAAAATCTGCCGATTAAATGTATAAAGTATTATACGGTTAAACGATATAAATTAAATGTAGAATTGTGAAATTTCTTCTTTTAATGTACTTTCAATTTCGTTTATTTGAAATGATTAGCCATTTCTCCTATTTATTAAGAATAATAAATACTTAAACATAAAATATGAATGAATTTAATAAACTAAAGGGGAAAAGGGGAATAAATATTCTTTTTTTTTTCCGAAAATAAGATATAAATATGTACAATATCTAATTCGAAAGTTTTATGATTTTCAAAAAATATATTATATCATCCCAAGGGTATCTAATGTAATGGAGAGTGACATCCCATAGAATTAGATGAATTTTGTAGAAAAAAATAAATTTCCATTTTTATATAATTCAAAGGGGAGCGGCGTGGTCTAGTGGATAGACCACTAGTCTGCTGTGCTCCGGGTCCTGGGTTCGAATCTCGGCTGTGGCAGAAATATTATTTATTCTGTTAATTCAGTCAGGGGGCGACCCTAGGGTATGGAGACCCTCCTGGGGCAGACCCAGCCTCTATAAAGTGGGTACCCAAATTAATTGGGGAAAAACCTGGCGGCTGATGAGATATAATTCAATATCTCTTGGGTTGTACAATAAAATAAGTTCGTAGCGTTTTTTCGATATTTCAATTTTATCCATCAAATTAAATCAAGTGTACTTAGTCAATAATGGTTACATATCCTAAAAAAGGTGCTTCTATGCACCAGTTTCAACTGAGATTCCTTATCTTTAAGCGGTATTTTGCTTGCTAAAAATGGAAGAGAAAGAAATGAATTTTCGTCAGGTCAGTTAATTTTATTCCGCTCCACAAACAGTCAACAAAATTTGCAGTGTATATGACGATGACGAGTTACTTAGTTCGCGGCTTCTATTTAAAAACTTAAAGGTTAGAATTTATAAAACTATTATTCTTCCAACGGTTCTTTACGGATGTGAAACGTGGCCGCTTACTTTGAAGGATGAACAACGGCTTAAGGTCTTCGAAAATAAGGTATTGCGTAAAATATTTGGTCCGAAGAGAGATGAGGCCACTGGGGAGTTTAGAAGGTTGCACAACGCGGAATTGCGGAACTTGTATCCTGTGAATATAATTGAGTTGATTGCATCGCGGAGACTCAAATGAGTAAAGTTGTTGGGCTCGATGACGAGCGGATTCCGAGAAAGTTAGTATTTGCTGATTCGACTGGTAGGCGTCCAAAAGGTAGGCCGAAGCGTAGATGGGAGGATTGCGTTAAGGCTGATCTCGGGAGCTTGGGCTTGATTGGTGAACATTGGACGAGTTTGTGTAGGCAGAATTTGGTGGTATCGGCATCGAACCTTCGCGTTCGTTAAGCCTATTATTATTATAATATGACGATGATGCCTAACGAGAAAACATCGAAAATTTTGAACTTGGAAAGCGCAAAGCGCTCGGGTCGCTCTTCAACTGCTCATGACAAAATTCAAGCATAATTTATCAAATATATTTAATTTAATATCTAAATCATAAAATTGATTGAAAATATTCATAATAATTTGAAGTTTTTATTAAAATCACCAGTGAAAACGCTACTATTTATAATATTTACTACCCAATATAATTAATACTTTATTTTAAATATGATTGTTAAAAAATACTTATTTTTTAAACTTAAAAGTGTAATGGATATTTGTGTGATGTACCCTATCAATAATAAAGAACTAAAATTATTAGTTATTCTGTTATTCATAAAATAATTTAATGAATTTATATTGACTTTATACACTTCATGATTTCAGAAATTTTAAAGGTTGTAACTATACGATATCTTACAATACAATGTGTTTTCTAATATATCTTAAATGAACTGAAGATAAGATTGGAATACGTTTACTATTGAAAGAAGGTCAAACCAATAAATGAGCGGTCAGGCTGCATTGACTCTACTAACGGTACTATCCTCTAGATTAACCCATTTGGAATCCTAACTATTTAGGTTAAATATAAACAATGTTAAAAACAAATAAAGGAATCTAAAAAACAAAAAAATACACTAAGAAGACCTATTTTCTTTGACACTCTTTCATTTAAGCTCATAGCTCATTATATTAGACTAAATTTGGAAGAAAATTACGGATTATTACGAAGATGGTCTGATAAAATGTTGAGGGAGAAGACTTAGCTAATAAAGTTGGGGACAACTGGGCTAATAAGTCAGTACCAAATTCATTAAATTCCTCTGAATGTTTTAATAAAAATTATAACTTCTGAAACAATTTTAATCCGGAATAATTGAATAGATAATTGAAGTACAACTTTCATCTATTAGAATGAATAAAAAATAAAATATATTAAATGTATTTTTGTTTTTTATCTATTTTTAAAAGAACCCTCCATAAGGGCCGTCAATTAGAATACAATTAATTTTATACGACTAATGAGCTAATGAAATTATAAGATAATAATAATTAACAAAATTAAAAGTACTTATTGAATTTAAAAACTTGAAATCAAGAGTGAAAATTGGAAGAAAATATACTGAACCATTCCTGGTCACTAAAGGTCTAAAGCAGGAATGTTGCCTCCCTCCAACACTTTTTAATATTTACGTGAAACAACCCTAAGATTGTGGAAACAAAAGTGTCGAGGAATGGGTGTAGAGGTTGGTGATGATACACTTTTCAGCCTTCAGTTCGCAGACGATCATGTTGTCCTAGCTTCGGAAGATTGTGATCTTGAATATATGCTGAGGAAATTGAATGAAGCATACTCTGAGTAGGGTCTAGAGATCAGCAGAGAAAAAACAGAGTATATACCATGCAACTCAACAGTCTCAACCATCTGTGTGAAGGATTGGACGATCCCACAGAGCAACGTCTTTAAATATCTTGGGGTAACCATAGATCAGTTCGGAACGATGACAAAAGATATTGAAAATAAGATTGCGAATGGTAGAAGAATAGTAGGAATCTTGAATGGTGTTCTGTGGAGCAGACAGGTGTCGCTTCTTACCAAAAAAAAAAATTTACCATTCCTTCCTCCTAGGGACCACTTTATATGGGGCTGAAAAATGGACAGTGCTAAAATCGGCAGAAAGAAGATTGTTAGCTCTGGAGATGGACTTTTGGAGAAGAGCCTACGGCATATCCAGGCTGCAAAGAATCCCTAATGTGGAAATAAGAAAAAAAGTAGGGGCTGAGCTGAACATCTTGAATGAGATATCAAAGAGGAGAATCATGTGGTATGGCCATGTCATGAGGATGGAAGGGACGCGGTGGCCACATAAAATGATAAAGTACTCCCCGCAGAAGAGGCGAAGACGAGGAAGACCCCGCAAAACGTGGATAGAGAGTGTGAGGGAGGACATGGCGGCCAGAGGCTTGACGGAGGAGGACTGCAGGGACAGGGAGCACTGGCGTTCTGAAATACTAAGTTTCGGGACATGATGCAAGTTGCAGAACCCGAGGAAAAAAAAAAAAAACTTGAAATCATAATAATAAATAAATGTAATGTAAAAAACAATGATAAAACAAAACTGAACCAAACAAACAAAATAAATATAAAATGAAGGCAATGAAAAAAAAAAAAAAATAGTCTTTGGTCAGTTAGTCGAAGTCAGTGTTTTAATAAAGAAATTTAGAAGAAAAATTTTGTTCCCTCACAGACCAAGTTATTACGTGTAATGCTTTTATTTAAATGAAATATTTGGCGATTTGCTAGCGGTCCCCCAATTAGATATGTTGAATGTTATTTTTAAATAAATATTATGATTTAAATGTGTGCACTACATTTAGTGATAGTTTATCAAATTTAAAAAAAAATACCACTTCCACCGAAACACCTTTTTGCCAGAAATGGTCAAGGAGAGGTAATGATAACGATGAGATAAGAACCAGGCAGAGGAGTGAACTTTAATCCGCGAAACACCGAATTACTTAATAGGAGAGGAGTTGGTTCCGGGTGCAATCAAATAAAGAACTAATTAAGGGAAAACAGGATATATTCGTGCTTACGTTTCGTCTTAATTTCAGGTCTTCTTCAGGCCGATTGAATTACTAAAATTTAAAACTATTCAAATACTCATAAAGAATCAAATATTATTCAGTATTTTTTGCGAAGTTATGTCTGTTCTTAAAGCTCATTTTTTTTCGAAATTTTATAAAATGGCGAATTTTATAATTGTGATTTAGTAGTAGCAGTCACTTTTCAGCAATGATTGGCAATTAAAGGAGGAATGTTTTCTGTATAGTTTATCTGTGATTCTAATTAAAAACCAAGTTCACAAATATTTTACACTAATATAATTTTTAATATTTTCCCAATGACCTCTCGAGGACCCCCTGGACATCTTTTCCGAACCCCAGGATTCGTTCCATCGACCACCTATTGGGAACCAATGCCTTAAGCAGACCTACCGACTTCAACCACCAAGGAGGAGCCAACAGCGAGATACATTGGATCCGATACATCGATACGGGATGATCTCGATAAATAGAGGACAGAGGACAGCCGAGAGAAGAGAAAGGCCTAACGGAACGGCTAGTGCTCCCACGGGAACTCTTCTAATCTCAAAGCTACCATAACCACGGCCACTGTCATCTAGTCTACTTGCTAAACCACATATGTACCACGTACATATAATATACATATATAAGGAATAGTATACGTGTAACGCGAGTATGTGCCTAGGGTTAGAATACAAGTTCGCAGAAATTAGATGTAGCGTATCAAGTTCATCGGACGAGATCTGGTCTAGTTTTAAGCGAACTAGTATTTCGATGGGTTTAGGTTAGGGTATTGGAATAGGTGCTCAACCTTGGTTAATAGTACCGAATATATTTACGTCTCTTTGGCACAAATAAACGATAACCCACAAATTACCAACCTATTACAATAAAATGAAACTATAGTGACCACCACCAAATAAATTTCAACCAGATTTTAAAAAGCACAATAATATTTAAAACTATTTTAATCATTATTTGCTATATTTTGTTATTATTATTTTGTTTGAAAGCAAATCCTAAGCATTTAATTTTATATTGTTAATTTGCTTTTACTGAACATGAATTTAATAATGGTACACGCATAATAAAATTAATAAATACATATTTCTCTTTATGAAAGTAAAAAAAAAAAAAAAAAGATACATTTATAAATATTAAGGTTGAAGTTAGTAATAATGATTTCCAATAATATAAAATAATCTCAAGCTAAATTAAATATAGATGAAGTATACCAACAAGATCAAAGAGCAGCATTGTTGAATTAAGATAGTAGGTAGCTTCAGTTAAGACAATAGAAATTTATAAATTTAAAAATCTCACTAAATATCTGATATTTTTAAAGATCAAAAGAACTCCAAGTACATGATGCAAGATCTTAACAATCTTTCAGAGTTGGCGTAAAAAAGCAACCAAAGGCAATGCGCCACACAAGGACACACACTGAGATCAGAGTTCATGGTCGCGTCGCGTTCTTAGATCTAACCGACTTTACAACAGAAAGCTCTTATATAACGAACATAATATATATTATTATGCAGATGCAATAATCTAAAATAACAAAATATGTGCAAGATTATCAGGAATCACAACTGAAATACATTTAAAAACTATTTATCCCTTTTTACACAGACTATTGGTGTTCCTCAAGGCAGTATCCTGGGACCCATTCTTTACACAGTCTATACAGCTGATATTATAACCCATCCTAACACTTTCCTTTCTGCCTATGCTGATGACACCTGCGTGTTATTAGTTCATAAAGATCTATTAATTGCCTCACATACCTTTTAAGCCCACATTAAAGACCTAGAAGTATGGTTTCAGAACTGGAGAAGAAAAATAAATTCCAACAAATCCCATCAAATAACCTTTACCCTTCATCGTAAACCTCTGACTTCCTGCCCTACAGTATCCTTTAATACATTCAACTAGTTCATGTTGGACAGATCCGATACCTAGGACCCCTTCTTGACAAACGCCTAACTTGGAATCCTCATACACGACTAAAACAACGAGAAACTGCTCGCCGTTTTAGGGTACTTCAACACTTACTAGACAAACGGTCAAACCTTCCTCTTAACTACAAAAGGCTCATCAACATGACTATGATTATACCAATCTGGAAGCTATGGGGCTCTACTAAACCATTAAATTCTTCCGTATCCAATCCTTTCAATGCAAAATCCTTAACGCCCCTTCATTTGTCACAAATAAGCTTATCCATAAAGACCTTAATTTTCCATGTTACTGAATTAGTCCGAACCAGGTATCAATCATTCCATGAAAAACTCCATTACCACTCTAACCCACTAGTTCCTTTCCCATCATCCTCTTCGATTCCCGATCCTGTTTGATTGATATTTTTAGTGTGCTGCCAATGGGTAGTGTTTCTACATGTATTTCATGTTAGTTTACTATGTCCATCACATTTACTTGATGTATATAATACAGTTGTAAATATCATAAAATATGTTTTAAAAAAAATTAAAAACTCAAAACAATAAAAGACAGTCTAAACTATTACAACTCTTGATCCATCTTGGACAGAATAGTCGAAAAAAAGAATTAATGAAGTCAGAACGCACCCTTTCGGCAAACCAATAAACAGATAAACAATTTTATTACAGTTGAGTTTGCAGCAACAAAAAACTTCTAAAGACAGATTTGATCCATAAATAACAGGAAGTTGACGCAAGTTCAGAATGACAAGCACAGCACTCTAATGTCTAATTTATGGTAAGAGGTTCCTTGGCCATCTTCTTTTAAGTCGCCTCAGTGGATTGTCCGGAATATATATGGAGGAGAGGTCACGGATAAGCGGGTTTTGGCATTATGACATGTTTATATTGTTCGCGTTTTGCGGGCTGAAGCGGTAGCGGGTTCCAAGAATTAAATAGGATCCGCTACCGCTTCAGCTCCCAAAACGCGTACATTATAGAATTTATACTAACGCATTGCCCTTGAAGAGTTTGGAATGAAAGGAGATATATCTAATTCAAGTTAAGACCTCAGCTAATGGAATATTTAGGTCATTATGGGTGATTTTAAAGGTAACAAAGTAGAGAGCATAAAGAATTTAGGATTGGCTGTGGAATTTGATAGCTAAGTGGACCCCCATAGCTCAACGCCATAGTTATAAATAAGCCTAATAATGATTATATAAAAGAGTTTTTTGGGGAAATAGGGAGTAATCGGTATCCAGTGTCGTAGTAATATGTATCTACGAGGAGTTCTAGGTACCGGATCTGTTCAACAGTCAGTGAAATAGTTGTTAAAGGATACAAAGGGACAGGAGGTCATGGGTTTACGACTTAAAATAAAGAAGACTCGATAAAATTTATTAGGATTTATTTTCTCCAGTTTTGAAACCATTCTTAAACAGCTGATAGATGTATTCAGTAGGATTTGGGGTACAGGAATGGGACCGTTAATGATAGAAAACAAATTGGCGTATGTCGAAAGAACAATGCATGCATGGATAAGAAAATCAGCTGTACACACACCGAACAGATTGACGGACGAAAAATATTATATTGCGATTACGATTGTAGAACTGACTAAAGTGGTAACAACTATTATCATTTTCAAATAACCGATACCTTATTAATAATAGTTATACGCACCTAATGCGCCTTTTCCATCACAGAAAAAATGTCGATAGTTACCTGAAATACAAATAACACATTAGTATGTAGAATATATTATACCATCTTACGTCTAATATTACATCAGTTAAACAAAAAAAAAGTATAATAATGCCCTCCATCGAAAAAATAAATAAATAAACACCAAAACTTCTTCTTCCATTCTTTATTGAAACATAAACACCAGTTATTATTACAAACAGTGTTCAGTGTCAAAGTTTAGTCTGATTTCTAACTTTTTTTTCCAAGTTTAATAATTAAAATTTGCAAAATTACAAGAAGAGAAGTTCATATCACCATCTGTATTTTTTTTTTCAATTACATCTCTTACATAAATTTTAAACAGAACATCTGTCTAGTAAATTTACTTTTTCTAGTTTTCTGATATTTCAAATACATATATTTTTATTTTGAGTTTTAGGGTATATAAAACCAATAAACTGTAACTTTCTATTTAGAAAAAAAAAGTCATTTGTTCCCTTTATTATTTAAAATGTTTCAGAGGATGATCATCTTATAATCAATATTGACCATTATTCGGCCAAGCATAACTGGGTGCTGAACTTCTACAGTTGATGAATCACCCAGATTTCAGACAGGTTGTCCATTCGGTGTCATTCGATAAGACTCGAATATATTGTTATGAGCTGAAAATAAATTAAAGCATAGAAACTCGAAAAATTAAAAAGGATCTCGTTACTTTCATCTGGAGCAGAAATATATTTTGATATATACTGGGGGGCGCAACAGCTATACTTTACCGCATAACTTATTCAAGTCGCATCGAACGTACTGTAGTTTGATAATAGTTTCATTTGTACAATGCTATGCGTTAATGATCGGCTTTCAAAGGGCCTAGCGGAATAAGCATGTGAAATTTGCTCCAGCGTATATCAGAACTAAATTTATACCATTGATTCACATCTAAGAGAAACAATCTTTCAGAAATTATGAAAGGGGAAAGAAAAAAAAAAAAAAAAATTATATATATATATATATATGAACAGCTCAACCTATTTTCACGAAGAAAAAATATGTTAGGGATTTTAAAAAAGAGGGATTTTTTAGGTTATGATGGATCGGTACACCACCAATGTTTTGCTACTTTATTCCTGGTCCTCCATAGTATATATATTTTTCAATTTTATTGCAAGTGTACACCGTGGTGAATAATTAAAAAAACAATTTTTTCTCCTAAGCGTATTAACCGATTTCCACGAAAAAAAATATATGTGAATGGTATTTTAGAAGAGCTCCAAAAAGCTTTAAAATTATTTTTTTTTAAAACGGGAGTAAAAATAAAATTTAGATTATTTTGGATTGGTACACCTGCAATTTTTCGCTACTTCATTTCACTGGAGGGTCATGCACAATATATATATATTTTTTTCAAGTTGATCTTAAATGTACCAAATGGTGAAAAATAGAAACAAAAACCTTTTGTCAGCTCTCTCACCAGCCATGCTGTGATCAACTTTTAAGGAGGTGAACTTAAGGACTTTTGGTTGTGAAGCAAGTAACATCTTTAAAAAAATAGAAATACCGAGTATTCAGCGGCGTGACTGATCCGGAAGCCTGGAGCATAGATGGTGTAATCTTCTCAAGTCCTAATTGCATGCATTACTTTTTGAAAAGAGTTGGAGAGAAACCTCTGACTCATGACGAAATACAACATAAGAATACTAAATATTTTTCGCAGGTAACATTCATTGCGACATCTAGAGAACGCAAGTTACGTCGCGGAGTGTATAGTTCATAAGCCCCTCTTGCGTATAATTCAACACATTACAAGATATCTGTATGAATAAGAGGTATAATATTGCTTAATAAAGTAAATCAGAGTGCTGATGTTATTGTTTTGTTTCCTTTTGCGTTTTAAAACTGTAAACGTTATTTCTAAAATTAAAACACTTAAATATATATATATATATATATATATATATATATATATATATATATATATATATATATATATATCTTAGTGTAGTTTGCTGGAAAATTTAAATTATTACTGAAAATAAATTATTTGAAGGATATTAGAGGTACTCACTACGTTTGCTATAGCATGCTATTTGTGTTATTTTGCTAAACCCGTCGAGTTTCTACAATTATTTCCTGTATAAAATTGATGGGTTTAGCACAATAGCACAAATAGCATTCCATAGCAAACGTAGTGAATACCCCTATTATTATTTCATATTGTTATTATTTCATATCCAGCTAATAGTCTCTTGTGGTTTAAAGGATAGCACAAAAGTCTTACATGCTGGAGGTCACGGGTTCAAACCTGGCAGATAGTTCTCTAAAACTCCATGGTTATGCTGTCCTTTTCCTTTAGAGGAGACATATAATGGTGGGCTCAAGCCTATGTGATGTCAGGTACTCGCAAAGGATTCCTATCCTAATTCAATCTGCATTGGGCAAAATTTAGGACTCCCAGTGTACCATCGTCCGACTAGCGAAGTAGAACAAACGTTAAATGAATAAAGAAACGACAACATTTACCTTCAATTCTATTATTTAAGATACATAGGTTTGAAAAAAATGTTTAATAAGAAGAGAACATGTCAAGAACCAGAACATTTTCTTTGAGATCAGTCAAATATTTTTCTTATAGAAATTTACCACTATGCTGGAAAACAGTTAGAAAGAACAATACTTGAATGACAAACATGTAGGATCACACTACCAATTGATAGTAGTCCAATAAAAAAAACGTGTACCTCAAAAACCTATTAAGGGTATTTGGGTCAGTACACATTGGGATTCTTAACGCCTGTACAAAGAGGTGATTAGACCTTGATTAAGGTTTTTCGGTACCTACTTTATATAGGCCGAGTGTGCCCCACGAGGATCTCCTCCCCACTCACTAACGAAAAACAGAATAAACAATATTAACAGTAGATTAGTACTCTACCCACTAGACCCCATAAAACATCATCTGTAGAACTCCAATAACATTTTTAATTGCATATAAAGTCCCGTGGCAATTATATTTATAGATTTTATGAAAGATAGTCATGAATCCAAGAAGAAGCAAGATTTAAAATAAGACGATTAGAGTAAAAATGGAATTATCATGGAAGTCAAAGAGCCATAGTGAAATCATTTAAGGTAATGAGTATGCTTTTATAGATTATTGTGGATTTTTCGGAATTTCATTAGGTTTGGATACGAGAGAAAAGCGATGGTTTAGATGGATTCCTTGTCTAAACAGGCCTTATTATAGTGGTTTAAATGTTTCTTGTGATAGGATACTTAGAGGATCAGTCTAGTAACTGTTAATCAAGTGAAAACGGTGAGCAGGCTCTAATCCCTAAATCTTTTATTTTTTATTTATATTTTATTGAATTTTACGACTGTATATAACATTAATACGAAAAGTAAAGTGTTGAATTATAATAAAGAGTGTGAAAGAAACTACTCAGTGGTAGGACTTCGATGTTTGTTAAGTAAGTAGATCTCGAGGCCATCTTCTTTTCAATCGCCACGGAGGGTTATCAGGAATACCTGAGGTTGATAGGTTGTGGATGAGGGTTTATGAGGGTTGTAAGTTTGAATTGAAAGTGGTATACCTGGAACGAGAAAGATTTGCAACAAATGAGATATTAAGGTTTTATGGTTATGGATGATAATCCTAAATTTTAAAATCAATGAAAATAATAAATATTGTATCATACAATTATACCTCTGCATAATAGTTCGTACACCATACAGCGTACTATAACAATAAATTTCCCCAACATTATTATTTTTTAACTGTAAGACGAACAGGAGCCACAGACACCTTACTACGTAACGGTTATGACTTCATTATTTAGCAATTACAGCTAAAACTAATAGCTGCCGCACCAAGGAAAAAAATCAACTGATAAGCGTTTATTTATAAAACTGATCTTCACAGGTGACGTAATGCTTTTTAAAAGCCGCAAAAATATCAACACTGTTTCCGCTTTGTATTTAAGTAATAGAAAGCCTAGAATTCGTTTAAATATTACACTACATAATTTATTATAATAATTTATTATAATTTATTATATATATCCATCAATAACAACAGTAGATAACATGAAACCAAGTGAGACCAACTCCAAAATAATCAAGATGATTTCTTCAATGGGGTCTAAAACCAGGCTATACTTATAGAGGCTATTGAGTACTTAATTAATTTAAAGTACCAGCATAGTCTGTAAAACTTTAATTAATGATCGAGGAAGGAAGTAAGGCTTTATCATCATATATAACAGCCTTGTTATAACATTCTTGTTATTATAAAATTAATCATAATAAAAAATTATATTGTAGTACAAAAATAAAAATGGACCGAACTATTGTTATATATTTGTAGTATTTATAAGTAAAATAGTAGATAATTATTATTTAAATTGAAAAGAAAAAGGTTTAATTAGTAATAAACTTTATTAGTATATTTTTTTTATTTATTTACTTATATACATTGTATAAAAATATTGCAATCAATTCTGATGATTTACGAATTCTAGTTTTAACTGCAAAATGGTCTGTCTGCGTAAGTCTGACACGAAAAAGAAAAGTCGTTGGGAA
The DNA here is from genome assembly GCA_023052935.1 of Piezodorus guildinii. Lineage (NCBI taxonomy): Eukaryota > Metazoa > Arthropoda > Insecta > Hemiptera > Pentatomidae > Piezodorus > Piezodorus guildinii. Next base: position 132,060,619 of record CM041293.1, on the reverse strand, counting down.
TTGAAATTTCATCTTTCATACAACTATACACCAGGTATCTAAGAGCAAATTTTTTCACAAAAATCAGGAACCAGAAGGGTCAATACCTGGCAATTTAAATTTTTTTAAAATTTTTAATAAAACGGCTCAAACTTTTTTTTTTAAGTCATTATATTGACGTGATCTCGACCGAATCACCTCATTGCACCGCCGTTGGCCTAGAAACAGTACGAATCTCTACATGTACTGTGATCAAAACTCTTCATAGGTTTTAGTGTTGTTTTTTTGTTTTTTTTATATTGATGTAAAATTAAATGGAATTTATTTTAATATATGTTTTATTCAGATTATTACCATGTTTTATACTGCTTAATACCTTTAACTTCCATTATTAGACTTAATTAACCGAAAAAAGGACTATGTTCTAAAGATATCAATTTTTACAGCTAGTAAAACTATAAAAGAAAATATAATCAAAGGCGAGTCTCTTTTCCTTTATAAACTATTAACTCACTAAAAGTCTTATGTTTTTTTTTTAATTTAAAAAAAAAAATCGTGGAAGACGAAAATGTTGAGCGGCAAAAATAATGTGAGTTAGACGATTTAAAATGGATTGACCCATATGAGTTTTTTTTTTTCAAATACTGTTCGACAGGAATATGTGCTGAACATTTTTTCAAAATACTGTATAGTACTAAATCAAAATATATATTATAAGACTCACTAAAAAATATGTTGCAGTTTGCATGTGCACTGCCCAACTGCTGGAGGCTCCAGTTCACTATCTCCTTCGTTTCCTGGAACCACTTATCTATACCCTTCTTCCAGATGCGCACATGTCTCAGCAGCCAATAAACGAATTTAACTCACAAAAATTTAACTAAGTAGCTTTTGTTCTAGATTATTAATTGTTAATTAATGTAAATTTTGAACGAAATAATAATATTTCTACTCACAATCTGTATTTTTTGACATTTTATTGGCTAATATACTTGACGAAACAGCGAAAATATAATATTTTGAAAAATAAATTCTCCGAAATCCTATTATTTATCCACTAATGATTCAGAATTGATAAGATAGTCATAGATATTTACTAATGGAAAATCCGCGTAGTTCATAATGTCCAATGATACGGTCATCTCCAGAATATATTGAGTTTTCATGCCAAAGATAAGTGATGATGGGTTCCCAAGGCAACCGTTTGCAGTATCATAGACTCTCAGTAGTAATGTCACATAATAATAAAATTTTAATTAATATATATTTAATGTATTTAGTCCGAAGAGAGATGAGGGCACTGGGGAGTTTAGAAGGTTGCACAACGCGGAATTGCGGAACTTGTATCCTGTGAATATAATTGATTCGATAGCGTCGCGAAGACTCAAATGGGCGAGTAAAATTGTTGGGCTCGGTGAGGAACGGATTCCGAGAAAATTGGTATTTGCTGATCCGACTGGTAGGCGTCTCAAAGGTAGACCGAAGCGTAGATGGGAGGATTGCGTTAAAGCTGATTTAAGGGGCTTGGGCTTGAACGGAGAACATTGGGCGAGTCTGTGAAGACGGAATATAGTGGTATCGGCATCGAACCTTAGGGTTCGGTAAGCCTATTATTATTATCATATATTTAATGTAAAAAGTGTATACATGAATTACATTAAACCGTCTGTCCATCCGACCCCTTATCCCCGCTTTCCATAGTAACAATAATGGAAGCATTTATTTTTAATGAAATGAACAACGGAAAAAACAAAAGAGAAAAATAGCCAATCGATTAGGTAAATAAATAAATTATAAGCGATATAAAAATAAAATTAAAGATGGGCATTACACAATGTATCAACGATAGTAGCACTTGTATCTAATAATAACAAAAAAAAACCTGTACCACTACAACATCTTGGGCTCAGCAGTACATAGAGATTTGTACTTTTTCTAGGCCAACAGCCGTGCAATGAGGTGGTTAGGCCTTGATCACGCTCAGCCACCAGGTTTTTCCCCAATTATTTTGGGATACCCACTTTATAGAGGTTGGATCAGCCCCAGGAGGGTTGGTCTCCATACCCTAGGGTCGCCCCCGACTGAATTAACAAAATAAACTTTTCTACCACAGCCGAGATTCGAACCCAGAACCCGGAGAACAGTAGACTAGTGCTCTATCCACTAGACCACGTCGCTCCATATTTAATAATAATAAATTCTTTATTTACTCTAAGACATGCCCCTTCAAAAAATACAACAGGAGAATAAAAAGAGAACTTTACACTTTACCGTTTTAGAGTAAGAAAAACAAACATCAGGAATAACAAATAAAGATTAATAATAAATAATATTTATATATAATAAATAAATAAAAAATAAGAGATAAATCAAGAAGTATCTTATAATAATGATTTAGAAAAAACAAACTACAAATATATGATTTTAATCAAAAGGATATTTACATTACAACGCTTGTGAAATGTTCGATGATATAATATTTAAATGTGCAGAATATCTTCTTGTTCTGGCACTACAGACCGAAGTGGTCCTTGGCCTGCCTCAACATAGCCTGCCACAGTCCTCTATCCTCCACCATACGGATGCCCGCGAGCCGCATATCCCCCAGGACCTTGTCATCGCGCTCTTGGCCTCCCCTTTTTTCGTGTGGCTAAGATTGTTCCTTGGTAGGTCTTCTTCACCTGCCTGTCCTCACTCATCCTGTTCAAATGTCCTTACCGCCTTAACCTATTCATCCTTATGGCGTCAGATAAGCGCAGCCCATTAAATAATTCATAAATTTCTCTGTTTATATATTCTCAATGTGCACAATATAAAACATAATAAATAAATAAAAGTTTCAATTTATTTTATTGACTGATTGAAATTTGAAAGACTATTTCGGGTTCACTGAATATATGCACGAGTTATAAAGTAAATATATAATTCAGGTATAATTATTATTACTTAGATGTATAATAGTATTTTGCTTATATATAGGTATATGTGTGTTTGTGTGTGTGTGTGTGTGTGGGTATATATATATATATCCGTACAGAAAAGACAACTTAAAGACTTAAACGAAAATAGAGGACAGCACGGGGCGAGAAATATCGGTTTTCGTTTCAGAAGTGTGAGACCTTGACTTTTGAAATTCAAGGACCCAGCCGGAACTATAAGAAAATACACAGAAATTTTATAAAAACAAAAGCTGTCAGAAATTAATTTTAAAAAAAAAAGTTAAATATTACAAGCATAAATTAAAATTCTCGAATGCAAATGAAATTAGTAAAAAAAAGTCATAATTTTTTATTGACTTTTTATTTCTATCAAATAATACTATAATAATACTTGATGTTGATACTTGATGGGTCAAGACCAGCAGAATATTTTAATATTTTACCTACTTACTATCATAAAAAATAAAAAAGAATATAAGATAAAACAATTAAAATGTAATATAACTTAAAATTTAATGGGAATTTTTTTTTTTTTTTATGAAAACTATCCTATCTTATTTTGGTACAGTATTTTGCTTTCCTCGCTGTTTCCGTCAATATCAACAATTATTTGTTGATCAATAATCAGATTGAAGCTAACAATTTTGTTTGTCATTACAGTTATTCCTCCAATTTATTCAAACACGAAGTATCACTTTCTGTGATTGATCTGAAGTTCATTTCGATTGAAGTATTGTTTCCAAAAAATGTTATTTCCATAATGTTACGTATTATTCCAATAAAATGACGATTATCATCCGTATATCATTTTTATAATATATTTTTTTACATGATGATATCCTCTCTATATTGTTAACACATTTAGTGATGGCATAATAAATTATTTCGGTTTATTATTTTTAAAAATGAAATTTTGTAATCGACCAAGAAAAATAAAACCATTCCCCACCTCTAAATTTGAAATAAAACATTAAAAATCCGTCTCTCTGCCGCAAGAATTGATACTACACCATCAATACCATGGCGGATAATCGATAGAGTATTAAATTTCCTACGAAACGAAAAAAAGAATCATTGAAACCTGTTATGAAATAGCAGATATATAGCATGTTTAACTTTCAATAAACAGAGGTGTTTGGCCTATTTCTTTGAATATAAATTGACAGTATTAGCGGTTCCTTTCTTTTTTTCTAACTCTTAATTTTGATCAATTTATTGCTATACATATTTAATTATTTATTCATAGAAGTTTTTGGCATTACAATTGTATTTGCTATCTGCTTTTTATGCGATAAGCAAATATGCTAACAAAAGATGTAACAAACTACATGAGATAAAAAAAAAAACTCATATCTTTCAATATTTCAGGTCTCTTGGCCAGCGCCTCGATAGTCTTCTGGGATGATTATATGGGTTTGTGGCAGTGAATAGGTTTTGAATCAGCGGGTTTAAATTTAGGGTCAGTCTGTCATGGAATTTATTGTAGGGATCAGTGGCAGTTGCAATGACGAATGGAATGTCTAGGTCAGTATGTAGTGTTTCGTTAGATACGTAAAAGGGGCATTTATAATTTTCCTAAATAATTTTGATGTTTGACTTTTTTGCTGTTCCCCATAACTCAATGCCATAAGTCCAAATGGGTTTTATTAGTACTTTATAAATAGTTAATTTGTTCGTCAATGATAATTTTGAACGTTTGTCTAGTAATCTTGAAACAAGTCCATATCGTAGATTTAGTTCTTTTCTTTTTCGTTTGAGGTGGTATGTCCATGTTAGTCGTTTGTCAAGGTAAATTCCTAAATAACATAATATAATACAATAACTATACATATAAGTTAGTTGCCAATACAGCTATATAAATTGTCATACCCTAATATAATTATTTGGAAATAATCAACCATTGTAAAATAATTTGAATTATTTTTTTAAAATTAATTTCAAACGAATAATTATAAAAAATAATACACATTATTCTTATTCTAGCTTGATGTGCTCTGAGAAGAAATAATACGTAAGCTGAAAATTCGACATTAATAAATAGTCAAAGAAAATTTATTTTATTCCGAAACATCATAGAAAAAAACAAAATATTTGCAAACTCATACAGTATTTTCTGAATGTGAAGAGAAGATATGTAATTTTTAGTAATATTAGTATCTTTCATCCAGTTTGTGCGTTATCAGTTTGATTAGGAATAGTAATATGAAACGGAGTGATCAGATTACATAAAAAAAAAGTTATATAAAATACTTCAAGAACCGAAAATTGGTCTAATTCATTCGACAATCACAGCTTATTTTACAATAGGTTAAAGGTACTTCTACAATATTTATATAGCATACACATACATATACACACGATACCACACCCACCTGTGAACAAATAATTAACTGTTAAAATTAACATACAATACGAACGATGGGAAACCATGTGCAGACACCCTGTCTGATGTCTGACCATTTCACACTCAATTTAATGCTCACTCTAGCAAAACGATGCTCGTTCTCAATGGACGAAATAATTCATTCATTACCAAAGGTTTATTGTTCGAGAGTGCAATGGAGCCGAATCAACACTTCTAATTTATAATACAATAGAAACTTGTATTGTGAATTATAATTTCGTCTAAAATAAAAAAAAATAAAAAAAAACTTTTAGCTACCCATAAACCATATAATCAAGCCGTTTGAAACTGTTGATATTGTTTTACTATCCATAAAAAGAGGGTAAAGCTTTAGTATAACATAAAATAATATTACAAATGTATTTAAGGGCGTCACGATGATGTTATAGAAAAAAAATAATATCGAGGTAACTAAAGATAAATGCCCTGATGATGGCTCACAAGCTTGAGCTGAAACATCGGCAAAATTAAAAATATGTAAAAAAAGGCTGAATCCTGATTATTTCACCTATAATAGTTTCTACAGTCGACTATACATCCTCAATATAATTCACTCTACTTGGGACCTCAACGTCATCATCGCAAACTTCGGAAACCATCACATCTGAAATATGTACACTTCACCTTGTCACAGTAATGCCTTGATGATGGCTCACAAGCTTGAGTCGAAACGTCGGCAAAATTAAAAATATGTAGAAAAAGACTGAATCCTGATTATTCCACCTATAAAGAGAAAATGTCATCGTCTTGTTACCTTAGAAGTCTAATTGGTTTTTGTTTTTTCATTAATGAAATTCGCAACTTTATGCAGTAATACACCGAATAACGATAAACAAAGTAAACAAAAAAAAAAAAAAAAGTTTAAAACGGTAGCACTCTAAACATATAAAAAATCATTCTAGATACATCCAAACTGAAATTCTACGAAGGAGTGGTCCGTTTTTTAAAATTATGTCACAAATTAAATTATGCTTATTAATCTTAAGGTATTTTACACTAGTGATTTACAGACTCAGGAAAATAAGTAAATTTATTTATTTTTAATAAGCAGATAGGATGGCTCGATGAGATAAAATAGCGATAGATTGCGGTGTTTCCGGACTTTTATAAGCTGACCAATAATTGAAAGTCATAGAATAATGGTAATGTTTTTAAGTTTATTAAACGTATCAAATTAAAAACTAACAAGAAATAATCTCAGATTGCACAGAGTCGTGCGGAATTTCCCATTTGTCAATTTGCCGCTGATTAAGAGTCGTATGCAGTATCTCCTCTTCCTTTTGGTAATATTATCAGTTGCATAAAATAATCGTAAAGGAAATATATTTTTTTGTGATATATGTAATCAAGATTTTTTTTTTATATATATTTTGATTCCACAGCAGCTTCCCATAGCTAAATCGAATGTAAAAGATTAGCTAGTCCATCCCGATCTAACACTGTAGATGGTTGGACAAAACGTGAGGCAGAATAATAAAATAAATTGAAACTTGTTTTTATTTAGAAACTCAATTCAGTGATTGACGCTAAGAAAAATAGCTACCTATATATCAAATGTGAAAATGTATATGAACTTATATGCCCATTCTAATTTGAATTTTAATATCTTCGGAAATAAACGTTTTAGGATCCCCTGAGTGCAAATGCAAAGTCCCGCCATAAGGTCTGAAAAAATGTGAGTGTGTGTGTTTGTGGTATGTCTAGCTCGAAAACGATAAGTTATGTAAAACTGAAATTTCACATTTTAGGAACGTATATGCCTGAGATGATACAGAACTTTAAAAAAAAAAATCGGCAATCCAGACCAGCGACTTTTATATCACTTTTACGCAAAACTATTTTTTTTTTTCTCAAAAACTATTTTGGTTAAACTTGCTATATCGATGTAAAATTTGAAGAGTTTTAATATGATCTGGTTTAGTTTAATACTGATTGATATAGTCTGACATAGCATAAATGTCGATATTTTACATATAATTTTTTTTAAGTACATATAATTTCGTAGATTAAAAAAAAACAACATGCCATCTGGTTAGCATTGATAAAAAACGGGTAAATATAAACGTTCAAAAAATATTTATTGATATTTACAACTGTATTGTACGACACATCTAGTAAATAAGCTAAAAGAGAGAAGCTGTCCATCGGCAGCACTCTAAAAATATTTTAAACTAGAAGGTCTCGAGGCCATCTTCTATACATACGACTCGGAGGATTGTCAGGAATGGAAGAGGAAGAAAGGATTGAAACTAATGGGTTAGAGTGAGAATGGAGTTTGTCATGAAAGGATTGAAAGCTGATTCGGGCCAAATCAGCTACATATGCAACATTAAGGTCTTTATGGATGAGCTTATTTTGTGACAAAGCAAGGAGCGTTGAGGATTTTTCGAAGGATTTTGGATTGTAAGGATTGAGAACAAGAAGGATTAGTGGAGAACCATAGCTCAACCCCGTAAGTTCAGATAGGTCTTATGACGGCCATGTAGATGAGTCTTTTGTGATTAAGTAGAAGGTTAGAGCGTTTATCTAGTAAGTGTTGAAGTAACCAAGCAGGCTGTTGTAGTTTCAGTCTAGTGTGCGGGTTCCATGTTAGACGTTTTTCAAGTATAAGTCCTGAGTAGCGGTTCTGTTCAACTGGAACAAGCGGAATATAATGGACGAATTTTATATCCAACTAAAGGATGAAAAAATCATTTATTATATCTTTAATATATATATATATATATATATATTATATATATATATATATATATATTATATATATATATTTATTTATTTATTTACGTGTATAGTAAATTTAATTACAGTAAACATGTTATTAATTAATTCAACATTTTTTTCTTTTTACTTATTTGTTTTTAGTTCTACAAAGACAACTTGATATCAAAAGAAATCGCTTTCCATCTACGGAACATCGTTTCCAGGTAATACTGGCGTGACCTTGACGAGCTGAGTGGAGTGTTTATTTTTCTTACACGATGACCAAATCGGAATGAAATCGGCCTTCAACTTCTTTCAAAGGAAAGAAAAGACTGCGCACAACAGGGAGAATAACTGAAGGTCCTAAACTAGATATTGTACTGAGGGAAACTGGCTTTACTGGAACTCTATTTCCTCAAAACTACTCTCCAACTTACAATGAGTTAAACCTATTTAAGTAAGGAGGTAGGTAAAAAAGCCTTATAGTGCTAGGTAAATACTATACGATAGGTTTTTGAGCATTGGAATAAAATCATAACACGTGGAAATAATAAGGGGGTAATCAAAGGAGTGAACTCCAATCACACCGAACTCAACGTCCTCTCCATTTTCCTTAGTAGGTGATTAAAATAAACCAGACGTAATGTAAATATTTTGTGTACGGGCGAAAAACGGCTGTGGGAACATCTCATTTTAACATCGGAAGAAGTCAAGCCAGGAGGATACATGACAGAGAAGGTACTCAGTAAACAAAATGGAAAACGGGACTACCTTAAAAAGGTTTATAGGCAAAATGAACTTGCTGATATAATACGCGAGTTAAAGTTGCTGTAACCCGTGTTGAATATTACGCAAGCTGAGTAAATAAAATAAGTTTTTTGGATTCAGGATTTGGTAAAGATGGAACTGTTTGTGGGCTAACGGCTCTGGAAGGAAGTGATTTGACCAAGATAACGCATAACCGCTTGGGAGATCTCCAATTAAAGATATTCCCTACAAAGATACCGAGATTGGCAAGACTAAACAGGTGACCCTATTCAGTGATATTTCTTGTCTGCCACCTCCACGTCATATGAAATTAATCGACCAGATTTGTAACGATGTTAGACAATATCATCGTATAAGTTATGACATTTCATAAGAATTTTACCATAAAGCATAATTCAGTCAACATTACTACCGGGTCAGAAAACAAACAAGTGTGTCCGATAGGAAAGGACATCAAGAATAAATTAATGAATCCGGCCAAAAATAGTTGGACGCATAAGGCCATCGTTATTGTAATGTGAGAACCGAAGACACTATGTGCGCAGATTTCTAAGCCCGCCAATGATCCTATGACTTAAGATTCAATAAACAGTGACAAATTGATTTATTCATAAAGTAGAAAATAAAAGAGCCTTTGTATGTTAATAAGGAAGGTTGACGGAATCGTCTATCTGGGGTCGTTTAATATTTGTTATTGAGCCTACTGTAAATACTTTCTTTCGAATGTATCTTTAGCTTCTTTAATGCAGTTGAGGACATCATGCAGTACTTTATTTAATTTCGTTAAGAATAATAATAATAATAGGCGTTCCGAACCGGAAGGTACGATGCCACCAAAAGTTGTCTACACAGATTCGTCAAATGATCACCTTTCATGCCCAAAACTCCGAGTTCAGACTAATCACACCTCCAATTGACGCTTTGACCTATCCTTTGGACGCCTACCAGTCGGTACTGCGTTTTTTTTCAATTTTTTTTTTTCACTGAGCCCAACAACTTTACACGCACATTTGAGTCGCGAATTGGCCGGAAATGTAAAAAAAAAATACCAATGTCGATATATGTAATATGGCTATATGCATTTATTAGTTAAAGATATTCTTCAGGATTCATTCGGTATGCTGTGTATTCGGAGCAACTCAGAAAAGTTGAGCAGGCGATAAAATGGGGGATTTCGATCTCGACAATGATGGGATTTCAGGGACATAGTCATAGCCATTAGAATATATAAATAAGTTTATTTATAAGGATTTTTTTCAGGTTTAAGAGATATTTAAATTTTAGAAGGTTCGCAGATAATCTCTCCTTCAACAGAAAGTGTCACGATTCTCTATTCATTGTAGCTGAATTCCAGAATTTGATATAAAATTCTTCTTCTTCCTCAGCTCAACAGGCGCATATAGCAGCCCCTGGCTTTTCAATCTCTGCCTTCCATTCCTCTCTGCTCCTCGCTTGCCTTGTGTTGACTCTGTTCTGCCGTATGTCCTGTAGAACTCTGTCTCTCCAGCGACCCTTGGGTCTACCTCTGCTTCTCTTTCCATCCGGTGTGCCCTCGTAAAGTCGTTTTGGCATCATACTGTCCTCTATTCTCATCAGGTGGCCAAACCTTTTCAATCTCTCTGATCTAAAAGTCTGCAAGTCCCTAGTCTTGCATGAAATACTGTCTGGTGGGACAAAGCCTTGCATTTTCTACTCATCGGTGTAGAATTAGCTATTTTTTTAGGGTTTTCACTGTTTCTGAATATAATTTTGATCAGGACTAAATATTATTATTAAATTATCGTACATAGCACACACACATCGTAGCTACCAAATTATTTGTATCTTCGCACATATCATAGAACATGAGATATTTTAGAATCACTCAAAATTGTTCGTTGAACTATAACATTTTTAGATATATCATAAGAAAATAGCCTATATCTGAAAGTAGGGAAGAAAAGAACGCAGCGTGAGATATTGAGAACTAACCGGCTGAGGCTGTGGGAAAGAGACGCATAAGAATGCGCTAACTCTGCTACTCTTGCGGTACAACTTATTCCATCTAATAAAATATAGAGCAGGTTTCATCTTCTGCGTACCTCGACTGTTCTATCAGGCCAAACATTAACCCGAATATCATCTGGGTAAAGGTAAATCACTTCCTATGAGCATGGATGATAATTATTTATAATGGTATAGACATAGTTGAACATACAACTTATAATACTTGGTATAGACGTCGGTCGAAGAGCGAAATAAATGGACTAAAAAATGTATTTCAATGCGCTCCAATGTTTTTGCCAAAATTCTGTGTGTGTGTGTATTTAGGGCTATGAAAAATATAAAACAATAAGACAACCAGTTAACAAAAAAACAAACATTGTAAACGAAAATAAAAAGATAATCGTAAGAAATAAGTGAGAAAAAGTAATGTAAAACTATTAATACTGGAATAAGAATATATCAAGATTATCACAATACAACGTAAAGTGCAAGAGAATAATAAAAAGAATGAAAGGTAGTTTATATAGTAAGGTGGCCAAACGTCCCGATTTTGGCTAAAAAAGATATCAAGGAATAAAATATTATACATTTTATGTGAACAGAATAAATTGTACTTCTGTTAAAAATTAAAAAATATTACAATATTATTTTTAATTGTAGAAAAATTTCTGTTGATACCCCCCTCCCTCCTTCAGAGTCGTCCCGCGTTGCAGATTTCAAAATCTGGTCACCTTAGTACATAGGAGACTTACATTAAAATAGGGAAAACAATCGATATCCTAAAAAAGATCGATATTTTTAAGAAATTGTAGCAGAAAAAAAAATATATTGGGTTGTTTCCCATGAAATGTCCGTTTTTATAGTTTCTGAAATACCTAAAGGATTTTGCAGGTCTATGTTGTTTTCTTCCGAATGTTTACATATTTAAAGTAAACAGTTACCAATCCTCTACCCTTGTATTATAAACATTAGCTTCCCAATCAATTACCCACTTTTTAGTATACCTCCAAATATGAACATGGAAACACGCGATTTTGGAGTAATATTTTTGTACGAGTTTAAACTCGGCCATTCAGCAGCTGAGGCCGCTAGAAATATTTGCAGGCGTTTGGGGAAGGGAATGTTAATAAACGGACCATTCGCCGTTGGTTTGCTAAGTTTTCAGTTGGGGATACCGACTTGGAAATCTTGCCCCGAGGAAGACCTACGTCCGTAATAGACAACGATGTCCTCAAACATACAGTAGAAGGAAACCCCTACCAAACAGTTAAAGGACTCTCAGCACAACTAAATGCAAGTGCATCTACCGTTTCCAGACATTTAAAGTATATTGGGAAAGTAAAAAAGTTCGATAAATGGGTACTTCATGATTTCACTGAGCGGCAGCAAGACCCCATGTTTCAAAACATACCGTTCAAAAATTCAAAGAACTGGGCTACGAAGTTCTTCCGCACACACCATATTCTCCCGACTTGTCTCCAACACTACCTCCTATTCAGGAATTTAGACAACTTCGTCAAAGTAAAACGTTTTGAAAATGATGATCAAGTGAAAAGTGCTTTTTCAGATTTTGTTTCACTTCAAAGCTCAGAGTTTTTCAGTTCGGGAATAAAAAAGTTGGTGTCACGTTGAGAAAAATGTGTTGAAAAAGAAGGTAAATACTTTGAATAAAATTATCTTGTTTTCATATCGTATTTTTAATAACAATCATTTACCTTGAAAACGGACATTTCACATGACACAGCCCAATATTAAAGGACACTGACGACCTCAGCAGTTGAGTGCCCATAAAAACTCTACCTAACCTAAACTATAAAGTGGTATTTCTGGAAAATTAATTTTAGCGAAAAAGATGCCGTAAGGCTAGATTATTTATTACTTGATTGCTTAATTCTACGCATTTTTCAGCTGAATGGACTACACAGTCAATCTTTTGGTTATAAGGACACACAGACACAGACATAGACACATACACACGCACACACACACATATATTGAGAATTGGTTATTTGAATACAAGGGAACACAAAACGTATATTTTTAATATGATCAAAAAACTATATTTTTTCTCGATCGCAAAATTATTCCTAATACTAATACTACATTTTACCTATTATATATATGAGAGATAAATTATATATAACCTATATGAACGTATAATAGAAACAAATAAACATTAAACGTTTGGACACGCGTGTTTGTATGTCTTAACACTACACCCTGGCAGATCTCAATCTCGGTTCATTCAACCAAGAGGCCGCTATTTGATAACTATGTTGATGGACAGAACGGTGAGTCATGGACTGGTTTGCCCGAGAGGTGCTTGCTCTGGACATGGCGGTTTTTTAGTTCGTAAGCAAATATGCCTTAGTCGCATTTTCTAGATTCCTAACTTATTTTAGAGTATTTTAAATATAATTAATTATGTTCATCGATTGTCTATTTACTAATCTCCAAACCTTGAACGGATGGTTTAAAAAAAAGAAGAGAATTTTTGTTTTTTTAAATCAGGTGAGTTGGAAAAAGTTCAAAGAATTACAATGAGTTTCGATGGGTGTTTCAGATTAAATAATCTAATAGAAATTATTATTCATAACTTTTTTTTGTTTGTTTATTCATGTTATTAAAATTAGTGACACTTTTTAAAACTAAATATTTTTATTATGGCTTATCTTATAAAGAACTATAAAAACATATAAAAAAATATTATAGTTATAAACAAACATGTTATAGTTTTGTTTCTATGACTAAGCTTCGATAACCAGACTAATTGGGATCACTTGTAGCTGGGTGGATAGCATGATAGCCTACCATGCCAAAGGTTAAGGGTTCAAACCCGCAGGTGGTCCTAGGATTTTTTAATGGGAGTAAAAAATCCTTAGTTATACCGTCCATCGGATGGGACGTTAAAAGGTGGTCCCGAGCCTGTGCGATTTCAATTACTCGTTAAAGATCCCTATCCTAATAAAACCTGGATAGGCAAAATTAGGACTCCCACTGTAGCATAGTCCGATTAGCCATAGTAGCATAAAGTGACGTTAAATAAATAAACCAACAAACAAAAAAGACTATTTGTTAATGTATTATTTCATTCTAAATAATTTATTTTTAAAACAATTCCAGATCAGTAATTAATTGCTAACCATTATTATTTTTTACTAAAGTAAATCTATCGAAACTATTACTTTATTGAGCAAAATGATGTAACACAATCGATGGAATGAGAAGAAAAAAAAAGGAATGGAAAACCTGAAGTACAAATATCAGTTACAAAAGCAGGCACAGCTGTGTTACAGACCTCTATTCGTTACAGTTGCAATATACAATATTACAAAAGAGATTTTATTTATAGCAATATAATTCTTCATTCAAAATCCATCAAATAACATCTGGAATACAATGTTTATTTATACACAGATCATACATATAAAAATAAATAAAAATTTTTCTCGGAAATAGTAAAAGTATGTCACTTTAAAAAAACGCTGCAAACCATTACACAATGATTCATTATTTCCAAATAACTATGTCATGGTATAACTGTTTATATTGCTGTTAATAGGCTATTAACTAATATGAAAAGCAATATATAATCCAAAGGAAAATGGTATATCACCACTGCTAATTTTAAAACCCTATATCTCTGCTAGTTCTGAACCAATTTCAATGATTCTTTTTTTCGTTTTGTAGGAAATTTAGTTCTCTATGGCATACTAAGAACTTAATTTTTGGTTTTGTTTGTTTGGTTTCAACTTTTATTTTCAAATAATTTATAGAAAAGGTTAACATATTTTAACGAAGATTTGATCAATTGGATTATATTTCACTTAAAGATCAGCACATAATTTGGATTTCAGTCAGTATTAAAAGTTTATCATAAACAGCCATAAGAGAAATCACTCAGTTCAAGATACAACCATTTAAAAAATGTCTAAGTAACGATTGAATCGAACCTTTGTTGCAAAAGGTCGTAATAAACATAGCTTAAGAAATATATATTATTGTTAATTATAAATTATAATTTTAATAACTGTGTATTTTACCTCTAGACACGTCCGTAAAAGTATAACAATAACATCGCTATTGCTTCACCCAATCCACAAGGCTGGCAACCTCATGGATAAAACACCAGTCAAAATGTTTACTAACATTATCAACAAGAAGGCCAAGGGGTAATCTTTCAATAGTTCTTCAGTAAATTTTCGTTGAAATAGTACCGTTTCGTTTTAAAAATGTATTACATAAAATTTATTATAAAAATCAATAAACCATTAAACCACGCTATTTTTTATATTTTTTGTTGATTTATTTTTTAAATATATAAATATTTATTTGGAACTATTTGTTTTAATACAAATAAATAAATAGCTCGAAATTTCTACAAGTGAAAATTGCATATAGCATGAGTATAAATTTCCTCCTTCTTTCATAAACATATTTTTAATTTTTTTATTATTTCTTTTTTATTTGGCTTCTATCTCATAAAATAGTTCATTCTATCCACTACGCATTTGATACAGGAGTCAATCTCTACCCAAAATATAATACTTTTGCTGTATTATGACAATCAAAATTTTGAATTAAACATTTAAATGTTAACACAGTATAAATAAAAAAAAAATACTTAAACCATATTAGTTCCGTTGGTTTTTGCTGTATTTTTGAGTTGTGGAATATTTCTTTGGAGGGCTTGTAACATTTTAACACCCTAATACTGAAATCGATGAGGGATACCGAAAAATATTTTTAGTTATTAAATTAATAAATTTTCGGGAATTTTGAAAAATATTTCATACTCACGGAATAAAACAGTATATTATCATTGACATTTTTTAATAAAAAATACTTGAAGCCTAAAAGGGCTATAGACTTAACCATCTACTCACGTCACCTCCGCTGTCACTGAGTCTGAAACTACAGATCTACAAGGCTATAATACGTCCGACTATGCTCTATGGTGCGCCTTTGATGCGGCATCTGTTTAAGTCCACTCTCAAACAATTACAGACGTTCCAGAACTCCAACTTACAGATGGCCAAAAACCACATTCTACATCAGGAGTTAGTATTGCCAACAGTGCCTGAATATATCAGCCGGAGGAACATCAAATTTTTTGATGGGCTGAAGGCCTGTGCTAATCCATTGTTTTCTGATATCACCCCACCACCCAAGCCTGGGAGGTGCAAAGATCATTACCTCTCGTTGACGATGTGGCCGAGGGAAGGAGTTCGGGCTATGCCTGAACTCAATTTATTGCCAAATCCCTGAAGAATGGTCCCTCCCATTTTGTAATTGATAGATAAAGGCATAGAAGCCCTTGAAAGGTTAATAGTGTATGCAGCGCTTATAGAAATCCTCCTTAGAATACCTTCGGGTAATAGAAGGATAAATATCTGTGACATGTGTACATATCATATTTGTATTTGTATTTTATGTAAAAATAAAACCAGAGGGTATGAAAAAAAAAACTTGAAGCCTATATTGGTTGTTTGTTTATTCATTTAACGTTACTTTATGCTGCTGTGACTGTGGGACGATGCTACATTAGGAGTCCAGGAATAATTAGGATATGGTTCTTTAACGAGTACCTGACATCGCACATGCTCGGGACTACCATTTTACGTCCCCTCCGAGGGCGGCATAACCAAGGATTGTTTACTCTCATTAATATTAACAATTTCCATAGACTAAATCTAGGTATAGATGTCTACCACTTATACGAAAATGTGAAGTATGAAAGTTTTACAACTAATTTAGAACAAATAAATACTGATTTTTTAGTCATTTAAAGATTAGTGGTCATTCACGTCAAAGAAAGGTATCCAGGAGAAAGTAAACTATCCATACAAATAGAATGGAATGATAACTTAATAGAATCCCATCTGGATCACATTAGCCAAATTTGTTTTATGAATCATTTATACAAAGATATTTCATTTTGAAAGTTCTGAATATGGATAATATACATGGAAAAACGGGAAAAAAAGTTTTAGAACAAGTTGAAGAATTTTTCAGAGAAAAAACCTGGCTACTGTAATCTATAAGTAAAAATATAAACCAGAATAGTTAGCTATGTTATAGGACATAAATTGAAGAATGAACCTGGATATCCCCTCATGGAAGCTAACTTCACGGCCACACCTACAGATTGTCTGGGAGCAATCATAGATTCGTCAATCTTCACGCTACAGTGACACCTAGTTCTAGAGATTGAGGGCATCCTCACCTCTCTCGTCGTACAACTCCAAGAACGGTTTAGATGATTCAACAGTTGCTGATCATTAATAATTAACAAATAAATTTTAATTTTTCAAAATAGAATAAACATATATATATATATAAAAAATCTGGTTCGCGCAACACACGACTTTCACCTACCTCCGTTGTTAAAATAAATTTCAGAATTTTCAAATACAGAGATAAAAAATCTGGGCGACACACGACTTTCATTTACCTCCGTTGTTAAAATCGATTAAAATATTTTCAAATACAGTTACAGATTATCGCAGACTAATTCTATACGGGCACATACAGAGAATGGAGAACATCAGGCTTACAAAGAGAATTTATGATGTGGTGAATCATTCAAGCCAAAAGACAAATAGGGATCATCAAATAGAGGAAGAATTGAGGCAGCTGGGAATCAACAAGCAAATGATAGAAGGCAGAAAGGAATTCGGTAACAAATTACGAACACAAAACTTATGGTAAAGAAGAAGAGAACTGGAGCTTTGTGGAAGGGACAAAGGAAGCAGGAGCACGGTCTCAGGATGAAGAAGTTTTGGAAGGAAGAAGGGAAAGAACTGAAAATCGAGTTCAAACACTTTGGACAAGGGCAAAAATGATATGAATAAATGAATGGATATCTCTTCTTCTCTTCTCTCAATATACAGTTACAGATGGCGTTAGGGTTCAAACCTACAGGTGGGCATAGGATTTTTTAATGGAAGTAAAAAATCCTTAGTTTTGCCGTCCTTCGGAAGGGAAATTAAAAGGTGATCCCGATCCTGTGTGATATCAGGTACTCGTTAAAGATCCCTATCCTAATCAAACCTGGATAGGCGAAACTTAGGACTCCCACTGTAGCATCGTCCGATTAGCCACAGCAGCATAAAGGGACGTTACATAAACAGACAGTTACAGATGAAAATGAGTGAAACTAATAAAAAATTAATTACACTGAATTTCTATAGGAACATGTGTTTTATTAAAAAATCTATTATATTATTATATAAAACAATCAATTAGTTTTATCGGCTTTTCATCACTCTTTATTAACTTTTACAAGATTGTGTACAAGATAATATTTTTCTAATATATTTAGCTTTCCAACGGTATATTATATATGTGTATTACTGTTCTCAAGTCTCCTTTAGTTGGATATCGAATTCGTTCAACTTACATATTTACCTTTTTTTTATCAATGATAATAAGACGATATATTTAATTTTATAGAATCTATAAAATTAAAAGTACTTCAGAAGAGCAAAATTTTTAATATCGGTATTTAAGGCCTGCCAGAATATTTCAATCAGAATCATCTATCATGAAGGATATTAAAGCCCATTAAATTTTACATGGATATTGCGAGTTTAATCAAAAACCTTAAAGCCTGTTTTGAGAAAATCATAAAAAGGTGACAAATGCACACTATAAAGTGGCTCTTCTGGTTAGCAGATTTTGATGAAAAAGTAGCTGTAACATCTCGGGCCTATAGTTTCTTAAATATGAATTTTCAGTGCCGTGCGACTTTTCGTTTTTGTGATGGACTTACCGCACACATTCACAGACCTTTTAGCGCAACTTGGTTATTTGGACTCAGGGAACCTTAAAAAGTGTATTTCCTAAATAAGTAATAAGGCGTTGAAGACAAATCAGGTTTCTTTCCTTCAACACCAAAATAATTAACTAACGCAAACATTTTAGAGACCAGGAGGACGGAGCAGCCAAGATTACGTTGTAACCAAGACGTTGAGAACGACCTTCGCAAGCTGAAAACGAAAGGCAATGAATGGATGGAGCTGAATGGCGGAAGATTGTCACGGAAACCAAGGCCCACCCCTATCTAGACAATAAAAAAATTACATAAAGAAGACATTTTTTTGTTATTAATTTATTATTATTTTTTTTTTTTTTTTTTTTTTTTTTTGAATGGCATTTGTCATAGAGAGATAATTCAGCATAAGCCCTTTTCTCAGTCTACACTTCTATACTCTGCAATAGCGGGATTTATGCCATTTGAGTGTTTAAAATTTGGTCTCCACACTCAAGTATCCAGCCAATAATTTTGCATTTTACTTGCAATGTCACTAATTTTTATGTTACATACCAAATTAATCTAAATGACAGAATATTAGGAGAGGTTGGTTGCTGAGGTGAGGTGATTAAAATACTCTAAATAAGTAAACTTATGAATTGTGCCGACGTTTAGGCTAACATTTTAGACCATCTTCTGGCTATTTCAATCAGAATTAAACCTACGTGATATTAAAGAGCATTAAATTTTAAATCGTTATAAGGAGTTTAATGAAAATCTTTAGAGCCGTTTTTGAAAAAAACGAAAAAATGTGCTAAATACATGGTATAAAGTGGGTGTTCTGGTTAGCTGATTTTGATGAAAAAATTGCTGAAACATCTCGGACGTATAGTCTTTAATATGAACTTTCAGTATTGTACTAATCGTTTTTGTCCTTGAGTTACTACACACATACCTTTTTGCGGGACTTGACCATTTAGACTCAGAGGATCTTAAAACGTGTATTTCCGGTGAAAACTAAAATTCGAAAATTTTACGATCGCAATACTTCCCTTATAATATATTTCATATTTAGGTAAGTGAAAGAAAAAACTAGCAATATATAGTAATTAATAAGACTGCAATAGCCAATGTTTTGTTTCATATAGCCTACGTTAAGATATGTGGAAGTTTCGGGATAGTATGCTAATCTGCAAAAAAAATCTCTGAAAAGAGGAAATAGCTTTGTATTTTTTCTGTTTACTTAACTTTGATTTTAGTTGTATCGGTTGCTTCCTTATACTGTTGTTGTTTTTTTTATTTATTATGTACGGGTTTAGGATGTCAACGAACTCCAACAGCAATAATACCTATTGCCTCGATAAGACAACATTCATAATTATAAAACATCAGACAATCAACCACAACAAAATTAATAATTATATGATACATAACTAATAATTGCTTACATAAAATTTACAACTCATTAACGTCGAATTTACAATTACTGTTGTTAATAAAATTAAGAAATAACAAAATCTAAACATATTATTGAAACTTTTTTCTCCAAGATTATAGTAATCATTTAAATTTTAACAATTAAAATATTAAGAGAGAAAAATCTTGGGTGGAGTAATTAACAGTAATAACATAATCCATTAAACGGCGATAATCAACAAAATCAAATATTTTTGATCAGTTGATTGTTTTGTTTTTTAATATACATCTCTATATTTCTCACCTACATATTTTAAAATATTTTTTGTATAACATTCATTAGTACAAATCGGATATAACACCTCATTTTTTCTGGCTAACTCATACAGTGAAACTATAAAATGAATAAATTTAATATCAAATATTCTTATTTTAAATTATTTTAAAATATTTCTTCTGAATAAAATAAAAATATGAAAAGTAAGCTCGGAAATTGGTCGGAAGATGGTAAGTTTAAAGAAAAACTTGAAATATCAAAATTCATAAAAAACTTGTATATTTTTAAATCTTAAATATGAACTGAAGGAATTATAAAAAAAAAAAATGAATCACAGTCATTTCTATTACTTCATTTTACTTTCACTTACCTATATATGGAATATATAGTAAGGGAAAGTATTTCGATCGTGAAATTTTTTAATTCCAGTTTTCAACGGAAATACATGTTTTAGGGTTCAAATAACCAAGCCCGAAAAAAGGTCTTTGTGTCCGTGTGTGTCGTAGGTGGTAAGTCCATTCGATGAGGATACGAATTCGATATCCAACTAAAGGAGAAAAGTGCAAAATATTTGTTTATGCAATTTTTAGTTTTTCAACTATTATATACAATTATAATATACCGCTGGAATGCTAAAGATTTCAGAAAAAATATTATCTTATACATACTATTGTAAAAGTTAACGGAGAGAGTTGAAAAACCGATAAAACAAACTGATTGCCGTAGATAATAATATAATAGATTATTTAATAAAAAAACATGTTGCTCTTATAATCCAATGTAAATAATTCTTTAACAATTGGTTTTCGTTTCTAAATTTGTTTAAAAATTCTTAAATTGATATAAATAATTTTTTTATTTTTTTTTTATTTATTCATATGTATTACAGTTTGTCACACTGGACAATAATAATATTGCTAAAGGATCCCATTCATACAATATTTACAATATAAACAAAAGAAATGTCAAATTACATAAAATGAAACTAAACTAAATAAAACGTATACAATAACAAAATTTGTAGATAAAATAATATAAATAACGGAGGTAAGGGAAAATCGTCTGTTGCGCGCACCAGATTTTTAAACTTATATATATATATATATATATATATATATATATTATATATATATAATATATATTATATATCTCAAAAGGTTTTTTTTTTTTTTTTTTTTTTTTAATAAAATGTATATTCATAAGTGAAAAATGTTTTTAGCCCATATTAATTAAGTGAATATATAACGTAAGAAAATATATATTATAAGTATATATGCATTCCTTCATTAACCGTAAGTGAGAAGGTCCACTCGTGACATATTTAGGTGTGTCCATAGTTAGTTACCTTCTAAGAACTTGCGTCACAAGCCGGATTCGATCAACTTTCTTTCGTGCTTTTTCATTCAGGGATGACTCAAAAAAGGACAATGTACATAAACTATTAGGAAAAAACTTATAAAAATTTACAAATAAATTCCTATTCTTTGATATTGAAAAAAAGAAGAAAAAATTGGGTGCATGCCAAGAAGACAAGCTCCTAAAATTAAATTAAGTTAAAAAGATTATTTTCAACACCGACTTTTTTGTTTTAAGTATGCACTCCATATCTACCTTGATAGTTCATCAAATGTAATGATGTAAGTCATCAACATCATCTTCACCGCTAATGACGAAAAATAAGAAAAAAAAATTGTTTAAATATCTTTTTTACTAATACAACTTCAGCCTCCTATGCCAAAGGTCCCGGGTTCGAACCCTCAGGTGGCCCTAGGATTTTTTAATGGGAGTAAAAAATCTTTAGTTATGCCGTCCTTCGGAGAGGACGTTAAAAGGTGGTCGCGAGCCAGTGCGATGTCAGGTACTCGTTAAAGATCCCTATCCTAATTAAACCTGGATAGACGAAATTTAAACGTTTAAAACGTAACATGACTCTCCCTCCCCCTATCCTGAATCATCTCACTGGATACCTTTAATTTATTTCCAGGTTCTACAACGGATAAATAACATAATTACTTTCCACTGATTGAAGTTTAGAAGTTCACTTTACTCGTTCCATAGCATATTACGAATCAAATTACGGTACACTTTAATAGCTGACCAATGCACATCAGTCAATTAATTAAAAAGAGCTTTTTTGTTGGTATTATTGTGATAGATGAAACTTAGTTACTATCGACATCATGTATTAAACTCGCATATATCTTTCAAATAGAGAAAGAATTTTCTTGAAGGTTGGTAACGCGCATAGCGTCGCATCCAAATCAAAGAAAATCTAGTTCGGAAGCTAGAATCGAATAGATGTCACGGTGAATTACGAATGACAATTTCTTCCCGATTTGTAAAAAATACTAACCTTAATATTCAACTTAGATGTTACCTACCAACATTTTGGAAATGGAAAATGCAATATCATAAGAATCTGATTTTTTTTTCTAATCACAAGCTATGAATTATTAAAATCTCTGGATGTAAAAAAATACACCGCTGACATAAAAAAACAAAACGGTAAATCTTCAACTGGTGTCTCTTTATTTAAAGCAACATGCAATAAATACAAAATAATAAAACTTATAAATAAAGACATAGGTATTTTAAAAAATCATAATTCCGATGTGCAATATGTAAATCAATAAATACTAAGAAAAAATTTATATTCAGTTTAAAATATTTCTAAAATTTGAAACCTACAAAAATTATTTTTTAATTAAGAGTTTGCATTATTTTTTAACGAGCATTATGTTTTAAAAATATAAATATAAATTAAATAATAGAAACGATATGTTTAACCCAACAGCTACAGCTTACTCCATAAATAGCCGTTAAGTTAATTGTAAACTTTCTTTTAAATATGTATATATATATATATATATATATATATATATATATATATATATATATATATATATATATATATATATATATATATATATATATATTTAATATCATTAATATAAATCATATAATAATAAAAACAAGTATGATAGATCGAAAAATTTAAGTCTCTAAAAGCCTATATGGATTTGTTTTAGCAATATGGTTTTCAACAAGAAATTTCCAAATCATTCACCGGACTTACCATATCATTCAAGTCAATACTTTTGATGCATATTAAATAGTTTTGTCATTCTACTTTCGTTATTTTTATTTTGTTTATTTATTTAACGTCCGTTTATGCTGCTGATTCTACTTTCGTACTTTGCGGGGCTTAGAGAGACCCTCCCTGATGAAGACCCGTAACAATAAATATTTTGTCAACATTACCTCTTCTTTTTTTGACCGCCACCAGAACCTTCTCATTCTTCAGACGTACTAGATAGATTCCGTGAATGAAACCCTTCTAAAGTTTAGCGAATTGATCAAACAAAAATAAAATTACTACAGAGCATTGTAGTAATTTTTTTTTGGCAGTTGTCCGTAAAGTTCTTTAAGAAAAAAATAAACGTGATATTGGGTGCTGAGCTGAACTTAATAAGAAATCCACTTTTATCATTCAAAAAGACTGCCCATTATGGCATTCCAAAAATATTCAGAATGAGCTTATGGTTTTGGACATTTTAGGATTAACCAATTTATTCCATATCACCTCCAATATCAGACTTTATTATTATAATTATGACACTTAATGATTTTAAAATTCGTTCAATGCTGTAAAAAAATAAAAAAAAGTTTGATTTAACACCTTTATTTATAAAAAAAAAATCTTATCAATTCCTGAAGTTAATCTGCAAAGAAAACGGACGCTGATAAGGTATTAACTAATTCCGAAAAAAGCTAGGCTATTTAGGTCAAACAATGAAAACTATATTATAAAGTGTAAACAATCTGGAAAATAATAATATCTAAGAACAAAATACAAAAGAATTTTATCTTAATCGCAGATGGTTCGGATTTTTCTTTTTCTAGCACTATTTGATTACGTAAACACTCAAAGGTAAATGAAATTAAAATCTTAATAAAAATGTTAATTCAAAAACTAAGTAAAATTATAAATTGGTGTCAAATCTTTTGTTGAGATTACTAGTCAATCATACATAACATCCACTACTTCATAACATAACATTTTTTATATCAAGACAGAGATTTAACTACACTATCATACATCAAATAAAATTTCGAATACACAAACGAACAATTTGTAAATACAAATACAGTTTTGATTTTTTAATGAAGTTTTGTAATGTTTATAAGTGCTGATTAAATAATCAAGGATACAATTTATAATTTTAAACACTCAATAACTTATGTCAACAAATAATAATAATTAAAAACAAATAATTTTCTGCTATAGAGTGGAAAAAATTAAGTAAATTAATTGATAAATACCTGATAAAACTGCCCATATATTGATGAGGGAGTACGGCTGAAACACAAACACCACACAGTATACACAATCAAAGTTTTGTGTATATACACACCGATGTATACACAAAATCTGAAATGCAGAATCCCACTACTGCGCCTGATGAAGCAGAACGATCACTGAGGCCATGATATTTCTCTGTCGCCGGCGGGTTATCTTCGGCTGTCTTCGTCCGCCATCGGTATTCTCCGGGTTACTGCCAAGACGTTTTTGACAAGTACTTATCAACTGAAAAGTAAACATAACTACGTTATCTTTGAAATGTAAAGAAATACAAATACACACTCTCACACACACACACACACACACAAACATACACATATATATATATATATATATATATATATATATATATATATATATATATATATATATATATATATATATATATATAAAGAATAAAAAGAAGCTGAAAGGGACATAAAATGGTAGCCGTGAGCATATGTGATATCAGGTACTCCTTAAAGATACATATCCTAATTAAAACTCAACAGGCAAAATTTAGTACCATCGTCCAATTAGCTTGAATAGCATAAATGTGACGTTAAATGAATAAACGGGCAGAAACAAGTTCACACATCTACGTCAATTTAAAACCAGCTAAATGTTTTTTTAATAAGGTTTTTTGGGGTCTAATAATATTATGGAAAATTTTAAAGAAGTGATAGTAGCCCTATAGTTTTTTATTTTTATTTTATGATATTTTAATTTTGTTGAAAGCGGGAGAGTACTTGGGTGAAATTGTTTCTTTTAAATATTAAAAGATAATTAATTTAAATATTCAAATGTTTATTTTATTTTTATTTTCAGAGGTAATTTAATTACATATATATTTTCAGAATTGTTTTGGTTAATTTACAAAATGTTTCTTTTGTTAACTTTTGCGTTTAACAAAGAAGCACTTAATTCTACATTATTATTATGAATACAAACAATGTTAATTTAATAAATATATTCACGAAAAATTTATTTTCATAGAATTTGTTGCTATATGGTATACCAAACCCTAAGAACAATACTTCATATGTCTGTATGAAATTTAAACCTTAATTAAACATAAAAGTATTACTAGAAACGGAATTGAGAAATATTTTTACTATTAATTCGTGACTTAAAAAATATAAATGAAATTTGTTTGCATTGGTCGACCTGAGAACCACTTTTCAGTGAATCTAGTGAAACCAAAACAAATACTTCTTAGAAGAAATTTTGTGTACTTTAGAATAGTTATCTTTGGTGACTATAATAATTGAGACCTGGTTATGTTCAATAGTTTGCTTCTTCTAATTTTTTTTTTTATTTTATGTAATTAGTGTTAGCTGGACCGGAGGGATTATTCGGTCTTTTATAGCTGTCATGATCGAAACCATACATTCGGTACTGGCTTCCTTGTAAGCCGCAAGATCAAACAAAGAATAATGGACTTTAAACCATTTACTCCTAGGATCTGTAAAATTAGAGTGAGGGGTACTTTCTTTAACTATACTATAATAAATGTGCACGCACCAACTGAAGATAAGCCCGAAGAAGAAAAAGACGAATTTTATGACTTAATGGAAAGGGATTGTTCTGGAAGTCCTAGGCATGATATTAAAATAATAATAGGTGATCTAAACGCAAAAATAGGTAAGGATCATCTATGCAATAACATTGGAAAATATGGACTACACTCAGATCACTCTGACAACGGTTTCCGTCTTTTGAATTTGGCCACAACCTTGTAATAGGAGGAACATTGTTTGATCACAAAGACATCCACAAGGGTACATGGACCTCTCCAGATGGTAACACAGTAAACCAAATAGATCATATCCTAATCGAGGGACGCCATAGATCGGATCTACAGGACGTTAGGGTATTTAGAAGTGCGAACATCGATAGTGATCATTTCCTCTTAGTTGCTAAATTGAGAGCAAGAATATCTAATTGTAGGAATGTGAAGGGCGTAAGGACAATTAGATACAACACAGAGAAGCTTAAGAAAGAGGATATGACTAAGAAATTTGGAGATTGTATTGATCAGAAAATGGTAGCATGGAAGCGGTCTGATAGCGTGTTACAGGGAGTACAGAGCCATTGGGATGGCCTTAAGGGTATTTTGTCTGCCGCTGCAGAGGAAACTATAGGCGTGAGACAGAAAATCCAAAAGAGTGAGTGGTTCGACAATGAGTGTAAGGAAGTCACGGATATAAAGAATAAGGCATATCAAATGATGCTCCAAAGAAAACGTACTAGGGCCGCACTGGAAGAATATAAAAATGCTAGAAAAAATGAAAAGAAAGTCCATAGAGAGAAAAAAAGAAAGCATATGACAGAGCAGCTGCAAAGCATAGAGGAGTTCAAAAGCAAGAAATTAAGCCGAGACATGTATAGAAGAGTCAACAACATGAGGCGAGAATTCCAGCCTCGATCTATTGCCTGTAGAGATAAAAGTGGAAAGCTCCTCAATAACACAGAAGTTGTTATTAGAAGATGGACTGAACACTTTGGTGAACTCATAGGTAGGAATGAAGAATATAGTGCGGGAGAAAGAAGAGTGGATCAGGTGGCAGAAGAGCTAGCGGATGACAGGGAAGAGCTGCTCCCTTCCTATGACGAGGTATGCGAGGCAATAGAGAAGCTGAACAATAATAAGTCCGCAGGAACGGATGGTCTTCCAGGAGAACTTTTTAAGAGCGCAGGACAGGACTTTGTGAAGGAATTTACACATCTCATGGAGCGGATTTGGACAGAGGAGGACATGCCTGAAGACTGGAATAATGGAATGATCTGCCTAATACACAAGAAAGGCGATCCGTTTATCTGTAAAAACTACAGAGGCATTTCTCTGCTCAATACAGCATACAAAATATTATCCAATATAATATTCACTCGATTACTTCCGTATGCAGAAATGATTATAAAGGACTACCAATGTGGCTTCATGCGAGGTAAATCAACCACTGATCAGATCTTCACGCTAAGATTAATCCTGGAAAAGACATTAGAATTCGGAATTACAACGCACCATTTATTTGTGGACTTTGAAGCTGCGTATGACTCCATAAATAGAGAGATGCTTTATAAAGCTATGAGAGAGATGAATATACCGCCCAAATTGGTCCGTATGGTGAGAGTAGCCATCTCCAACACTAAATGTCTAATTAGGATCCAATCCAACCTGTCAGACCCCATACAAACATGGAATGGACTGAAGAAAGGAGACGCCCTGGCATGCCTACTGTTCAACATAACTCTGGAGAAAGTGATAAGGGATTCTCAAATACAAACAGGCGGACATATCATTAATAAACGTGTTCAGCTTCTAGCTTATGCAGATAACATAGATATAGTCAGTATATCAGAATCGGGCATAAGAAAGGCTTTTAAAGCTTTAGAGCAATCTGCTAAGACAATGGGACTTGTCATAAATGAATCCAAGACCAAGTATATGGTTGCAGGGGCTGAGGTATGAGAACCATGTATTGAGATACAAGGATACAAATTTGAAACAGTTCAGGAATTTGTATACCTCGGGTCGTTTGTAGATGCCGAAAATAATTCCTCCAAAGAAATAGAGAAGAGAATTTTAGCTGCTACGAGGGGTTATTATGGTCTAATAAGAATATTTAAAACTAAAGAAATTAATAAGGAAACGAAGGCCACGCTCTACAAAACCCTGATTAGGCCCATACTGACTTATGGCTGTGAATCCTGGGTGTTAAGGAAAACAGATGAACAAAAGATTGCTGTTTTCGAACGAAGAATACTGAGAAGGATTTATGGGCCTATATGCGAAAATGGTCTTTGGAGAATAAGACACAATCGAGAGCTTTATGAAAAGTATAAGGATGTCCTGTCCCAGTGGTGAGATTTATAAAGATAAGCAGGCTTCGTTGGGCTGGCCACGTTCAAAGGATGGCAGATGATTGTATCCCCAAGAGAATAATGAGCTATGCGCCGGTAGGCAAAAGGAAGAGAGGGAGACCCCGAATGAGATGGTTGGACCAGGTTGGAAAGGATGCAGTGCAGCTGGGAGCGTTAGGCTGGTGGACGATGGCCAGGAATAGAGAAGAGTGGGGAAGGTTTCTTCTGGAGGCCAGGGCCCGAACTGGGCTGTAGCGCCGAGGATGTATGTATGTAATTAGTGTTAGCTACATTAAAAACAAATTATTTTTACAGCAGATATAGATATGTCATATTTACTTCATATTAAAAATAATAATTATTTTATTGTACACAAAGTATTATATCATATAGAACCAATAGATTCGCATATGTACTATCTACACAGACAGGCTAACAGCTTATTTTTTAGATATAGCTATTTACCTACTGTGTTGCAATAAAAAATCCGTCAAAAGAAAATTCCAATAGTACTTTCAGATTGAATAGGGAACTTGATTATAAAAAATTTTGTTTGAATCTCGTTATATTAAGAACTTTCATTATACTTACTAGAATATTAAATAAGAATTGTGAAACATAACATAATAAATTCATAACACTTCATTCAAATGTTATGTTTAAATAATTCTCATTAGAACTAGTTACAAAAATTCTTGCATCAAATGTTTAAAAAAAAAAGTAGAAGTCAGAAAGAGATTAAAATAATTAATAATTTTAAATAAAAGTAAACTAACAAAAAAATACACAATTATTTCAGGAGGGGAGCCCATGGCTGAGTGGCTAGTCTCTCATGCTACAGGTTGCGAGTTCGAACCCCAGTCCAAGAGGGACTTTTTCAAGCATTAATTAAATGGAAATTCACTCACAGCCTCTTCCCCGGGTATGTGAGACCCGTCAGCCAAATAGTGGCCACTCATAAAATTAGGTGTAAGAAGTGATGGCTCTACCCAAGAAAAACACATCAAGAAACATGAGTGTAATCTCTCAGGAGATTACACCGCAAGGCAAAGGACCTACATGGCCTTTCGCACCACTGGAAGAAGAAGAAGACAATTATTTCAGGACACTCTCTCAGAGTAGTCTGTAACCCATATAGATTATGTGGTGTATCATCCAGAGTTAATCTCCAGAAAAATACTATAGCTGATTCATAACTTATTAAGTAGTATAAATATACATTCTGGGATCACTTGTAGCGGGGTGGCTAGCATAACAGTTTCTTATGCCAAAGGTCACAGGATCAAACCCGCAGGTGGTCCTAGGATCTTTTAATAGGAGTTAAAAATCCTTAGTTATGCCCTCCTTCGGAAGGAACGTTAAAAGGTGGTCCCAAGCCTGTGGGATGTCAGGTACTCGTTAAAGATTCCTACCCTAATAAAACCTGGATAGCATCGTCTGATGAGCCATAGTAGCATAAAAGAACGTTAAATAAATAAACAAACAAACATACATTCTTGGCCTGATGCTTACCCTAGGTATAAAAAAAAAGTATTTGGCATGAGCAAGGTAAAGATGAAACATATTAGAGAACTAAAACTGCCAAAAACAGAAATCCTGAGGACTACCAGATCTAAAAAGGGTACACGAATAATCATGAAAACAATTAATGAGCAAAAGTAAAACAATGGAACCTTATATTTTCCATTGTTATTATCATATATGCCGAAATAGCAGCCAAACAATCACATATTATCAAAATATATATACTCCTGATGAAGAAGTGAATGTTGGCAACTGACGAAGTAGGGAAAGAACAATTTTGAGCAAATTACAACAAAGTGTAATTGTTATGCTGATCAGTATGAAAATAAGTGCTCAACATTTTAAAAGATTAAAAATACCATATTTTATTTTCTAGATACAAAACAAATTGAGTAAAAATCAGACTTTTTTAAATTTATAATCTCATTGGGAGAAACATGAAATAACATCAAAATATTTAATTTAAACAACAAATTGAGAATGAAGAATCAACAGTATGCACAAATATCTGTTCACTAACATAAGTATTGTCACATAAAATAACTAAAACAATTTAGCATCCTGCTAGGAATAGAGGGTCAATCTCAGTTCTGGCCACAATACATTGCTCTGTTTCAAAAATAATAAACCTTAAAAACAAGAAATAAATAAAATATAATTTATGTAATTTAACAATTTACCTAAAGATGTGAAAAGCTGATGGTTCACATTATTAATAAAATCAGTAGTCAATCAATTTTAACTCTACTGAAGTGGTTTGGTGACAAAAATATTTCTATATTTATGAGATGTGTTAGTTAATTCCTTACAATTCTAATAAATCCAGCAACTCTTATAGAAGGCTAAAACATTGTCTCTTCACTATTATATAAGCATAAAAAATATACCACAATTCAATACAGCTAAACAAGTTAAACTCTAATATAATTATGTTATAATAGTTTTAGAAAAAAAGGAATGGTCCAGTATTCACTCTCATTGCAACTTTCATTGGCTTAAAAGTTAAAAAAATAATTTTAATTAATACAAAAATTGCAACAAATAAAAATAAATCAAAAACAGTTGCGACGCAAATCTAAGAAACAGGTCTTATCCAAGTAAAAGGTTTTATTGTCTAAGGATAATACAAATAACTATAACAAAAAAATAATAAAAACTACCTTTTAAGATTAAATGTTTCCTTCCATCAGTAATGGGATTCCTTATGTAAAAATAAACAGGTTGGTAATCTCCTACAGCCAAAAGCTGAAGGGCCAAACCTCCCTCAATGTAATTGTTGATAGAAATTAGTATATTTAAAAAAAAGTAATATCAAGATAAATTTTGAAAAAAAATATCAATTAAATGTATGTATTAAAATCCTAAGATCGTTTGACAAAATTTTGTTGGGGGGGAGGGGGTAATTCAAAGTACAACAGAGAATGAAGAGAGACATATCTCAGTATTCTTGGCTAAAGTAATAAGTAATTACCAGAGCTTTCAACTTAAATTATGGAAATGACTAGGTTTATTTTAGAATGTGTTTTGATCAAAACAATCGTCAGTTTAGTTTACAGTGAGCGTCAAAAGTATTCGGAATTTGTATTTCTTTTCATTTAATAAGTATACTTCACAACTATGAATTTTGTATAATTCTTTTTCACTCATAAATCTTTAAAAGAGACTGTAACAATAAGTGCTTGAGTGGAATAATATTTCACACCAAACAATCAATTAATAGTCATAAGATCAATTCCTAGTAGACTAAAATGTATAATTATACAAAACGTTTTACCAACTGGTTGTTTATTTATGATCACTGCATTAATATAATTAGTAAACCACGTAATTCCGAATACTTTTGACACCATTAACACACACTGTTTCTAATTTTTTCGTAATGATAGTTGTCGTAATTTTTGGTTTTAGCTATTGTATACCTTCCTTGTAACATTATAAAGTTATTAACATCTCCTTAAAACATAAACATTAGGTTAAAAGCAAGTAAATTACGGAATAGTAGTGAATTCCGAATACTTTTGGCACTCATTGCAGATTTATTTTAGAGAAAAAATAATGTGTACCTAACAAGCTCATTTTTATTTACTCAAAGGGTTACTATAATTTCAAAATATTGGCCTTATCTTTCAATTTAGAAAATTGGAATTGTATAAATACAATTTTTTGATTGAATGATAAAGAAAATTGTAATCGGGAAATTCGTTCAAAATTGTTGGGGAGTTTTTGTTGTTTAAGTTCTCTGCTTATAAATTATTATTATGGTTCATAGGCAGCAAAATGTTTTATTTAAAAGTGCGTTATTTTCCGGATAAGAATAATTAAATAATTCAAGATTACTGGTTTCCTTCAATAGTAAGACAAAAACTAAGACATAATATTATAATTTATGTAAAAAAAAATGTTTCTATTGGCAAATCTATTTTGTAAAATAAAAATAAAATAAAATTTATATATTTTAAATAACTTCAGTCTCTTTGATTTAGGCATAGCACTAAGATAAGATAAAATTGGAATTTTATAGTTCCACTGATTTTCATGTTCAAGTTTTCGTCATTCATCTTTGTTGTTTTTAAGAGAAAAATCATTACCTCTTTGTTTACATCATAGATGGTGAATACATTTAATTAATAACCTAAGTTTGGCGCCAATTTTGCTCTTGTTGATTCAGTAATAATAGACGTATAAGAGGTGTTTATCAAAATTGGAAACGTATTTTTATTTTTAGATTTATTAATATGAGTTATCGGGGAGCATTTATAGTAATAGAAGGCTGTGATTGTAGTGGTAAATCAATTCAATGTCGAAATGTGGTTCAATCTCTTAATAATCAAGGCATTCCTGCTGAAATAATACGTTTTCCTGGTAAGTTTTCATCATCCTGATGTCTAACTTTTATGATTTATTCCTTAATAATAGCTTGTGTATTTTTTCTGGTGCAGATAGAACTACTGAAACGGGTCATGTAATTGATAAATACCTGAAAAATAGTACTGAACTTCCTGATCAAGTTATACATCTTCTTTTCTCAGCAAACAGATGGGAATTAAGGTATGAATTCGTTTTTTAGTTAAGGAGGTTACCTCAATTTTTTTCCAGTTTTTCTCCAGTCTTCCTTTACAAATGTTTATCCTTGGGTCCTTGAACTAGCCAATGTATAACCCTATAAAAACAGATATTGGTTGGTTCCTAGCTGTATTTGTACTACTGTATACTACAACTTAGTCTGATATAAAGGAGGCCTTATATTGGTCTTTTCTGTAGATATTAAAACATTATGTGACCTAAATTATGTAATAATGTGGGATTATATTGCATTTTCAACATTTTGAAGTGAAATATGTCATTGGTGTTGAAATCTTTGACTGTTTATTGAACGTTAAATATATACTATATACAAATATTGAATAACGAGAATATTGAGGTCGTGGTCAAGAAATTATGTCTTTCTAAAGATGTGGAAGAAACTTTTACTTTGTTAATATTTTGTATTTGTTCCACGAGAGTTTTTTTTATTGGATTGAAACATTGATTCGCTGTTAATTTATTTAACGTACCTTTATGCTGCTGTGGCTAATCAGATGATGCTACGGTGAGATTCCTAAATTTGCCTATCCAGGTTTAATTAAGATAGAGATCTTTATCGAGTACCTGACATTGCAAAGGCTTGAGACCACCTTTTAACGTCCCCTCCGAAGGACGGCATAAATAAAGATTTTTTACTCCCATTATAAAATCCTAAGGCTACCTGCTGATTTGAATCCGAGACCTTTGGTATAGAAAGCTGTTATGCTAGCCTGCCTGCTACAGGTGCCCTATTGATTCGTAGTAAATAGTTTGTTTTTTAAAAATTCATTTTTTGAACCATTACCTGCATAATGTCATGCTTATTTTATTGTTTAATGCATTTTTAAACCTTTGTGATTAAAATAGTAATTACAGATGAAACTAATTTTATGCATATGCAATATAGGATGGTAAGTCTGCAAAGTATGATATTTTTTAAACGAATATGGAAAGAAAGATAAGCTATATGTGAGTTGTACCTGCAAAATGTCATTCTTATTTAATTGTTTAAGACATTTTTTAGCCTATATCATTGGAAGAGTAATTACAGACTGAATAAAATTGAGGGGGTTGGGGTGCCTGAGCGGGTTAGCACATGTTGCCCAGCAACCAGATGACCAGAAACTTAAAATAAAAAAATTACTCGGTACTGGGAGGCTTTTAACTCGTCATTGATCCACCGCCCTTTCCTCCTTGATTTAGCCAACAAAGGTGAGGTTGGGGTGGAAAAAAAAAAGAAGAACTACATAAAACTTATGCATATGCAACCTAGTTTAGTAAGCCTGCTAATACAGATCTTTAATTAAAGGAGTATGGAAAGAAAAATAAGTGAGTTTTCATTCCCATCAAATTAAAAAGTTTGAAATGATGGAGTTTTTGTTGACCGTTGAGAAATTAGATGAGGAAGATGGTTGGGGGTGCGGTCATTAAATAGAAACACACATTAAAACAAGTGCTATTTTAATTATGTGTCGATGTTTCGGCCTACATTGTGGGCCTTCATCAGGGTTGACTTTGAGATGGTGTCTAAAGAAGTGATCCTCATCTAAAAACATTTGAGATTTTTTGTGTTCTTTTGAACTACCACAGGTTCTATGTTTATAAAACAGTGGATATCTATTTTCTCAATAAAGTTGGAACAGATGTTTGATGTCATTCATTAATTGTATACCTGGGATCACTTGTAGCTGGGTGGCTAGCGTAACAGCCTACCATGCCAAAGGTCACGGGTTCAAATCCGCAGGTGGTCCTAGGATTTTTTAATGGGAGTAAAAAATCCTTAGTTACGCCGTCCTTCGGAGGGGACGTTAAAAGGTGGTCCTGAGCCTGTGCGATGTCAGGTACTCGTTAAAGATCCCTATCCTAATAAAACCTGGATAGGCAAAATTTAGGACTCCCACGGTAGCATCGTCCGATTAGCCATAGTAGCATAAAGTGACGTTAAATAAATAAATTAATTGTATACCTGATATTTTTTTTTTTTTTTTTTTTTTTTTTTTTTTTTTTTTTTTTTTTTTTTAATATGACAAAATGTCTTGTCTAATATTTGTTATTATTAATAATCTTATAAATGTAGCATAAAATATCTTCTCAATTAATAAGTTTTATTTTTTTACAGGTCGAAAATGGAAAAACTTTTGATGAATGGCACAACATTAGTTGTTGATCGATATTCTTTTTCTGGAGTGGCATATTCCTATGCTAAAAAGGTTTGTTAAAATAACATTAATGTTTTTATTTATATATATATATATATATATATATATATATATATATATATATATATATATATATATATATATATAGATCTATTTATTGTTTTTTCTTTTATGTGTTATTATAAAATACTTGAATTTGGTTTTATAATCACTAAGGACCTGTAATTTTAGGTGATTAGTTGATATAGTATTATTTCATGATGAACCAATGTGAAATAGAAACTGTCTCTGTCTCTTTGTTTACTGTGAAATGTATATAGAAATATGCTTTGTAAATGTATATTACATTATTTATCTTATATTTATATCCCGTTATCATTGTTTGTCACTGTTTTAATTTATGTTGCTCTTCTATATTAAGTTTGTATATCTAATACTTTAGTTACTTCTGCATGGCCAATGATTAGTAAATTTTTTTTTATGTATAGATTGCTACTCGAAGAAATCTTTCAGATCGACTTAGGTAACACACCTAGACTTGCCTTTTAACTACAATACCTTCTCTGTACACATTATTCATACATTTGCTGTAAAAAGAGTGTTTATAATTCATCCATGGGCCTTTCCTAAGATCCAAGCTCTTGATGCCAATAAAGATTCTATAATGCTATAAAAATTACTAGTAGCTCTACAGCTCGAGGTGGTCATTGACTTTTCTGATAACATTACACTAGTTCTCTCTTTCTAGTACCACACATTTTTACTTTCACCTACCTATTTATGGAATCTATTGTAAGAGAAAGTATTGTGATCCTCAAAATTTCTGTTTTCAATGGAAATACATGTTTTAAGGACACACAAGAGGCCAAATTACAAACAGGTACTTAATTTTGTGTTCATTGACTTCTAAACCAAACATTTCGCCTTCAACAGTTTAAATAAATCAATAAGATATTGGTTATTCCTTGCTACTAAGCAAATATCATTAGCATATGCATATATTTGAGTGGATGAATGTTGTATATTCCCATTGGAGTTTAGCTTCCTGATCACTCTATGTAGTATGAGGTCAAATAGTGTAGCAGATAGCACATTCCTTGTCTATTCCAGCAGTGACTGGAAAAAGAAACTAAGAGTACCATTAATATACGTGTTAGTATTACTGCCATTCGCAGATATTTATTTCAAGCGAAGAAACTTATTTGGAATATTTAAATCTCCTAGAGCTCATGTCATTTTTTATATTCAACCGATCAAAAACACGCCATAAACAGCATGTGAAGGTGAAGAATGTCAGTTTTATACTCTCAGTATTTTTCTATTAACTCTCTCATCTCAAAGATCTGATCCATTGTTAACCTGCAGATCCAGCATGGTTTTCCTGTAGAACATCCTCGGCAAACTCATTTAACCTCTGAACCAATATGTTGGAGAATACTTTGTACGCTATTCCTTAGAGGGATATTCCTCTGTAATTGTCACAGAGGAATCTTATCTCCTCATTAACCTTGTTTTCCACTCTGCTGGCATGCATTCTTTGTCCCATATATCCTCAATTAGTATGTATCATTGATTATTCAGCTCCTCTCCTCCATTTTTAAAGAATCCAGCAATCAAAAGGTCTTCTTCTGGAGATTATTATTCTTTAATATTATTGATTCTTCCACTTCCTCAATTGAGAGTGGACAAGTTTTCCAGCTATGATGTCACATCAAGTTCCATGCTTCCTACATTCAGTAAATCATTAAAATGTTCTTTCCATCTGTTAATTACATGGTTTTCCATTTTAATCTTTACATG
Organism: Piezodorus guildinii; assembly: GCA_023052935.1. Lineage (NCBI taxonomy): Eukaryota > Metazoa > Arthropoda > Insecta > Hemiptera > Pentatomidae > Piezodorus > Piezodorus guildinii. The sequence goes on along the minus strand of CM041293.1, from coordinate 132,023,642 downwards.
CAACTTCCTTAGGTTGGAATCCACGGTTTATCCACTTGAGGTCCCTATATAATTCACTATGAAAATTACAAATCACTAAAATAGTGTCAATATCCTGTTCTGTAAAAGTAAGACTTTCGGATTAAATTACGACCATCCCAACAAACTGAAGTTAATTATACATGAAAAATGAGACCGAATCCATTTTACTGAAATAACAAGCATTAGGGGATTTTTTTTGGCCTGAAATTAATTTAAAAGTTAATTATACTTTCCTTTCTTTTATTTTAATTATTTATGGTTATTTTATGAATATGCTTAACTCAGATCTGTCATGCTTTAACGTATTTTTATATATTTAGACTGGAATGGCGTTAGAGTGGTTCAAGTCTCCTGAGAAAGGTCTCCTTAAACCTGATCTAGTCTTATTCCTAAAATTAGAACCTAATGTAATTAAACAACGAAAAGGTTTTGGAGAAGAAAGATACGAGACATTAGAATTTCAAGAGACTGTTTTCAAGTGTTTTGAATTATTAAAAGATGATACTTGGAAGGTAAGTTTTCTGTATACCATTTAATGTTATGATTTTATTTCTGTTTAAGAGCTGTGAAATCGAATAATCGTTTTTAAAATTTTAATTTTTACCTTTTTTTTTTTTTAAATGTTGGTTTTATACTAAATTTCTGACCACAATACTTTTATGGTGCCTTCTTATTCCAGAAAACCTTTCTATATTCTTGACCAAGATCTTTATATTGTGTTGTGTCACATGAAATGTCCATTTTCAAGGTAAAGGATTTTTTATTAAAAACACGATCTGAAAACAAGATAATTTTATTCGAAGTATTTACCTTCTTTTTCTACACATTTTTTCCAACGTGACATCAACTTTTTTATCCCCAAACTGAAAAACTCTGAGCTTTGAAGTGAAACAAAATCTGAAAACGCACTTTTCACTTGATCATCATTTTCAAAAAGTTTTCCTTTGACGAAGTTGTCTAAATTCCGGAACAGGTGGTAATCTGTTGCAGACAAGTCGGGAGAATATGGTGGGTGCGGAAGAACTTCGTAGCTCAGTTCTTTCATTTTTTGCACGGTATGTTTTGAAACATGGGGTCTTGCTGCCGCTCAGTGAGATCATGAGGTACCCATGTATCGAGCTTTTTTTCTTTCCCAATACATTTTAAATGTCTCGAAACGGTAGATGCACTTGCATTTAGTTGTGCTGAGAGTCCTTTAACTGTTTGGTAGGGGTTTCCTTCTAGTGTATGTTTGTGGACATCGTTGTCTATTTCGGAGGTCTTCCTCGGGGCAAGTTTTCCAAGTCGGTATCCTCTGCTGAAAACTTAGCAAACCAGCGGCGAATGGTCCGTTCATTAACACTCCCTTCCCCAAACATCTTGCAAATATTTCTAGCGGCCTCAGCTGCTGAATGGCCTGAATGAGTTTTAACTCGCACAAAAATATTACTCGAAAATCGCGTGTTTCCATGTTTATATTTGGAGGTATACTAAAAAGTGGGTAGTTGATTGGGAAGCTAATGTTTATAATACAAAGGTAGAGGATTAGTAACTGTTTACTTTAAATATGTAAACATTTGGAAGAAAACAAGAGAGACCTGCAAAATCCTTTATGTATTTCAGAAACTATAAAAACGGGCATTTCATGTGAAACAACCCAATAGTAACAAGGTGGCCTATTAAAAAACAGGTGGGTGAGAAAGAGTAGTTGTGTTGCTCATAATAAAGTCTATCTCATCTTATCTCAAAATATGATATTTTCACTTTGTCAATCTTTCTATAAAACCGATTTGTTTGATTCGATTTCCCTAGGAAATGCCCGACAGTTTTTTTTTGTTTTTTTTTAATATATCCTTATTATCATTTTTAAACATCTATCTTGAAGTATTTTCTATAAGCAAGCAAAAATGATGCATATGTAGTGTTGTATAAATGAGAATAACCTTGATTTCTAAAGGCTTTAATCGACATTAATACTTAACATATGTTTTAAATGATAATGATATTAATAATTAGTTAGGTTAGTAACTTCCTTATCACTCTCCCCCGCTTTATTTAAAAACATAGTCCTTCAAGTAGGAGGAAGGTCTTGAGATGCGAGTAGACCTGCGGAGTGGCTGGTTCTCTCCAGAGCTCTCTGCTGTTTGGTCTAGGCGATCATCTGGCTGAGGATGTGCTTCGATCGGGGCAGCCTCTTCACTGGCAGCTTGTGCTGGCCGAGGATCGTCATTTAGCTCGGGACGGTCGTCTGGTTCCAATAAGTCTTCTTCATAGGATTCCGAACCTCCAGCGGGAGCGAGGTGCCGCAGATTAACCGTCTGTCTCCTTCCCGTCTGGCAATCGTACAAGAGCATAATTTGGATTGGACTCCAAGAGTTCGACTTCCTGGACGAGGGGATCATATTTACTACCCCTAACGAAGTTTTTTATTAATATTTTACCAGGGGTACTTAACCAAGAAGGTAGAGCTACTCCATATGTGCCTTTTCGCTTGTGAAAGAACATTCTCTTGTGAGGAGTAGCGTTGGTAGCTGTGCAGAGTAATGACCGAATGCATTGTAATGCTTTTGGTAACACTGTTTGCCATTGTGTTATCGGCAGGTTTTTCGAATGAAGAGCCAGAGATACCGTTTTCCATATAATTCCATTGTACCTTTCCACTTGGCCATTTCCACAAGGATTATAAGGAGTTGTACGGCTCGTAGCTATCCCTTTGGAATGTAGATACATCTCGAGCTCTTTGGAGATGAAGGAAGTGCCTCGATCTGAATGAATATAACCTGGATAGCCAAATATTGAAAATATCTGGCTTAATGCACCAATCACAGTTTTTGATGATAAATCCTGACAGGGGATGGCAAAAGGATATCTTGAATATTCGTCAATTACTGTAAGAAGGTATTTGTATCTATTATCAGATGGCAGAGGTCCCTTAAAATCTATGCTCAGCCTTTCAAACGGCGTTGTTGCTTTGATAAGAGTACCTTTCGTTTTGTAAAACCGAGGTTTTAGTAATGCGCAGGTTTTACAAGCCGACGTTACTTTTCTAATTTCTTCTATAGAATACGGCAGATTTTGAATTTTCAAGAAATGAGACCAAAGCACGGGCTTTTGAAAAAGCTTCATCTAAAGTTAAATTCAGATTCTCTAGTAACCTCTGTCTAATGGTTACTGAAGAAAGGCCATTAATGAATGCATCTCGAATGTATTCATCTCGGTAGACATTGGCTTTTACGTCTCGAAAATTACAGTCAGCGCTGAGGGTTCGTAAGCCCTGAAGGAACTGGTCTATTGATTCTTCTGAATTTTGAAATCGAGTCATTAACCTATGCCTAGAAAAAATTTCGTTCTTTGGTTTTATGTACAGAGAATCTAAGAGGGTAATAGCTTCCTGATATGATAAAGAATCCTTAACTAATTCAAAAATAGTGTGACTCACGTGATTGTAGAAGAGACTTAACTTTTCTTCGTCCTTTGCTTTGACTGAAGTGATGAATGTATCGAATGTCTTCTTCCAATGGATCCATTTCGAAGCACAGTCGGGAGAAGTGTATTCTGTGTCAAATCTCTCCGGTTGTAAATATTTATCCATTTTCTCAACAGATAAATATCATTAATGTCGATTAAATTGTTGTATAAATGAGAATAACCTTGATTTCTAAAGGCTTTAATCGACATTAATACTTAACATATGTTTTAAATGATAATGATATTAATAATTAGTTAGGTTAGTAACTTCCTTATCATGTAGTTATGAATAATACTTATAATATATTTGTCTCTTCTTTGTTACAGACTGTTGATGCTGACACTTCTATAGATAAATTAACTGAAAATTTGCTTAGTGAAGTTGTCCCAATAGTTGACAGAGTAAAGACTTTACCTCTTTCTAATTTATGGTTGTGATCGATATATTTGTGGTAATGCCTTTATTTTTTACTGGCTTCCTATACTTTTATTATTTAAACATATTTATATATTGTAGTGATATTAAATAAGGTTTAATGTGATAATAATTAACTTTTATGCAATAATACTCATTAAGGATTAAGGATAGGTTACTCACTTCTCATGAAAGAGAATCATTCCAGACTTAAATATTTTATTATGCAACATTTAATTATTTTATGTACGAGACTTAACCAGTAATTAATTATATCTTAAAACTTCTTGTATACAGCATTACTTAGACCTATGGGGTTTACTTGGAGAGAAGAAATACTTTTCATTTATGAGACAAGTTTTGAAGGACAAATTCATAGTATCAGCTGAGACGAGCTGGTTCTGACCTGGCTAGTGTTAAATGAACTAGTCCTTGGTATTGGCTCCGGTGTTGATCTTTTTCTTTTTTTATAGTATCTTAGTTGAGCTCATGAGATGTTATGTGTTACCTGTTTCATGAGTTTTTCATTTTAATCTAAATTAATTTATTCATTTTGACATTAATATTCCATATGATAGTCTCTTGGATCCATTTTTCATTTATTTTTATTTTCCATTCTTCTTATCTCTTTGAAATTCCTGAATGGAATATAGATAGAAGCACTGAGCAGTTTTTGGATGCACTGCATGAATTCCTCCAAATGTGCCACTTTTAAATATTTTTGGTATCTTTGGCTGGAGCTTTACTTGGTTTGTTTGATCATGTATTGGCAACTGACTAATAACATATAAATAAATTCTACTTACATATTTCTACCCAAAAGTAAGCTTTCTACCTAATGAGGTTCATTTCAGTTAGCAACTTTTGACCAAGTCTGTGATCTTGTAATTATGTCAAATTCTCATTTTGTTTCTTTTGCAATATTGTTTCATTGACTTATTTCCTGTTTCTCGAAGGTGATGTTCATTGTAAACAAACACATTATGATGAACTCTATTTCGCAAAAAAACAAAATTAGGAATCCTTTTTACAATGCTCCGTCCCATTATTTTTTATTATAGCTTAAGTAGCAATGATTTTATATAGATGTAGCACAAAATAAATGTAACCTGAACAAATATTTATGGCTCAGAGGCTCAGAATTCTTTAAAATTGAAAGTGAAGGATGAGTTGGTTGAGGTCACATTCAAAATTATTTAACCTTCATATTAACATTTAACATTCACTTACTTATATATGATATATATAGCAAGGGAAAGTATTGCGATCATGAACATTTTTTAATTCGAGTTTTATATGGAAAGGGTCCCTTGATTCCAAATAACCAAGTCCTGAATACAGGCCTCTGTCTGTGTTTCTGTATATGGGAAGTAGCGTGAAAACAAAAAAATGTACAAAATTTAAATTTCATATTTAAGACAATTATAGGCCTGAGATGTTACCGCAATTTATTTGCAAAAATTGGCTGACTGGAAGTGCTACTTTATACCATGCATTTTGCACTTTTTTATGATTTTTTCAAAAACGGCTCTTGACAATTTTGACTAAACTCGCTATATCGATGTAAAATTTAATGGGTTTTAATATCATGTACGTTTCATTATGATTGAAATAGTCTAACTGGGCTTAAATCCTGATATTTTAAATTTTCTTCCTCTTAAGTACCTTTAATTTTATATGTTCTTATCTTTAAAAAAGAATTACCCCTATAATCTTATTAGGATTATTAAAAAGCAACTAAATGTAAAAGTTTAATTAATTTGATAACCAACTAAAGGAAAAAAGTGCGAAAATATTTATTTAGTGTAATTTGGGTTTTTCGAACATAAGAACAGAAACATAGATGTATAATATACCGTTGGAAAGGGTAAGATTTTAGAAAATATATTATCTTATGTACTAAGTTGTAAAAGGCAATGTTAAGTAAAACAAATAAATAGGGCATAAAGTTATTACTGATAATTAAATGTAACAATTTGAAATTGCTATCTTATTAAATCTAAGTTATATGTTTCCAGAGAAACAGAAAACAACTTTTTATTTAAATTAACTTCAAAACTTTTAGATTATGTTTATTTAATAGTTCTTAAATTGGTTTAAACAGCCAAGGTAAGTGAAAGTCGTGTGTTGCCCGCACCAGATTTTTTTTTATTTATTTGGTTTAATAAATTTTTTTTTTTCTATTTTGTAATAATTTCGTCTTTCACCCTAACCATCTCATCCTTCATTATAATCACACAGTCAACAATTTAATATTGAAATTAATCTTATCTGAGGGATTGTGCGATTTTTATGTTGAGATATTTGCAATAGATAATTACAGTTAAGCAATGCCTAGCATTTGGACAAGCCAATATTGGCGACGACCTACCAGGGAAATCCAGGCGTCCCAATATTCTCAAGCTGATCATCTCTCGCTCCCAGGGTATGTGAGGGGTGTCAGAACACTGGAGCCAACTCACTACTGGATGTGCTATAGCTATCTACTTGATTGTGAATTGTGTTGTGGTCTTCCAGGATATCACATAGCCACCCGGAGTTTGGTTTCGGGAAAAAAACATAAGCCCTTATGGCGCATGCGGACCACACCACATATGGCCATAATTCGTGGAATTCGGCTGATCTGTCACTGTCCTTGAACCTGAGATAGTCAGTGAGAAGGACACTCACAGACAGATTTGCCCTGGGACTGGTTATAGAGAAGCTGTGGGTATTCTGCCACTACAGCATGGAAAGCGTCATTTGTAGCCATGTGAAGATGGAGGACTCCTTCAGACTGTCAGTTGCTTTCTTATGCAAGCAAAAAATGCCTGTAGGAATACCGTTTCACGCGGCCAAATGATCTTCATGGTCTATAGTACCTAACAACAACTAATAATATATATTATATTGTGATATTGTTATTTTCTATTTTCTTATAAAATGATCCTTAATGGAAAATTAATTAAAACAAAATTTTACTAACTTAGAATTTATTTACTCAGGGTTGGGTCTCTGACAATCAGGCACACTCTAATCATAACTAGAACTAACTTACAAAAAATAATATTAAATAATCTCGAGCAGGCTAACAATGGTTCTTCTTCATATTCTTTTCTTCAAACAGCAGCAGGTCCTCACCCTTCCAAGTCCAAACCCCAACTACTATTTTGCTACCTCCTTTTTCTCAAGGATTTTTCCTGTGTCATCTAGCCTCCAAAATGGTGACTCCTTGCTTGTAAACAAAGTTCCAAAATGGATGCCATGTTTGTAAACAACCATCCAAATTGTAGCTGTTAATTTTAATATGATTGTTAGACTGCCTACCATATATTTAAATTATATATATATATAATACATAGGTGGGTATATTATAGTATATACACACACACTCATATAAATACTTTGTTTGTCCGATTGACTCTACAGGACCTTGAAGAACTCAAGTCACCTGATTTTATCTTCTCTACCTCTGCCAACTTGCAATTCTGGCATTCATTGTGTTAAGGCGTCTTGCTGGATTGCCTCAAACTGTATGTCCCGCACATCATATCATGAGATGTAGACTGTCTAGTTTCTGTAAGCAGTCCGTTATTGGGTCTTCTTCATGCTCCAAGACTCTGATTCCAGATTGCTCCAGTTATTTTGCAAAGGATTTTCCTTTTATATCTCTCAGTTTTACTTTCAATTTTTCCTTCGCCTACCAGTTGAGTTTCTTGCCTCATAGCCATAAATAAGAAATGGTTTTATCATAATCTATTGAGACCCACCCCTGAATTTGAGATTCATTAAGAGTTTTGGGGATTTCAGATGCTTTGAAAGTGAGAAGAAAGCTCTATTTTTGAATGTTGTAGGCTTATCTTAGACAGTTAGTTGTTTATTAGTCTGTATATATACATATATGCAAGTGCCTTAAATTAAGTTAATTTAGGATTTTTGAACCACATACCTAGAAACAACCCTCTCCCTTGTGCCACTCAACATATAATACATCATAATGTATATAAAATGTCAACATAATGCTTGACATAGCATATTAATCAGCTCCTTTCTTTGTTTTGAAAACTCGTCTTCATTTGATGGCCGTTATTATATTTTAATGCATTTCATTAAAACCAAATCCTATTTAGTAAAAGAATATTTCCTAACCAAAAAAGCACATTTATTATTTTAATACAACCTTTTTATCAACAATATTTATAGCAATTTTTTTTACAAGAAGTTACTTTTTGGTTAGCCACCTGGTACTGATTTTATAAAATATGTGCAAATAAATTTAGTAAAAATTTAAAAAATAGGTACTACCATAAATATGAAATGTACAAATTATGTGATCAAGTGGCTAACACATTTTATGCCTGCCAGTGGTACGATCAACTGAAAATTAGAGTACCCACTCTGCTACATCATATTCTCTTGTTGCGAATTATCCTTTTATCATAAAAATTTTAAAAGCTTTTGTTCTTTTAATAATAAATGATTAATTTAATATAGTGTGGAGTATTGTAAAAGACCCAAGATGACTTGTTCCTCTTTTTCTAACTACAATAGAAATGGAGAGCACAAAAAAATATTTTAAGCATGAGTAAATTTTTCATTATTTTTAATGTTATACTTGTTACTTAATGTTTAAGAATACTGTAATTTATTGCTACTTGCACCTTGTTCTATTTGTACTTTTTTTTTCAATTTTTATTATTAGTTTTTATACTTATTTTTAATATACTCGTATGTATATATATATATATATATTAAAATATATGGACCATTAATATATATGTAATATTGAAGTAATCATATTATCATTCATGTAGTATACCATTGAGGTATGGAACATGATGTTATAATAAACAGTCCTTATGTGGGGTTACCATGTAAGGAAAGGAAAAAAAAAAAAAAAAAAAAAAAATATATATATATATATATATATGGGCCATTAATATATATACATATATGGGCCATTAATATATATACATATATTGGGCCATTAATATATATATACATATATGGGTCATTCTCAATGAAACATACAAACGCTGTCCAAATGATTATTACGATGTCCTCGTACTAAAACTGGTTATTTTCAAACTTTTTTTTTTTTTTTTTTTGGTAGATATTTTTCTGTTCTACTTGGTGCATTCATAAATTCAAATAAATGAAATATTCCTGTATGAAAAATTTGAATAAATGTTTGAAACATCATTGGCTCACCCTGTCCAAATCAAACTTTGCCAACTTCAATGTGTTACCCTTCAAGGTGTTGGAGCGATTTAACTGGTTTGGTCCATTGCGTTCATAGATACACTTTATAGTTTCAGAATACAGAATTGCAGGTTGTGAAAACGGTTATATCCACTTTAAATTAATAAAACAGAAATGTCCGAGGGATTTTGCATCATTGGTACACCCCAAACAGTGTTTCGCGCCGTGACTCCCTTCAAGCCATAAGAAGGCGGGAAACGCTAAGCCTATCTTAATTTGTTCAAAAACCTTAGGGAGATCATTCCAAAAATCATTGGCTCACCACTAGATCGTCATTAGCTCACTTTCTCATTTCTGGATTAATTAATCATTTTAATTAATTATTAATGGAATTAATTATTTTGATAATTACACCGAATCAAGCTCTGATGAGTGCTGCATCAGATCAGATTATATAGCCCAAAAAAAAAAAAAAGGATGGACCAAAAACTCAACTTTTGAAATTTTAAAGGAAGACGCACCCAATTGTACGTTTTGCTGAGAATGGCCCTTAATATATAATGTGTATGTATATATATATATTTTTTTATTTGTTTTTACTCTTGTTACTTTTGGAGTATGATTTCTATTTGTACTTATCAAAATATATCTTAAGGTTACTTAAGTTTATATTTCTTAATACAAAAAATATTGCTCAAATATTAAATCAATTATTTTATAATCAAATTTTTATTTACTTAATCTGTAAAAATGACTTTATATAATCATGTGAAAAACATATCTATTTCAATTATTTCCTTTAGAATAACTTAAGTTTGATATAAAATAACATGTTACTGTTCAAATGGTTGTCCTAATTTTAATTGTATGGTAAACATCTCCTTTATTGAAGTGTTTAAAAGTGAAACATGATATTTTCTTAACAGTGTTAACTCATATGTCTTAAATATTTGATAACTCTAGTCTTAAGAGATCATAATTTAGCTGAAACTAAAACAATGAGTAATTCATGATACTGTTAACACCTGAGTTAAAAAAAATTAGCTCATAATATTACCAAAACAATCATAAGCAAATTCCAAATCAAATAAATTAATTGAGGTTTAGATAGTTTTTAAGTTTTATGATTTTGCAAACCAGCCTTATTCTTATTTAATTTAATAATTAAGGGGAGAAAAGAACTAATACAATTTTTCAAATATTTTCTTTTTATATAATCGATACATTTAAGGTACAAATGGAATGAGATTTACTAATTACTAGAAACATACACAAGGTATTTGAGTGTAAAATTATTATAAATGGCAAGACATTTTGTTTCTTACCCTACTAAATGGAGTTACACAACATTTATTTCATTCATGCTAATAATATTTAAAACCAACTGGGATGAAATATCCTCAAAATATACATAAAATTTTGTGATCCACAAAACAAACAAGTAGCACTCAATAAACAAAAATATTTACCAAAAACATAATAGTTCTAGTCTATCAAGCTAACAAAATCATACTAAAAACAAAAACATATTTCAGTACACACACTATTTACATATTAAATATGTAATTTTGTCACCATTAACAAACAAAACACGGAAAAAAGTGATTAAGTAAAAAAAAAAAAAAGAAAAAGAATTTCATTAACATAATTCATTGCGGCTGACATATATAACGATTACTATTTCTAAATTTCCTAATTAATTTCAAATTTGTGATGCATCTTATAGTATATCAGCATACATTGCATTTAATTCTCAATGTACCTTTAGGTGCTTTATTAACTGTGAGACAATTATGCGTGGCATCTTCAGAATGTTAATATCACTAAAAAGAGAATATATTCTCATTTGATTAAAACTTATCAAATTAGTTTCATCTTGAGTACTATCAAATGCGTTATCATTAAAAGGAAATAGAAACTACAAAGCAAGTTATTATACTAGTGCTTGAGCAATTTCCCTAAGATGATTCTATTATTGTGAATAAAAAATGAAAGACAAAAGTAAATTAATACATTAAATTGCCTTATGGACAATTCCAAAGTAATAAGTAGCTCTAAACAGGCTACATACAATGGCTATTTTTAAATAAAATTTCTAACAAAAACAAAACAATTTAATAAATTAAATTTAAATAATTAATAAAATTCTTCAATAAACAACCAATACATGATGGATTATATGACCCGTAACAGGAAATAATAATTCAGAAATCGGATAAAAATTAAAAAAAAAATGTTTGATGCAATACTAAGAAGGCCAAATTTACCATAGGGGTAATTTTATTATCGCTGCTTCTTGCCTTCTTTCTTCTTCTGTTGCTTACCACCTGCAGGCTTTCTATAATACATGAATTGGAAGACAATAATTCCATTTCCGAGAGTAGCTAGAAGGTAAGTGATGATGATTATTAGATCTCCAGTTTCCTGGAAGGATGTGAAAATTCGAGAGGTTGAACCAAACAGCAACATCACACAGGTAGCTGCTGACAGTTGTCCAGTACCTTGAATAGTGTAGTTTGAATAGGCTTGAACCAGCTAAAAGAAAAAAAAAATAGAAAATGATGCATTAGAAAATAGATTAAAACTTTTAAATAACTGCATTTCACTTTTTTGACAACAAATGGGGATTTAGTTTACAGGCTTTGAAAAAAAAAATTGAAAAGGTCAACCTTAGAAGTGTTTTAAAGAGGGATACATTCATCTCTCACTAGGATAAGATCCCAAATGTCTCATAGGTTTAGAGAAAAATTTTTTCAGTGAAACTAGACATTAAACGATTGGCATCTGCAAAATATTTGGCACCAACACTCCCCAGAAGACAGGTAAAAAAATTGGAAAGTTTGTGCGGAAAAGACACATTTTATTTAATATCTCTAGTTCTAGTAAAGGTAGAAATTTTAGGATCAAAATCACCCTATTTTAAAGTGGAATAATGAAAAAAAAAACTTAATAATAATCCATCGAAATATCCAAGTTTTATGCTTGGTTATTATAACCCTAAAAATATAAATATTCTAGTCAAAACAGTACTTTTAATAAGTTTTCTTAAACAACTTCAATCCTAAAAAAAGTGAACCACAATTTTTTATTAAAATAAAAAAATTTTTTAAATTATTAAAATTTATATCATTTTATAACAAAGCATAAAACTTAAATAATTTAATGATTTTTTTTTCATTATTCCGCTTTGAAATATGGTAATTTTGAAAAAAAATTATTTTTCTACTTCCTCTTACAATTACAATAACTGACATTTATTTACTGGAAAAAGAAATTTACCTTTCCGAATAAAAGAACAGGAATAGTAACAGCCTGCAAGTTCCAGAGTATGTTAATTGGTATTAGATTTGTGGTTACGTAGCAAACAACACCATAAATCGCAACAAATGCAGCTGCCAATGTACTAGAAAAATTATAGTGCAGAACTTGAGCAGCTATTGTGGCCGTTTGTATTCCCATAGAAATGCCTTCTCCATATGCACTGGAAATATAACATATTAATAGTTATTAAAATATGACAATATTTATTAGATTTATTTAATTAGACAAGAATATTTCAATGGAGAAATAGTATCATAGTATAATTCAATATAGAATTGCAAGTTTTTTATTAACATGTTAATAATGCATTCTTTTAATGCGAACTCAACTTTGTATATCTCCTGCAGGGGTAAGTTTATACAAAGCAATACCTAAAGGTCCATTGCATAATTTTTCAGTTACTTGATATGTTAAGTGTGATATGGCCTTAACATAAGTAAAGTTTTTGGCACTTGTTTGTCATTTACTCTCGATGCCGTTTACAAAAATATCCTGAATAGTTTTATCAAAATGTTTTGGTTAAACAATAAAACTGGTTTGTCCATAATTCTTCTTTTATTAGCTCTATAACCAATAAAGGGTCCCAGCTTCCTTTAACAGCAACTGCCACATTCTCTGTTCTGTGCCGCTGCCATCCATTAGCATCTTGGGCCACACAATCTGCCCATTGCAGCTTCGGTCTACTGACTCTTTGATGCTATACAAGGACTCGGTCATAGTTTGTAGGACCCACAAAAATATCTCAGTCATTAATAGCTAAACCGATTTGTATTATTTTTACATTATGGAAAGAAATGTTTTAGTGTGATTTGGATGGATATAAAATAAGAACCTAGTAATTTCTGGAAGTGATAAAATAAAATGATAATTTATAAAGGACTTGGATAATTTTTTCGATGACGACAGATTTTTCGGCTAAAACTAACTAAAGGTCCTTTAGTACCTTTTGGAAGTCAACACCTCAATTATGAATGAAACAACAAACAAGGAGACAGTTCAAAAGAGTGATTGAATATCTATTGGGAATTATCCTCATATTTAAATTTTATGTTTCAGAAACCGAAACTAAATGATTTAAATAATTTTCTCTTTAAAATGACACTTAATTTGCAACTAATATTAATAGCTTCTTCAATTATAATAATTTACATATAATGAGCACTGAAGTCAACAATTTATCTATTAAAAGAATAAAATAATACACTTTATTTGCCTGGTATATTTACTTTTTTTGTTTTAACATTTCAGTAAATATGTCATAAATATTTTCTGTCACGGTGACATCACTGTTTACGTATTAAATTATTTTATTGTTTGATTGAAGAAGTTAGTTGATGCAGGGATTGTTTAATTATCTTACAATAAGTAAGTATTTACCTATTGTACTTGTAAAATTACCTAATGTCATATTTTTTTTAAAATAATGTGAATAGTAAAAAGAGTAAATGATCGGAAAATTTAAAAATACTGTGTTTGATCATTAAACCAATAATCAGATACTTAATGATTGACAAAAATAAATAACTGGCCATTCTATCAAGATGAAAATAAATACATGGTCATCTGATCAAGGCAACATCAAAATAATACTTCAAATATATTTTGTTGTACATTACGTAGTATTTGTTACCTTCACAAAGTCATACTTGACCAATATTTACAATTTAAAAATATGATTAGCAGTTTTTGTGTGAAATTGTTGAATAATTATGGAGAAAAAAAATTTGACCATTTATAAAAAGCAGAATACTCAGGGAGTATAATTTTTTTAAAATAACAAATAGCAATGCTGAAAAATGAATAATTTTCAGATTATATGGTCTTAAAAGAATTTCAGCATAACATATAAAGATAAAATTATTTTCAATAAATAATATACATTATAAGAATTATAAATCACCAAAGTTTACGAATAGAATCAATTTCACAGCTGTGTAAATAACATTGCATTAACTTTATTATCGGTTACCAAATTTGCTTGGACAACATTTTGTAGAGGCTGATTCAATTAACAAACTAGACTAATTGAACAATACATCTGCAGTATATCATAGCTTAGAACAAAGTAGTTTGTTCAAAAGTTATCGATTTTTTATGGATCAAACATAATTGAGATGGTGATGTCCAAACGGTTCTAAAAGGCAGTTTTTACGACATTGTTATTCTGACAGGCTTTTATTATATTTTTATAGTTTTATTGAAATCCATCATCAGATTTTATCTAAAAACACATTTGGAAATGTCAGTTTTTTTCATCAAAATATATTGAATACATATTTTATTTAATTCCAAATTATCCTTTTTTACTTTCACTTACTATATAAAGTAAGGGAAAGTATTGCGATCATGAAAATTTTTGAATTACAGTTTTCAACAGAAATACACGTTTTAGGGCCCCTGAGTCCAAATAACCAAGTGCCGCAAAAATGTCTGTGTGTCCGTGTGTGGTAACTCCCAGGTGGAAATGAAAAGTCCTATGAAACTTTGAAAATTTCATATTTAAGACAACTATATGCACGAGATGTTACAAAATCTTTTACATCAAAATCAGCTTACCAGAAGAGCCACTTTATACCATGCATTTTGCACCTTTTTACGATTTTCTCAAAAACAGTTCTGAAGATTTTGTTCAAACTGGATATTGATGCAAAATTCAATAGGCTTTAATATCATGTAGGTTTCATTCTGATTAAAATAGTCTGACAGGGCTTAAGTGCCGATATTTTAAATTTCCTTCTTCTAAAGTACCTTTAATTTTGTTGATTCTATAAAAATAACTTTATTATCTTGTTACCACTGATGAAAAACAGGTAAATATATAAATTTAATGAAGATAAAGTAAAAAACAAAATATATTTTTTTAATGCAATTTTTTGTTTTTTAACTTAAGAACAGTAATATACATGTATAATATACTGTTGGAAAGCAAAAGATTTTAGAAAAAATATTATCTCATAAACAAGCTTTTAAAAGTTAATAGAGAGTGATGAAATTTCGATAAAACTAAGTGATTATTTTAGATAATAATATAATAGATTTTTTAATAAAACACATGTTTCTATAGAAATTCCATTTAACTAATTCTTTATTGGTTTCACTCATTTTTATCTCTTACTGTATTTGAAAATTCTTTAATCGATTCTAAAAACGGAGGTAAGCGAAAGTGTTGCCCACACCAGATTTTTTTATTAATATTTTTAAAAATATATATTTTATTGATATTTACAACTGCGCTTAAAATAAATACAATAAGTAAACTGGCTAATTTACAAATATAGAAAAAAAAAATTAGATTTTAGTACAATAATAATTTGAAAAATTGGTTAAATAAGTCAATGAGAGATTTTCTCATTTCTTGAAATGAATACTATGCCAGTTCGAAATCATCAATTAATTATGTTAGATTGTAAAAAAATAAATAAATAAATAAAAATAAAAAAAAAATTATGCCTTGTAAAATGTTATTATTTCGAAAATTAACATTTTACAGTGTCTTAAGTTTAGGCCAAACTCACTAACAATATCCCAGTGTTTTTAAAGAGATTGGTGCAATTAACTTAGGTGAGTTTTGATTTATGTGATGTATAATATATTATGTTCTATTTTATCGGGATAACAGAAAATTTTTACATATTCATGAAGGGGAGAAATTCTCATATCATTAAAAAAAAAAATTGTACAAATATTTGCCTAAATAAGAATAATAGAAAATAAATATTTGGGCAAATAAGAACAAGAAAAAATGAATATAAATGCAACTAACAATAATCATTCATATGACTTGCTGAAATGAATATCTATCTTTATATATATATATATATATACATTTTTTTAAAATTATATTCACAAATGCCAAGTGCCAAAAATTGGGTTAGGACACTGTTTATTTTTTTACCAATGCAGTATTACAAATATATATTTAAGATTCATGCAGGTGTTAATGTCCCAGACCAATTCTAAGTAGAATTACACGCATTTAAAATAATACTATTTCCATTTTTGAAGTCAAGGAAACGTGACATAACATTCTATATCTCCAAGCATTATCGATTGTTGCTGAATAAATTGCTTTTATACTACTTTATTTATTTGTTTTATTTTCTGCCCTGCCCTGCCTGTTAGGCAATATGGGTGTTGCAACATTATAATATATGTTAATTTTATAATACTAATGCTTTTATAATACATGTTAATTTAAAAATAAAACCTATATAATAATTTGGTACAAACTAACAAAAATAGTAAACAAAAATACTAACTTCTGTAAGAAGTCACTTTTAATAAAATAAATTTGCATTGAAATGGTTAAAAATTGAAAAAAAAAAATTAGTAGTACTAAAAAATTAAATAAAATATCTGAAAACTTTAAGCATTCAATATTCATTTTAACAATTAGTTTTTGTAAAGGCTTCAAAATAAAAGTAAAACTGAAGGATCATGAATGAAGCCTGACAAAACAAAACAGTGAACAGTTAATGAGGAAAAATATATGTCAGTCAAATACATAGGCATTTACTATGCAAATGAAATGGAAATTATCAGAATATATTCGAAGCAATTCACAGAAGCATAACAAAAGCAATTGAGTTACTTTGCAAGAAAATGGACATACATGGTTTATTTTCAATGCTAAGGTTTTTTAAATAACATTAAGAAATTACCTGATTGGGAAAGATCGCACAAATGCATAAGATGCATTAACAGTGATAGCGAATAAATCCGTAAATACATTAATTATGCTAATACCTTTAGCACTTTTATTATTCCATATTTTGAGTATCTGGGGAAACTTGACTGTAAAAAATTAAAATATATTTAATTAGAAATTCATATTACTTTCACTTACATATATGTGAAAAATAAAGTAAGGGAAAGTATTGCGATCGTGTTTTTATTCCTAAAAATTGATCAATAATTCAAAGGTAATAATCTATTTATTGAAGAACTCTAAATAACATTTAAAAATATTAAATAATTATGTAGGGATATAACAATATATTCTATAACTGAATTTTTAATAAAATTTAATCATAAACTTACCAAAACATGAGCCAGCAATTATAGCATAGCCCAAGCATTTGCTTACAAAGGCTTTTAAACATAGTACTAAAACAGATAATACATGATATAATTAATTCTTGTAACAAATATTGCACTTTATAAAAATAAATTATAATATAATAGCATTACAGTAATATAATAACATAACATAACATAGGATTAACTTACAGTTGAAGAAGTTGAATTTATAAAAAAACTCTTCATAACAATTCTCAGTTAAAAAATTGAGAGCTACCTTCTTTACCACTCCGTCCATTTCAACTTAGTTCCTCTAAGGAGTGTCAAAAGTGAATGCACGACGTGTAATGAACCTCCATCACCTTTCTGATTAGAAGGTTACAAATTTTGAATTGTGTTCAAATTGACTGACCTCTAGTAGAATTGCTTACAACTATACACTTTCACAAATACTCCCTAGAGCGCACTCCTGCAGGGTACTCTTCTGGTTAATCTAAAGGCGCTTTATCAATAATTATCAATTACAATTATCTAATTCTAATTTAGATGTAAGATAAAATAAATTAAATTGATCGTTAAAGTACAATAAAATGAATAAATCGTATATTTGAATAAATTTATATTGGCATAGTTGTTCAGATACTTCCTAAATTAAATTATTTAAACCAACATTCAAGGAGTAAATAACTAGTGCACTATCATTATTCCGATTCAATTACATTTTTGATTTATCGTCATATTCATTGTAATAATAGATTTACAAATACATAATTAACAACATTTAGTTTTTCTAAATGACAAACCATGTGAATCTGTATGATTTGTTTATACAATTTAATAATAGTTAATTTAGAAGTAATGGCAGAGAAATTAAAATTTAACATTTTATTAATGGTAATTACCCATGTTTTATGATTTATCTATGCTACTGAAATACTTTTTTTGCTCACAAATTAAAAAGTTAATTTTTTTTATTTCATAACTAGTAGGTTGGTAAGTCTTCCTTTTTTGAGCTAAAATGGCTAGTTCCAGTAATATTTGTTAGGTAATAAATTAAGTTTTCTAATAAGGTGTTCTACCTTTAATTTTGACATATTATTGTTCCTTTGTTACAAAAAGTAATTTTTTATTAACATAATAGAATACTGAGCTTGAATTAGTTTAATGAGATCCGTTTTAATTCATTTTAATATGTATACTCTGTTTTAGATTTTCATTACTATTCTTGATTAATGAAATATATATTAATATTAGAGTTACTATTTATCTTTGAGAATATATGATTGAGAAGTTGGTTGGGGGTTTGGTCATGATAAAAAATCACATTGATAAGAGAAACTTATTTTTCTTATGTGCCAACATTTTTTCCAACGTAGTAAGTAGACCGAAACTTTGGGACTCAAATAAAATAAGTTTGTCTTGTAAGTGTGATTTCTCAATGACCGAACCACTAATCAACTTCTCTGCCAAAATATATTTTAGATTGATCATACTGATTTTGTAAAAAGTAACAAACATTTCAAAAACTAATTTTACAAATTAATATGATTTCCTAAAAAAAAAATTATGCTGTTTATCAATTTATGGTGTATATATGATATTGTTTGCTTAGTAAATCTGATATTTACTAAGCAAACAAAAGTTATGATTTTTTTATTTGAAATAAAGAAAAATAATATTTTTTTCTTACTTTTACAGATTTATTCAAGTTTGTAAACCCATCTCGGTACAAATCCAAGTATCTCGCGGTTAAGCATTTCCTTCGATTTAGGATCCTGTCTTCTTCAAATACCAGGAAATTGAATGAGGAATGTTCAGTAAGTTCAAACTTATTAACTTTTACTATTTACATTTCTAAAACTAAATTGAATATTATGAATTGCTTATTTTATAAATTACTCTCTATTTTAAAGAATATTTATCAATCTGTTTTTCATCAAGTTACAATAAAACACTAATTACTCTTATTATTATTTATAAATTAATGAAAAAGGATTTATATCTCTTCAGGTTCATTGATTATGTTCTTTTATACATTTATAAATGCTATAAATATAAAAACATATTTCCTTTTTAAATTAAAAAAAACATAATTAATCTTCTAATGGTGATGGAAGTATATTAAACAGTGGAATAAATTAAAGACATTTTTGTTTGGATATACCATCAATAATGAAACATCATATTCAAGGGAACTTTAGCCCTTTGTTAAGGCAGATTATCACCGATGTTTAGGGAGTAGTAAGCACAAATGTTTGAAAAGCACTGCTTTCCAAATACAAAATGATTACTTAAAATTTAGGCCAAAACATTGACCACATAAAATAAGTATCATTTTTCCGAATTTTTAAAAATTAAGTCTCTTTTTATTGTTAATTTTAAGCCAATGCTTTTGTCCCAAACTTTCAAATCATGAATAGTATCTACAATTTAAGCACATTAATTGTAATTGTTTATGCTGGGTAATAAGTGATGACTTTGAATATTTTTTTTTTTAAATCAACTATTATTATTTAAGAATGTAAATATTAGATTGTTCTTACAGAGCAAAAATTTCTTATTTTTATTGAGTAATACAATACAGTAATCCGGGTGAAAGAAACAATGTTTTTTTTCTATTTACTTGATAGAAGTAATGACCAATTTTTATTGTTTTAAAGAAACATGAAAAATCATGGATAGTAAATACAATTTAAGCACAATTCATTGTTATTGCTTATTGCAGGTAATAAGTTGATGACTTGATTAAATATATATATTTTTTTTTAATCAATTATGAAATTATATGGAATGTAAATATTAAAATGTTCTCACCGTGTGAAACAAATAATTTTTTTATCTTTTTATTTACCTTTATAAACTGATAACTAGGCATTTATTATATCTAGAAAGAGTGATCATGTATTTATTTTTCACAAGAGCTTACTTAAGCAGGAAAAGCTGATTTTATACTTAACCAGATTGTTTATTTCAATATTGTTTACAATTTTTAGTACAACTGCTACCTGTTTTATATTTTTATTTGTATTTTATTTATTGGAACTTCGTCTATCCAACAATAAGCTAATCAAAGAAAACAGTTATGATTATAACAATTTTTTTTTTAAATATTTTTATTTACTTTAACTAATCAAAAGAACAGAAAGCTGGCCAACCACAAATTTTATTACCAAATTCTATAATGATGTCGAAACTGTTTAAAGAATACAAATCAGTTAGCTATATATTTATTAAGCAAATCATTTTCTATCTATATATTAATATAACATATTTAATATATATCTTGATATATTATTTATATATATAATAATTATATATATATATAAATGTGTATGTGTGTGTGTAATATTATTATTATTGTTTTTTACTCCTAGAACCTATGCTGCTATTCTTGAGGAGTTGATGCTGAAGCTCTATAGCTTCTACAAGAGCATTCTATTCCACTCTAACAGAATTTTTTTTCCTTACTGCCAAATCTTACCTCACCCAGTTCGGGTCATTTAGTTTTGCTTTGTGCCATGCATCTTATTGGAATCCTTATTTTGTTTGAGATTTTCTTGGAGCACTAGATCCCTATGATTCTTGATAAGTCTGCCGAAGGCCTGAAGTGATCGGTTTATGTTTTCAGTCATCGATAATTTTATTGGATTGTGGTCTATTATTTTACATTTGAAAAATGATTTCAATTTCAACTTATCGCAATACCACGCTGATTTTTAATTTTTTTCTGTATTTTACTTTCACTTACCTATTTATGAAATATATAGTAAGGGAAAGTATTGCGACCATGGAAATTTTCTAATTCCAATTTTCAAAGGAAATACACATTTTAGGGTCCCCTGAGTCCAAATAACCAAGTCCCGCAAAAAGGTCTGTGTGTGTGTTTGAATCAACTTCCGGTGCGAAAAACAAAAGTCCCTGTTGAAAACTTGATAAATTTCATATTACATTTATTTACATATATAAATTTTTTTAATTGCAATATTTTTTGTTTTTTGAACAATAAGAGCAGTAATATAGATGTGTAATACACTGTTGGATAGCTAAAGATTTGAGAAAAAATATTATCTTATACACAAGCTTATAAACATTAATAAAGAGTGAAGAAAAGCCGATAAAACTAACTGATTATTATTTCAGATAATAATATAATAGATTTTTTATAAAACACATGTTTCTATAGAAATTCAATTAAAGTAATTCTTTATTAGTTTCACTCATTTTTACCTTTAAACTGTATTTGAAAATTCTTTAATTGATTTTAGCAACAGCGGTAAGTGAAAGTCATGTTTAGCCCGCACCAAATTTTTTTTCAATATAAGAATGTCTACATTATTCATACTATTTCTTTACTAGTCCCAATAATTATTTAAAATCTTTTGATCACGCGATATTTGATTTATTTATTGTAAATATTAAAGTGTAGTATTGTAATATATGTGACCTTATTATTAAAGAATTCACTTATTAACAGAAAACATGTTTTTTATTATAAACTTTTTAACACAAAATGACATAAGTTTTATAATTTAATTAAATCATATAAAACTTATAATATTATTAAATTTACTAAAATCCAAACATATTTATTGAACTATGGCCATCCCTTCGGTACAAATATTTATTAACAAATTATTTATGTCAATACCTCTCTACATAATTGTAGATATTTATCAAATATTGGACCATTATCACAACTGTAAGAAACATTTAAACCTTCTTGATTTTATTTAAGTAAGTAGTAAATTATATATATATATAATGTGTATGTGTGTGTGTAATATTATTATTATTGTTTTTTACTCCTAGAACCTATGCTGCTATTCTTGAGGAGTTGATGCTGAAGCTCTATAGCTTCTACAAGAGCATTCTATTCCACTCTAACAGAATTTTTTTTCCTTACTGCCAAATCTTACCTCACCCAGTTCGGGTCATTTAGTTTTGCTTTGTGCCATGCATCTTATTGGAATCCTTATTTTGTTTGAGATTTTCTTGGAGCACTAGATCCCTATGATTCTTGATAAGTCTGCCGAAGGCCTGAAGTGATCGGTTTATGTTTTCAGTCATCGATAATTTTATTGGATTGTGGTCTATTATTTTACATTTGAAAAATGATTTCAATTTCAACTTATCGCAATACCACGCTGATTTTTAATTTTTTTCTGTATTTTACTTTCACTTACCTATTTATGAAATATATAGTAAGGGAAAGTATTGCGACCATGGAAATTTTCTAATTCCAATTTTCAAAGGAAATACACATTTTAGGGTCCCCTGAGTCCAAATAACCAAGTCCCGCAAAAAGGTCTGTGTGTGTGTGATAACTTCCGGGCGAAAACGAAAAGTCCTGTGAAACTGATATTTCATATTCAAGGCAACTATACGCTGGAGATGTTACAGAATTACTTTATACCATGCATTTCGCACCTTTTTACGATTTTCTCAAAAATAGTTCTAATGATTTTGATTAAACTCTCTATATCGATGTAAAATTTGATGGTCTTTAATATGATTTAGGTATCATTTTGATTGGAATAGTATGACAGGGCTTAAATGCCTATATTTTAAATCTTCTTCTTCTAAAGTACCTTTAATTTTCTAGATACTAAAAAAAATAATAATATAATCTTGTTATCAACGATAAAAAACAGTTAAATATATAAGTTGAACAAATTTGATCTCTAGCTAAAAGATAAAACTGCAAACATATTTTTTAATGCAATTTTTTGTTTTTGAACATAAGAGCAGTAATATAGATGTGTAATACACTGTTGGATAGCTAAAGATTTGAGAAAAAATATTATCTTATACACAAGCTTATAAACATTAATAAAGAGTGAAGAAAAGCCGATAAAACTAACTGATTATTATTTCAGATAATAATATAATAGATTTTTTATAAAACACATGTTTCTATAGAAATTCAATTAAAGTAATTCTTTATTAGTTTCACTCATTTTTACCTTTAAACTGTATTTGAAAATTCTTTAATTGATTTTAGCAACAGCGGTAAGTGAAAGTCATGTTTAGCCCGCACCAAATTTTTTTTCAATATAAGAATGTCTACATTATTCATACTATTTTTTACTAGTCCAATAATTATTTAAAATCTTTTGATCACGCGATATTTGATTTATTTATTGTAAATATTAAAGTGTAGTATTGTAATATATGTGACCTTATTATTAAATAATTCACTTATTAACAGAAAACATGTTTTTATTATAAACTTTTTAACACAAAATGACATAAGTTTTATAATTTAATTAAATCATATATTTTAATATATACAACATCCTTCTCTTAATCCTCAAAAAGCCTTGCACTGCACATCATCACCTACAGTTGTATAATTATCAAATGTTTGTTCCGGGAAATGCTTTATTTTATTAAATTTGTAAGACTCCATAGATAAATTTATTTTAGGTACTTAATAATCATCGAATAATTGTAGAACTGATTCTTAGATGTCTTTCTAACCTAAGAAGGTAGGAAACACATCGATTCCTTCCTCACCCATCTGTGTTAAGAGGAGAGCAATTTTCAGTTGCTCATCTTTAGATTTTTACTTTTAAATAGCTGTTAAATGGAAAATAAAGGCTTGCTTCCATTTAGGCCACTTCGTTGATATGCTGCTATTAAATGGGAAAGGCGATAATCTTAAATTGTTATATGAGGAAGATGGTTGGAGGTGCAGTCAATAAAATAGAAAACAAGTGCTATTTTAATTATGTGCTGACGTTTCGGCCTACATTGTGGGCCTTCATCAGGGCTAAAAGAAACAAGATAACAACCCATGTAATAATAGACTTAATAATGAGTCAGGTATAGAGTAATAATATGGTGACAGTAATATAATATAGGAACATAAATAAAATTAAATGTAAAATGATAATAAGATGACAGTTATAAATTATGGAAATAAACAAAATTAAGATGATTGTTATAAAGTATGGATGACAGTTATAAAAATGATTAATAAGATGTTAGTTGTACAGTATG
This sequence comes from Piezodorus guildinii, assembly GCA_023052935.1. NCBI lineage: Eukaryota > Metazoa > Arthropoda > Insecta > Hemiptera > Pentatomidae > Piezodorus > Piezodorus guildinii. The sequence continues at coordinate 131,999,236 of CM041293.1, read as the reverse complement.
GAAGTAAACAAAATTAAGAAGATTGTTATAAAGTATGGATGACAGTTGTAAAAATAATTAATAAGATGTTAGTTGTATAGTATGGAAGTAAACAAAATTAAGATGATAGTTATAAAGTATGGATGACATTATAAAGATAATTGATTAGATGACAGTTATAAAGTATGGATGACATTATAAAGATAATTGATTAGATGACAGTTATAAAGTATGGAAGTAAACAAAATTAAGATGATTGTTATAAAGTATGGATGACATTATAAAGATAATTGATTAGATGACAGTTATAAAGTATGGGAGTAAACAAAATTAAGATGATTGTTATAAAGTATGGATGACAGCTATAAAAATAATTAATAAGATGTTAGTTGTACAGTATGGAAGTAAACAAAATTAAGATGATAATATTGCTCTAAGAATATATAAAGAGAGACTTAGCAAATGAAACAATGACAAAGGAACAATATGTGAACAATTAAATTTTTTTTTTTTTTTAAATATGAGCAATTTTGAAGTGATATTTGACGGTAATATATTAAAAACATAGTTAAGATTAATATATAAATAATAAATAAAATATAGGTAATATATAAATAAAATAAATAGGTAATATATACTCTTAACTATGTTTTTAATATATTACTGTCAAATATCACTACAAAATTGTTCATATTTAAAAAAAAAAAAAATAATTTTAATTGTTCACATATTGTTCCTTTGTCATTGTTTCATTTGCTTAGTCTCTATAAATATTTTCACATTTATCTTAAATTAAAAAATCTGGTTCGGGCAACATCATGACTTTCACTTACTTTCGTTTTCAAAATCGATTAAAGAATTTTCAAATAGAGTTAAACGTAAAAATGAGTGAAACCATTAAAGAATTAATTAAATTGATTTTCTATAGAAACATGTGTTTTATTAAAAAATCTATTATATTATTATCTAAAATAATCAGTTAGTTTTATCGGCTTTTCATCACTTTTTATTAACTTTTACAATCTTGTGTATAAGATAATTTTTTTTCTAAAATCTTTTTCTTTCCAATGGTATATATATATATATATTTTTTTTTTTTTTGTATAAACCTCTTTATTTGAATCAAAACACAGACATATTACAGTGCAAGTAGAAGTCACTATCCCACTAAGGCGAGCCAGATACAATATTATTATACATGTATATTACTGTTATTATGTTCAAAAACAAAAAATTGCATTAAAAATTTATTTTTACAGTTTTCTCCTTAAGTTGGATATCAAATTTGTTCAATTTATATATTTACCTGTTTTTCATCAGTGGTAACAAGATAATATGGTTATATTTATAGAATCTGCAAGATTAAATAGGACTTTCACAGTTCCATAGGACTTTTTTTTACGCGCTGGACACCTCATGACATATTATATTTAGAAACCCTAGCCTACTATTATTCTTTGAAATTACATCTAAAATATATTAGAAAAGTGTCAGGAAGCCACTCCCCAAGTAGATCGATGAATTTCTTGGCAGATGTGATCATAGAGAAACAGATATATTGGTATGTAAAATAGGTGTTGCTAAAATAGGTAACCAGGTGTTTAGAGGTGTAGAGAGATGCTTAGAACAATGAATCCGGACAACTTAATTAATGAAATAGAAACAAAAATCAGAGCAGAAATGATATCCTCTGTCAGTAATAGTCAGAAGCATATATTATTTGCAAAACTTCAACTGGAACAGGCAATTAATTTATTATATTCACGACAACACACTTGGTCTCTACAACGAATTTCTAATATTTAGAGCAAGAGGGGAACTGATGGGATTCAACTGTCAGCAACGGAGGAAGGACAGGGTACCTACCTGTGCCATTTGTGATCTCAGTGCACCGGAGGATACTTATCCCTTTTTGGCAATATATCCGGTCTTAAAGGAGTTCAGGATGCAATATTTGGGAAAATATAAACTAACTCCGGAAGAAGTAATAAATAGATTAAATGGACCTGACTGGTTGAAACTGGCTATATACCTAAATTAATCAATAAAATGCAGACATTTTCTTTTTCAACATTTTAATTATCAAATAATAATAATAATAGGCTTAGGGAACCCGAAGGTTCGATGCGGATACCACCAAATTCCGCCTACACAGACTCGTCCAATGTTCACAGTTCAAGCCCAAGCCCCCAAGATCAGCCTTAACGCAAACCTCCCATCGACGCTTCGGCCTGCCTTTCGGACGCCTACCAGTCGGTTCAGCGAACACCAACTTTCTCGGAATCCGCTCTTTATCGAGCCCAACAACTTTACTCGCCCATTTGAGTCTCTGAGATGCTATCAAATCAATTATATTCACAGGATACAAGTCCTGCAATTCCGCGTTATGCAACCTTCTAAACTCCCCAGTGGCCTCATCTCTCTTCGGACCAAATATTTTACGCAATACCTTATTTTCTAAAACCTTAAGCTGTTGTTCATCTTTCAAAGTAAGCGGCCACGTTTCACATACATTAAGAACCGTTGGAAGAATAATAGTTTTATAAATTCTAACCTTTAAGTTTTTAGATAATTCTTGTTATCATTGAACCTAAATACTTGAATTTCTCTACGTGTTCAAAAGTATGCCCTGATATATCAATATCACCAAGATCGCCACCGTTTCTGCTACTAATCATATATTTCGTCTTATCGGTATTTGATTTGAGTCCTATTTCTTTACCGGTTTTTATTAACACACTTGTATTTAGCTGTATGGTTTCCGTGTCTTCACCTAGGAGTACCAGATCATTGGCATACCCCAAAATCGGAATCATGAAACCCATATTTAAACCTTTCTCGGTACACATCACCTTTTCTATGACATATTCTAATTTAATTATCAAACCATTAATAAAATTAATAACAATAGATCATAATGTTACAATAATAAACATTTAGTCATCATTATTATTAGTTAATGAAACTGGAGATATATATAACAAGAACCAAAATTGTAAAAAAGGGGCAACACAACAGACAGCTTATCACCATTGTCTTGCTAGCTTTAATTTTATAATTATATTTTGTATATTATGTAAATATAAGCATTCACTCATTCAATTATTTATTATTATTATGCTATGATGTGTTCTCTTTGAAATTAAAAAAAATATTAATAATTTTTCAGGCTGAAGAGGAGAACATAGAAACATTCTAAGGTACTGATTCAATGTTATATTAATCTTAAGTGAATTTTTTAATAGAATCGTAAGGTATTGAATTTAAATTTACTAAAATCCAAACATATTTATTGAACTATGGCCATCCCTTCGGTACAAATATTTATTAACAAATTATTTATGTCAATACCTCTCTACATAATTGTAGATATTTATCAAATATTGGACCATTATCACAACTGTAAGAAACATTTAAACCTTCTTGATTTTATTTAAGTAAGTAGTAAATTTATGTACAAAATAAATAATTTTCAAAAACCATTAGACATAAAAATATATAGGTTGGATGTAATAAAACATTTATTATATAATGTCAATGGGGTATAAATAGTTGAAATCAAATCCAATTCTTAAGCTATAAAAATCATGGTTACAAACTTTTGCTGCATTATACTTAATGGAACTGATGTTTATTTAATGAAATTAGTTTTTCTACTCTATGTAAAATTGCAAGCTCACAATCTAAAACGTCACAGAAATTTATCCAGTTGTGGACTTTGATAGAATTACTGCAGGCCACTTGCTTATTGGGCTCAAGAAACTTTAAATATGTATTTCTGCTAAAAATGCGGATTAAAAAATTTTCACAATCTACTGTATATCTGATATGTAATTTAGTAAAACTGTGCACATATTCACTTTCATAAAAATTACTAATAAGACATTCTGGGTTATATTTTGATATTCAACATAGAGTTTGTACATATTTATCGTAACATTCAGGTAAAAATAATATTTATAATGGTTAATATATTTCCATAATTATAAAAAATAATGTTTCAAGAAATTTACAAAAAGTTTCATTAATTTCGTGAGCCAAGTACTAATTTTTTCAACTAGTTTTTAAACATAACTTTAACTTACTTGTCTTTGCTTAGCAATGATGACAATCACTGATGGCTAATTTATCTAATGATTAAAATATTCAAAGTTACAAAGTAGAAGAGAAGTTCACAGTGTGTGTGAGCTTTCCTTGGGTTGTTAAATTTCATGTATCACAGGTTTTAAACTTCAATTTTCATGATGGCAACAGTATATAAAAAAATTCAGGCTACCAAATAAGAAACCATAGAATATCCAGTCACATCTCCAGGGAAATGAGGTACAATTTTTGTCAAACTGAAATCTTAATAAAAAAAAGTATGACCAATATATTGAACGTATTAAGGAAAAAGATTGAACAGATATTTTTTTATTTGTTTCGTATAAATACCATAGAGGCCCTTGGATATACATGGGGTTTGGCACTGGCACTGGGTTTTGATGTCCATTAACAAAATTTAATTTCTGTCACTCCAGTAGTTCAGTAGCTTCTTCCCTCTGGTGGTTTGCCTGGTTCTGGCCCTCTTCTCCTTCTTTGGGATCCAAGGTTGAAGTAGGCTGCACCTGAAGCTGTCTTCCAACTATAGACAAACTGTTTAAACCATGGAAAGTTGTCTCACTCACTAACTGAGAAAGCTCCTCTTCAGTGTGGATGAACATTCCTGTGGCTTTCATTATCATAGCTCTTATGACTCGAAAGCAGGGCAGGTCATTGGGGACAAGTGGAGCATTGGGGGTCAATATTCAGTCCAAAACTGTGGAGTTAAGCTCAAAACCTCTTATGCCATGTTAGGAATTGTGATATTGAATTGTCTGGGAGGATATATTCACTCAATATCAGGGCTGTATATTATTATTAATTTTGTAGGGTACTTACTTCATTTCATGATATTAGTCCATCATCGACTCCATTCCTTAACTGTATCTTCCCTGATCTTTTTCTTCCATTTGAGTTGTGTCTTCCGCAATCCTCACTCAGGCAATATTCTTAGAGCTAAACACTGTATCCTGGTCTTTCACTGTAAGAAGTTCTGTTTTTATTTTGTCGAAAAAGGTTATATATACTTTAGAGTTTTTCCCACCTGCTAGATATAACACAAAATTACCGAATTGTGTAAAAAAGATCCACAGGAGTCAGCTATTCAGATTGTCATTATTAACAAAACTGTATTTATCTTCTACTACCAATATATTCGTAATTATAATAGGAAAGTAAAAAAAAAAAAAAAAAAAGATATTATATCAATATATTCTAAACAAGGAAGAGCTCATTTAATTATTAAGGTTGATTTTGGGCTGAATAATTCTTCCATTAATACTCATTCCACTACTCATTCTACCCAAGAAAATTAATAAATAATATCTGGTATTCTGAGTTTAAATATAAATCTCTTGATAAGAACCCTGACAATAGTATTGGTAACAAAATACAGCAAACCGAATAATTAAAGATATTGGTAGGGTGAGTGAGAAAAATAATAAACAGAAAACCATTACAGATTTTTATAAAGCGCTACAGATGAAAAAACAACAGATGTTAATAATCAAAATATTAAAGATGCTGAAATAAATAAGAGCATAAACATCAAACAATTTTTCAAAATGCAATATATACCACATCTTACTAGTGAAATAAATAAAACATTATTAGCATATGATTTACCCAACATCAAATTAGGCCTTTATAACCATAATAAATTACAAAAATTCCTCACCAGTACAAAAGACCCTATAAGTAATGAAGAAAAATTAAATGTTGTATACAAAATAAATTTTCTGGACTGTGAAAAATGTTACATAGGGGAAACGTCCAAAAAAGCTAGTACTAGAACTAAACAGCACAAAAGTAATTGTAACAACAGTAAAAATATAAATACAACTGCTTTATCACAACATAGCATACATTTGAAACATAAGTTTGATCTCAATAGACCACAAATTTTGGAAATAGTAAAAAATAAACAAAATAGAAAAACCATAGAGGCTATATATATCAATAAAAATATAGATAAAACCGTGAATTTTAAAACTGACTCAAGACATTTAAGTTACCACTATTCTGATTTAATTAAAAAATTAAAAATATGATATAAATAATTAATAATAAATGTTTTAAAGAATTTCACAATATGAAATAATAATAACCATATACAAGTTAAAAATTGGTCTAATCCTTAATCCAGTTGAGGACAAAGATCTGAGCTATTTAGATCAGATGTATTGAGATATTGACTTCGTTTTACTTTTTTACCTGGCTCAATGTGTGATTAGTGAAAATGTTGGGACTACTGAATATATAACGAGGTAACTTTATAATATTTATTTAACTAAGTACTATGTAACATTGTTAAATTTTTGCTTTTAATGCCTCCTTATGATTTTAAAATTTGTTATTTAATAGTTTTAAAGTTTTGTTATCAATTGACACCTAATTTATAAAATTTTTTAAACCATTCACTTCATTATAGTAATTTTTAATGTGATGGTAAATTGCTTAATATAATATTTGTAGACTTTTGAAGATGGGAGAATATCACGAAACGTCATGAAATAAAAGAATGAGTATTAATGGAAGAATTATTCAGCCCAAAATCAACCTTAATAAAAAGATATTAGTTTTCAACTCAGAGACTATTAGTTTTTACTCTGATATTTTTGCACATCCTATATAGTTCTCTGCACCAATAATTATACCACACTTCATTAATAAATCCACCCACAAACATAAATCTACTCTCTGACAACAATTCATTAATTAAGCCATTTTTTAAAATTTCATTTAGAAAATAGTTGACTGTCTAAATTAAAAATAGTATAGTAAATTATATAATTTATATAAAATACAACAGTTTAAATGGAATCCGATTGAAATTTCTGATATGCAAGTGAAAAAATAAACCTTATAAAAGCAATTCTATTCCCTGAAAACCCCAGACTAGGTATTTGTTAAAAAATCAAGTTCAGGAATAGGCTCTAGGTATCACTGTAAATGTTAGATCCATGTGTAGATGTACTATGCTGGATACGAAAAGGTTACTAAAAAAAAAAATACTTTTTTAAAAATATAAAATATCTCACTTCTTTTACCTTTGAATGAAAGCTATCACGCTTAGGCATCACATACATCCTTCTACCATGTTAGGTATCTCTTCAATTTTTGATAAATATTCTAGCATTGTCATGGAATAATCTCTTCTGCAATCCAGCTAATTTTTCGTAAAAGCTTTAAATGTATTAACTGGGTATTGATTGTGAGAGGGGAGGAAAGAAATTGATAAAATAATGTAAATAATAATAGATATGAGATATAAATATAGGAATGTTTTAAAAAGGTTTGGCCTCAACGTGGTAAATAATTATTATTAATTAATAATTTAAAAAAAAAAATCTGGTGCGGGCAACACACTACTTTCACTTACCTTATCAATTTGAAAAATATTCTAAGTTGATTTTAATTAAACGTGTATTCATTTTTGTTGGAAAAATATGATTAAGACTAAATAATATAATATAATAATGATATATTAAATTTTTAATCGGTAATAAGTTTATTCCCTGTTCATCACTATATTTTACTTTTTACAACTTTGTGTATCAGATAATATTTTTCTAAAATCTTTCTCTTTCCAACGGTATATTATACGTCTATATTACTGTTCTTATTATCAAAAAAACAAAACTTACATTAAAAAATACGTTTGCTCTTTTATCCTTTAGTTGGTCATCGAATTCGTCCAACTTGTATATTTAGCCATCCTTGATCAATGTCATTAAGATGATGTGGTTAATCTTTTTGAATGTACAAAATTAAAGGTAGTTTAAAGGAAGATAATTCAAAATTAAAAGGAAGAGCATTCAAGTCCTGTCAGACTATTTTAATCAGAATGAAACCTATATGATATTAAAGCCCATTATATTTTACATCGATTAGCCGCTCTTAAAATATGAAATTTCAATTTTATACAACTTATCGTTTTTGTGCTAGACTTACCACATACACATACACACACACTCACACAGACTTTTTTGTGGGACTTAGTTATTTGGACTCAGGGGAACCTAAAACATGCATTTCCATTGAAAATTGGAATTAAAAAATTTTCAAGATCGCAATACTTTCCCTTACTATATATTTCATATATAGATAAGTGAAAGTAATAGAATAGTTCTGATTATTTAATTATATTGAACTCTTCAAATTATATAAAAAGTATATTATTTTTAATGGGAATGATCAAGTAGTAGGTTATTGTATCTAGTATTATCAGCCTGTTCCCTGGTTCATGTCGGGCGGATTATGCATTCTGCTAAGGGGAGCCCGTGGCTGAGTGGTTAGCGAGCTAGCCTGCCATGGCCAAGTTGTGAGTTCGAATCTCAGTCCCAGGACTGTTTACAAGCATACAAATAAATGGGGATTCACTCACTATCTCCCCCGGATATGGGGAGTGATGACCCTACCCTATAAAATACCATCGAGTATCACGGTGTGGAATATAAATCATACCGCGCTGCCAAGGGTCTCCAAGGCCTGTCGCGCCAACCGAAAAAAAAAAAATACATTCTGCTAAATGACTAGCCAGCCGTAGGTATAAAAGTACACAAAAGTAAGTACAGTCATTACTAAATAATGACTAGATGACAACCCTTTTATCTGTATAGTGGTTCAGGTTTTTTTAATTGGTTTTATTTATTCATTTCTTTTAATGACATGCTATTTAAGACTTGTATTTCAGTAAGTGTTATATGTTTTGGATAATATTTTAATAACTTCAAAAGGCAGAGGCGTACAATATTTTAAATCATGAATCAATGGAAAACCATTAATTAGAAATGAAATGTAGTAATACAGCTATTAAATTGTATTGTAGTTTGGCAGTACAGATACCGTCTCTGTAGGAAATTGAATTTCTAATAGAAACTATGCTTGTATTTGTCACATTGGAAATGTTGTTTTAAGATGGCATTATTCTATGACCACCAGATTATGTGTTTATGATTGAAAAGTTAGTTATAAATTAATTTTAAAGAATCTGGTTCGCACTACACATGACTTACCTCCATTCTTAAATTCAATTTAAGAACTTTTAAATAAAGTTAGAGCAGAAAAAGGTTTAAGAATTACATTGAGTTTCGATGGAAAAATGGGTCTCTGATCATACAATCTGTTATATTATTATCCACAACAATCTCTTAATTTTATCTAATTTTCATCACTCTCCATTACCTTATACAACTTTATGTATAGATCTAAAATCTTTAGCTTTTTAACGGTTTATTATACATCTATATTACTATTTTTATGTTCAAAAAACACAAAAATTGCATACAAAATATTTGTTGATAATAAACAGTTGATAATAAACAGATGTTTATTATCTCTAGATAGGTGAAGACGGGTTGGGACAAATAAAAAAAAATTAAAATATAAGATAAAAAAGTAAAAGAAGATATTAGGAAAAAGGTGTAGTTACAGCGTTTTTACTTCCTAGCAAGTACTTTGTTTTCAAATGTATATGTACGTAGACAATGGGAGCGGCATGGTCTTGTGAATAGAACAATAGTCTACTGTTCTCTGGGTCCTGGGTTCAATCCCGGCTGAGGAAAAATATTATTTATTCTGTTACATTAGCCGGGGGAAGACCCCAGGCCATAGAGACCCTCCTGGGACAGACCCAGCCTCTGTAAAGTGGGTACAAAAAAAATTAGGGAAAAATCTGGTTGCTGAGCGTGATCAAGGCCTAATCACCTTACAGCACGGCTGTTGGCCTAGAAACAGTATGAATCTCTATATGAGACGTTGATTTCCAAAAGGTACTATATCCATTCTAGGAAATTTTACAGGAAGCGCGAAAATTTCTCATTACTATATTATTAAACTAGCTAATTTGGGTCTTTTTGCCTTAAAATTTAGAATTATTTGTTTACTATAATAATAACATCATATTAAAGTTAGGAAATGATTTTTTTTTTAATGATTTGGAGTGAAAATAAATGCGTAATTAGTACTTTTAGAAAATGACCGCATTTCTAAATCGCGTTTTTAAGGACCTGCGAATTCATTAGATAACATCAAATAGAATATTTAGATAAAACTAAATAATGAGAATACAAATATGACAAAAAATCAATTTCGTAAAAAATGTCCTTTAGTACCTTTTGGAAATCAACGTCTCATATGTGCTGAGTCCAGGACCCTTCATGGATTGTAGTGGTACAGGGTTTTTGTTTGTTTTTTTTTTTCTTTCTTTTTTAATGTATGTAGACAGTGTTTAAAAAAAAAGATTAAGACTAAAATTTTCAATCCACTTGTCCCATTTTTTTTTTTCCTCCCTACATTGCCTTTGAAGGCTATACAAGGATTTCTCAGATCAGAGGAGAGAGGGTGGAGGATTAAGGTCTAGTTTGAAGCCCCATGACACTGAGACACGAGCTCATAATAATTTTATTCTAATTTTTCGGTCATCTGGTTGCTTGGCAACATGCCTTCACGGCAAAGCACAATGTAAATTCAATTAATGAGTGGGGTTCACCTGTGGTATAGTTTCTAGCATAATATCCCTCTATCCTCTTGATAGTGGATACAAATTTGGCTGATGGCCCCAGGATTTTTCATTGGGATAAATGACTTTACATTTCTTTTTATTTATTTCAATTTCCTTGGTGGACTCTCTTCCCACATCACCTGCCATCCTCATTTTATCCTTTCTTTCAGCGGGCATGTAGAATCTGAGGAAGGTAATAAGAAGATAAAAACATATTAGGTTAATTTAAAAGAATTTCTTGACAATCAAGTATAATTATTAAATTATATTAATAAGTATAATATATTAATTTGGCGATTAATATTTTTTTTAAATGTTCATAATTATCAAAGATATAATTGTGGAATGGATAGTTTAAAAATTTTATATTTATTTTTATTGTCCTGTGAACTTTATTCGTGTTTTTAGATGCATACCTAATTCTACTATATTTCTTTTTAAGTAAAATTCTATCACAAATGGATCTTGTTATTTCTTTTATTCTGTAGTTATCATGCATATGTATGAATAATTTCATTACATTTTCCCTAATAAATAAATTCAAATTTATTTTAGCATATTCAAAATCCACGAGGAAAACCTCTAAATCAATGTAAAAAAGAACCAAGTTTATAAAGGTTGCAGCCTAAAAAGTCAATATAATGAAAGAAAGGTAATAATACATTTGACCCATGAAAACACTGGTGTTAATACAAGTAGGACAGAAAGGAGGTTTATTGGAAAGATTTTTTCTATTTGGTTTTAAAAAGATAAGAAGGAACTATTTTAAGTGCTATTTGATGTGTGTAGGATTTGGGATTTGGAAAATTGTATATTATGACTAATTAAGTGTGTGTGAAAAGATTACTAAATTAAGAATAGTTATTTTATATTGGATGCTAATGAATGCTTTAGAAGAATGCTTATGAGGAATGCAGGTTTTAGATCATAACACTTAAAAATATATTTATATAATTCGAACCCGACAGAAGGCCCTAGGATTTTTTAATTGGAGTAAAAAGTAAACCTATGTAAACTTAGATAGGCCAAATTTAGGGCTCCCACTGTAGTCGTCCATAAAAATTAATAACAAACATATACATACACTTGTAGGTGTCCAGCCATCGGAAATTACCGAGTCAAAATCAACTTTGTTCATTTTTTAAAAATTGGGTGAGTTAAAAATCATGTACGGAACATTTTTAAGTTTCTCAGATAAAAACAAATTTTGTGAAAATGAGTCAAGTATGTACTAAGATTTAAAAAGTACAAATTTATTTTTAAAGAGTTATAGAAAAAACATAAGTTTAAATTAATTCATAAATGTCATACAAATATGCTTTTAAAACGATTATTTTATATCCAACAAGAAAACTTTTGAGGATATGCTGTGCATTTCATTAATTTAGTATGTATTCTATAACAAGATAAAATAATTCTAAACTTTTTTTTTTTTTTTTTTTTTTCACATCATCCACCAACAAGCTAAGGCCCAATTACAGGCGGTAAATTATACAAACAATCACATTACACTATATTAATTAAAATAATAATAATAATTTAAATTCAAACTAATTGGTTATATATATATATTCCTTACAAATATCATAATCTAACTAAAAAAGAAATAAAACGTTAAACAATCATAAATATACTCCTATAAAATTAATTATATTAAGGAAAAAACAATAAAAGATAGAAACAAAAAGGAAAAGAGAGAAGTAATTAAACAAAGAGATAAAGAAAATTTAAAAATAAATAAAAATCAGCCCCAGCTGAGTCATTTTTTTATATATCATATTTACTATAATATTTTATAATATTTACTATAAATATTTTTATAATATTTACTATAAATATTTTTATAATATTTACTATAAATATTTTTATAATATTTACTATAAATATTTTTATAATATTTACTATAAATATTTTTATAATATTTACTATAAATATTTTATAATATTTACTATAAATATTTTTATAATATTTACTATAAATATTTTTATAATATTTACTATATATAATATTTATTCTTAATATTGTTAAATATATCGGCATTGCGACCTGATAGTAAGTTTTAAAGGTGCTATTTCCGTATGTAGTGTTGGATATTTTTTTTTCGGGCGTATGTAATTTAAATTGTGTTATTGCTAACATTTTATTTGCTATACAAATCATTTTTTACATCATAACATGAGTTCGATTTATTTTTTAAAATTTACTTTATCCGTTATGGAAATCTGATTTTCTTCTGTTGTTGAAGTTTTCATGGAGATTGAGATCCAGGTTCTTGAAGGTTCTGCTATGCTGTTTTTACCATAGATTTGTTTTTATTGCGAGTTTGGATATGTGAAGATTTTTTTTTTTTTTAATTGACACTGATGTTTTTTCTGCTATTTGATTAAATCTCTTTTTGCTTATTTAGCCAATTTAGGTTGTCAGGAAGCCATACTGTCCTATGGCAAACGTTTTTAATGTGCTTAAGCAACTCCATTTTTTCCCAAAATGTTCATTTCAGGGGGCTATCAGTATTTGCCGAGAGTGTTGCGTGTTGATAATACTTTATAAAAACATGGTATTTTCTCTGGATTCTCCCAGTTGCCGTTGCCCATCTGTCGGTATCACAGGTGTCCGTCCTACTCTTCCCGAATATTACTGTCGATTTCTTTATAAACTTCGTACTTTTATTATCTCCAACTTCCCGATTTATAATGAAATACTAGGAGCATCGTGGTTTTAAATAGTAAAATTGAACTGAAACAGTTATATGTCTCCAACATTTTCCGCTGATATGTTATACAACTCTTTCAGCGGTTTATATATCAGTATTGTATTGGGTTGTCTGGAAAGTTCGTAGAGAAATTTGGACAAAAATTAAAATTGATTAACAGCTTAAAATGTATTTATTTAATCTACAAAATAGTTACCACCGTTAGCGATTACCCTTTCCCAACGGCTTGGAAGGTCCATTATCCTTTTTTTTTTTTTTCCAAAAATCACCGTCCTTACTCCTGAATAACAATAAAAGTTCCGTTTTGACACCATCTTCTCAAGAGTAGGATTTCCCTTGCAGAAAATTTTCGGGAGAATGAAAAAGATAGAAAACCGAAGGAGCAATGTCAGGAGAGTACGGCAGCTGAGGTAAAACCTCGCATCTGAAGCTTAATAAGTTTTTTCGAGTCCTTAAAGACACATGGGGCCTAGCGTTGTCTTCGTGAAATAGTACTCCTTTCCGATTTGCCAACTTTGGCCGTTTCTCTTCAATTGCTGCCTTCAATCGATCTAACTGGGCGCAGTAAAAGTCCGTATTTATAGTTTGGTTTTGTAAAAGGAAATCAAAATGTATGGTTCCCTTCCAATCCCAAGAAATACTGAGCATCACCTTTCTTGGATGCAAGCCGGCCTTTGGTGTTGCGAGCGGCGTCGTTCCAGGCAACCCCCAAGGTTTTTTTCAGCTAGTATTGATGTATAGAACATCCATTTTTCGTCACCAGTTACAACTCGTTTCAGAAATGGATCCTCCAAATTTTTTTCAGCAGCAAATCACAACTTGAAATCCTTTCAACAAGGTTCCTTTCACTGAGCTAATGGGGAACCCAAACGTCGTAACGACAGACGTACCCGGCCTTCTTTAGATGATCAAAAACGGTCGATTTGCAGGCTCTTAACTCCGCAGCCATCTCACGGATAGTAATTCGTGGATTTTTTGCGATGACCTTCATAATATCCTCGATGTCAAAAGTTGAACTCCGATCAGCACGGGATTGGTATTCCAAATAGAAATCTGATCTAAACCGCGAAAATCTCTTCTGAACCGTGCTATCAGCATTTGAATCGCAGCCATACACGACAGGAATCTTTCTTGCAGTTTGGGCTGCGTTTTTTCCTTTTTTAAAAAAGAATAGCATAATATACCGAAAATGAACTGAATAGTCACTCATGTTGGTTTGTAATAAACTATACTACTGAGTCTTAATAAAAAAGAATTCAGTGTGTAAACAGTTAATTCCAGGAGGGTTAAAGGCATACAAATAAACATTAGCTTTGTGTTTCATTTTTAGTAGAAAAAATAAAAGGTAAATTTTATTTTAAAAATCTCTTCGAACTTTCGCACAACCCAATACCTATAAATTATCAGTAATCTTGTTGTAAGTTATTACAGGACTTTAATTTGTGAATGTCTAATAAGTGGTTAAATATCATAAAGCAAGTTGACGATCCACTACTCTAGCATTGTATTTCCACCACTCCAAAACGGTGGCAGAATACACAGATAAAGATATATGTTCGCTGTAGCTTTTAGAATTCAACTTTGCTAGAGGAGATCCCCTTCACTAATATTGTTTATAATTTAAATAATTATTATTAAAAATGTTTAAGTAACCACACCACGACAGGATATAAGATTCATAATAATAGACAATCAAGAGTCAGGAATAATGAGGACCAGAAAAAAAAAAAAAACGATTATTTGTCTTTTATTAAGATTTAAAATATCCTTTTTATTTGCTATTACTGAAAAGTTTGAAATAATTAGAATTCCATAAATTAATGTTAGCAAATACATATTAGTCGATTATCGTATAACTGGTCGTTCGGCAGGCGACCTTTTAAGAATTTTTTTTTCTTGGATAGTATCTTTTAAACGATTAGAGTGATCTTGGTTTATTTTTTATAGCATTTAATGACTATTACTATATAAGTCTCTGTGTGTAAATATTGATAATCGATGGTGTCAGAAGCTTAGAAGTAAATCAAAGTCGAGCTCTTTCAAAGTCAAGTAAAACATCAATACTATGTATAAATTTATAAATTGAAGAAACTCTTATAACAAATGTTTGGAGTAGGTTTTAAATTTATTAGATTACATGCTATTTATAAAGACGGCATTTAAGCCCTGTCAGAGTATTTCAATCAGAATAAAACGTACATGATATGGAAGCCCATTAAATTTTACATCGATATAGCGAGTTTAATCAAAATTGATAGAGCCGTTTTTGAGAAATTCGTAAAAACGTGTAAAATACATGGTATAAAGTAGCCCTTCCGGTCAGTCGATTTTAGTGAAAAAGTTTCGTTCAACTTCGTTTTAAAACACACACAGACCTTTTTTCGGGATTTGGTTATTTGTACTCAGGGGGCTCTAAAACGTGTATTTCCGGTGAAAACTCGAATTCGAAACTTTTCACGATAGCAATACTTTCACTTACACCATATTTCATATATAGGCAAGTGAAAATAAAAAAACTATAATTATAAATATGTAAATAAATGAGACAAAATTTTAATCACTACATTTATAATGATGTCGATCTTTGGAAAATTCAGAAGAAAGATGGTATTGGTGGTTAAAGTTGAATCAGTCTGTTTCTGAATATTGTGCATTGTGTTACCCTTATGAAGACTTATAGTGTGATTCGAAACGTTGGTAAAGTAGCCAAGACTATTTTATTATTTTCCTGACTCGCCATCCGGATTATTTTCTTTTTGGACTGCATTTATTTTCTTCTTTCAAGGCCATTGGTATGCTTAGAGATCTTTCAGCAGATTGAACTTAATATAAACATTTTTCGAAAATGACGCAATTGAATTTAAGGAGTTATGTAGGTTTCTTTCATGGATAAGTGGGATCCGTGTTCTATTATAGGATTAGCGCATAAAAACTACATTGTCTTGGTGATTGTTACAATTGAAACGAGTCTATAGTTCAAATATTTCTTAATGTATTTATGTACACCTTACTAACTGGATGGGCTCCCATCCCACTTCGACTGCCATATTTCACTAACGCTTTAGTGGGCGAGCAAGTTCTGAAGCAGTAAGCAGTGCGGTGAATTATACATTTAATCAAAGCTTGGAACACGTTATCGACCTTACGGTGGTTTGAGTTAATTTTAATAATTTTCAATTCAACCATAGCATCCCAAATAGCTATCTCAGGGAGTGGAAACTAAATGTATTAAAAAAAAAAAAGGAAAAAAAAAATTAAAAATCAGAGGACCTCTGACCGAAGGCATTGTGTCCATACGCGGTAGGTGACCCGCAACAAAGGCAGTCATTACCCGGGAGGCCCGGATAGACAATGTGTCCGTTTTTAGCGTCCGTCGACTTTCCTCACGCACACATGACTTCATTAGATCGCCGAGAGGAGAAACCTCCCGGATCTGTCGAGTCAATACACCGGCGAATTCCGATCCCTCTAGGCCACGGCGGAGGTGAAAGCTATTAAAACCCATTAAAAAAGCTGTTTACTAGGCATTATGCACCTTATCGGTGGAAACTAAGGGGATCTTCGTCCCTTGTATGGAGCACTTTGGAAGCTACGGTACTGGAGTATAGGGAACAAATAGCTTCTGTAAAAACAGTTAAATGTAAGACTTATAATATTCAAGTACCTCGATTGTTCAAGTGTTAATGAAAATAATTTAATGTAATTCTGTTTTCCGAAAAAAAAAATAAAATAAAAGACAAAATTAGAGATACAGAAAGTAATAATAATTATAGGTTTATCGAACACTAAGACTCGATGCCGATACCACCAAATGTTGTCTACGTAGTTGTCCAATAACCGCAGTTCAAGCCCAAGTCCCTGAGATCAGACTTAACACATCTCCCATCGAGCAAACCAACTTTTCGGAATCCGTTCTTCACCGAGCCCAACAACTTTACACGACCATTTGAGTCATCACGATGCCTTCAACTTAATTATATTGAGAGTGTACAATTTCCGCAATTCCACGTTGTGTAACCTAGATTCTCTAGTTGTCTCATTTCTCTTTGCACCAAATATTTTACTTAGTGCCTTGCCGTCGAAAATTTTAAGGCATTGTTCATACTTCAAAATAAATTACTACGTTTCACATCCATGCAGAACCGTTGGAGAAATAATAGTTTTATAAATTCTAACCTTTAAGTTTCTCGATAGAAGCCGCTGGTACATAAAGTAGGTAAGTAAAACAAAGATTATTAAGCTATGGAAAATCGTATTGTATAAACATTAATCTTGTCTTACCGTAGATTGTTCAACCTAGGTCTGTTTTGAAATATTGTAGTTGGCACACAGAGGCTGATATACTGACTTTTTTTTTTGTTCTTAAAGTCCTTTCCCAATCAAATTATGGCTAAAGATATTATCTTATAGGTGACCAACCTACTTCCATCGATTAAAACGATCTCCATAGGATGCCGACAGTACACGGTTCTCTGAGGCAGTCACCCATCCAACTATTAACCACAAATGTGTTCATGTCGTACACGATTGCCGAATAAACGAAATAAGTAATTAAATTGAATACCTGTCTTAGAAAAGTAAAAAATGACAACACTATTTCCGTCGTATCCCTCCCTCGTCTGTTGAAAGTAGTGGTTTATATAGTAATTCCGGATTCTTCTGACTAAGGTCTTAAAAAAAAAAATGATCGAGAGCTTTGAAATAAAAACCTACTCGAGACTTGGTTCTGATGAGGCTGTGGTGGTCGTGGGGATTCTGACACATTCCACCCTGGACGTGTTAATCTTTGTTTCTTGATGGTCTTGGATTGGATGGCTTGGCTTTTCCACATTGTTTAGAATAAGTCGGTAACCTGTGTGATGATCCGTGCTGTTTGCCAATGAGAAGGAAAGGGAATCATATTCACTGCTTGAGCTTTGCTAGTCCTGTTAGTTGAGGTTGGAGATAAAAATCTGGTGCGCGCAATACACAACTTTTACTTACCTTTGTTGATAAAATCAATTTAAGAATTTCTAAATACAATTAGAAATGAAAAACAGGAAGGAATTAACGATATTGAGTTTCGATAGAACCATGTATTTTATTAAAAAATATATTATATGATTATTTGCAACAGCTCCCGGAGGGAGCGGCGTGGTCTAGTGGATAGAGCACTAGTCTGCTGTGCTCCGGGTCCCGGGTTCGAATCCCGGCTGTGGCAGAATATTATTTATTCTGTTAATTCAGTCGGAGGGCGACCCTAGGGTATGGAGGCCCTCCTGGGGCAGAACCAGTCTCTATAAAGTGGGTACCCAAATTAATTGGGGGAAAAACCTGGCGGCTGAGCGCGATTAAGGCCTAATCACCTCATTGCACTGCCGTTGGCCTAGAAACAGTACGAATCTCTATATGTACTGAGCCCAAGACCCTTCATAGGTTGTAGTGGTACAGGTAATTTTTTTTTTTTTTTGCAACAGTCAGTTTTATCGGCTTTTCACCACTATCCATTAACTTTTACAATTGTGTGTATAAGAAGATAATATTTGTTTCTGAAATCTTTAGCTTTCAACAGTATATTTTACATCTATATTAGGGTTCTTATGTACAACAAATACAAATTACATAAAAAAATATGTTTGCTCTTTTCTCATTTAGTTGGATATCGAAACCGTTCAACTCAGATATTTATCCGTTTTTGATCAATGCTGAGAAGACGATATGGTTGATTTTTTCGAATCTACCAAATTAAAGGAACTTTAAAGGAAGACAATTTAAAATATAGGCATTCAAGCCTTGTCAGACTATTTTAATCAGAATGAAACCTTATTAAAGTCCAAACGGCTTTAAAGGTTTTGAGGAAATCATAAAAATGTACCAAATGCATGGTATAAAGGACTCTCTCCGGGCTCGGCAATTTTGATAAAAAAAGTTGCTGGAACATCTAGAACGTATAGTTGTCTTAAATATAAATTTTCAGTTTCGTACAACTTTTAGTTTTCTTGCTAGACTTGCCACACACACACACATACATTTTTAAGCGACTTAATTACTTAACTCAGGGTATCCTAAAACGCTGAACACTGGAATTCGAAAATGTTCACCATCACAATACTTTCCCTTACATATATAGGTAAGTGAAAGTAAAAATAGGGCCTAAGTTACTAGTGTTGCATGAAAAGTATGTACGCTAATGGAAAACACAATTAATTAATAAACTCATAATCTCCTGAAACACGTGGCAGTTGGATGTAATTGTCACTAGGACATAACGATAATGGTACCGTATGTCATGTTTACCGAGGTCCGAGCTAGTGGATATCTTGACCGTATCGATGCATAGCTAATGAGCCCCTGATGACTGGGGCATCATCTGATAGCTGTTACTGTCACTCAGCACGGAACTGTGATTCGTATCCGTTTCGGATTAACCTAACGCACCTCAAACAACCAGCGTTTAATAATAGTTCGAAGTTATACTCACCGTTATTTAGTTTAATATATTCAAGAGTCTCCCAAAACTAACTTAATAATGATGGAGTTATTGTTGACCGTTGAGAATATATGATGGAAAAATTGGTTGGGAGTGCGGTCATCAAATATAATACACCTTTTAGGTAAATTTATTTTATTGTGTGCCGAAGTTACCGCCTACATTGCGGGCTTTCATCAGATCTAAAAAAAAACAAGATAACATCGATATTATATCGGTCGAACAAGATAACAAGTTATCAGATTTCTTAGTCCCGATGAAGGCCCACAATGTAGGCCGAAACGTCAGTCAGTCAGCATACAATAATATAAGTTTATGTTATTAGTGTGTTTTATTTGATGCCCGCACCCTCAAAACATGTTCTCCAACAAACTTTAACTTTAGATAGCCTCATTGCTAAGTTCATTTATACATCACATCGCATCCAAGATATTCTGGAACCCATGTTCTTGATGTTCTCCACCTCATTTAACCATTCTCTACCTCATATTCCATTAGGTCGGTCCTCGAGCAAATGGAATATGAAAGAGACAAACATTTGGTTGTCGCTGCTCTAAAGCTGACCTGATTCACCCTCACTTCTCTTCTTCAATAACATATAATAGATTTTAATAAGAAATAAAATGGGCTAGCCAATTCAATAAGCAGCACCAACATCTTGGGATGCTGGAATATGTCCACAATACGACTCATAATATTCAAACAAGGGATTTTACTGAATTTTATGGACAAGAATTCTTTAGTGAAGTGTAGTATACTTGCGTGGAGAACCTTCTTTACTAATAACGTGGAAATGTTTAACATTTAACTATGCTTCATAATTGAAGTAACATTGCGTTAATCCCTGATTTATATTTTTATTTGGGTAAGATCCTAGGAGCTGTGGACTCAAGCAATGGAATGCTAAGGAATCATACAGCAGTAATTAATGCGAAAATGAAACCATTTTCGAGAAACTAATGACCTTCTGGAGTAAAGACAATAACATAATTTAAAAAAAGAAAGAATATTTTTTTCATCATGAAAATATTTGTTTCTAATAAAAAGTATTTACTTTTTAGGTAAATTTATTTCTTAAATAATACTTAAAAGGGCGGTGTTATGACACTATATTTAAGATCTCATATTCATTTCTTCCTTATAATCTCCGTTTATAACGCCAATATGAAAAATTGAGTCATTAAATAATTATAGCTGAAATACTCAAACGTTTTCAAAGAACACTTCAAAGATGTCCCACTTCCCTCTCCTTCCTGATTAAGGTTGGTTAGAATTATAATATAGAACTATTAAGATATTCTATACAAATTTTAAGTTATGTATTAAAAAATATTTCACAGCTTTCAAATCTTTTTTATTGTTTTTACTGATTAATGTTAGTTTTTTAACTTTTATTTCTTACCAATCTATAGGGCATTATTCATGACTGCCTCCCCCCATGTCTATGCCCTGTCGTTTTCTGAGACTAAATGTAATCTCAAGACCGTTCTTTTTTGAAAATATTAAATTGATATATTTAATATTTATAAAAAAAAAAAAAAAAATTAATAAACTTCTCTATGAAAATCCTATGCAATAGATTTGTTTGTGAATTTTTTTTTTGATTGTGAATTTATTTTATTCAATTTATTTTTTGTCGGGTATTCTTTGTACAATAGAGGACAGGGAACTTTCTTCTGGTTTAATCATTTTTAAATCTTTACTTGGCAAATATTTAACTAAGCACATAAACAAGCTCGTTCTGTTTCGAATATATTGACCCTGGCGGTATCCTCTTTGTGACTTAAAAAATTTTGGGTGGATGTTCCCTGGCAGTCATTTTTGTGAAGCGGGTCTGCAATAAACATTGGTTGCGATTGTTAATAATAGGACTTTTAAGGGTAAGCTTCGTTCCTTTTCAAAATCCATTTGTTTTCTGTACGGATTTTAATTTCTATGTTAAAATCATTATTTAGGAAAAACAGTCCTCTCTAGAGAGAAATATTAATTGAAAACATCGCTTCCTCCCCGAAATGAAAACGAAGGCTGGTATAAAAATAATTTTCGACTCAATATCTTGGCCGATGGAGGATCTCGGAGCCATTGTGCTCGGTCGGAGATTGATCATCACCTGCTAATAATTCGACCCGGACTCACAAAAGGCTCTGGTAATTAAAAATGGAGGTTGTTCATTAGCTACCTCGCGGGGGTCCTCGGGGTTTATTTCTCTTCTTTTTCACCATCCACTGCCTCCTTTATTTAGCCATATACCAACAAATAGAATGTTAATACTGATAGCCTTTGTTCTACGGCCGGTCACCCTTATTTTCAATGTAGCGTTAGGTCTTGGCTCGTGTCGGCGATTTCGTTTTGTTCTTGCTCGGCAGCTTGTTGTTTCGGCTACCAGGTTCAACTTCACCCTAAACGCTCACATTTCTGACTCAAAAAGTAAGATTTTCGATAAATATACTAATTTAAAAAATCTGCTACGCGCAAAACTTGATTTTCACCTACACTCACTCAAAAAAGTTTCCTAATGTACAACTTATTAATACTAATCTTAGATAAAAAAAAATATATTAATTTATTTTCATTTTTTTCATTAATATAAAACGAGGCAGAATGTCATTAGTAAATGGCAGGTCAAAAAAGTTTCAATATTAATTCTATTTGTTGTACTATGATCGTCTATCCAGTGTTATATGTATAAATCTTATCTCGATAATGAAATCTTAGTTCAGTATTAACTTTACTAGGGCTGAATAAATTGTTGGGAAATTGATTTCTTTTCAATATGCGCGTTTCTCGTGATTTGAGATGATTCGCAGGACTTATCTATAAGACAAATTGCATATCTGTTAAATAAGTCACATGCTACTCTACAGTATGGATTACCAAGACATAAAGGGTTGAAATCTTTGGAGGATAGAACACGTGCTGGATGACAGGAGACTGCAGAATCTAGAGAGGCGAGTCATCCTTGCTTGAAGTCCATTCGAATCCTCACATTATCGACACCTGAATGGCCATCAGAATAAATAGGTACCATGGGATTCAAGTACCCCATTTTCAAACACCCAGAAACATTCAAAAATATTATAAGAAGGAATGGATACTCTGGTCGAGTCGCAAGAAGAAAGCCCTTCTTCACTAAGTTAAACTTGAAGAAGCGACTGTAATTTGCTTGGGAGGTTGTAAATAAACCCAAAACTTTCTGGGAACGGGTCATATTCTTTAAGGAATCCAAATTCAATACTTTTGGGCAAGATGGAAGGTCAAAAGTGTGGAAGAAAACAATCTCAGCTTTCAAAACTAAGAATTTATTTATGAGTGTATGGAAACTTTTTTGAGTAAGTGTATCTCCGTTGTTTAAATCAATCAAAGAACTGTTAAAAAAAGTTAGAGATGATAAAAGGTTATGAGATTGCATTAAGTTTCGGTCTAAACGTATGTTTCAGATTAAATAATCTAATAGTAGAAATTACCTACAATTATCACCTATGTTTATGTCCTTTTTGTCTGTCTGTTAAACATTTTAGAGCTATTTATCTTAGATTTTTTTTTCTAAAATATTTAGCTTTCCAACGGTATATTACTACAGTGTGTCAAAGAAGGTGTAATCAATATTATTAACTTAACAATTAGTGTTTTTTTCTTTGTAACTTTTACGGGAGAGTTTATTATGATTGCCTATCTTATTTATTAGTGGGTTCAGAGAGTCTGTACTTTCACTTACGTATATATGAAATTTTCGAATTCCAGTTTTCAACGGAAATAGACGTTTTAGGATCCCCTGGCTCCAAATGTCTAAGTACCGCAAAAAGGTCTGTGTGTGTCCGTGTGTGTTAAGTCTAGAGAAAAAAATAAAAGCCGTACGAAACTGAAATTTCATATTTAAAATAACTATAGGCTTGAGATGTTACAGCACCTTTTTCATCAAAATCAGCTAACCAAAAAAGTCACTTTATACTACGCATTTTGTACCTTGTTACGATTTTCCCCAAAACGGCTCTATCGATTTTGATTATGGATGTAAAATTTAATGGGCTTTAATATGGTGTAGGTTTCATTCTGATTGAAATAGTCTGACATGGATTAAATGCCGATATTTTAAATTTTCTTCCTCTAAAGTACCTTTATTTTTTGGATTGGAAAAATAAATATATCACCTTTGTAGCACTGATAAATAACAGCTAAATATGCTAGTTGAACAAATTTGATAAAGAACTAATGGGAGAAAAGTGCAAACATATTTGTGTATGCATTTTATGGGTTTTTTAATCAAGAATAGTAATATAGATGTACAATATACCGTCGTATAGCTAAAGATTTAAGAAAAAATAGTATTTAATACACGGAATTGTAAAAGTTAATGGAGAGTGATGAAAAGCCGATGAAACTAATTCATTGTTGTAGATGAAAATATAATGGATAATTTAATAAAACACATGCTCCTTTTGAACTACAATTTAATTATTTCTTTAATAATTTATTTTTTATCTCTAAATTTATTTAAAAATTCTTGAATCGATTTTAACAACGGAGGTAAGTGAAAGACGTGTGTTGCCCGTACCAGATTGTTTGATATACGAGTCGTCTCGGTTTGAGATATAACTAGTTCTTGGGTCCAGGGGGGTTTTAAGTCTACAATCATTGTGAATATTTTAGTGTACCAAAGGTAATTAAGTCATCGAATAACTGATGTATAGTGGATGAATTTGTTTTTTGAGTTGAGTTTAGAAATTTTTTAAAATATGGAAACATTTTGTTAGAATCTGTTTTTCTATTACTGCATTAGAAGGAAGTTAGATATCTGTCCAGGATTAAGCCAAGATATTTTACGAATTAAGGTGAACTGAATTTTTAATAATTTTTAGATCCATTTGAGTTCGGCGTTTCGTGAAAACTATTGTTTCCGATTTATTGGGATTTAATTTCTAGTTATGAGAGAATTTTTTATAAGTTGTTTTTAATCTGTTGACTATTGTTTCTATACGAAAGAAAGGTTAGTACAAGGCTGTATCGTCCGCGTATAAGCAAGCACCTTACAACATTAGGGTGAGTCGGAAAGCCGGAAATTAATATATTGAAAATAAATTAGGTATTAGAATAAAAGGTGCAGCTAGAGACTGTTTTTAATGAGAAATAAGTATTTAAATTAATATGTGTATAGATAGTTGTGAAAAATCCATCTTGCTCCTCTTTCCCCTACCTAAACGAAAATCCGGCGTTCGCACTTGTCATTCAACAGTTAAAAATTCAAAGAAAAAAGTTAGCTATGTTATATACATTATGTCAACGAAATGATGAAATGACCTGACTTGTCCCAATCAATGGAAGCCTCATAGACAAACCCTTTTCCGTGCCATTGGGCAGTTAATGAACGGATTCCGTTAAGTATGATTACCTAATTTCCCATATTACTATAGTAGTCTTTTCTTGATTCAGTTTTTCGATAATTTCAACTATATTAGTCAATAGTTAAGAACGATTCTACCTATAAAGGACGCTAAACTGGAATAGATATATCTTATTTAGAATATTATTCTACATAGCGTTGTATATACAAGAATATATCTTGATGTCCTGGTGGTTGAGAATGCTTAGTTACTTTAACAATCTCGAAATAAAGCGACATTAGTTTGAAAACAGGCCTCGACGTTTTAAAATGTATTTTGTGGCAGGCCTGAGGGAATGAATCTCGATCTCCACATTGTTGCAAGGATATTTACAAGATAGTTACTTCGAATCGGTAAGAGAGTTAAATCTTAAACAACTTCTTAAACTAAAAAAAAAAAAAAATAATAGTAGAAGTAAAGTTGTGTATATAATAAGATAAACTAATTAATAAAAATGGGAGTGTGGTCATTTCAGAATGATAAAAAACAAAAAACAAAATTGTTCTTACTATATTCACAGTCTGTTGTAGATTATGATATTTACAACATTTCGGGTTTAAATCATTGAAACCTCTCCTGTACTACTGTGATTTATTGACTAAGAACCGAGCTATAATAGTTAATCGATAATAGCTGTTGAGTCCGGCGTTCCGATGACATTAAAAGGATTGTTGATGATTGCATATTACGGTAAATCTCAACCAGCCCAAGTTCCTAACGCGTTTTTTAAGGCGAGTGCACTTTTCAATAATTGGAAGAATGCAGATACGATTATCCTTTAAGATTACGGGTGGTTGCGAGTTCTAACAAAAATGTGTTCGAACGAGTTCTGACGAGTTTGTCGGAACAATCTAATGCTTGTTTTCACAATGGAAGTGGAATAAGGGAAATTATTTCGACCGTGAAAATTTTCTAATTCCAGTTTTAACCGGAAATACACGTTTTAGGGTCCCCTAAATTCAAATGACCGAGTCCCGCAAAAAGGTCTCTGTGTGTGTCCGTCTGTGGTAAGTCTAGGCGCGAAAACGAAAACTCCTATGAAACTGAAATTTCATATTTTAGACAACTATACCTCCGCGATGTTACAGCAACTTTTTCATCAAAATCAGCTTACCTGAAGAGCCACTTTATACCATGCATTTTGAACCTTTTTGCGATTTTCTCAAAAATGGCTCTAACGATTATGATTAAACTCGTTATATGGATTTAAACTTCAACGGGCTTTAATTTGTTGTAGGTTTCATTCCGATTGAAATAGTCTGACAGGGCTTAAATGCTTAATTTTTTTATTTTCTTCTAAATTACTTTTAATTCTATAGATTTAAAAATCAACTATATAATTTTATTAGTATTGATAAAAAACGGCTAAATACTCAAGTTGGACGAATTTGATGACCAATTAGAGAAGAAAAGAGAAAAAATAAATTGTTAGGTATTTTTTTTTCAAACCTAAAGAATACTAGTAAAAATATATATATATATATATATATATATATATATATATAATATATATATATATATATATATATATCGTTGAAAGCTGAAGATTTTAGAAAAATATTAACTTTTAATTTTTACAAAGTTGTAAAAGGTAATGTTAGTGACGAATACGGCATAAATCTCTGAGAGATTTGACAATTAATTTTATATTTTTGTATTATTTAATCTAAAACATATGTTTCCAACGAAACTGAATATAATTCTTTAAAATATTTTTAACTTTATTTCATCGTTCTAACATTAATATTATCAACCGAGGATGGTGAAAGTTGTGTGTTGCACGCACCAGCTTTTTTTTAATACAAGTAAAAAAGTTATAGATTTTCAAATTTTGAAATTGGTTTATAGATGAGCCGCTTTTAAAATGCGGTGAAGTTAAAAAACCTAAGAGTTTTTATAACATTTTTTTCTAAAGGCAAGCTAAAACCAAAACAGCAATATGGCCAGTACCTTGAATGAATTTTGCAATTTTAGATTATAAAATACAACTCAATAAGAATTGTCTCATTGCTATTTTTGTCTCGTCGAATAAGTTTCAATATAATAAAAATGAATTATATTCCTGCTTCGGATCGTATTGCCATCATCGGGCCTTCATATTTTTCTTCGAAGTAACTTTGAAAGAGCGGATCTGGATGAGAAAAAAAGATTAAATAAACAGAAACCTGTTTGGCCTTATATCAAGTAGGCACAGGCGAGCTAATGGTCCTCAATGAGGTTAAGTTCCCGTTTTCGCTGCCTACACACAGCCCTCATAAATCTCCTCCATCCACCTCTTCCTTTCTGATGAGGTGCAATATTTTCCGCACACTTGCCATTGTAAAAGCCAATGAATTTTCAGAATTGAAGAACCAAATCTCATGATATTAACTATTACCTTATCATTTTGAGATTCTGATAATATTTTTACAATAAATAAAATAAGCTTACGTAAAAAGTAGATAATAACTTTACCTCTTTGTAGCTAGAGTAGTGTTTGTTTTTAAATTTTGAAGAAGAAAATTTGTTCGTGTATGGTGAAGATGTATTTTGTAAAATTAGATTGTACATGTTGGTTTTGTTTTGTATATATTTCACTAATTTTTGTTGTTTTGGTTTATCATATTCAATAAATGAACTTTTGTAATCGACCAAAAAAAAAAAATAATAATAAAAAATAATCCCACCTCAAAATTTGAGAGCTTACGTTTCAAGATGCGTAGAATCCGAATAACGAATAAAAAAAAAAATCCGTTTGTCCGCCGTCCGAGCATTTCTCCGAAACTACTGGACCAATTGTTTTGAAATTCGCCGCAAAAATACTATTCCATACAACGATGATCCTAACACCTAGACGTTGTTATCAGCTGGTTAATGTTAAAATGGCGGCCGATTAAAAGTGATTTAATTTAATAACTCAGTTATTTTTGAAGATAGAGAAAAAAATTATTATTGCTTTTTAACCAAAAAAAACGCGAATAATTATGTAAAAGTGAAAAAAGAAAAGAAAAACATTTTTGCTTTTAGTGCCATTCGATAGAGAATTAAAGAATTTCGGATCAAATGAAAAAAGAATCATTGAAATCGGTTAATAACTTCTTTGCTATGAATTAGTTCTTTTCGTATTACCTAATTGCCTTTCAACAGCCATATAAACAGTTATATCCTAATATTGTTATTTCGAAATAGTAAACTATTTTTTAATCATTTGCAGCGTTTTTTAAGTTCAAACTCCATTAATAGATATTGAAAAAAAAAAATAAATAAAATAAATAGCAATTCTTCACTATAGGTACTGTTATGCTTTACCCCCACACGGTCGATTACGTCACATAAATCGATTATCTACGTTTTGATGTTTCCTTCGATTACAACCATCGACATGTTTACACATGTTGTTAAATGTTTGTTTGTAAATAGTTTGTCGTCAAGTGCAAAAAAAAATGTTACATAATTTCATTAATTTGTGTATTAATTAAGCATTGTATTATTACATGATTAACTGTGATTAATAGAAAAATGCGATAAACTGGTTCAAGTACGAAAATCTTTATGACGTTTCAGTAATATAGACAATACATCGCTCTAATGTTATGATTATTCTTTTAAACCCCTCTAAACATTTTATTGAAGTCAAAATCAGTAAAAATGTTAAAATCAGTAAAATTAAAATGAAGTAAAGGTAAAAGTAAAATAAGATATAAAAAATGAAAAACGAGTTTTAGAACTTCAAGGATTGTATTGATAGAAGGTTATTGTATGCAGACTAAGGATGGACTCTGCTAGTCTCAAAACGGGTACCTTTTATGACGCCTGGCAGCACGGAAAATGCTATAATACCCTACAAACTTTTGCTTGAAGAAATACTTCAAGATGAAGAAAAAATAGCCACTCCAATGGTATTCGTAATAATTGTAGGGTACTATCACCGAATATAATTATTTTGATCATAGCAATGGCCGATTAAGAAATTAAAAAAATAATATCAATCGGTTATTTTCTCATTAAAAATGTCTAAATATTTTATCTCTGGAATATCCTTTATTTAAGTTCAATTGATACAAAAAACCGTCATTTGTTTATCACCAGGGTGGGCAGCTATAAACTATGAATGAATTATATATACTGTTGGGAATAGGAGCTACTTAACGCGTTTGCCCGCTGCTTCAACCCTGTAGTTATTATGAGTCCCCGAATTTTCTGTCGACCCGTGTAACCTTGTTGAGGGCAAATAGATGAAATAATAAAAGAGAGAAAATAAACAAGCTTATAATAATTAAAATGAAACAAAATACTGTTTATTGTGTGCAAGCGGTGATTCTTTTAATCCCTGATGACATCCTTCCCTCTCCCGTCTGCGATGTTCATTCTTTCCTTCTGCGAATCCTACTCCCTGCGACAATTCTGAGGCAATCTTCCACGATGTATGCGAGTTGCGATTATGCGAATAATATGCGACATTTTGCGAACATCAACTTAATTAAATACCGTCTACACTAGCGAGTGACTCTATTAATTCTCTCACAATCCTAGAATGAACCCTGCCCAGCGGTCACTTAACAGCTGCCCCAAATTGAATAAAACAATTGACTGTCGCGCTTGCACATAATGAATCACAAAATAAACAAATAACATTACAAACGGAGAAATATAAACATATGACTTTTTTAATTCTTGACATATACTTAGGGAGACAAAAAAATAAAATAAAAAATAATAATAATAAAAATAAGTATGATTGATTTTATAAAAAATATGAATGAGTATTATTATTATTATTATTAACAAATAAGAGTTCGTTTATTATGTACCATATAATGTCCAAGAAGTATATTTATAGATGCCTTCGGGCAAAAAAGGATTATTATTATTGTTATTTTATAGGTCCCGATTATGATATATTATTGTGTGTTTATTATGTTTTTGTTTGATAAATTAGTGGAGGTTATAGAAAAAAAAAGAAAAACAACCCCTGAAGAGTTTTGGGCTATGGAGCACCTAGAGCGATTCGTATAGTTTCTAGGCCAACGGCTGTGCAATGAGGTATAATGTCTAATACAAAGTCTAGACCTTTATAAGTATTATTCATAGCCGGACAAGAACGTACGCAGAACTTTCTTTTGTGGTGGCCGAATATAATGTTAAGTATATGATATTTTTTCACAATATTGTTTCTATACATATAAATTTGAAAATAAAATGCGTGTTTAGAAATAAAAACACGGTTTTTAGCCATACCTTTAATCCAAAAACCTTATTTATATTGGGTTGTTTCGCATGAAATGTCCGGTTTTTATAGTTCCTGAAATACATAGAGGATTTTGCAGGTCTCTGTTGTTTTCTTCCGAATGTTTACATATTTAAAGTAAACAGTTACTAATCCTCTACCTTTGTATTATAAACATTAGCTTCCCAATAAATTACCCACTTTTTAGTATTTCTCCAAATATGAACATGGAAACACGCAATTTTCGAGTAATATTTTTGTACGAGTTTAAACTCGACCATTCAGCAGCTGAGGTCGCTAGAAATATTTTCAAGGCGTTTGGAGAACGGAGTGTTAATGAACGGACCATTCGCTGTTGGTTTGCTAAGTCTTCAACTGAGGATACCCGACTTGGAAAACTTGCCCCGAGAAAGACCTCCGTCCGTAATAGACAACGATGTCCTCAAACATACAGTAGAAGGAAACCCCTACCAAACAGTTAAAGGACTCTCAGCACAACTAAATGCAAGTGCATCTACCGTTTATAGACATTTAAAGTGTATTGGGAAAGTAAAAAAAAACTCGATACATGGGTACCTCATGATCTCACTGAGTGGCAGCAAGACCCCATGTTTCAAAACATACCGTGCAAAAATTGAAAGAACTGGACTACGAAGTTCTTCCGCACCCACCATATTCTCCCGACTTGTTTCCAACAGATTACTACCTGTTCAGGAATTTATCCAACTTCGTCAAAGGAAATGTTTTTGAAAATGATGATCAAGTGAAAAGTGCGTTTTCAGATTTTGTTTCATTTCAAAGCTCAGAGTTTTTCAGTTCGGGGATAAAAAAATTGGTGTCACATTGGGAAAAATGCGTGGAAAAAGAAGGTAAATACTTCGAATAAAGTTATCTTGTTTTCATATCGTATTTTTAATAGAATTTCTTTACCTTGAAAACGGACATTTCATGTGACACAACCCAATAGTTTTATTTGTCCTGACAATTTATAGGTGAAGGGTACGACCCCTTTTATCTCATATGCCTCCGCCCATGTAGCCGGGGATCATTATTAGATATGGTAGGGATTATTAGAGATATGGTAGGGATTATTAGAGATATGGTAGCACATCATAGAACATGAGATTCTTATTGTATTACAAAAATAAATGCATGTGTTAACAATGCAGAAATAAAGTTAGCAATACGTTGACTCATAAATCCTAAACTCATTAAAAAATAACCATTTCTTGTTGCGGGAGCTGGTGGATAGTAATCTCGAAAACTATAGACGATTTATCGATTTTATTCGAACTGTTAGTCGTATAGGTTTGAACCTTACGTGTTTAGGGAAAATATATGATTTGATTAAAAAAAAGAAAAAAAAAGGAGGTATTTTTCTCTGACTTGGAAACATAATAGATCATGCTTATGTTTTTCTATAATTGAGACGTTGATTTCCAAAAGGTACTACCAAAAGGTAATCCATTCTATGAAATTTTACAGGAGGCGCGAAAATCACTAATTACTATATTATTAAACTAGCTAATTTGATTATTTTAACATTAAAACCCAGAATTATTTTTTTAGTATATTAATAACATCATATTAAAGTTATGAAATGAGATGTTTTGGTATAATTTGGAACGAGATTAAATGAGTAATTAGTTCCTCTAGAAAATAATTACATTTCTAAATTGCGTTTATAAAGAACTTGGGTGATCATTAGATAAAATCAAATAGAAGATTTAGATACATTTAAGTGGTGAGAATACAAATATGTAAAAAAATCAATTTTGTAAAAAATGTCCTTTAGTACCTTTTGGAAATCAACGTCTCAATTGTCTGCTTTTTCCAGTCAGGGAGAAATTGGCTTACGAACGGACGGGGAATCGATGAAGTATAGAAGGTAACGAAATACAAAAAAATTATTTGTAATAATCTATGTACATTTTGACATTGGTATATTGGTAGTTTTTTGATTCAAACGAACATAGAGCTCCTAAAAAAAAAAATGTTCTCCGCTAAATTTCTAACGAGGAATCTGCCGTCAAAATTTTGATTCAAGCGACTCCAATAAAGATAAAACGTGTCAAAAAACACCAAGACTAAATTTGAATTTGTTAATTTACAAACAAAATAGCTCCTAAACATTAGGTTCTAGCGACAAAAGTCATATACGTTAACTTTGTTTAACAAATTTTCAATGCGAGCAAAACCAACGTAGCTTTTTTGACTCAAGACGTGTCAATAAAGTTCCAACACTCCATAAATGTAGCAAAACGTGATTTTTTTCATTGGGATCATTTTAGCTCCTAAACGGTAGGTCCTAGCGACAAATGTTATATAACAAAAAATATTCTTCACTGAATTTCTGACATGGGAACTGTCGTCAAATATTCGATTCGAGCTAGATCAGTGTCAAAGTTGGGTGAAAAAATGTTACACAATTTAAGTTACAGACCGCCAGCGAAAAGATATGTCTATGTCAAAATATTGTACCATCCATGTTAGCGATGATTATTGACAATTCTCTAATTTTTGTTAATTATTTATTTTTGTTGGCTGCTCTAAAGCTCTCAAACGACCAGTGAACCAGAACATATAAAAACCGTTTAGAAGAATGGCCTTACGAAGCGAAATTAGATGCGACTATGAGACGGTTCAGTCCATTTGACCGTTTCAATTTTTTTTATATATTTCAGTTTAATTCCCGTCCGTGAGCGGTAATAGTAATGAAAACTATGAGACAAAGCGGCCGACTTGTCATGCCACATTTCAAGTGTGTCTTTGATCCACAGCCGCTGGCTTCGTCCATACGTATCTTGGATTCGAGTCATGGTGGTCGTGGTCATAATAATAATATACATCTAAATACTTATATCATTAGATACCTATTTTATTGGATATTTTATAGTGAAGTAACTTATGTAAAAACTTTTAATTTTTCTGATGAAGTTCATTCAGTCAGTAAAATAATAGGAAAAGAATCATTTCTAACACACACGTAAATTTTTTTATGAGAGTTTATTTTATTTTATAAGGGAAGACAGTGGTAAAATAAGGGCTCCGAAATTGTGTTTGTTTCTTGACAGAAAATCTCAGTTATAGCTTGATCTAATGTTACACCTCGACGGCGACAGCTTCATTTTAAGGATGTTTGTTTATTTACAATGTTTTAAGGTTTTTTTTATTCTCAATGTACTTAAAGGTCTGGGGCAAACTTTTTTGCTGTGAAAGAAATATGAATTAAAAAAAATAGAAATAGAAATAGAAAATAATCTTTATTCTGGGACATAGTCCCTTTAGAACAACAAATATGTACAATTAAAGTATACAGTGTGTCTGACCAAAAGACCAAATGATCATGATTAATTCTTATTTACAATGGTGTAAGAAGTAATAAAATTAAAAAAAAAAAAAAAAAAAAAAAAAAAAAAAAAAAAAAAAAAAAAAAAAAAAAATATATATCTATACAATAAAACAAAAGAGTAAAATAAATAAACTTCTTCAGATGCATACTTTTGCTGAACAAAACTAAATTTAAAAAGATTAATAAATTAAATAAGGTATGATCAATAAATAATATTTCCTTTTTACATTCAAAATCTGATTTTTGATATAAAACCTCATTGCTGTTGGGCGTCTGTTTGGGAATACAGGAGGTATTGGAACAGTTGGGACTTGAATGATGATAGAGATGAAGCATGGCGGATATGAGTAGGTAGGGAATTCCAGAGATTTGCAGAGCGGACAAGAAAGGAATGATCAAAAGTTGTTGTTCTATGGGTAGGAATGTAAAGGTCAGAATGGCGGGACCTTGTTTCAAGGGAGTGGATTGACGATTTAAATTGTAGAAGACTGTGGATATAAGGAGGGAGCTTGGTGTTAATGGTTTGGTAAAGGAATGATCCTAGGAAATATTGTCTACGAATTGGAGGGAGGAGCCACTTTAACTCGCCGTATAAATGGGTTACATGAGACCGCTTCGGAGTGTTGAGGACAAATCTTAAAAATATGTTCATAATTCGTTTTAGCCTGTCCTCAAGCACTTTCGGGAGGCCACCATTTACTAAGCAGCAATAGTCAAAGTGGGGGAAAACAAGTGAGGAAATAAGGAGGTTACGGATGGATAGTGGAAGAAGATGACGGGAACGATGAAAGTAATATATATAGTAAAATATATATAGTAAAATATATAATATATATTTATAAATATATAAAATAAGTAATATAGTAAAATATATTTATATATATATATGTTGTCCTTACTCATAATTAGCGGGCGTGAAATCCAAACAAAATTAAATTGTCAAGCGTACAATTCTCATCCGTACAAAATACATATTAATACAAAAAATGATAGAATGTTGCAGTGTTTTCAAAGATTTAATGAAAATATAGGTAAAACACTTGTTCCCTTTAGCAAAAAATATAAATAAAAATAATAAAAATAAAAATAAACGGCGACCCAATTTAAAATTCAAATGCAGCCACCTCCCCGGCAGCATGGACTTATGAGTTATGTTTATTGTACAATATGTTTCCCGAGGTAATGATAATCCCTGGTTGTATATAACATTGTTGTGTGGGCTAGGTAGCCTCCTTGACAGTTCCAAAATCCTTTTAGTCTCGTCCCATCTCCCAATCCCCTCTCGCCATCCTTGTTAATTAATACATGTTTATGAGAATCTTTGAGTGACAAGGGTTCAGGTCAAGGTTACATTGTCGATATAAATTAATGAAATCTTGCTACTGTTTTAAAACACTGATTGTCTGTTGGATATATGTACTGTAGTAATGATCCGATCAAAACATGTGTCTATCTCAACACAGTTTATGTAACATATCACTTATATTATACATCTTACCTAATTAATCTTTAACTGTGTATATATGAAGCTGAGTATTTTTATATAATTCCTGAAGACTAATCTCTAGTAGAGAAGGTATATATTCCTTGATTCTGCTATTATTATATACACAATTCTTTTAAAAATATTATTTTGATTAGGGATTTAATATTTATTTTTTTAAAAACTATTATTATTATTACTATTACTTTCACTTACCTATATATGAAACTGAAATTTCATATCTAAGACAACTATACTCCCGAGATGTTATAAAAACGTTTTTATCACAATCAGCTAACCAGAAGAGCCACTTCATACTATGCATTTTGTACCTTTTTACGATTTTCTCGAAGACGGCTCTAACGATTTTGATTAAACTCCCTATTTCGATGTAAAATTTGATGGGGACATAAATTGTTGGTTCCAAGCCAGTATAGTAGTAGTCAGAGTGCCAGTCAGGTATTCGTTAAAGATCCCTCTGATCCTAATTAAACGTGGATAAGCAAAATTTGGGACTCACTGCATAGTATCATGGGGTACCACAGGAGCATTAAGTGACGTTAAATGAATGAACTAAATAAATAATAGCCACAGTAATTATATAATAATTCATTGCTAATTTTAATTTTATTTATACTTATTATTATTACTTTAAATTGTTTTATTTTTCATTAATCTTGTGTCTTTGTCTGATTTAGTTTTTAAATAGATCTAGTTACAGAATAAAGGTTTTTTTTTCTTTCCTCTACCCAAGAATTTAGGATATTACTTTGTGGCTGAGCGTGAAACTGTTATAAAAAATGTTTTCTAGAGTTACCGAATAACGTTCCTTAGCGGTAGTTTTATCAACTTTACGATGGTACTAAAAGATGGAAGAACCAAAATTATCTTAAATAGGTTTTGAGTGATCGCTTTAACAAATATGGTTTCAATTGTTCCTACTGAGTTTTGCGATCTTCCAATTTTATGAAAATATTACCCTTTAAAAATGGAATGCGATAGGACGATCATAGGAAATTATTTATTCATTTCTTCTATATTTCTTTATTAATTAATATAATGTCATTAAGAGCGCCATGATTAAGTGGACAGAGCTGTCGGCGTGGTCTACTGTGGGTTCAAACCCAGGGTCTGGCAAAATAATTGTATATTGTTTTATTTAAACCGTAAGGCATCTCCTCCTGGGTCACACCCAGCCTCAATAAAGTGGGCTCCCAAAAATAAGCGAATATTCTTTTGGCTTAGCGTGATTTCGTCTTCATCACCTCTTTGTACGGCCGTTGGCCTAGAAATAGAGGAGTATCTATATCTACTGTTCCCAAGATACTTCATGAGGTGTAGAATTACAGGAAAATATTTCTTAGAGGTGCTTTTATCTAAAACATGGTATAACCCAAATTATCTTGAATAGGCATTGAGTGATCGCTTCATATAATGTTGTATGAAAAATATGTCTTGCTTTGTTTTTTATGGAATATCGAACTACCCAAAATTTTTGTTACCCGTTTTAGCCCAGTGAAATTAGGATATTTGTGGGAATTAATTCATACGAAGCTGGAAATTGTTTTATTACGGGTCAATCCATTTGAAATTCATTAATTTTTTATTTCCGTGATTTTTTTACCAGTTATCTCCTATTCTTTCGTGAATATAAAACCATAAATAAAAAAAAAAATTAATATTGGAACCGTTTTAAGTCAGCTCCGCAGACAAAAACGTGATGGAAAAATCTTTCTAATTCCTATAATTTTTCAGATATGGAGTGAAAACAAAAACTAACAATAAGATAAGAAAATGCTTTATATTTTTTTCCCTCACAACTTATTACGTAAATAGTGAAGAAAGTTGCTTTAAAAATTCTCGAAAATGAAGAAAAAACGAGATTTTTAACGAGATAAAACTATATAAAGGAAAAGAGACTAATTATTAATTATTTTTTCTTATATAGCTTAGTCATATTCCTACTTGCTGTAAAAATTTCAATCTTGAGAACATAGTCCTTTTTTGTATATGAATTTTCAAAATTGGCAAAATTCATTTTTCGTGATGTTTAAACGGAAATATCTCAAAAGGGACTGAGTGAAAAATTATGAAACTGATACAGATTATTTATCCACACTATTTATGTATATGATATAAATTTGGTCAAAAATGTCTGGAATCAAAAGGTCTGGACGAATTCGAATGGATTGACCCATACCTCTTAATGGCCCTAGATAAAAGTAATCTAAGTTTGCCCAGTCGCAGGTAGTAAGCTTAACTTTTTGGAGCCGAAAAACCTCGAATTTTTCGCAATTTTTTCAGTTTTTCATCTTTTACTCCATAAACGGCGCCTTCTAAAGAAATTATCCTTCTTTCCGAAATAAAGGAACGTTAAATTTCCTTTCCAAAACCCATCTTAGTTGTTGAATTTGGTTCAGTGATATTGCCGCGTTCGAACGATTAACGTTCTTAATACAACGTTAAAATTTAGCCTTATTTTACTGAGTGTAAATGTGGCATAAGTTTCCTGGTTCTCGATTTCGATGTGTGTGTATCGGCGGTATCAAAGCAGATCCCTTCTTGGAAAACAAAACAATTCAATGCTCTCTGATCAATAGAGAATCAGAAGTCTAATTAGTTTTCAATGAGTTGAAAAGAAACCCAATTAAGTAACTATAAAAACTTAGTTGTGGCTGTTGGTTTCCTGAACTTTTAATCATTATTTATCGGTTACAATTTATTAACAAAATTACCGAATATTATGATAACCAAATATTCTTTATTTACTAGGGAAACAAAGTCGACAAGAGTGACCGTGTAAGAGATAGTCATTAATAAATAAGAATTGAAAATCACATTGGGATAGGAGAAGATATAAGGGCTCGGGACTGTCCCTAATGTGCTGATGGTATCGATTGCCACCGGAAGGTGGGACCCTGAAGAGCATTGACTTCCGCCGATTGATTTAAGCCTCTCTTACTGTCCCTCCGAGGGTCGCTTAAGAGACAAAATGGCGATACCGGTGACACTTTTATTGGGGGCTTCGCCTCTTTAATAGATAGCAAGATACATTTGTTTTCAGCGATCCTGTGAAAGTCATACTGATTGTCTGTTTAATGAGTACTTAAACAGTTCTTTACAAAACATGCTTATATTTTTTAATCCAAAAGCTAAGAGACGAAATCCGATGCTTAAAATAGGTTCTGGATAAATGTTTATACCTGTAAAATCATAACCCTCCACAAAACATTGTAGCCTGGGAGCTGGGGCCGAAAAATGCGTATTATAGGAAAACAAATTCAAGGTGATTTTCACATTTTAGGCAACTTTTACATTTTTTTGTCTGCCACCTCAAACTGGTCGGAATCAAAAATGGCGTCAATCCAAATCGACCTCATTATAAACATTATAAAGGTGGTAAATATTACAGAAATCAAGCATTGTACGACAGTACTCATTATAAAATAAACTGGTGGACGTTAAATAAGCTTCGATTTATAATTGTATAAAAATATTATTCATAAACACTATTATTATATAAAATAAAGGGCACTGAATAAGCTTTAATTTCATACCTGATAAACGTCTGTAGGTCTTATAGGTACCGATATATCTTTTCCTTTCATCTTTTCTTTTCATTTCAAGTGCTTCTATGCCTTTATTTATCAATTACAAAATGGGAGGGACCATTCTTCAACGTTTAAAAGGTATCGTTTTCGAGCCTGACATACTAATTACACACGCACAGACCATTTTGCGGGATTCGGTGTTTTGTACTCAGGGGATCCTAAAACGTGTCTTTCCAGTGCAAACACGTAGAATCATAAAATTTTCAAGATTGCAATAATTTCCCTTACTTTTTATAAGTATATCGGTCATCATAGTATATTTAAAATGAGTATTGTTGTAAAGCTGATTATTTTCCCTAGGTTCCTCTTATGGTCTACGTGTGCAATAAAGCTGGTTTGGAAAAAAATTGTCCTCTAAGTGGTTGAGCATTATAAGTACTCATATGAAAGATCATAAAATTTCTAACCAGATGAAAGCATTAATTTGACCCTTATAAGCAAATATAATACAAATATATTTAATTATATTGGGCTTTGTATCCATGTTGAGAGTTTACGTTACCATGTAACAGCGCTCAACTGTTAATGGCTTATTTCTGAAACCAAATAATCAGGAATATTTTAATTGGAAGGCTTAACCTACGTTTGAGAAAACTAATTTCACGTTAAAAAGCATAAGTATATTGAGTAATTTTGGGTATATCTACTTCTACTGGCGTGCTATTGTAAATTTGACAGAATAAAACTAAGATTTAGGCCTAAATAATAAATTTATTCGTTTTGCTATAATGATACGTATTATAGTTACTCTTCCCATTTATGTAAATCTACAAACATTGAAATATTCGTGAGCAAAGCCGCGGGATACAGCTAGTTTCATATGTAGGTAAGTGAAAGTAAAAAAAAAAAATGTATTAAATAAAAGTTTTATAGAAAAAATGAAAAAAAAAAAAAACTATTTAACCAATCCTTTTCCTTGATACTAAATCCTCTGCTAAATACTGTGATTGCTAGTTATTTTCTGCAATACATAAGAGTGGAATTATTCTAGCCTTAAAATTCCGACGTATATATGCTTGTATTTCACGAGAATCTGAAGTTGAAGAGGAGGGAAAAAAATTGCCTGATGGGATGTTGGCTCCCCTCTTGAGCTACAATTGGACCTGCTTCTTTCCTCTTGAGGTAGCATCGCCAATGAACCGTGCGGGGGAGGTCCAATTTGTTTGTTTGTATTTTATTTGTTAACTACAGCATGTCCCTTCTGATTACTATTTTAAAGGGTAGTATATGTATATATCCTTATATAATGTGAATTTAGATATGGATAATTAATATTAATAGTTCATCATTTATTTGTATAATTAATAGCAGTTGTTTGGAGTTTAAGCACTTTCAAAATTCAAGAATAAACAACATTAATATTAAGAGCTATTTCGTGCTCTAAAATACTGAACTAATGAAAAAAAAACATTCCGCCCAATGGCATAAATTAATGTGCCAATACTTTTTTGACTTAAATTTTTACAATTTATTTTCCTCATTCATTTCTACCTTAATTGTTGCAATTTTTTGGGGGGTGCTATTACAATGGTTTTTAATGTCTATTCAAAAATAAAATTTATTACTCACTAATAATTTGTTACATACTTTAAAAATCTGGTGCGGGCAACACACGACTTTCACTTACCTCCATTTTTAAAATCAATGAAAGAATTTTCAAATACAGTTAGAGATAAAAAAAAATCTGGTGCGGGCAACACACGACTTTCACTTACCTCCATTTTTAAAATAAATGAAAGAATTTTCAAAAACAGTTAGAGATAAAAATACGTGTAAATATTAAAGAATTAATTAAATTGAATTTATATAGAAACATGTGTTTTATTAAAAAGTCTATTATATTATTATCTAAAAT
Organism: Piezodorus guildinii; assembly: GCA_023052935.1. NCBI lineage: Eukaryota > Metazoa > Arthropoda > Insecta > Hemiptera > Pentatomidae > Piezodorus > Piezodorus guildinii. Next base: position 131,958,605 of record CM041293.1, on the reverse strand, counting down.
AATCAGTTAGTTTTATGTTCATTTCATCACTCTCTATTAACTTTTAAAAGCTTGTTTATGAGATAATATTTTTTCTTAGCTTTTAGCTTTTAGAATCTACAAAATTAAAGATACTTTAGGGGAAGAAAATATCGGCATTTAAGCCCTGTCAGACCATTTTAATCAGAAAAAACTTACATGATATTAAAGCCCATTAAATGTTACATCGATATAGCGAGTTTAATCAAAATCGTTAGAACCGTTTTCGAGAAAATCGAAAAAAGGTGCAAAATGCATGGTATAAAGTGCCTCCTCTGGTAAGCTCATTTTGATAAGTGAAAAGGTTTTGGCACGTCTCGGGCGTATAGTTAGTATAGTAAACAGGGCGTGCCAATACTTTTTTGACCCACTGTATAAGTAGTAACATAGACATATAAAATACCGTCGGAAAGCGCTTGATTTTAGAAAAATTAATATGCAATAAAATAAATCGTACAAGTTACTATAAAGTTGTTGTTAGCCCATGAATTTATGAACATATGTTTTTGGGAAAGAGGAAGGTTATAATAGTTAAAATATCGTTAACGTTGTACAGGATCGTGCTAGTTGTATTCTTCCATTTAGTACGCAATATTTTAGAAGCAATATAACTAATTGTATGAATTGTAACTAAGTTGTTAACATAAATGGTAAGTTGTTATAAATTTATAAACTAACATACTCTTTCATGAAAACGGATATTTCACTGTAAATGGGACTCCAATGAAAAATTAATTTAACTTTTAAAATGTTTTTTAAACAGTTGATTTGAAATATAAAATAGTAATAAACCGAATAAAATAGGAACCGTTGTTATTTATGTATTTTTTGAATATGCACATAGCAATCAAGTTTTCTTTATATGGGAAAATTAAATTTTTAGTTATCTGCTTCACATTAAAATAACAAACAAATAAACATGAATCACGCTTTTCATTTCTGCGGTTGATTAAATATAATAATGAATAGACCTAATAAAATATACATATTTTCTTGCTGATTGCAGTTTTCGTAGCGATAAACTGAAACTCCCCAAGCAATACAACTCTAAATCGGTCAGACAGACATTTTTGAAACATTAATGACTTCTTTGTTTGTCGTTTGTTATATAGTAGAAGGGCATTTAAAGAAAACTCAAATTTCAGCATTAATTTCTGGGTATTCCGGATACTTAGAATTTCAAAATATACTCGTATATATGGAATATATTGCGTGGGAAAGTAATGTGATTGTGAATTTTTGAATAGTGAGTTCTCAATGTAAAAACACTTTTTACGCTATCATGAATCATAATAACTAAAAATCCCCAAAGATCCTCTGTATCCTGTATTTTTGTAGGTATATGTGAACTGTTTAGCTGAAATACGAAAATATAAGTATCATCCTAGGGTTTTATAACAACTTTTTACTTTCACTTACTATATATAGTAAGGGAAAGTATTGCGATCGTGAAAATTTTCGAATTCCAGTTTTCAACGGAAATACTCATTTTAGGGTCCCCTGAGTCCAAATAACTAAGTCCCGCAAAAAGGTCTGTGTGTGTGTCCGTAAAACGGTAAGTCCTTTGAAACTGAAATTTCATATTTAAGACAAATATACGCCTGATACGTTAGGAAACCTTTTTCATCAAATGAGCATACCAGAAGAGGCACTTTATACCATGCATTTTGCACCTTTTTTCGATTTTCTCAAAAACGGTTTCGACGATTTTGATTAAACTTGCTATATCTATGTAAAATTTAATGGGCTTTAATATCATTTAGGTTTCATTCGGATAAAAATGGTTGGACAGGGCTTAAATGTCAATCTTTTAAATTTTCTTCCTCTAAAGTACCTTTAATTTTATTGATTCTATAAAAATAACTATATTATCTCGTTACAACTGATGAAAAAGATGTAAATATATAAATTGAATGAATTCGATACCCAACTAAAAGAAAAAACTGAAAAAATCTATTTTTGATGAATGTTTTTGTTTTTGAACATAAGAGCAGTAATATACATGTATGATATACCGTTGGAAAGCTACAGATTTTAGAAAAGATATTATCTTATACTCAAGCTTTTAAAAGTTAATAGAGAGTGATAAAAAGAAGATCTAAACTGATTATTTTAGATAACAATATAATAGATTTTTTAATAAAACACATGTTTCTATATAAATTCAATTTAATTAATTCTTTAATAGTTTCACGTATTTTTATCTCTAACTGTATTTGAAAATTTTTTCATTGATTTTAAAAATGGAGGTAAGTGAAAGTCGTGTGTTGCCCACACCAGATTTTTTTTTCTCTCGCGTGAACAGGCAAGTGCATCAATAAATAAAAAACTTTTACTTATTTTTTTATTTCAAATTTTCTCATAAACTGCTCTGATGATTTTTATGACCCTTTAATGTTTTAGTATTTCATTATCAACTTTTATATAATGTTATTTGCACTAAGTTTTGCATGAGATGACATTAATTATAATTTCAAAAATATTTAAAATATTTTAATTAAAGATACAGTTAATCTGTAAGGACTACTGGATTTAACCCTGTATGGAAATCCTTATCTGTCCGAAATAACTGATACAACTGTTCTCACAATATGCTCAGTATAAGGTTGTTTTTGTTTATTCGTTAAACGTCACATTATTCTCCTGTGGCTAATTAGACGATGCTACAGTAAGAGTTATATTTTTTCCCTACCCGAGTGTAATTAGGATAGGATTTTTAACGTGTACCTGACATTGCATAGGCTCGAAACCAGCATTTTAAGTCCCCTCCGAAAGACTCCCTTTGAACGAATGACTAACTGGTTTGAACCTGGGTATAGGAGACAGTTTTGCCAATTACTAGAACACAGGTGCGCCTGTCAGTAAATGGTTGTAATACATAAATTTAATAATTTCTACTATTTTATTATATAATATAAAATAAATGTAGTTTCCATAGAGGCTGAAAAGATATCATAAATATTTATTTCTGAGTAAAGAGAATGTTATCGATATTAAAAATGTCAATGTAGAAGCCTTCATTAAATAGTATAGTTACTATCTACTATTAGGACAGATCAAAACCACTTTGTAAAGCAAAATATCTAAGAATAAATTATTTTGGCGGAACATCTAAAATGCTCTTTAATATTTTCATTAAAATGTAGGTCTGATCACAGTTTAATCGATAAAGAGTCTAAAAAACGATTTATGAAATCATCATAGAATTTTGAAATTAAATTGAAAGGTTTATCTAGCAATCAGCAACACAATATTTTTTTTATGAATTCCAAAAAGTACGTAGGTTAATAAGTGCTATTATTTAAGCCATATTTACTCACTTAATTATATTTTAAGTATATTTATATATTATATTTCTGCATGAAGCTAATTGTATCACTAACCAGTATTGAATAGTTATTTCTTCTTATGTTTATTTGTTTATTTATTTAACGTCACTTTATGCTACTATGGCTAATCGGACGATGCTACAGTGGGAGTCCTAAATTTTGCCTATCCAGGTTTTATTAGGATAGGGATCTTTAACGAGTACCTGACATCGCACAGGCTCGGGACCACCTTTTAACGTCCCCTCCGAAGGACGGCGTAACTAAGGATTTTTTACTCCCATTAAAAAATCCTAGGACCACCTGCGGGTTTGAACCCGTGACCTTTAGCATGGGAGGCTGTTACGCTAGCCACCCAGCTACAAGTGATCCCTTCTTCTTATGCAATAGAACTTTCTAAATAAATATTTTATTATTTAGGTTGATAATTGGGAATTATGTGATTTTAGTAACCATTATAAGTGGATTTAAAAAATAAATAACAGTCTAAATATTACTAAATCGGACTACTGTGGTATAATTACGACACCACTGCCTGCTTTGCCACGTGACCCGCGTTTGCTCGAAGCCTCCGTGGCGCAATCGGCTAGCGCGTTCGGCTGTTAACCGAAAGGTTGGTGGTTCGAGCCCACCCGGGGGCGATATCTTTTTTTTTTTTTATAACATAAAAATTCGTCTTATAGAGTTTCTCTTTTATTTTAGATATTTTAATTTATTTATTATTCCTATTTAGTAGTTTGTTAATTATATGCTATATTTTTCTTCATTAAATATTTTATTTAAATATGTAAATTACTAAATTTAAAAAAAAATTTTCTTTTTAAACTTAAATATAGAATTTTTTTAATTGTAAATGACGGAATAATTAAATAGAAGATGAAAATACACGTATATATATATGTGTGTGTGTGTATCATTGTAGTTTTTAATATCTGGATGTAATTTTTAAATAACAACTAATTTTAATTATGTATTTAAAATATTAATTGTTAATATTTTTTAGTAATTGTTTTTCATTGTATATTAGAAGATCCTGAAGATGGCTAAAAAAAAAAACCCAAATCAAAAAACCCGAAACATTGATTAATTAAAAATTTTAAAAGAATTTAAAAATACAACTATTTTCTCTCTCTGGTATTTTAATTTTTCCTCTTTGAAATAATTTTTAAAAAACAAAAAATTAACTAATTATAATAAATGATGATATTTATAAAGAGATCATTTAATGATACTTATGCTGTTATTAATATGATTTTTATACGGTTTTTACTATCATGCAGGACTTCTTTTTTTTTCTGAAGGTTTAAAGTAAAATACATTGCTATTATATTTTTCTTTGGAAGAAAAATGAAATTTTCTGTAATCAAGTCATCAAAGCATTATTACTGAATTATGAGAAGTGATATATACGTATAATATGCAGTTTTAAGCTCAAGCTTTTATAAAAGTTAATATGCAATGAAATAAGCCGTTCGAGTTAATAGAAAGTTGTTATAAATGCATAAACTAACTTAATTATTTTTCTAACTTTATAAATTATTTCTACTGTTAGATCATTTTCTTGAAAACAAATCTTTCATTTGTAAATTTCATTTGAAATATAAAATAATAGTTGTACCTTGCGGTTTTGCTCCCTAATTCTATTTTGCATTGATACACGTACATAGGTATATTTATGGTAAGAGTAATTAAAACACTTATATCTTCGCTATCGGTCAATCATTTACTCCTTCAGTTACTTTTATTACCATCGAATAAAGTTATTGATTATTGTCAGATTTTAAGTTTTATTCAGTCAAATTTATAGCTGCACACTAAAAGAGGTAGGCATGCCCATAGTTAATTAGTATAGTTCAACGTCTAAGCATAATCGTTGTAAGTTGTACATACATAAATGCAAATTTTTCCAAAACATAGGTGAAAGCTCCCACCTTAAATATCCGCGTTTATAGATTATGAAATTACAATGTTCTGTTATTTTCTTAATATGAAAAGTTTTTTAATCTATTGAAATTATTTCGAATAAACTAATAACAGTTGAACATGTTTCCATGTTAGTACGTTCAGTTAACGAAACATGGATACAAATGCCAATATGCTTAAATATATTTGTTTGCTGTCTTTTATGCAGTTAGAAGTTCGATTGTCATTCAAATAAGTACTTATAGTTTTTTAGGATACGTATGGTTTTTGAGTGATTCGAAAACCAATTTTGTTTCAAATTATAGAAAAATATTTTTTTAACCACTTAAGAGGACTTATTTGCTCAAACCCAGCCTTGTTGCAAATCTATACGGTAAGGCGAAGCTTCACGAAAAATTTCAACTTCACAATCATAGTAATTTTTGAGATACTGTGTTGACCAGAAAATTGAGTGAACGGTATTTTCTTTTATAGATATAGATTAATAAATCGAATAAAATAGCAACTGTTTAACTTAACAAACAAAAACAGAATAATTTCTGATGATTTGACCAATTTATGCTTTTAATTTCTGCCTATGATTCAATATAATAATCAATAGACAATATAAAATAAATATAATTTCTTTTTAAGTGAACTTTTCGTTGCGATGAACACATAATCCTTAAGTGATAAATTCTTAATTGGCTAAATTGAACATTTTTAAGCATAAATGGCACCACGTTTAAATTGCACCCATGCGAAACAAGGGCGGACCGCTAGTTTTACATAAATATAAAATACCTCTTCTATTATGGAATTATTATTGCACACAGGACGACTCTCGATAAAGCCTTAACTTCTACCTCGTGAAGAGAACAATAGATTGCGGTAGATGCGTAGCCCAATACACACACGTAGCTAGAGACGCACACACACACTCCTACAGATATCTACACGGAACGGGAACGTGGATATAGGCGAAGATGTGGCGAATCTATGACAATAGCCAAGGACCTAGCCGAATGTAATTGCTACTGCCCTGATGAATTCTGCCCCACCGCCCAAGGTCCGTCACAAAAGAGATCCTCCAAGGATATGAGGAAACTCTTCTTATTTTATCCCACGCTGTGGAGATCCTTTCCCGTCATCTGGGGGTAGGCTAACCTAGAGTACAACGGGCGGCAAAGAAAAAAAAAAAACCTGGTCAGTTTTTTTCCACATGTTTTACTTTTTTTCCTATCTCTGATCCAAAAAGTAGTCTACTATTCGAAGGATAGTATTTTTTTTATTTTATTTTTTAATGAAAAGTGTTGTTTATTTATCTTTTCCTTCATTTTTTTTTCTATTTCGATCAGCCAGTAATTGATCGATGTTCGTAATTTTTTTAAAATATAATTTTCGCCGGTCACACTTTTTCTCGCGAGTTATTACCTGTTAAATATCCGGTGAATAACGAGGCCTTGTAGAGAACACTTCACATGTTTATCAGGGATTTTGTTTCCTTTAAAATTCCTGAGACACTTAGTCATTGGCCTTGAATATGGTTTTTATTCTGCGTTCTTGGTAAAAACAATTCTTCTTTTTGAATCATTTTTTAAATATATTTTTTTACTTTCACTTACCTGTCTATGATATATATATAATATGAGAAATTAGTGGAATTTTGTGAATCCAAGTTTTTGAAGGAAATACAATTTTGAAGTCTGCTAGGTGCAAACAACGAGTATCCCCAAAAAAGCGTATTTTCATGTCGTAAGTATAGTCTAAGTCAGTATGAAAACCGAAGATTTTTAATATATGTCCCTAACGGAACAATATCAAGGAGCCGCTCTATCAAATCTCTATGATGACAAGGACTGTTTTCGCAATTCAATGTCCCAAATCTGTGTTTAAGTTACCAGTCATGCTTTATTGCATACAATCAGACAATTTGACTTATTAGATGTATTGAACTATGGTTTTATATTCATCTACTCATGCAAAATCGGTAAGTCGAATACGTGTTTTCAATTGGTTTTTATGAATGCCTTTACTCTGAGACCAGGTTCCTTTAGAACAAAAACGATGAAAACAAATCATTGCGTATGGTCTAGTTACTTTTTTATATTATGTACTAGCAATTCTATATATATTTATAAATCTTTGCATACACATGAAGATATATATAAAAAGTATATTTATAATATATATAGCTATATTTTACAATGAAAAGGACGATTGAAATTCGAGCAAGTATTTATGGAAGAGTTGATGTTTTAAAGAAGACAGAGATTTCACAGATAGAGATAGGTATTGACATCCAAAAGAATGAGGAGTGAACGAGAAAGGATTTTTAATATGACGAAGTTCTATATGATAGAGTATAAATATTGATTGATTATGCTCTAGAGTTCAATGATTGGAAGTCAGAGCGGAGGTAAGGAGTTATATAGAAGTAACAGAGAAAGAAGTATCTGGCTGTTTTTTAAAGTTAAGTATTCATGGAATCTACAGAAGCATTTAAGTATGGAAATGGATTTTCGGGATATGTGATGATACGTGATTATTCTAGGACAGGTTTTGGTTAGTTTTACTTCCATTTAACAATAATTTGTTTTGTTTTTATTAAATGAATATAACCTTATTTATTTATTTTATTATTATTATGTTATATTCTTTTATACGGGGGGCTTTGAAGCTTCTTGCCTTTGAAGAGGTGTGGGAGGGAATACATACTGAAATGAAAGCCCCCTAGCACCGAGACCCGAACTAGTAATTATTTTGGTTTTCTGTGGTTCCTAGGCAACCATGTTCAAAAAGCAACGCGCGTTAACCATTCAGCCACACCCCCTCCCAAAATAAATGAATATAACCAAAGATTGAACTTAGTAACTCATAAAATAAATTGTAAAGGAAGTTTTTGAATCCAAGTTTTCAATGGAAATACCATTTGAGGATCCCATTAGTCCAAAACACCAGCTCTCGCAAAATTGCCTTTTGTGGATTTGTATCAGAGAGCAAAATCAGGTTCAAGGGGAATGCTAGCATTATCATCTCGATATATATAAAATGATACCGCAATTCTTGGTTTTCGCAAACTCATTCTAAACCATTAGACGTATTTGTTACGGTTTTCACAATCATTCAGGGCATTCTTTCCTGAAGGTTTATATGCAAAATATATTGCTGTTGGTTTTTCTTTAAAATGAAAAATTATTTTTTTTTTTGTAAAAAAAAAAAAATTATTCCTAAAATATGAGTAGTAATGATAGCCGTATAATATACCGTTGGAAAGAGCAAAATTTTTGAAAAGTTAAAATACAATAAAAGAAGTGGTGAAATTTAATAGAAAGTTATTGTAAGGCCACAAACTTATGAAAATGTGTTATTTGTAATGTCGTAATGAGGGAGGTTATGGTGATTTAGTGTTGCCATCGTACAGTATCGCACAAATAATATTTTCCGTAGAGCTCGCGAAATTTTAGAAAATATTATACGTAGCAAATCATAAGCTGTTAAAATGAAAGGAAAGATCCAATGAATCAAAAAATTAACATTGTTCTTGATTATTTAAACTTTTAAATTATTCCCTGAACACAGTCAATTCACTGCATCTTTCAACTTTATTTCCAACCTACTTAGCCCTTTTATATGAGTCAAACTGTTTTTTTAAACATAAATATGTCCACATTCAAATTGTATCCATGCGAAGCAGGGAAGGGTCGCTAGTTTAGCTGTAATATACTGGTAAACTATATATGAACCTGTTTAATGGTGTTAGTACCTGGGTTTATTTGGTGTTAGTAAAAATATTAAAACCACTCTACTCCTCTCAATCTTTGTCCAAAAAACCTCTGGATCTGTTGGAGAGCCGTTAAGGTTTTTTTTTTTTTTTTTTTTTTTTTTTTTTTTTTTTTTTTTTTTTTTTTTTTTTCTTATCCTCCAACTTTATTTACAAAATAAATACAAAAAACATTCTATGTATATACAGCAGCAATGGTATATACAGTCCATGGCTGAGGCCTCGTATTGCCCGTTGGCATTCTAAGGTTCCTTTCGCACTAAGGTAAATGCTTAGCCAAACAAAAACGAAACCTAAATAACATATTTAAATATACGATGCATACTTAAAGAAATAATTAAGGTGAATTAGTTACTGTATTAGCTACATTTAGCTCTTATAGTTATGAAGGGAATTCAAGAGTGGTTTATGAATAAGAATGTCCTGTTTTGTTATTAGTTAAGTCTAAAACTAAGTATCAATTTCCAAGTATCCACATATATGATTTCATTTACCTTTTCTGAAGTAAGAACTAGCAGGACTTTAAATGATTTATTCATTGGGAGGGCATATGGTAGGATGTGCGATAGTGGGAGTGACGAGACCACAGAGTGGCTATTTTAATTGAACCAGCGGATTGACAGTGGCCTGGAGATTGGCTGCGGGGGTAGGGACGGATAAAGGAGCTGGGGGCGGTAAAAAACAAGGCCACCCCCGACCGCTGATTGAAACCGACCCCCTCTGGTATGAGGGGCGTTATCCTAATCCCGGATTAGTACCGCGTCTGATTACCTCTCACTGTTTTATTACTCCGCCTCTTTGTGGCTTAGTACTTCTAAATCCGACTTGCTCCTAGATCCATCTTTACACCTCAAGGGGTCCGGGGATGATTTAGAAATCTCGGGAGAGAGAAATAACGTTTCATGCGGAAATTTTCAATGTTCTTCAGTCCAACTTCTGGGACATTTCATGAGTCTTCCAAGAATCTTAGGGGATGTTGTACTACACTGATATTATTGTTTAACATTTACTTTTCCTTACCTACATGTGAAATTACCTATTTCTACTTTATAAGAAGTGCGATATCTGGGACTATATTTAGACAAAGACTTACACGGAGGACCCGCTTTAGACTTAAGAAAAAAGAGCTGAACAAATGATTTGGTCCATTATCCAGGCTACTTGACAAACGATCAAAATTATCCTTGAGCACTAAAATTACTATTTAAAAAGTACTTACTACTTTACAAAACCTTCAACATCTAAAGTATTCAGTCTTTCCAATTTTAAAATTTCACAATAACTTGTGGATGTACCATTCTAAAAAACGAATTGCCCGACAGTTTTGGATACTGCTACAAAATATTATACAAATTTCCACGAAAGACTGACTTACAATATGAACCCATTGGCCCCAAAACTATTTGTTACCTTGTCAATTTTTCAATCCATGTTGAGGCTAAAAAAGATACGAAGTGGGTATAATAAGTGTATAATAACACATATGTGAAAAAAAAAAAAATTAAACTAAGAACGAAATTGGAGGTGAGTTGTCTTTAACATATTTATATGTTGTTCCTAATTATTTTGCTTGACATCAAGATAGCAACTGTCTAAATAATTGTAATTCGGTTACTCGATTTCTTTATCAATCAATTTACATTCTTATGTTTTACATATCTTACTCAGTATTTTTTAAAACATCATCTTAAATGTTAATATCGTTTTTATTAATTCCTATACCTTTACATATATATATATATATATATATATATATATATATATATATATATAATTTTTTTTTTTTAATTGTTCTTCCACATAATAGATACAAGCTCAACATAAATAAGTGCCAACTAGCTCACAATCAAAATAAAATTATCAATATTTCAGAGACGTATGTTAAGGGCATACTAGATAATGGTATGAAATAAGGAAGCGAAAGTTCAACTTGTAGCCTCATGATAGTTGGAGAACAGGAAAGGTGTTGTTTTACACTCATTCCATTCATTTGTTTCTTTTTTAGCCGTGATGATGACCCACAATGTTATTCGAAACAGTGGCGAGAAAATAAAGAGTTAAAAACTATTTAATTGTCAACTAGTATTAAGGTAGTTGCCCTACAAACTAATATGATTACGTGATAAAATTTTTATTTATACGGTGTATGAACTGAAGAAACTTGGTTTTAATTGTTGTTCCAAACAGAATTTCGCAATCTTCTGATTTGGTGATGAAATTATAAATAATGTTTTGAGTCTTTCTTTTTTTAAAAATTATTTATAAAAAATATACCGAGTTTTGAATTGAAGTTGCAATAGAAATTCATTATTATTTTGGTGATAGCAACGAGTTAATTTCTCTTCGAGATCTGTTTTTATTATAGGTTGATTTAAGGAGCTGAAGACTAAATAATCAAAATTAGATTTATATATTAAATGTTCTCAGCACAGGAGTGCTGCCATTGGTTAGTTTTTTCTTCAAGTCATTTTCACGCCATTTAACTTTTGTCACATTTACTTGTTGTACCTTGAAGTACAGTTGTAAATTTCATTAAATGATGTTAAAAAAATTTTTTTTCTACTTTTGACTCGAGACGTTCTGCGAAAAGTATTGTCAACATTTGTTAAGGATTAGTATTTTTAAATATTTTGTTCTCAAAGACAATTTTTTTTGTTGATATACATTTATTATTCACCAAAAGAGAAAACAAGTCCGTTATCTAAAGGACTGTGTCTCCATTGTGGTCCGGAAGAGTCCAGAATTATTATCATGCAGAATGATACAGTTTCCTTGAATCATTTGGAAAGAGTTATCTGGAAGAGCGTATTTCTATTTTTGGGAGATGAGTAGGTGTCCCACCAAAGACAGGTGCTCTCCAGGTGAGGGTAGAACGTGGACTCGATTTCTTCTCTCGCTCCGACTGACCTACCGCGTTACGTAGATCATTAGACCAGGGATTGGAGAACAGTTGTCATGCCCTGGCTGCTACCTCAAGGAGAATTAAATATGTCAGAGGGATCAGGTGGCAGGAGTGATGAATGGACGCAGCTGATTGGCCTATCATCAGTCTGTGAGTCCGAAATAATTATCCTTGCGCAATCCTCCCCCAGAGTCATTATTCTTCTGATGCGGAGTAGTGGACTTTCCCCAAGGACTGTTTAGACATTGCGGTCGGCCGATGTGCGATTTATAGAAGGATGCGAGATTTACTCATCGTCTCATACAAAAGAAGGATTGAAAAATCGATGTTTAGATATTCAGTTTTATATAATATATCTGATAATGATTTGAATATGATAATAACATTCTAAGAAGAATATTTTACTTCCTCTTCTACCATTCTTTTTCTCTTGAATCTCATCTTGTCATCGTAGTCGGATGAGAACTTACAACAAAAATCAAGAATATAATGAAGTAAAGATTTGGTGCGGGCAACACACGACTTTCTCTTACCTCCGTTTTTAAAATCGATTAACGAATTTTCAAATACAGTTAGAGATAAAAATGAGTGAAACCATTAAACAATTAATTGAATTGAATTAATATAGAAACTTGTTTTTTATTAAAACCTCTATTATATTAACTAAGCATCAGTTAGTTTTATCGGATTTTTATGACTCTTTATTAACTTTTACAAGGTTGTGTATAAGATAATATTTTTTCTAAAATCTTTCTCTTTCCAACGGTATATTATACGTCTATATTACTGTTCTTATGTTCAAAAACAAAAAATTGCGTTCAAAAAATGTTTTTTTTTTTTAAAAAAAATATTAGCTATCAATGGTAAAGAATATATTATTTTTATAGGATCTACAGAATTAAAGGTACTTAAGATAAGAAAATTACTGGCAATTAACCTGTCATAATATTTTATCAGAATGAAACTACATCATTTAAAGCCCGATTTAATTTTACAATCAATAACGAGTTTAATCAAAATCGTTCAACCGTTTTTGAGAAAATCGTAAAAAGGTTCAAAATGGCATGTATAAAAGTATGATCTTTCGGTCACTGATTTATTTTCAAAACATTATAAAGATATAGAAAAAGATTCTGTAACATCTTGGGCGTATAGTTGTCTTAATTAGAATTTCAGTTTCATAGGACTTTTCGTTTTTTGCCCGGGAGTTACCACACACACCTGGCGGACTTGGTTATTTGGACTCAAGGGACCCTAAAACGTGTATATCCGTCGAAAAATGGATTTAGAAAATTTTGACTTTTAATTTCAGCCTAATACTATAGCATTATTTAGATAATAATATAATAGATTTATTGATGAAACACATGTTTCTACATAAATTCAATTTGATTAATTCCTTAATAATTTCACGTATTTTTATCTCTAACTGTATTTGAAAATTCTTTCATTGATTTTAAAAATGGAGGTAAGTGAAAGTCGTGTGTTGCCCGCACCAGATTTTTTATTTTTAGATTATATTATCTGAAACACATGTTTCCATCAAAACTGAATATAATTATTTTACCTTTTTTCAACTCTAAACCTATTAAACTTTTACAACGAACGTATGTGAAAGTCGTGTGTTGCTTCCACCAAATTTAATATATATGAAAGTAAAATTCTGAAAATATATCAAGAAAATACATACAAAAAAAAAATTGTTGTAATCAAACCGCACGTTTATTAAAAATAGAAAAAACTTTAGTTTTCACCGTCGACTGACGCTACCTTCGACGATAATGTTAATGCTAGCTGTTAATTAATTTTAAAGTTAACAAAGCTGATTTCTACGGTTCTTTTACCCATACTGAATTATAATAAACATGAAAAAAAAAACTAAAATCGTTCTAATACCTGATCTCATGGTCAGTAAATACATAAATTATAAATACATAATATATAAAAGACTAGAAGGGCGCAGTATGAATATATGGTGGTGGTGAAACCAGGCAACTGGGGCGTGCAGAATGGTGGCTCCTGGTACGGCCAGCCCTTGGCCAACCTCTCCTAGCCTCCACCTCCAATCTTCACGGCCGGATTTAACTTTACCCTAGCCTCACCTTATGTATAGATCAACAAACCAAAAGCAATATTATTGAAACGATTGGATATTATTTTATTATTTGATAAAAAATATTTTATCTGTCTATATTTATAAAAATAAACGACTTATTCTCATCTTCTTTGCTCGGATGAAATTTGAATGTGGTGTCGTTTATGTTTAAAAATGCACTGTTTGACCGATTTAGAGTGCGCCGCAGATACCAAGAATCGCGAGATAATTGTATGTATAGATAGATAATAGAAAAAGAGAGTTAGGAGGAGGAGTATTCAAGACTAACTTTCACGGATAACCTTACATTTAAAACAATCTATGGATGGAATAACGTAGTAAAAAAATTATGCCTTCTTCCACCACCGAGGTTATGCTATATAAAAAAAAAGTTGCAAATTATTAAACATGGTTTCTTATTTCCAAATAACTATATTAGGGTATGACTGTTTAAACACGTTGACGCCGGAGCGAATATCTACAGTGAGTGTCAAAAGTATTCGTAATTCGTATTTCTTTTCATTTAATAAGTATATTTCACTGCTATGAATTTATATAATTCTTTTTTACTCATAAATCTTTAAAAGAGGCTCCCATAAAGGAAAATCGCTGAGGAGATAACCGAAAAGTTTATTGTTTTTAAAAATATCCGATTAATACTGTAAAATTACAAGATCTTTCAGTGTCAAAAGTATTCGGAAATCGTAATATCCTGTTGTTTAATGGTTTCAAATTTTAATATTCTCACTAATCTTCGACAAATTTTATGTTATAAACTATTTTCCTCTATCATGAAATATATACCCAACCATTGAAAGATTTTTTTTTTAAAATAAGGCCCTAAAATAAAAACGCAACGATCGTACAACGCCCTTGAATAATTTTTAACACGTTCACACGTTGAAACTAAAGAGAAATAGTTGAGATGTTGAAAAAAATTGATGAGAATATATGGATGGCCTATGCACAGTGTAGATAATATAATAATAAAATATAAAAGCCAAAAGTTGAACGTCCGAAAAATATTAAATGTTAAAACTGAAAGACTGGGTTATACATCTAATAAGAAAACAATACCTCAGATGAGTAAATCTTAGCTTACTTCTGAATTTTTCAGAACTTCTGGATGCACAATAAATGTTTCAATTGTTCTCCGCGTTCTGAAAAAATCTAACGAAAAGAAAAACATGGTAGAAGAAGTACGGAAAACGTCTTTCAGCAGGCAAGGCAGTAAGATGATAGGCTGAATGTTAGTAAGTTAGGCTGAAAGAGAAGGTTGATAAATTAAAATGTTTGCAGATGACTCCCATACTAAAATACATGGTTCTTATAAAAAAATTGTGGTTTGAAGGAAACCAAATAAAGAATTTAGTATGCCATAATAAAACCCCTTGAGCGGTCAGTGATAGTTAGGTATATTTTTCTTTGAAAAAGTTTAGTAGTATTGGATTCATGGACAGGATTATTAATAGGTATATCTATTTTATAAGTATGAAAAGCCTGAATTAAAAGTAGAAGAATAATTACGTATAAATATTCTACTAAATATTCGAGGCTACTAAATATTATTCTACGATTCTACTAAATATCAAATATAATATTCGAAGCTACTTACGCTTCGTGGGGCGGGGTGGTACTGTTGCAAGTTCCAACGTGTTTAATATGATATTGTTTTGATAAGTTTTGACTTACAAATATGACTTTAAGGAGTAATTATGGAAATACTTAAAAAGGATTCTTATATTATTACAAATAATTCTTACATTATTATTTATTATTGAAAATAATTCTTATATTATTAAAAATAATTCTTATATTATATATTATATTCTTATTTATGGGGATATAAGTATGAAATTAAATCACACACAGCTAAATAAAATTCTTTAAGAAGATTAATCAAATGAAAATTAACCGATAAGAGTCCTTTGATGGAGCATATTGAATGTTATAAAATTTTAATAAATAAACCCTTATGCTCGTAAATTCCTACAAAATTTAATGTTGAGAAAAAATGAAATAAACTTATTTTCTGGAAACAAGTGACGGACCTGTGATGCACCCCACATGATAGTTAAGCATGACCCACCGGTGGGGCACCCCGCCCCACGGAACAGACAAGTATGACCCACCGGTGGGTCACCCCGCCTCACAGAACAGACAAGTATGACCCACCTATGGGTCACCCCGGCGTAAACGTGTTAAATAGATGTTTAAATGCTCTTAAAAAATATGAAAAGAAATAAATAATTGAAAGGAAAATGGTCAGTCACCACTGCTATTTTCAAAAGGATATATCCCTGCCATTTCTTAATCGATTTTAATGATTATTTTTTCGTTTTGTAGAAAATTTAATTCTCAATCAAATAGCAATAAGTATTTATTTATCTTAAATTACTGAGTTAAGGGCTATATATTGTTGAAATTTCATTTTTTTTTTCCTGTTTTATATTTAATAGCGGTGTATTAATTCTAAAATTTTATAGACTTTTTGAATATACCACAGTTACAAGCTTATATATAGGAAAGATTTAAATATTCTCCCTTTTTCCCTTTCTCTCTTTTATTCGCGGCGATTTCCTGATCCCAAAACTGAATAAAAAATTTTCTCTATCTTAAAAAATAACTGAGTTATAGAAGCGTATTTATGGGTAAAATTCCTTTTTTTTTTTGCTTTTCTTAGCTAAAAACTCTAATAAATTGTATTGAAAATAATAAACCAAAATACACAAACAAACAGAAATAACAACGGGTCCGATTTTTTTCGGTTTGTTATTTTATTTTTCAAACGAACAATTAAAATTGCATATGAAATGTTTAATTTATTTTGCATGAAAGTGTAACATCTGTTTCATGAAATAATCTGTGGAATAGAAATAATTTATTACAATATCATATTATGGATTTATAAAAACTTTCAATTTATTTTAATAACTTACAATTTGGCACATAATATTGTTTCTAAAATCTTGCGTACTGTATAAAAAAAATATCTGAACCTGATAATCTCTCTCTTTACAAATAACATTTCTTCATTAGTTGGGGGGTCCTAGCGACATTCTGTAAACTTGTAAAACTTATTTTATTAAATAGTAACATTTCTAAAATCTTTCGCTTTCCAACGGTTTATTTTTGTCTATATTCCTACTCGTATTTCTGGGAAGATTTTTTGATGCCTTGATTACAGAAAATTAAATTATCCCTTCAAAATAAAAACTAATTTGCATTTCATTTTTAAACCTTCAGAAAATAATGCCATTCATGATAGTGAAAACTGTATCAGGCGAAAGTCAAGAATCGCTGTATCATTTTAAATATATGGAGATTTACCATTTTCTTACCACTTATGTGGTCATTGAAATATCTCTCGGAGTAAAAGATTAAAATATTTAAAAAGTTGTTTTTTTTCCGAATAACTATATCTCCTACAAATTTTAAGTACTCATTTGAAAGATAATTAAGTTTCTAACCTCATGAAAGTGAAATATTCTTAATCTGACCAGTATCAGCAAAGATGCTAAATGTATAGGAAATAGATAGATTGATTGATAGATAAATTTATTTATTTTATGGTAAGAAAATCCTCCTACAATTATAGCCGGGCTACTTAAAGGCAATAATCATATTTATATTAATATATTTTAAATATAATTTAAAATTAAGAATAACTGGTCATCTTAGTCCCTCTAAGAATCATCTGGCCAGAAAACATTAGAGAGATTAAATTATTTACATAGATAAAAGAGGTAGATAAAGAAATTTATATAAATGTATGTACACATCTATGTACAAATGAAAAGAAAAAAGTAAAGTAAATAAATACAGTAAATGAAAAGTAAAAAACAACTAATTTTGAACTAAAAAAAACTTGTGTATATAAATATATATATATATGTGTGTGTGTGTGTGTATATTTCGAATTTAAGTTTTCGACGAAACTACACGTGTTTAGGTCTCCTTAGTCCAAATGAACAAGTCCTGCAAAAAGGTCTGTGTTTCTGTGTGTAGTAAGTCAAGTGCCAAAACAATAATTTGTTCGAAAATGGAATTTCATATTTGAGATAACTTTACGTCCGAGATATTACAGCAATTTTTTCATCAAAATCGGCTAACCAGAAGAGCCGCTTCATACTTTGAATTTTGCACCTTTTTACGATTTTTTTCAAAAAAACCTCTAACGATTTTTATTAAGCTCGCTATATTGATGTAAAATTTAATGGGCTTTAATATCAAGGTTATAAGGTTTCATTTTGATTGAGATTGTCTGACAGGGCTTAAATGCCGATATTTTATTTTCTCTAAACTACCTTTAATTTTGTACATTCCAAAAGATTTACGATATCATCTTAATGGCATTGATGAAGGATGGCTAAATATACAAGTTGGACGAATTTGATGACCAACTAAAGGATAAAAGAGCAAAACTATTTTTTTATCGTAATTTTTGATTTACTGATAATAAGAACAGTATCATAGACGTATAATATACCGTTGGAAATAGGAAGATTTTAGAAAAAATATTATCTAATACACAGAGTTGTAAAAGGTAATATAAAATGAGGAATATGGAATAAACTTATTACTGATTAACAATTTAATATAGTTATATTATTTAATCTAAATCATATGTTTCCAACGAAAATGAATGGACGTTTAATTAAAGTCAACTTCAAATATTTTTCAAATTGAAGTATATATAATATTTTTTAAATTGATTATAAAAGCCGAGGTTAGTGAAAGCCGTGTGTTGCCAGTACCATATTTTTTGTCTACAGGTTCCAATGAACTCTTTGTGTCTGTTTTAGGTCATATCGACTTGACATAGTTTCCTAAGTTAGTTTAATGTAACATTCGTTACTTGGATCGGCTACTAGATTGCTGTACCTAGGATGTCGGCCGGCGAAGCGGAGAAGACTTACAATCTGTTAACGACGGTAGCAGTTTTTTGCAGACCCCCCGGGACGCGGGCGATTTGATGGATGGGGCGGTGATCGGCAGCGGATTATAGCCTATTTACTTGTGGAGGGGGTGGGGCTCGCACGTGCTGAGACACGTGGCCGTCCCCACCCAGTGACAGCGCTAGATTAACTCGGCCTCACTTCATTAACATTTAATTTATTTACATAAAAGTCTATCAACGTGAGCCTCGGCTGATTTTCAGTGACAATTACGAGACAAGGAGGAGAGATACTAGAAATACCGCATCATCATCAAATCTTATTAAAAAGTTTATATTTGAATTTAATACTTAATACTTTAAAATGATAACTTATAATAAATAATACATTATGTTTTTGGAATAAATCATGTATTTTTTGTAAATAAGAATTATTTAGTAATAATTATAAATTCCCTAGTGAATAAAATCGGAACAAAATTAACAGGATATAACCTCGTAGGGATTTGTGTAAATAAGAATTATTTAGTAATAATTATAAATTCCCTAGTGAATAAAATCGGAACAAAATTAATAGGATATAACCTTGTAGGGATTTGTGTAAATAAGAATTATTTAGTAATAATTATAAATTCCCTAGTGAATAAAATCGGAACAAAATTAACAGGATATAACCTCGTAGGGATTTGTGTAAATAAGAATTATTTAGTAATAATTATAAATTCCCTAGTGAATAAAATCGGAACAAAATTAACAGGATATAACCTCGTAGGGATTTGTGTAAATAAGAATTATTTAGTAATAATTATAAATTCCCTAGTGAATAAAATCGGAACAAAATTAACAGGATATAACCTCGTAGGGATTTGTGTAAATAAGAATTATTTAGTAATAATTATAAATTCCCTAGTGAATAAAATCGGAACAAAATTAACAGGATATAACCTCGTAGGGATTTGTGTAAATAAGAATTATTTAGTAATAATTATAAATTCCCTAGTGAATAAAATCGGAACAAAATTAACAGGATATAACCTCGTAGGGATTTGTGTAAATAAGAATTATTTAGTAATAATTATAAATTCCCTAGTGAATAAAATCGGAACAAAATTAACAGGATATAACCTCGTAGGATTTGTGTAATAGAATTATTTATAAAATTATAAATTCCTAGTGAAATGAAAATTAGGATATACTGTAGGGATTTGTGTAATAGATTATTTAGTAATAATTATAAATTCCCTAGTGAATAAAATCGGAACAAAATTAATAGGATATAACCTTGTAGGGATTTGTGTAAATAAGAATTATTTAGTAATAATTATAAATTCCCTAGTGAATAAAATCGGAACAAAATTAATAGGATATAACCTTGTAGGGATTTGTGTAAATAAGAATTATTTAGTAATAATTATAAATTCCCTAGTGAATAAAATCGGAACAAAATTAATAGGATATAACCTTGTAGGGATTTGTGTAAATAAGAATTATTTAGTAATAATTATAAATTCCCTAGTGAATAAAATCGGAACAAAATTAACAGGATATAACCTCGTAGGGATTTGTGTAAATAAGAATTATTTAGTAATAATTATAAATTCCCTAGTGAATAAAATCGGAACAAAATTAATAGGATATAACCTTGTAGGGATTTGTGTAAATAAGAATTATTTAGTAATAATTATAAATTCCCTAGTGAATAAAATCGGAACAAAATTAATAGGATATAACCTTGTAGGGATTTGTGTAAATAAGAATTATTTAGTAATAATTATAAATTCCCTAGTGAATAAAATCGGAACAAAATTAATAGGATATAACCTTGTAGGGATTTGTGTAAATAAGAATTATTTAGTAATAATTATAAATTCCCTAGTGAATAAAATCGGAACAAAATTAATAGGATATAACCTTGTAGGGATTTGTGTAAATAAGAATTATTTAGTAATAATTATAAATTCCCTAGTGAATAAAATCGGAACAAAATTAATAGGATATAACCTTGTAGGGATTTGTGTAAATAAGAATTATTTAGTAATAATTATAAATTCCCTAGTGAATAAAATCGGAACAAAATTAATAGGATATAACCTTGTAGGGATTTGTGTAAATAAGAATTATTTAGTAATAATTATAAATTCCCTAGTGAATAAAATCGGAACAAAATTAATAGGATATAACCTTGTAGGGATTTGTGTAAATAAGAATTATTTAGTAATAATTATAAATTCCCTAGTGAATAAAATCGGAACAAAATTAATAGGATATAACCTTGTAGGGATTTGTGTAAATAAGAATTATTTAGTAATAATTATAAATTCCCTAGTGAATAAAATCGGAACAAAATTAATAGGATATAACCTTGTAGGGATTTGTGTAAATAAGAATTATTTAGTAATAATTATAAATTCCCTAGTGAATAAAATCGGAACAAAATTAATAGGATATAACCTTGTAGGGATTTGTGTAAATAAGAATTATTTAGTAATAATTATAAATTCCCTAGTGAATAAAATCGGAACAAAATTAACAGGATATAACCTCGTAGGGATTTGTGTAAATAAGAATTATTTAGTAATAATTATAAATTCCCTAGTGAATAAAATCGGAACAAAATTAACAGGATATAACCTCGTAGGGATTTGTGTAAATAAGAATTATTTAGTAATAATTATAAATTCCCTAGTGAATAAAATCGGAACAAAATTAACATGATATAACCTCGTAGGGATTTTTATAAAAATATGAAATGGAAACTATTTTTTTATTACTATTACATCTTTTGGGACATTCGAAATGTTCAAAACAATATCATTAAAAAAAAACCCGGTATATGATAAATAGCAAAATCAATTAGAAAAGAAATGTAACAACAGAGCAGATATTTCAATTTATAACTAATAGCAAATAATTTAATTTGTATAATAAGTTTCAGATTTTCGGTTTATTATTTTCAATAACGAACCTTTGTAATTGACTAAAAAATTAAAAAAAAAAAAAAAACGATAAAATAAAAAAAAAAAAAATATATATATAGGGGTCACCCATAGCTGTTGCATAACAGCTTTCTATGCCAAAGGTCGCGGGTTCAAACCTGCGGGTGGCTCTAGGATTTTTTAATGGGAGTAAAAAATCCTTAGTTATGCCGTCCTTCGGAGGGAACGTTTAAAGGTGGTCCCGAACCTATGCGATGTCAAGTACTCGTTAAAGATCCCTATTCTAATAAAACCTGAATAGGCAAAATTTAGGACTCCCACTGTAGCATCGTCCGATTAGCCATAGTAGCATCAAGTGACGTTAAACGAATAAACAACAAAAAATATCTCCCCACCCTCAACATTTGAGGGTTTAGGTTTCAAGAAACGTAGAATCCGAATAACGAATACAAAATAAATCCTTTCTCTGCCGTCCCAAAATACTGGACTATTTTTTTTAAATTCGCCACGAAAATACTAGGGCATGCAACACCTAATCGTTGATATCAGCTGGTTATTTTTAAAATGGAAGCCGATTAGAAGTGATTTAATTCAAGAACTCAGTTATTTTTAAAGATAAAGAAAAAGTTTATAGATGTTTTTTAACAAAAAAGACGCATATAATTATAAAAAAATAATAATAAAAAAAAATTGAACTTTTATTCATAAATACGCTCTGTGTAACTGAGTTATTTTTTTAAATAGAGAAAAATATATTTAGAGTTTTAGAATCAGTAATGTAAGATTAACAGGAAAAAAAAAGAAGGTTAATCTGTATATTCAAAGTACAAATTGGGATGTAATTCCACCAAAACTCGGTTATTATTGAAGATAAAGAAAAATCGAAAAGATTTTCGAGATCAAGACACCGCGATGAACAAATAGAAAAAATAATCTTATATGGCCAAGCAACAAGTTGTGATTTCCTGATAACCCGGTCATTATTGATAATAGAGAAAAATGTAAGGTGTTCTGGAATCAGGAAGTTCTTTTGGTTTATTATTTTCAATAATGTAACTTTGTGATCGACCAAACAAATAAAATAAATTACTCCCAACCCTCAAAATTCGAAGATTTACGTTTCAAGATACTTAGAACCCGAATAATGAATAAACAAAAATCCGATTTTCCTAATTAAAAAATAAAAAACAAAGAACCATTGAAGTTGGTTGAAAAATAGCAGAGATATTGCGTTTTGCAATAACAGTGGTGATATATCATTTTCCTTTGGATTATTTATTGCTTTTCATTTTAGCTTATTGCCTATTCACAGCTATTTAAATACTTTTACCTTAATATAGTTATTTGGAAATAATAAACCATTGTGTAATAATTCGCATCATTTTTTTTTTTTAATTAAGAACCAGCCAGATAGCGAAGAATAACTTACTAAGGATAAATTTGTCCAAGTTATCGGACCAAGAACCCTGCCGATCTACTAGCAGTTTATGGCAGTTTTAAACAGAAATTAATTCTAGAGAAGTTTGCAGCTCTAGACTTGTCACTTCCAGCGGCCTGGTAGGACTTGAAGCCTTGCGCCGACAAGTAACTCTATAAATCGTCTCCAGTCTCCAAGAGAACCAACTTCTCACCAACTCCTGGAACCAGTAACTTCAGCGGCAACCGATCATCAGTTGCGTTTAAGGGAGCTTTTCTGACATTGAAATTTTTATATATTGACCTTATTATGTATTATACGTCTGAAAACGAATAGAAATTTAATTATTGTAAAGTGCGAATAAGATTCCGGTTTTGGGGCATGATTTGGTACTGCCAGGTGAAGACACGGAAACCATAAAACTAAACACAAGTGTGTTAATAAAAACCGGTGATGAAATAGGACTCGAATTAAATACCGATAAGACGAAATATATGATTAGTAGCAGAAACGGTGGCAATCTTGGTGATATTGATATATCAGGGCATACTTTTGAACACGCAGAGAAATTCAAGTATTTAGGCTCAATGATAACAAGAAAAAATGAAATCCAGGAAGAAATAAAGTTTCGGTTAAAGGTGGGAAATGCGTGTTATTATTCAGTGGCTAAGTTACTTAGCTCACGGCTTCTATCTAAAACTTAAAGGTTAGAATTTATAAAACTATTTTTCTTCCAACGGTTCTTTATGGATGTAAAACGTGGCCGCTCACTTTGAAGGATGAACAACGGATTAAGGTTTTCGAAAATAAGGTACTGCGTAAAATATTTGGTCCGAAGAGAGTTGAGGGCACTGGGGAGCTTAGAAGGTTGCACAACACGGAATTGCGCAACTTGTATCCTGTAAATATAATTGAGTTGATTGCTTCGCGGAGACTCAAATGGGCGAGTAAAATTGTTGGGCTCGGTGAGGAACGGATTCCGAGAAAGTTGGCATTTGCTGATCCGACTAATAGGCGTCCGAAAGGTAGGCCGAAGCGTCGATGGGAGGATTGCTTTAAGGCTGATCTTGGAGGCTTGGGCTTGAGCGGAAAAAATTGGACGAGTCTGTGTAGACGGAATATGGTGGTATCGGCATCGAACCTTCGGGTTCAGTAAGCCTATTATTATTAAAGTGCGAATAAATTATTTAAGTACGGCATAAATTTAAGACGGACATTGCGAGTCATTTTTAGCAAATTTACTTATATCGAAACTCTTTTGTATATACATCTTTCCCTGTTTCTTTTTATGACATAGGCCTCTAAATTCAATAATATCTGCTGTTACTCAATGCATAATAGCCATAACATTTTTCATTGTTGCGAAATATGAGCATCAGCTGATCCAACTTTAGATCGTTTTGTAAAGTGAAGATAGGAGACTTTACTTAAAGGAGAGAAATAGTTGCTGTAAGTAATGATAATGATGCTGCTACCAACCTTATTATTTTCATCTATCTGTTTAATTATGCAGTGTTGAACTATAATTTTTCCTATTTATCAATAATTAAACTGGCTTTGATTATTACAATTTTCTTTTCTAAATTATCTAAAATACTTTTTATTGAAGTTATATATATTACTAAGTATTGTATATAATTTCAAAATTGATCGACATAATTATGATAAAGAGACATAACAATAATGCTTCCATGCTTTCAGAACTGTAATACAAATCAGCAGATTATAATTAGTTTCCTTTGGGTGTGTATGTATTGGAAATCATTATCTCTTCTATTGTAGTTACATGTGAAATTCTCATAAATATTTTATTTAGATTTATTTTAATATTCCAATCCAAATAGCCATATGCTTAATAATTTTTCAGTACTATAACCTAAATGCTATTTTCATTCACTTATTTAGTTTCACGTTTATTAAAGGAGAATAGTCGTTCTTTCAGTGACCAACTGATTTTTACCATGCTTCTCTCCAATATTTGAGAGTGAATGCTTTTGAGAATGAAATACATGCAGTTTTCATAAATTATAGAAACACATATTAATAATTAAAAGTTTATTTGTATGAAATAATGCACTCTAATTAATTAAATGAATGACTCGTCATGTACTACTAATATATATATATATATATATTTTTTTTTTTTTTTAAAGAAAAAGCATTAAAGTAGACGGGAGGTCTTTAAAATTAAAACAATCTTATTAAAATCTTAAAATCCACTAATTTGTGTAAATTTCTTAGTAAATACAATGCCTCCAAAGAAAAAGAAGGCGAAAGATGCCATTTTCATGACAGATGAAGAGTTAGAAGAACAAGAAGAAGCCAAAAAAAAGGCAGAACAGGAAAGATTGGAAAGGGAGCGATTGCTAAAGGAGTTAGAAGAAGAACTTAAAAGGGCGAAAATAGAGAAGAAAAAACGAGAAAAACATGAAATAAAATGTGAGGAATTCAGAAACAAGGTGCTGCAAGAACATTGTTCCGAATTCACAAAATTTAAGGTGGAATATATGGATCATTTGATACAAAAAAGAAGAGATGATGAGTGGGAGGTTTACATCAATTGTAATCATCTCCCATTCGCTAACGATCCTCCGGCACTAAACACTTTCCTCTACACCTGGAGCTTGATCGAGGACCAGCTTAATATGGATAACGTCCTTTCTGAGTCAGAAATTATTCTTGAGACGATCCAACCAGTTGATTGTTACATAAACACACCATTAGATATGAAGGAAACAACAGTAAAAAACTTGAGAGAAGTAAAGTTCAACTATTACAACCAGATATTTAAGAATATAGACAAGGTAACATTTGATGCTATTATGGATGTTGGAAAATATCATATACAAATCGAACCATCTCAGATAGAAATCTACAAAGAATCAAAAAATTTAATGATTTGGATGTGGGCTTGGTCACTTGAAGGTAGGACTGAGTCAAAACCGAAAAAAAAAAGACCAGAGAGGAAGTTACCTACGATTACTGTGACTCTTCCTGGAATTCTTGAAGTAAAGCGGCATCACTTGAGGATATTCCATACATCCTTTGATCCTTATAGTTTCCAATCAGAATCTTACTACCCCCCTTATGTTGTTAGTTTCCCGAACCTCTACGAAGAAACTGTCAATATTAGGAAAATGGAAGTAAATGCTCTCAAGTTGCGCTATAAGAGCAATTACGATGAGGATATTATGCCCTGGTGGTTTTTGATGGACAAAGAAATTATAGAAGAGAAAGCTAGAAGAGAGCAATTGAAAAAAACTAAACCAAAGAAGAAGAAAGGTCCTAATGTCGGTCAAACGGAAAAAGTGGCTAACGCCAAACCAATGAGTCTGAAATAGCAAAAGCATCTGTTCATCGGCACACGAGGGAAAGTAGTTTAGAGAAACAACAACAAAAATCCCGTAGGCTATCTGAGGACGATCCTGATGAATTTGAAAAAGAATATATACCGCATAGAACTTCTAGGCCAGGATGTACACAAATTATATACTCACGTTCCATGTCTGATTTATTGGAGAAAAGGAGGAATGAGTGCCAAGGTCCTGAGTTTTTTCCTGAGGTAGATCCCATCGAATATCTAGAACACACGGATACCTTGTCTTCAGATTCTGAGATGGAACGATATAAAGAACTCTTTTTGTCAGAAAAACACACAACATTTAAAGCATGTATGTATACTGGGGATGAATGTCTGAGTGACGGTGTCATGTTGAGGAATATAAATGACTGTTTGAATCGCAGCGATCCATCAGATGAAAACCTCAGCTTCACGGACAAAAGGGTATTTTTAGACTGGAAAAGTTTCAGGGACATTTCACCAGACAGAGAGGCTATTCGTGGAGAACTCGAAGATATGCTTTTTGGAGATACTGAAATGGTAATAGATAATGATGAGGTGAAATATGTGAAAAGGAAGTCGAATCTAAGATCG
The DNA here is from genome assembly GCA_023052935.1 of Piezodorus guildinii. Classification (NCBI taxonomy): domain Eukaryota; kingdom Metazoa; phylum Arthropoda; class Insecta; order Hemiptera; family Pentatomidae; genus Piezodorus; species Piezodorus guildinii. The sequence goes on along the minus strand of CM041293.1, from coordinate 131,931,394 downwards.
ATTAAAGACTTGTTAGATAATATTGTCTTGGGTAAGATTTCCGTGGGAAATGTAATTATAAACCAAGAAGAGCCGGAAAAGGAACCGGAACATATATTAACCATCCAACAACCGGAAGCGCCTATGAAAGTGACCAATGTTACTGAAATGAAAGCTGTTGAAATGGACATAGCTAGCGTTTTAGATATAGCCTGGCAAGACAATATGGATAATTACGTGAGCAAACTTATGTTGTCGTTAGAGCCATCATCATCAAATTTGAGACAAGTAACGATTATAGGAGGAGTTTTTCAGTTCGATTTTTTCGAAGATGAACCACAGCCCTTTGTGAACAAAGAATTATTTAAAACGCAGTTGCATTATGGAGAATATGAACTTAAACCTGTCAATTTGACCAAATTCCTAAAATAAGGATCGATCTTGCCGCGGAGGCAGAGAGGCAGATGAATTTGGCAAAGCGACAAAAATCACTTCGTAAAATGTCTAGAATAACCTTCACAGCAAACGAGCCATTGGAGGATACTGACTCCGTGATTTTGGGTGATGATGATTTAGTTTGGTTCTCCCTGCAGCTGCCGGAAAAAAAGATATATTTCGAAACTCCAATGCCGGTACGTTGGAATGCTGAAAAACGTTATTGGACATCAGAAGATGTTTACGACATCAAATGGAATGAAAAAACTAATACATGTAATTTTAAATTAGGGAAATCTGGACCCTTCGCTATATCCCTAAACAGGTTCAGTAACCTCCCTTACTTCAATTTCTGCATGAAGCCATCTTCAGACTGGAAGAAAAATCCAGAAATCGAACTAGAGATAACCACGAGGAACTTTCCCATAAAATTTAAAATAAAAGAAGAAACTGTGACGATAGATAAGTTTGTAGATCTAAGAGCCGAAACTGTATCTCACATAATCAACGTTCCTTTTACATTTGATAAACTGGTCGTAGCAATGCGCTCTTGCGGAATCGACCTTTTCCCAGACTGGGATTCTTTTTTGTACGTTAATATTACGTTGAGAAAGTTGAAGACTCTCGAAGAACACATGTACTATTGTATGGCTTTTTCAGCCTCGTCCTTTGAGTACAGCTCTTCAGTACACAATGTGGGAGCTCGCGATGATCGGATCTACGTTCAGATAAGAGAGTGCGTGGATAAGAGTGTTCCTCAACCCACGTTTCGGACGGTACTCGCCGATCCCTTCAAGGTCGTATTTGTTAGCGAAGAAAAGTTAGGCTTACTCGTGGAAGAAAGCGAGGAAACAATGGGCTACGCGCCGGATTTGAAATATCTAACGGAAGTTATGGCTTCCAAAAAAGCTCTTCGAAGGATGAAAAAGGCCTCAAAGCGCACTATCGGAACTCTCGCTAGTCTTCTCACTGCCACAAAAATCTTAAGCTATTCATAATTAACCATTTAAAAAATAAATAAAAGGTTTACCTTTTTCTGACCAATTCATTGACTTAAAATAATCTCTCCTTTTTTCATTTACAACATTCTATACTTAGAAATGTCTTTAATTACTATAAAGATCTGCTTAGTGTATTGATAGAGATTTCGAAGAATTGAGATATTAATTGAAGGACTTTAAAGCGATAATATTTTAAAATGAAATGCGCTATATAGTATTTCCTAGTCAAATTAAATCTTTTTGACGGGATCACTTGTAGCTTGGTGGCTAGCATAACAGCCTCCTATGCCATAGGTCACAGTTTCAAACCCACAGGTGGTCCTAGGATTTTTTAATGGGAGCAAAAAATCCTTAGTTATGCCATCCTTCGGAGGGAACGTTTAAAGGTGGTCCCGAACCTATGCGATGTCAGGTACTCGTTAAAGATCCCTATTCTAATAACACCTGAATAGGCAAAATTTAGGACTCCCACTGTAGCATCGTCCGATTAGCCATAGTAGCATAAAGTTACATTAAATAAATAAACAAATCTTTTTGACTATTGTTATATTAATTAATTTCAAATAAATGTTTTCATCGAAACTATGTAATTTTTTTAAACTCTGACTTTAAGGAAGGGAGGTAAGTAAACATTGTATTTTGCGCGCACCAGATCATTTTGTTTTATAATGAATAGATTTTAATTTATTTATTTATACAAAGCATCTACCCATTAAGGGTCATTAGCTATATACATAATTGTTTGTTTTTCTCTATTTAGTATAGAATTTTTAACAAAATATCATTTATAACACAATAATGGTAAATGTATGGTCAAAGGACATTATATTCTAAATGAGATTAAAGACTTTGATTTTTTTCAAAAACTTGAGTAATTTCTGAACACACGTTTCCCTGTCACCGAGAGCTATTTCCAGCTTGGTGTCAATTCCGCCATCCGTTCTTGCACCGCTGAAGGCCTCACAGTGCAGGATGATGTGCTCCACCGTCAAAGGTGCCTCACAAGTCCTGCAGGTCGGAGGGTACAGTCCTTTCAGTAGATAGCTGTGCGTGAGGGCTGTGTGCCCGCTTTTTATTCTGGCCAGAACCACTTCTTCGCGCCGGTTTTTCCTCTCTGAGGTTTCCCATATCCTTGGGATTTTAATTTGTTCTATAATTCATTTTGTTTCTTTATGTAGATTTTTTTCATTAGATTTGTTTCTTTAATATTATAATAAGACCATTAGTTTTTTTCAACTTTGACTTCAAATCAAATCGAGAATAATTTTTCTTTTCGTTGATTTATTTTTTCACATTGCAACACTAAGCGGATTCTGAGGCGATGAGAAGGATTGGGAAAGGGAACCTCTGATATAACATTTGAATAAAAAAAAAAACTGCTGATTTAAAATACTTAATGCCTACTAATATCAACACTAGTAATTGGCTGTATTAATCATACAATTAGGTTAATGATCAAACAAATCTATATGGTTTGAATCCAAGCAAGGGCGCTTTGTATTTATTTTGTAGCGAAGCAATCTCGATCTTAGCATTCTTATCACAATAAGCAGAGGCGTTAGTATTTAACTTTAGTATAAGGGGTATTCCTCTTCTTTCTTCTCTAAGATAAACAAATCTGGTGCGCATAACAGTCGACTTTCACTTACCTTGGTTCTTGAAATCAATTTAAGAACAATGAAATAAAGTTTGTGTTGGAACAAACATCTTTTATGTTTACTATTTTTTATTTTAGCTGGTTATCAAATTCATAAAACTTTTGCTCTCGAATATGCAAAATTATATACACTCTAGAGGAATTAACTTTAAAATATCGGCATTAAATCCCTTTCAGACCATTTCCATCATAATGAAACCTGAAAATCGTAATGGACCTTTTTGAGAAAATCGTGAAAAGGTGCAAAATGTATGGTATAAAATGGGTCTTCTGGTTCGCCAATTTTACGAAAATGTTGCTGTAATATCTCAAGCATATAAGGTTCTAAAAAATGAAATTTCTGGTATGAAGAGAATCTCATCCATTTAGAATATCGCCTATCCTTTTTTTTTGGTCACATGCGGATCCCCTTATTTGCATTTACTATTCAATAAGAGGTAACAAATGATGTAATTTAGACGTTCATTTCCAAAGGTACAAAATACATTTTTTTCGAAATTGATATTTTTACATATTTGTATAGTAATGGTTTTATCTAAATCCGTCATCTGTTTTTATCTAAAAAACATCGAAATCTTTTAAAAACATATTTGAAAATTGCATTTCATTCTAGAAGGTACTAAATCCTCATTTCATTTCCTTCCAAAACGTATTATATCCTCTGTAGACAGATATAACCTTTCCTTTCATGTCCTTCCAAAAGATACTATATTTCCTATCATACGGCAGAAGCACCTAATCACGTAATATATTACCATTAATTTATTATTTTCTTCAGTATGTGCCTTTTTATTAGTTCATTTAGCTCGTATTGAATTACTGCTGTTATTTTGATAATAGTTTTAACCTAATAATCAGTTTTTAAGTTGTTTTATTCTCCTTCGTTGGTTCCCAATTAAATCAGGTATTTTCATAGCATTTCTTCTTACAGCCACATAAATTAGGTACAAAAATATTCAGAAACTCACATTTTAATAGAATAATGGTATTTTATCCAGCAAATGGTCAGAAGTAGAATTCCCTGATCTTGCTAAATATAAGAAGAAAAATTGTGGCTGTTCCAACAATAGATTTTTTTTTTTTTAAGATAAAACACCAAAATAAAAGTTAAATATTTATTTTTTTACCAGTCTTTATGGGCCATTCTCAACGAAACGTAGAAACGCTGTCCAAATGATTTTCCTCGTACTGAAACTGGTTATTTTCCAACTTTGTTTTCTTTTCTGGTAGACATTTTTCTGCTCTACTTGGTGCACATTCATAAGCTCAAATCAATGAATTATTCCTGTATGAGAATTTTGAATAAATATCCGAAAAATCATTGGCTCACCCTGTCCAAATCAGACTTTGCCAACTTCAACGTGGTACCCAGTCAAGTTGCTGGAAAGATTTTACTGGTTTGGTCCATTCCGTTCAGACATACAGTCTATAGTTTCAGAATACAGAATCGCAGGTTTAGAAAACGGTTATATCCGTTTCAAATAAAAAAAAACTGTAATGTCCAAGAGATTTTGCGTCATTGGCGCACCCCAAACGATTTTTGGCGCCATGATCTCCCTTCAAGCCATGAAAAGCGGGAAAAGGCTCGCAAAAGCCGTTACACCTTCGAAAAGCCGACCAAGAGGTTTATAACCGCCTTATGTTTCTTTCACGGTGGCAGGGAGGGAAGACGAACGCTAGGGAGTAAGAGTATTTTATTGACCGTCATTTGTCGCTCCCACACTACCTCTGCTAGTTATTTTTAATTGATTAATTTTCTATTTTTCCGCGATAGGGTTCAGCTTACTGAGTAGACTGATTTACTTCTTTATTTTGATACTTCGTTTGGAAGAGAAAACGTTTTGGAAAATCTTCGATTAGTCAATGACGCATCCGTCATTATCGCACCCCACAGAAGGTGCGCCAATGATGAAACGGTTGTTTGTTTTTTTCTCCTTTGAACCTACTGCTCTGGTATGAAGAAATATTCTGGTTCACACTTTATCGTACTCAATCGGGTGCTGATCGTAAGTAGAAGCGAATTTTTGATAATATTTAACAGATGAAAGAGGAGATCATTCCAAAAATCATTGGCTCACCGACACATCATTGGCTCACCACTAGTCATTAGCTCACTTTCTGGTTTATGGAATAATTATTATTTTTAATTAATTAATTAATTATTTTGATAATTACACCGAATCAAGCTCTGCTGAGTGCTACATCAGATCAGATTTTCATACACAAAAAAAAAAGGATGGACCGAAAATTCAACTTTTGAAATTTTCAAGAAAGACGCACCCGGTTGTACGTTTTGCTCAGAAAGGCCCTTATAGTTAAATATTGTTTACACGTAGTTAATAGTATAAATACATTTGTTAAATTCACAGTAAAAGTTCAAAACAAATTTTATAATTACATACTATCTTCTTATAGTGCTAAAAATAAATAAAAGGTCCTTTCAATATTCGCTTTCTTTATGTACAATAGATAATCGCTGTAATAAACCAACAAAGATAATCTCAGAGGGAGAATAAGGAATATACAGAACTTAGTAATTAACAATATAAAGACGTTAGTTATCGGTAATGTTATAGGAGGAAAGTTAGAGTGACTGTTACCAACTTATCGCGCGTTACATTTTTTCAAAAAGTACTATATCCCTTTTAATTCTTTCCAAAAAGTACTATATCCCTTTAATTCTTTCAAAAAATACTGTTTTCACGTTTCATTCCAAAAAGTACTATATCCATATTATATTGTTTAAAATACATTGGAAAAGTGCGATAATTTGGAAAAATAAGTTGGCAACACGCTTAAAAATCAACTTTTAATAAAAAAATAATCACGTAAATTGGTCCAATAATAATTAAATAACCGATTTTTGCGTTTCCTGTAAAATTGCCTAAAGTGGATTTACTAATTTCATTGCATATTTACTTGATGTTCTCATAAGGTTGCTGACTCAAGTGACTTTAGGTGACTTGTCTAATTTCTGTTTCCCTTCTAAACTGAGCCGAATAGATATAATTGTGGAGGTTAGGAAGTGAATCGTCGTGCGTAGAGACTGCCCGACCCGGGGATGAGCAGGAGGTAGAGGTGGAAACACGGAGGACTGTTGAAATAAAAAGTGTGATGTGTTGACGTGGCTCTGGGAATGTGCAAGCTCATTCCACGAGCCCCCACGCTCCGGGATCATTTAAATCACTCAACTAGCTCCTCTGGACCCTTTCCGGATCTGGGAGATCGTGATCTGACCTATCGGGGCATGAACAGGATTCGTAAAGCATCTGATCTTGGTTTTCAGATCATCATCACTAGTTTACTATTACCTATAATGCTTCTGTACTGTTGAGTAAGAAACAGAAACATTCCTTCATGAACTGAAAATGAGCAGACCCTCAGTTTGGCGTAGACCGAGTCACGCATGGACTCCAATTACCAATATGTAGTAAGAGAAAGTATTGCGATCGTGAAAATTTTCGAATTCCTGCTTTGAACGGAAATACGCGTTTTAGGGTCCCCTGAGTCGAAATAAGCAAGTCCCGAATAAGGTCTCTGTGTGTCTGTGGGTTGTGTGTATGGTAGGTAACTCCCGGGCGAAAACGGAAAATTTCTATGAAACATATTTAAGACAAATATATGCCTGAGATGTTACAAAAACTTTGCCATCAAAATCAGCTTAACAGAAGAGCCACTTTGTACCAGGTATTTTGCTCCTTTTTAAGATTTTCTCGAAACCGGTCCAACGATTTTGATTAAACTCGCTATATCGATATAAAATTTAATGGGCTTTAACATTATGTAGGTTTCATTCTGATTAAAATAGTCTGACAGGGCTTAAATGCAGATATTTTAAATTTTCTTCTTCTTAAATACCTTTAATTTTGTAGATTATATAAAAATAACCACATTATCTTATTAGCATTGGTAAATAACAGCTAAATATGCAAGTTTAGCGAATTTGAAAAATAGCTAAAGAAGGAAACTGAAAAAATATTTTTTTAATGCAATTTTTTGTTTTTGAACTTAAGAACAGTATAATATACGTGTATGATATACCGTTTGAAAGCTAAAGATGTTAGAAAAAATTATATCTCATACACAAGCTTTTAAAATATAATCGAGACTGATGAAAAGCCGAATCTAAGTGATTATTTTAGATAATAATATTATCGATTATTTAATAAAACACATGTTTCTATATAAATTCAATTTAATTAATTCTTTAATGGTTTCACTCATTTTTATCTCTTACTGTATTTAAAAATTCTTTTATCAATTTTAAAAACGGAGGTAAGTGAAAGTCGTGTGTTGCCCACACCAGATTTTTAGAGAATTATATTGAAAACTAGTGACCTTATTGCACGGTTGCAATTTGGATGTGATGTCTTTTAAGTTCAGGTGGCAACACTGAATAACAATCACCTCCCTCATAACAACATATGTTCATAAGTTTATGCGCTTATAACATAAATTACTATTAACTTTTACTGCTTATTTTATTGAATATTAACTTTTCTAAAATCTTGCGCTTTTCAACGGTATATTATACGTCTATATTTCTACTCGTATTTCAGGAATAATTTTTATATTACTTGATTAAAGAAAACAAATCAAAGTACTCAACTTATAAAACTTCAAGAAAGAATGCCCTAAATGACAGTGAAAACCTTATCTAAATCCGTCGCGTGGTTTAGTTGGAGTTAGCGCAAACCAAGAAACGCGAAATGTATGTATAGAAGCGACCCGCCCTTACTTCGCGCTTGTGCAATCTCAATGTGGTTTTCTTTAAGTTTAAAATACGCTATTTGACCGATTTATCTATTTGGGATCGTTAGTTCATCTAAAGAAAATTTGCACATCCCTAAAAATTATCAAGTCTATTCATTATTATTCATTATTGTTTGAACACGTAGAGAAATTCGAGTATTTAGGTTCTATGATAACAAGAAAAAATGAAATCCAGGAAGAAATAAAGTCCCGGTTAAAGGCGGAAAATGCGTGTTATTATTCAGTTACTAAATTACTTAGCTCGCGGCTTCTGTCTTAAAGGTTAGAAATTATAAAACTATTGTTCTTCCGACGGTTCTTTACAGATGTGAAACGTGGTCGCTTACTTTGAAGGATAAACAACTAGAACTATGATTAATAGGCGGACACATGGAACTGTTGAGGATTATCGAAAAAAACGTCAGGAAGAGAAATGATGCCATCGAAAGAAGAAGAGGCTACGAATCAATGCTGACTTAGAAGAACTGGAGAAACTTGGATCTGAAAACGAAGCCAGAAAATTTTTCCGGAATGTTAATTTTACCAGGAAACCATTTAAGCAGTTGCCAACTATGTGTGTGGATGAGGAAGGTCCCCTGTTGACCGACGATAAGGCTTGCATGGAAGAATGGAAAAGATACTTTCAGGGTTTGCTGAACGGAAGAGAGGAGAATGAACACAGTCCCCAAGAACAACTTTATGAAGGCGAACTGGAACCTCCTGATGAGGAAGAGGTTGTTGAAGCAATCAGTAGGTTAAAGAATCACAAAGCTCCTGGAATTGACTCACTTCCTGCGGAACTGTTTAAACAAGAATCCATGGAACTAATAAAATGCTTTCATAATATTTTAATAAACATTTGGGACATCGGAGTATTACCTCAGGACTGGAAAAAAACTGTGATCTGTCCTATTCACAAGAAGGGAGACATATTTAAAAGCAGCAATTACAGAGGAATACCTTTACTTCCATGCGCATTTAAAATCCTCTCAAATATTTTGTTTCGCAGACTCCTACCAATTGCTGAAAGAGAGATAGGTCCCTATCAGTGTGGATTCCGTCAAGGCAGGTCAACTACAGACCAAATTTTCAGCCTCCGCACAATACTCGAGAGAGGAAGAGAGTATAATGTGACCACACATCACCTCTTTGTTGATTTTAAGTCAGCATATGACAGCATTGAGAGAAAGGAACTATATAAAGCATTGCAAGAGCTGACTGTTCCGCCTAAATTGATCAGACTCATTGGGCTGACCATGACAAGCATCCAGTGTGTGGTCCGTGTGCAAGGTCGGAGATCATCGGAGTTCATATCGACAAGAGGAGTGAGGCAAGGGGATGCCCTGGCGTGCCTGCTCTTTAATATGGCCCTAGAAAAAGCAGTAAGGGACTCCAAGATACAAACCACAGGCACTGTATGGAACAGATCGGTGCAAATGCTGGCATATGCGGACGATATAGATATTGTGGGACGGTCCAGGCAAGCGGTAATAGTAGCCTTCCTTGCTTTAGAAGCTGCAGCAAAACGCATAGGACTCGTTGTGAACGAAGATAAGACGAAGTATATGATTTCGGATGAAGCTCCAGGATTATTTGGCACCAAGGTTTCGTTTGGACAGTACGAGTTTGAGCATGTTTCCCAATTTGTATACTTGGGGTCTTTGGTGAATCACAACAACGAAACCGCAGCTGAGATAAAAAGAAGACTATTAGCCGCAAATCATTGCTATTTTGGGCTTCGAAAACATTTCTGCAGCCGTCATGTGACTAGGCGAACAAAGGTAACGATGTATAAAACGCTAATTCGACCTGTACTATGTTACGGCTCAGAAACGTGGGCGACATCAAGAGCTGAGGACCAGTTTCTACTTATATTCGAGCGGAAAGTATTGCGCCGAATATATGGCGGTGTTTATGAAAATAATGAATGGAGGTGGAGGAGCAACAGAGAGCTGTACGATTTATATTGTGAAACTGATGTATCCCGCTTCGTTAAGATCGGGAGGCTTCGATGGGCAGGACATCTGGCACGAATGGCTGACAATATGCCTCCAAAGAGATTACTAACCGAAATCGTTTACAGTCGTCGCTAGGTTGGGAGGCCAAGGCTGCGCTGGGCGGATTGTGTGGCCTATGACGCACGAAACTTCTTGAATGTGGGAAGCTGGATGGCAGCAGCACAAGACAGGGAATCGTGGCGTTTGCAGCTGGAGGAAGCCAGGACCCTTCACGGGTTGTAGAGCTATGAAGATAGATACTAAAAATTATCAAGTCTATATTATATGGTCTATTCATTATTGTTTGAACACGTAGAGAAATTCGAGTATTTAGGTTCTATGATAACAAGAAAAAATGAAATCCAGGAAGAACTAAAGTCCCGGTTAAAGGCAGAAACAATGCGTGTTATTATTCAGTTACTAAATTACTTAGCTCTAAAAACTTAAAGGTTAGAAATGATAAAACTATTGTTCTTCCAACGGTTCTTTACCGATGTGAAACGTGGTCGCTTACTTTGAAGGATAAACAACGGCTTAAATTTTTCGAAAATAAGGTACTGCGTAAAATATTTGGTCCGAAGAGAGATGAGGCCCCTGGGGTGTTTAGAAGGTTGCACAACGCGGAATTGCGGTGCTTGTACCCTGTGAATATAATTGAGTTGATTGCATCGCGGTGAATCAAATGGGCGAGTAAAGTTATTGGGATCGATGAGGTACGGATTCCGAGAAAGTTGGTATTCGCTGATCCGACTGGTAGGCGTCCGAAAAGTAGGCCGAAGCGTCGATGGGAGGTTTCCGTTAAGGCGGATCTCAGGGACTTGGGCTTAAACGGTGAACATTGGACGAGTCTGTGTAGGCAGATTTTGTTGGTATCGGTATCGAACCTTCGGTTTCGGTAGGCCAATTATTATTATTATTCATTATTGTATTTCATCATGAGAGAATCACAGAAATGATAAACATATATTAGTTAAAATTGGTTTGAAGTTTTAAAGTTAAAAATAAAGACAATTTTTTGACAATGGTTTGCAAAATACTCCAAAAAAGGAATACATATAGTTGTCCATGCTCTTAGGCAAGCAGAATTTTCGTGACTTTTTTTGTGTTTCTTTCGGTTTCCAATGTTGTGTCCATACTACTACTCATAGTTTAAGAATTTATTTTTGATAGCATAATTACAGAAAATTTAATTTTACCCTCTAAAGAAAAAATAACGGCAATGTATTTTTCTCATAAACCTTCAGGAATGAATTCCCTAAATTATAGTAAAAACCGCGTCAAAATCCGCCACGTGGTTTATGTTGGTGGTTGGTTTCAGCCGCTCCTTACCTTTTAAACAAACCAGACCGGGTCAACATATTTGGAAGTGTGGGAATTCCCAATGCAAATCCTCCTGCATCATGTAAGGAGTTCGAGTATTTATTAATATTTACTTAGGAATAATAACTATAAATTGGTGAAACTCAGATTTTCCTCGAAATAATGAATATAAGTCGATTTTGAATATTAAGGGACCTTCAATGTAGGTCAAATCCTCATTTCTGGGATATAAATTCTATAATAAAATTTGACGCATGTACAGATGATTTTTTTACATATTAGTTCTTCTTTTTTCTTTTTATCTTAATGAATTAATGTTAAGATTTGATGAGAATTTCGTTATTGGAGTGATATCAGTTTTGTAGTACATCTACATATGTCTCATATCAGCATGCCATATTGTTTTTCTCATTCGCGCGTTGTATTCTATTACGTTAGTGACTTTTAATGTTTTTAAAAATAAGTGCTTTTGTCCATTTTTTTAAAAACATTTTATTGATATTTACAACTGTACTTATTTATAATAAATACAACAAATAAAGGGCTAATTTATACTTGTGGACGTGATAATGTCTTGAGAAGAAACTACCCAGTGGTAGCACTTCAATGTCAATTGAATTTAGTAGGTCTCGGGACCATTTTCTTTTCAATCGCCTCAGAGGGTTGTCAGGAATAGATGGGAATGATAAGTTACTTTCAAAAGGATTCGTGTGGGTCGGGAGCTTGGAATTAAAATAGGCATATCTGTTTCGGGATAGTTTTGCGAGAAATGGGATATTTAGGTCATTATGGATAATATTATCCGTAACGAAATAAGGAGCATTTAGGATTTTGGATTGTAAGGATTGAATACAGGAGGAATTAGATGGCTTAGTAGAGCCCTACAGCTCGATAGCATATTTACAGATGGGTCTGATGATAGTAACATAAATGAGATTTTTGTTAAAATTGGAAGTTTTGAACGTTTATCTAGTGTTATGAGGATTCCAAGTAAGACGTTTGTCAAGAGGAGTCCTAGGTATCGGATTTGTTGAACAGGTATTATCAAAGGATACAGTGGGGCAGGGAGTCATCGGTTTGCGAAGAAGGGTAAAGGTAATTTGGTTGGATTTGTTAGGATTTAATTTAATCCTCCAGTTCTTTGTCTAATTTAATTTCGTTTTTATATTTAAATGTTTTCAAAAAGTTGAAATTCCGTTTCACCTGCAATAAAATATGTGTCCATTAAACAATATATTTATTTTAGAAAGAAAAATGTTTACGGAAAGCGTAATTTTGACGCATTTCGATATTTATAAGGAAAATTACAAAACCCGTTTGCATTTTTATTTTATTTATAGTGACTTTCAACTCTTGCCCGAGTTAAATGTATATTGAAGTATATTTTTCTCAAAATCGTTGAATTATTGAAGTTTTTTATGTTGTATAGGTAGGTACCTACGGATATCCGTCTTCTTGACGCGATCTTAATTTAGACAAAATTTTGAATAAACATGGAAACATTACATCATTAATAAATAGGAATATACAGACAGTCCTTTGATCCGTTATCGATATCGTTATATCAAATGATACAAGCAATAAACAACTTTTGCCGGTAAGCAATAATTTTACGGGACTCGCCATTTTGATGCATTTCGATATTTTTAAGGAAAATTACAAAACCCGTAATGATTTATAATAAAATTCTTGAATAATAAAACCTTTCTATAAATATATATCTCATATCTTCATTTTTTTCTTTATAGTAAGTAATTACATTGCTTTTTAAGTATTGTTATGTGTATTCGTTATTGTATCAAATTGACGCGTGTACGTAGAAATAGGTATTTAAGAAACTTCCGTAAATCAAGTATCAAATTTACTTTTTGTTTCATCAGCTTATGATGTATATACTTATTTCTTCTCTGAAATAGAAATTAATTCAAATAATACTTTCCTGATGCTTCCTCAGTATTACTTAAATAGTATCTCCAATTTTCTTTTAATACGATAAAAGAGCTCAAACAAACTCTCCATAAAATAATATAATGAACCTAGAAACGTGATGTAATTTTTCAAAGGTTTTATTAACGGCATTGTGAAACTATAACGTCATATACAACTTTATTTCAGGCGAACTTCGTTGAATAAAAAAAAGAAAAAGAAATGATCCTCAAAATAAGCCTTGCATTATAAATGCGAACTGTTGGCTTAGTTCGACATAAAAACATTATGATGAATGGTATACAAAAATGTGTGTTTAGCAATCATTGTTAAGGTGCAAACAAATCAACTAGCGATTTTTTCGGTATTGTGAGGCAATATCGTCTCTACCATTTCCAAGTATGGAATATGACAATTAACACTTTTCATGAGAGCATGATAAAGCAAGTAAAACGAAGTAAATATTTAAAATTGATCATATTCAATACTTTATTCGAGACATTCCCTTGTGTTCTAAAGGGGTTTTGACAATTTGCCACAAGCCATATCGTCCGCTAGACCAAAGTATCGAATCCGAAAAACGAGATTTTTCATATTCGATAGTTGGATATGGTAGGGACGATATGATCTGGTGGAAGTTTTCGAAATAGTAGGTATAACCTGTAAAAAAAATTGTAGTGTCCGTGAGGAAATGGGATTTCAATTACCGAAGAAGACGGTATTAGGAGAAGGAGAGTTAACGACCACCTGGGACAGACCGTATTTAAAAGAATGACACGATAAGAACTGGGTATGGACAACCGCTGCTTCGTCATCTGCCTTTATAAAAACATATCCAGGGCCGCTTCGGCTCACCAGTCGGATCCCCGCAATCCATCTATTGGTCGGTATTTATGTGTACGTGAATACATAAATATATATTTGTGTATGCGTTGGTGTTTATATACGTAACAATCTTCTTATAAACCGCTATTATAATAAAAAAGTTTATAAAAAAACCCTGCCTTCACAACCCATGAAAGGTCTTGGATTCACTACATACGTAATGTGCTCTGTAGGCCAACAGCTGTGCAGTAAGGTGATTAGGCCGATATCACGCTCAGCCGCCAGGTTTCTCCCTCTGTTTTTGTGTAACCATTTTATAAAGACTATAATTGCCCCAGGAGAGTACCTACGTCCCTAGGGCCGCTCATTAGCCGAAATAAACAAATAATTATTCTACCACTAGCGGGGTTCGAACCAGATATTTGGAGAACAGCAGGCTGGTGCTCTACCACTAGACCACGCCGCTCCAAATTATAATAAAAGCAAATCTTCAATCATGGTTGAATCTTACACTCTTCTTTAAAGTTTGGGATTAGAATCTTCTTTAGTCTTTTTTTTTTAAATACCTCCTTTGATCCTCGCGTTGTCCCTCCAGCAGCCGGTAAAGCAATCCGTAAGACAACACTTCCTTAATATCGTATATATTTTTCTTACCTCCTATTATATATGTTAGAATTTACCAGTTTTATTCTTTTGTTGCCGATACGTTTATTCCGTTAGTGAAGACCAGCATTACAGCATAATAACGACGATTCTGATTTAGATGTTAGATAGTATATAATTGAACACGTAGAGAAATATAAGGACTTATGGACAGTCAGTCTGGCTAGAAGGCAATCTACTACGCCAAAGGTTGTGAGTTTGAATGTAGTTTACTGGAGGACTTTTTTAATTAAATAGTAGGTAGCTTTATAAGCACAACGTAACTAAAATGAAATATCTTACAACAGACAGCGCCACCTAATTTTTTCAGTAACATACAATAGTATTTTCAGTGGCTCACTCTTGATCCTTAGCATCGCTACCATTGAACATTTTAAATGACATTTTGATTATTTTTTGTAACTTTTCTCTTCTACCTTCTGTGACCACATATTGAGTGAATAGAAATGACTAAACCAAAAACTTCTCTCGTATCTAATTCTGATTGTTATCTATACATTTGCTCATTTAAAAGTTTTAACCTTAGGTATATATGCCTAAAAATCAGACCAGGTAATTTTATTTATGATTAAGTATAATGAAGTAATAAAACAAATATTCAACGCGCTTGGTAAAAAAAAAAAAAAAAATCAATCTATTTTACCAACCTTTGTTTCTTTAGTTCATTATTTTTGTTAGTTTTCTTTCTGATTTTGAATAAAAAATAAAAAAAAAGAAAAAAAAAGAAAGAAGTTTAGTATCAGGTAGAAACACAGATGATTTAATTATTAAAATTCCGAGAAATAGGACTTTGATCGAGTCTGACATCCAAGCTTGCTATACAACTCCGTCAGTTCCTCCCTCCTACATACTTTCTCATCATCCAGTCCTACCTCACTGACATATCCTATAAAGTATATCATAATATTTCATCCCTTTTTACTCTGCCAGCTGGTGTTGCTCAAGGCAGTATCCGTTACACAGCCTATATAGCTGATATACCAACCATTCCTCACATATTCCTTTCTACGTAAGCTTATGACTCTTATGTGTTATCAGTAAATAAACATTTGTCCCGAAATCAGAGGATTAAAATAAATTCCAACAAATCCTAACAAATAACCTTTACCCTTCGCCGTAAGCCTATGAGTTTCTGTTCTGTAGCATCCTTCAACAACAGTCCTCTTGTCCCCGTCGAACAGATCCGATACCCAGGACTCCATCTTGGACGTAATAATCTCGTAATTTATCGCATAAAACAACATCCCTACCCTAACTCCTCCATCTTGACAAACGTCATACTTAGACCTCATACAAGGCAGAAACGACAAGAAACTGCTCGACGTTTACGGCTACTTCATTATTTACTAGAAAAATGTTCAAATATTCCAATGAACTACAAACGGCAGATGTACATGTCTATCATAAAGCCAATCTGGACTGAGCTGAGGTGTGGGGTTCTGAATCATCTAATTATTCTCGTATCCAACCCTTACAATCCAAAATCCTTCATAAAATGCTGCTTACTTTGTCACGGATAAACTCATCCAAAAAGACCTTAATGTTCCTTATGTTGCTGACTAGCCTAAACCAAATACCATTCCTTCCACGATAAACTCCATTCTCACTTTAATCCACTAGTTTCAATCCTTACCTACACTACGATTCCTGATAATCCACTGAGGTCTCTGAATAGAAGATGACCTTCTAGTTTGTATTACCTAGTGGAGTGCTGACAATGGGAATTTTCTCTTTATGTCTTTTTCATGTATTTTATCTGGTGGCTAATTTACTTGATGTACTAACTAATGCAGTTGTAAATTTCAATAATTCATAATTTTTAAAAATGTGATTGAATAAAGCAACAAAACATAATATAACTTTTTAAACTTTTTTGAAGTCTAACTTTATTTAATAGTTCTCAAATTTATTTTAACAAAGGAGGTAAGTGAAAATCACGACTTTACGACACACGTGTTGCCTGCCACAGATTTTATAAATTATCTGCTATTCTATAATTTTCTCAGTGACCATTTGGAAGTTTTCTACTCCCCAACCAAACCAAATTTTTACACATTTGTTAGGTCAATGATGTGTTCAAGCCTTTGCGATATTTGATTCAACAACTATACAACTATACCTGGTAGCCAAAACAAAAACCGGGTCTAGAATATTTATTCGAATGCTCCGAATGGGTAGCTTCTATACAAGTCTGCTCCATGTCTTTTCCTATTAGCATATTTACTGGTTTTGTTATTGAATACAGTTATGAATTTCAATAAATAATAAAAATTCCGACAACTTTGATTCATCTGATTTATGTACATTTTATGTAAAGTTAGGAATTTCATATTAACTATTATATAATATTCATATTTAATTTTCGAAAGCATTTATTATTCATACCTACATCTATAAATGTATACAACCTTCAAATACACACCTACAACAGAAAACAGACTAAAAATAGCCAGTGATATCCTCTTTATAGTTATTTATAGAAAGAAATAAACGCTGGCAGTTATAGAGCACTGGGTGAAAAGAATTATTTTTGAACTCTGAGGAAGTATAGGGTATTAAACGATAGTAATAGCCAGAAACACGTGTTCTTTGAAGATATTTGCGAGCTATACTTCATCACAATTATTATATCTACTATTTTTTCCCAATATCCTTAGTCACTATTTAAAAAATTGTCTTTAAATGTTTAACTTGTTACTTAGAAAGGATTATTCTGGGTCATGAAACCCGTAATGGGAGTAAAATATTTTTCACTTGAATAAAGTGAAAAAACGATTGTTGTATTAAATGGAATAAGCTAATATTTTACTTAATATCTTGTGTTTTATGAAAATTAATTGTTTCTCAGAAAGTACAAATCACATTTTTTATAAACCTATGTATGAAATATCTAATAGAGGGAAGTATTGAGATTAAGATTATTTTCGAATTAGGACTTTCGAAAAAACAAACTTGTTGTGCCATAAGCTATTTATGTCATATATATTTAACATTTTATCAATAACTGAATCGAACGATTTTCATTTTATTTTATTGATATAGAGGAAGAAATAAAGTCTCGGTTAAAGGTGGGAAATGCGTGTTATTATTTAGTTGCTCAGTTACTTAGTTCCCGGCTTCTATCTAAAAACTTAAAGATTAGAACTTATATAACTATTATTCTTCCAACGGTTCTTTACGGATGTGAAACGTGGCTGCTTACTTTGAAGGATGAACAACGGCTTAAGGTTTTCGAAAATAAGGTACTGCGTAAAATATTTGGTCTAGTGGTTAGAATACTAGTCTACTGCTCTCCAGGTATGTTATGTACTCTTTTAATTCAGCCTTGGGCCGAAGCTGAGGTATAGAGACCCTCCTGGGGTACATACAGATTCTATAAAGTGGGTATCCAAAAACGGAAAAAACCTGAAGGCTGAGCGTGATTTCAATCTAATCTCCGTACGTATTGTCCTCAAGATCCTTCATGGGTTGTAGATGGACTGTTATTTTTATTTATTATTATTATTATTCCTCGCGCGGATCTCATTACCGCGAATTTATGGAACTATTATTCTTCCGACGGTTCTTTACGGATGTGAAACGTGGCCGCTTACTTTGAAGGATGAACAACGGCTTAAGGTTTTAGAAAATAAGGTACCGCGTAAAATATATGGTCCGAAGAGAGATGAGGGCACTGGGGAGTTTAGAAGGTTGCACAACGCGGAGTTGCGGAACTTGTATCCTGTGAATATAATCGAGTTGATTGCATCGCGGAGACTCAAATGGGCGAGTAAAGTTGTTGGGCTCGATGAGGAGCGGATTTCGAGAAAGTTGGTGTTCGCTGATCCGACTAGTAGGCGTCCGAAAGGTAGGCCGAGGCGTAGATGGGAGGGTTGCGTTAAGGCTGATCTCGGGGGCTTGGGCTTGAACCGTGAACATTGGACAAGTCTGTGTGGGCGGAATTTGGTGGTGTCGGCATCGAACCTCCGGGTTCGCTAAGCCTATTATTATTATTTATTGATATACGCCATTCCGCCGAAAAGTGATTTTTGCCGACGTACAATATTGGACGTTTTTGATTCAACTTGTCCTCCTATGTATTGTGAATCGATCATACAGGTTTTATCCTCATTGAAATATTCTGTATATGGTTAAATAATAAAATATCAAAATTTCTTTCAATTATTTATTTTTGATTTTGTTTATTTGAACAATATGACTAATCCTAATATAGGGAGTAGTAATAAATTTATAAATATTTACTACAAAATAATTAGATAATCAACTACAGGAGAAAAAAACATATTTCTAAAAATTTGTATTACTACAGTGAGTAGTAGAAGGAAAAGGATAGTGAAACAAAAAGTTGT
The DNA here is from genome assembly GCA_023052935.1 of Piezodorus guildinii. NCBI lineage: Eukaryota > Metazoa > Arthropoda > Insecta > Hemiptera > Pentatomidae > Piezodorus > Piezodorus guildinii. The sequence continues at coordinate 131,912,490 of CM041293.1, read as the reverse complement.
TTGATGCGCACACCAGATTTTCAATCAACGAATTTAAAAGATACTCGTTTATGATGTCTCGATCCTCTAAGTACCTACTTTATCATTAATAAATACTAATACTAATTCTTTGTACTAATTAAGACTGTTATTATGTTTGACTACTTGGGCTTTTTACTTTTACTGACCTATATATGAAATATATAGTAAGGGAAAGTATTAAGACAACTATACGCCGAGATGTTACAAAAACCTTTTCTTGAAAATCGGCTAACCAGAAGAGCCACTTTATACCACGCATTTTGCACTTTTTTTGCGATTTTCTCAGAAACGGCTCCAAAAATTTTGATTAAACATTGCTATATCGATGTAAAATTTGATTATTATTATGTAGGTTTTATTCTGATTGAAATAGTTTGACAGGACTTATATGCCGATCAAGGCCCATCAACTTATCAGCATTGATAAATAATAGCTAAATATGAAGGTTAAGCGAATATGATAAACAACTAAAGGGGAAAAGTGCAAAAATATGTTAAGAAAACAGGACCCTTAGCATATTTTAAGTGCTGCCCTCTAGCAGACAGCATCATTATCAAGAGCACAACGCCATCTAGTGGCACCCAGAGGCAAGGGACTCCCTGCCAAAAATTGCAGGCAAGATCCCATGCAGGTCTGTAATATGGTCTGAGACACAAGTTGAGAGAGCACATATGCCCTCAATATATTGTTTAATGTTACCAAAGAACCTAAATTAACGTTTTATTTAAATTAGCATTAAAAATTTTAAATTCAAGTTTATTTAATAGTTCTTAAATTGATTTTAACAGTCGAGGTAAGTGAAAGTCGCGTGTTGTCTGCACCAGATTTTTATATTATATTCTTAACCTGATATTAGTCGTCATTTTGTCGGGAAGAACTATACGAGAAGCTGCTCAAACATATATTATAAAGCATTATTCGAAATTCCGTAGGGTTTATGTTCATCGAATGATCTGTAAAAAATTATCGATGTACATAAGTAGAATTTCGTTAGTTTTTTTGACGACAGGAAATTCCTGCGTCTACATTGCTAACGAATGTGGTCTTCAGTAATAAGCGTGGCATCATTAAAGAACAGAAAATGACAGGTGGGGGACGTGAGAAATTAATTGGTTGAAGTTTCTTTTTTATTATTCTTACTATTATTTTATTATTATTTGAGTTTCCTTGAAAACCCACTGTACATAGCTATGTATCCTCAGATACCTTTATTTTAATATGTAATTTAGGTTTCGTTTCAGTTTGGATGGAAATTTATCTAACTTTCTAGACGAAGTGTTTTAAGGTAGGTTTATGTAAGTATAAAGTGATTTTAATATTCAAACCATCTAGGAATAAACCAAATAGAAGAGTTGTTATTTGGTTCTCCAATAAATTACAGTGAAATGATAATGTTGTTGGTGATAGAATTTCTCATTTTTCTCTCTCTCCCTTGAATCCGTTATTGCTCTCATACCCAAATTCAGAGAAAGAAAATTTTGCAGTTTGGATTCAAGGTAAAATCTTTGGTAATATTATTTTAATATTTAAAAAACAAAACAATTTATTGCTAAATGCAGGTATAACTAGAGCTATACTTGTCCTCAAAATCTCCTTGATTTCCATTAATTTACTTTCCTTTGCTCTTTCTCAATAAAGTCCCTATCCTTTGTCAAAACTCAGTTTAAAAAAATCGGAGTCACCTTGAACCAGAACCTGTCCTGGCGTTACCATGTATTTTAAATATTCTGAAAATCCATTTCTGTTCTTTAACTATTCTACGGATTCCGTAAATCTTTATCTTTTAAACCCCGTCAGCTACTCGTTCCCTTTCTTATCTTCCCTCAGTTTAACTCCGGTTGCCTGGTGTATAGGAGACTTCCTGATGAATTGAAGATTAAAACGTGTTGTAAATTGTTTCATACGATTTTAGAATCGTATCTTCCGTTCTATTGTAAAATGTATTTTCGTGCACCATGTGTGTATATCTAAGCAAAGGTGTATATAAAATTCTTCATACATAACATTAAGTAGTAACCAGAGCATGAGCCACTTATGATTTTAATAATAATAATAATTGAAATTTAAACTCATAGGTAATGTGCAATGTACCAACTTAATTTATATAAACAAAATACAAATCAAATAATAATAATATTGCTATAAAACAATAAAAAAAATCTTAATTTTATACACGCATATAAAATTAAGTATGTAAAGAATAAAAAGATGTTAGATGAAGTATGTAAAGAATAAAATAGGGATTACCTGTAAGAGGGTGGCTAGCATAACAGCCTCCTATGCTAATTGTCACGGGTTCAAATCCGCAAGTGGTCCTAGGATTTTTTAATGGGAGTATAAAATTCTTAATTATGCCGTCCTACGGAGGAGGCGATGAAAGGTGGTCCCGAGCCTGTGCTCTGTCTCGGTACTCGTTATAGATCCCTATCCTAATAAAATCTGGATAGGAAAAATTCAGGACTCCCACTGTAGCATCGTTCAATTTGCCACAGTTGCATAAAGTGACGTTAAATAAATAAACATACAAAGAATAAAATAGAAACAGAAAGAAAAACCGGCCCCAGCTCTGAGTCATTAATTTAAATATAAATATAAAAAACAAAACAAAATTATTATACAATCTTAATTTGTAAGGGGTTACCTTTTAATATAAAATTTTATATATATATATATATATATATATAATATACTAGCTGTTACGCGCGACTTCGTCTGCGTCAATTTCAGTTATTATGATCGCTATTAAGACGTTTTTAAAAGAATATATTAGGTTGTCCGGAAAGTTCGTAAAAAAAATTGGACAACAATTAGAATTGGACAGCTTAAAATTTGTTTATTTAATCTACAAAAATGGGGTTGGTCTTCCAAATTGAAGACCCTCTAAACCGCGAAAACCACTTCTGAACCGTGCTGTCAGCAATTGAATCGGTGCCATACTCGGAACGAATCTTTCTTGCAGTTAGGGCTACGTTTTTCCCTCTTTTAAAAAAGAACAGCATATTATTTCGAAAATGAACTGAATCGTCACTCATGTTGGATTGCAATAAACTACTCTACTGATCCTTCATAAAGACGAATTTAGTGTGTAAATATAGTTAATTCCATGAGGATTAAAGGCACATAAATAAACATTAGCCTCGTGATTCATTTTAGTAGAAAAAACAGAAGGTAAATTTTATTTTAAAAACCTCTACCAACTTTTCGGACGACCCAATATTTTAATGTATTTCTGCTTAAATAATATTTTTAGTTTTATTTTCTTGTGGCAGAAGAATATACTGATTTTCTCCTCGACCCGATCTTGACGTAAATCGATTCCTACGTGTTTAAATGCTTGCCCATGTGATTTATTAATTGTTATGGCAAAAGATAAATTAACGGGAAATTTAATTATTTTAAAATTAAAAGGTAAATCATTTGGAATCGTTGGGATTCGAGGTAAATTTTCCCTATTTTTTCCCATATTTTCCACTGATTCTTCGGTCCTATTGGTCGCAGTGTGAAGTTATATAGCCTATAGCCTTCCTCGATAGATGGACTATCCAACACAAAAAGAATTTTTCAATTTGAACCAGTAGTTTCTGAGATTAGCGCGTTCAAACAAACAAACAAACATACAAACAAACAAACTCTCCAGCTTTATAATATTAGTATAGATATACACATAATGAAGATTGTACCAAAGGCTTTAGGAAATTATAGAATAGAATACATCTATTATTTAAATGGCTGAAAAAATATTTCTCAAAATTGTTACCTACATGATTAAATGTAGCGCTGAAATCAAGTATGCTACCTTAAGAAAACCAGTTAGGTAACATACCGAGCTGGACACCTACAACCGGATTAATTCATAGTAAAATAAAAATCTCCCATCTGCCTACTTGTTTTTACTGTTTATTTTCAGTTTCAGTTAATACATTTTTTATCCCTGAAGAAATCCTGCAACATTGACCGAAACGTCGGCACTCATTGACATTGAACCGTTCATTGCTCTGGGCTTAATTTCTGACTATATCCCACAAAATTGATTTTTTTATGTTCTGTTAGACTGAAGACATATCAATTATTCCATTGATTTATAGGTTTGTACGGATATAGTAGATAGGAACATATTATATTCATATAAATTAATTTTCCTATCTAGGAAATAGATGTGTTGAAAATATTGCATTATTATATGATAGGATTGAACTTGAATGAACAGGTCAGAGACTAGAGATTGACTACCCTTAATCCAGCATGATTCCTCGCAACCACTAACGATCCTACCCCCTTCTCCCGTTCCCACCCACCCTTTCCTCCTCCATCTTCCCGAATAAGACGCCGAAGAGGGAGATGAAAAAGAAGGATGAAGCTGGAGACACAGTGAGTACCTAATGAGCCATGGCTCCGATTAGCTATTGGCCATTGAGCATGCGCAGCTCCTTATTAATTGCGGTGATCCATCACAGGTAGTCACCCGGCTTGGCTCCCCGCCATCTGTAATAATCCTGCCATTCAGGATCCGTCTTACAAGGTCCTATTCTTAACGTCGATTAATTAGTTGCTCCCAGGGCATTCTGTCTGTCGAGATACCGGAACCCAATTTCTCACCGGGTAATGGTTTAAGGCAATATGCTCGGGTATATAGGAGGCCTTCTCTGTATAAGATAACAATGAATGCTTTCGGGTTATAACAATAATAAACTTAATCTCATCTTGAAACAGGAAGGATATCTGGTTAAATAATCAGTCCAGTGGGCTTCTTAAGAAACTTGTGGGAAAAGACCCTCATTAATAAACACTCAAAGAACGTGAGTCAGAGCTAGGCAGAATATGGCAGTTTCTAGGCATTTAAAATTGATCAGAAATGATAATCGAAGCTGAACAGGCCAATGGTTGAATGTTCATCAGCCTCAGAATCTCCATGCCAATAAGTTAATCTTTACTGCCTATATAGCGGCTGATTCATTTTCTAGCAAACATTTGATGCATCATCCTACCAAAAAATTGACCATATGCATCAAAAGTCGATCAAGCAACAACCGACACTGTTAAATAAGAAAGGTCCTTTTCTCCTGCACCATAACGAAGTTTTGTTTCAATACAAACAGTGAATTAGTTTAAGAAAGATTTCCCTACTGATACGATATACTCAATTTTAATCTCCTTAAATACCTGCTGCTATTGATATTTGTACGGCTCTCTAGGTGGTTCAGCATGTGGGCCTATTGTTACTGTTCGCAAACCCTAGACAGTTAAATACAGGTTGTCGTACTTTCTTAAATCTTGACATTGCGGAGTAGCAGTGTTGAGATTCACAAAAATGAATAACACTCGATTTCTAGGTCACATTTAAGTTCAACGGGTTGAAACGCCAAGAGACAAGTCATTCGTGAATGATCGTGTCGTCAAGGAAACGAACCTTTTCTAGGGCCTGTGACGTGAACACGTGACGAAGAGTGGATCGTTTATAACAATCGAAGCCGAACAGGTCAATGGTTAAATGCTGATCAGCCACAGAATCTCCATGCGAAAAAGTTAATTGTTGCTGCATAGTGGTCAACCTATATAACGGCTGATTCATTTTTTGTCTTTACCAAACATCATACTGCCAAAAAATTCAACGAATGCATCAAAAGTTGATCAAGCAACAACCGGCACTGTTAAATAAGAAAGGTCCTTTTCTCCTTCACCATAACGACGTTTTGTTTCATTAAAAAAAGTGAATAAATTTAAAGACGATTAAAGCTAATATTATAAAGTCTACCTTACAAAATATTTTGTCATCGCTGAGAAGCTGGCGAAAATGTATGTTCATAGGGTTTGTTTCTTCTAACGAATAAAGTTCTCCTTTTCTATGTAATGTATAAATACAAGAAATACACTCTCATTGATTAAAGTTTTCCTTTAATTTCAATTCATTCCTTTCGGAAATGTAATCATAGTTAGGTTTCTTGAATTTATTTTCCTACTGTTGCGCCATACTCAATTCTTATCTCGTTTAATACCTGCTGCTAATGGTATTTGTACGGTTCAGTATGCGGGCATATTAGGGGTACTCATGACGTTTGCTATAGCAAGCTTTTTGTGCTATTTTGCTAAACCCGTCGAGTTTCTACAACTTCTTTTCTAGGGGTACTCACTACGTTTGCTATTGCGATTTTTTGTAGCATGAAAGCCAAGTTCTATCGTTCACGATAACCCTATTATAAGACTATTGTATATTGCTAAAGAGACAAGCCCGTTACCTACAGGTGGTATTTGGCAACTTTATACGTTTGTATAAAGTATATACAAATATACCTAGTAATTTATTGTATATGAAATATACCTAGTATGTTTCTACTGCTGGGCATGCGCAGTCTAGCTTTTCTGCCTTCAACATGTAGCACCAAAGCGCTGTCGGAAGACATTTTATTTTTGTAACCTGTTGGTTGATAACTTATAAAGTAGTGTTAACCTTCTATTTGCTTATTTTTCAATAGTTTATTTCACTTATTATGTCTAAAAGTTGTCAAGAAAAAAGATTATTGAACTTTTGGCATATGATTGCTCAGTAGAACTTTTAGATTGTGATTTGGTAGAAGAAAAGAATGAGATTATAGAAGACTGTGTAGAGAATATTATGCTTTAGGTCTTCTTTACCTTTCGAATTGGCTCTATATTAAAATTTAAAGATATGTAAAATTCAGTTTTACCAAATTTAGATGACATTTTGTTTAAAGCACTCTTACAAGTGAATTTCTTTCACCATTTAATAATATATTGAAGACGACCAAGTGTTCATTCTAAAATTGCCAGTTGTGACGTGTATTTTAAGCAATTATGAAAGAAAAAAAAGTAAATATCCTTTTTGGCCCAGTGAAAGTGAATGTAAAGATGAAGAAATAGGAGACCCTTTTTGTTTTTGTTATCTTTCCAAATCAACAGATTAAATTGGCCCTGTAATTATAACTTTTAATACCCATTAAAATATAACTTTTAATACCCATTAAAATATAACTTTTAATACCCATTAAAATATAACTTTTAATACCCATTAAAATATAAATTTTAATACCCATTAAAATATAAATTTTAATTTAACAAATAAATATTTATTACTCTTTAAACATTCAATTTATTATTAATAAAAGTAAATTATTGTTACTTGCATTTTCATTTTTGTTCTGTGTGTATAGATATATAACGCAAAGTTAGATCAGCAACACTTCCTTATACAGATTATACATGTACTTTTGATATAATATATTTAATTTATTTTATTTATTTTTGTTAATAAACTTTTTTTTAAAAGTATTTCCTTTATTTACTATCGTATGCCAATGCTCCATAAAAAAAAAGTTAAATTAGAGTTTAATTCTAGGCACTATTTAAATTCTATAATTTACTATAACATGTAGGTTTGTTATAAATTTTATAACTAAGTTTTGATAGGAAATTATAATTTATAACAAAATGTAGTTAAAATGAAAAAAGTTGCAATTATATTGTTATTATTTTATATTATACAAGTGATTCAATGCAGAATTCACACAGTTAAATAATGAAGAATACTTAAAACCTTGTACGGATTGAAAGTTTATGAAATCTTAGACCTTTTAATACTGGCAATAACTATAATTATTTTAGATGCATTTGCAAACTCTTAATAAAGTTCTGTAATAATAAATAAATACCTTATTTTTTTAATTGAATCGGTTCTTGACCTAATTTATCCAGCAGATGTTTAAGTTATTTACATTTGTGACACAAATAAATAACTTCAAGAAGAGAGATTGGCTGTATTCATGTGTAAATCTTAATACAAGACAATGATAACCAAGTGATAGCCTTATATGTTTTTTTTTTTTTTAATTTGCACCAAACTAGTTTTATAATTATTAATATAGGGTATATTGATAGAACTAGGAAATTAAACACAAACACAGGATTAAAACTTCTTTATTTATATAAAATAATAATTTAAACAGTATTAAAGATAACTTCACACTATTGTACACTAATATTACATCATGTTAAACACATAGAGCAGTAACGGAGTCCGAACTTGTGTTTTATTGAATATATTCTAAATAAAGGTAAGACTTATCATTTTACATTTAACATAAAGTAGTTGGTTTTAAATAAGTGAATCACTATACAAGATGAAATGTAAAATGAAAAAGGACTTGCAAATTCTGTTCAATTATTAATTTTAAATTTACTGAATGCTAAGCCGCTGCTTCAGCAGTCCACAAATTTCCTTATTGCAAAGGAAATGCAGATGGCGAATTAAATTTTATGTCAAATTTCTTGTTTTTAATAAATAATAAATAAATTTACTGCAATTGTTTCTTATGGACAGTCAAAGTATATATTTTTGAGTTACCATGTTACCAGTTACTACTAAATATTTAGGTCAATACATATATGATATAAAATAAGTAAATTCATATTAATTTTATAATCATAAACAACAGAACTATTGAAATAAAAAACTGTGATGGGTTTAGGCCAAACTGGTTATAATAAGTTATTAATATAAATTTTGTTTTATTCACTTAACAAAGAGATTGTTCCTTCCTCGTTAAATGCTCTTTAAAAAACAAATCCTTTTTTCCTCTGTCCCATTGGAGTACTAGTTCATCCTTATACTTCTGGTATATCAATCTTTGCAGCTTACACCGAAGTTTATGTTCATCTCTTTGTTGTTTTGTATCTTATATTATGAGAAATATGCATCTTTTCTTGTGACCAAGGAAAGAATAGACAAAAGTGATAAGGCATATAATTTTATAACTTAATGTTTCTCTTCCTTTACCAGAAATTAAAATAGGAAAAATTAAAGCTTTGATAATTATTGTTTATGTTTATCTCTGAAAGGTTAAATATGAAAGAGTGGAGTATGATTATGTCGACTATTAATAGAGTTGCTTTTTTAAAATGAAAATTAACCCTTAACTATTGATAAATGTATATCCAGAAAAGGGACATTAAAGTAAATATCCTGTCTATTATTCTTATCAGAAGATTGTAGCAAACAGAACCACTATAACTTAATGTGTACAATAATTTGAAAAGGACTTAACTATTTGCTCTTGTAATTGTGACTCACTTATTAAAAATCTTCATCTTTATGATAAATATCGAATCATAAATCTTACCTACCTTGATTTCACTTGTTTTTAAATTGTTCAAAACACCAGACACTCATAAACAACTTAACTTAAAGAAACTAATATCTACATAGGATCGCAACCTAGCAAAACCTTCCTTAAAAGTTGGAGGTTTTGTAGGTAGCTTAGTTCACTTAATTGACACAGCACTGGAATCGCAGATTTTCCATCTAGAGTAGTTTCCAGTTAAATGAAAGAATTTTAGTTTGATGGGGCACTGGCCCAGCAATAGCAATAGCAATTCTGAGTAACAGACCTCAGCCTATGCTACAGAAGAGTGCTATAGTGCTATTGGCCACCACATTTCTAACTTATGCAATCGTTATTTTCACATATTAGACTCTTTTTTTTTTTTTTAATTATTCTCGTATAAAATATGTTATTCTCGTTGAAATAATTATAAACCACCCCTCTCTATGAAGATGTCGATAAAATTTACAAAATAATACATCATTGTTCTCTATCAGCCTCTTAAAGAAGAAAAAACTATTTATTTTAAAAGAAACTTTCAGTAGTTGAGAGAATTTCTTTTCTAACTTAATAATTATCATTGTATTTACTAAAAACTTAAAAATAGTATTATGAAATAAAAATACAGAAAGGTAATCAAACCTTGATAGTAAATAAATACGTAAATATTACAAGAATACAAAATAAAAATATTGCTTAATTATTAAGGTTGTATTTTATAGACAATTTATATTTTTTTATTTCGTTTTTCTAGTTTAAACCTTTTTAAGTTACAATTCCATCAGGATGGGTTTCTCTTCTACCAGTTTTCTACAAAAAATTTGCTCTGAAGGTTTCTAGAACTATAAAAAACATAAAATTAGTTCGATTACTGACAGAAATTGTAATTTGAGTTTACCTTGCACTACAGATAAATTTATCTGGATAGATTGAATTAATTAATAAAGTTTTTAAATTACATATTAATAATTTTTGTATTCCTATTCTAAAGAGGAAATATTATCATTGATTCGTCAGTTTTTCTCATAAACTCATGAGTAAAAAAGGGATGTTGGTATACTAATTATAAAAACGACAAATACACAAGGTATAACGAAATAAGAAAAAAAATGTCCCCTTATCTCACATTATCAGAGTTTACTATCCTAATTTAGTTTAAAATAACTCATGTAGTGCAAGATAATCAATTAATTTTCATATAAAATGCTTATTGACTTCAAGTAAAAAGTTACTAACCTCAATTATGTCTCCGTTTTCTATCATTTTCTTGCAACAAAAGTTGAATGTCTTCATTTGAACTATTTTTCTTATGTTTAGTCCTTATTCTGCTTTGTTAACATCTTGGTGAATTTGAGGAAATGAGAAAAACATTAAAAACACAGAGACGTGTTGCGAGGTTTAGGTTTTTATAAATCAAAGCCATAGATAAAATGGCGGCCAATAGCACTATAGCACAGCCCATAGTATGCTTTTGTAGAAACTCGACGGGTTTAGCAAAATAGCACAAAAAGCTTGCTATAGCAAACGTCGTGAGTACCCCTATTGTTACTTTTCGCAAACTCTAGACAGTTAGATATAGGTTGCCGTACTGTTTTAAATCTTGACATAACAGACTAGGAGTGTTAAGATTCATTTCATATAACCGCCTTGAAATATATTTTATAACTGTGGAGTTTGGAACTAGAACATAGATTGTACATGTAATGGAATTGTACCACCCATGTTTTAAGTTCTTTTGAATTAATATATATATATTACAAACCAGAAATGGTTCAAAGTGGGCTTTTATTGTTTAAATTTACTAGTTTGTTTTGGTAAACATTCTTATCGTTTGGTTATTGGAATTTGCTAATCCCATCTTCAGTTAAGATGGTACAATCAAATTACAAATATAGAACAAATTGATATATTCCTTCAGCACAACATTCATAAAAACGGCTCAAACGATTTTGATTAAACTCGTTGTATTAGTTTAAAATTTAATGGGTTTTAATATCATGCAGGTTTCATTCTTATGGAAATAGTCTGACAGGTTTTTTAATTTCCTTGATGTAACTTTAATTTTGTGGATTCGAAAAAAAAAATAATAATCATATGTTTTAAAAAAATAATATTTTAAAATAATGTCTTCTAACAAGTCTACGTATTTATTCTTCCCTCAGTGTTAGAATTGTCTGGTCACAATGGATGGATAACATTCATCATTTTAGAAAAATGCAAAAATTATTAATATTGATTTTTTTCAGAGTTAATTAAATAACTTGTCTCGGATCAGTTGATTATATCTGATCCAGGCTTTTTTTTTGTCTGGATTTTTAATTACACTTGGAACAAAAACATTAAGATCACTAAATATAAACGACTTGTTCCTTATCTATTTTAGAGCTATATTTCTGAAATTAATAGTGAACTTTTATTGTTTTGAATAATGTTTTTATGGTTTGTAAAAGCCCCAAAGACTATAAAAATGAAGTAAGTGGTGTGTGGAGTTATTTCCGGGGAGATGACGCCCCGATCTTTATGGAGGTCGGGGTATTATGGCCGTGTTTCGGAGAGCATAAAAATATTTGTTGACATTTACATTATTTTTTGATATATGTGTTTTTTTTTTGTTTTCTCAGACGCGTCTCAATTCTAAGGAACCTCCAAATCTCACAGTATTGAAGTTCTGATAGTTCGATTTAATTTCTGTATTTTAAAAAGTGTTTATTACCTTGTCAAAGTCAATTTTTATCATTTTTTTTTTCACCGTTTTTACCCAGCGCTTATTGTGTTGGAAATACTCAGAAAATCAATAATATGACACAATAACTTACCTGTATCTAATTCAGTCTCGTAGAATTCATCTGATAAAGACCCTCGTGTTTCTTCAGAAAAATAATTTTTTAATAAACAAAAAGTCATTTATCCAACGATCACAAAAATGTACGATCGACAAGGAAAAGGAAACTCACAAATTTCTAAGTAACAATATTAGAGTATAACTGGTTATAAAGCTATAGATAGGCAATTAAGTAATATAAAAAGCAATAAATAATTCAATGGAAAATAGCATACCACCACTGCTAATTTCAAAAATCTATATCTCTGCTATTTCTTAGTTAATTTCAATGATTCTTTTTTTATTTTGTAGACAATTTGATTCACTGAAACATTTTGAAGGAGGGTAATTTTTTTTGGTCGATTACAAAGGTTCATTATTGAAAATAATGAACTTTTTTTTCACCCCTACCTCGCCTTTGAAGGCTATACGGGGGTTTCTCGAGTCAGGGGATGATGGCGGGGATAAATGCCGCGAAAAAAGAACCCAACCCGAGAAGCGAACTCGTAATTATGTGGTTTCAAGTTTTAGTTCTCTGCTGCTAGGCAACGCGTGCTAACCCACTCAATCGCCCCGCCCCTCGAATAATAATAAACCAAAAGTATTTATACTTGACTGTGTTACTATTTCCTATTCTTTTTCGATTTTCATTCATATAATTCAGATAAAATTTCCTAATTCCAGAACACCAACCATTTTTATCTATCATCAATAATAACTGATTTATCAGGGAGTCACATCTCTTATATGTTGTAGCTCGACCATATAAGAATTTTTTTTGTCTTCTTCTTCTCTTAGTTCATCGAGTTGTCCTGATCTCGAAAGTCTTTTTGATGTTTCTCCATCTTCTGTAATAACCGATTTTTGATGGAATCACATGTATTATAATTTGTGACTTGCATATACTGATCTACGGACGGCGGACAAACGGATTTTTTTTTATTGTTAGTATTATTGCACTTTACTGATTCTAAAGCTCTATTCAGTTTTTCTTTTCTCTTTTTTATAATTATTCGCGGTATTTTGATTAAATAATGCGAATAATAATGATTAATAACACTAATAAATGTTTTCTCTATGTTCGAAAATAACGTAGTTATAAGCGTATATATAGGCGAGATTTCGATTTTTTCATTTTTCCTTTTTTTGTTTATTGCGCATTACTGATTCTAATACTTTGTACACACTTTTCTCCATCTTCAAAAATAACTGAGCTATTGAATTAAATCGCTTTTAATAGGCCGCCATTTAAAAAATAACCAGCTGATATCAACGACTATGTGTTAGGATCATCATTGCATTGACTAGTATTTTTGTGGTATTTTTTCGGACAAATGGCGCGGACGGCGGACAAACGGATTCTTTTTTATTCGTTATTCGGATTTTACAGATCTGAAACGTAAGCCCTCAAATTTTGAGTTAATTTGTTTTGGTCGATTACAAAGGTTCATTATTGAAAATAATAAACCGAATTGACTAGGAATTTTACTCAAACAAAAGTAAATGTTTCTTAAGAAAATTTAAATCTAAGTTAACTGACTCATATTGTGCAATCGGGTATTTTAAATGTTTCTGGAACTGTAGTAAAAATATAATTCTCATAAGATTTATATATTTATACGAAGGACCACATTTCAATCATTATTAGTTCAACTATCTATTTAATAATTGAAACCTGTATAACGTGAAAATTAAGGTTTTATTTTTATGAATACACCGGTCATTTAAATGACGGATATTATGGTTTTCATAACCAGAATACTAACATTTCCGAAATAGATCATTCTTAAACTTGTTTTAATAGCAATTATACTTATTAATATAAAATATTGTAAAAGTTATAACTATTGAATAACGAAGTGCAGAAGCAAGAGGAGAAGAGGTCATTGGCAGCTAAATGTGACAAGGCCCGCCCTTTTTGACAAAGAGGCCAAACCCAGAGTGCACTTTCTGTTCGCCATCTACACTGTGTACGCTTTCCACTTGAAAATGTTGGATTTTATCCAATATTCTTTGGAAATAGTGTCTCTTTTCTATCACTGACATTTTATTTATACACCAATGAAGAGATTTATGATTATTAAGAAGATATAATTGTATTACAAAATAATTGTACCTTGGGTAAATCCGTTTTTTGATTTTAAAGGACCTCTTGTCTCATCATAATTTTGAATTATTGACAAAGTTCTATAATTATAAAAAAAATATATATTATATAAAATCTGAACCACTACTGTCCAACACGGATTTTTGTATCTAATTTTTGAGTACCCACTTTATTTATAGAAGATATGTTATCCCCAGAGTCTACCAACAAGTCATATAACTGGATAAATAAATGACCTGCCAAAAATATATTAGTAAACATTTTTTAACTTTATTGTGTTAGATTTCAATTAATAATCCCACATCACATCGCCTCCGTGGCGCAATCGGCTAGCGCGTTCGACTGTTAACCGAAAGGTTGGTGGTTCGAGCCCACCCGGGGGCGGTTGCTTTTAATTTTCCACTCAAAAAATACTTAAAAATTGCCTTGATGAAATTGTCTGAATGATATTTGTATTTTTCTTTCTTTTTTTTATTTTTAATCTTCTTTTAAGATTTTACCTACGTTTTGAAATAAAAGCACAATCTGAGTCTCAGCAGCGAATTTATGTTTTGTATTTACTAGTATTTCTTTCTTTTTAGTTCTGCGCATGCGCATGTGTATAGCGGTCATCTTTCAAGTCGGCTCTTGGATTTCTTGCTTTTTCAGTTGGATATCACTTCAGAACAGTCTTGAAAACATCACCAGGCTTCAGGATAACAACAACAGTTAATATTGGAGCAAACAACGGTAAGTTGGGTTACAATTTACACTGTAAAGTGAATGCTGAGTCACCTCTTCATATCAGCTGATTGCCAATAGCTAGGCAAGGCTGGTCTTGCTTAAGTTTTCTTAAGTTATTTTTTTTCCCCCACATCTGGTTATTATTTAATTATTTTCCTTACATGAAATGCGAAATTATCATCAAGTAATGTCCTCCAAAGCTTCAACTAAAAGATCTAGATCTAGTGGTTCAATCACGTCTCCTACAAAACAAAGACCTCGCCGTGATACTAATAAAAGATTAAATCTACAAGCAACCCCTTCGGGTACTAATTCAGAATCTGAACCACAACCTGGCACATCGTCACAAGGGATGACTGACGAATCGCCGTTTTTCACCCCGAATCCTTTTCAGATTTTGCATAATGAAAAAGAAAACATGGAATCTACTCCTATACCCAGTGAACCACGGCCTCCTCCCATATTTGTCAAAAATATTAGAAATTTCCAGTTGTTGTGTGCGCAATTGAACAAAATTACCGAATCTACCAGCTACTACTGTATGAGTAGAATTAATGATACCAAAATATCTCCTACTACTGCCGAGACATATAGAAAAATAGTGAAATATTTAACTGAAACCAAAGCAGATTTCCATACCTATCAGCTACGCCAAGAGAGAGCTTTAAGGGTTGTAATCAGAAACTTACACCCCTCGACACCAGTTGAAGCAATTAAAGAAGAACTAACGGAGATGGGCTATAAAGTGCGGCAAGTCACTAATGTCCTAAAGGATAAAATTCCTCTACCTCTCTTTTTTGTGGATTTGGAACCAGCAGAAGGAGTTGAAAAAATCTATGACCTCAATAGATTATACTATACCAGCGTAAGAGTTGAAAAACCTTACATAAAGAAGGAGATAGTTCAGTGCCATAACTGTCAAGCATATGGTCATACTAAAAGTTATTGTCATCACATAACTCGATGCGTGAAATGCGGTGAACAGCACAAGTCTGTGGAGTGTACAAAACCAAAATCAACACCAGCTGTATGTGCTCATTGCCTCAAGGACCACCCAGCCAACTATAAAGGATGCCAAATCTATAAGGAACTGAGGACCTGGTTTCAAAAACCTCAAGTACTGGATGAAACAGCAAGACAAGTAAGAAACAGAAGAGAACCCTCAAAACTTATTGATGCCAATGTATCATTTGCCCACCTACTTGGAGGTGGGAATCAAAGTACTGAAGCCGTGGCCCTGCCGGAACTACAGAATGTACCTCAATCCATTCCACATATACCTCTTCCTCAAAATGTAACCAATCCTAAAAATCCTAATCAACCACAAATCTCTCATATCCCTCCTCCTTCAAATGCCACAGACCTTACCAGTTTGATGACATCCTTTATCTCCGAAATTAAATCCCTTGTTATGCCCCTAATATCACTCCTTACGAATCTCGTAACAAATCTCATTCCTGCCTTAAAAAAACCATAAATGACTACACCTAATTCCTTATCCATTCTCCTTTGGAATGCGAATGGTGTTAGAACTCACACTGACGAACTTACAGCCGTACTGCAAGACAAAAACATTGATGTTGCACTCATTACTGAAACTAGACTAACCACTAAACAGTACTTTAAAATACCAGGATACACGACATACCGGACAGACCATCCAGACGGCAAAGCCCATGCCGGTACTGCTGTCATAGTCCGCCGATCCCTCTCCCATCACTTACACCCACTTCCCGCCCACGATTACCTACAAGCAACTTCCATTGTTATCAAAACATTTTCCTTTCCGCTTATCATCGCATCAGCATACTGCCCTCCTAAACATCCCATTTCCTCTGCCCAATTTGAATCCTTTCTCAACTACTTGGGTAATCACTTCATTTTGGGTGCAGACTTAAATGCCAAGAATCAACAGTGGGGTTCTAGAACCACCAATTCTCGTGGGCGGACATTGCAGTCTGCACTCAACTCCCGACGCTTTCATCTCCTACCTCCCGATTCTCCTACCTACTGGCCAACAGATCCTAACCGTAATCCTGACATCCTTGACTTCTTCATCCACAGCGGATTAGGCTCTCTTAATTTTTCCATAGCTCGCCTTGATGAACTATCCTCTGATCATAGTCCATTGATTCTAAATGTATCCATAACACCTATTCCTAAACCTATCCCACCGTCATTCATTAGAGGCCCTGTCAACTGGAACCTCTTCCGTGAAATCCTCACTAATGATATTGACCTCAGAGTGATTCTGAAAACCCCAAATGACCTTGACGACGCCGTATATTCCTTTACAACCGCTATTCAACAAGCTGCCTGGACTGCCTCCTCTCCCAAGTACTCCCAAATAATTCCTTATAAAAGCCATTTACCACAACACCTGACAGACCTCATCAACAGCAAACGCCGAGCCAGAACATTATGGCAACGCACCCGCCACCCAGAGGATCGCCGCTCCTATAACTTTTTTTGTAGAAAATTAAAGCGGGAGTTGGCGATCTTCCGTTCCCAATCCTACAATACCTACCTCTCCTCTCTCTCGACTCGTGACAATTCCCTTTGGAATGTCACGAAGAGAATCCTAAAATCCCACACCATTTCCCATCCTCTCCGGCGCTGTGATAGTTCCTGGGCTGCTTCTGACAAGGATAAGGCCGAGGAATTCGCACAGCACCTTTCCAAAGTTTTTACTCCTCATCCAGAGCTTAATCCTACCCATACGGCGGCAGTTGAAGAGTTCCTTATATCACCAATACCGCTTTCCTTACCACCTAAAGCAGTTAATCCCTCTGAGGTCAGATATCTTCTTAAAAAGCTTCCTCTCCGTAAATCCCCTGGATACGATCTCCTTACTCCTCAAATCTTAAGACAACTTCCACCTAAAGCCATTACATTCCTTACATATCTCTATAACTGTATCCTACGCACTACCTATTTTCCTCTTTTATGGAAACATTCAACTATCATCCTTTTCCTAAAACCAGGCAAACCTTCTAACAACATGTCATCTTACAGACCTATCAGCCTACTTCCGATCCTCTCAAAAATTTTCGAAAAGCTCCTACTAAAACGAATCCTAGCCAAATTTCAAAATTTTCCTTCACATCAGTTCGGATTTCGTCCTCAACATTCCACGGTTCAGCAAGGACTCCGTGTTGTGGACCACATTTCCTCTGCCCTTGAGTGCAAGGAGTATTGTTCGGGTGCCTTTCTGGACATATCTCAAGCTTTCGACCGGGTGTGGCACCCGGGATTGCTCTTTAAGCTCAAAACCCATTTACCCCAATCCTTATACCTAGTCCTCCGATCCTATCTATCAAACCGCTCCTTCCGAGTTCGCTGTGGCTCAGAATTTTCCAAACATTATATTGTTGAGGCTGGTGTTCCTCAAGGCAGCGTCTTGGGACCCGTCCTCTACATCCTCTACACCGCCGATATCCCTACCGATCCCGATACCTTTCTGGCAACATTTGCTGATGATACCGCCATTTTGTCATCCAATTCCGATCCTGAAGCAGCATCGCTTAATTTACAAAATCACCTTTCCCTTGTCGAAGACTGGTGTAACGCTTGGCGTATTAAGGTGAACGAAAACAAGTGCTCACACGTCACATTCACTCTTCGACGCAAATCCTGTCCAACGGTTTATTTCAATTCCCTACCGCTTCCTTCCTCTGACACAGTCCGGTATCTTGGCTTTTTACTAGACAAAAGGCTGACGTGGAACCCACACACAAGACTTAAAAGAAAAGAACTTAACCGCAGATTCGGCCAGTTATACAGACTACTAAACAGAAAATCTCATCTTACAGTTGACAACAAATTACTAATATACAAGACAGTACTGAAACCAATATGGACCTACGGACTTGAACTGTGGGGAGCAGCTAAACATTCTAACATCAAACGCATCCAATCCTTCCAATCCAAAGTTCTCCGAACAATAGTTAATGCTCCTTATTACGTTACCAACTCTACCCTACACCACGACCTTAAAATTCCGTTTATTTTAGACCTGGTACCATCCAAATTTTCCAAATTTCATCAGAACCTTATTCATCATCCTAACCCTCTAGCACAATCCCTATCCAGCACCACCCATCCCTACAATCCTCCTCGAAGATTGAAACGGCAGTGGCCGCGAGACGTATTGTAAACGTTTAAATTGGAGTTCTGACACTGGTCAGATCCTCCACTCATGTAATGTATGTTTGTGGCTAGTGCGCCCTAGTTCGGCCTCCACTGATTCACATCAGTGACGCGGCTGAGGGCGAGGGTCTAGGATCTTTTGGATTCCGCTTTTTCCTCCACAAGTGGGGGGAAAAGCCCAGTCTGGGGTCCCTCTATAGCACTTGTATATTTTGTATATAGTTATGTTTGTTTGAATGATGTTTGTTTATTTGCAAACTTTTATTTATCTCAATTATAGGTTAATGTTTTGTTTTGTTTTGTTTTTATATTTATTATTATTTAATTCTATATATATCATTTATTTGTATTTATCTCAGTTATAGGTTGTTGTTTGTTTTCTTATTTTGTATATATATTATATTTTATTTATTTGACTTTATCATTGTATATATTGTGTGAATGGGTTCATATATCACTATTACTAATGTTCATATAGAAACAAATTGTAATATATCTCAATAAAAAAAAAAAAAAAAAAAAAAAAAAAAAAACTAGTATTTCTTGATTTTTTTTTTTTTTCAAAAATGTTACCATCTCCATGAAGTTTAAAAAATAGTCCCTGGACATCAATTATATTCAAATATTACAAATTATTGATGGAAAAAAAAATGAGAATTATATTTATTTATTCAAAAACATTATAAGATTCCATCTATGGGAAAGTAGTGTTAGTCAATTTTTGACAAAACGTTAGGTAGTAATAGTATTTAATACAATCTGCTTTGTGTTTTTTAATCTAAAAACAGTCCCCACAAACTCAATTTCAAATGATATCAATCAATTTCTTAGATTCGAATAAGATAAATTTCTTAAGTGTGAACGAAGCTGTGTACTTCAGCTTTTCAATGTTGTTTATGTTATAGTCGTGTTTATTTATTTTCACTGATTTTTAGTTTTAAACCGTCTTAGGTTTATTTCTACAGTTCACTGGGCCCATAACCTATTGTATTTTACTTAGCATAAAAATCGCCAGATTCAGATACAAATTTCTTCTTGTTTCAAACCTCCATTTATTATACGAAGTAAAAGATACATTAATAGATATGTCAAATAATAAATCCCATCAAACATATTTTTTTTCGAACTTAAGAATAGTAATATAATATAATATACCGTTGGATAGCTAAAAATTTGAGAAAAAATGTTATGTTACAAAGTTGTTTATTTATTTAACGTCGCTTTATGCTACTGTGGCTAATCGGAAGATGCTATAGTAGGAGTCCTAAATTTAGCCTTTCCAGGCTTAATTAGGATAGAGATCTTTAACGAGTATCTGACATCGCATACGCTCGGTACCACCTTTTCACGTCCCCTCTGGAGGACGGCATAACTAAGGAATTTTTACTCTCTTTCAGGTTCAGGTTTGAACTCGCGATCTTAGGTATAGAAAGCTGTTATGCTACCCACTAATTTTTTTTTTTAATCTTAATTTTTTTATTCACACCTGACAACATCATGGACAACCAGTTAATGCGATAGGAGTAGGTTTTGATATTAAGGCTTGATTGATAAAGTAATACGCAGCGGTATCTCTTCCTGGCTTATTCCTTTTTTGTGTTTATGACAGGAGGTCTCTCATCTAGCTCCTTTTCAGACGGATGTTGTGGATTCCAGCAGAGACCATGTTCTGAATAAATATGTTAGTATGTCCATGTAAGTTGTCGTGAAAACGTATGCAGGGTCATATGTTCATTGGCTATAGGCATGTGGAATTTGTAATAGTTCTAAACGTTTTAGATTGAAAAATTTGAATTTTATGTATGTGTGTCTTTTTTGCTGACCTGTATATCTGTGACGCGTAAGTCAAAATGGGTTTCATTCGTTGTGTAAGTGTTTAAAGAAGTGAGTATAAAAGTTTCAGTCTTTTGTCTGTTAAAATAAGGTTAAATAAGTTTAACCTTATTTTTCTATTATTAATGTGTGGGCCCCATATCATTCTTCTGTCGAATGTCAATCCGAGATATCTGATTGTGATGTCTGTAGAATTTGGATATTGTCAAGATATATTGGATGGCAGGTTTCTTGTCGAAGGCTGAATTAGCGTTGTAACGTCTGTGAGGCGTGTGTAGGATAGTGATTTTTTGTCAAGATAGTTGTATCGTCAGCGTACGTTACTGTGAGAGTTTCGGAGCTGACTGGTAAGT
Organism: Piezodorus guildinii; assembly: GCA_023052935.1. Lineage (NCBI taxonomy): Eukaryota > Metazoa > Arthropoda > Insecta > Hemiptera > Pentatomidae > Piezodorus > Piezodorus guildinii. The sequence goes on along the minus strand of CM041293.1, from coordinate 131,891,370 downwards.
CTTGTTTTTATGTTATGTAAGATAATGAAGCTAGAACCAATCTTGAGGTACTCCTGCTAAGACTAGTCAAATTATAGAGATTTCTGAGCCTTAGTGGACTTTAAAGTATAAACGTAGATCCTATAAACTTAATTGATTATTGTAGATAATAAAGTTTTTATAGTTCTTAAATTTATTCTATCAACCGAGGTAAAAGTCGTAATTTGCCAGCACCAGATTGTTATATAAATTTTACCACATGTTGCACTGAATAATGTTCAGAACAGACTGCTGAAATACAATATTATATTTCCCCAACATTCATTACCAGATCTGTTGAGAACAGCATGGAATTATTAGTTTATGTTCCGATATAAGTTGGTGCACGTTGATCGTGGATCGTTTATTTCGAAAACGTTCATGCTCGTTTGCTGGAGAATTTATTTAGTTTTCGATTTTATAGCATAAAAAAGAAACAAATCTTTTATAACAGGCACAAGTACCTAATTATTTTCTAATGGTCTCGTAGCGCAGCATTTGATGGCCGTTGGTCGTCGGGGGTGATGGGATATTGGAATGGGAACATGTTTTATGTTTGCCCGGGCGAGCTCACCATAAACCACCGAGCGTGTCAGGGTAAATAAATGGCCCTGGAGACAGAACGGAAAAAGAAAAATAACACTGGGAGCTGGGCAGGTGCGATCTTATCTCGTCCCAGCGTAACCTAGTAGCCCTCCACCTCGGATCCTCTTCCTTCGGGGGTTCTCCCCATTCATCCTTACCGCGCATTCCGATCATTGAGGTCTTCGGAGGTTCGAGGTCGATGATGTGGGCGAGAGAAAAAAAAAGGTCCCTTCCTGCTTCGTGGAAATTCACAGGTAGGAGCCGCTGTCAGACTTGGAGGCGTCCCTGCTCAGCGGGGAGTTCCTTGTGCGTCGGAGTGCAGCTCATTTTCGACTATATGGGACAATACCTGAAAAAAAATAAAAAATGCCACTATTTTAAGTATTTAGAGGATATTGTATAGCAATAAATGAAGGAAAAGTGACTAAGAAGTCAGTGCTGATAGAAATGATAAGTCCGCCATGTTTAAAAATGTGGTGCGCGTAACACACGACTTTCACTAACCACCGTTGTTAAAATCAGTTTATGAATTTTTAAATACATTTAGAGTTAAAAATAAATTGTTTAAGAATTAATTAAATTGAATTTCAATAAAAAAGTATGTTTTATTAAATAATCTATTATATTTTTATATTTCATCACTCTCGATTAACTTTTACGATTCCGTGTATTAGTTATCCAACGGTATAATATGCATCTATATTACTATTCTTGTGTTCAAAAACTGCATAAAAAAATATGTTTGCCCATTTCTTTTCTTCTTTTTAGTTGTTTATGTCATTCGCTCAAATCACATATTTATATGTTATTTATCAATGCTAGTAAGATGATGTTCCAATTTTTTAGAAATTTATAAAATTAAAGGTACTTTAGAGGAAGAAAATTTAAAATATCGACATTTAAGTACTGTCAGACTATTTCAGTCAGAATGAAACCTACATGATATTGAAGTCCATTCAATTTTACATCGATATATGGAGTTAAATCAAAATCGTTAGAGCCGTTTTTGAGAAAATCGTAAAAAGGTGCAAAATGCATGATATAAAGTACATTTTCCGGTCAGCTGATTTTGATGAAAAGGATTCTGTAACATCTCGGACGTATAGTTGTCTTAAATATGAAATTTCAGTTTCATAGGATTTGTCGTTTTTGCCTGGGTGTTACCCCTCCTCCCCCCACACACACACAGACCTTTTTTCCGGACTTGGTTATTTGTACCCAGGGGACCCTAAAATGTGTATTTCTGTTGAAAACTGGAATTCGAAAATTTTCACGATCGCAATACTTTCCCTTTCTATATATTTCATATATAGGTCAGTGAAAGTAAAAAAATAAAATATAAACTTTATATAAGAATACAAAATTATAACATCAATATATAAGACACAATTATTTTTTCATCTTTTAAATACCAAGCATGTAATGTACAAAGTTTATAAGATTTACTAACAAGTCTGTTTAAGCTATATTTTTAGCATATCGTTCAAGCCATATATCAGTATATATATATATATATATATGTGTGTGTGTGTGTGTAATTTTTTTTTCTACCCACCGAATGCCCCAAGAAAAATATTTTAACAATTTAAAATTAAATACAAATAGAATTAATTTATGTTCAGGGTCTTATAGAGTCCTAATGATAAATTTCATAGATGGTATTGTACATTTGTGTACCTATATTTAGGAATATATCCTTGTCCCATGTTGATTTACCATAGAGCATTGATATTGACAATTGATACAATTGAATATAAACAAATAATGATTATATAGGTGCTATGGATTGAATATTGAGAAAAGAGAAGACGTAAGTGACAATTAAATAAGATAATAACGAAAGATTTGCATCCATACATCTCTGTGACGGAATGTTGTATGCGAGTTAGTAGCTACTGTTTAAATAGAGGCTTTAGGGAAGCATATTGAGAATATTAAGATTGGAGACTATTTTTTTTTTTTTAAGTACACACAGGATAAATAATCATCATATTCAGAAGATATGTTGAAGAATAGTTTAAGCAGATAAGTTATATTTCGGCCCCTCGCAAGGAATTAGGTTTATATCAGGCCAAGTTAAAACTGTATATGTATATAGGTCGCTCATCACGCCTAATGTAACATATGGAGCAGAAGATTATTTGAAATTTAGAAACAGAAAGCAAACGAGAATCGACTCCGCCTATTTGAAAGAATGTTACTAATGATAATTAATGGCCCAACCCTTAAGGGCTAACCCTGGGAAGACTAGTAAATAAACAGTTTTATTGGTGGCTTTACACGTTCACGCCGGGGTGACCCACCGATGGGTCATACTTGTCTGTTCTGTGGGGCCGGGTTGACCCACCGGTGGGTCATACTTGTCTGTTCAATGGGGCGAGGTGACCCACCGCTGGGTCACGCTTAACTATCCCGTGGGGCGACGTGCATCACAGGTGAGTCGCTCATTTTTAGAAAATAATTTTATTTTATTTTTTCTCAACATTATATGTTGTAGGAATTAAGAAGCATAAGGGTTTATTTATTAAATATTTTATAACTTTCAACATCCCTCCTCAAAGGACTCTTATCGGTTAATTTCACTTGATTACTCTTCTTTAAGAATTTTATTTAGCTGTGTGTGATTTATTTTCATATTTTGATTCCCATTATATGATGTAAGAATAAATAATTAATATAATTAATTAATATTTATTTTTAATAATACATAATAATATAACTATCTTTTTTTAAGTATTTCCATAATTACTCCTTCATTCATATGTGTATGTCAAAACTTTTACAATATATATTTTTTAAATGTAATTATTAATTCATTAATTATAAAAATAAATAAATAAATAGTTAACATTTAAACAAATTGTAGAGACATTTCGTAAAATTTTTAACTCCTGTATTAAATTTAATTTTGTTCACTAAACCTTACACTCTCCACCATACCTCGCTATGAATCAGGTACTTGGCCTTAACCTGAAAAAAAAGTTTAAAAAAAACATATGGGTTGTACGAAAACGCTGACATCACTTCCTCTAAACACTAATCGTTTGGTGAGACATAAAACTATTAACTGCTGCTCTGTGTTACATCAATAGAGTAATATTTTGGCCCGTCGGGGACTATATAAATATATCACATCAAACGCTATATTAATTTATAACTTAAAAAAATGTTTTAAATAACTTGCGTTGTGTAGGTAATGGAAGAAAATACAAATGCAAACAAGATGAATGTCAGTAAGCCCACGTAGGGTTTTTCTTATTTCAACATGTTTCGGATATTTACAATCTTTTCTTGTTTTACAGATATATTTTAAATTATTATGTTATAAAAATAAACAGTTTTTGTTCAGATATTTTATTTATCTCATTTTTCTTATATTTTATTTATCTCATATTTTAATTATGTTATATAATTTATCTCAATGTGGAAAATAATAATAATCCTTTCACGTTAATAAAATATTTACAGAAATTACAAAGGTAACCTTAAATTACATAAAACATATAGCATCAAATAAATACATATATAATAACTTACATAAATGAAAAGTTTACAAATAAAAACAAAACACTATTAACACACTCATACCTGTATACAATATTTAAAAGCTGCTGTGGAACTCCAGACAGTTTCCACTTATGGAGGGAAAAGCAGAACCTGAGTGATCCCAGCGCCTCTCAGCCGCGTCACTGGCAAAGCCTGTAGAAGCTGAGTGAGAGCGCCATATCCACAAAGCCACAATATTTAACTTTATAACTTAGTCAAAATAACTAGACATTTATCTATACTTTTTAAATTCCCACTATCCGTCCCCTATATCTTTATATTAAATATTTTCAACATTATTTTAGTTTTTACCATTTAACACATTCAGGAACAACTGTTTTTTATTCCTTTCCTTCCTTCCTGTTTTTATTTTATTCTCTTAAGAGACGCACTTAGAATCCATAAAGGTTCTTGGGTTCAGTACTCTTAGAGATTGGTACTGTTTCATGGCTATGTGATTGGGTTAGATCACACTCAGACGTCAGGTTTACCCCCTCCCTAATTTTGGAGAACCCACTTTATAGAGGCTGGGTGTGCCCCTGGAGGTTCTCCATACCCCGGGTACGTACATAATAAATAATTCTGCCTTAGCCGGGTTTCGAACCATGGAGAATAGCACACTATTGCTCGACCAAATACTTGATATATACTAATTTATATTGTTGATTTTATCGATATTATTTCATGCGCTTTGAGATTATTTAAGTGATACACATTTTATTATTGTTATCATCATTTAATTGTAATAATTAAGTTTCTTTTCTTTTATAATTTTTTAGGAAGCTTCATTAAATATTTCATGTTTAATTAAGCACTCATTAACTTCCTTTTCTTAAACAATTATTTTTCTCCAATGTCCAAGACATTGCTTTTCTACGTTTCGGTGTTCTGTCCACATTATCAAGACATTTATTATCACTTTCTATACTCACACACATTTTATTACATTGCTTAGTGCTATTCATCCTAATTAGTGTCTATTGTCTCACTGAATAACGTGATACTCATTTTATCATTGTTTTTATCATTTAATTGTGATAATTTAATTATCCATGTCTTTTAATACTTAATAGATCCGATTACCTTTTTTTTAAATTAGTTTTTTCAGAGCTATTAATTTATCATGAAGTTACTATATTATAATTGGTGAGCAAGTTATTTTTCAGATTACTAATAATTTTCATATCACTCTGAATTCATAGTTCCTATTTATAGAAACACATTTATATATATATATATATATATTGTTAAAATAATTTATTTTAAAAATTAAATAACAGAAAGTATTAGTATAAATGTTTTAGGTCAACCGCATTATTCGATTTCACATAACTCCGGGGGAAGACCTTGTGGCGAAGAGCCCAGATGTCCCAGACATGGTGGCCATTCTCAATCGAAGGCTACGTCAGATCGGTAATTTAGACGACTTACTGAATGAGGAAAGTAAAAAAATAATAAAAAGTACACGATCCGTAAATAAGAAGAGAATTTTATTTATCGCGCTATGACTTACTGCAATGGTGGGCTTTACTGGCCAGTAGTCCCGGGTCGTGCTTAATAAATATCACTCCCGACGCAACCTCCTGGCTTCCCTTTTCTTCTGTCTTCTTCTAAAACTGGCTATGCATGGGGATTCTTGTCCTCTTGTAGAGAAATTTAAGACAATACCGTTCTGCTGTAAATTTATATCTTATTTCTGAAATTTAGAGGTCATTGTTTTTAAAGAAATATATACTTATATAAACAAAAACAAAACAAAACAAAAAAAAAATCAGCTACTACACACAATTTGCTTTTGGATGATTACTTCCACAGTCAAAAGGCCATCGATTATGAGAACTTTTTTTTATTAATTCCAATAGAACAAGTTGTCTGTACAGAATATGAAATTTTTTTTTTTTTTTTTTTTTTTTATTTTTTTTTTTTTTATTTATTGAGCAATATTACAATCTGTCCAATTCAGGACATTTTTAATAGTGATAAAGTACAACATCCATACTACATTCACACGATATATACAAAACTATAAATTTATATAATAATAATAATAAAATATACATATATACAAAATAAAATCAATAAAAATATATACAATAGTCACTCATACCTATATACAATTCACAAGCATACAGCACGTGAGTGGAGAATCTAGCCAATGCTAGAACTCCAATATACATGTTATAAGAGGTCACGAGGCCACTGCCGTTTCAACCTTCTAGGTGGGTTGTATGGATGGGTGGGGCTGGATAGGGATTGAGCTAGAGGATTAGGATGATGAATGAGATTCTGGTGGAATTTGGAAAATTTGGATGGAATCAGGTCTGAAATAAAAGGAACATTAAGGTCGTGGTGCAAGGTATTGTTGGAAACATAATAAGGAGCATTTACTATTGTACGGAGGACTTTGGATTGAAAGGATTGAATGCGTTTGATGTTAGTACGTTTAGCTGTCCCCCACAGTTCAAGTCCGTAGGTCCAGATGGGCTTCAGTATTGTCCTGTAGATTAATAATTTGTTGTCAACTGTAAGTTCAGATTTTCTGTTGAGTAGTCGGTATAACTGTCCGAATCGTCGGTTGAGTTCTTGTCTTTTAAGTCTTGTATGTGGGTTCCAAGTCAATCTTTTGTCTAATAGTAAGCCAAGATACCGGACTGTATCTGAAGGAGGAATTGGAATGGAATTGAAGTAAACTGGCGGACAGGAATTTCGTCGAAGAGTGAAGGTTACGTGTTTGCATTTGGCTTCGTTCACCTTTATGCGCCAAGCATTACACCAGTCTTCGATAAGAGAAAGGTGTCTTTGCAGGTTTAAGGATGCTGTTTCAGGATTGGAACTGGATGATAGGATGGCGGTGTCGTCTGCAAAAGTTGCCAGAAAGGTATCAGGATGTGTAGGAATATCAGCAGTGTAAAGGATGTAGAGGACGGGTCCCAAGACGCTGCCTTGAGGAACACCGGCCTCAACGGGATAAAGGTTAGAAAATTCTACACCACAGCGAACGCGGAAGGAACGGTTTGAGAGATAGAATCGGAGAATGAGGTATAGAGACTGGGGTAAATGGGTTTTCAGCTTGAAGAGTAATCCAGTGTGCCATACCCGGTCAAAAGCTTGCGCAATGTCCAGAAACGCACCAGAACAATACTCTTTGCATTCAAGAGCTGAGGAAATATGGTCTACAACTCGGAGCCCCTGTTGAACTGTGGAATGCTGAGGACGGAATCCAAACTGATGGGAAGGAAGATTTTGAGATTCTAATATGGGTAGGATACGTTTAAGAAGAAGCCTTTCGAAGATTTTTGAGAGGATGGGGAGTAGACTAATAGGCCTGTAGGATGAAGTGTTGTTGGAAGGTTTGCCTGGTTTTAGAAAAAGAATGATAGTGGAATGTTTCCATAACAGAGGAAAATAGGTGGTGCGTAGGATGCAGTTGTAAATATAAGTAAGGAATATAATTGCTTTCTGCGGAAGTTGTCGGAGGATCTGGGGAGTAAGGAGATCGTATCCAGGAGATTTACGGAGGGTAAGTTTTTGGAGAAGATATTTGACCTCAGAGGGATTAATAGCTTTAGGAGGTAGGGAAAGTGGAATTGGTGACATAAGAAAGTCTTGCACTGTTGCGGTGTGATTGGCGTGGGATTCCGGGTGAGGAGTGAAAACTTTGGAGAGGTGTGTGGCGAATTCCTCGGCTTTATCTTCATCAGACGCAGCCCAGGAGTCATCACCACGTCGGAGAGGATGGGAAACTTGATGGTATTTTAGGATCTTTTTCGTGACATTCCACAGGGAATTATCACGAGCTGACAGAGAGGAGAGGTAGGAATTAAAGGACTGGGAACGGAAGGTCGCCAACTCCCTCTTCAATTGTCTACAATAGAAGTTATAAGAGCGGCGATCTGTTGGGTGTCGGGTGCGCTGCCATAATGATCTTGCTCGGCGTTTGGTATGGATGAGGTCTATATATATGTTGTGGAAAATGATTTTGGTGAGGATTTATATTGGGGTGTTTAGGAGAGGAGGCAGTCCAGACAGCTTGTTGGATGGCGGTGGTAAAGGAATAGACGGAATTATCTAGGTCATCTGGGGTTTTGAGGGTTACTCTGAGGTCAATATTATCGGTCAGGATTTGGCGGAAAAGGTTCCAGTTGACAGGGCCTCGGATGAATGATGGTGGAATGGGTTTTGGAATTGGAGTGAGAGATACTTTTAGGATCAGTGGACTATGGTCTGAGGATAGTTCATCAAGGCGAGTTACAGAAAAGTTGAGGGAGCCTAATCCGCTGTGGATAAAGAAGTCGAGGATGTCAGGATTGCGGTTAGGATCGGTTGGCCAGTAGGTAGGGGAGTCAGGAGGCAGGATATTAAAATTTCGGGAGTTGAGGGCAGACTGCAAATTTCGTCCCCGAGAGTTCGTGGTTCTGGAACCCCACTGCTGATGCTTGGCGTTTAAGTCTGCACCCAGAATGAAACGATTTCCTAAGGAATCCAGGAAGGATACAAATTCGGAATTGGAAATGGAATGTTTAGGAGGACAGTATGCAGATGTGAGGGTTACCGGAAAGGAAAAAGTCTTGATTACTATGGCTGTGGCTTGTAGGAAATCATAGGTGGGAAGTGGGAGTAAATGATGAGAGAGGGATTGGTGGACAATGATAGCAGAACCGGCATGGGCTTTGCCGTCTGGGTGGTCAGTACGGTATGTCATGTATTGCGGTATTTTGAAGTACTGTTTAGTCGTTAGTCTTGTTTCAGTTATAAGTGCAACATCGATTTGTTTTGTGTTGTTGCAACGCTGTCAGTTCGTCAGTATGATTTCTAACACCATTCGCATTCCAAAGGAGAATGGATAAGGAGTTAAGTGAATTCATTTAAGGATTTTTCAAGGCAGGGATTAGATTTGATACTAGATTTGTAAGGAGTGATATAAGCGGCATAACAAGAGATTTGATTTCGGAGATGAACGATGTCATTAGACTGGTAAGATCTGTGACGTTTGATGGTGGAGGGATATGAGAAATTTGATGTTGAGGAGTTTTTTGAAGATTAGGTAAACTTTGAGGGATAGATTGTTGTACAATAGATTGAGAAAGTTGAGGAAAAAGTTGTTCCGGCAGTGCCTCGACTTCATGATTCTGGTTTCCACCTCCAAGCAAGTGGGCAAATGATACGTTTGAATTTACAAGTTTAGATGGTTCTCTTCTGCTTCTGGTTGGTACAGCTGTTTCATTCGGATCCTGAGGTTTTTGGTATCTGGTTCTGAGTTTCTTGTAGATTTCACATCCCTTGTAGTTAGCCGGGTGGTCCTTGAGGCACAGAGCACATACAGCGGGTGTAGATCTTGACCTTGTACATTCTTCTGTTTTATGCTGTTCACCGCATTTCACACAGCGTGGTATGTGATGGCAATAACTTTTGGTATGACCATATGCCTGACAGTTATGACACTGAACTATTTCCCTCTTTGTGTAAGGTTTTTCAACTTTTACACGGGTATAGTACAGTCTACTGAGGTCATAGATTTTTTCGACTCCTGCTGATGGTTCCAAGTCCACAAAGAATAGAGGCAGTGGACTTTTATCTTTTAGAACGTTGGTGACTTGCCTCACTTGGAATCCTAATTCTGTCAGTTCTTCTTTGATAGCTTCAACGGGTGTTGAGGAATGTAGGTTTCTGATTACGACCCTTAATGCTCTCTCCTGGCGCAGCTGATAAGTATGAAAGTCAGCTTTGGTCTCAGTCAGATATTTTACAATCTTTCTGTAGGTTTCAGCAGTAGTCGGAGATATTTTAGTATCATTGGTTCTACTTATACAATAATAACTATTAGGATCAGTTACTTTGTTTAAATGCGCACACATCAGTTTAAAATTTTTAATATTTTTAACAAATATTGGTGGAGGTAGTGGTTCCCTGGGTATAGGAGAAGATTCCATGGTTTCTTTTTCATTTTGGAGGATCTCAAATGGATTCGGTGTAAAAAACGGGGATTCATCAGTTATTCCTTGTGATGATGTGCTGGGCTGTGGTTCAGATCCTAATGAGGTAGCTGACGCGGTCGCTGGTGGAATTATTTTTTTATTTTGTTCACGGCGGGGTCTCTGTTTTGTAGGAGACGAGTTAGAACCTGCAGATCTAGATCTTTTACTTGCAGACTTTGAGGACATGACTTGGTGAAAATATCTCATTGATTAAGAAAATAATAATAATAAATAAATAATGAGATAAGAATTAAAGATAAAAGAAAGATAAGTTAACGAAAAGCAAGCCCGAGCTTGCCGAGCTAGCGGCAATCAGCTGATCAGTGACCCTCCTTTCACTTTTTCGTGATTGTACAAAGTAAATTATAACTTTGCTTACCGAAATTTCTCCAATATTCACTGCCGTAGTATTCCTGAGGTCTAGTGATGTTCTCCAGACTGAATTCAAGCGAATTCCTACTGAAAAAAGCAAAAATCTGAGAGACGATGTAACGTATGACTGTTATCATCGAGCGCATCAGCTGATCGAATATGAAATTAAAATATAATTTCAATACTTTATATAAGAACTACCACGATTTCGTTATATAATTTAGTTTCATTAGCCAAATTTTTGAGTGTACATAGGTTTATCGGTGTGCTGAAAATTTTTTTTCATAAATGTTATTCTGAAGAATTTATTTTTGATTAAATTTCAGCATGCTTGATTTTGTTTTTTTCAACTCTTAATTTTTCGAAATAATAAAAGGTGGTAATCTGTGACTATTTATTTTGCCCTAGTTACATACTGTTTCCAGGATCGATCGGCTGATATGAAAAATAAAAATAATATTTTAATACTGTTGCTGTTGCTAATCGACCGATGCCGATCGACCGAGAGTCCTAAATTTTGCCTAATTTGGTTCAATTCTTATTACGATAGGGAATAGGCTAGGGAAATAACTATTTAGCGTCGATCATATGTTCTGCGATCACTTTTATCATATAGATTCCTTTCTATTTAGTCTGGATATAGCACTAATAAAGTTCGAACAATAAAGAAATCGATGATCAAAATTACAGCGTACATATATACATTAAACATAGAAATCCCGCAAGTTCTTATGAAATTATTCCATGAACAAGTTTTAATATGAATGTCATCCATTACACAAATTATTAAAAAAAAAACTTTTTTAAAAAAATATTTATTGTAATTAAAGGAAAATAAATGTCTGAACCATAGTTAAGAAGTTCAAATTAATTGTTATGTACAATAAAATCAAATTATAATAAGTCAAGCACGTAATTGTTTTCGTCACGCATAAGTAATATCTCAACAGTGATTGCATAATAATTATTTAATATTTTTAATTTTTAAATGGTTTTATTTAAATGTTTGTAATTGATTGAATATAATTTAAAGAGAAAATAATCTATGTTTCTATTATCGAAACTGGCACCGCGCCTCCATAGCTCAGCGGTTAGAGCACTGGTCTTGTAAACCAGGGGTCGGGAGTTCAATTCTCCCTGGGGGCTGGGATCATTTTTTTGTATAATAAATATTTTATTTTAATTAATTAAGCTCATTTAAGCGATAAATAATTAGGTTTAAATTAATTTACATTGAATTTTTATGTGGTAGTATTACTATTTAATTTTGTTTTTTCTAATAGCTCCTTCATGTAGTGATGAAGATTAGAAAATTAAAAATTATTTCACAAACAGCTGTAAAATAATGTTTAAAAATCAATAAATAATATGTTTTGTAAAATAATTCTCCTTGCTATGGTAATATCAATAAACACATGCTGTAGAAAGAAAATAAAAAAATAATGAATCATATAATAATTAGTTGTTAATTAAAATCAGTAAACTAATGCAATTAATTAAGATAATTAATTATAGTTAAGTAATTTGAACAAAATAATACTTACTTGACTATATTTCTAAATACATGTTTGTTAAAAACATGCCCAATCGAATGGGATAGTTTAAAAAAAATGTCCACTTTTATCAATATATGTATTATTTAGATATCCCTGGTTATATTTTTTTAAATATTTTTATATCTGTTTCGTTGGTACAAGTTAGATTAGGTTGTCCATTTTATTATTTTAATTACTGCATTATAGCTTTATTACGCTAAATTTTTACCCATAGCTGATAAAATTGAAATCACGGATATTTTACTTTATGTTTGTTAAAAACATACCGATTGGGATGGTTAAAATAAATATTCCCACATTTATCAATATATGTATTATTTAGATATCCTTGGTTTTCGTTGGTACAGTTTAGATTAGGTTATCGGTTTTATTATTTTAATTACCGCATTGAAATCACGGATATTTTACTTTATAATCAGTGCTATAACTTCTTATAGATTTTTAATAATAATAAAAATAACAAAGGAAAAAGATCTAAGTAGATTAAAGAGAACTATGTATTTCGGAGGTTGAACTTTTACAGTAAATATCGATTTGAACTATTATTAAATGAAAAATAATATGAAAAATCTAACGTTTAGAATGCAAAAATAGCGCCCATTAGACAATTATTACTGGATTATCAGCATTAATTTTAATGCTAAAAATATAAATGGAAAATAAGGTGAGGTAAATTTTAAATTATAGTTGTTTAGGTACAAGAATACTGTTAATTGAATTCATGTTTTCTTCAATATCATAATTTTTATGTATTTATTTTAGTATCCTTAAAAATCCATACTAAAGAATATCCAGCAACTAGCCATTATCTATTTGCTAATGAAGTACAGAGCCAGATTTGTTATGGAAGTAATTCTGAAAAATATACGATTTTATGCGGTTTCCCTATTTCATTCTCTTATCGTCAATGGACAAACTAATACAGGATAAGCTTTAATGAACATATTAAAATAATGACTGATAATATATTGTTATATCAACGTGTTAACGCCGGCGTACGGAGGTTCCAAACGCACTTTTTTGAGACAAAATTCTGCCCTGGTCGTTCGAAATTGTATCTCTTGTGGCCAGTACTGTATGAAAAAATCTGTTGCCCACAACACACGACTTTCACTTACCTTCGTTATTTATATCAATTAATAATAATAAACTGTTAAAGAATTATTTACATTGGATTTCAAAAGTTTGTTTCTTTTTTTATTCGTTTTCGTCACTTTTATACTACTATGGCTAATCGGACAATGCTACAGTGGAAGTCCTACATTTGGCCTATCCAGGTTTTATTAGGATAGGGATCTTTAACGAGTACCTGACATCGCACAGACTCGGGACCACCTTTTAACGTCCCCTCCGAAGGACGGCATAACTAAGGATTTTTTACTAGCATTAAAAAATCCTAGGGCCACCTGCGAGTTTGAACCCGTGACCTTTGGCATAGGAGGCTGTTATGCTAACCACCCAGCTACAAGTGACCCACATATATATTACTGTTGTGTGTTGTTTTGTTCGATTTTAGGGCGTACAACAGCCAGGTCATCAACGCCCGATGGTTAGTTATTATGGTTTATCCTTGAGAGGTGTTTATTCTTAGTTCAAGAGGAATTATAAGGATAAAAAAAAAAATATATATATATAAATACTAAAATAAATAAATAGAATAAATTTAAAAAATAAAAGAAAATAATAATAAGAAATAAAAAATAAAGGTAGAAAAATAAATTAAACAATAAAAAAAATAATAATAGGATAAGGAATTAAATAGATACATAATAAGGAGGGTACGTCATCGATAGATGTGTTGCATAGTCTGAGACAGTATATTACTGACAGTTCAAAAACAAAAAATTGCATTAAAAATATAATTTTGCAGTTAATTCATTTATTTGAATATCGAATTCGCTCAACCTGTATATTTATCTGTTTTTTAGTAATGCTAATCAGATGATATGGTCAATTTCAGAAAAACTACAAAAATAAAGGTATTTTAGAGGAAGAAATTTTGAAATATCGGCATTTAAGCCCTGTCAGACTATTTCAACCAAAATAGAACCTACATGATAGGCTACATATTAAAGCCCGTCTAATTAAACATCGATATAGCTAGTTTAATCAAAGTTTAATTAAAATCGTCAGAGCCGTTTTTGAGAAAATAGTAAATTGGGGCAAAATGCATGGTATCAAGATCTTGATGATAAAGTTGCTGTTACATCTCGGGCATATAGCTGACTGAGATATAAAATTTCCGTTTCATAGGACTTTTCATTTACGCGCGGGAGTTACCACACACGGACACACACACACACACACACACACACAGACCTTTTTGCGAGACTTGGTCATTTGGACTCAGGAGACCCTAAAACGTGTATTTCAGTTGAAAAATATAATTCGCAAATTTTCATCATCGCAATACTTTTCCTTACTATACATTCCATATATGGGTAAGTGAAAATCATAATTTTACCCAAAGTAAACTGCAGAAAGTGTAGATATAAAAAGACGTATATAAGAATAATTATAAATATATTTTAATGACCTAAAAAAGTATTAATCATAACATTGAAAGTGAATTTACTTAAAGAACAAAATGACCGATTTATTATAAACTGAACGACCATGGAGTTATGTCCCGAAAAAGTGCGTTTGGTGCTACTGTGCGGTTGTGTACCACCGGTAGCTCTCACATGATTGTCCTATCGGGCGACGCGTGGTAACTCTAGATCACAACGACTGCAATACATCATTACTCTTCTAGTTATTTTCATTGTATAATCTCTACTATTAATTTTGGTATATAAGTATTCATAGCATTTCCGCCCAACAGATCGAAGTTCTATAAAAATGATCGTCAAAGCGAGAAAAATAGTTCAGCCCCGGTGTTAACGTGTTCAGTTTAGAGTAGATTTGGTTTAACTTAATCCCTAAATACATTAACGCCCAGTAAACGATAAAATTATTTAAAACCCTTCAGAACGTTTCCCTATTCTTAAGGTTGTTTGCGAAGTAAAAATTTTAGTACGTACTAATATTTTATGAACAAAAATACACCACTTCCTTAAAGGACTTCTCCCTATCATCATAACTTTTCTACTTAAGAATTCGTGAATATTAAAAAAAATCCGTGGATTAAGCACCGTACTTAATAAAATTACTCCCAAACGTTGAGCTAATTAACGAAGTTGTTCAAGTTTCCTTTTCAGTCGAAAACTTGGACATCTCGGCTAAGCGGGGACATAGAAATGCGAATTAATTAACACACGTGGAAACTGCTTGTTAGCTACAGGAGTATCATAAGTAATATCCTCCGACCGTTGGAACTCAATGTGACCCTGCTACCTTTTCTTTCGGCCGGGATGATTTTAATCAAGGGAAAACTGGGTCTGATTGGAAGAAAAGTTACGTTGGGCCCTACTTTTGAGAGGGAAATACCTTTTCCCAGAAACAAGATCCGCCGGCCGAGTCAAAAGAGTTAATGATTCATCGCGGCCAATTAGTAAGACTTTGCCGGAATAAAAAGGCCCTTGGGGTATAAACCCTCAAAGAGATAGCGGTGTATTAATACCTCCTCCTCTAATGCTCATCTGTCTTTACAAGGCCCGGGAATGAACAAACATTTATCAAGCTGGAAATTTTAGCAAGTCTCAGAGTTCGAAATATATAAGGTAGAAAGTCATTAGCGATGCCATTAATGGTCTTTTGACTGATGATACAGTCATTTCCAAGAACAGAAGTTATTATCAACAGATTTGTTGGTTTTGCCTATCAAGTATAGTTGTTGAATCAAATATCGCAAAGGCTTGACAAATCTTTGATCTAACAAATGTGCTAAATTTCGGTTTTCCCGGGGAGCAGAAAAATTCCAATGGGTCACTGAGAAAGTAATAAAATAATAGATAATATAAAAAATCTGTGGCAGGCAATATGTGTATCCTGATTTTCACTTACCTCCTTTGTTAAAATTAATTTGAGAACTATTAAATAAAGTTAGAGTTTAAAAAAGTTTAAAAGTTATATGTTTTTTTTTTAAATATTTATTTATTGAAAAATATTACAACCTGTTTCAGAATGAACAATAGTAATAGAGATATAGGACCACATTCATACAATATATACAGAAAATAACGATAAAGTCAAATTACATAAAATAGAAAAAAAAAATCATTTATATGTACAATAAAATAAAACAAAATAAAAAAAACAAACAACCTATAATTGAGATAAATAAAAAGTTGGCAAATAAATAAAAATCATACAAACAAACATAACTATATACAATATATACAACTGCTAAGGGGACCCCAGACTCGGCTTTTCCCTCCACTTGTGAAGGAAAAAAGCCGAATCCAAGAGATCCCAGCGCCTCTCTCTCAGCCGCATCACTGGTCTTAGCCAGTAGGGACTGAGTTAGGGCGCAATAGCCACAAACATAGAGTACATGAGTGGAGGATCTGACCAGTGTCAGAACTCCAGTAAAAGTGTAAAAGTTTGGAAGTGTGAGTCAGGTGGAAAAGTTATATTATGTTTTTTTTTAGAAGCATATTTTTTATATTGAATAATATAACAATATAAAATTGTTTTCTTCAAACACTTTTTTTTTTTAAATTATTATTTATTGAAATTAATAATTGCATTAGTTAGTACATCATTTATACTGGAGTTCTGACACTGGTCAGATCCTCCACTCATGTACTGTATGTTTGTGGCTATTGCGCCCTAACTCAGCCTCTACTGGCTAAGACCAGTGATGCGGCTGAGAGAGAGGCGCTGGGATCTCTTGGATTCTGCTTTTTTCCTCCACAAGTGGAGGGAAAAGCCCAGTCTGGGGTCCCTTAGCAGTTGCAAATATTGTATATAGTTATGTTTGTTTGTATGATTTTTATTTATTTGCCAACTTTGTATTTATTTCAATTATAGGTTGTTGTTGTTTTTTTTTTTTGTTTTTTTTTTGTTTTTTTTTTATTTTGTTATATTTTATTGTACATATAAATGATTTTATGTAATTTGACTTTATCGTTATTTTCTGTATATATTGTATGAATGTGGTCCTATATATCTCTATTACTATTGTTCATTCTGAAACAAATTGTAATATTTCTCAATAAATAAATATTAAAATAAAAAAGTTAGTACATCAAGTAAGACGGGCAGTTTCTTGTAGTTTCAGTCTTGTATGCGGATTCCATGTTAGACGTTTGTCAAGTAGGAGTCCTAGGTAGCGAATCTGTTCAACCGGGACAAGCAGAATATCACTAAAGAGCACTGTAGGGCAGGATGTCATAGATTTACGAGGAAGGGTAAAGTTAATTTGGTGGGATTTGTTGGAATTGATTTTAATTCTCCAATTTTGGGGCGATAATGACTGTTTACTTACTGATAACACACGGGTGTCATCAGCTTACGTGGAGAGGAATGTTTTAGGATTGGTCGGGAAATCAGCTATATAGACTGAGTAAAGGATAATATCTTGAGCTACACCAGCAGACTGGGTAAAAAGAGATTAACAGGAACTGTCAGTGAGGTAGGACTGGATGATGAGAAAGTAAGTAGGAGGGAGGAATTGACGGAGTTTGTATAGCAATCTTGGATGCCATACTCGATCAAAGATACCTTAAGGTCTCTGGTGTGGGATTGAAGAGTTTGAGATGCAACTGTAGAATCTTAATTGACCGATAAAACACAAGTGTCATCAGCATAGGTAGAAAGGAAGGCGTTAGGATGGGTTGGAATATCAGCTGTATAGGCTGTGTAAAGTATTGGTTCTAGGATACTACCTTGAGAAGCACCAGCAGACTGAGTAAAACGGTATGAATAGAAACTATTGTGGTTTAATTTGAAGGATCTTTCAGAGAGTTAGGACGGGATCATTATTCTCATTAGGTAGTATGTAGGAGGGAGGAATTTTCGGAGTTTGTAAAGCATTCCCGGGTGCAAAAAACTCGGTCAAAGGCTTGTTCTACATCAAGAAAGGCTCCCGTGCAGTACAATCCGCGCTCCAATGCTGATGAGACAAAATCCACCACACGATGACTTTGTTGCATAGTGGAGTGGAATGAGCGGAATACAAACTGGAAATATGTGAAAAGTCCCTAGAATAGGATATAGTTGTTTAAGGATTAGTCTTTCCATGATTATACTCATAATCGGAAAAAGAGATATAGGAAAGTAAGAAGAAGGGAGCTCCAGTGGTTTTTTGGGTTTAGAGATAATTTTAACAATGGATAATTTCTAAGGTTCAGGAAAATATTTTGTCCAGAATTCAGTCACTTATGTTTAAACCTCTTTTTGTCACATAACATTGCGTACCATAACTTCGTTTATAAAATAACATTTTTTCTTTAATCTTTAATTTTCCTTCGGTTTAATGTAAACCTATGTTACTATTCTTATGTTTGAAAAAATTAAATTTACCTAAAAAATACGTTTGCCCTTTTCTCCTTCAGTTGGTTTCGAATTCGTTCTTGCATATTAACTAGTACATTTAGCTATTTTTTATAAATAATTATAAGATTATATGGTTAATTGTTTGCATATACGAAAATTTAGAAGAAGAAAATAACTTAATTCGGCATTTAAGCCCAGGCAGACTATTTAAATCAGAATAAAACCTACATGATATAAAATCTCATTAAATTTGACATAAAAATAATTTAATTATTCAATAATATAGACATAATTCAATTTCGTTAACTTACTGGTATATTGTATATCTTATATATAGGTAAGTTAAAGTAAAACAAAACTCGTTTAGACAATCCCTAGTAATATAGTGATTAGTAATATCATATTGTTATATTAAATTAGATATAGTCAAACCAAACCAGTTAGAATCCAGCTTCGAGGTTTTTCGAATTTATGGGATTGATCGGATAATAATGCAGGTCTTTGATTTTTCTTTATAATAGACCTCAATAATTTTTTTTTTTTTTTTTTTTTTTTTTTTTTTTTTTTTTTTTTGTTCTCCCCTACCTCGCCTTTGAAGGCTATACGGGGTTTCTCGGGCCAGGGGGTGAGGGCGGGGGATAAATGCTGAAATAAAAGTCCCCCACAGCACCGAGTCTCGAACTTGTAATTTTTTGGGTTTCAAATTAATCGGTCCTCTGTGTTGCTAGGCAACGCGCGCTAACCCGCTCAGCTACCCCGCCCCCATATAGACCTCAATAATATAAACTGTTCACCTTTACTGGGTTATTCATTTATAGGAATTTTAACACTTATTATTCATCATCCGAACATTAATGACTATTTACCTATGTAGTATTACATAGTATGTAGTATACGCTGCTAAAAAATAATTCAGTCTTTACTAAGATGTCAACGCGTTATAAGATGCAGACATCTTGCGTAAATGCGTGTCAAATACGCAACAACTTATGGAATCTGGGAGAAACTAAAAATATCGGATCGTATTATAACCAAATTATAGGTTTTAAATTAAATCGGAATGTGCCCATTTTGTTGCATGACAACGCCTGGCTAAATATCTCATACGTGACATCATAAAAACTGTTGATGCTTGGGTTAGAAATTCTGCCACAAATTCCTCCCTGCTCTCCGAACCCCTCCACCTCTGGTTTATCATTTTTTTAGATAATCCACAAGTTGCGCGGAATAAATAAATGAATTTTTTAAGTTTATCAACTTTTAAGATAAGAAATTTCATTCCGAAGGAAAGGAACAGTTCTCAACACTTTGGTAAAACTGTGTTGATAGTAGTGAAGACTGTTTAGATTATATGAAACAGTTGTAAATCTTTGGTTTTTATTTGTATACCAAATTCCAGCATTATTTTCACCAATGAATCCATATTTCTTCCACAGATTGGATTTAATACGAAGGAATTAAACGTTTCTTTCCGCCAGCTTTTGGAATTCTCTCCCTTTAAACATCCGTCAGGCAACTTCTCTTATCACATTCAAGCACCATTTTTTGCAGTATCTTCTCGCTTCTCAAAATAATGCTGATAACTGATTTATACAAGTTATCTCAACTTTCCTCTTTTATGCATTTTTCTTAGTTTAATCAATAGCAATAAGTTTTAGTTAATTATATTGTCACTAAATGAATTAATATCTTATTATATATATTTTATTTATTTATTTTTATGTTAAATCGTTTTTCTTTCTTCGTTAGTTAGTGTCTTAGCGAGATGTAGCTATTTATTGATGTCATTCTTAGAGGACTTTGTCCTAGTAATATAATGTTTACAATTATATTAGGACTTTATTAATGAATTATTAGTTTGGTTAATGAAATTCGTATATTTATAGACTGAAGTGAAATCCGTACACAAGAAGAAAGACAATGCTAATAACCAATGTAATTCCAATTACATGGCTGAGCAGAACTGTTTCATCCAGAACATTGAGCAGGTTCAAATTATTTATCTTTTCTTTTCGCTAACTACTTAGTATATTTAAATTGATGAAAGACTATATATTAAAAAGGCATCATTATTCTTGTTAGTGAAGTATTATGGGCATATTGGTAGACTGAAAAAAAAGAACAAAGATGCAGTTCTCAGCTGTACATAGAAAAGAACAAAAAACCTTATAAATAACTATAGATCTCTTGACGGGCGTGTATAATTTTATCACGGCTATCAAAACCTTCTCCGCTCCATTAAGCTTCATTTCGAACATTTTTTGACAAAAATCCTGACACCTGCCTCCTTCAACGGTAATGGATTTCGGCAAGATAATTAATTGTGTTTTTAGGTTTCATAGGTATAATTTTAATTAAAAAGTATTGAAAAAATACATCAGAACTAAAGAACCGCTTAATTAATAAAAACAATTTACTGAGGGATTTTTTTAACTTCGTTTCAAGTTATTTTATTTTTTCCTTTGATATGTTCCCACGTTGATACGAAAAAGAACCACTATGGGGTTACCGGAGGTGTAGTGGCTAGCATAACAGTCTCATATGCCCAAGATCGCGACTTCCAATTCAGCATATGGCCTTGAATTTTTTATGAAGTCCTTCGGGATATAAATATGCGGTCCCGAGCCTGTACGATGCCAGCTACTCCATAAAGACCTCCATCTTAATTAAACCTAGATAGGCAAAATTTTATTTGATTAGCCACAGTAGCATAAGTGACATTAAATGAATAAACAGCAATCTTCAATTCCTGATAATCCACCGAGGCGTCTGAAAATAAGATGGCCTTGAGACCTTGTGGTTTACGACATTTTTTGGTTAGGACAATCGAATCACCATGAAACAGTTTAGGTCCGACTTGGTAGTATTACAAAAAATTATTAATTATTATGTTATTCAAGTTTATTTGGAATAGTTATTTATGCTTAGTTCCACTTTTTTTAGTCCCTTTGTACAGTTTTGAAATTGGAGTTTTGTCTCTCTCTCTCTCTCTCTCTCTCTCTCTCTTATATATATATATATATATATATATATATATATATATATATATATATATAGAGAGAGAGAGAACTCCAGCTTCGAAACTGTACATAGGGACTCATTTTAATATTAAGTATCGATTAATTTCATATATAGATTTATCTTAAATTTCGAAACTTTTTTAAGATTTATTTAATACTAAGATCAATAGCTGCGTAACTGGGGGGTTCGGATACTGAATATATTATTAATTTTAAGTACGTTCGCTCAAGTAGAGAATTATTTTAACTTTAGAAAAGCTATTTATTATTTAGAATGTTAATAGAATCGTTAATTATGCTTAGCCGAAAAAAAAAAAGATTCCTGATTAATGAAAAGCCGATGAAGAAAAACTTTACATAAGTAATAACCATTTAAAAATGAATGAACGGTAACGCAGCTACAGAGCCTGGTATAAAATTTTTTAAAAAATCCGAAAAAGTTAAAATAACTCTATTTATAATTAATAGTATAATCACTTTATGAACCCTGGGATCACTTGTAGCTGGGTGGCTAGCGTAACAGCCTCCCATGCTAAAGGTCACGGGTTCAAACCCGCAGGTGGTCCGAGGATTTTTTAATGGGAGTAAAAAATCCTTAGTTACGCCGTCCTTCGGAGGGGACGTTAAAAGGTGGTCCCGAGCCTGTGCGATGTCAGGTACTCGTTAAAGATCCCTATCCTAATAAAACCTGGATAGGCAAAATTTAGGACTCCCACTGTAGCATCTTCCGATTAGCCATAGTAGCATAAAGTGACGTTAAATAAATAAACAAACAATAAACAATTTATGAACCCTCCTGCAATGCCGTTACTGAGCTTAGTATCGAATAAATAAGAAAAAGTTAAATCTCAAGTTGTGCGAGCGTACTTAGAGTTAATAATATAAAAAACATACAAAGTGTTGAATAAAACTAATTAAAAATACCTTGCTTGAAATTTGTTTCGATATTGGCTCCTTGTGAATCCAAAATAAAGAATTTTGATTTAATAAAATAATAATTAAATTCATGAGTAGAACATAATTCAGAAAATTAAGTCAAATACATTTTTAAAATATTCTTATTTACAGGGTGTTCTAATTGTGAATAAAATATTCGCACTATCAGGTATTTTATTACGGCAAACTTATAATTTCATCAGTTGTCTCTAATTATGAAAATTAGTTGTTTATCCAACCACTGTTTATATCCCACAAATTAATCCTATTCACTACCATTGACAACAAGTTTAGTTCCGTGTTTGTCTATTGCACATCTAAACTGCACCTCATGACTTGCAGGTATTAATGAACGAGATCAGCGATTGAATTTTCCCATGTCTGTATATCTAGTTTTTAATTTTATATAATTTTAATAATTTTTTATTTAATTATATATGTCGTGTATATCAATAAAATTTAAACATCCTTAGTTGCATATTTAATGTATTCAAACCTATTTTTATTTTTCTTATTTGTGTAATCGTTTTTTATTCCATGATCACTTTTAAATAAAATAATTTAGAATTAAGGATGATGAAGTTTTTAAACAGAAAACTTATCCAGTCATAATAATGACCAATAACGTATACCTTTAACTTTAAACCTTTATTCGTTATTTTCTCTGTAAAGATCATATAGATTTTTTATAACTTTTGCCAAATTTTGTATATTCTTCCTATTTATTTTATTTTATTTTTTATTTTTAAATTAAGTTTAAACATATTTTGCTAACATTCTTCTACTTTTATTAATTAACAGTTTTCAAAAATACCTTGCAATCAGTTTCTATCAATACTTTGCTAACATTTACTCTGTTATTTCCCAATTATCAAGCAATCTCTTTAACATTCTTTGACTTTTTTTAAAACTCATCGTTAAAAATTATAACAAATCATGATTAAATAAATAAATAATAAATTATTTATTTAATCATGATTTTTTATAATTTTTAACGGCCGCTTTATTTATTTTTAATATATTAAGATGCATACATAAATCCTAGACACTACAGCACCGTTCGAGCCCTGACCTCCAAAATATATTAAAATAAATGATATAATTATTGTATGTTTTTCTACCTATAAAATCTATTCAATGCGTTTAATGCTACGTGATACGCATATAATTTGATTTTTGTATGTGTCAATTATTTTCCTTTAAAATTTATATTAATAAAATTATAAAATAATAATAAAAAGGAAAATATGAATTTTGATTCTTAGCCCGGTCCACTTTCTTCTGGAATACTATCCCATCACACATCCGTCATGCTCCTTCCCAATCTTCTCAAATCTCTCCTTTTTAAACACCTTCTTGTTTCCCAATCAGATGCCAAATAATTTCAGTACAGCGATTAAAGTGATGTGAGAAATGTTTGTTTGTTTCTTGGTTTCGTAGTTCCATATTACATTTAGATATTTATTTTTTCTTAATTTATATTTTTCATTTATCTCTCTTTTCATGAATTAAAATAATTGTAAATAATTATTGCAATTATTAATATTATTTGTTTTTTATATGTGTTTTTTGGCCAGTTTTAATCATTTAATCACAGTTTGTACATGTGTATTATTCATTTATTAAAAATATTTTGATATTTCTTTGGTAAAAAATATCTACAGCACATTATCAGGCTTGTTTATGATGAGCGCTTGATTATTTGCTGCAATTTTCAAATCCAAGTAATTCTTTTGTTTTTTCAAATTATATTCATTGAAATTTACAACAGTATGATTGAATGTATCAAGTAATATGTGGAAAATATTAATCAATGGTTTCATGTAGAGGAACAAAAATCATAATATAATAAGATTTACGCAATAAACAAACAGTACCTATATGCAATAATGACAGGTAAATGATCAACAATTATGAAATCTTATGTGTGTATCATCGCATATCATTGGTGATTGGGCGTAAGGAAAATGATGATTTAAGGACTTCATGTTATATTATAAATATTATATAAATAGGTAATATTTGGTTTAAGTTTGTATTTTACTATAAACAATGGAGTACTAGATAATATAGTAATTCATGAATAAAGAAATACTTGGACAAAGTTTAAAATGATCATACAAAACCTTGAACTTTATCCTATAAACTTCAAATTTCAATATTTAATCCCTTTTGCCCAAACATTAGTGATATGTATGTGCAAGATATAATAATATAAATTTATCTCACACATATAGTTATGTAATATGTAATATTTCGATTGCTTTTTCATAATTAAAAATGCCTGGTTTTCGTCAATATATTTTGTTGTATTCTCATAATATTTTTATCTTATGTTGTTTATATTACTGTTTATTCGTTTAACGTCACTTTTATGCTACTATGGCTAATTGGACAATGCTACAGTGGGAGTCCTAAATTTTGCCTAACCAGGTTTTATTAGGATAGGGATCTTTAACGAGTACCTTACATCGCACAGGCTCGGGACCACCTTTTAACATCCCCTCCGGAGGACGGCATAACAAAGGATTTTTTACTCCCATTAAAAAATCCTAGGGCCACCCGCAGGTTTGAACCTGCGACCTTTGGCATAGAAAGCTGTTATGCTAGCCTCTACCCTATGGGTGACCCCTTGTTTATATTACGTTATTACTATGGTATTTATAATCGTATTTTATTCTGTTTGCTATGATGAGGGCCATCCACATTGCAATTATTTTTGTTTCATATTATAGGCTATAACTCCAACTAACATATCTCAATTAATTCTTTATTTAGATTATACTTCCATCATTGTTGTTATTTATACTTAAAAAAGAAAAAATAAGACTTTAGTTTTCATATTTTATTTTATTGCCTTCTGAATAAACCATTGCTCTTTTCAAAAGCGAAATTATCCAATGCGGCTTTTCTTGTTCCGTATTAATCATTAATCTTTTATTACAGTGCTTATTTCCTATTTAATAGTAGATTTTACACCAATAAAAGCTTCGTCATTACGTACACTGAAAAATAATTTTGAAACGTTGAATTGTGAATGAGCATTAAAATACCATTGTGAATTTTGGCTCCAACATCATTTTCAAGCTGAGAAATAGACTGGAAGAAGGATTATTGAGGTTGGTAAATAGGTTCAGTTTAATGAAGGAGCCAGAAGGTTTTATTTCCCAAAAGGGACTTCATCTACATTTAGTATATTTCCGAGAAGGGCCCTTATGAATAATAAATTCATTTTTAAGGCCACTTAAATCTCACTCCCGCCATGGTCGTTTACCGTTTTATATACCTTAATAAAATTTAATGTGCAACTACATTTTTTTCTATGTTCGTAATAAATGCTTATAAATATTTTTAATATCCTCTTGGTTAAGATATAGATATTAAGGTGCTTGATGGGTTATCGTCCTATGGAACAATGCAGATAATCTTTCAAAAAGATTTGGACTAACATCTGTGTTATCTACCCGGGATTATACATGGGAATACAAGAAAACTCGTTGTCTTCGAAAGAATAAAATTATATTTTTATCAAATAAACAGTAGTATCCTAATAACTGAACTTTTATATTAAATAATTGATAAAACCATTAATATTAAGATTTATAAGGAACTAAAACATCCTTGGATATGCCGTCTTTCAGAGGGAACGTGAAATGGTGGTCCCGAGCTTGTATGATGTCTTGTACTCGTTAACGATTCATTTCATAAGTAAACCTGGATAGGCAAAATTTAGGACTCCCACTGTAGCATCGTCGATTAGCCACAGTAGCATAAAATTTACGTTAAATAAATAAACAAACAAACATCTTTTCTTGTTTTTACATTAAAATTGTTTAACTAGATCGCGTTGACTTTATCATTGTATATATTGTGTGAATGGGTTCATATATCACTATTACTAATGTTCATATAGAAACAAATTGTAATATATCTCAATAAAAAAAAAAAAAAAAAAAAACTAGATCGCTATCACAGTTAAGTACTTTTCATTAGCAGGGATTGAAGTTGATACAAAACTGCAGTCTGTCATTTATTGACTGTTAGAATTCCGCAGAATTGTGAACTAACAATATGAGAGGGCTTTTGGAAATATTCTTAAAAATACGATATTTAAATTGTCTAGTCAAATCTATGAAATACTTGGTGGTCGTGTTGGCCTTGTGATTTCGATCCCTTACAAATAAAAAAATAATTAACGAATAAAACATTACTAAAACAGAACGATAATCAATAATATTTGCTGTCGCCTAACATCGTCCAACAGTATTTCTATTGTAACAGCTGTTACAAACCAATTTTAGACAGCACATGTTTCTGTTTAAATAAACGTATTAATACCCTGTGAGTTATTTTAACCTTGTGTCATCCTTCTTAATGACTTGCATATTCAAAATTATTAAAAATAGACTTGGTATCCTTTTATTGTTATATAGGAACGGAGTCGGGTAAATTAATGTTTATTAAGGCATATATGACGTATATCAATCCTGGGTTTTGCTGACTCTTCTGGAGTACAACCATCCATTACGTATTTGTGGTTTGAGCTTGGTCCTGACCTAACCACCTTGTTCAACCGGAGCTCTACAAAAAGTTCTTAAAAAAAAATGTATTGCGCCTTTCCCTTATAAAGAGCGCAAATGTAATCATAACACCAGGAAAGAAAATATTACAAAAATTAAATGCATGCATTATATATAATTTTTAAAAAGTACTGTCTGCTATTCCTCTACATGATTCCAAACTTTAAATCATTAGCAGTTGTAATCCTGCTATAATCCTGATCAGTATTGTTAGGCTGTACTGATCTCTTAATGTTCTAGTAAACAGCTCGTGATTCCTATGGTTATGAAATATACCTATTTTATTAGTCGGTGTATGATGATTCCTGCTGTCTGACAAGCATGCTTAGGCGACAGTGGATTTTTTTTGTTGAATTGTTCACTGGAGTATTTTATATCCGTAGAAACAATTTTAATTTAAATAATTATCTTAGATTAAATATCGCATGCATTTAAATAATTTATTGATTTCGCCAAGTGAATTTTTCAAAATCTGCCATCTATCATTTACGGTAATTTTGACCGATTCCGTTGAAACAGAACTATTGAAGATTCGTTTAGTATTAATGATTATTTGAAAAGAACAAGGATCATTCATTAGCCATTGAAATTGACAATAGTATATCAGGAAAAAAATGTTTATTAATCGATTTGCAAACACATGCGACGTATCCAGAACAAACACGGGTAAACACATGCTGTCTCATGGTTGAGCTATGATTTAACGTTAACAAATTCATGACGTCAAATTATACTGATGATGAAATAGTTTTGTAATAAATTCTATACGGCTCCGAATCAAACTTCTAAATTGACGAGTAGTATTGCTGTAGTTCCTTTCGTTGGTTAAGTCCAGCTCGTTCATTAGTCCGGCATCTACACGACGCACATTTGAGCGAACCAATGCATTTGGTGGACATATGACCAATATCTGAAATTTCGAATTTCCCCATATTATTTTGGTTAAGCTGTTATTTTTAGTTTCTATTATCATTGACGATCGTCTGTTTTTTTTTTTTTTAATTAAATTTCCACCTAAGATATCTTATTAAAACGACTGTCCTTGGCAAATGTCCATTTTTAAAAAAAAGTTCCACAACTACTTTGGTGAACCAAAATTAATGTATGATCTTTATTACAATAATTTAACTTTATTTGGATAGTTTATGTTTATGCAGCTTGAACTTTTATAGATTTTAAAGTGTTTTTTTTTTAATGAAAACCATAAAAAAAATTAAAACATTCATAACAAAAATCTCTAAAAAATCTACCTCCATAAAAATTAACAAAAAGATTTATAGTTTACGTTTCATTAATAATTACCTGTTATTTTTTCCCTTTTAGCTCTTGCTTTTTTTCCAGATATTTTCCCTATAACTTTCAGTTTATTTGTTTTAAATGTTTTTTATACTTTATAAACGTATTATTGTCTTTAATATTCATGAATTATGGTAACAGTCGCACTTAACTTCGTCTCTGAGATTTTTGATTTTTCAAAAGGATTTTCATCGATTCCAGTCTCGAAAAAGTTGCCAGCTTTTTGGACATCGACAGCAGTAAGGTTTGGAGTATTATTTCGGTAAGCAGAGTTATTTGTTTTACCGCAAGCAGTGAATGCAGAGTCAATAGGCTTGACACAAAGGGTAGCCATATTTCCTCATATCAGCTGATTGCTGATATTGGGAATATATACTTATTACTTGTTTCCCTATGCGATATTTTCATCAAGTGATGTCTTCTAAAACTTCAAGTAAAAGATCAAGATCAGCAGGTTCAAATTCGTCTCCCACTAAACAAAGACCCCGTCGTGATAACAATAAGAAATTACCAACACAAGCGAACTCTTCAAGTAACACTTCCAAATTTGAACCCCAGCCTGGCCCATCATCACAGGAGATGACAGATGAATCTCCTTTTTTCACACCGAATCCATTTCAAATCCTACATAGTGAAAAAGAAGACATGGAATCTGCCCCTACACCCAGGGAACCACCACCTCCCCCGATATTTGTCAAAAATATTAAAAAATTTCAACTTCTTTGTGCACAACTCAATAAATTAACCAACTCTGGTAGCTACTCATGTCTGAATAGAACAAATGACACTAAAATATCTCCGGATAGTGCTGAAACCTACAGGAAAGTAGTAAAATATCTGACAGACACCAAAGCCGAGTTTCATACTTATCAGCTACGCCAGGAGAGAGCACTAAGGGTTGTAATAAGAAACTTACATCCCTCAACACCAACTGAAGTTATTAAAGAAGAACTGATGGAGATGGGATATAAGGTGCGCCAAGTCACCAACGTTTTGAAAGATAAAGTTCAACTTCCAATGTTTTGTGTTGATCTAGAACCATCGACAGGAGTCGAAAAAATCTACGATCTTAAACGGCTGTACTACACATGTGTAAGAGTTGAGAAGCCCTATATGAAGAAGGATATAGTCCAATGCCATAATTGTCAGGCATATGGCCATACTAAATCTTATTGCCACCATATACCACGCTGTGTGAAATGCGGTGAAAAGCATAGGACAGGAGAATGCACTAAACCGAAGTCATCACCCGCAGTATGTGCTCATTGCCTCAAGGACTATCCAGCCAACTACAAAGGATGCCAAATATATAAAAACCTAAGGACCAGATTTCAAAAACCTCAAGAACCTGAAACAGCAAGAATAACAAGATCTAGAAGAGAACCATCTAAGTTTGTAGATTCCAATGTCTCATTTGCCCACTTACTTGGAGGTGGGGACCAGAGTAATGAAGCCGAGGCCCTGCCGAAACAACGTTTACCTCAGCATTCTCCATCCATTCCACAAGAAACTATTCCACAAAATTTACCTATTCTTCAAAAAACTCCTCAACATCAAATCCCTCATATCCCTTTTCCATCAAATGTCACAGACCTCACCAGTCTCATGACATCCTACATCTTAATTTTGTTATTGTATACATTTATTTTATTTTATGTAATTTGACTTTCCTTTTGTTTATATTGTAAATATTGTATGAATGAGATCCTGTAGCACTATTATTATTTTCTATTAAGACAAATTGTAATATATACGAATAAACAAAAAAAAAAAAAAAAAAAAAAAAAAAAAATATTCATGAATTGTAAAAATAAATTATCACCTGATGCCCTAAATTTGTTGATAAATTAATTGTTTCTACTTTTAAAAAAAATATTTTACTGAACCACATCAACATACCTATAGATAATTAATAAAAAAAAAAAATTGTAACCCATATTCATGTGCAAACATAATTAGTAAAAGTAATTAATTATAATATTTTGAATAAAAATTTTTATGGATTTCGCTCAGGTTTTTTTTTTATTGTCAATTGACTTGTATCTACTCCTCTTACATGGAAAAGGGAGTTTTAGGTTTGCCGAAAAAAAAACGTAATACTTTTATACGATTGTTCCTATAAAAAAAGTGTCTTGTGTGTAAAAGCAAAAAAGTAAGTATCATTGTGGATATAAGTGGATATGAGTTTCCACTCGCCTATCAGACGCCCTGATGATGACCCACAATGGGGGTCGAAACGTTGGCAAACAATAAAATAGTTGAAACTATTCAGTTGTTTCATTTAATGACCGCCACCCGGACTAATTCCTTCAGAAAAAAAGAAAGTAAATAAAAAAAAAAAAAAATAGTGTCTTCTGGGCCGCCCTGTACATCAAAATTAAAATCTGAATACAGAAATAAATTTCTCGTTAAAAATAATGGGGTATACGTTTGACCTTTTTTTCATACGGCCAACAGTCTGGCGAAAAACTAGTATGTCCAATAATTTGGTGTTTCGCCCCAGTGTGCGACGGTATGGTGACGTTTTTCCCTATATGTTGATTGCCTTTCGTCTATTAAACTCAAAAAAGTTTAGTTAAAGTATATATGCACGTAGAACTATTAAAAAATATTAAATAACTAATGTATAAAGGCAACAACCAAATTGGTCAGGACTCATACGTAATGTTTATTTATTTAAATACTGATGATAACATTACATTATTTATAAAAATATATAAATCAGTGTTCAACATATTAATAAATTATATATTGGTAATTTGTTTTTTATTTTATGCTGAAAATAAGTAAAGCATTGATAGTAGTTGTTTGACAAATAATTTCAATAAAAAAAGCGTAGACATTTAATGGGAATTTCTCAAATTAGTGTTATATTTCTCAGACATTATTTAAGTGTTTTATGGGCTAACCCTTACATATTTTTTTTTTTTTTTTTGTGATTGCAGGAAATGACCTCTGCTTGATTCTCCTCTTCTATTGGGGTAAGTGTTTTATTTTTTATCCTATTTAGGTTGTATATAAGCTAATCAGTCTCGGGTTTTCTATATTATAGTTATATAATTCAATTCTTTTGCACTATCCTTACTACTTATGCCGAAGACAAATGTGTCTTATCCGTGAATAAGGATCCTATTGCTGTATCCCAAATCCTTCAGTAACAACCATCATATCATATTAGCCATTGAACAATGGTATAAAAACTGGAGAAATCAAATAAATCCCTTCAAATGACCTTTACTCTATGCCCTAAACCTATGACCTTCTGCCCCACAGTATCATTTAACAATATAACACTTACTCCTGTTGAACAGATCCGATACCTAAGACTCCATCTTGGCAAACGTCTCACTTGGAATACTCACACTAGACTGAAACGACGAGAAACTGCTCGCAGATACCGACTATTACAACACTTACTCGACAAACGCTCAAAACTACTTATTTACTACAAAAACTCATTTATATATCCATTATTAGACCTCTGTGGACCTATGACATTGAGCTATGGGCATCAACTAAACCATCGAATTCCTCTCTCATGCAATCCATGCAATCTAAAATACTACGAAAAATCCTCAATGCTCTGCACTTTGTTACTATGAAATCATCTATAAAGGTCTGAATATATAAACTAGCTGCAGATTTAGCCAAAATAGATAAACCTCCTTTAATTCCAAACTACCAGCCCGCACAAACCCACTTGTCAGTAACCTTTCATCTCCACCTATCTCCGAAAACGCTCTGAGGCGCCTGAAAAGAAGGTGGCCTGGAGATCTGCTAATAAAATAAACATTGAAATACTACTACCGCTGGGTAGCTTCTTTGCGAGACTTTTTCAAGCCAATAATTAATGTATCGCACATTTACTTGTATTATGATGTTTAGGTCTTTATGGAGAAGTTGATTTGTAACAGAATAAGGAACATTCTGGATTTTGCGAAGGATTTTGGGTTTTAAGGATTGGATGTGGAAGAAATTAGATAGTTTAATAGATCCCCAAAGCCCAAATAGGTCTGATAATAGTGATGTAAATGGATCTCTTGTAATATACTGGAACTTTTGAACGTTTTTCTAGAAATTATTGTAGTATTGGCTATCTTCGAGCAGTTTCTTGTCGTTTCAGTCTCGTGTGAGGATAGTTTTAAATACCTATATATATAAAAAAAAAAAAAAGTAAACACTAAATTAAATTTTGGTTAGCTCCAAAAAAAAAAAAAAAAATAATAAAAAAAATAAATCTTCGGATATGCGCTCCAAGACTGGACGAATGTCATAATTTAAGATTTTAAACGAATGCTTAATTTGATAATAAATTATTGCTTTAAAATAAAATATACGTTAGTTTCGAAGTGTTTTCAACATAATTCATAAAATAAATTTTTATTACTTAACAATTCAACCGGTTATTTTTTCCAATATGTTTTTTATTTCGCTGAGAAACAAAATGATTTTAGATATCCGTACTAAACGTCAGTAAACAGTTACCGTGTCCCGTTAAGTTGTGAATTTGGAGCGATACGGTCTTGAACTGAATAAATATCTCCAGCAACTCTAATGAGGGGTGAAAGGTCCACGGCCATCGTTATCTTGTTTGGACTTCCGCCAAGAAGAACGAGGAAGTGCTACAACAGGGTAAGTAATGCTAATGCTAGATCGATTCTGGTGGCGCTAGTTTCATTTTATTGGCTAGATTTAAAGAAGAAAACTGTTAATTAAAATATGTAGATAATGCTATAATAATTTATTATGATAAATATTTTACGGTCTAAATTATAAATATATAAATAAACGCTTGGCCACGCAACAGTTCCGTCCTGTAATACCAAAATTTATTGTTATTTACTCTCTAATCATTATTAAAAATTAAGCTAAAAGGAACGAAAAATTTTATCAAAATACATGAATAACTTTTTGTGAATAATGGACTGTTCAATACCTGCCAATCTATATCTAAGATGCTTAAGCAGTCAAGATTAGTAACAGTACTAAAACTACTGATATGTTCATAAAATAATGGTAATACTCGTAATTCAATCCTTCTGACGGTTTCCTTTACCACTTTGGGCTCCTTTTCCAATCTATAATTTTTTTTTTATCGAATATTCATTATTAATTCGTTGAAAATAGCGCCTCGACCCGATTGTAACTTGACTTTTAGAACTTTTAAGTAAGAGTAATCAACTCAAAAATGTTACTTTTTTTGAGTCAGTATAAAAATAATATTAATAGGCTTAGCCAACTGGTAGATTCGATACCACCTTCTACCACCTTGCCTACACTCTTCCGTTCAGTACCACCCTTCAAACCCTCAATAGCAAATAACACAATCCTCCCACCTACGCCTCGGTTATCCCTCCAGTACGCATACCATTCGTTTTAACACATTAACATTTTAGAAATTTGTTTTCACTTACTCTAATAATTATACTTATGGAATGCAATCTCCGTAATTCCGCGTTGTATAACCTTCTAAATTCCCCAGTGGGTTCATCCCATCTTCGAGCCCAAACCTTACTTTGCACAAATACAATTTTATTTATTATCATAGTAAATATTTGACTTAGGAATGTACAAGCGACTCTCTTTAAGACTAATACATTAATGTCACAAATTATACCTTGGATTTTTGTACGATGTTAAAATAATTTGTCATATTTATCACTTAAAAATGTAGAAAATATTGCAGTGCATACCATCGCACTAAGAAACATGATCTTATCCAATTAAACTATAATGGATAGATACATTTCAAATTAAAGTTTCGAAAGTAGTTGAATTGTATGTTAAACTTAATAGATTTAATGTAAACCATGTACGTTTCGATTTTAATAATAATAATAGGCTTACCCTAAGGTTCAATGACCATACTTCCAAATTTCGCCTATCAGACTTAAAGCAATCCTCCCATCGACGCTTCAGCTTACCTCACGGACGCCTACAAGTCGGTTCAGCGCATACGAACATTTATAGTCTACGTTCTTCATCGAGCCCAACAGCTTTATACACCCATTTTGTTATATTGACAGAGTACATGCTCAGAAATTCCGCGTTGTATAACCTTCTGAATTCAACAGTGGCTCAACTCTCTTTGTATCAAATAGTTTACTTAGTACATTATTCTCGAAAGTCTTAAGGCTTTGTTTAACCTTTAAAGTAAGTGACCACGTTTCACATTCGTGGTGAACCGTCGGGAGAATAATAGTTTTATTAATTCTAATCTTTAAGTTTCATGATAGAAGGCGGAGACTAAGTAATTTCACAACTGAATAATAACACTCATTTCCCGCCTTTGACTGTGACTTTATTTCCTCCTGAATTTCTTTTTTAGAAAAATAGAACCTTGAATCATGGAACCTAGATACTTAAATTTCTCTACATGTTCAAACCTATATCGATATATTGATATCGCTAAGATCGTCACCGTTTCTACAACAAATCATTTATTTCTTCTTATCCGTATTTTTTTAAATTCTTATCTCTATAATGTAGCTGTTTAGTTTCCATGTCTCCGCCCAGCAGAACCACCGAATCATCGGCGTACCCTAGGATTGCAATTTTATCACCCAGATTTTAACTACGTTTTGATTTTAGAATATTATAAAATATATATTATTATATATATATATTTTATATTGTAAATATATTTTTCTAAGAAGTTTGAATAAATTCTAATTCAAGGCCGTTTAACTCAGATAAAAAAAAATCTTAGTTTCTATGACAAATACACTCAAAGAGCTAAAAGCTTGTAAATTATCCAAAACGTTTAAAAAAAGTTCGTTCTTTTTTTTTTTTTTATTAACTTTTTTCTAAAAATAAATATCTTAAAATTTAGAATATTCTACTAACTTACACCAGATCATTAAAAAAAAAAAAAAAAAAAAAAAATAAGTGTAATTTTATTTATTATTGGAATGACCCATAAGATTTAAAAGTACCACATTTGTCAAAATTTCTATTTATTAAATAGTTTTTAAAGTTTTTCGATTATATCACAATTTTTTTTTTTAAATATTTATATTTTTTTAAAAGTATACTCCAAGTGCTGACCACACCTGTATGTATCAGCTGTGGGATGCTATATTCGTTTTTCATTTTGACCGAATGAACGATGCGAGAACTGGACTATACAGCAGTTCATTATAACTTGTGCCGCAAACTGAAGCATTCATATTGGTCCAGCAGTGGACAAATTGAAAAAGTTCTTTAAATATTCGCTGTATTCCCTGGAGGGGGGACCAGTTGTTGATGAGTTCTATCATTGTCAGGAGCCGGGTCAATTAGCCATTCTGTCACCGCGGCCAAAATATTCAACTCTCAATATTTACCAACACTGTTCCTCTCTTTTCCTCTTTTTAAAGTTCTTCTTCAATTGCTATTTTTCATGGTTGTATCCAATTGGTCCTGCTTGGGAATGTATTCACTCAATGCCCCGTGCGTGTTTTCACCATGAGATATAATTGAACCTGCTTTTGTTCATTTTTTATTATCGGCATTTTGAATGTATAACCGAGATGACAGAAGTTCTGTCCGAAAATTGATGTAATTGAAGTACGTTATTCGTTAATTGTTTTCCCTGTGAAAATTCCAATAATGATAAATTATGACACTTGACAAATACGCCCTCAACAAGTGCTCAATTTCTTCTCATAACTAAAGCTTCCACCGTTTCAGAGTCAGGTTCTGGAGAAGACGGAGTTTAGCCTCTCTGCTAATCCAAAATGGTAGTTTATTCAACAGGTTATCGATATATTCTAGCTGAAGGGTTTTTGTTTGTTTATTTAACGTCACTTTATGCTACTATGGCTATTCGGACGATGCTACTGTGGGAGTCCTAAATTTTGCCTATCCAGGTTTTATTGGGATAGGGATTTTTAATAAGTACCTAACATCGCACAGGCTCTGGACCACCTTTTAACTTCCCCACCGAAGGACGGCATAACTAAGGATTTTTTACACCCATTAGACCACCTGCGGTTTGAACCCGTGACCATTGGCATAGGAGGCTGTTATGCTAGCCACCCTGCTGTAGGTGATCCCTATCTGAAGTGGGAAGGTCATGATCCTTTTGTGATACCTATACAAAATAAATTTTAATCCGTTTAGGATAGTAAAACCGGTGCCATAGATAATTAGTCAAACATAAAAATCTAATGATAATTTTTAAATGATAGTACTTCATAAACTATTAATGTTACGTAGGTATTTATGCTATATGTAGTACTACTTAAACGGGATCATCTTATAGTGGCTAGCGTAATAGCCTTCTATGCCCAAGATATTCGACAGATGTCTATAGGATTTTCTAAAGGGAATAAAAAATCTTTGGATATGCTGTATTTTGGAGAGAACGTAAAATGTTGGTCTCGAGCCTGTGCGATGCTCGTTGAAAATCCGGGTCTGAATTAAACCTGGGTAAACAAAATTTAGGACTCCTACTGTAGCATCCTCCGATTAGGCATTGTAACAAGAAAGTGGCCATAAATGTACAACCAAGTAATAGTAATATTTAAAAATAAATTAAAAACTCCTGTGCCTAAATAACCGATAAAAGGTCGTGGGCTCAGTACATACAAAGATTTTTAGTGTTTCTAGGCCAACCTCCATGCAGTGAGGTGATTAGGCCGAGACCAAGCTCGATCATCAAGTTTCCCCTCTCTCTCCTCATTTTTTGGGTTTCCATAATCCAGGATCGTCCCGCAGCTGAAACAACAGAATAAATAATAATGATGGAGTTTTGTTGACCGTAGAGAAATTAGAGGAGGAAGATGGTTGGGGGTGCGGTCATAAATTAAAACCACACAATTAAAAATAAGCGTTATTTTTATTATGTGCCGACGTTTCGGCCTACAATGTGGGCCTTCATCAGGGCTAAAAGAAACAAGATAACAACCAATGTAATTATAGACTTAATAATGCGTTAGGTATATAATAATAATATGACAGTAATAAATTATGGGAACATAAATAATATTAAATGTAAAATGATAATAAGATGACAATTATAAAGTATGGAAATAAGGTGACAGTTATAAAGTATGGAAATAAACAAAATTAAGATGATAGTTATAAAGTATGGAAGTAGACATAATTGAGATGATAATATTGTAATGAGAATATATAAATAGAGACTCAGTAAATGAAAAAAAAAAAAAAAAATGATAAAGGAATAATATGTGAACAATTAAAATTTTAAATATTAACAATTTTGAGTTGATATATGACGGTAATATATTAAAAACATAGTTAAGAGTATAGGTAATATATAAAAAAATATAGTCATTACAAAAGAGAAACAATATGAATAAAAAATAATAATTTAAATTTTAAAATAATGTAATATTAAACTAATAATTATATGTCAGGATATGTAACGGA
Source organism: Piezodorus guildinii (assembly GCA_023052935.1). Taxonomy (NCBI): domain Eukaryota; kingdom Metazoa; phylum Arthropoda; class Insecta; order Hemiptera; family Pentatomidae; genus Piezodorus; species Piezodorus guildinii. The sequence goes on along the minus strand of CM041293.1, from coordinate 131,853,730 downwards.
GAAAGATATGAGTATGGAAAGGGGGAGAAAGAAATGGGCGATGAAAAAAGACCCTTATCAATAAGAAAAAAATACTTACATGACGTGCAAGCGTTGCCTACAGAAGTGATGTTTCCCAGTTTAAAAAACGCTCATTGCGTGGAACGGAAAATATGAGAACTAGAATGTCCGTTAGGAAAATTCCAAGAAGCTAAGTTATGTTTACTGATTCGATTGTTAAAAAATAGCCAAAAGTCATTACTTGAGAGTATTTGAGTTATTACTTATGAGTATTTGATAAAATTGTAAGAAATAGTGACGAGGTAAAGATTAAAAGATTTTAAGTAATAACGGATGACGATGATAAATGATGAATGATGATAAGGTAATAACGAATGACGATAAGGAGCTGTCGAAGGAAATGATAAATAAACAGTAATCTAGTAGGTAAACAAATAAATAAATAAAAAAGGGGAGTACGAAAATTAAATAAATATATAAATAAAAAATTGATAATAAATAAATAAAAATAAAATTATGAAGAGATGATCAGATGGTTGTTTAAAAAATGAGCTAGGGATGCTTTATTAAATTTAATATTTGGGAATAAGCTAGTGACAAGTTATGTTTGTCAGTCTTTTGATTAACAGGAAGGGGTTCTAGTTGTATGTAAATGCATTCTGTAATGAGTCGTTTGTCATGGTTGGGAACAGTGGCAAGAATGGATGTTTTATCAAAATCAAAGGAATGGTTAAGGGTTAAGGAATGTTCTGAAAGTTTTGAAGCGGTAGAATTTTTGGAGGAAATTGTATATTTGTGTCGGGTGATGCGATAAATAATAGTTCGAGACAGCCTGGATTCGTACCCAGGACACTGAGAACAGTTAACTAGTGCTCTAGACAAGACCTCGCCGCTCCCTACTATTTTAAACAAGGTGTTATTTATATTTCTCACAGTCGTTATTTTTTGGAAGTGGAATATTGTAAGGTAATAATAATTTATCGTATAAGGATAATGCATTATTAAACTATTATACAAAGGTAATGGTAATTTTCAATATGCTATTAATGTTACGTTGTTATTCAGAGATTTATTTTTTTTTTTTGGTTTATTATTTTCAATAATAAACCTTTGTGATTGACCAAAAAAAAAGATTACCCCCCCCCCCTTCAAAATTTGAGATCTTACGTTTCAGGATGCATAGAATGCGATTAACGAATACAAAAAAATCCGTTTATTCGCCGTCCGCGGCATTTCTCCGAAACTACTCTACCAATTTTTTTGAAATTCGCTACAAAAATACTATTCCATGCAATAATGATCCTAACACCTAGGCGTTGATATCAGCTGGTTATTTTTAAAAGTGATTTGATTCAATAACTCAGTTATTTTGAAAGATAGAGAAAAAATTATCAGTGTTTTTAACCCAAAAACCGCGAATAATTATATAAAAGAGAAATAAGAAAAGAAAAAAAATGAAATTTTACACATAACTACGATCTTATATCAGTTACTTTTGGTGATAGAGAAAAGTATGTATAGAGATTAGAAGGAAAAAAAAAACAAAAAAAAAAACATATGTGTATTCATGTAACAAATTAAAGTGGATGTGATCCCACCAAAAATTGGTTATTATTGAAGATAGAGAAAAATCGAAAAGATTTTCGAGATCAACACAACGCGATAAACAAAGAGTTTCTAATAATTAATAAATAATTACCAAAAAAACTTAATTTACTGGTGCCGACGTTTCAGCCATAATTATAGGCCCTGAAGACGTTTGAAGGAGAGCGTCACATCAATTAATCAATAATTAATAAATATGATATTATCCTTTGAATTTTTGCTTTACATGTTACTTGATTGCCAGTCAACAGTTATGCAATAATATAGTTATTTGGAAATAATAAACCATTGTATTATAATTTGCAGCGTTTTTGGGGATTGGAGGATACGTCTTAATTTTGTAATCCGAAATAGGTGACGTCGTCGGCGCACAGTGGGCAAAATCACCAATTTAGGTGGACAAACGTCAATTCAAAAGTTTAGAATTTTCCATTGGAATCCCACCTGTAGAGTTAATTTAGCAATTTGTAATTGTAATTTTATGCCCCTATTCAATAACGAAAAACTATATAACCCCCAAGTTACCCCACGGATTTGTTTGCAGAATTTATTTCATGAATCCTTCTAGTCTTTATATATTACAAAGAATATTCGCGATTTTTTGTGTTTTGGGTGATACATAATTTTTTTCAGGCACAAGACTCCGAAACAAAAGTTTTACAATCTATGATTTCAAGAATTTCCTAAATGATATAAAATACATCTATTATCAGGTCTTAGCGACCCCCAGCCATAATTAGATTTTTGTACTATTTTTCCTGTAACCTTGGACTTCGAACGTAAAATGTAGGTAAGTTTTAGATTTAAGCAAATAAATTTGATGTTTGACTACTTTGCGCTCGCCAATCGTATCAAAAATGAATTAGTATTAATTAATTTTCTTATAATTTTTTTCCGTAATCTGGGACCCCAATGTTTAAATATAGACAAGTTTCATAATTTTGTCCACCTAAATCGGTCACATTTTCCACTGTGCGGCGGTTGCAATAGACTTTTTTAATAAAAAATATTGAGGTAAAGGTTTGATGTTAAAAATAGCTATTTCTAATGCAGTGCTAAATAAATTTGTTATTTACAAATATTACTACCTCTTCAATTGTTTTTACAATATCTTTATAATAGATGCATATTGATAAATATGATGTTGTTGGGAACCCTAATTAAATGAAGCTAAAATATTACTAATAAACAATAATTGATCCTAATTGGATAAAAGGCTGTGGTTGAATCAAATCGTACATTGCCCTGATTGAGATAGGAGACATTTTGTCAAGGATTTATTTTTTTTGTTCCGCCTCCTTCCACTATTCTGGAAGATGACAGAAGTTGCCACGGACTGTTTGCGAAGGGCTTAGACTCGCTCAACAAGTGGCTGATTGTTTGATTTATGTAAATGAGTTAGATTACTGGCCGTCCGGGGTCAATATTTGCCTTCCTCTTCTCCAAAGCCCTCCTCAGATTGTATCTAATTATCGACCCTCCTGTCATCCTCGACAACCGGGTTACTGGGAGCAACCGGTCCCGGCTACACTCCAGGCACGGAAAAATAAACTTCGTTAAAGCCAGAAATTTTAAAGGATTGCAGGTATATTTAAGTATACTTAGTCAATGCAGTGATGGTTTTTCGAAGAGTAAAACAGAAGATTATCATTATCTAGTTTTATGTAATTTAAAATTCATCATTTCATTAGACTCTCTGTGTGAAAAACTAATAAGGTACGGTGTTAATTAGTACAGTTACTTGTATATATATATATATATATATATATATATATATATATATATATATATATATATATAAAGTTTCTATTGTTCTTAGGTTTCAGTCAATGAATAAACAATTTTATTTATGCGACGTTTCGAGAATTTATTGTTCTCATAATCATGCCTTAACAGTGGAAAAACAAAAAAACAGAACAATAATATTATTATACAATAATTAATATATGATGTTATTGTTAGAGTCATATATTATATATTGTATAGTAATATTAATGTTCTGTTATTTGTTGTTCGACTGTTTAGGCATGATCATGAGAACAATAAATTCTCGAAACGTCGCATAAATAAAATTGTTTATTCATTGACTGAAACCTAAGAACAATAGAAATTTAAATTATCAACAGTCGAGAAGTCATCAAACAATATATATATATATATATATATATATATATATATATATATATATATATATGAATGAAAATTAATTTTATTTTATAATAATAAAAAAACCTCATTGCCTATAGAATATTCCAGAAGGCATATTTGTATAATTTATTTTCAACAATGTTAACATTTTGGTAAATTCTATTAACTTAATTGCGTTACTCAACAGTTAAAAAATAAATAAATAAACAAAAATATGATAAATGATTTATACGTAAATATTCATGAATAGCAATCAGGTTACCAGAATATTGATTAAATTCAAATTACGTGTTCTATCCTAAAAAAAATCTGGTGCGATCAACACACGACTTTCACTTAAATCCGTTTTAAAAATCGATTAAAGAATTTTCAAATACAGTTAAAGATAAAAATTAACGAAACCATTAAAGAATTAATTAAATTTAATTTCTATAGAAACATGTGTTTTATTAAAAAAACTATGATATTATTTATTTGAAATAATCAGTTAGTTGAATCGGCATTTCATAACTCTTTATTAACTTTTACAAGCTTGTGTATGAGATAATTTTTTTTTTTTAAATCTTTAGGTTTCCAACGGTATATTACAAATCTATATTACTGTTCTGATGTTCAAAAACAAAAAAATTGCATTAAAAAAAATATTTTTGCAGTCTTCTCCTTTAGTTAGATATCAAATTCCTTGATAATAATCAAAATCAAAATCTTATCAAATTCCTCGATAACAAGATTATATTGTTATTTTTATTAAAATTAAAAGTTGTTTGAATGAATAATTTTATTGTTAGGTTCCTTTAATTAAAATGATCCATTTTTCATTCAACTCATTTTATTTTCTTATTTTTTTCTCCCAACGTTTCGGCCTTTTGCCATCATATAGATGATAACAACCAGGACAGGGCTGGTCAGCCTGTAATAGTTTTATTTTTATTTTATTAAATTATGACAAAATATATGTGAGTGCATGATGGAATATAAAAAGATCCCTAGAAAATGGCAAAAGGCCGAAACGTAGGGAGAAAAAAATAAGAAAATAAAATGAGTTGAATGAAAAATGGATCATTTTAATTAAAGGAACCTAACAATTATTTTTTTTTTGTATCTAAAAAATTAAAGTTACTTTAGTGAAAGAAAATTAGAAATATCGGTATTTAAGCCCTGTCGGACTATTTTAATCAGAATGAAACTTACACGATATTAAATATCATCAAACGTTACGTCCATGTGTAGAGTTTAATCAAAATCGTTAAAGCCGTTTTTGAGAAAATCGTAAAAATCTGCAAAATGCTTGGCATAAAGTGGCTCTTCTGGTTAGTTGATTTTGATAAAAAATTTCTGCAACATCTCGGTATATGTGTAGTTGTCTTAAATATGAAATTTCAGTTACATAGGACTTCTCGATTACGCGCGGGAGTTATCACACACACACACACACACACAGACCTTTTTGCGGGACTTGGTCATTTGGATTCAGGGGATCCTAAAATGTGTATTTCCGTTGAAAACTGGAATTGGAAAATTTTAAAACGATCGCAATACTTTCCCTTACTATATATTTCATATATAGGTAAGTGAAAGTATTAATAAACAAAAATAGGATCAATGATTTGTACGTCAATATTCCTGAACAGCATTCAGGAGACCAGAATATTGATGTCTAAATTAAAAAGTCTTTGTCATATGAAGTTCTAAGCTTCAACAATATATTTTGTTTTAAAAGTAAATGCACAAATTAGAATAAAACATTACATATGGTGCGTAGTTGTAACTGTCTAATCGTCGCTTTTTTCTGTCCTGCAGAAGTATCTTAGTTTCTATTTTCTATGCGGCTTATAATTGGTAAAAGTAATCGGGAGTCAGTCTAGTAAAAAATATTTTAATTTTGCCGACGTTTCGGCTCAAACATGTGAGTAACGAGCCAAACCAATCATAGACGTAAAAGAATAAATAAATAAATAAAAAGTGGAAAAAAGCGTCAACGATTTATACGTAAATATCTCTGAACACCAAACAGGAGACTTATAATATATTATATATTTAAACTAGATGTTATATCCTAAAATATTGAGTCCGAATTGACATGGTGTTGAGAGTTAATAATGCTTGGTATTACTGTTCTGATGATGATGTGTGCCGAAACGTCGACAAAATAAAAATATTGTTTACTAGATTGATAAATAAAAATATTGTTTACTAGATTGACTCCTGACAATTGCTACCTATTCTAATTTCAACAGTAGACCATACATCCTTTCCCCTCCCTCGCCTTTAAAGGCTATACGAGGGTTTCTCGGACGAGAGAGTGAGGGTCCTCCCGGTACCGAGACACGAACTCGTAATTTTATGGTTTCCAATTTTTGGTTCTCTGTGATTGCTAGTCAACGCGCGTCAAAGCAACCCGCGCTAACCCACTCGGCTACCCCGCCCCCAGACCATACATCCTGAATATAGTGTACGTTTTACCACACTGTACTCACTAAATACACATATACGCTTTTATGCTATTTTTAAGTAATCTTCCAACACCCCATCGTTACCTATAGCATGGTGGCTAGCATAAAAGCCCCCTATGCCCAAGATCTCGGGTTCAAACCCGCAGGTTGTCCTAGGATTTTTTAATGGGAGTGAAAATCCTTAGTTATGCCGTCCTTCGGAGGGGACGTTAAAAGGTGGTCCCGAGCCTGTGCGATGTCAGGTTCTCGTTATAGATCCCTATAATAATTAAATCTGGATAGGCAAAATTTAGGACTCCCACTGTAGCATCGTCCGATTAGCCACAGCAGCATAAAGAGACGTTAAATAAACAAAAAAACAAACCAACACCCCATCTCCTCCAGACATATTAATAAATACTATCAAGTCGCTTTTATCATTACAGTCCAACAATATCCTTCAATTATGTCCAATTCATCCTTTTAGAACAAGATCCGCTACTCGGAATACGCGGAACCCTATTTGGACAAGCATCTTACTTGGAATCCTCATACAAAACTGAAGTGATAATAAACAGCTAATGGATTCCAGCAATCCAATATTTGCTTGACAAACGTTCGTGTTGATGTGTATAATATAAAGTAAAATTAACAAGGGTTTATTAGGATGCATTTTAAAACGAAAACAAGTCAGCAACACCTTCCAGTTTAAATATTTGTATGGCCTTTATGCGCTCTACTTTCTACTAACCCTTCCCTTCCCGGAACGTTCCCAAGGGAAGAAGATTTTTCTATTCCACTGCGGTAGAGGATGACTGGTGAGTCGCTAATGCCTGCTGAAGGGCAAGGGAGAAAGTGGTGCCGCCTAGATGTGAATGATGTAACCACTGTGAGTTATCCTCCCATCGTCATTAGCGCAAGGTACTTTCTAGTTTCCGACGAATACTCATTTATTGCTTGTATTTACTTTAGCGATACATCGTCATTACCATTCTTGTTTAATGATCCCATGTTGTTAAGATTAGTAGGAAAACTATTTATTAATTGTATAATAAACAATTAAAATGTAGTTTAAATCCTTTGGTTATTGCTATGTAATCATGACTTTCGTTCAGTTTCAACTAACAAAAGTAAATAGTATCATAAAAAAATATGATTATTATGATTTCTCAAAGATTTTGATCGAATTTATCAATTGCGAAAATTTTTTAATTTCTAAACTATAATGCATAAACATCTGGTACGGGCATCACACGACTTATCTCCGTTTTTAAAATCGATTAAAGAATTTCCGATGCAATTAGAGATAAAAATGAATAAAACTATTAAAGAATTAATTGAATTGAATTTCTATAGAAACATGTGTGTTTTATTCAAAAATCTATTGTATTATTATCTAAAATAATCAGTTAGTTTTATCGGTTTTTCATCACTCTTTATTTACTTACACAACCCTGTTCATAAGATAATATTTTTTCTAAAATCTTTAGCTTCCCAATGGTATATTATACATCTACATTGCTGTTCTTATGTTCAAAAACAAAAAATTGGATTAAATTTTTTTTTTTTTCAGTTTAGTATTAATTCGTTCAACCTGCATATTAAGCTGTTAATTATCAATGCTAACAAGATAATAATGTTATTTTTATAGAATCTACAAAATTAAAGGTACTTTAGAAGAAGAAATTTTGAAATATCGGCATTTAAGCCCTGCCAGACTATTTCAACCTACATGATGTTAAAGCCCATTAAGTTTTTCATTGATAAGAGAGTTTAATTAAACTCGTTAAAACCGTTTTCGAGAAAATCGTAAGAAGGTGAAAAATGCATGGATCAAGTGCCTCTTCTGGTAAGCTGATTTTAATGAAGATGTTTTTGTAACATCTCAGGCATATATTTGTCTTAAATATGAAATTTTAGTTTCATAGGACTTTTCGTTTACGCGCTGGAGTTAACACACACACACACTGACCTTTTTTAGGGACTTGTTCCGTTGAAACTGGGATTCGAAAATTTTCACGATCGCAATACTTTCCCTTACTATATTTCATATATAGGTAAGTGAAAGTAAAATTAATAGGAATATTGCTAATTTTGTGAAATATATTTTTATTGATTTTGTTTTGTATATATGTATATTGTATTATTATTATTACATAAATTTATTGTTTTGTATATATCGTGTGAATGTAGTATGAATGTTGTACGTTATTACTATTAAAAATGTCCTGATTTGGACAGATTGTAATATTGCTCAATAAAGTATTGTTTCTCTCTAAAAAAAAAAAAAAATTGTAAAAATTTCTTTGTCTAATATTTATATCCTGCGTTAAGATTTATTAGTTTCTACTTCATATTATGTTTAATTCCCATTTAATTAAATATATGGCGAATTAAATTTAAATTAACAAACGAAGAATAAATTACAAATTTGTTTTATTGGGTGTAAGAAATCATTAGTTATGTTGTCCTTCGGAGTGGACGTAAAATAGTGGTCCCGAGTCTGATGTGAGGTACTCGTCGAAGATCCCTATCCTAATAAAGCTTGGATATGTAAAATTTAGAGCTCCCACTCTAGCATGTAATTGACGTTAAATAAATAAACAAACAATAAAAATTTTTATCGCAGTATTTTTATCGCATTCACAACTATCAAATCACAATATCGTAGGAAGTTCTTCTAGCACTTCCGATCTGTGTTTTACCTATTTACGAAAATATTTTAAATTCGAATTGCCATTTTCGAAAAGCGGCGGAAATCCTTTCAAATAATAACTAACAACTTCAAATCAAGAACAAAAATTATTTGGATTGCAAATTATTTTTTAATTTTTATTAAGAGATAATACAATCTGCCACCTTCTGGGGCAATGAGTATTATAGATAGAAGAAATCATTCATCCCATATGTACACGGATTGCAAAATTATTAACTCTCTCCGAACTATTGTCTTGCCTACTACAGTGTTCTAAATAAACGCTTTAATAATTCAATGTTTGAAAAAAAAAAACTATATTATACCCTCATATTTAATTTTTTATTTTTTTTTGTTTGGGATTTTGTATTATGAGAATCGTATATGAAAATCTCTTAATAGTTAATTTAATGCCTAATTAAGTATTGCTCTGAATGAAAAATTTAATAAAGCTATGTATAAATACATACATATGATTTTTGTTTCACTTTTATAAAGCTCAAATTTCTTTTTATTTATATTAATTGAATACTGAGACATAGACATAGTTATTGGCTGGTAGGAAACTTGAAAAATAAATTATGTTTTTATGTAGTTCAAGAAAATAAATAACTAAATATTGAAAGAATAATTCGATATGCCTAAATAAGAGGGTAAATTAAGCCGTATCATTAATAAGTTGGGGGAGGTTGGCAGCAGTTGCGGAAACGGGAAGAGGCGTTCCAGACCCCTGACCGGAACTTCCGGACGTCAGCGGAGCCACGGCCTATCTGATCGCAGGCATCTAGCTCCCGTCGTTTCGAATTCTCTAGCGCAGTTGCTTTACGTCATATTGTTAAATTCTGTTGTTATTTAAAAAATATCTTAATTTATATTATATATTTAACTCATTATCATTGAAAAGAGTTTGTTTCATATAGATAATGTTGAATGCCTGGTTTTGCTTCCGATTTTTATTTTTTAAACTGCAAATCCTCCCTCTAATATACTTATTTTTTAAGAATGGGGAAAAGCATATTAATTAACGTAGCAAACGGACGAATAAATTTGTTTATGGCGTGTGGTTTAATATACACAACATTCAATGTTTCATTTTTAATTAAATTATATATTCAAATTCTCTATTTTTTTTTATATTATATATATATATATATATATTATATATATATATATATTATTTTTTTTTTTTTTTAGTTGCTCAATGATGATATATTATATGTGTACCAATAACCCAAAAATTTTTATACAATTTTTTGTAATTCCTACTACTCATTAAATTAATTATTTCAATGAATTATGTTAGCTATCAAAGACCATTAGTCTCCATTTCGCTGGAAGTCGATCATATCATGCAAAGAGGACGTATGCATTGATTAAAAAAAAAAGACCTGACACAAGACATCACATTTTTTAAGAATTTTATATAATTTAAGGTAATGTGTTAAGGTGAACGTTTTGTATTATGGGTTAGTAAAAAGACAAGACGTAATTATTAAACCTGTAGTACATTAAGAGGTGAATACAGAATATCTTCATTTAGTAAATCGTCTGTCCACTAGCCCAACTGGGAACATTAATCTTCTGATATTGACTTATTATGGTGTATAATTTATTACTTACTATTTATCGAATGCTTTATAATTTCTCATAAGAATCAGTAATTGAAATAGTCCATGAAAAATTTCTTTATTTGTGTATTTGGCCAGTTTAACCCAATTCGTCCCACTTAACTGTTTCCTGGTTTTCTTGCTCCTTTCTTAAACATTCTTTTCTGAGCTTTTTCAGAACAGGTAGAATTCGCAAAAAGCATAAAATATGATCAGGTATGTTTAATTTGCACATGTCTTATAAACACCCTGTTCTTTCAAGGTTAGTAACTAAGCCCGAATATTTCCTCTCTTGCTCTGGATATTAGATATTTTGATATAAAGTAAGCTGACTGTTGTGAATGTAGTACTTTGACTTTTCTGGGCCTAGCCTGACATATAATCTATGAAATTCACTACACATAGCTCTAGCTATCATTTAATTTTTAAAATTAATTTCGACTTTGCATATTTAAATTTCTATATCTATTGTTTTAAAAAATTCTTGGTTCATTTCAATATCCAACTGATTAGCGATACAATAGTATGAACGGATGGCACACGTTCCTACCATTATATGTTCTTTTCTAACTTTTATATTTACTAAAGAATCTTTTAATATTTCTGGTTAGTGGCTTCATAATACATTTCGGTTATAGTTTAAATTTAATTTTAATGTAAAACTGTAAAGGGGCGAGATTGAGATTTCAAGATAATCAGGTGTTTAGGTGGCAGATAAACTTCACTTCAGGCAAATTCAGACATGTCCTCAAACATACAGTAGAAGGAAACCCCTACCAAACAATTAAGGACTCTTAGCACAACTAAATGCAAGTGCATCTACCGTTTCAAGAAATTTATAGTGTATTGGGAAAGTAAAAAAGCTCGATAAATGGGTACCTCATGATCTCACTGAGCGGCAGCAAGACTCTATGTTTCAAAACATACCGTGCAAAAATTGAAAGAACCGGGCTACGAAGTTCTTCTGCACCCACCATATTCTCCCGACTTGTCTCAAACAGATTACCACCTGTACAGGAATTTAGACAACTTAGTCAAAGGAAAACTTTTTGAAAATGATGGTCAAGTGAAAACTGCGTTTTCAGATTTTGTTTCACTTCAAAGCTCAGAGTTTTTCAGTTCGGTGATAAAAACGTTGGTGTCACGTTGGGAAAAATGTGTAGAAAAAGAAGGTAAATACTTCGAATAAAATCATCTTGTTTTCATATCGTATTTTTAATAAAAATCCTTTACCTTGAAAACGGACATTTCATGTGACACAACCCAATAAAAGTAACCGCCCCGGGTGGGCTCGAACCACCAACCTTTCGGTTAACAGCCGAACGCGCTAGCCGATTGCGCCACGGAGGCGATGCGCTGATGAATTTAAATTTAAATTGAATCAATGATGGTGTAATTATTTTAAATTTGAATGAATTTAAGTATATCGTGCTTTAATAATTTGGTTCATATAATTGTACACTCGGTAAGTAACAATTTAGATTATATTTTATTCAGCGTTTCCATAATGAAGCGTAACTTTCTCAAGTTTTAATTTTCATATTTAATGATAAGTATATGCACTTATATTTAATATATATATTTAACCTAACTGATGATATTTTACGCTTTTTGGTAATTCGACCTGTACTTTAATATTTTCTAAAGAATCTGTTAATCTGTCTGGCGAGTGGCTTCCCAATACATTATTACAGGTATAGGTCAAATGTAATTTTAAAGTATAACTTTAGAGGAGCGAGTTATAAGGTTTCAAGATAATCAAGTGTGTTTAGGTGGTAGATAATCTTCACTTCAGGCAAATTCAGATATCCCCAGACTTGTGTTCTATAACACAACATCCAAAAATTAATTTTCTTCATAAAATATCACATCTTATTTTTCGTACGTATATTGTTTTCGTCATTAATAAAAAGAATCCGCCCCCGGGTGGGCTCGAACCACCAACCTTTCGGTTAACAGCCGAACGCGCTAGCCGATTGCGCCACGGAGGCGATGCTCTGGTGTATTTAAATTTAAATTGAATCTATGATGGTGTAATTATTTTAAATTTGATTGAATTTAAGTAAATCGTACTTTAATAATTTGGGTTATAATTGTACACTCAGTAATAAGCAATTTAAATCATATTTTCCATTCAGCGTTTTCATAATTAAGCGTGATTTGCCAAGTTTTAATTCGCATGTTTGATGATAAGTGAATATAAATTAATATATTAATAATTTCAATGACCTACCTAAACGATTAATTAAAGGAAATGCAAATTTTGTGCAAAAGTGAAACCGTGCCATAACTTACCTTTCTTATCGTTCCCAAATATATTATGTGTTTGAATCAAATATTAAGAAAAATAGAAATTGTTCAGTGTTTCTGAAAATGTTGAAGACTTTGTTGATAAAACCAAGCGCTACATGAGTTCATATATTATAATTTTGCGAAGTGTCATTCACTAACACATAATATTAAAATAAAATAAAAAAATTCACAGAAGATGAAATTTAATGTTACAATTTTTTTTTTGTTTTTGTCAATGAATGTTGACAATTAGCGAATAATGTTACAATCTTAGGTTCAACATTAGTTAATAAAACAAATCAACGAAATGAAGATGCGTTCAAATTTGGGATATAGAATTTTATTTATTTTTTTATCAGTTTTTTCCTCATATTCTTACACCTCCCTTAAATAATTATATTACACTCTGTTTTAATAACTTTTTTCGCTAACCTTCTTCACAAGCGGGAATGAGTATCAGCTTTTTGAATATGTCTATATTTTTAAATATTCTCCATAACTTATTGTTTTAAAATGATGTTTTTTGTTTTAATTGTGTTTTTTATGCAAGTTATTATTAATTTACTTTCCAAAAAATGATATATAATAGTTTTATCCACCTTTCTACTTTTGACGATTTTTTTAAAAAATATTTTAATTTTTTGTGTAATGAAAAACTAAAAAAAAATAAAATTTAAATCCTTTTTATTTACTTTTAATCAATACTACATTAATATTTATTTATTTATTTCTTAGGGTTTTTCAACCACAAGGGTCATTTGCACCCAATTTTACAATTTCAGTTCATATATTGCTAATTAAAAGTTGCAATTTAAATTTTTTGAAATATTTTTGTTGATTTCAAAAATAATATCAACTTCTTAATTTGCTCTTCTGCCTGTAATATTTCCTCATGTCCATTAATAAAATATCCTTTTATATGCAAGTCCATTAGTATATTTAAATTTTTTAGTAGTCTTATTGAAGATCTAGAAAAATGTCTGCATATTTCAAATGTTAACATATCCTAGAATTTGACATGCAATAGTGCAATTGAATCTCAGTTTAACATATTGATCTTAAGAGCCTAATATTAGCGTATATGAAATAATTATAATTAAATGTTACAATTAATTAAATTTTATAAACTTAATTTCTGAATTACTGTAATTTTAATTATTTAGATGAAGATGTTTATTATGTATTTAAAAAAAAAAAAAGGCAATTAATGTTTGATAGTACTACTAATTCACCCTTCAAAATTAGAGTTCTGTTAAAAATTAATCAATTAAAAAAAATTTTATTTAGCCCACTCATAATTTATTAATGTCACCTCTAAAACTATTGTATATACCTATAAAAAATATACTGTAACAACTACTTTTTTGTTATATCAATTATGCCTAGTTATAAATCATATATTTTCCCGCATCCTCATGCTATTATCGATTATGTAACACTAGTCGATATAAAGGAAATCGATTGAAAGCGGCCTTGGGTATGGGCTGAGTAATTAGCGATACACTATCAGTTGTGAGTAGAGGAACCAAGGTTACTTGGTCGCTAGTGCCTTATATACTTCGTCATTATCTTGTTACACCGAACAGCAATTTATTTGTCAATATCAACTGTTGACAGCGTAAAACCCAGGAAATGATGGTTGAAAACCTCTTAAAAGTATCACAATCTTTTGCAATATAACAAGTACAATGTTAGGAAGATAATCCCACTAGACCCAGTACCATAATTAAACTCATATGCTAGCCTAAATATTATTTATTTCTTAATATTTTCATCTCTGTCTCTTTTCTTTTTTTTTTAATAATGGATCACTCTCTCCTAACTAAACATTTAAGATTTTACGTTTCGATGAACTTAAAAAATACTTTCCACGACTTTCCAAGACGGGTTGAATTTTTTAATTTGTCTAATTTTCAAAATTTCTTTCTCTAAAGTACCTTTAGTGTTATTGATTGAAAATAATAACCATTTCTTCTTGTTTAAATTTGATAAAAATGGATAGAGAGAAACTAGTTCATTTATAAAGTAATGCTGCCCAACTAAATTGGGTTGCTCAAGACACAACATACTACGATTTCTTTAGAAAGATTTGTTTAAATAATTATAATATTATGTATGATTAACAGTAATAAAGTATGATTATATAATTACATTTTTTTTTCTTCCTAATTTAGTTTCATAATTTTTTTCTTATATGCATAAAAAAAAAAAACTCTAAAAAATAACAATATATTTTCATATTAATCCTTGCGAATTTAAAATATTTCTTTTCTTTTCTTTTTAATGTTTCAGGAAGTTTTTCTTAATATTCCACACTTAAATAAGCACACCTTATCTTCCTTTTGTGAATTATTTATTTTATTTCATAATTTTTACTTTCACTTACTGTATATAATAAGGGGAAGTATTGCGATCGTGAAAATTTTCGAATTCCAGTTTTCAACGGAAGTACTCGTTTTAGGGTCCCCTGAGTCCAAATAACCAAGTCCCGCAAAATGGTCTGTTTGTGTGTGTGTGTGTGTGTGTGTGTGTGTGTGTGTGTGGTACTCCCGGACAGAAACCGTAAGTCCTATGAAACTGAAATTTCATATTTAAGACAGCTATACGCCCGAGACGTGACAAAACTTTTTTCATCAAAATGAGCTTACCAAAAGAGGCACTTTATACCATGCATTTTGCACCTTTTTTCGATTTTCACGAAAACGGTTCCGACGATTTTGATTAAACTCGCTATATCGATGTAAACTTCAATGGGCTTTAATATCATGTAGGTTTTATTTGGATAAAAATGGCCTGACAGGGCTTAAATGCCGATATTTTAAATTTTCTTCTTCTAAAGTACCTTTAATTTTGTAGATTCAATAATAATAACAAGATTATCTTGTTAACGCTGATGAAAAACAGGTAAATATATAAATTGAATAAATTCGATACCCAATTAAAGGAGAAAACAAAAAATATTTTTTTAATGCAATTTTTTGTTTTTGAACATAAGAGCAGTAATATACATGTATGATATACCGTTGGAAAGCTAAAGATTTTAGAAAAAATATCATCTCATACACAAGCTTTTAAAAGTTAATGAAGAGTGATGAAAAGAAGATAAAACTAACTGATTATTTAAGATAATAATATAATAGATTTTTTAATAAAACACATGTTTCTACATAAATTCAATTTGATTAATTCCTTAATAATTTCACGAATTTTTTTATCTCTAACTGTATTTGAAAATTCTTTCATTGATTTTAAAAATGGAGGTAAGTGAAAGTCGTGTGTTGCCCGCACCAGATTTTTTTTCATTTATCGACGTTTCGGGGTTCTTTCCCTATTCTCAAGACTTTCAACCTGTCAGACAATGAACTCCCATGTAGACGAATAGCAGTAAGCTATAAAGTGAAATAATGAATGATATATGTAAAAGTGTTTTCAAAAAACTCTTGAGAATGGGGAAAGAACCCCGAAACGTTGATAAATTATTTAAAAAATTATGAAATAAAATAAATAATTAACAAAAGGAACTTAAGGTGTGCTTATTTAAGTGTGGAATAAAATATTTATATGTATACACTTATAAAAGAATTTGGTAACCGACTTTTTAAGAGTAAAGCATAGGACAATTTTGTCTGGTCAATTTTCTTTCCCTCAAATAAAAAAGGTATTATATACGTATAATATACCGTTGTTTCCACCAAAACATTATTTATTCCATGTTATTATTATACTTGAGTTTTTGGATTTCCCTCAGATCCTACTTGGTCTGTATGTTTTTGTTTTAAGTTAATTGCTGCAGGTGACGTAATAAAAAAAAAAAAACTGTTTAAATTTAAAAAAAAAAAGGAAAGAATATGATGTAAATGATTGAGGAAAAAGACAAAAACATAAAATAAATAAATGAATGTACATACTCATAGATTTCGCATTGAATGTTAATGAATAATTTTTATTCATTCCGAGCTTTCGTTTATCTTGAGGTCAGGGTATTGGAATGGATGCCCAACTTCTTGGTCATTAGCACTATTTTCGTTTATCTATAGTGTATTGACTTTAACTATAAATCAAACCTGAAGTGACTTACAAAACGATTACTGATGATTTATTACCATACTGATTGTATAATAAAGTTTTGTTGTTTTAATTGGCATTGAAATTACATGCATGAGGTTGAGAATTCGACGTTACTTATGCGTTTTTACAAAAATTAACGATTTGAGGTTTCAAATGTCTAAATTATGTTTTTAAAATGGTTAGGACTAATAATAATTATTAATTAATTTTTTTTAATGCATAATTATTTATATTTTAAGAAACACCTCAGTCATAGTGATTGGATTATATATATATATATATATAAATTGATATATGGAGGAAAAATTTTCTTTTTCTGCTATTCTAACGTGATATCTTTCCTAAAGATATTTTATAATAATAAAATGAAAATTGATTGTTAAGGGATATTTTTTATTTTAGGATCAGCTAATAAAATAATAGTTTCTTAATTTAACAAAAAAAAAAAAAAGTGAAAGAGATTCAATAGCAAAATAACAATACTGTGTTGGGAGGTTGTGATTTGTTTTTTATATTCTTTATTTCATGATGCGTATGATATAAATAAATAGAAAAAACAAAAATATTCGATTAGATCAAATTCATTACCATTAAAAAGTAAATAATAGGTTATGCAATTTCTATGACTACTACTTTATTAGATTGAAACAGAATAATAGTTCTACATAGGACTTTAATATAAATATAAAATAATTAATGTAATTTGGTTTTAACTCGAGGTTAAGAAAAATATACCCAACGATTTTATATAAACTTATTTTGTATTTTCATCTAAAACATGAAATTCCTTTATTATATAATAATGTTTAAAAAAATTACTGTTTATTTCGTTTACCACTGTTGTTATTCATTATAAATTAAATAACGATATCCTGACTAGGTGGTACTCGAAAGAGTGACTACATCCTCAAGGGTATTTCCTGGAGGCGAATTAATTGATTTATTTATTTACAAGGACGTGACTTTGGGTTCTGTCGAGTGTGGACCTGCCACTCATCCGATGCTGCAACTGCTCCATCAAAGTTTGGTTGTCAATAAACTCCTACCTGAATAAAAGAACTATTACTATTTTTCGAACATTAATTAATTTTATATATATATATATATATATATATATGTGTGTGTGTGTGTGTGTGTGTGTTAAAAAGCAGTTCAACCCCCATGTGTCGTATGGGGATTATTGCGATCATAAAAATATTCCAATTGGATTTTTCAATGGAAATGCCTGAGTCCGAACAGTTAATTATTATAAATGATATTTGTTTAAAAAAGTGTCTATATCATATATTTTATACAAAATAAAATTATCTTAATATTCTCTTCATTGCTTTACTCGGGCTGACAAACTGGAATACTTAGCCTTCAATTGAGAACAAACTATTGATCAACCATTTAATTTATAAACCTATTTGCATTAGGGATAGCATAATTCTCTAATATCAAATGCATCTAATCCTTTCAATTCAAAATCCATAAAACAAAAGGCAACTATCGATGCTAGGTATGTCATCCAAATATGTTCTACATTCTGACCTTGATATTCCGTATATTTTACACTTTATTATAATTATTCTCGTAAATTTAGGAGTGGTATATTCATCTAATCCTTAGTACATCTCTTTATCCAGTTCCATTTATCCCCAAAAAACCTCCTTAAATGTTGAAACGGCAGAATGGCTCCGAGAGATTTTGATAATATATAAAATGTGATATTAGAACAATGGTATTGACCAAGACACTTGGGTGCAGAATGTTCGTAGATACTTTTTTTTTTTTTTTTTTTTGTCCACCTCACCTTTGAAGGCTATACGGAGGTTTCGAGCTATGGGATGAGGAGAGATAAATGTCGCGTTAAAAAACCACCATCACCGAGACTTGAAACTCGTAATTATTTTTATCTCCAGTTTCAGATCATCAGCTGGGCGCGTTGCCCAACGCGTGTTTGCGCTCTCTGAGGCTACCCCGCCTCAATGTTTGTGGATAGAGCCCCACCAGTCAACCGCCACTATCTATCTTTACCAGCGATGTTGTAGAGAGAGCTGGTATGGCCTGGCTCCTGGTTTTTCCTTCGCAAGTGTAGGGACCAGGCAGGCCTCATTCTGATTTCACAAGACTGATTTTTTTCTCCTTTTATTTTGCAATAAAATTGTGTTATTTTTTTAAAAGTAATGTTTGAATAGAGCCTTTCATCGCTATTACCATTTAATATTACTTTCATTTAACTCAGTTGTTAATATCAATTTAAGAACTATTATCAAATAAAGTTAGAGGTGATGAGGGTTTAAAGAACTATATTCAGTTTCATGAAGTGAGAATAGTTGAGTGTGTGTATTATATAGGAGAAGTTAGTTGAGGGTGCAGTCAAATGAACACACAATTAAGTATATACTTAATTTAATGGTGCCGACGTTTCGGCCGTTTGATTGTTGTGCCTCTCACCCCTTCGATTGCTTTGAAGAAGGCCTATAATATTGGGTTGATGCAAAATTAATGCAGGTTTCCTCTATTGCAATATCTTAATTCCAATTGTGTAAACAAAGCTAATCCTAACATTGATCATTATTATACCAAAACAAACCTTATCTAATACCCTCTCTTTCACCATGAATTTGTTTAGTAAAATCGTTTTGTTCAGTGTGTTCAAAGGTCTTGAATCGAAAATGTCAAAGTGCGATTTTCGTCAAATTTATTTTTACGAATTTAAATTAGGGCGCAGCGCTGCGCAAACGGCTCGTAATATTAATGAAGTGTGGGGTCAGGGGGCTATTAATGAGTGCACGGTGCAGCGTTGGTTCCAGAAGTTTCGCAGAGGAGATTTCGACCTCGAAGACAAGGAAGGTCGGGGCCGTCATCTTGCTCTGGACAACGACCAGCTGAGGTCAAAAGTGGAAGAAGACCCAACCAAAACCACACGAGAAATGGCGGCGGAACTCGGAACTCAAAAATTGCAACGTCTTTGCCCAGCATTGATGAATCGGAAGGGGCCGATCCTGCTTCACGATAACGCCAGACCACACGTTGCACAACCAACGCTTCGACGACTGCACGAGTTGGGCTACGAAGTTCTCCAACATCCGCCTTATTCACCTGACCTCTCTCCTACAGACTTCCACTTTTTCAGGCATCTGGACAACTTTTTGAGGGAGAAAAATTTTCAAAACCTGGACGACATTGAAAATTCTTTTCGTGATTTCATTGAGTCCAGGGATTCGGATTTTTTTTCTGGTGGAATAAGAAAGCTTGTTGAACGTTGGCAAAAGTGCATTGATTCAGATGGAAATTATTTTGATTAAATATATATGGTTAAAGTAAAGATATGGCGTATTTACAATACCTACTAAAAACCTGCATTAATTTTGCATCAACCCAATATATGCCGAAAAGTCGGCACCAATTAAGTTTATACTTAATTAAGTGTTCATTTGAATGTACCCTCAACTATCTTCTCCCATATATCTAGTTACGTTGGAAAAATGTGTTTTAAATAAAATAATCTTACAATATAAAATAGTTATGAACAATAACCACTTAAATGTATGCCCTATTGATTACTTAACCTTAGTTTCCATAACTTTGTGTTTAAGATAACATTTTTCCTTAGATATTTAACTTTCCAAAGGTATATTATACATCTAAATTACTATTTTCATATTCGGAAAAAAAAATTATCTTAAAAAATATTTTTGTTTTTTTTCTCCTTTAGATAGCTACCCAATGCAAACTTGTTAATTTAGCCTTTTTTTTTTAGTTCCGAGTTCCGCCGCCATTTCTCGTGTGGTTTTGGTTGGGTCTTCTTCCACTTTTGACCTCAGCTGGTCGTTGTCCAGAGCAAGATGACGGCCCCGACCTTCCTTGTCTTCGAGGTCGAAATCTCCTCTGCGAAACTTCTGGAACCAACGCTGCACCGTGCACTCATTAATAGCCCCCTGACCCCACACTTCATTAATATTACGAGCCGTTTGCGCAGCGCTGCGCCCTAATTTAAATTCGTAAAAATAAATTTGACGAAAATCGCACTTTGACATTTTCGATTCAAGACCTTTGAACACACTGAACAAAACGATTTTACTAAACAAATTCATGGTGAAAGAGAGGGTATTAGATAAGGTTTGTTTTGGTATAATAATGATCAATGTTAGGATTAGCTTTGTTTACACAATTGGAATTAAGATATTGCAATAGAGGAAACCTGTATTAATTTTGCATCAACCCAATATATGCCGAAAAGTCGGCACCAATTAAGTTTATACTTAATTAAGTGTTCATTTGAATGTACCCTCAACTATCTTCTCCCATATATCTAGTTACGTTGGAAAAATGTGTTTTAAATAAAATAATCTTACAATATAAAATAGTTATGAACAATAACCACTTAAATGTATGCCCTATTGATTACTTAACCTTAGTTTCCATAACTTTGTGTTTAAGATAACATTTTTCCTTAGATATTTAACTTTCCAAAGGTATATTATACATCTAAATTACTATTTTCATATTCGGAAAAAAAAATTATCTTAAAAAATATTTTTGTTTTTTTTCTCCTTTAGATAGCTACCCAATGCAAACTTGTTAATTTAGCCTTTTTTTTTTTTTTTTTTTATCAATGCCCATAAGATGATATGGTTAATTTTTTTGGAATATAGAAAATTAAAAGAACTTCAGATTAAGAAAATAAAAAAAAATGGCATTCAAGCCCTTTCAGGCTTTTTCAATCAAAACTAACCCTACATGATTTTAAAGTCCATTTAATTTTACATCCATTTAGCAAGCCGCATCGATGCAAAATTAATGAGAAAATTGTAAATACACACACTCACAAACTATAGGCAAGAGGAAGTAACATTATAAATAAAATTAGATCTAAAATAGAGTTTCTGTTAGTTTTTCAGTTATTGATTCTTACACACAGAAACTTCAATTTTCTACTTTTGTTTTGAAAATTAAGCTATGTCACTCTTAACTTGCAGAAACCTACAATTACCTGAAATTACCTAATGTTCCTGAAAAGAAATGAATTAGAAAGTTTTGCAATAATTATTAAAATAGATATATCAACATGCATCTTTTACATTCAGTTTATGACATACTGGAATTGCCCAATTCGAATGGTCCTTATTGGTGCTAAGGAGAGACACCCTCGACCCCCGACATGGTTCCAGACGACAGCTCTCTTGCCTTATTGCTTCCACTCCTATCGCCATTACCATAAGCCTCACTTTACCGGAGGGCACGAGAAGAAATGAACCGTCACGGGGGTCGGGGATTAGCAGTATTTTAGCCCGAGCGTGATTCACCCTCGACAATAAAACGAGAAGCGGTTTATGGGCGAGCCGGGGTGTCGGACCATCCCTCACTGGACCGGAGGAAATGGTCTACGGACGCTCCCTGGAAAATATTCAGCCAGAAAGTGTGTTAGGGGACTCCCTGTTTTCCTTGCTAACATTGACAAGTTTGATTTAGTTAGCACATTTGCTTTTATCACCGCGCGGGTAGGAAGGGTCAGGGACCATCCATGCATATACAGAGCTGGGGGTTTCTTTCTCCTATTGCTGATGTAGCGTGAACAAGAGTAATATATCGTCTGCCTTGTGCAACTCCAACTTTTGATAAAGTCAGAGCCCCTCGAAACGCCCATCGAGAATAGTCATAATTGAGACGGATTTCGCATGCAAAACCTTCTTCTAATTTTGTTTATTATTTCGTGAAAGGAATTTTGATTGTATTATTTTTTAAAGATTTATGAAAACATTTAATACCTTTTAATTAATATTATCGACAAAGGCACGTCTTCTGGAAAAAAGAAGTTTCCCGAGTTTTAAATTACAATGATATACATAAATTTATTAATTTTTTTCTCATCATTATCCTAAGTTTTCTTTTGGTTCAATATTTGTGCGATATATCTTTGGCCGCTCTACAAAAGAAGTCTGATACATTTTTTCATTTATTTAATTTTTAGACATCACTACGTTTCAGCCTCTAGGGCCATTTTCAAGCATCTGTAAACAATTAAAAGTTTTTTTTATAAATTTTTCTATTATTTTCTTTAAATATACATCAACATTTTAATAAATTATTTTTAATCAATGCGTTACCTACCATGCATATCCATGTTATATATCTATTATTTTACCGCTTCCAGCAGTGTAGTCGATTATTAGCTGTATCAAATTTTAAAAGCACCTGTTTTTAAAAAGAAGATAATATATTTTATCATTTAATAAAAAAATGGAAAAATCTATTTATTCGAAGAGAAAAAAAATTTTTGTTTTTTTGTTAACTCACTTAACATATGTCGGCCGTCATGTAGATGTAAATACGTAAACACAAACAATTTAATCTAAAATCCTACGAAACATTTTTCACGGACCATAGTATGTTTTGAATCACACAATATACAATGATACAAAACTTCCCAACACTAAATTCTTACATTCGCAACAAATAACCAAATCAACTCTTCCTCCTCCTTATCAGGCCAAACCCAAAGAAGAAATGACCGAGGGATACATTTAATTAATTAACATTTGTATTAGTTAGAAATCCATTCATAAATTCATTTGGAGGACACTGATCTTGGAAAACTTATCACATTCGCTAGATGCGCAGCAACACGGTTGCGAATTGAAATAATAATAATTAAAAATAAATAAATAAAATAAAACACTAACCCGAACTCTTTAGCACATTGAAAAATTTCAGAATTCATCAATCTTCTATGTCTACCAACGACACGCATCATTCCATCCCAGGGACCCCGGACATAAATTTACCAACCCTTATGGAATCGATTTTTTTTTTAACACCAATATTAACATAGATGGGACTGAGAATAGTGGATATATTTTTTTCTGCGGGAAACGTTTACCTATCCGAACCGATTTCATTCACTCGGGCCCCGAAATTTCCATATAGCTATAGAACTACCATCAGGCGGTGTTAATATTCAATCCTTGCCATCTATAGTGACCCAGGAACCAGGAGCACTTTTCCGAGATAGAAAAAATATCTTCATAATAGCCTCTGTTTCTGTTAGATAGCGCCCGAAATTAGTGCCTTTCATATTCTAAATATGGTCCCATATGGTCCCACAATGCGTCCTGTTTTTTCCTCTTCCTTGGAGTCGATAGGATGCACGCTAAACCACCGAACTCGTTAAGTGCTCTTAACTATCGACAGACTTTTCTCAAGCGATTATATCGTCTGTCGCTCCTGCGATTAATCATAATATTCCAAGAGAATATTTCCGCATAGGACAGTATAAAATCATATTTCAAGGAGATATTATTGATAGTTTTAGTAGTTCACTAAGGGTCGCCATTTTGCGGGTAATTATTGGAATAGAGGGTTATATGAAGTCCGGAATAAAAATGGTCAATTTGAATTGAATAAATCGGAAAAGAAACAATGTACACAAATAAAGAAGCTTGATATGTCCAACTCAATCCCACATGTCCAAATAAGCCTAATGATGGTAATATAAATTAATTTTTTGTGGTGTGTGGAAAGTTTTGATCGTTTTTCAAGTAATTGTTGTAGGAAACGGTATCTTGAGTGTTCTTGTCGTTTCAGTCTAGTGTGAGGATTCCAAGTAAGACGTTTGTCTAGATGATATCCTAGGTACCGGATCTGTTCAACTGAGGTGAGTGGAATATTGCTAAAGGATATGATAGGAAAGGCGAACATACGTTTTCGTCAAAGCGTAAAGGTAATTTGATGGGATTTAGTAGGGTTGATTTTAATTCTCTACTTTTGACACCATTATTCAATGGAATAAATGTGAGACTGGAAGGTTTTGGGAGCAGCAGCCCAAAAAAAAAAAAAAAAAAAAGATTTAAAATAAACATTGAGCGGTCTTTCCTGTAAAACTAGTATTTGAGCATAAACCTTTTTTACTATTGTATAATGCACTCTACCAACAATCTGTTGGGGAATAATCTGGTATAACATAGTAAAAGATGAATAACACAACAGATCTACCTACCCATGGCTTATATTAAATCCTACTAATAAGCATCATTACTGAAAGAGATTTATTGTTATATCCCAATATTAAAATATAACAATATAATTTCATATAATCTCTGCTAATAAATTATTAAAACAATGATATATACTAAAGGATAAGTTTGGTTTAATAATACAATGAAAACATAAATGAGAAATATTACTTTATTACATTACAAAATAATTTCAATATATAATGAAGGATTATGGTACTAATGGGTTTTATAAAATATTAAAAAAAAAAATTATGCTATAAAGATTGTATGTAGAGTCCAGGAATAAGTTTAATTATACGTATTTTTTCTTCATTCTTTATTTTCTCTGCACCATACGATTGATTCAAGCAGACGTCGACATTCTAATTCATAATTTCCTGAGAGATTCTGAAAAAAAAAAAAAATATATGTATATATATGAAAAATGTCTATACTACCTGTTATCTTACAATACATCTTCCATTTACCACGTATTTAAAATAGAAATATAGAGGGGTAAAAAAGGATACATGTATATGAGGACATAAATAAAATATAGATATTAATAAGTATATGTTGAAAGATGAATACCATTCATTATTATGCTTCATGCACCTCAGATTCTAGTTTTTTAAATTATATAAGAGATTATTGTGGCGTTTATAAACTTTTTCAGAACTTTTTTTTTTCAATGATATTACAAAATTTTAGGGACTTTTTCTCTGGCTCTTGATGACCATTGGATTGGCTAGATACATTTGGTCACAATCGTATGTGTTTATCTTGTGTATTTTGAGTCCTAAATGAAAGAATATTAGATTTTAGTCTGTCTTGACGTGTTGCCTGAATGGTAGTGGTATCAAAGCGGGTGTTAACAAAAAAAAATCTTGTTATGTTATCTTTTATGAGTTGAAATAAATTCAACACTGTTATCCGTAGTTATAAGAAGAAAACAACATGTTTACTATAGAACCAGGGTACCATACTGCGTAATAATGTATTTTACCTCACTAGCTGAGTATGTTTTAAAATAAAATTAATTTTAATTATTATATCATGAAGAATTGTTCCTTCCACGTATATGACAATTCTTTAAGAACAATCACCTTCTTTAATCTATTTAATAATAATAATTACACAAGTGACCTAATGTTCCGATTTTAGAAGTTAAATGTTAAAGTTCAGAGCTGTAATTAATTTTCAGCGCTTAACCATTAATATGGCATTTGTATCCATTTTTTATACCATTTCGTCCAAAATTAATAACATTTTTTATTTCTATTTTCAGTAGAAAACAGTTTCTTAACCAAATTTAAAATATTTATGCTTTCTGAAGTACCTCAGTTCCTAATACTTTTTCTTAATAATTTAAATTTTATTCAAATTAACATTATTATCATGTTTTATTTATTTGTATTGGTTACGAAGCAGGGGACATTGAGAATTTTTTGGAGGATTTTGGGTTGTAAAGAATGCATGCGTTAGGAATTTGGTGCTTTGGTGGATCCCTATAGCTCAATCCCATATGTCTATATAGGCCTAATGATGGCAGTATATTTTTTTTTATTTATTATTTTTTGGAGTAGATGGGACGTTTGAAGCGTTTGTCCCGTAAATGTTAAAATAATCGGCAGTTTCTGTAGTATAAGGATTCCAAGCAAGATGTTTGTAAAGATGGAGTCCTAGATAACGGATTGTTCAACATGGATTAGAGGAATTTAAGAAAGAATGCTGTGGAACAAGAAGTCATACTTTTCGCGACGAAGGGTATAGGTGATTTGATAGGATTTATTAGGATTGATTTCAATTCTTCATTTATGAAACTATTTTTTAATGGATATATTCCTTGTTAGCGTTCGTAGTCTGTTTTCTTTGGTCTTCTGTCTAAGTTCGTCTTCCTTCATCTCGAAGCCATTCCAGATTTTTCGCTCGGATCTTAAATTTACTTCTGTGTAGCATTTGAGGCTCTGATAAATCCATTTTTTTCTAATCATTTCTAGCTTCCTTAATGCTGTAGTGGTTTTCTTCGTCCCAAGATGGTCGAATATTTGTTTCGTTCATATATGCTCGCTCATTCTGTATAGATGGTCAAGGAATGTCAACCTTCTCTTCCGCATTATCTTTGAAATTCTTTCTTCTTCTTCTTCCAGTGGCGCGACAGGTCGTGTAGGCCCTGGGCCTCGTGGTGTAATCTCCTGGGAGATTAAACTCACGTTTCGTGCTGCATTTTGTAGTGTAGGATCATCACTCCCTACGCCTAATTTTGTGAGTGGCCACCATTTGGCTGATGGGTCTCACATACCCGGGGGAGAAGCTGTGAGTGAATCCCCATTTATTTACATCATTATAAAAGTCCCGCCAGGACTGGGATTTGAACTCACAACCTTTAGCATGAGAGACTAGCGTGCTAGCCACGGGCTCCCCCTGAAATTCTTTCTACCTTCTAATAAAATTCTCTGTAGCTTCGAAATATCCTTCTATCTTAAGAATGATCTGCAAATATGATTTTTTTAAGAATTCTCGTTTTTTTGGAGGCTGTAGCTCATTCAGAGGCATTAACTTCTATAGGGATATGCATATTTTACAACAGTGTCATAATTCCATGAGATGCACTTCTTGTAGATTGTTGTTGTTAATCCATTATGCTCTTTCCATTTTTATTAATCGATCTCCAACAGCTGTTTTTTTTAAACCCATTTTCATGGTTAGACTATCTTTCTTCAATCCGTATAAAGGAAGTTTTGTGTATAAGAACTCTTTATTGCATGCATTAAATATTACAATATTTAATAAAACTTTCTAGAATCATTTTTAGTAATGTAATATAAACACTCGGCCTGAAAACCTTCAGATGTAACAGAAACATATATAGAGGGACACATATTTACCTCTAGCTATGTGTCTATTGAGAGGAAGACATACCCCGCCTGTTACTAATAATTGAACTAGACCCAGGGGAGCCAGCACCCTCAGCAATGACAGGCGGGACGATGTAGCCTTAGCTAGGAGGTGACATGTAAAGAACTCCGGTGCCAATCAAACAGCGATTCGACTCAGGTGACATAAGTTAGGGCCACAACGGTACAATCTACATAGTCCGGCTGTGTCCTATGGAGTTAGTCTGTCCCTGTCCTAGTTAGCTATGTAAACAGTAGGGCACCGTAACACAAGAAAGGTTAATAATATTGAGGTTTGTTCTAACTCAAAATATGAAATAACAATCTCAAAACATTTCATAAAGTTATGTCCTTTTTTTTTTTTTTTTTTTTTTAGAAAATAATCTTTATTCTGGGACATAGTCCCTTAAGAACAACAAATATGTACAATTAAAGTATACAGTACGTCTGGCCAAAAGACCAAATGATCATGATTAATTCTTATTTGCAATGGTGTAAGAAGTAATAAAATTAAAAAAAAAAAAGGAATATATCTATACAATAAAACAAAAGAGTAAAATAAATAAACTTCTTCAGATGCATACTTTTGCTGAACAAACTAAATTTAAAAAGATTAATAAATTAAATAAGGTATGATCAATAAATAATATTTCCTTTTTACATTCAAAATCTGATTTTTGATATAAAACCTCATTGCTGTTGAGCGTCTGTTTGGGAATACAGGAGGTATTGGAACAGTTGGGACTTGAATGATGATAGAGATGAAGCATGGCGGATATGAGTAGGTAGGGAATTCCAGAGATTTGCAGAGCGGACAAGAAAGGAATGATCAAAAGTTGTTGTTCTATGGGTAGGAATGTAAAGGTCAGAATGGCGGGACCTTGTTTCGAGGGAGTCCTTTAACCTTTTCTTAAAAAGATATAGAATACAGTGCTAAGATGACCGCGTTTCCCAGCCATATATAAAACTAGTGAGCAAACTAGCACAGGTGCAATTTGAATTTAGTGTCATTCGTGTTTAAGGAAGCACTGTTTGATCGATATAGTATTTATCGCTTTGC
This sequence comes from Piezodorus guildinii, assembly GCA_023052935.1. Classification (NCBI taxonomy): domain Eukaryota; kingdom Metazoa; phylum Arthropoda; class Insecta; order Hemiptera; family Pentatomidae; genus Piezodorus; species Piezodorus guildinii. Next base: position 131,824,944 of record CM041293.1, on the reverse strand, counting down.
GATCATTAGTTGATTAGAGATGTTAATAATATTCTATTAACGTTTACGACTACTTGCATACTAACTTTTCTGAAATCATGCGATTTTCAAAGGTATAGTATACGTCTATACTAGATCTCATATTTTAGTAAATATCTTTCTCGCTTTGATTACAGAAAATTAAATTTTCCTTTTAAAGAAAAACTTAATTATAATGTATTGTATTTATAGTCCTTCAGGAAAGAAGGCTCTAAAGTAGAGGTTCCAACAAAAATTATTCGCGAACCCCTTCATACAATCATATCAACGTCAAGGACCCCGTACATCCTAAATATTAGATATAAATTAAATTTTTAGTGGGCTACACCGTATCACGTACATTAGTAAAATAACTAACGAAACTCTAGATTATAGAAACGGCCTATCGGGGAAAATGGAAATGAAGACAAAATAACCAGACTTTAGGAGTTTAGGAGGGAGGTCAATCCGCGAAAGATAGAATTAATAAAATTTCATGTTGAACTTGGAAGAGAGTCCTTGGATTTTAAAGGTAGTGGAAAACCCTTCGTTATGCCGTCTTTCAGAGGAAACGTAAAATGGTGGTCCAGTACCTATGCTAATTGAAGTACTCGTTAAAAAGTCCCATTCTAATTAAACCTGTACAGGAAAAATTTGGGACTTCCACTTAAAACATAAAATTACGTTATAGGGATAAAAATAACCTACAATTTAAAGCTTATCCTAGAATGCATTTATTCCAATATTCATAAATAAATCCAATATTGTTCATTATGTATTTCACAAAATACATCTTTTGTTCTTTAAGCTCATTATTTTCGAAGTGTTAAAAAATTACCAAATTTAATATTGTGATTGTGCCGTAGCAGGCACCTGCTGGTAAACAAAAGGTAATTATATCATCGAGAATGTTAAATTTCTCGATTCATCTAATTAAAAGTCATGGCTTCACAAATATTTTTCGTTAAGGTAATTTAATGCGATTTTCCAATGACAACTAACGGACCCCCTGGACATCGTCTGCGGACCCTCAGTGGTCCAAGGACCACTAGTTGGGAACGATTGCTATAAATAAAAGTAAACCGCACCGAGATGCGTTACGTGAGTCGAAGAAGGAATCACTATTATATCCCTCATTACAACATAAGAAATAACATATATTCGTAAGGTAATAGGCTTATAATAAACTGTACGTCTTCTTTTATGCTAGCATATGCTAAATATTCTAAAATCTTATACATAATAAAAATATTATACATCTATATTACTACTCATTTTTTTGGAGTGATTTTTTTGACGGCTAAAGCAAAGAAAATTTAAATTGTCCTTCTGAATAAAAACAATAATAATATACTGGTGTTGGCGCAAGGTATTTGTTGCGATAATATTGAAGCAGCTCGTCGTGAATATGTTATTTGAAGGAGGATAATTGAAAATTGCGAAACAATAACACATCCAATGCTGTTCGGTCATTTCTGTTGTAAAAGAAAGGTGTCGAGATTCTCATAATAGTTAGAGTAATCACTTTGAATAACATTTAGTATGATAATACTTACACCCACTAGCGCGGCTGGGATCCCTCGGATTCTTCTTTTCCTCGTAAACATCTAAACAAAGCGGGAATGGACTAACGAACATGCCTACATCGGAAATGTTTTTCTTCTTTTGGGATATTTATTTCAGTTTTTGCAGAACTAAATAAATTTGTTGCATTTATCATAATACCTCTCTTATTCAAATTTATTTTTATATAATTTTCTGTGTATTAATTAAAATATTTTAAATGTGCACTTGTAATTTTCAAGGTGTATGGTATAATTTAAATTTAAAGGGTGCGTATGGTTGACCGTAATTTAGGAAGAATATGAATCGGTTTACGGTCAGAAAACTGTTTAAACTACTTATGTTAGTAGACTCTTGTATATTTTATTGTCTAGGCGCCATCGGGATCTTCCGGGGAGTGTCTCACAAGAAGAATGAGAATTCGCTATCGTTATAGGATTACTGGCCTTGATGCTTATGAAAATGAAATGTTACGAGGAATATTTACGTACATGGCATGATATTATGAAGTAATCGTGTCCGAACTAAAATCATGCTATGGCAAATTACAGTTGGATTGAGTAAATTATTCGAAGTTGTCAGTGTTGAGTGAAAATTATGGCAACATGCAACGTAAAGGCTGTCATATTTTGGGCGCATTCCCGTCAAGTTGTGGTCACAAAAACAGTGTTTTCGGGACCAATCTCGGAACATGAAGAGGACTAAAAATGCCTCATTATATCTACTTAGTTATTGTATAGAGGAGACTGTCAACCATGATTGCACCCGAATCAGCATAATTTTTACTTTCCCAAGGAATATTGTTTTCTCCCCTGTTATTTGGAGTCCTTGTTTTTAATGCCGGTAGGCTACCTGGAGGCCGCTACGGGTGCAGTTTTAATTTGTGCGTGCTGAGAACGGAATCATAAACGACAGTTGATTACGCAGGACAGAGAAGGTAGATGTAAAAAAAGCCTGCGATGGTGCTAACGGTACGCGATCAGGTAAGCCACAGCTATTCATATTTCCTAAGGCTCGGCTACTTCTCAATTCGACAGCATCTGTAATTTGTAACTGTATGATAATAGGTTCCACCGGCAGCCCCTCGAGTCCTACCGAAAAAATATTCTATTAAATATTTATGGGAACTGTGAAAATTGACAGTATACAGTATTCAATCAGTGAGGCGCAAAATCAACCCTCCATCACTTCCTGATATTCATTTTAATATTCCTTTTTTAGGTTTTAAAGGGAAAAAAATGTGCAGAGCATTTTAACTGAAAATTTGAGACTGCTCATTTCTTTCTACTAATTTAAAAATACTTATAAATATATCACATTTAAAACATATTTTATATTTTTAAGGTTTTATTATTTATATTAGTAGATTTATTCTCTAGAGAAGGTGAAATGTTTACATAACTAAATCAACTAAATAGTGCAATTATTACCTATAGAAATATTAAATTACGCGTTTCTTAGCTTAAAAGATTATATATATATATATATATATATATATATATATATATATATATATATATATATATACATATACATATATAAAACGGTAGATTAATTTTATCTTCCCGCGAGACGAAAGGTTTAGTTTAAGAAGTGTATTCACAACTTTCAAAGATGGCTCAATGAAACTTTTTCGGAATATAAATAATTCATTCATATGCTCGAAAAAAATGTTAAGAAATGTGTTTAGAACTTCGAAAACATAAAGTCTGAGTCGAAACGTCGGCAAATTAAAATATTAAAAAAGACTGGCTCCCGATTATTTCTACCTACAATAAAAATATTATTATAAAAAAACACGAGGCTTGTTAGGGTTTTCCTTGAAAATTCGGATTTTACGATAACAATACTTTCCTGATTTTATAAACAAAAATGGTACCTAAGTCAGTTAGTTCTGAACCATCCATAGGTACAACATACATTTCAAATTCCTTAGGTTTACTTCAATCTATTATTTATTATCTGAAATCTGAGTATACTCAAACCGTAATGGCTGTTGGTCCTGCTCCAAGCTCGTCCTAAAATACTCCATTGTCCTGCAAGGACTATTCCCGCACTCATTGACTACTTCCTTCGCTCGCTGCCGATCTCCAGCGGCGGTCAACGAACCGATTTGTTCTTGCCATTTATCCAGAAGGGAGCAAACACGTGCAAGAGGCGCTGGAGTATGTGCCAGATGTGGTTCGAGTGTTGGTCCTCCAGAACGTTGACATGTTTGCCGACTGAGCCCCCTGCGTCGTGGAGGTCTCCTGTGTCTCAGGATGCCAGGGGATAGTTAATGATTTACGGCCTCGTAACGTCTGCTGATTTGTTACGGGGCAAAAACTGATGTCCCAGGTTAGAAAACCATGTATACCAGGGTTGTTTTATTTTGACATTTAATGGGTCGTCCAATTTGTTACGTAACAAGGGTTTTAAGGACATGAGATGATTTTATTAATATTAAAAATAGAAATCTTTGTAAATATGTTGTAATTCATCAGTACTTTATGTCTTAATAAGAATAGATTGTTATATAACTTAATAAAAGTTGCTTTAATTTTTAATAAAATAGAGAAACCACTTAAATGAGTATATCTAATTTTTTATTTTTATCTTCAAAATGATAAATATTTATGTACGCCTTTTCCAATCAATAACTTATTTTTAATTGATAATTTAATTTTTACACCGCTAAACTGTAAAATACGGTAGCGTGCAACTGACCATCAGCCACATTCTACAGTATTGCTCGCTTTATTAGAACATTTTCAAACAGAAATTATCGAATGAAACCTAGGCTATAACTAATGCTAGGCGATAGCACCATAACAATTAAAAAATAATTGAATAATTCAGCACAATTCAAAAGTGAAAGAAAAGAACACTTAATACCACAGTAGCTGCGTGTCCGTAAAATGACTTAACTTATTTTCTGATTGGAAGAGTTTAATATAGATTCCATCAATTAAATTCCATAGATTTCTCTTCTCTTCTTCTTTATTATTTATTTATTTTTTTTTTTTTATCAATAATAATTTTATTATTTCCTCTTGAATACGTATTAAATAAAATGTACATAACCGTAAGATAACGGACGTAAAATGAAGACAATGGGATGTGAAAGAATAGTAGGCGATTATAACGTTTAAATTTTTCACGATCGAAATACTTTCCCTTACTGTTTATTTCATATATAGGTAAGTTAAAGAAAAAATGGAAAAGATATAGTAAGCTTATATGAACTTTTTCACTTCATCTTGTGGATATCATTTCAGTCTTGTGTCCTCAGTGAATCTATATTTGTTAGAGGAATGCCGATAAATAAAATAATGTTGTTTTTTTCTTTTCTGAATTCAGTAGGGAACAGAATTAAATACACTCCAAAATAATCTTGTAGGGTGTGAAAAGTAAACATGGAGATTAATGACCCGCCAGCGTTGGAAGCTGTAATAAATACCGCAAGAGAAACATTAGCGATGAGGCTGAGGTCGAGGTAACGAGAGTTGATCGACGATAGATCACTCCCGATATTTCACCGGATGAGATCTGTCCTAATAGATGGGCTCATCGTCTTGGGTCAGTACTCGGGAGTCGGATCCAGTTTGGGGTTCTTCAAACCCTCTGTATCATAGCCCAAGAGCTGGGCCCAAAAATGCGTATTATAAGAAAAAAATTCTCATTGTTTAGATTTTCACATTTTAGTCAACTTGTACAACAATATTTTCATGTTTACCACCTCAGAATAGTCATAATACAAATGGCGTCCATCCAAAACTGTCCAAATCCAGAAAATGACCCCATTTTAACATTATAAAGGTAAATATTACAGAAACCAAGCATTATACGAAAATACTCATTATAATCTAAATTATTGGACTTTAAATAAGCTTTAATATCAGACCTGATAGACGTCTGTAGGTCTTATAGGTACTGAGATATCTTTGTCCATAAAATTAGTTCACTATTCTCGTATTTAGGATACAATGTATTTAAGGACAAATATATCTCGATATATACATATAAGACCTACCTGTCACTTCTCATATTACAGCTTATTAGACGTTTGTTAATTTTTATTATAATGATGAATTTGTTAAAATGAGCGGTTTCTATGATATCGGGCTAAACACTGTTGTAAGTCGATCAATTCCTCTGTTTAAGATACAATGTAATACATGGACAAATATATCTCGGTTCCTATAAGACCTGTAGTCATCTATCAGCTTTAAAATTGAAGCTTATTTATTTTGCATTAATGTATATTATAATGAGTATTATTGTATCAAGGGTGGTTTCTGTAATATTTACCTTCATAACGTTAATATTAGTTCAGTTCTTGTATTAAGGACACAATGTATAATAAGGACAAATATATCTCGACACCCATGAGACTTACAGACGTCTATCACCCCTTATGTTAAAGCTTTTTAGATGCTCGTTAATTTTTATCATTAGTGTATTTTGGTAAAATGGGCGGTTTCTCTGATATCAGACTGAACACTGTTAGAAGTCGATCAATTCCTCTGTTTAAGACACACTGTATTACATGTACTAAGATATCTCGGTACCTATAGGACCTACAGCCGCCTGTCACCTCTCATATTAAAGCTTATTCAATTTCCATTAATTTATATTATAATGAGTATTTTCGTATAATGCTTGGTTTCTGTAATATTTACCTTCATAACGTTGAAATTAGATCAATTTTCGTAATTAGAACACAATGTATTATATGGACAAAGATATCTCAATACCTATAAGACCTACAGACGTCTATCAGCTCTCGAATAGAAGCTTATTTAATTTCGATTAATTTATTTTCAAATGATTATTTTCATATAATGCGTGGTTTATGTAATATTTACCTTTATAATTATTAAAATGATGTCAATTCCTGGATTTGGACAGTTTTGGATGGCCGCCATTTTTTATTATGACCAGTTTGAGGCTGCAGACAAAACAAATTGTATAGTTGTCTTAAATTTGAAAATCACTTCTACTCGCTAATATAAGAACATATAAGACATTTCGATGAAATCGAACCCGATCTGATTGTTGGTAAATTGGTATTTTACCGTAAGCCTAAAAAATCACGGTAATTCGATACGTCAAAAAATAGATCTACTGAAATATTTGTCTTTATTATCAGATTCGGAAAATCTTAGTATATTAAATGTAAGGTTAGGTAGTGATATATTTATTTATTTAATATTCATGGAGTCACTGATAAAGTTAGTCCAGCTCATATTAGTAATAAGGTTTATTCACAAAACACCATTTCAATTACAATGATGATTAATTTTATAATCGCTTTCTAATCATCGAGTTCATTTCCTTAAGGTTCCCTTTTTTTCAAAACCCAAAATTTAAAAATAAAATGAATCGGCCATTGTACTTTTTACTAACTACATTCCGTACTCTTAAACTGTTGATATTACTTTATTGGAACTGAATCGGTACCTTACAATTTTTCTAAGAACTTTAGAGAGCATTCAGACAAAAACAAAATAAAAAAATCTGGTTTAATCAAAATCTGGTTTTTGAGAAAATCGTAAAAAGGTGCAAAATGCATGGTATAAAGTGGCACTTCTGGTTTGCTGATTTTGATGAAAAAGTTTCTGTAATATAGTTGTGTTATTCGTATAGGACTATTCGTTTTCGCCCGGGAGTCACCACACATACACACACACACACATACACGCCCACAGACTTTTTTGCGGGACCTAGTCATTTGGACTCAGAGCACCCTAAAATGTGTATTTCCAGTGAAAACTGGAATTCGAAAAGTTTAATTTAGTGAAAGTAAAAATTGCATTTGAATTAATAAAAAAATGGAACAAAATTATAAGCCGAGTAAATATTTAGAGTTAAATTAAATAGTTAAAATATACCTACCTTGCACCACGACCTTAATGTTCCATTTATTTCAGACCTAATTCCATCCAAATTTTCCAAATTCCACCAGAACCTCATTCATCATCCTAATCCTTTAGCTCAATCCCTATCCAGCTCCACTCATCCATACAACCCACCTAGAAGGTTGAAACGGCAGTGGCCCCGCGACCTTTTGTAAATATATTGGAGTTCTAGCACTGGCTAGATTCTTCACTCAATGTGATGTATGTATGAGTGTGTGTATGTGTATATAGGTATAAGTGAATTATTGACTTTTGTATTGATTTATTATTGTGTATATATTTTATTGTAATTTTATGTTGTGTAAATATTGTATGAATGTAGTATGTTTGATATCATTCAGCAATACTATTAATGTCCAAATTGGGACAGATTGTAAAATTTTCTCAATAAATAAAATATACCTGACAGATGGTCCTGGGATTTTTTAATTCGAGTAAAAAAAAACCTTAGTCCTTCGGAGAGGACGTAAGACGTGGTCTCAAGCCTATGCGATAAAAATATCTATCCTAATTAAACCTTGATAATCAAAATTTAGGGCTCCCACTGTAGCATCGTCCGATTAGCCACAGTAGCATAAAGTGACGAAAGAAAGAAAGAATATACGACTACTAGCATATTATTTTAAACAAAGTAGTTCATGATTTTTTATATAGTAGAATCCAAATACATTACTTTTCCTAGAATTTATAGTTCAGAAACTATTTTAATGGTGTCTTTTACCTTATCTTCCTCCTTGAAAGCCTATTCGTTCTATAAAATTTATATTACCTTTTTCACTATTTTTAGTCATATATTGTGATATAGGCAGGTACCTAAACACGATTACGCGTAAATATAGCACTGAAGTCATATGATTCAACCGTAAAAATAAAAAATAATATCGAATTCAATGCTGTCTGTGACAACCCTGTTCGGGATAAGAATACGCGGCAACCTTATAAATTTTAATTACGCTAATCCTATAAAGGAGTTGCGCTGATGCCAGTATCGATTGGGCACACAAACCGCGAACCATATGCTCATACCATTATATATATATTATGTGTGTGTGTGTGTGTGTGTGTATTTGTGTGTGTGTGTTTGTGTATTATTTAATTTTGTTTCTTTACATTTAGGGTAAAATGCATACTCTCTTTATTCACTCAAATGAGAAACAGGCTTATAGTTTATATAATTGAGGAATTAGCAGGAAAAAAAATTATATTCAGAAAATCTCAATTTTAGAAAAATAAAACATTACTTCTTCTGCTAAGTACTTTTTTTCCTGAATGAGAATACTTATCCTTCAGCCTTTTTTTTATATATATATTTTTTTTATAAGATTGAATTGAATTTGAATTTGAAGATTATAAGATTGATAATCCTATATGTAGAAACATAATAGATATAGAGAACATATATATTAATAACAATTAGAAGTAATAACTGAAACTTATATTTTCATTTTTTGTTTTTGGTCATTGTCCTATACAGTCACGAAAGAAAATATGAGAGGTTTTAAAATGTATCCATTTTATGAATTTTAATTGATAACCTTACAATTTATAAAAAATTAAGATATTCTAGAAGAACTTGAATATTTTAAACGAAATCAGCGAGCTACTGCGAATTGAGTTAGAAATATTCCTGATAAGTAAATTTCTTATGCTGAGTACTACATAATGGTGATTAAAATTTCTTTTTTTTGGCCAGTGGTTGGTATTTCTTATTCAATTGTTCGTAAAGGTTTCAATAATAAAAAAGAGTAAAATTAATAATACATTAGAAATTTATAAAATGTAACACCACTATCCATTAACTAATTAAACCGAACATTTTAATATTACTAACGTAAAATCCCAGTACTATATATTTTTTTTTCAAACGAAAAGGGTGTAAGATTTTAAAAAGTATTAAAGGAATTTTAAAAAATCAAATTTCTTTATGGTTTTATCAAATTTACTCTTTTAGGATTGAAAGTGATAACATTTCATTCCGAATTAAATCATTATTATATATAAATATAAATAAAGTGCATCATATGTGAATTCTTCAAATTATCTATTTAATTGTGATAAAGAAATGACCAATAAATACTCCTAAAAGATTTAAATATTTTTTTTTTTTAATTCCAGAGTTAATACCAGAATAATGTATTTCATTAGGATCTCTAGATCCCCACAACTTCTATTATTAAGAAATATCTATATGTAGCATTATTCGATTGTTCCCAGTTTTGAAAAACTCAGAATTGTCTGGTAATATATTTTTGTATAAAACATTTCTATTCTGCATTATTTGTGATCCTTTACCAATGCCAGACGTTCAAAAGTTTCATCTGTTGACTATCGACATCTGAAACTTCCCCGACTTGGAATCATTTAACGAAGATACGATGGTATGCTTTTGCTTTTTGAATGACTATGACGAAATAATTAACGGCGTTTCATGCAGGGTAATAGGTATAAAAAATATATTGTTAAATGTTTATGTTATTTGGGTAATTCTATATGCCTAAGGAATAAGTAATTAAGAATAAAATGGCCATCCTTATGTGAATTGGATTTTTTTCCGATTCATTTAGGATAAAACACATACTCTCTTTATACACTCAAATAAGAAGCAGGCTAAAAGTTCATATAATTTAGGGTTAGCAGGAAAAAATAATATTCAGAAAATATCAATTTTGGAAAAATAAACCATTACTTCTTCTACCAAGTACTTTATTTTTCCTGAATGAGAATACTTAGTTGTAGACATTAAACGTCTTTTTAATTTTTTAATAGGAAAAATCCTTCAGCCTTTTTTTTTTTTTTTAAATACTTAATAAGTACTTAGTTATATAAGGGATAAATATGTATACGAAATATTTTGTTAAATGTTTAAGTTAGCTGGATATTTCTATATTCCTAAGGAATAAGTAATTAAGATTAAAATGGTCATTCTGAGTTATGTATATTGGATTCTTTTCCCAGTGTTCAACTTATTTTTCTATTCCTTATATAGGAAAAAGAACTATCAATGGTACCTATTACCAACCTATTCTGATAAGAGCAGGAAGAGCAATAATCATTTCGTTAAATCCTCAAATAATTTTCATACCAGATTTTAACCAAAGTATCAACTATCTGTCAATCTGCTTTACAGTGTGTGTGTTACTAGATCAAATTTCTTATAACTGAGGAGGACCGTTATTGAACTTATTAAATTAATTAGTAGTCAAACAAACTCTGAAAACTGAATTCTACAAATTCAGATTAAATCAATGATAGATTAAAAACTTTGGTTTACTGTACTATAGTTCAGCGCATATCCTATCTTTTGGGATTTATTCAAAGACGCCTTAAATATACGATCCATACATTTTATATCCATGCCAAACCTAGTGATTTTGAAATATCTATCAGGATTGTTATTGCAAAACCACATTGGGCAGTCCTTACGATCAAAATTGAAGCAATACATTTTTTACTTTCACTTACCTATATATGGAATGTATAATAAGAGAAAGTATTGCGATTGTGACAATTTTCGAATTTCAGTTTTCAATAACGTTAAACGGAATTCAATAACAATCAACAGAAATTTACGTTTTAGGGTCCCCTGAGTCCAAATGACAAGGTCCCGCAAAAAGACTATACACCCAACATGTTACAGCAATTTTTTCACCAAAATCGGCTAACCAGAAGAGCCACTTTATATCTTGCATTTTACACCTATTTACGATTTTCTCAGAAAACAGCTCTAACGATTTTGGTTAACCTCCCTACGTCGATGTAAAATTAGACAGGCTATAATATGTAGGTTTTATTCTGATTGAAATAGTCTGACAGGGCTTAAATACCGATATTTCAAAATTTCTTCTTCTGAAGTACCTTAAATTCTGTAGACTCAAAAAAATTAAGCATATCGTCTGATTAGCATTGGTGAAAAACAGGTAAATATATAAGTTGAACGAATTCGATATCCAACAATAGGAGAAAACTGCAAGTATTTTCATGTTAACATGTATAATATACCGTTGGAATGCAAAGGATTTTAGAAAAAATAGTATCTGATACATACTGTTGTAAAAGTTAACGGATAGTGATAAAAAGCCGATAAAAAAAAACAACAAAAAAAACTGATTGTAGTAGATAATAATATAATAGATTATTTAATAAAACACATGTTTCTATTGGGTTGTTTCACATGGAATGTCCGTTTTTATAGTTTCTGAATTACATAAAGGATTTTGCAGGTCTCGGTTGTTTTCTTCCGAATGTTTACATATTTAAAGTAAACTGTTACTAATCCTCTATCTTTGTATTATTAACATTAGCTTCCCAATCAATTACCCACTGTTTGGTATACCTCCAAATATGAACATGTAAACACGCGATTTTCGAGTAATTTAGGGAAGGGAGTGTTAATGAACGGACCATTCGCCGTTGGTTTGCTGGGGAAACCGACTTGGAAAACTTGCTCCGAGGAAGACCTCCGTCCGCAATAGACATCGATGTCCTCAAACGTACAGTATAAGGAAACCCCTACCAAACAGTTAAAGGACTCTCACCCCAACTAAATGCAAGTGCATCTACCGTTTCCAGACATTTAAAGTGTATTGGGAAAGTAAAAAAGCTCAATACATGGGTACCTCATGATCTCACTGAGCGGCATGTTTCAAAACATAGCGTGCAAAAATTTAAAGAACTGGGCTACGAAGTTCATCCGCACCCACCATATTCTGCCGACTTGTCTCCAACAGATTACCCCTGTTCAGGAATTTAGACAACTTCGTCAAAGGAAAACATTTTGAAAACGATGATCAAGTGAAAAGTGCGTTTTCAGATTTTGTTTCACTTCAAAGCTCAGAGTTTTTCAGTTCGGGGATAAAAAAGTTGGTGTCAAGTTGGGAAAAATGTGTAGAAAAAGAAGGTAAATACTTCGAATAAAATTGTCTTGTTATATATCGCATTTTTAATAAAAATCCTTTACCTTGAAAACGGACATTTCATGACACAACCCAATATTAAAATCTAATTTAAATAATTCTTTAAAAATTTATTTTTGTTTCTATATTTGTTTGAAAATTCTTGAATTAATATAAATAATGGATGTAATTGAAAGTTGTGTGTTGCGCGCACTAGATTTTTAAAAATAGTTTGCATGTACCAGTAAGTGGTTAGGGTTATGCTTTAAGACGATAAAGCAGAAATCTTTTCACTTCCCGGGTACAGAAAGAATCTAGAAGAGGAAGGTAAGAGGAGTCGTTGCAGCAGAGCGTGGTCGCCTTGAAACTTACACCGTTTAGGACCTCGTCTCTCGTTTTACCTTTTTATAAACATGCAATGTCTCATTTATTCAAGCTTTTAGGGATGGATTTTATATTTGTTAATCTATATATATATATATATATATATACATACATACATATATATATAAATGTATAGCCTTTATCATTGGTCATGGGGGTGAACGGCTTGAAAAAAATTGAAATTTTCCGAATTCTTTTTTGTTATGTTTACATCAGTCAGGAGAAGGATCTTATAAAAGAAAAAAAAAATAAAAAAGTCACTTAGGAACGTATGTTTTTTGTTTTTTTTAATATGGCAAGGTATGTGAATATTGTATATATGTATGAATGGGAACAAGATTATTATTATTTATTTATTTAATATTCTTTTTATCTTTATTTAGGTTTATTTATTCTTCTTTGTATTTTTTAATTTTTATTTAGTTTGTATATATTTATTTTTATTTAGTGTACATAAGGAATGAAAGACTAATGGACTTCTTATAGCATTAATACTCATTGCCCAAGATTGTGGCAGATTGTATTATTTCTAAATAAAACTTTAAGTAATTAATTTTGCAAGGTAAAAAAAAACTCTATACCTTTATATATAAAATTGAAATCAGGAGAAATATCTCATGGAAGAAAAAAATAGAAAATTTACTTAGA